>OU611839.1:7500000-8750000 GCA_914767755.1 Agrochola circellaris | reverse complement strand
AATCCCATGTCATGAAAATGTGTAATTTTTTACGAATATTTCGCATTGTCAGTTATATTAAATACAATACAAAATGTGTCAATTTTGAAAAACATGTCGCATTGTCAGATATATTAAATAAAAAATGTGTCAATTTTGACAAACATGTCGCATCGTCAGTTATATTGAATAGAAAGTGTGTCAATTTTGACAAATATGTCTCATTGTCAGTTATATTAAATAGAAAATGTGTAAATTTTGACACATATGTCGTTTTGTCAGTTGTATTAAATAGGGCATGATAACCATTGTAGAGTTTGCTCAAAAACAATTGACGCGCAAAAAGTGCCGTTCACTTGTTTGGAAAAGTATAGTTTCAGGGCGAAATTAGAATTTGCAAATTGGCATATTTTTCAAGAGCATGTTTTAGGAAAGCTTATTGAAGCGAAAAACGATAACAATAACGACGAGTGAATGACAATTTCTTTATGAAATTTGAAGCATTTTTGAGGAAAATGCTTAAGTTTTTAGTAGATCCTTATCGGGAAAAGGTTGGATTGTTCATTTTATAAATTAAATATTATAATGTACTGTACAACTATTTTCTTAACGTCTCTCGGCAAACTTCGTGTTTCGTCAGACGTCGGATTTCTATCAGTTACCCTTTGCACTTGGTAATTATAGTTGCCGGCAACGCGGGCGCAGAGGTAGAAATCAATACGTACAAGCGCCAAGTGCAAAAGGCAACTGATAGAAATCCGACGATAGACGAAACACGAAGTTTGCCGAAAGAAGTACAGTGCAACTATTTTCTTAATGTCCCTATTAAGAAAATAGTTGTACTGTACTTCTTTCTTCTTTGTGTGTAATGGGACGTACTATATGTAACGTAGTACTCACATAGTTCCTTGTCGTCATTAAGTAGTTCCTATAGAGCAGAATCCAAGTTTGTCGCAGTAGTCCAGATTGCCTATAAATGTTCTTCGATAACTTCGTGTGTTTATATTTAGGGCTGAGCAGATCTTTGGATTTCAAGTCAGTACTTATATCTGCAATAAATAAAATTAATTTGGGTTAGTATACTAGTTAGTCTAATGTGGACCCTACTGTTCTAGTTTTAAGGCATATTTTCCAGTAAGGTTTAAAATGATTTGGGGCAGGCCCCCAAATCTCTTTCTTGTGTAATTTTGACGTTCGAAAAGTGCTGATTCTTAGCCTAGTTTGAATAAATGACATTTGAATTTGAATCAATTAATATAACGATGAGCGAATCTCACAGATAGTACACACGGCTACACATCAAGCTATAGGTACATTTCCAGTTTATATTGATCTCGCATTGTATAGAATTTCAGTACAATGCGAGGTCAGCTTGTACTGGAAATGTATAGCTTGATGTGTAGCCGGGTGTACTATATTATCTCTAGTTTTGGTACTCGGTTCATTTTGGGAGAATTTTATATAATATTCGTCCTAAATTCAATCAATAAACTTTAACTAGACTAATATATGGACCAATAACTGAAATAAATTGATAGGTATTTTGAAATTAATAGGCGTATCATTGAATTACCTTTATTTTAAAACATCCTTCAAATAAACCCAAACGAATTTATATAAACAGATATATTTTGTTATTGAATGTCGTCTTTTTTGTGTAGACCAATTATTTGATTAAATTAAAAGTGATTACACATTAATTTATTATTTTTGTATTAATTTATAACAAGACATAATAATTAATTCAATGAATGAATTAATGCTTAAGTTGTGAGAAGTCTCATTGCATTTTATTTTTCGTAAAGACAAGTTGAAAATATCTAAACTTGAATGTCTGCTTTTAGGAAAATCCATACTAATATTATAAATGCGAAAAAACGTAACTATGTCTGTCTCTTTCACGCCTATACTTACCACTGAAGCGATTGATAAGAAATTAGTCAGTAAGTATACCTTCCTTATCTGACAAATTAGGCAAATTACTCATCATATTATTATACTACTTTTCATCCTGAATATTAGTATAAAAAGTGATGTGCAGACGAACTTCCAGGCAATAGCTAATATTTTGGTTTAAGACATTTATTTCTCATAAAGAATACATTTCACTTATCATCAGAAATACAAGTTAAGAGCGCTTATTCTAAAAGTTGGCAACGTCGCAAATAGCTGTCAAAAATTTACCTGTTTTAATTAATTTAGCAATATTACTGTTTGGAAGTAAGAAATGTGGCTAACTAACGAACTAGAATATTAATAATGAATTGCAATTATAACATTGAATTTGATGTTGTACCCGTTTTAGGTGTCAAAAAAGCATTTGGAAAGTTTCCACATACTTTTTTACATCTAAAACTTAATACCTATTCGGTGTTAATATTAATTATTTCGTCGTCAGAAGCCCGAAATATTAATTATTGCATTTCGTAATCAATATTCCAGTTCGCTAGTTAGCCATATTTCTTATTTCCGTACAGTAATATTGCCAAATTAATCAAAACAGCGAAATATTTGACACTTTGACTATTTGAGACGTAAACATGTTAATTTTAATACTAAATACGCTTACTTATGAAGAACGGTTGGTAGGTACTTGTAAATAAACTAGTAGTAGACGCACAAAATAAAAAAAACTGGGTAACAAGAAAAACTGAGTGAACCAGTCTGTTTTTTTAAACTTGTAGACTAATTTGACATTTCAAGTGATTGTTGTTTTGTTTTGTCAATTTGGAATTTAACATTTTTTGCACCTGTCTAATTAGTCTATGAGATAAAAAAACAGACTTTAGTACTATGTATTACATATCGTTTCTTGATGGCAAGTCAATAGCAATTACACATTGTAAATAGAAGCAAGCTGTCAATATTTTTTAATTTGTTAATGTATCAGAATGATAAGATTAATAATTAATTGAATATTATCTATTTTGACCCGACTACGGCGAAGCAAAACGGGGGTTATGATTTTGACCGGTATGTATGTTCATCTATTACCTCATTACTTCTAAGCTAAATAATTTTAAAAATGATATCGATTGATGAGGTATCGTTGGAAGCGTCTTGATTGTCCGCTGGTTATACAGGCTATGTGATGTCACATTAAATATGGGGCCCTCTAGAGGACATAAAGTCAAGAATGGCGTAGTTCAAATATATACCTATATTATAAACCCACAATAATTTAAATAAAAATAAAAGTTATAAAAACTAAAACCAAACTACGACAAAAAAGTCAACTAAAAAGGTATAAACAAAACATCTGAGACACAAAAAATAAAAAATGCGGAGTCACACGTGATCTGTTCGATTTATGTCCGGAGTTCGAGGACGTGTGCCACCGGATTTTTAATTTTTTGTCTTTTTTATATCTTTTTAGTTGACTTTTTTGTCGTAATTGTGCTTTTTATATACAGAAGATGGTTTTAAGGTATTAATAATATCACAGTTTAATTTCGCTTAACATAGTGGATA
Organism: Agrochola circellaris; assembly: GCA_914767755.1. Classification (NCBI taxonomy): domain Eukaryota; kingdom Metazoa; phylum Arthropoda; class Insecta; order Lepidoptera; family Noctuidae; genus Agrochola; species Agrochola circellaris. The sequence goes on along the minus strand of OU611839.1, from coordinate 8,746,550 downwards.
CGTACCTAATGGGCTAGGTAGTGCTGGTAAAGTAGGAATGTGGCTTTCCCAACTGCCGTTGCCGACGAGTTCGGGCTTGAACTGGGACATAGTCTGCGCACTTTTGACCAAGTCCACGTCATACTCTCCTGACGCAACCTCCATTACTGGAAAATAAAGGACAAGTCTAAAGTTAATACTATATTATAAGCAATATTATTTGTTTAGGGATTAACATAATCTGGTGTACAATAAAGTATATATAAATAAATAAATAACAGTAAGCCCGCTCGTGGCTAAGTAATAAGAGCCGCACGGGTCGATCCATCAGTATAAGCTACGCTTGTCGGGGTTGGTCGGTGGATGGGTGAGACTCCTCCGTGCCTCGGAAAGCACGTTAAGTCGTTGGTCCCGGCTGTCATTCGTGGATCTTTGACAATCGTTACGGGTCGTCAGCAGCCCGAAAGTCAGACAACCAGTCTTACCAAGGGTTATCGTATTACCCCGTAACTGGATTGTGTAGGTCAGATAGGCAGTCGCTCCATGTAAAATACTGGTATTCAGCTACATCCGGTTAGACTGGAAACCAACCCCAAAATAATTGGGAAAAGGCTAGACAGATTGATTATGTTTCGGGATTAGCATTAGATAGATAGATTAGATAACAGCTTCTGTGGTCTAGTGGTTAGACCACCTGTCTTAGACTCAGAGGTCCCGAGTTCGATTCAAAATCCCAATGGGGCATAATTTTCTGCTCGGTTTGGTTGGTGGCAGGGCTTGTTCTAAGTCCGCCTGGCTAGCTACCAACATCTTATCTAAGTCCGTCGCCATAATAAGAATGTTAACTGTATTGTTGTTTTTCGGCAATTAGAGGTAAGATAGCCAGTTCCTCTGTGGTTGAGGATTCCGGATGAAGCTCGCTTCCACCTTCGGCCTGATCATCACTTACCATCAGGTGAGATGCAGGCCAAGAGCTACACCGTTGTGGTTAAAAAAAAAGGAGACTTGGGTTTGAAAGGGTATGCTCTCGAGGTGGTCCAACTTTTTCTGTATAGGTTATGAGTTAGCTGCAATATGCGTATTTTTTCCAAAACAACCGAGTTCCATAAAAAAACACTACAAAGTTAAAAATCACTTTAATTTCGGAAGTCGGTGTCTTTGGTTTTGAATTTTCATTTTGTAGTGTTATTTTAATAAAAGTTGTGGATGGATGTGCTTAAAATACCTATGCTAAATGAATAGATACAGTCGACCACACGTGAGTGGCAACACTTTGACCTTCATTTGATCTGTTTCAATAGAATACGAGGCCAGTTTATACTTGCTTTGTTACCACTGCTGACTCGCGGTCGACTGTACCTGATATGATCTCACAGGGAATTTTATCTATAATGGTGAATTACCTGTCCACATTACCTATGATATCTATCATAGGTAAGTACTGACGCCGCTGTACTCCGTTGGTTTAAGTAGTTGAATAAAGGTAAACAAAAAAAACAACCACGTGACGAGAGAGCTGTCAAGTAACCAACTAAATGTAATACCTGTCACTTCAATTGTCATGCTACGTCACAGTTGTACTCTTCAATTTAGCAACATTATAATTATTTGACGTTTAGAGATGTCTGTCTTTTTCGGCTCTTTACAATAGATAGATTACAAAATATTATAGTATTGTTATAAATCTAACAAAAAAATTGTACTCGAGCAGTCACATCTACGAAAAATAGTTTAAGAATAAATGATAATGTTTAATATACATTAATAAAAGGGGGAACAATCGTAAAAATCAAAAACAAATTTAATTTGGTTGTTACAACGTATTTTTAAACAAGAAAGTGTCATCTTTATAAACCCTTTTTACGATTTGTTTACCTTTATTTAATTACCTAAACCAATGCAGTATAGAGTATGACTGACATAACTCATCTACATAACAAGATATTCTCAGTACTCCGGAGTCTTAATTAATCAATCATGTAAATGATCCATTCTGTGGTCTATTAGACATGCAAATGTAGGTGTTGTCGCCAAGCGGGTGATGCAGAGTCGATTAGCTACAGATTATGTAATTGAGGAGAAAGAACGTGATACTACATAAATACGATTTGTTTATTTCCTGCTTTATTTTATAGATGTCGTAAAAACCTCATGCATTTTAAAGGACATGATTACATCCCGCAATCAAATTTATATTGTCAGGTATGCATGTAATACTTTATTTTAATTTATTTTATAAAATGCGATGCAAGCGAACACACATTGTTATATTATGATGCATTAACATTTAAAGTGGTATAGCAAAACGGGAAACAAATGCAAAGTTCGTAAATGTACTTTTTACTATCCACCAAGTATATAATTATATATCCATCAAAGTTAGCAGGAACTTATCATCGTATTGAAGACTAGCTGCACCTGCGGTTTCACCCGCATAAAGCTTCGTGCAGACCAGCGCGACGCGACGCCGCGACGCGACTCGAACAATACAATTTCTAAGAAAACTTGACGGTATAAAGCTTCGTGCAGACCAGCGCGACGCGCCGCCGCGACGCGACTCAGACAATACAATTTCTAAGAAAACTTGACGGTATAACAATAACCGGTGTCGCGTCGCGCGACAAGTCGCGCTGATCTGCACAAAGCTTAACAATAACCGGTGTCGCGTCGCGCGACAAGTCGCGCTGGTCTGCACAAAGCTTAAGTCTCGATCCCATGGGAATATTGGGATAAAAAGAATCCTATGTCCTTACCCAGGATGACCTGGGAGCCAGCGTCGTAACAGATTCATTTTGTAACGTTATTTTTAAGAACTTTTCCCGCTGAGCACCGCTCCGTAATCGCCCACCACCACCACCACATCCGGCCACCCCCGTATCGGCTGGTGGTAAACCACCGCCATATTAAGGGGACTACAGGACCTAAACGTGCCTAAACGCAAGTTTTATAATGCATAAAAGAATATGATCCACTGCAGTAAACAAAATCAGAAAAATATATGATATTCTTCAGGATATATGCTAGTACGATAGTGTGTTGAAAACATAATACAACTAATTTGATACGATAGAAAAAAATCATGAAGATACCTCTAAAAATTCTTTTAACGATTAAAAATCATATTAATTTACATGCAATCATTCTGATTTTTTGTCAGATTATTCTACAAGCTACATATTAGCATAATAGTGTTTTAATTTTCCAGTCCAATCAATAGATTTTCTGTAAATCGCTAACTGCTTCATATTTTGAAATAAATTACCTGCGTCGTGTCATCGCGCTTCTCTTTCATTTCCATGCAGTCCGACAGTGACCGCGCTTTAGCTGTTGTAAGCCTCTTAAAACATTAAGTTCATTCGAGAGTGCGCATCTTTTACAGAGAGTGTTGTGAATGAATAGTTGTGATTACCTGCCTACTTTTATATTTATGTGATTGTGTCAACTTTATTTTTTTGGCAATGTTGCGTATCGTAATAAATAACGTTATTGTTTCGTTATACCGATAATAATAACGATAAATAGTTATTAACAGTTTAAGATTTCGTTCCGTTAGTTAGTATCGTTTTAGTCAAGGAATTAATTTTGTTCTATCCTGGTAGAACGGTACAAATTATCGTTATCGGAATTACGCGCAACGTTATTTTGAGTAACGTTACTTGTACCTGCTTTTCACTCACTTTGGCCGACCTGGGAATAAAACCCAGGACCCCACGCTTAGCAGTCGCGCTTGCGAGGCCTTCGGAGCAGTTACATAGAAAATGTATGAAAGTGATGAAGAAGCATTTTTACGATGCGTTGCAGCGCCCCTGTCTGTTTTATCCTTAAGGTTTTGATATAATACCCACCTTTTTAGTCCAATGTTATTTCTGTATTAACTGGCCCTGGATTTTCGTATGACACCACCGGAACCGTCAGTTTGACGTGCTCATAACAGCACATTGTGGTCTCGTTTCTAAGATTTACATCACGGAAATCTGCCTTGTCAAATTTTACTTAAGCTCAAAATACTCCCTTCAGTAGCAATTCCACAGTCTTTATTCAAGACTAATTAAAATTTTACTCAAGTACTGACATAATTCATATAAATTGCTCGTAAATTAGTTTCAATAGTTCAACATTATGGTCAGATGGGCGTTTAGTTGTTTATAACGAGTGGTAGTGGTCTACGTGTATTTATATATGGCCAGAATTTATATATTATACAAAGATGTACAGATAGCCATAGTAGGAACCTAATTTGTCACTCATATCGATGTACTTAGCGCAGCAAGACTTGGACTAATAAGAACAAGATTTATAAGCTGGAAGTTTAATATTTTATATCTACGGACATCAGTATCTATTGCTTTAGAATACAGATACCATCTTTTTCAGTCAAACGCGTTGCCAGGGATTTTTTTCAAACAATAGAATAATATGCAGACAATAGATATAAACTTTATACAAAAAAAGAAAACAACCGACTTCCAATCTAGGTACAGTACAAAGTGAAAAAGGGTGTCTTTGGTTTAGAATTTTCGTGTTTTGCCACCGACTTCCGAATAAGTTATTTTTCACTTTGCAGTGTCTTTTTTGGAAGTCGTTTATTTTTTTGTAAAACGTTTTTATTTTTCACTTTTTAGTTGTAATACTTACCCCACACAAATTCGAATACCACTACCTTGCTTCATGTAAAATTGTTATTTATGCTACAAGTGCGGAAAGTAGGTGATCACAAATCATCTTACGCACGTGTATCATACAACGTTTTACTATGCTTTGTGCGAGGAAATCAACAAAACGAGCGAACCTCAGCAGCAGTCGCATAAGATCAAACATATTGATCTGACATATTGGCTGACGTATATAAATGATATAAACAACATTCACGACTTTGACTTTTTCACTTTGACTTTTTCACTTTGACTTTTTCACTTTGACTTTTTCACTTTGACTTTTTCACTTTGACTTTATCACTTTGACTAACTTTGACTTTGACCATTCGTCATCACCATCATCATCGTCAGTCATCATCAACATCATCAAATTTGTAAAAGTTATCTTGAATAATAAAAACTCTTTGCGACGGGCTGATGATGACGACGGAGTTAAAAAAAAAATAGGAAGTTAAAAGCACTAGTGAATAAAAGTGTAATTATCCGCACAAATTGGCTACTTGGAAAACGCTCTTTTCGAGCAAATGCTTTGTAAAATAATTTTCAAAATCCGTCGTATGATTTTTTTTAAATGTATATCCATCGATATTTTCGTCAATTGTACGAAAATATCGATGGATATACATTTAAAAAAAATCATACGGGCGAACGTAGAACCTCCTTACTACACGATGGCGCGTGGTTCCCAAAAACAATATAGCATTATATGATAGATATTTTGTACCTAAATCAGCTTAAAATTGGGGTTTACCTTGTTCAAAATCGAACATTTATCAAATATTGGGTAAAAAAGAATTGTTGATGAGGCCCGAGTTTTTTAAAAACATTTAGAGATTTTTGGGTCCACACAAGTTTCCATGAGGTCATTACATTTTTTGTAGAATAAATTATTAAATGTCTTTGACCTTGCCAAAAGCGGTCAAAACAAAGTCGCTTATTTTTGGAAATGGTGAAACTTGCATTCGAATAAATTTGAGTTTTAAGAGGTTTATATTATGTCAATTAACGAAAGGCGTTCCCGTTAACCCACAATAGCAAAGCGTCCTCAAGCGTCATGCTAAAAAAATATGGAGTTAATAATGGAGCGACTGCCTATCTGACCTCCACAATCTAGTAACTGGGTAATACGATACCCCTTGGTAAGACTGGTTGTCAGACTTTCGGCCTTCTGACGACCCGTAACAACTGTCAAAGATCCACGAATGACAGCCGGGGCCAACGGCTTAATGTGCTTTCCTAGGCACGGAGGAGTCTCGGTGTGTAAAGATAGTCACCCACAGGCAAGCGCAGCTTAACCTGATAGATCGACCCGTGCGGCAGTTATAACTTAGCCACGAGCTCCTCATACTGTGTAAATAAATATACTCACAGAAATCAGCTGGGTTATGATAAGGTGGACATCTCATGCCAGCGCTGGCTAAAGCCGGTACGATATTGACCCTGGGTCCATTGTACAGGGTCCTTCCTTCTTGTAAGCAGTATACGGTGTCAATCTTCTCGAAGATCAGGGCTGAAGGCTGGTGTATGGTGGCAATGAGCGTCCTGCCACCCCTGGCTAGTCTGTTTAGTAGAGCTATCAGAGATGTTGATGCTGATGAATCTAAACCGCTGTAGAGGAAAACATAACAATGAGTTCTTTAAAGTGTAAATTTCAAATAGAAACATTATTCGGAAGGTGGATAGCTTATGACATATCTTCATGAAAATATTACGATGGACAGGATATAGTAAAAACCCGGCCAAGTGCGAGCCGGACCACGCTAAATGAAGGGTTCCGTAGTTGGGATGAATTTATCCCAAGAACAAACTAAATATTGTAGTTGAAAAACATGATCATTTTAAAAGAGTAACGGTGGGCTTCCTTGCCCATTCTTCTCAATACAAAAACTACCTTTTGGAAGGGGCGACTAGAATCAATTCAATTTTTGTAAATTTTGACGTTCATTAGTGCCTTTTATGTGCCTAATTGAAATAAATTATTTGACTTTCACTTAAACAAAAAATTTATAAACATTTAAATATAAAGTTTTTCTAGAACACATCTGTTGCTTTGTTGAAAAATACGTGTCGCAAAATAGAAGAACGTCATTCAACTTGATTAATAAAGAGCTTGCATTCTGAAAGTGGGCAAGGTCGCAAAAAGATCAAAACAGCAAAATATTTGACAATATTTCGCTGTTTTGATTTATTTGGCAATATTACTGTATGGAAATATGAAATATGGCTAACTAGTGAACTAAAATATTGATTATAAAAATACAATAACTATTATAATACTTATTATTAATATTGTAACACCGATTATTTAGTTTTAGATGTAAATAAAGTATTAGGAAACTTTCCAAATGCCTTTTTTACATCTAAAACGGTTATATTATAACATCAAATTCAGTGTTATGATTGCAATTCATTATTAATATTCTAGTTCACTAATTAGTAATGTTTCATATTTCCATACGGTAATATTGCCAAATTAATCAAAACAGGTAAATATTTGACAGCTATTTGCGACGTTTTGCCAACTTTTTGAATGAACGCTCTAGTAATTACGTTAGTAATGATCACTAAACTTCTTGTTTACATCAAGGATGGGGCACATAAACTCGAATGTCAAGCCTGTCATACATGTCATTATGATTTTCCTTATGGCAAGTTAGAACCATGGAAGTTTTGCGTTCGTCCCGTCCGTGGCCGGTTTTTGTGACAATACTCCATTGTTTGGCAAAACAAACCGCATATCTAATCGAGGAATCTCATCGTTATGACGTCAGTTGGCTTGGTGTCGCCAGCACACCACACGTAGTTCAAGTCTAGCATGAACTGACGCACGTTTAATCATAGGTGTCGGTAGAATTACCTATTTTTCTTGAGGAATTTGTAGTTTGGCTTACAGAAAGTTGTTTTATTTTATTATCCACCCGCGACCCGCCCTGCTTCACACGGTTATTATGACTTGACAATACATCGAGATTCCTTGATTATATTATTATGTAACATAACATCACGCATTATTTGCCCGAACGGTTGGGCAGAGGTGTACCTATAGTGCACCCACTTGTCGCCACTTATGTTTAAGTCCCATGTAATAGGGGGCGAGCCTATTGCCATCAACCGGGAACAAATTCTGACTCCGAACTGAGGAATTCTAAATAGAAAAACTCAATAATACTTTGCCCGATCTGGGACTCGAACCCAGGACCTCATGCTCAGCAGTAGCGCTTGCGACCACGAGACCTTCGGAGCATAGTTTAATAATAATTGAATTATATACAAACCTTCCGGAATAAATTCTCTTAATGGTGTTGAAAACCCACAATGCTTTAGAATGCTTTAGAAGGGCAACGCGGTCAAACACGTAAAGGCACTTTATTTTAAGTATAACATGTGTAAGTACCTACGTTAAACAAAAAAAAAAACAAAACGCACATTACAACAAAATGACATAAAAACACATACAAAGCCAAAAGCCTCGTATTCAAGAAGTAGGTACCAGTTTGAAAATTGAATCTATTGTTCGATTTGTTTTTGGTTAACAATGATTGACCTTGACCTTGAATGAGGAGATTGAAGGTTACATTGGGATGCAGTCAACTGTTTCAGTTTCGATTAAAACGTATATAGGTACATACGTAGTTCGTTACGGAACAAGAATCTTGTTAATGGATTGAGTCCGGATTGTGTAGTCTGCGGCTTATTGGTGATTTGCCAGAATTTACTCGCCCGAAACGGGCGAATCGACACTTTTAAATAATAATATATCTATACAGGGTGGCATCCCGACATCGACTCGCAAACTTTTACCATGTATTCAGTACGAGATTCTGAACTCCCAAGTTTTTGAAAAGTGCAATACCTACGCGGCCAAAATGTATGGAACACCAGATTTTTTTTTTCAACGCATGAAGTTCAGAATCATGTACTGAATCCATGGTAAAAGTTTTCGCGTCGATGTCCCTGCCACCCTGTATAGTTAATTTATTTGTAGTCGAGTTGACAACAAATAAATTAACATCGTACAAAACAAATAAATAAATTCGGGCGAATCACCAATAAGCCGAGGTCATTCATACAATATCCATGGTGGATATTGTATAAATGAATACTAAATTGAAAGTCTCATTTCCCCATGTAAACCCTAAAATTAATATAACCTAGTACCGACGGCACTTACGTGGTAGGCTCATCAAGGAACATGAGGGATGGGTCAGACAGAAGTTCAAACGCTACGGCAAGACGTCTCCTCTGACCTCCCGAGAGGTCTCGGCAGAGGGTCATCGATGTGTTGCTCAGACCTAGTAAGGCAAGGATCTCGTACACCTGAAAAGAAGTTTAACGTTTTAGCTTGCCTATAAGGTAAGGAGAATAGGTTCATGCAAAGTCAAAGTCAAAGTGAAATCATTTATTTCAAATAGGCCCTTGTAAGGCACTTTTGAACGTCAAAGTTTACAAAAAATTTAACTGATTCTAGTCGGCCCTTCCAAGGTAGTGTTCGTATGGAGAAGAATGGGCAAGAAACTCCACCGTTATTATTTTAAAAAGTGTTACAAAATTTTGTATATGTAGGTACATTAATTACATAATTATATGTGAAGACGATGCACCTAAAAAAAAATACGTTACCACAATAGGTAAAAAGAAGAATGAATAAAAATGAAGCAACGAAAGATAAATATTAATAATGCGAAAAGGTTCACCCGAAAATGTATTATCACAAACACCTTTTAACAGTGTAACTTTTGGTACTTGGTATATGATAGAAGCGACTTTCGATTAGTGGCCGATTCCTATAAATTATGGACCTTTATTGGTTCAAGTTAAAGGCTCGTACAGACCAGCGCGACGCGACGGCGCAAACAATACAATTTCTAAGAAAACTTGACGGTATAACAATAACCGGTGTCGCGTCGCGCTGTCGCGTCGCGCTAGTCTGCACAAAGCTTAAAACTCTTGTATCTTTACCAATAATGAAGCAAAACCCTCACCACAGCTTTGCATAGCAGACCCTCCCATAAGGAAGTAGCTATCACACATAAAATTAACTTACGAATCTATATTTAAGCCCAGTTTGGCAATAAAAAATGCTACGATTTGGTAAGAAAAACCATTCGTTTTTAGGGTTCCGTAGTAAACAAGGAACCATTATAGTTTCGCCACGTCCATCTGTCTGTCTGTAAGTACTAGAAAGCTGTTGCTGGGGGTTTGTGAATATCATTTTTCAATTCAGGGATCCATTTGCGAAATATTAAGCTTTAAAGTACAATTTTTTGTTAATCAAGTGTCCCCCCCCCTGCCAGCTAAATGGTTGTAGTTGAAATTCACAGCAGTAGTATATATAACGAAATTAAAAGGGAAACTATCACAGCTAAGTAGGCTTTCCAGGTTAACGAGTAATAATCGACCAACTTTTATAGTTTTAATAACATGATCTCCCATACATTCCGTATGGGAGAACATGTTTCTCAACTACAATGTTAAGTTTGTTCTTGGGATAAATTCATCCCAACTCTGGAACCCTTCATTGTGCGTGGTTCGAGACGCACTTGGCCGGTTTTTATATATAGGAACCGAGCATAGGGCGTCGTCAAACTCTTTGCCAAACTATTGCTTTATTTATTTTTTGTATTATTTGCTGTTTATTAGGTCTGCTGATCATACTAAAGTGTGTGCTTTTGTACATGTGTCTTATTGTTTTTAGGGTTCTGTACCCGAAGGGCACTAAACGGAACCCTATTACTAAACCTCCGCTATCCGTCCGTCTGTTAGCGGGCTGTATCTCATGAACCGTAATAGGTAGATAGTTGAAATTTTCACAGATTCTATATTTCTATTACTGCTATATGTAATGGGTAACAAAAAATTAAAATAAAATAAGGTAAAAATTAAAGGGGTACAAGCGATACAAGAAACATGGTTGCCTGGAAGAGATCGCGGAAAGGGATAAGGCCGCCCATTGAATATTTTGTAATGTTTTATTATAATTTTTAATGTTATCTATTTTTTTGGTGTACAATAAAGTATATATAAATAAAATAAGAAACGTGTTTTTTTGGTGATTTTGCTAAATATTGAACGGTGCTACGGAACTCTTGGTGTGCGAGTGCGACTCGCACTGCCCGGTTTTTGCGCATTTGTATAGTTAGTTATTTAGTTTAGTACCGAGTGTCAATAGTTAATTGTATAATAATTTACAACTGTATAATTTGAATTATTTACTGATAACTAAACAAATATAGGGTTAGATGGAGACAAAGACAATGTACCTTCTCTTTCCTCTCTTGAGGCGTGAAGTCAGCAAGTTTAAGAGCAGCGGCAAGAGACATGGCTTCATACACGGTGAGGTGCTCGCGCAGGTCGTCGTGTTGCCGGATGTACCGCGCACCGCCGCGGCCCGACGACTTGGATGCGCACCCGCAGATACCGTTGATGGCTATCTCGCCTTTAGCACCACGTGTTCTGAGGAGAAAATAATGTTTAAGAATTGTGAATAAACGATGGAAATAAAGTATTTATATTAACTTATGAATGCTTAATAAAGGTTAATGAATTTTGCCTACCTTCATTTAGTCTAAATTATTTACGTAGAGCTCAAATAGATGGTTCCATAATGTAGTAGGTATTGGAAAATAACTTTCAAGATTGTCTTCGTACTGTAACTACGTAATACACGATCAATCAGAATCTGAATCGTTTTGAAACAGACTGCAAATCCATTGCTTCATAAGTAAGAAAAAAAATCTGCTCAAAAACGTAAATAACGCAATGAATGTTGTTGGACTGTCAAAATGAAACAGATTAGTCGTAATCGTTAACGAAAATGTGTTGCGTAATTAGATAGCTGGTTTGTCTAGGGAAGGAATTATTTGGATAGTATGCACAGCGTAGACGCCTTGTTGACGTATGAAGATGCTACGAAATCGCTTCGAAGACGCTTCGTAAAAGGCGCTTGCGTCACGAATTCAAACTAACAACGAACGCTTACGCTGGAACAACACAATGAAATGAAATTGTTTTTTCTGTAAATAGGATATCGGAATCACTTTTACACGTCATATAAAAACGATATTAAAAATAAGCTAGATGAGGTCGGTGTTTCCTATCTGACTACTCTGAGAAGAAAGGCCGAAACAAACTCAGAGGTCGTAGTCTCTTTTAAAGTCCAGACATAATCTTGGTCAAGTCATATGAGGACCATGTGGATCAGTGTCTGAAATGGTATTTTGAGGAAAGAACCACACAGATTTGAGTGGACCTGTCCAGTCAGTGCAAGCATTTGTCAGTAATCGTGGAGCTCAACTCAAAACTGAACACACAAGGTGAAAACGTGTCAATTTAGGCAATAGCTTTATAGCAATGCAGTAAACGGTCGTAGGTCAAGTTTTGACTAGGTAGGTACCTAACTAAAGGATACTATGGTTGACCGCAATGGTGCCGAATAAAGCTTCGTGCAGACCAGCGCGACGCGACAACGCGACGCGACACCGGTTATTGTAATACCGTCAAGATTTCTTAGAAATTGTATTGTTTGTGTCGCGGCGCGGCGTCGCGTCGCGCTGGTCTGTACGAGCTTTAAAGGAAAATAAAATATATAGAGGCAAAACTTTTTGACAAAGCGAGGATAACAATAAGTATGTAGGTACCTAAAGGTTGGGATTGTATAAAACAAGCAGTAAGGATATGTATCATCATGACAAATGGGTATTAGGTATGTAATAATCCTTTTAGCTTAACATTATTATACAAAACATTAATCATTGGGAACAATATATAAAAACCGCAGAACTTTAGTTTTATTATTTGTGTACTGATTTTATAGGAGCTCGTGGCTAAATAATAAAAGCCGCACGGGTCGATCCATCAGGTTAAGCTACGCTTGCCGGGGTTGGTCCCTGGATGAGTGACCATCTTTACATACCGAGACTCCTCCGTGCCTCGGAAAGCACGTTAAGCCGTTTGTCCCGGCTGTCATTCGACAATGTTTGACAGTCGTTACGAGTCGTCAGAAGCCCGAAAGTCTGACACCAGTCTTATCGTATTACCCAGTTACTGGGTTGTGGAGGTCAGATAGGCAGTCGCTCCATGTAAAATACTGGTATTCAGCTGCATCCGGTGAGATTGGAAGCCGACCCCAACATAGTTGGGAAAAGGCTAGACAGATTGATTATTTATTTTATTATTATTTATGTACCACTGGCTGAAAGTAGCTAGGTTTTATGCATTCGGGATAAGTAGATCTTTGTTCATAATAGGGATGCAGCCTAGGTAAAAAAAAAAAACTATTTAGTCTGTCAGTTAGATGATAAAAAAATATTAGACACGTAATTTTTGCTATATCATGTTAATAAAAAATGACATAGATAAAACGCATTAAAGTTGGGGAGTGCGGGTCGCTATGTCACTGTAAGTATATATAGATTTTATACTTACTTGTGACGTCATGGCACATTTTAACTCAATGTATCGCCGTAATCTTTTGATAACGTAAAAAAAGTAACCTACAAGGCGGACAAATACAACATTTTTAGTCATCATCCGTATTTTCGGATTTTTCTGCAGTTTTATTAAAGTCCGGGTTCTCACCTAAGTTTTAAGAGCGTTCATTCTAAAAGTTAGCAACGTCGCAAATAGCTGTCAAATATTTACCTGTTTTGATTAATTTGGCAATATTACTGTTTGGAATTATGAAACATCGCACAACACTGAAAGTTATAATTGCAATTCATTATTAATATTCTAGCTCGTTAGTTGGCATTATTTAATATTTCCAAACAATAATATTGCCAAATTAATCAAAACAGGTAAATATTTGACAGGTACTTGCGACGTTGCTAACTTTTAGAATGAACGCTCTTAAAATTTAGGTTAGAAGGTTTTAGGTGTAAAAATGGCATGGCAATAGCATTTTGAAAGTTTCCAAATACTTTTTGTACATCTAAAACGAAATATTCGGTGTTAAGATATTATTATTGCATTCCATCATCACTATTTTAGTTCACTAGTTAGCTATATTTCATATTTCCATACAGTAATATTGACAAACTAATCAAAATAGCGAAATATTTGACATCTATTTGCGACGTTGCCCACTTATAGAATACACGCTCTTAAGCCCTCAACCAAGTAGAGGGACTTTACTGTGTTACAAGATATTTTTGTGACTCCTTCATTATTTTTATTATCTAAGTACCTAATAATAATCTTTAGTGTTAACAGTGGTTTGTGTTAATTTATCGCCTGTAAATGGTTTAAGATATCAGCTGATCTTTGGCCAGACGTTATTATTCGGTTGTTGTATCTAATTATTCAAGTATCCGCGTGTTTTACAAGTACATTTAAATATATAATATATTCAAGTAAACGAATAATAAAAGTATGTGAATTACAGTAAACACCATCACACAATGACGCATACCTACAAATTTCCTGATAAGTGGGCTTGACTACTAATGAAACATTACTTGACGATGGAGTTGCCAAATAGATCACTGTTTTTTATGTGTAACATAATCACTCGTTTTCCCGCAATCTGTGGGAGTGATTTCGTAAAAAGGGACGGAAATGAGTAAGAAGTATAGCGTAGTCTGAAATCAGCTTTATTGATCCCTCATTAGCATCAAATAATTAACCCAAAATGTGTCCTAATCACTAATTCAGTCACAACTACTCACAACGCTTGTTACCGAAAATCAGTCTACTAAATTAGTACAGTCACGATGGTGCAAGCATGTGCTTGTAAATACCCATGACTGTCATAGGTATTCCCATTACAAGGGCTTACAGTACGACACAACTTAGATGTAGCATACATTTTAAAATTTTCATTCATTCATTTAAATTTTACGAATGTCTTTGGTTGTATGACTTTACAACTTATTGCGTTTTCGTGACGAACATTTTCACATATAGCAGTAATAAAGATTGGTGATTTTGAAGACGGGCTCACTTCGGATGGTGATCGGTTTTATGTTACGAATTTTGTGGATGCTGCATTTAAGTTGTGTCGTACTGTACCATTCTTTTGAAAACACCGAGGTGATATGTGACAAAGCCGACTAGTCACAACAGAATTAACTGCGGTTACTTTGTTCCTATTTTGATCAATTTGCACAATCCTTATTATGTTTCGAATTGTTGTTTACTATCATTATTTATTCAAGATTTTTATACGTATGTATGTGGAAACTTAGCAGTGGAGTACCTACTCACTTTTTATTTGTCAGTAAATTAAGAGATTTATGAATTTATCATTCGAACCTTGGCATGACTATAATCAATTGTGTAATTGCTCATGATGACAATGCCAATGAGTCAAATGCTTCCCATTCTGGAAATTATTTATCTATGCAATCTTAGATTCATTTTGACTCTATTAGAACGGAACACGATTTAAAATATTACTGTTCCGAGGACCAAAATTGTCGCGTTAAAACTGTTCACTGGTTCAGTTTTGACTAAATCAAGTTTGAGGTCGTAAACTAGATTTTGAACCTATCTTAAGAGGCTTACAACAGCTAAAGTGCGGTCACTGTCGGACTGCATAGAAATGAAAGAGAAGCGCGATGACACGACGCAGGTAATTTATTGCAAAATATGAAGCAGTTAGCGATTTACAGAAAATCTATTAATTAGACTGGAAAATTAAAACACTATTATGCTAATATGTAGCTTGTAGAATAATCTGACAAAAAATCAGAATGATTGCATGTAAATTAATATGATTTTTAATCGTTAAAAGAAATTTTTAGAGGTATCTTCATGATTTTTTTCTATCGTATCAAATTAGTTGTATTATGTTTTCAACACACTATCATACTAGCATATATCCTGAAGAATATCATATATTTTTCTGATTTTGTTTACTGCAGTGGATCATATTCTTTTAGGCATTATAAAACTTGCGTTTAGGCACGTTTAGGTCCTGTAGTCCCCTTAAGTAATTTTGAGAATCAATTCGAATGAGAATGAAGAGGGTCAATTCAAGTTGAAAGAAGAAAGTTGTTTTTTGTCTTGCAGAGATAGGTACGAAATTTTGAGACATACTTACGCATAATGCAAAAGCTGAAGTTAAAAAAATTGCACAGTAACACTTACGAGTAACCAGCCAAAATGTTGAGAAGAGTGGTCTTGCCGGCTCCAGAAGGGCCCATGATGGCTGTAAGTTGTCCTGGCTTGAAGCTTCCTGACACACTCTTTAGAATGTGCTTTTTTTCTGCAGAGACAATAAAAAAAAGGTAAGTAATCTTTTTAACATAAGTCTAGGTGTGCATGATGAAATATCCACAGTCTAAAAAAGTAGAATTTGCAGTTATAAGTACTGCATATTAATCGTATGATAACGTCATTTCTGGAGTTCCGCAAATTACTTTTTTTGTGTCTCGTGATAGCAAGTTCATTGTTCCTCATTATCTCGGGCAGTAGAGCAACGAAAATAAATACAGACAAAACAACTACAATAGTTACTGGTTAGTATGTATATCTCGTTTCGGTCCTCTGGTCTGGTGGTCCGATATGGTAGATTTTTAAATTGTTATGTTACGGCCGCACAAGTGGATCATAGAAAGCATAACTGACAGAGCAGGAAATTAAATTACTTATGTTCAAAGTGTTGTTAAGATTCATCATCATCATTCACTATATACGTAGTAATACATTATCTGTGAATATATGAAAAAAAAAAAAAAAAAAAGTGTACCAGCATGGAGTAACATCATGTTTTTAATTAAGAAGCATATACGTACAGTACCTACAACTGGTTTCTTAATGTCCCTCGGCAAAGTTCGTCAGTCGTCGGATTTTTATCAGTTCCCTTTGTACTTGGTGCAGACCGGACGCTCTCAATCGCCTTGGGAGTCAATCGAAAATGGCGAAACGCAAAGTTTGCCGGGGGACATTACGAAAATAGTTGTACAGTACCTAAATTTCTTATTAAATTTTAATTTTATTTAAATAATATAACCAAACATTACATTGGTGATAGCCGTTGCTATACTAAAATTAAGTACTCAATACTAATATAAACTCAAGCCTCCTTCCCATGGGGGTAAGCAGAAACTTTTGTCTCGTATACGTTTATACACGCACGCCGGTTGCGAGCACTACGCATCTGACCTTTCTGAAGAACATGACCAAACTACCAATACTTATAACTTCCCAACTAACCGAAGGGAGCACAGAGCAATTTATCAGTATTGTACCTATTAGGTATGTATCTAAGTGTGTTCCAATATTAATTCATAAAAACTTACTACAAATACATCCACAACGGAACCGATTGATCAAACTAAAATTACAAATCACATCGAATTAAAAGCAAATTATCAAGTAATTTAATACCTAATTTGCATCATCTATAAATTATATATTGAACGCAAAAACTCGACCAGAACATATTTATCAAAGTTTTGTTAAACAGGACATTCGTCATTCTTTCGTTCATATGTTAATATTGGAACAATGCCTGTGGATGATTCATCGTGATATAATTTACATCCTGTACTTAATACCACGTAGTTCATGATAATGTCACAACGGATTTCATAATGTCACAACGGATTTCATAATGTTACAATGGTTTTCTATTTGTGTATTATTGTGGGAATTGGTTCCTTCTGACTGCCTTATTAGTCTAGTCGTCGCAAGCGCTACTGTTGAGCATGAGGTCCTGGGTTCGATTACCCGGTTGGGCAAAGTGTTATTAGGTTTTTCTACACGGTGAAATTGAATTTATGCCACACCTCTTAAGGGGTCATTGTACTCATCATTGTGAACAACTTTCATTTTGGTACCAACACTGAAAACGCGAAAGAAAAAAACAGCTGTTCCTTACATTTTGACGAGCTAAGCGAAGCTTTTTTTTTCCGCTTTACCACACACGCACACCCACATTCCACACCACATCCTGACACATCAAGGTTGGCCCCATATGACATCCCCGGAGAACTCCTCTTATGTCGCCACATAATAAGTAAATAAGACTGACTGAAAAATGTGTCTATTTGGATGCTTTTAAAATGTTGTTAACTTTGTAGGAGTAACGTTTTCGCAAGCTCATGAATACTTTTCTTTTTATTTGGTCTGAGTTCACTAGCTAGTGAACTATCTCAAATGCACAAGTAAAAACAAAATCCATGATTGTAGGTAAGGCGTTATGAAGATAGAGTGGTTGGCGATCATGTTATTCTATGTTACATGTGCTTCCATATTTGTGTATAAAGTTCCTTAAGTATCAAAATCAAATCGTAATCAAAATTTTGACGAGCTATGCGAACATAAATGTAGGGGGCAGCAGTTTAATTTTTTCGCGATTTCAGTGTTGGTCCTATAGTGAAAGTTGTTCATAATGATGAGTCGAATGACCCTTTAAGAGGTGTTTCATGAATTCCTGTATATGGAATTTCTCGGTAGCAGCCCGGAGTCTGGATTTGTGTCCGGTTGATGGCAATATGCTCGCCCCCTATGACTTAAACATAACTGGAGAAATGTGGGTGTACTATAGGTACACCTCTGTCCAACCCCTCGGGGAACAAGGCGTGATGACATGTATGATAGTTTCCTTTTGCATAGAAATACGTATCCAAGTAACTCATAACTATTCTGCATTATAAACTCAGGTTACAGAGGTGACAGCGCTTACTTACTTATTTATTCATAGCAACATAAAAGGTATTACAGAAGTTTTTTTTTCGGAAAAACGCCAAAATACCTGCTCGAATGACATGAACAGTTCATGTAAAAAAAGTTTGAAAATAATTTCATTCGGGCTCATTCACACGAGGACGATTCGTGTTTTTTCCTTTTGCATAGAAATACGTATCCAAGTAACTCACAACTATTCTGCATTATAAACTCGGGTTATAGAGGTGACAGCGCCTACTTATTTATTCATAGCAACATAAAAGGTATTACAGTGGTTTTTTTTTTCGGAAAAACACCAAAATACCTGCTCAAATGACATGAACAGTTCATGTAAAAAAGTTTGAAAATAATTAATTCGGGGTCATTCGCACGAGGACGAGTCGTGTTTTTTGACGAATCGTCTTTTTTCACTATACTTACGTTTTTTTATGGTGGCAATGCTTTTTATATGCCCGTGTTCAGACACATCACGAATCGTTAAAAATGACGCACAAATCTTAAATCACGTATCGTCTTTTAAAAATCACGTTAGTCAAAAATCATGAATCGTGATTTTTTTGTGACGGATCCACTGAAGCCCTCGTCCAAAAACTAAACTCTGAAACACGAATCAAGTGTGAACATCTGGGCACGCCACAGTTGCGGCGATAAGTCCCCTCTTTGAGGAGTGGCTAGAGAGGCACCACGACGTCCTCGCCTTCCGCCTGGCGCAGGTCCTCACCGGACACGGTTGTTTCGGGAGGTTCCTGTTCCGTATAAGGCGGAAGGAAACGCCCGGGTGTCATCACTGTGTGGGGGGATTCCGGGATGTCTGATTGAATTTGTATAATCTATGCAATTGCAATAAGCACGATACTGTTGAGAAGTCTAAGGGCCTGCTTCACCACCTACTATTAAGTTCCTATTAACTTACTTGGCAGATAATATCATACAAATTCTGTTCCATTTTTGAATTTTTTCGTTAAGTAGTGGCTATTCGGACATCGTGAAATAGACCCTAAGTCTAAGTTTGACGAGAATGCTAGAATTTCATGATTATGACGATATCTCTATCATCACCTATATATGTCGTCGACCTCTAACGACATTGAGAAATTCTAGTTGCATTGCGGTTTGTTTACCTTTAATTCTATTAATAAACGCAAGCTACTAGAAAATTGTTAACTGATATAATAGAAAGACGTTACCGTAAAGTAATCACGGTGTAATTAACGGTCCAATATTTTTTGGAATTCTTTGACAACTGACGTAAATGACTCGTTTTTTTCCGTATTATTTCCTTAGGTTAAGAGCGTCTAAACAGAAAGTGGGCAATGTCGCAAATAGATGACAAATATTGCAAATGGATGACAAATATTGTTTTGATTAATTTGTTAATATTACTGTATGCAAATATGAACTATGGCTATATAAAATATGAAGTAGTGAACTAATTTAGTATTAGATGTAAAAAAAGTATTTGGAAACTTTAAAAGTGCCTTTTTTACACCTAAAACGGTTACAACATCAAATGCAGTGTTATAATTGTAATACATTATTAATATTATAGTTTAGTTGTTAGCTATATTTCATATTTCCATACAGTAATATTGACAAATTAATGAAACAGGTAAATATTTGACATCTATTTGCGACGTTGCCAATTTTTAGGCTCCCGCAGAAGCGATTCCAGTAGAACAATTTCCTATGAAAACTTCATAGGATTTGTTCTACTAGAATCACGTCGTACTGTTGCATCGTGCCTGTCTGCTGTCTAAAAATTAATGATAAGGTCTGAATTTGATATGAAAATAATAAATCAATGTTTACTTATAAATCTCAAATGTTTCTAGTGCACCAAACTAAAAATCAAATAAATAAAAAAGTAGTTTATTAATTTTATGGTTGTTCTTTATTTTCTTTAAACTGTAAGTACACAAAATAGTAATAAAATATAATTTATAATAGTAACGTAGTCAAAACTGTATATTGAATATTTTTAAAAAGTAATTGCTACGAAATGTGGGAACGAGTCTGATGCCGAAACAATAGCTTTTAGAATTTTTGTCTGTTTGTCTGGATCTATGTTCCGGATTGGCGTAAAAACGGCTGAACGGATTTTCATGAAATTTGGCACACAGATAGTTTATAACTTGAGTTAACACATAGGGTACTTTTAATCACGGTATAACGTTCCCGTGGATATTTTCCGACATCCACGCGGGGTAAACCGCGGGCAAAAGCTAGTATTAAATAAAATATATTAATAAAAAGACGTAGATGCTCTGCAAAGGGTTCCACATTTCACCAGTTATGTTTTAGTCCCATATAATAGGGGACGACCCTACTGCCATCAACTGGGCACAAATCCAGACAACGGGCTGCTACTGAGAGATAAGAGATGGAAAAACCCAATAAAATTTTGCCCGACCCGGGAATCGAACCCAGGCTCAGCAGTAGTGCTTGCGACTACAGGACCAACGAGGCAGTCTAAGAAATGTCACCTGAATTTCATCTTTTGTTTTTTTTCTAGGTTGAATTTAATGTTGTATTAATGAACACAATAATAATAATAACCAGCTGAGTGTTGGCAAAACATAACACTAATTGATTATTCAATTAATATTATTGATTGTCAACAAAGTCGACGTAGGTAGCTGCGGTCAGTTCAATCGAAAATCACATTAAAATCCGATTTAATTAATTACCTGCATGACAGTTTAATATTCTTTTGTACTACTGATGTAACACAATGGAAAAGTTAACTTTGTTTTTTATCGATTTCAACCGTAGATACTTAGTCGTTTTCTAAATTTAAACATAGCGTTACAATTATACCCGGTGTACCTTGTCATTCCTTGTTAACCACAGAAAGTATTTTCCTCTTTGTTCGTCATGAAAATAATTATGTCCTTGTGAACATAGGTACCAAGGAATTTTAAAATGTTCATAATGCAACAACAACATAACAATAGTGTTATTTACATGACCTGAGATTTTTTGTCATATATACGTGTGGAATATAATAATGAGTTTATAAAAACGCTACTTACGTATGTAACTTAAAAAAAAAAAAAAAGTAATTTTTAATTTTTTATAAAAAAAATAGCAATTTGTTTTTATATTTTTAATATATTTTTTGCCACTTTGAAATACGGTTCGTCTGTTCTTTATATTTCTATGAATTAACGCAACTGCATAATTTGATTTAAAAAGATTGTCGTCGATGATCTCATGCCAATTTGCCTGTCAACTGTTCATCAAAGGCATACATTTAACTTACAAAT
Source organism: Agrochola circellaris (assembly GCA_914767755.1). Classification (NCBI taxonomy): domain Eukaryota; kingdom Metazoa; phylum Arthropoda; class Insecta; order Lepidoptera; family Noctuidae; genus Agrochola; species Agrochola circellaris. Next base: position 8,725,018 of record OU611839.1, on the reverse strand, counting down.
TACGGAACAACCACCGCCGGTTGAAGCCAAGATCTATAATTTGACTAATTACGCGTTTACGCGATAATTAAAGGTAAAAAGGCAGGAAATTATTTTTAAAAGGACTGTTGCATTGATCTATTGGTCATAAACTCGACTACCTACTGAGTGTGTACGGGGAATAAAAAAATTAAAAAACGTTGATTTGGACACGGTTCGTGAAACACAAAATAAAAAAGTGAACATGTTTTAAATAAATAGTGTAGGTACCTCACGACTGCGCCAAAAAGGTTAAGTTCAGCGTTAATGCCAGACAGATGCTGTCTTACGATGGTTTTCGAGGAGTACTCACGGCTACATATCAAGCTAAAAATTTCCAAGATACCAGCTTAAGCTGACCTCACATTGTACGGAAATCCTATACAATGCGAGAGCAGGTTATACCTACTGGAAATGTTTGTAGCCGTGTGTACAGTTTCAACATATCTAATATGTAATTTTTATACTTATAAATAAACTAGTAATCAAATATAATTACAAAACCAAAACAAAAAACGAAAGCAACAAAACCTGTTCTTTAGCGATTAAGAGCTAGATTGGGTTCTATTGCAGCCCGGAGACTGAATTTGAGACTGATTTAGCAATATGGTCGCTCCTGTCTTAAAGGAGTTTGTATATTATCTATTGCGAAACGTAGGTGTGCTATCAACTTTGTTGATACCTTCGGGGCATAGGCATGCCCATCTTATGTCTTAATTTTATTAACATAATAAATAATATATCTAGATAAAAAATATAGGGGCTTAATAGCACATTTTACTGTTATTTTACAAGTAGCTTCTGTCAAATGTCTTTTCTTTTTAAATGCTATGTAAACCTCTAATTTGTGTATCCATTAGCAGTAATACCTTTCCTAAATACTTTTGTAGACCAACGTTGAATGTATAATGCTGTTGGTGTTCTTTAATAAAAAATAAAAATAATAATATAAAATAATTATGCGTAATTCATGGGCTTTTAAAACATACGTCTGTTATTTCAGTTATAAAGATTTTTAATAAAATTCTAATAAAAAATGTACATTTAAAATATATATATTTTTAATAAAAAAAAAATATATATAGATCGACTTTCGGAGCTACAAGGCATTTTATTTTAAACTGCAGCGGAACATGCTATCGAAAATTCAGATTAGCGGTACTTTGACTTTGAATAGATAAATGCATTTTATTTATCCATATTTACGTACTTACAAATCATATTATATCATATTATATGTTATACAGATTGCAAAATAGAACAAGAAACCATGAAAATTGATCCTAGATATCGTTTTGCGAGGCAATTGAATAATAAATAAAATATAATAGACATCAGTGGCGGATCTAGGATTGTTGTTTGGGAGGGATTTGAGGCTTGGGGTAGGCAACGCAAACACTAAAAAAGCACACAACATTTTATTTTGCATTTTTTCTTTTTTAACGTATAGTGCCTTCTCGGATTACTTTTCGCAAATTCCTCAATGACTCCTCGTTAGGTTATAGAATACCAGAGATATCTAAGTGAATATACATGGCGGCTAAACCGGGCAGCGTGAGTAACAGAATGAGTGGCGCGCGGATTGGAAATTAGTCACGTAAGCAAAAAATCTTAATAACAAAAAAAAACTTGAAAACATAATACCTATTCAAAGTTAAGGATAATTGACGACAATTGTACTTTAGGTAGAGTAATGCGTGCTAAAAAGATTAATTAGAATAATATCAGTTTCACTTTAAGATTTGTCACGGAAGAACTCAGGTGCACCCCTGTAGCTCCCCCCCCTTTTTTTTTGTGTGTGTAATTAGCTTGAGAGAGCGTGTCAGACTCTAACTGACTAAAACCCACGCGTGTTCCTTCAGTGTTCCCTTTCGGACTTACCCGCTAGATCCGCTACTCATAGAAATCAAAAGATAACTAAGCTCTATGGCTGGAGGCTTTAATTTATTAAGGTATCCACATAGCAGCCGAACACCTCATAGGTTGACCAGCGAGATGCAATTAAAAAAAAAAGCGGTCAAGTACGAGTCGGACTCGCCCATGAAGGGTTCCGTAGCAGCAAGTAACATAATATAAAAGTTCTTGTAGTTCGTTGTAACTTTGATCGATGTTTACGATTTAAGACGTATTAAAAAAAAAAACTACTTTTAAATTTCGTTCAAACCAATTTTCGGTGGAAGTTTAGTTTTTAGTTTTATAGAATGATTTTAGAAGTTACAGAGGGGAGACACACATTTTACCACTTTGGAAGTGTCTCTCGCGCAAACTATTCAGTTTAGAAAAAAATGATATTGGAAACCTCAATATCATTTTTGAAGACCTATCCATAGATACCCCACACATATGGGATTGATGAAAAAAAATAAATAGGTTTCAGTTCTAAGTATGGGGAACCCCCAAAATTTATTGTTTTTTTTCTTTTTTTGTGTGAAAATCTTAATGCGGTTCACAGAATACATCTACTTACCAAGTTTCAACAGCATAGTTCTTATAGTTTCGCAAAAAAGTGGCTGTGACATACGGACGGACAGACAGACAGACATGACGAATCCATAAGGGTTCCCTTTTTTGCCATTTGGCTACGGAACTCTAAAAACGAACTTATTGCTCTTTCGGAATAACGAAACTTCGACATGTTTCACATTAATTGCACTATTTATTTCCTAAGTTTCAACATATACTTATTAGCGTCAATATTCTGTAATACAGATTAACATAAAACCTGAATGGAATTATACGTTTTCCCTTCCTCTTCCACCGAAACTGTCGATAACTTACTTTAAGTATCATGTTCCTCTACTTAACCGTTCGTTATTAGAGGATACAGGTCGGTATTGTGTTACAATTGTCGGTAGCCTTGCGAATATCGGTCTAGATTTGTTAACAAACCGAATAATGTACTGTTCCTGTACAAGTGTAGAATAAAACAAAGGACTACATGCTTGATACATGATGCAGGTGTAATTCCATGCTTTAAATCAAGTCATCATCTGCCTAGCCTTTTCCCAACGTTGCAGTTGTTGGGGTCGGCTTCCAGTCGAAGCGGATGCAGCTGAATACCAGTATTTTACATGGAGCGACTGCCAATCTGACCTCCACAACCCAGTTACTGGGTAATACGATACCCCTTGGTAAGACTGGGTGTCAGACTTTCGGGCTTCTGACGACCCGTAACGACTGTCAAAGATCCACGAATGACAGCTGGGACCAATGGCTAAACGTGCTTTCTGAGGCACCCTCTCCGTGCCTCTTGGTATGTAAAGATGGTCACCCGTCCACAGACCAACCGCGGCAAGCGTAGCCTAACCTGAACGATCGACTCGTGCGGCTGTTATTACTTACATGCTTTATCAAGTAATTATATACAGGGTTAAATTAAATTGACTAGCTAAACTCCGCAGACACGATAGGAATATTTAAACATGATAAAACAAAAAAGAAAATATACAATTTGACGGTTTTTTTTGTGGGGTCATCGAATGCATTTATTGTAGTCACTTGAAATATCAGTTTTTTTTAACTTAAGAAACCTGATTTTCTCAACAGCTAACAGCGGTCGTTGACCTCTCAAAAAAGAGACATCAAATCTTTTTATTTTAATTTTATTGTGTTTACCTACGACTTGATGAAATATCCAATTTTCATTACTAACCGAGCGACCGAAGCGAGGGAACGCGTCTCTTGAAGCAGAGACGCGTTCCCTCGCTTCGGTCGCTCGGTCAGTAATGAAAATTGGATATTCTGGCAAAATTTGTTTTCGTGTATCGGTTTGCTGGAGTACCAGCAAACCGATACCCGAAAACAAATTTACAACCTGTATACCAAGTCTCGTCCAGATCAGTTGTAAAATACGACCTGTAGAGGAGTACCTCTACAGGTCGTATTTTACAACTGATCTGGACGAGACTTGGTATACAGGTTGTACGACTTTGTAGAATTTGTCGTCGGGGATTTTTGATTGGTACTTCCTCCAAAAAGGGGCAAAAGGGGGCTACTGGATGTCTCCGCCTTAGGAGATTCGATTTCGATGGTTCTTTTTTATTTAAAAGGTACATACGTAGGTAACTTTAAATTGGTCTCATAAAAATTTGGTGAAGGTGTGATGAGGGTCTTCGGCGTAATGTACAGAATAGCTCCTCAACATGCAGGAAATTGCTCACTTTTAGATTTCTAGCAGTGGAATCGGCCCTTTAACTACTAGTTAGGGATTGATGGAGCACCTGGGACCACCTACTCATCACAAAACTAGAGAATTCTGAAAATAATAAAAAAAAAGTTTGTGCTCGCGAGGTCTACCGTTTCGCAGAACTACTAGTTTTATGTGAGTTTAATATTATTATTTTAAACACAAGAATCATCCGGAATAAATTAATAAATAAAGTGAAAATCGCATCAAAATTCGTTGCGTAGTTTAGGAGAACAACACGCAGTCACAACAAAAAGAAAAGTGTCGACGTACGGCAGACATTTTAATTTATAAATGGATGAATGGAAATGAAAATGGAAATGTGATAAGCAGGAATTTACATATTCAAGCAAATAGGTGAGTTAGTATCATGGACTGCATACAATGCATACAATCCAATTATGTGCGCACCTCATGCTCTATTGAACAACATTATGACGAGCTGTATTTCAAAATCATGAATGATTAAGGGATTAATTCTTTTTAACTACAGCAACCTGTTGGTTGTTCTAGAAACTTGAGGAAAAGTAATTACTGAGTTTTGAAGGTAAATGGTCAAGTTTAACTTGTGGGCATCCGATCTAATCTGTAAACATCACAGTGATAACTGAAGCGAAGTGAGCTTGAAGCGAGCTGTCATTAGTGTCAATCCCTAGCGTCAGGTGGAATGCCAGCTGGCTTCAAGCTCACTTCACCCAAGTAAAGAGATTTACACAGATTAGACTTTTTACAGAATGAGATTTCTGTGGAAATTAGGGACGAACTCAAACGTATTGCACCAACATTACCACCGAGAACTGCTTATACATATTTGTGGTCAAATATATTCTATCGAATTTAAATGTATTTTTTTAAATATTCTATTTGTGCCCTTTGAATAATGACGTATCTACCTAATTATAATCGGTATCGTAAATATTAAATAAATAAAAAAAAGTTCTAGATCATCAAATATTATAATAAGCAGAGTCCGCGCAATTGTGAAACTACATTTTTTAAAATTCAATTTGGTACAATGATATAGACACTGGAAGCGCCGCGTCTATCGAAGTTGAGTGGTGGCGAGGACTCTTAACGATAATTTGACACGTAACATTTCAGCTGTTGATGGTTATTATGTAAAATCTCGAAACTAGATAATTAGTATGCCAATGGTAACATTTGCACGAAACGATAAAAATCTTGGTTGTCGATAACTTATGGTTCAACAATACACGTTGTGCTGATGAATAATTTATAATGTGCAAAAATCGATTGGCAGGCGGCGTCTACGTGCGTCCGCGCATATGGGTATCTCGTCTCAATGTGAATGAGGAAGTGATTTGTAAACATAGCCATTGCTATATATTATTTAACTACCTATATTACAACTAGGTACTTTAAATGATAACTGAGACTTGAACATACGTTTCATTCATAAGTTTGTCGAGAAATGATTGTTTTCATTGAACACTTGAACGAGGTTGCGGTCCATCGGAGCAAGATGATGTTCTAAAAGTGCCTTAAAGGCTTCCGTAAACAGGCACGACCCGGCAGCGCGACGCGACTCTGATAAAACAAATTCTAAGAAAACTTCACGGTAGAACAATTACTGGTGTCGGTGTCAATCTACTCGAACCTTTATCTGAGCGGGAAATTCTCGCGACTTTTCCGTCGGTTGCTTCGACACGATCAACGCAATTTTGCAATCGAAATCCGACCGCGGTTTTCCGTTCCGATTGTAACCTAGCCAAACCATTATTTAACATCGAAATGAGTTTAGAAATTAGTTCCTTACTAACTTCTTCCTTTTTCTAGAGTGTGAATTCCCAATAACCCATTCATTAGCTAATTAACTTTGATTTTTTAAATGACTTACCACAATGACATGTCATTACGGTGAGTTTTCCTAAATTATAGTTATTAATTATTGTTTAATAATATTAGCAATAAAACAATCGTTAAGAGTCGATGAATGAACCAATAAGTCAGGTTCAATCATTGCCATCTTAGTTCCGAATGGTAATGACCGATAATAGTGCCCAAACTCAAACTCAAAGCATTTATTTAAATTAAACCATTTACAGGCACTTTTGAATTGTCAAAGAGTTGGTCAGTTAGTCAGAAAGTTAAAGCTAGTTGCCCGTTCCAAAACGTAGATCTCTATGGAGAACAACGGGCAAGAAACTCCAAGGACACTCTTTTAAATATAGATATGACAAAATCTTGGGTACATTATTCTTGTTGCTTCTATAAGTGCGAGCAACGAAAAAAATAAAAAAACAATTAAAAATATAAGATTAAAAATAAGCCCTGGCAGATTAGAGATGACCAGTTTCAATTGCTGCCCGTTCACGAATATGACGTGTGGATCCGTATCATCCAGCTCAACCAGTTTGTAGGGAACCAAATGATCCAACACACTCGCCAGCATCAGCGAGACATTTAAGTGAGCATGATCCGGGTTCGCAACAAGTCAATCGTCATCCTGAAGATGCCTCGTTGAGAGGTGAAACACGTGTCGATTTCTCACTGGGTTCTTTAGTCTCTTTAAGAACAGCTTGCAAGATTACGTTACTAAATATACGTCGTCTGTTGTATTTTACGATTGGAAAGTTAAAAAAAATACACAATGACACTAATGATAGCTGTTAAGTGACACCCTCTGGAATAACAACAATTCGTCGTTTAGTCGTATTTAATTTTGTGTTATGAAATTGTGCAAACAATACAAGGAAGCATGGCGTTGTAGTTTTATACAATGTACATAGTAGTTGATTCGTTGACTATGTGAATTTTTGTTCAGATTACAATTTTTTTCGAAAGTCAGGAAATGACGAAATCTGCGAGATAAAAATGCAATCATATGCAAAATGTTTGTATCTAGTGTAAAACTTGCATAGTTATGTAAGTATGTTTTAATCAAATCCATTAAAAAAATTGAATTATTAGAACAAATAATACGGTGCTTAGCGTTGTTTTAGGATTATTCTCTCATTAATTTCAACCTCACCCAAGGTTATTCTGCAGGTAAGAATATTAGTAATTTACCATTGACGTAGACTGCACTTATCGTAAAAAACCCGGCCAAGTACGTGTTGGACCACGCACAATGAAGGGTTCCGTATTTAGGATGAATTTATCCCAAAAACATACTTAACATTGTAGTTGACAAACATGTTGCTCCCATATATCGATATACGTCGCGTTCAATTCTCCAACTGCAAAAATAAAATAAATTCCGCAAAAAAATAAAATGTGACAAAACCACAAATTCCTGCCAAATTTCATGATTCTAGGTCAACTAGAAGTACCCAGTAGGTTTTGATTGATTTACGAGAATCAAAATATGTCGCATTAATGGTTGTATTTTTTTTATTGTGTTGACTTAGAAGCTTGAATTTTTTAGAGCCCCAATTTTATCTTGATACCTCCATGCTTTCCCGAGAAAAAGGGTCTTGACAGACTGACAGAAAGACGGACAACGAAGTGATCCTATACGGGTTCCGTTTTTCCTTTTGAGATGCGGAACCCTAAAATATTTGTAAACAACATGTGATTCATGATTTTATTATTATACTGGTTTATAAAACCAGTATAATAAAAGTAACAAACTAAAACTAGTTTGAAGCAAAGAAAAGCAATGTACTATTGACGTTTCCATGACAACAGCATTCGGAATTCGCTATCACTGCCTTGTGTGTCGTGTACCTACTATCTGTTACAAAAGTATTTGATGGAAGTTTACACATTCCCACAGGTACGTTTTCAGAACCATTTGTTTACATATTAATCACATACTTTCGGAACAGACTATAAGGTCTCGATTTGTAGCTATATGGCAGCTCTGAACAACATTCCCGACCGGGATTCATTTCCTCTCATGAACTGAACCCCACATGCTCGTTAAATACTTGCTAGGTAGTTATGTATACCAGGTATTCGTTCCCAAAGCAGTGAATCACTCGACACTAAGCTGTTTCTAACATCTTGTATTAATTATTTAGTTAATAGCCATGTCACCGATTGCAGTTATTTATTATACGTCTCTTTCGACACGACACCTTTTTCTAACACTGAAAAGTTAATTTTTATCTGAGGTGGCCATTCAAGAAATATTGTTTTTTTAGAGAATATGTACCAAAAGTTCGTAAGCCATTCCGTCTGTATCGCTCTATGCAAGCACATCTTTTAATTACTGTAAATATTGTAATTAAAGTTTATTTTAAAACTAAATCACTGCCGTTCATATTTTACTAGGTAGGTACTGCTTTGATTGACAGTAAAGCAAAATAATATGGTTAATACTAATAGTTCTAGTACACAAAAGGTGGCAGCCCTACCACACACCGATTAGGTACCATCAAAGAAATTCATATCTAACCAGTTTCAAAACATAATCCCGTGAACACGATGACCACATCTGTTACCGGCCCGCTGCTATAGCCGCCGAGCGCTGCAAGCCAGAATAGCCCTTACAGTGGTTGGATATGAACTTCTTCGATGGTACATAAATCAATGTGTGTGCGTGTGTAATGTGAATGTGTTATATATAAATTTTATTGTATATTTATTATGTTATCTATGTGTGTAATTATTATAACTTGTAGTTATGTGGATTTCATATCTGGGAATAAAAAGATTTCATTTCATTTTTAATTTAACCTTTGAGCAATTTACAGTATGGTCAAATATTTTAAGATATCACGATAACCATCAACGATGTTTATCGAGCAATATCTACGTACGTACTACATACTACTTGTGTTTAAAAAAGGCCTTTCTAATAAAGGCCCCTCAAATAAGCGTGACGCAATGGTGCGACGCGAGTTTCACCAAAGTCGGGTCGTGCCGCAGTGTTTTTACGAAATTTGTACCATCAAAGAAATTCATATCTAACCAGTTTCAAAACAAAATTCCGTGAAGACGATGACCACATCTGTTACCGGCCCGGTGCTATAGCCGCCGAGCACAGCAAACAAGAAAAGCCCTTACAGTGGTTAGATATGAACTTCTTCGATGGTACATCTAAGCGTATTTGACGAAATCTTCAGAATAGATTAGACGTGACCTAAATTTAGGTAAATGTATGTGACACATAGTTACTCAAACTTCGGTAATTAGTGGTCTTGTCAAGTCTATAAATAGGTAGGTAGGTGTTGCACCAAAGCCTTAATTATTTCCAAATAATCACACTTTGATACGTTACGCAAACTAATTGAAATTGTCTCTAAAAGTTAAAAGTCATTCTAAGGTCAAATAGATTAACATAACAATAAATCGGAGGACGTGGACTCTGCAATCATTGTACCAAAAATCTTTACGGTTAATGGCCTAATAGTGAAGAGCCTCTATCATTGGGCGGCTGGGTCAACGGATTGATTCAGAAAGCCGTACTCCTGGACACGTATAGTGAGGAGTTTTTTCTTTCTAGAGCCCTGACCACATGCAGCTTAGACCCTGTTCTTGATGTCGATGGGCTATTATTTTTACTCGACTACCCAAAAAATGTGTGTTCATGTATGTATGTGAGTTTCTTTATTTCTCCATGAATTTTAAATGCCTGAACAGATAGTATGGGGACTACTATCTGTTCAGGCGTTTGGTGAAACTAAATATATATATATATTTTTTAAACAAACAATCAATTTCGCGTCAGTATGGCTCCATTTTCAAACGTTTACATAACTCTTGTCACTACTAAAATGTATAAAATAAAAAAAACAAATTTTCTTTTTGTTTCGTTTTATTTATGTTTTTAAATGTATTTAATATGTAAAAAAATAGGTAATTATATATTTATTATACATTTATTTGTTTAAATATTTAAATACTAACCAAACTTATTCTTTTCTAGAAAAAAAACTCGGCAAGTGCGTGTCGGACCACGCACAATGAAGGGTTCCGTAGTTGGGATGAATTTATCCCAAGAACAAACTTAACATTGTAGTTGAAAAACATTTTCTCCAATACGGAATGTATGGGATGTATATCTAACTGCAAATTAAAGTTGGTCGGTTATTACTCGTTAACCTGTAATGCCTACTTAGCTGTGATAGTTTTTCTTTTAATTTAGTTATATATACTACTGCTGTAAATTTTGTAACAAATCCAAGTACAACCATTTAGCTGACAGGGGGGGGGGAGGGCACTTGACTCTAACAAAAATTTGCTCTTTAAAGCTTAATATTTCGCAAACGGATCCCTGAATTGGAAATTTGCACACACCCTCCATATTTTTGAACGACCTTTCCAACGATACCCCACACCATGGGATAGACGAGAAAAAAAACCAGCCACCCACTTTAAATAAATATATGTATTAACCGTCTCTGAGCTAAGCCGCGGACAGACAGACGGACATGGCGAAACTATAAGGGTTCCTTGTTTACTACGGAACCCTAAAAAAACTCGTTCTAGGTTGCTTGAGAGACTGCATTATGATAGAGAAAATAAAACACGGATGTGCATCTTATCATTAATAGCGTAATTTCGTTGCAAATGTCAATGAAAATGCAAATGTTGTAAATGTCAACTAGTAATAATATCCTTAAATACGTCAATACTCATAAAATAAATTAAATCATAGCACCGGAAAATAGTTTTCTACTAATAGAGGATTATTGCTAAAATATATTTTGATTGTTTATAGATAGTATAAGAAAATTGTAATTCATACAAGGCTATTCATATGAAATTATGAAGGTGAACAATAATTGGTTATGATTTGGATTATTACAAATTTTTCTTAAACTTTTTCTAAACAGTACAATCTGCTTTTGAATGGTTTCTATCTATTGGCCTAGAGTCTTCCTAGCCTTTTCCCAATTTTGTTGGTGTTGGCTTCCAGTCTAACCGGATGCAGCTGAATACCAGAATTCTACATGAAGCGACTGCCTATGTGACCTCCACAACCCAGTAACTGGGTAATACGATACCCCTTGGTAAGACTGGTTGTCAGACTTTCGGGCTTCTGACGACTCCTAACGACTGTCAAAGATCCACGAATGACAGCCGGGACCAACAGCTTAACGTGCTTTCCGAGGCGCGGAGGAGTCTCGGTATGTAAAGATGGTCACCCATCCACGGACCAACCCCGGCAAGAGTAGCTTAACCTGATGGATCGACCCGTGCGGCTGTTATTACTTGGCCACGAGCTCTCTGTCTGTTAACTTAATGACTCCTTTATTAATATTGTATTTAGGACACAAAAACTTGTCATTAGAATCTATTGCTACAACATCGTATACATAAATTTAAAACTATTCCTCAATTAATTAATAAAACCAAGGCTACGAACAGTTTACCATTGTTATCAAACAAAAACTATTCGATATCAAACTAATCACAGATATCGATAATCCTACTATATAAAATAATATATGTAAATACAACCTTAGTTTTTGTTTACCCTAAACCTCTTAAGGGGGGTGAGTACAATGACCCCTTAAGAGGTCATTGGTCAAAAAAAAAACAGCTGTTCCATACATTTTGACCGGGTAAGTATTGCACTTTTCTATGAAACAGCTGTTTTTTTTTTAATAACCTAAGAAAATTTTCAACGCAGGGGGGTTCAGAATCATGTACTGACCCCATGGTAACCGGCTTTGCGTCGATGTTCCCTGCCACCCTGTATAATTATAATTATAATCCTATTAATATTATAAATGTGAAAGTTTGTATATTTCGATGCTTGTTACTCAATCACGCAATAACGGCTGAACGGATTTGGATGAAATTTGGCACACGATACTTTTTATCCCGACACGAACGTTCTACCCGTGGAATAATTTCCGACCTCCACGCGGGCGAAGCCGCGGGCGAAGCTAGTAAACAATAAAACATTTGATTTATCGATTTTTCTATCGGTACCTATTATGCAATGCTCCCGCGCAGTCATAACGGTATGTTCGGTAGATGAACGTTATAGCGTTCGAAGTAATGGCTTTGCTTATGTAAGCTTTGACTAATGACAAAACTGAGTTTGAGTTGTAAAGAAAGTTCTCGAGAGAATTCCAGTCTTACGAGTTAGCACATAATAATAAACGCTTAGTGGCACACGGACCACTCGCCACCGCCACTATTAGTGGATCGAGACAACCACTTTTTGAATGGTGGCAACCACTTGCTAACTGTATGAAAGGTGACTGTCGCTGTGTTACAAGCGGCAATCGCGAGTGGCCCGTGTACTGCCTTAGCTGGAAACCGGAAAGAGATGAGAGATACGTGTCTTGCAAAGAATTTATATAAATATTGCATATGTTATGTATGGCTTATGAGAATAGTCGGATGCCCTACAAATGGATATTAAGAATGAGAGTTATTATATCTTTAGCAGCAGTTCCGCGACTGGGTGAATGAATAATTGAGAAAAATATACACAACATACCCGCTCAAGAATATAAAAACTTAGAAATAAAAACCGGAATGAGAAAAATGTATGTAATGGTGGAGTTTTCATTGCACCCCGGAATATCTCCAGTAGTGATAGAAGTATGAAAGTTACAGACCAAAGCTAGAGCTGCTACTTATCTAATTACGCAACACATTTTCGTAATCTGATTCATTTTGACAGTTCAACAACAATCATTACGTTATTTACGTTGTTGAGCAGATTTTATATTCCAACTTATAAAGCAATGGATTAGCAATCTGTTTCAAAACAATTCAGATTCTGATTGATCGTGTATTGCGTAATTAGGATACTGGTCTTTAGTCCCAACTCTTTGTCTCGATATGAATCTAGGGTAGTCTACTGACTGCAGCAGCTACAGTAAAACCGGTCTCTTGCGAAACGTCCACAGCTTAGACTAGAGTAGATTTTAAAACCTAGAGTCTAGACATATTTTAGGTTTTGTAATTTGATACCTAGACTAGTGCCTGTGTCTTTGGTGAATGTAAAAAGGTTTCTAATACCAATTTATTGTAACAACGTATTCTAGATCGACTGGAATATGTTTCTTCATAAGTTACATTATAACAGAAAATATGAGGCAAGAGTTTTGTTGATTCATGTTGTCATTCCAATAGTTTCGGTCGTTAGTTGTTATTGCCAACTAGTAATGACGAAGATGGGTCTCTTTGGCAATCTACGCTGTGTTGCGTGAGAGTTTGCTAATCGCTGACTTGAAATTATAAAACCAATTAGTTTACACTTACTGTTATCTTGTTTATATTTCATTTCATTTGGTAAATATTTTAGTTCAAAGCTATTGTGATAAGAAACGGTAGCTTAGATGAATACAGATGGTTCATTCGAATTTTAGGTATGAAGCTACAAGTACGCGGTGCGCTCGACTTGTTGGGCCAATTCAGTGAGTGTAACGTAGTCAGATGATCTAAGAGATCAAATCGATTTGCACTCTTTAAACTTTTTTTTAAAAACTATATTCCTAAATATATCAAACTTTATTATACACATATAAAAGTATAGTTTACTGTTATATTAATTAAAAACTAGATTAATTGATTATTATTTTTTGTAAAACTTCTTCATGCACGCGGAGTTTACCTGTAAGTGATTGTTGCACTGTTGAATATACATTTTTGCATGTTACCCATTAGCATTAATTCAGTGTAAACAATTGTTGGAGAACCTATAAAATTAAAATTAAAATAAATAAATAAAAGAGTTACTTACGCGATAGAAAGAGAGGCAACTTCTAGGTGAATATAACTGTAGGTAATTAGCGGTGTGCGACCTGAATTGCACTTTATTGTGTCGTGGCAAGACTCGTTTTTTAATTAAATGATTTTGTGGAGTGAACCGTCTGTATTAATCTTTGCCGGTAATTAAAATTTTAACCCAATTAAGGTTGATATAATAATAAGATTACTGCTTTTGTTTTGTGTTTTAAACGGTATATAGGTCCATTTTCACTATAGAACAGTACCTAATTACTGTTTCTTATTTCCGTACCTATCGTAACAAAAGTGTGACTACTTATTAACATTTTCAATTAAGTTCACAATTCTGGAAGAAACAAATATTTTCACAATGAAACCGCCATTGTTTCTACTCCGACGTGGTCATAAACAGACACATAGTACTTCCGATAACACTGCGCAAACTACCGGAAGCCAACTCTGCCAATACATCTTGCACGTGAGAAATATACGTGATAAGATGCTTTGTAATTTGTAATCAAACGCACGATTTTGCATGCTAAATTATTATCACGCAATTCGCAATTTTGATAAAGAAAAATTGATTTTTGGAAGGTTGGTATGTGCCGATGTACCGATAATCGGCAAGTCTAGCTTGGGATGTCCACCAGCTAGGGACTCATGACCTTACCAGACCGGTCTGGCATTCATATGAGACTTTTTAAGTCTCAAGCCTTGCAGTTTGACACTGACGCGCGCTCAATTTAAACATTAAAAAAAAATCAATATTGCCTATCATGTTTTGAATGATTTAGTTGATTATTTGACGAGAATATCCGTCAGGTCATAAAGAAAAACTACCCAAAGACGATATTAGCCCTTATTAGCATTAAGTAACAGTAGATAAAGATGTAAGCCGCGTGAACGAAGTGGCATACATGTATGCCAGCGGGCCTTGGCGGACATGCGGCTCGCGGCATTTCGGAATGCCGCTGGAGGCATTCATCGGTTAAAAAGGAGGTTGGGATCTACTGGATGTGGAAGGCGAAGTATCGGGTCTTGTGACGAGAGAGGTCTTTTTCTGTCAGAGGACTGCGCTATGGTGAACTGATTGATGAATCTACATTATGAGTCTGAATTGACAGTACTAAAACACTTGTAAGATATCAATCAGAATTTAACGGTGGCTAATTGATGGAACTCCGTTTTACGAATCTATCATTAAAACTATATCACTGCTGCATTAATGTGCCTTATCTATGCGTAAATACGATGAATCACAATATTTCCCAATATATCGCATTTTATGTCCTAATGAATTTCATTAATTTTTTTCTTATGTTTATCACGAAAGTCGTATTTCGCGAAATGTGTTTTATGAATGTTTTCATTTTGTACAAAATCACTTATGTAGTTATTCAATTAATATGATTTCACTTGACCCCAAAGCCAGCAGGTAAGCAAAACAATGATAAAATATACCTACGTACAATACAGTAGCGTTCTGACCTTTAAATACCTATCTTAGAAGCCTGAAATTGTCGACGATAACATTGGACACTCGAAAACCCTGAAATCTATTTGAATATTTTTTTTTTCACGATTTCAGCTTTTGTTCCATATAGTGAAAATTGTTCATAATGAGTATTATTTATTTATTTATTTAATTTAATGCACAATGTACACAACCAATTTTACACGCTAAGCTTAAACTAGTGAGTACATGACCCTGTTAGGGCGCAGCAAGATAACTTAAAACTAATATTGCAGAAGAGGTATCTAGATTTATCCAATATCACATAAATATCATTAAGAATTAAATATTAAATTAATTAAATTTATATCTAACATTTCATTTCATTTACTTAATAACAATTGTCTGAGTGTGTTAAAATTTAAATTAATTAATGATGATGATTATTACCCCTTAAGAGGATGCCCATGAATACAATTTCACCCTGTATTTTATTTTTTACATTAGTGGCTTTTTTGGTCTACCGTGGTTCGTAGTATGTTCGTAGAAACATTTGAATTCACATTATTACACATAAACGTCTCCTATTTCTTGTATAATCAAACATTTATTAGCATTTGTTGACTTTGTAATCCCTTTGCTTACCTGTTATCAATTTTAAGTGGAACCTACTCGATTCATCTTGATTTACTTACCTTTTAAAATTAGAATAAGTTTTGAAATCTAGACTTGCAAGTTTTTTTTTGTAATTCGAGCTAGTCGTCTTTTGAATAAATAAATGATTGTTTTTATTATAACACAATTAGGTACCTATAATAATTGATCTTTCCTTATAGTCTGATACTGGAGAATTATGTAAGTATGCATTTTTATTATCATGACATTATTAAATTATTATTATTTTAAGACATTTTAAATATCAATTGTGAATTAAAAATAAACTGTCTGGCCGCCAGACAATGTATTCACTTAAACTCGCCAGAGTCTGGCGAGTTTGAGTTTGAGCTTTGTAGGTGCATCCACAGCAAAGTTACTTTTGTAGAGCAAATTTTGCTTAACTTTTTGTCATCTGTCGTATCCCAATAAAACTTGCTCCACAAAAAGTAAAGGCTCATACGACAATAGTAGAACATTTTATATGAAATCTTAATGGAAATTGTTGTACCAAAATCGCGTCACACCGCCGCCGTCGAGTCGCGCATGTCTGCGGAAGCCGTAACTCCGGTGTGGATGCAGTTGTATGTCTTGGATGTAGTAGCTTTGTGCATCAGGTGGTTGAGCTACTTATACCATAATAGAAGAGACCATGGCGTGCGAGTTGTTTGGGGTTTTTTAAAGTAAAAAGTAGCTTAAAAAAAATAACAACCGACTACAATGTGAAAAGTAATTTTAGTTTGGAAGTCGGTGGCAATTTTGCAATCGTTTTAGTCTTCGCACTATGTATGTGTTGCAGATGGGTACATAAAAACAAACAAATCAAGCGAGCTATTTATCTTACTGAGAATATTCTAAACTCATTATAATTTGTAAAGTACGTATATTTTGCAAATTAAAATTAAACATATTTTGATTGCAATTTGCAGTGTGATTTAAATAAATTAGTTTATAAATTGTAGGTACCTACTATATCCTGATTTAAATTATTTATATATTTATTTGTGCCAATCAGGATTTTCACTAAATTATACATTTTAGTTTATTGATCAGGGTCTATTTTTCGAATAAATTAATATTTATACGTTTAACGACTCTAGAGTCTAGACGATTCTAGATTAGAGTATTCTTAAAACATCTTTAATAACATAAATCAATATGAAAATAATTATAAACGCTCATAATTATCTGGGTTTTAATGCCAGCGTTAGATTGTCTTACGTAAGTAAAAAAAGATGAACTGCTGTCTGTGTTTATGTAACTATACAAACAAGAAAAAAACAATTTCGGATAGATATTAGTGATCTATCCGAAATTCTTTTTTTTCTTTTTTACTAAATTAATAATAGTGACTGCTATAAAAGTTTGTTATAGATGATTTGTTAATGTTGAGACGATGAGTGAAAGGGCAGACAGTAAGGTAGGGCAGATGTGACTGGAAACGCCAGGAGGGGACGCCCTAGACGACATACATGACCTTAGTGGTGATGTTCAGAAAGGCGTAGTCCTCGCAACTGGCGCGGGCGCAGCGTATGTAAGGATCGTAGCATCCTGTAGTTTCTGCCTATCCCCATGGGAAGAAGGCGTGGGTAATGAGTTTATGTATGTACCTAGGTATGTGTGCGTGTATATATAATTTTTTTATCGAATCCTGTTTCTTATTTCCGCTTTCAGTTACTTTCAGTGCTTCCCTCTATTAATCGTTCTAGGCTGAGCGTTTAGGCCAGTCTAATATTTTTTTGCTATTCATAAAGTGCTGAACACCAAGGATAAAAAATAAAGTTCAGGTAGATTTGAGATGTATTTAATTTAAGATTGTTTCCGGTGTTTTAGCGCTTTTCGGTAGCATCAGGTTGATAGAAAAACCTTCGCTCAAGATTTAAATTTTTAATTTATTTCACATCCGTGGGTTGGTATTTAAGTGTTACCTTACCTAGTATTAGGTTACCTGTGTTTTTATACAGAAAGAAGTTGTTGATCAGGTACAAGTTACAGTTCTGGTTGTTTTATTTTGAACTAGCGACCGCTCCTGCTTCGCACGGTTTTTACCAAATCATTGAGATTTTTGAGGTAAATGTAACTTTAATATTAACGTATTATACAGGAGCTCGTGGCTAAGTTATAACAGCCGCCCGGGTCGATCCATCAGGTTAAGCTATGCTTGCCGGGGTTGTCTGTGAATGGGTGACCATCTTTACATACCGAGACTCCTCCGTGCCTCGGAAAGCACGTTAAGCCGTTGGTCTCGGCTGTCATTCGCGGAGCTTTGACAGTTTGTCGTTACGGGTCGTCAGAAGCCCGAAAGTTTGACAACCAATATTACTAAGGGGTATCATATTACCCAGTTGTAGTTGTGGAGGTCAGATAGGCAGTCGCTCCATGTAAAATACTGGTATTCAGCTGCATCCGGTTAGACTGGAAGCCGACCCCAACCAACATAGTTGGGAAAAGGCTAGACAGATCGATTGATTGGATTATACACATAAACCTTCCGAAATAAATTCTCTAAACGATGGTGATAACCTCGTCAAAATCTGTTGCGTGGTTTAGAAGAACAACGCGGACATACAGACAAACGCGAAAAGCGACTTTGTTTTATGATATGTATACCTAAATATAGATTCTTATTTAATCATCATAAATTGTATTTATGGTACTAAGGAAATCTTCAAACATCATAATGACGTCTGCATTTTAAAATAAAATAATTTGATCGTAAAATTAAATTGGATTTATTGTTGACTAGCTGCGTCCCGCGGTTTCGCCCGCGAATAAGTCTCGATAATTTTTATTTTTGACAAATGACACTTTAGGTGTGAAAATGGTCAGTGACAGCTCGGCCCGAGTCATCACAACCCGAATAATAATACTAGATATTATTATTTCAATACCTATGTATATTTTTTTTTTTTTTTTTTTTTTGTTATTTTAACATGTAATGGCCACCCATTACATGTTAAAATAACAAAAAAAAAAAACCTGCCCATGCAGGTTTGTAAGTTGACGAAACATGCCGAAGGGACAGGTATCTTACAAGTTCACATTCTAGTATCAATCCTCAGTCGAAATGATTTTGACTTTTTAAACAGGGTTTAAGTACACCAAAAAAAAGGAGAAAAAATATTACACTACATAAGGTGTTGCAAGTGAACAGAAATGACAAATTCACACCTATCTCATTCAACATGTAGGTACTATCTGTGTCCCTTGACACCATTGTCTTAGGTACGTACAATATGTACTTACATCTATTGGCATATTGGCAATAATGACCCACAGGTAGCTGTAAACATGTAATTGGTGGGCTAGGTGGAATACCGGTTAGTAAGTTGACGAAACATGCCGAAGGGACAGGTACCAACAATTTCACGCTCTAGTCAATCGTCTGTCGCGTTCAAAAAACTTCAACACGTTGTTCGACGCGAGCAGGTGAAGTGTTAAAAAAATGACCTTGGTAAGTGCACCTTTTAGAGTCTATAATACCTTAAATTGTGCAGCATTAATTTTGAAATAAATATATGGTAAAGTTGAGGATTAACGTTAAGTACTATGTTTGACGAAAACAGGATTCCATAAAATTATCTCTATAGAAAAAAAATAACAAAGTTACCTCCATACCGAACAATAAACCGCTGGTATTAGAAAAATACTTCAAATTAGATCATGAAACTTTGCTCAATAACTGAACTAACGATGAAGCTGATACTTTAATTACCATTATTTTCGCCATAAACAGAAATTACCTAAACTATTGACGCCTTGGAGCCTTCTGCCCGCCCGACGCTCAGTCTCGCTCTCATTCAGTCCACAAGCAGTATCAGTAGAGTTAATTTGAGCTGACGTATTATGGACTCTTAAGGGTCCCGCAGACAGGCGAGATGCGACGATGCAACGCGATTCTGGTAAAACCATTTACATGAAGTTTTCATAGAAATTGTTCTACTAGAGTCACGTCGCGCCTGTCTAGGGAGCCTCTACACCCGTGGGAACGTATTTTGTTCAAAATAGGTAAGTAGGTATACACGGTTACATATAGCTATAAATTTCCAGTATAAACAGATCTCACATTGTGTAGGATTTCCGTACAAACAGAGGTCAGTTTATACTGTAAACTTATAGCTTGATAAGTAGCCGTGTGTCTGTGTATCTACAATGGTTATATATCTCTCTGCTTAGTCACGCACTGTCCTATGTGAATATGAAGATAAACTTGGTGTTATAAGCAATATAGGTGTACCTGATAATTCAGGATATGCCCAAGGGGAGTACAGAATTAACATAAAACTCACTTAAGTATTCAGAAAAAAATGAGCGGGCAATAATTAATTTACCATAAAATTAAATCTTCATTAAGGGTACGCTAGTCTGTCATTCTTCCATAAAAGCGTAGTATTGTGATTACTCGTCTGTTTGACGGTGTACGTTCAAAGACAAAGACAAAGACATTTATTCGTCGGATATGGTACGTACAAGCTGGTTAGGTATAATTATGTTCAGGACATATCCGCGGCTAAAAGCGGCATACGAATATTTACATTTACATGGTTAAAAACTAAACATTATATCAATTTCTCTTGTCATAATCTAGCCCTGTATGAAAACAGAGAAGAAGCAGAATATGAAAAAATATTGTTTTGGACGTTATGACCGTCGAAACTTCCATAATACAAGACTAATTTTAACTCGTGTTTGGGCGTAAATAAATAACTTATGTAGTAAAAAAATGGCAAAATAAAAACCGTACAGTGATAGAGAATTTATTGAATAGTTCAAATAACTTTATTTTGAGTAAATAAATTCAGAAGTTTTTTCATAATACCTAACTCAAAAGTCTGTTCAAGAAATTTTACGCGTTCGTTTTCGTTTTAAACATTGTCTAGGACGTAGTTAAGCAGAAAGGATCCAACCCACACTATGGGCGAAAATGAGTTATGTATACCAATCACTCTTTGTAGTCAAAACTTTAATATCACAAAAACAATCCCAACGCATCATGTCATTATGACCATACATTACCAACCCGTATGTATGGCAGGTCATACAATCACATAACACGATCTGATCTTAAAACTTGAATGTCTCAAAACTAACTCTGTGTGGGTTGGATCCTTTCTGTTTAACTACGTCCTATTTCACTAAATAAATTAATAAATATACTAAATAAATTGAATAAATTATATATATATTTATCAATACTAAATAAATAAATACTAAATTAAAAAAACTAAATAATTAGACTAATTAGCATGCATATGAGTCACGACACCAACGAGTTCGAGCCGTCGCGCGTCGACTAGTCAAACAGATAGGAAAAATGGGAACGGACATCGCACTTAGATGTTGCTTTACGAAATAATTTTTTATTTAGAACAGCATTAATTAACTTATCTGTACAGTGGTTTCACTGGTAGGGTCAAGGTGACTCAAGTGAACTTTGGCAAACTAGACTGATAATGGATATGACGTCACTGCTAACCTTAGATGCGTAAAAAAAATGTTCAATCAACCGACCCAAGTTCAGGTACTAAAACAGAATAAACAAAAAACTTACCGAATCGTAGCTTGTTCGATATAAACATGTTTATATCACATGATATATTCCTAAACTCCAATTCCACAGTAGGTCGGGGTAATAAGGGCACAACATTATTGTTGCCCCCCAAAATAGTCAAGTCTTCCGCACCAGGCGTCATCTTCGTGGCACTAACAGAACCGCGGGATCACTTTCACCGATACACGAATATTGTTCTCACTTTCTAAATGATTCCGTCTCGCTCGCACTACAGTATGGGGAGTTTCTATGCTGTCGTTCCAAGTTCGAGGTTGAATAGGGAATAATCCACTGGCGCGTATCTGTGGAAGAGACAATGACGTTAGAATACAGTGATAATGAACTACATGATTATTAAAGAATTCTACATTGTTTGCAGTTTGTTTGTGATTGACACCTATCACAGTAATGTGACAGGTGTCAAACCATTTAACTAAACATAGGTGTAACTGTTCATTGAAGGGTACATGTTTTTGCATGTATTGTTATTTTTTTGCAGGTCACGTACCAGTGACCATTTCGAATTTTTGACAGAATAATAGAGTTTTGGTTTACACACAAAATAACCCAAGTATTAACAAAAAATAAAGTCATTGTTTGACTAAATGACACTAACAGTAACTTAACAAAAAAAAATGGTACATGCCAAAACATTTTTTGCAATGATTTAGTATGTCAATCACCTTAAAATAATAAGAGATTGGCTATACGGAATAACAGTAATGAGACAAAAAGAACAACCACAATTAATTAATTGATTAATAGGAAACCGGCCAAGTTCCGTAGTTGGGATGAACCTATCCCAAACTTAACATTGTTGTTGAAAAACATGTTCTCACATACATCGATTTCAGCCACGTTCAATTCTCCAACTGCAAAAGTAAATGCTTCTTGCCAAATTTCATGATACTAGGTCATTATGAAGTACCTTATAGGTTTTGAGTATCAAAATATAATGCATAAATGGCCGTTTTTTTATTATATATACATTTTGACGCTAAAAAATGTTTTGGTGTTCTTGGGACAAATTCATGCCAACTACGGAACCGTTGGCCGTTTTTTAAAAATAATAATTACGATTTATGGCCTTCTGTCAAAAAAACAATGGAATAATTTGCATCCTTAGCTTATCAAATATTTTGTTTACTCTTCTTTAGCCTTGATATCTCGCGTGCAGTGTTCTAGGTTATTAAATTTTGTCAACAAAAATGATATGAATATAGGAACATAATGTGTTACTTCCCTATATTTCAAATACCTACTGGGAATTGATAATAGTTTTATTAATTAAAATATTGTCGTTTACTGTGTAAACTGGGTTAAATAGATGGATTCATTCAACGCTTGTGTTGAATTTGACGTGACAGTATGTATTTATTGCAGTGTACATACGTTAAACAAAACCATAGACAACCTAAAATAAGCAACGAAAAAAAAAATTGCGATGTTGCAGAAAAAAAAAACAACTTACATAACTTAAAATATATTGAAAGTACAGTCATTTCATTGCAAAATTAATAATGATGTGATTTTAATATTTACCTCGTAGTATCTTAGTAGAGCAATGACTAAAATGAGTACGTAAAGAAATCTTAGGAAGTGTAAAGAGTGTCGCTAGCGGCATTCTATACACATTTGCGGCTTAATAGTGGCGCTGCCTCAGCCCGACTAAAGTGCCGTATGTATTGCATTGTCATTGTCACTTGTTTGATTGTTGAGGTTAGTTCGCCGCCCTTTGTATTGGTTGATCGTATTTGTTTTAGACAATTATATAAAAACTCACTACAATGACTGAATTTACGAAAAATGAAGTAGCAAATGAAAATGGCTGAAAGGTAGATTAGGTTAGAACAGTGACCACACAACGCCAGGGTGCGTTTAGGCAAAAGAGAATCTATTTTTTTGGGAATTTGATGGGTTACAGCGAACTAACCTCAACAATAAAACAAATTAACAAGTGACAGTGACTCAGTGGCAGTGACTCAGTGACAGTGACTCAGTGACAGTGACTCAGTGAAAGTGACTCAGTGACAGTGACTCAGTGACAATGACTCAGTGACAGTGACAATGACAATACAATGCTTACAGCACTTACGACACTCAGCCGGGCTGAGGCAGCGCCACTACTATGCTGCTAGCGGCACTTTATCCGAAAGGGATATCTTATGTTGTACAAAAATCAAACAAGATTTTCAAAATAATAATATTAATAGTTTAAAAAACACTAAAAAACACGCTTTTACGTGCACCTATAGGCGTATTCAGACCTAGAAACCTAATCGTGGTCAAAGTTCATTACAAGACCTTTCTAACAAGTCCAAACACGGCTATGATACGATATTTCATCATGGAATGCTAGTGCCTATCTTCCGGCTTCATCATCAGACCTTGAAACCTAATCATGGTCAACGTTCATTACAAGACCTTTCTAACAAGTCCAAACACGGCTATGATACGATCATCCATCATGAAGTTCCAGTTCATATCTTCCGGCTCCATCATCAGATCAGCTCGACAGTACCATGTTATTGTATTGTCATCAAAATCACATACAACTGCCAATTTTCATTACGCTACGATCTTTAGAAGATGGTTAAATTAGTTTTCTTAGATTTGATTACATAGTTACATACATACAGGTCGACCTAATAAAAGCGTGTTAAAAACAAAGAAATGTGTGTGTGTGAACTAAAGTAAAGGAACTCAAATGAAACTCCATTTACAGGCACTTTTGAACTGTCAGAAGTCGGTCAATCAGAAATATGAAGCTAGTTGCCCATTACAAAGCGTAGTAGGTACCTATGGAGAAGAATGGGCAAGAAAATCCACAGACACTAGTAAATAAAAAAATATGTTACATAATATTGGAACTTTACCGACTGAACTAAGCGCGCGACTTACATTGCAAAATATGCAAAGATTACGTTACATTAGTCCAGAAACGACTTCTGTAGATAGTGTTATTGTGGGCATCAACAATATATTATCGTAAACACAACATGTGTAAGCCAAGCCTGAAACAATTGCAGAAACAGAAATGAGCTCATGTTAGAACGCAGTTAAATAAAATTATGATGACAAACTATACAAATTATTCCACTACTGTTGAAAGTTCGCGAAAATGTTTGAATGTTTTTTACCCAATCACTCAAAAACGGCTGAAAGGATTGGGGTAAGCTTTTGTGGACAAATATACCATGTCTTGGGATAGGAGCGTGTATCCTAAAAGTTGCCAACATCGCTAATAGTTGTCAAATATTTACTAATTTTGATAAATTTGGCAATATTACTGTATGGAAATATGAAATGTGGCTAACTAGCGATTAGAATATTAATAATTAATTGCAATTATAATATAAAATTTGATATTGTAACCGTTTTAGGTGTAAAAAAGGCATTTGGAACCTTTCCAAATACTTTTTTTACATCTAAAGCGAAATATTCGGTGTTAAGATATTAATTATTGCGTTTCATAATCAATATTCTAGCTTTCTAGTTAGCCACATTTCTTATTTCCATATAGTAATATTGCCAAATTAATCACAACAGGGAAATATTTGACAGCTATTTGCGACGTTGCCCACTTTCAGAATAAACGCTCTTAAGTTAAAGTATACTTTTATTCAGTTACATGAAGTAGTTCCTATAGGATACGTACGAGTGAAACTGCGGGAAACAGTTAGTATCCCTTTATAGATTAGATAGAACACTATATGTCTGTGTTGACACGAGTTTCACGTTATCAATGTACCATCAAGGAAGTTCATATCTAACCAGTTTCAAAAGAAAATCCCATGAACACGATGACCACATCTGTTACTGGCCCGGTTCTATAGCTGCCGAGCGCTGCAAGGAAGAATAGTTCTTACGGTGGTTAGATATGAACTTCTTCGATGGTACAACCTATTGTATCAATCAACGTTTTAATAGAAACTAATTGGTAATAAACGATTCATGAAGAAACAAGTAGGTTCATTGAAAAGATGTGCCTTCTTTGTTCTTTGTATTGAATTGAATCATGTTTAGTGTACGCATTAGTTTATTGATGTCTTGCAGTATTGTAGGGATTAATAAAGCAGTTCATTCGCAAGCAAAATGGTGATTAACCCTCATTTACACGCCCGAAACGGGCGACTCGACACTTTAAATAATGTAATTTAATCTTGAGGCGATTCGCACGAAGTTAATTTATTTGTAGGCGAATCGACAACTGCAGAAATTTATTCGCCTACAAATAAATTGATTAATATAAAAAATATAAAAAGTTGGGCGAATCACCAATAAGCCGCAAAATGATATATAGTTAAATCAGACAATTAAAATTTGTTTTTTTATTCCCAGATAATAATTTGAAATTTCAAGTCTTTGTTCTTTGTTTTTTTTTCAATTTGGTGTTTGACATTTGCAATTTTGCACCTGTCAAATTACTATCTGAGAAAAACGAACTATAATTACACACTCGCGATTTTCTTCAACATGGAAATAGGATTTATGATTTTGAAAACTTCAATTGAATGCTTATATAAATATTTAGTGAAATATATAAAAAAACACATGAATAACTACCAGTTTCCGTGGATGAATACAGTTGGACCAAAACTGAAACGTTTCCACGAAACGATAACACTTTATTGGCAATTGAAATGGTTATAATCAATGAACCGCGCTTTTAATCAACACTATTACTCGGTTCGATTACAACATTCTGCATTATTTTCGACCTTAACTGCTAAGTAATAAAACAGATTTTTAATTGGATATTACTGCCATATGGTTTATCGACGATATTTGAAACTGCACGTATGAGACCATGTGTTTGCATTTTATTACAATTGTTCAGTTCTTTGAGATTATTAATCTGGACACTTATAGAAAAGTATGCAAGAAAAAGCCATGTTGAACCGATCTCAAGTAAATTGGGATAGGAGAATAATGATCATGACGAATCTGATGTAGTATTTGATGATGCTAAAATATTTTTTAAATACAGTAGGCGCTCGGTAATCCGGCCACGTCCAATAGTCCGGCGTTTTCTAACTTAGCTCTCCTACCATAGATATCCGTCTCCTATTTAATCAGGTATAATACTAAAGTGCCGGATTACAGAGCGCGCGCATTGATCGGTGTCGTTCTGCAGTCCGGTCCGATTCTACGAGTACGTATTATACGTAAACTAATGAAGATTTTTACTTTGCAAATCTGTGTTAAAATTATTTCAAATTGGCACATGGGTAGACCATGACATAGGATATTTTATCCTGATATTTCCACGGGATCGAGACTTATGCGGGTGAAACTTAGAGGCGTAGCTAGTATTTTAATATAGGTAATTGTTTTATTATCACGTAGCTAAAATACGTTTTTATATTGAATATTAGTAACAATGAAATGATTTTTTTTTTTTTTTTTTGTCATACGTACCTCTCTAGAACTTAAGTTAGCATAAGTATAAGCATAATCCTAATTAATATTATAAATGCGAAAGTGAGTATTAATATCAGCGAATCATTTAAATTACTTACGATGGACGTACAAATTTTTATTTTTATTGTAAGTGTGCCTACCTAGAACTTGTATTAAGATTAGCATAAGCATAATTAGCCTATAATTTTCCCAATGAGGTCCGTACCCCATAGGGGGTGCCCTTAGCTCCCCATAGTCGCCCGTTACAGGGGGGTACTGGAAATTCCGGTTAAGCGGCCGACAACCACCGAAGTTGACCTGCGTGATGCTATTCCCAAAAAAAACTGGCGAAGTGCATGTCGGAACACGCACAATGAAGGGTTCCGTAGTTGAGATGAATTCATCCCAAGAACAAACTTAACATCACAACAACAATATTGAGAGATTTACCATGTTATTTTAAGAGCATAGACTTCATATAGGTTTTCCTGTAATCTATGAGTAACGAACCAATCTCTGCATTTTTTTCAAAAAAATTGGCTCAATAGTTTCGGAGATAAGGGGGGAATGGTCAATTTTCATCAATTTTCTTAAATATCTTATTTACGCCCAAAAAGTAACCCCAAAATTCAAAATTAATTTATTTACGTTACACGTACGTGTTTGGGTTACAAAAATACATATCGCACCTTTGGTAGAACAAGGGCATAATTGTCATAAATTGCCAAAATGACTTAAATATGCAGAACGATACACCTAAAAGAATATAGTATATAGTTTATGTCATACAAAGCAGAACAACCTTAGAACATTATTAACATAGCTAGACCACATTAAGTACAAAAAATATCTTATAAAATTACTCTCCTGTAAAATTGCAAAAACTGCAATTGTGCCCTTGTTCTACCAAAGGTGCGATATGTGTACCAAATTTCAATTTAATCGGTCCATTAGATTCGGAGCAAATTGGCTGTGACAGACGGACAGACAGACAGACCGACACACGAGTGATCCTATAAGGGTCCCGTTTTTTTCTTTTGAGGTACGGAACCCTAAAAAACCTTAACAGGTCTCATTAAGACTCAATTTAAATTGATGACACTCAATAAAGTGCCGTCAATTGAACATGATACATTATATTGTCATCCAGTATGGAGTGTTGACATAATCATTTATGCTGTATACCTTAGTAACCACAATAAACCGATTTGTATGCCTATTTTATTTATGAGCCGTTAATTCTATTATTACATTGTTGCTAATTTACTTTAAGAATGACAACGTTTTTTGCCTTTGAAAAACTACACGCTAAGGGCATCCCCTGTGGGGTACGGACCTCAGCTTAGGGCGTCGCTGGGGTAGAACAGCAAGGGACAGGCTGGATCGGATTAAAGACATGTTAAGCTTTTTTTGTTGTATGGCGTCTCGCAGGTCAACCTTGGATGTTGTTGGCTGCTTAACCGGACTTTCCTGTGGTTGCCTCAATAAATTAAGGCCTCCAGCCAGGGCATAAAACTTAGAAACTAAGCGACTACACTCTAAGGGCACCCCTGTGGTGTACGGACCTCGGTTTAGAGCGTCGCTGGGGGAGAACAGCAAGGGTCAGGCTGGATCGGATTAATATTATTAGTAGGAGAATTTAAAGCTCCAGGCTCAGCGGCGCGGGCTGGCTCAAGCAAGGGTCGGTGCGGGGATGGACGGTGACGTCGCGGCGGCGGGCCTCGTCGGCGAGGACGGAAGGACGGCGGTCGGTTTTTGTTTTTGTGTGGGGGGGGGGAGGGTTGTGGGGTTCGTCTGGGTTAGTGAAAGTATGCCTTGGTTGGCGAATCTTACTTATGCGGGAGAGATTAAAGCCTCCAGACCTTTTGTTATATACTTCACTAGCAACGCAAATGCAGTAAGATTATGGAACTCACTTCCGCCTAGCATTCGTGATTTAAAAACTGTTTCACAATTCAAATATCGAGTAAAAGAGCATTACCTTTCCTCTCTACTGTGAGTATTTATATACCTATAATATGTATGTTTATATATTATATTAAAGCTTTATGTATTTATTTAAGTATATGTTAATTTATTGCTTTATACGTGTAGGTATATTTTGATATTTTTAGTATAAGACTTAGCAAATTTATATTTTTCTCTTTTTGTTCTCACACACTATTGTCTACATTTCTTTCTCATTTCAACTTTCGCAGGTCTGCTGGAAGAAATTTCTTAAGAAATAAGCAGTACCTTTGTACTCAAATTATAATTATGTCGTATCTCTATGTATTTTACTGAGTGTACATAAATAATAAATTAAATAAATAAAAATAGCAACCTGCCCCTGGGGTTTTTACGGCTTGATAAAAGGGACGGGGGAAGGCAAGGAGCATATTGTTTCTGTGAGCAATCATTGTTCAATGTAGTTTTTTTTTTAAACAGATTATGTTATTAAATAAAGAGAAAACGAAGTCTGCTAATTAAGGTCGCTTTGAGTCATAAATAAAGTTGATTAAATAAATATTGACGTTTTAATCCGTCGTAAAATTAACGAATGGTTAGTGATAACGTTAGTTGAAATTGAGGTTAGTGAGCTAGGGTTAGTTTTATTATATTCATACACCTATCGGAATAAATTCTCTAAATTGATGATAACTGCATCAAAGCCCGTTGCGTAGTTTAGAAGAACAACGCGGTCACACAGATGGACACGGAAAGCGACTTTATTGAGAGTTACTTGACTGACTTTATTGAGAGAAAGTGAGTTTGTTTGTTTGTTACGCTTCCACGCTAAAACGGCTAAACAGATTTGGATGAAATTTGGCACATGGGAGACCTTGACCTGGGTTAGGACATAAGATACTTTTTATCCCGATATTCCCACGGGGTCGAGACCAATATGGGTAAAACCGCGGGGCGCAGCTAGTTTAAAATGTGTAAGTTACTAGCGAGCCGCCCCTGCTTCGCACGGTTTTTCCGACTTGAAAAAACATCAATATTTGGGAACCGTGAAGATACAGAAAGTTGCAAAATGAAGAAAAAAAAATGGTTTAAGTACAATTGAAGTAAAACAAAACGTGACTTAGTTTATATCTGATAAAAAACATTAGATTCATTGTTATTCAAATTAACAACATCACGTTTTTGAAGCAATGTAAAGTAATTAGTTAATCCAATGCGTCATGATTGTAATTATGGGTAATAGGTATTATAGTGATAGTTGAGACTGGAAAATAACAATATTAGACAAATAATAATTGTCCTATTGCCTCGTTGGACTAGTTGTCGCAAAGCACTACTGCTAAGCGCGTGGTCCTGGTTTTGATTCCCGAGTCGGTTAAGAGGCTTACAACAGGTAAAGCGCGGTCACTGTCGGACTGCATATAAATGAAAGAGAAGCGCGATGACACGACGCACGTAATTTATTGCAAAATATGAAGCAGTTAGCGATTTACAAAAAATCTATTGATTGGACTGGAAAATTAAAACACTATTATGCTAATATGTAGCTTGTAGAATAATCTGACAAAAAATTAAAAGAAATTTTTAGAGGTATCTTCATGATTTTTTTCTATCGTATCAAATTACTTGTATTATGTTTTCAACACACTATCATACTAGCATATATCCTGAAGAATATCATATATTTTTCTGATTTTGTTTACTGCAGTGGATCATATACTTTTACGCATTATAAAACTTGCGTTTAGGCACGTTTAGGTCCTGTAGTCCCCTTAAAGTGTTATTGGGCTTTCCATCTGGAATTTCTCTGTTGGAGCCCGGAGTATTTGGGTATTTGCCATTTTTGCCCGGTTGATGGCAATAGGCTCAGTTCCATGTAATCGGTACATGGAACTTAACTGGCGAAATGTGTGTATACTAATAGATTTTAACCACATATTGGGGCCAACAAATAAAAAAATAATAAAAATGTTTTATGGGTTATTTTGCCATCGACACCACTAATGAGAAGATAGGTATACCCCTGCCTAACCCTTCGGGAACTACAAGCGTGATGTTACGTTACGTATTATAATTTTTTTAATATTATCGAAATACCTTGATAAGAATTAGATTATCAAGAATCTGTTGATGTAGGTTTTACCTATTCAATGAATAAATAACAAATAACAGATAAACTGTACCTATAAGGTAATTATAAAAATCTGAAGATTAACACGATTTCTAACGGGTTAGATCTTTATTTCTTTATCTGATAAAATATGCACGATTTAAATAATATTTCAAATTAATCATCATAATTCTTTAATAGTAGGAAGTTGACTGGGTAAAAAAAATATATATTTAATCCGTCAGTCAGATAATAAAAAAATATTAGACACGTATTTTCTGCTTTATCATATTAATAAAAAATGATTTAGATAAAACGCATTAAATTTGGGGAGTGGGGGCTCGCTACGTCACAATTCAGTATAAAATCTACCGGCCAATGACGTAATGCCACATTTTAACTCAATGTATTGCCGTAAACTTTTGATTACGAAAAAAAAGAAAAAATACGTGTCTAATATTTTTTAATTACCTACGTGACGTACAAAAATAGTCAACACCCCTATACCGCAAAGGGGAAAAAGTTCCCGTTACCCATATAAAACACCTCCACATTGTTCACAAACATACTTGGGCATGACATTCTAACCAACAGAATACTTAGACAGATTAACAATGGGTCCCAAACTGGCTTATTGGTCGATTTAGGCTGTGCCTAGTTGGGAGGCCGTCACCTCCTTCTACGAAGCAGGAATGCTCGCGAAGGAGGAGGCGGAACGCGTGAGGGAGAGGCAAATTTCGCGCCCTTAGGCTCTTTGCCGCCGCAGGAGACGCTCTGGGCGTCGGGAATCGCAGGCCGATTCCCGGCCACCGTAGGCGTGGGCTTGCGGACGGTGAGCAATGGCTGCGATAAGGACCGCGGTCCGATAAGGACCAGGCCCGGATCGACGGCGCGTTGTGTTCCAAGCGCGCCTCAGAGAGATGTCAGCACAACTGACGGGGTCCGCTAGGACCGATGCCTGCCGGGGTCACGGGAAAGTCCGAAAAGGATACCCTGGCCCCTGGCAACGTATATGCAACTGAAGGAACACGGGTGGGTTTTAGTCTGTAAGAGTCTGACATGCCCTCCCGCTCCGTCCAGAGCGGGAGAAGTTATTTGATAACTTCCCTATCAAAACAAAAAAAAGGCTGTGCCTAATTTGGGGGCTAATTGGTCAGCCCCCAAACTAGGCATAGCCTGTATCTTGGTGACCAAACAAAAGCATTCAATGATAGACTCTACGCTACATCCATTTAACCCCCACAAAATGACTGCAAAGTGGAAAAGTGTAACCCTAAAACGCCACACTAGTTCCCGCGCTCAAACTAACTCTATGCGGTCATATCGGCCGCATGATCGCCATCCACGTTATCGATTTAAATGCGGCCATGCGGCCTCATTGAAGGTCGAGGTCGTTGAGGTCACTCCACTGCACGCGCCAAGCTATACGGATCAATAAACTAATGCTTCATGCCCTAGTAATGGAATGTGTGTCATCTTTTGTGTTAGACATGTGTTTAGTGGAATTTGAACTTACTTGCTTGATATATTGACGCCTGACTGAGGCCGAGATCTATAAACGTTATTTAGCACCCGTAGGCACCAAGCGTTTTTCTGTCATTATCAAACTACAAGTGCAGCATAGAGACGGTAACATGTTTAAACTAAACCAAAGCCGCTAAGTAACGGTTATGGATCTCTGAATTCGACTGAGTACAACTGATGAAATGTGGGTGTATTATACAACTCCCCATACGCCTAAAAAAAAACTAATATTAATTAAAATGGCCGATTCGCGCGGATTCGTGCGAGTAAATTCGTGCGAGTCACCAATAAGCCATTCCTTTGCAGAAGACCGGTGCAATATTGTGTTGCTTTAAAATTATTTTGATAAGAACAGTGTGTTTTCTTAATATATTTAGCCCGAATATCAAATCTATTGGTGTGTACATAATATCTTGAAACTTGAAAGAATAATATAAATAGGTGCCGCAGTAGTGCAGTCTTGTGTTCAGAACCCTTAGCATGACCACAATCGAAACGGGTTTTGTCGACGGAAGAATAGACAAAATGACAGATAGTCATTTTGTCTATTCTTCCGTCGACAAAACCAGTAGAAAACCCGTTTCATGGTTGTCATGCTACGCGTGCTGTCCGTGTATACGGCAGTTTACAGCTATACTTCTCTAGGTACTTAGCGGTAGATCGCTACACAATGACCTACGAATAACAGATCAATTGGTTTTCCTCTATTCTATTATTGACAATCCTTCCTCCAAGTTCTTGACAATAATTGCTGTTTCAATGAAACAGGCTAATTCTACACTTATTTCAAGAATACAGGCAGCTAATAAAAATATTGTTGTCTCGCCTTCTTGTCTTTTACGTTCTAGACTAGACTATTGTAAATTTGATGTGCAAGAGTGAGATAGAAAAATTTAAAAAGATATGTGTCATTTTCTTAGCAAATAAACGCTTATCTTTTTTAGTGCAGACAATTTAAAACTAATGAACTTAGGTTACCTACATAAATAGGAATCATAATTTATAGAAACCCGGGGACATACAAAAAAAAAAAATCTTACATTCACGTCTAACATATAACCTCCTCCTTTTTGGACAACTTATTAGTAAAGAAAATATGACCTTCCAAAAATTACAAAAATGTCCCATTTTTATCGCCGTGATTAGAGGACTACCAGGCAAATTCGAAAAGTTTTTAACATAAAAGAAAATTATAGAAACCTAGGCATACTCTTTCTTAAAATGTTAATGTAAGAAATAATAGAATCGGCTCAGTTTTCTAGGAGAAAAATGGGGAATACGAAACGTCGACCTCGTAATTTTTATTGTGATGATTTATTCGGTCTGAGTTGCAACTGTCCCTATCGCACTCTACGGGGGCAGACTTGAGGTAAGACGACGGTAATAGTTTATTCAAGAACTATTTTTCTAAATCATCGCAAGGCCTTCTCCCTCATAATTGGACAGCCGTTATTGTGTGATCGTTCATCGCATTTTTAGAAGCCATAGTTTTAGTACGAGTGAAAACCCAGCCTTCGATTTTCCCACCCTTGAATATAAAATTATGACGGGGCATGTCAACACATAATAACTTAATAAACACTGATGAAAAGGCAATGTTATTGTAAAAACCGCAGATGTTTTACATAACACATAAACCTACGATAACCCAATCGTTTTTTATTATGTATTGTACATTAGTACCTATTAAATTTGCAGTAAAATCGTAAAATGATAAAACAAATGAAAATTATGTAAATGTAATCGCGATTAGTTCCTACGATACGACGAACAATAACATACTATGTTTATTCTAAAAGCAGTTAAAATACTCTCATTCTCACATATTATCTACTAATTCTCACATATAGAAACAACCAGAATAATGTCACCAGGATTTTGTAATTTTCTATATTTAAAAGAGTGTCCTTGGAGTTTCTTGCCCGTTCTTCTCCATAAAGATCTACGTTTTGGAATGGGCAATTAGCTTCAATTTTCTGACTAACTGACCGACTATTTGACAATTCAAAAGTGCCTGTAAATGGTTTAATTGAAATAAATGCTTTGAGTTTTTGAGATTGAGTTTATTAGATTAAAGGAAATCAAACGCGAGTCTTGGATAAAAGTATTAACGCCACATATGCCGCCAGTATTTACACAACGCAAGTTTCTAGCCTAGGAATGACCAAATGGTTGACCGCGGTCCGGATCCGGATAGCCGCCGATCTATTTTGCGCGAATTTTAAGTAAACAGTAAAATGTATAACCAAAACTTAATCTAAAAAATGTTCACATAAAATTTTTGAATTTTGGCTTGGTCCACTTTACTCCAGACTTCAGACAGATAATATGAGTTCTTTATTAGGTACTTAATAAATAAAAAATGAATCGGGTTTCTTTTAATTTCACTATTTAAAAAAAAAATGTTGTTTGTTAGTAATCGTCTACCAAACGACAGGGCCAGCGCGCGCTACGTCGAAATTGGTCGCAGTAACAAATTTAGGGCACTCCGACAGTTATGAACTGCTTTCATATAACTATATTACCTACGGTATATAGCTATATCCCTAGGGATATAAGTATATCACGGCTTCAGCCATCTTATTGCGACATTATCACGTCAACGAAACGCCAGTTCGACTCTCTGGCGCTCCTTTCCACATCAAATTAAATATGTAAGTCGATGGTATTTAATTAACTTACGAAATTGTGTCTGATACACGC
This sequence comes from Agrochola circellaris, assembly GCA_914767755.1. NCBI lineage: Eukaryota > Metazoa > Arthropoda > Insecta > Lepidoptera > Noctuidae > Agrochola > Agrochola circellaris. Next base: position 8,689,863 of record OU611839.1, on the reverse strand, counting down.
AATTTTTGAATATTTTTGGATAACCTATTGCATAGTGAAAGATTTATATGAGATGAAGTCCCAGAATAAAAAATACTTTTTTTTGTCATGATTATGAATGAAAATAATAGTTCGAAAAAAGTTACATAAGGCCTGCCATGCGCGAAAGTAACGTATAAAAAAATTACCTAATCATTTTGATCCGCCAGTGTATTTAAAGATTACTGACGCGGTCATTCTCCGAAGTGGCGCGGACGCTGGCCATGCGTTGAAAAGTGAAACTATATTCAACGTCAATATTTGGTTTAATTACAACACGTCTATTAGTATGGTGTCGTCACACTGTTATTAATACTATAATAGATTTACGGCGAAAACTTTGATTAATTAATGTTCATCTTGGTCTCTGCCTTTTGTTCTCTCTACATAACTTCGCTGAATTAAAAGGATAATAAACCTTACGTCCTGTTTTACTTGAAGTGCAAAGATATTTGCAAGCTATCCAGCTATTATACTCGGAATTGAGGTTGACGAAGAATTGACGAAGAGACATTGCGTTGAATAGTGAAACTATAATTACTTACGACGACTCCAACGTCAATATTGGCTTGATTACAAGACGCCTATTTGTATGATGTCGTCACTATGATATTAATGTTGTTGTATAGTAAAACAAATCGCTCGTACTTCAACATTATAATCTTTCTCATTCTAACTCATAAATATTAGGTCCCCCACCTATGAAATCAGAGTTTTGTATAGAGAATTTTAAAGAAGTTGCATTTTTCATACTAACATTTTCTTAATTTATATAACAACCATGAACACTAATGTTTTAAGACTTTTATGCACTACTGTTTAAAAACTAATATAACGTAGGTAATATGCCACTTAGATTCAGCGAAAAAATAAGTTTTGGCTAAGTTAAAACAAATAGTGTTCATTTCTGATAACAAACTGAGGAGTCATTTTTAAGGTACTTTTATGTTTAGAAAACTATAAGTAATAAGGTTTTTTACTATTGGTAGTTGTCTATGGTCATTATTCGATATTATACCAAGCAATTGATGAATATTTTAAATCATAGCAGTGACGAGGGTCTCTATTTGTGAAAAAAAAACGCCAATTTCATAGGTGAGAACCCAATATTATTTTTGCTATCCGAGCCCGCCATTACCCATGGTTGAAATCTTTACTTTCTCTTAGTGACTGTACTATTCTTTTAGCCTTGTGTGGGATCACACGTCTCACGTAATATTAGTAAAACACACCTACCAATATACAGGGTCAAATTAAATTAGCTAGCGAAATCCCGCAGATGTGATGGAAATTGATAAATAAACACGATCAAACAAAAAAAATAAGATGATTGTTTGACAGGAAAAGACAGCTGTCTCTTAGACAACGGTTGCTGAACTTGAAATTGGACCGCGACACTAAAACAATTAAATACATTTCCAAATAACGATAACGAATAGGGAATATGCACGAAATTCAAAATTTTACAAATCATTATTTTATGTTTCGTGTTTTTCGTGGAACGGAATGCAAACTCAAAACGCATTGTCTGCGACAGTGCCGGAAGTGACGTCAAAAACTATGTGAATAAAAATCTATTCTTTGTAAACTGTTTGAAATCGCACTAAGGTAAGTAAGTAAGTGGGATTTATGCTTGAATAAAGCACAAACAATAATTCAATTATATGATTTGGGACTAAAAAAACAGACGTAAACAAAGCAGTGACGTGTTAAATAACGACACATAATGACGTTGACGAAAAACGAACGTTTGAAATTTAGTAGGAAATTGTTTGAGTTTCATATTTTTTTTGAAAAATAAGCAGTAGTTGAATTTAATTTTTAATAATTTTCTTGGGTCTATATACTGTCAGTTATTGATTTAGTAAGAAAAAAAGTTACATACATATTCCCTATTACGGCATCAAATTTTTCATAAATGATAAACTGGGACCATCGAAGTAAAATAAATAAACAGTTAATTACTAATAACATATTATTAACTAATCAAAATATACAGTAAAGTGTTATACAATAAAAACTGATAATATTTCAGTCTAATCAGTGAAAAACAAATGCGCTCAGCATTTGTTTTTAACTAGCATCACTGTTTTGATTCGTGGTGTTGTAGTTTTGGTCGGACTATATGAACTAATTTCAATCGTAATCGCATAGGTAGGTATCTTATTTTAACTCCTAGTGACCCTGCTTCTGTTTTGCACGGTTTTTGCGACTTGACAAAACATCGAAATTTCTTAATAATATGTAAGTTAAATATGAATGTTTTGTACACACAAACCTATCAGAATAACTTGTCTAAACTATGGTGAAGACCGCATCAAAATCTGTTGCGTAGTTTAGAAGAACAACGCGATCACACAGACAGACACGAAAAGGTACTTTAATTTATGATATGTATAGATTTTCAATAACATCTGTTTAACATATACTATGATGAAATAAATAATGAGTTTGACAATGGAATTACCTACTGTTCGATTATTCCTTGAAACATTGTTTTGTAGCCACCACGTGAATATTTTTACTGACATAACAGTTTCAGTTGACATCTTTAAAATTCATATTTTGCCAAACCGTTGCAAAACAATTTGATTGTTTACCTAGAATTGATTGTTTAATCACATTTTCAAATTCCATCTCCTTTTCTCTTCCGTTCCATCTCAAATTCTAAAACGATGATCATGAATAGTCCTATTTCAATAATCTTACAGTCCGGCCGTCGAGAGAATGCGTTTTTGACACCTGTCAGTTTCATACTAACGAATATTGTTTTGCGAATTTGATCCCTATTACTACTACAAACTCTCCAATTGACCGGTGTCACGAACGCATTCTTTCGACAGCCGGACTGTAGGTGCTTATTGCGTTAGAGGCAAGTCAAATAATGTCAACATTTACCCTAGTTTAAAAGTACCTACCGAGGCAATATTGACATCGCCCAGTCGTTGCTGACTTTGTATGGTTTTAACCTATATGAGGCTACACGTCTATAAATATAATCAGCCACAAAATTTTGTGACAGAATTTTAATTAATTTGCGTAATGAAGTGTGTGTGATTTCATAAATTAATTAAGCACCTAGGTAGTTAATGAAAGTATTCGGCAGAATTCGTTAACCTACATGAACTCAATAATCAAATGCAATTCTGTTACTGTCCAAAATATCCACATACCTGCACTTCTGAGGACCTAAAATACCACTGATGCCGCAATTGGCGTGGCCACCTACTGGCCCAATTCGTAAAAAAGTTGGGCACATTATGTGGTCAAGCATAATACATGTTTTACCATCGACTCGACAAGAAGAAGAATTCTGTTACCATACCATTGTATACTACCAACTATACCCTTTATTTATAAACGTAGCTAAAAGTTAAGAGACGTTTAAACGTCAAAAAACTATGGTTAAACAGTTGCTAATCATTACTTAATCATAATAGCCGGCCAGTTCTTAAAATGCCACGCAACTGGCCAGTTTACGTGAAAGTCAATTATTTTCCAAAAACGGTACATCAAAAATGTAAGCCATTTTTGTAAATTGAAAAAGCGAATAGTGGAGAAAGTTGAAAGTAAAAATTACTGGCAATGACCACGCAATGTTCAACTGTTGTATATTCTGTACTAAGTAAAATTCATGGAGGGTAGATGACGACACTTTTATGCTTATATTTAATCCTTATCTTTGGCGTTGTTTACGATGGAATTCTATAGTGTTTCGCTTCGAATGTAGGTTAGTCACGTTTATTTAACAGTTCGTATAAAATGAAAGTAGATACGACACTGCACCGCTAAGTGTTAAGTTAAGCAAAAAGCATACACGCCTTTCTACAATATCTAAAACAACGACTCACCAAAAAAACAAACTAATTCTTAAATGTAAAAATACATTTAAAAACAACGTATAATTTTAAATAAAAATGTAATTCTTACATTTAAACTCCACACACATTAGTTTTATGTCATCCAAGTGATAAAAATGTTTTTGGTAAACGAACTTCGCGATATTATTCTCGTCGCGATATAAAAACTGGGACGCACAGCGACGCGACCGTGACGCGTACGGTTCAAACCACGACTGAATATTATTTTACGCGGCAATGCAATGAATACAAATACATTCGAGCCGCATGTAGGTACTCACTTTCATTGATTGTATTTTGTTTGTTAGTGATTTTCTTTTGCAGACTTTAGAGTTTGCTACAGGTCTGATGGAAGTCAGCAATTTGGATATTATTATAACGTTTTTCAAATATGTAGGTTACATCATTTTATTCCTATTCTTTTTTTTAAACCTACATACCGTAGAACTAGAAACTTATTTATTCAACACCCAAGTTGCACGTTTTAACTGGTATTTTTGGCCATCAGAAATTGGTATATTTTATTACCTAATAGTGCATGGATATTTTAATTAATGCCATAAATGTCACTTTCGCATTTGACGTTGGCTAAGCGTAGGCGTTCCAAACTTAATAGAAACGCACAGATAATTTATAATTACGCAGTAACTACGCTGTGGTACGCCATATCTACGCTGCGCTACGCCGTGCCCGAGAAACGCACACTGCGTTTGCGAAATTAAATGTAATATAGGAAATGACTTTTTCATGAATTAATTTTCGTTTAAAATTATATGGTAATAATGTTATTTAAAATTATATTAAAACCAGTGTTTAAAAATAATAACAGCATAATAATTGTGATAAAAGACGAAAAATAGATGTGCAGTAAAATAAATTAAGCTAACATGGCCAAAAAAGTTACGAAAATATTTTAAACAATCCATTGTTTTACTCAAGAATATGTAAAAAAAAGCTCTTGTATAAAGTGCTCAGGTATCTATGTATGAAATAAGCAAGAATTTAAAATATGTCTCTAAATCTGCGTTCCTATCCATTTATAAGATTACATTTTGCTGTAGGTTGGCTTCGAAAATATAACATAACATTACACCTGTATTTCCCGAAGGGCTAGGCAGAGGTGTACCCCTGGTGATGGAGGTATAAACCCTCATTTCGCCAATTATGTGTAAGTTCGATGTTATAGGGAGCGAGCCTATTGCCATCAACCGGGCACAAATCCAGACTCAGGGCTAATACAGAGAAATAAAAAATAAAAAAAAACAAAGACAATTTTCCCGACCTGGGACTCGATCCCAGATCCTCATGCTCAGCAGTAGCGCTTGCTACCACTACACCAACGAGGCAGTCCGGTAAATAAATGAGCCGGTTGATGTAATGAATAATAACCGATTATTTATGAAGCCTATATTTCCGTATTGAATCTTCAATTACGAGTTAAAATACAAACAAAACCTATTTTAAGCCTACGACAACAATGGAACTTCACTAACTTCGTAAGATGATAAAGAATACCTTGAGGACATTAAAAAAAAAATACTTTTTGTCACAATCATAGTATTGTAGCGACATCTACATCGCCACATGCGAACTACGCATCAAAGACCTGACGTCACATAAAATCCTGCATCACGTAAACAGAGTTTACCGCGCGGTCAGGATATTTAATGCCGCCCATAGGCAATATATGTGACCGCACGTATTTTTCTGAATATTCATGGAAAATTGTCGAAAATTAACTTTAAAAAGGGTTTTATTATTTATCATGCTATTCAATTAAAAAATTTTGAGTAGTTTTTGTGACCCTTGCTTTACATTCTTTGCCATATCTCCGATGTTATTGACTCGATTTGGATTCTGTTTACTATTTTTCCTACAAACCTCGGCTTACATATATTATGTACCATCGAAGAAGTGGATATCTATACACCGTAAGGATTATTTCTGCTTGCAGCGCTCGGCGGCTATAGACCCGGGGCGGTAACAGATGTGGTCATCGTGTTCACGGGATTTTGTTTTCAAACTGCTTAGATATGAAGTTCTTCGATAGTACATTGTCAATATGCTGATTCATTTTAAACGGAATGCCCTGTCTCCTGTGATACAATTATTTTTAACTAGTACAGGATACGATGATCTTTTCCACTAAAGTTAAGTACTGTATTGTATTGCATAGTTTCTGCTTATCAATAACTGGTTGAAAAATAATCTGTACCACTGTTTTTGGAATAATAAAAAAAATATTAAATTATTATTAAAAATTATTAAAATATATCGCTTAACACCACTTCATTTTTAAGTTAAATATTTCAAAGAAAAATATCTGAAACGCAAGGCTGATTGAATAATTCGATTAGGGCTCCGTTTTGTGGCTAAGAGGCACTTTAAAGAATCGGAAAATCAATTAATAAAAATAAAAAATGTTATAAAAACTAAAACCCAACTACGACAAAAAGTCACCTAAAAAAGGTATAAACAAGACATCACAGGCAGATAATAAAAAAATCCGGGGTCACACGTTAGGACATAAAACAAACAGATTAAGTGTATACCTTTTTATTTGACTTTTTGTCTTAATTGGGGTTAGTTTTTATAACTTTTATTTTTATTTAAATTAATTTGGGGTTATAATAATTTTTTTTTGAAGTGTCAAATCTAATTAATCCCTTTCATTTGATACCCAACATGGCATCAAAGTCAAAGTCAAATAATTTATTTCAATTAGGCACATGAAAGACACTTGAACCTCAAAATTTACAAAAAAAAAGTAAAATTGATTCTAGTCGGCCCTTTTAAAAGGTAGTTTTCATATGGAGAAGAATGGGCAAGAAACTCCACCGTTATTCTTTTAAAATGTTTTACAATATTTTGTATACATTAATCACATTATTTATATGTGAAGACGATACGCCTAGAATAAAATTACTATACCACAAAAGGTACTGTGGTACTGTGCTGCTGGGGAGTTTGTTGCGCCACTTCTTCTTCCCAGCTAACGCACTAGGAAGTGGTGAAGGGTGGGCGTTTTGGGGGACTGTCTTATGTAATTTGACGTTCGAAAAGTGCTGATTATCAGCCTAGTTTGAATAAATGACTTTTGAATTTGAATTCGAATTTTGGTAACAAGAATTAAAAATGAAGCAATGACAGATAAACTAATTATGTGATAGATACGTGGTGCTCACATATTTACAAACAATGTAGAAGTACATATTCCCTTTTTTTATAAAAGATGTACTTTTGATAATCTGAAAAATGGTGGATCTATTTTATCTTAATTATTTGTATTAAAATTATGTCTATTAAGTACTTATTTTATTAAACAGATGTAGATTCTTTCTTACATACATAATATTTTCATAAATTAATTGGCAAGGTACCGTCATAACATTAATCTTTTTAAATAGTTCCCTATAAGATTCGCAGAGACGTAGATTATAAATGGCCCAAACTATTTTTTTTTTTAGTTCATATCTTTATGTCCTTTAGAGGACGTCACATAGCCAGCAAACCAAACCAGCAAACCAAAAAAATACGATACCTCATTTGTCAAATTATGATGAGTAGTTTAGAAGTTATGCATACCGGTCACAATCATAACTCTCCATTTTGATTCGCCGTAGTCGGGTAAAAATGAAAGTCCTTTTTGGTAATAAATATGCAAGATAATTAATTTCCAACACTACTTACCAGTTTTATTATCTTCTTTCTTATATCTATGATTAGTATTGTTTTTTTAAGAGTTACCTATAAACAACACAACAACAGTGGTGGCCCAGTCGTGACGGCCGCGACTTACGAGTCGCAGGTCATAGGTTAGAACCCAGACAGGCGCTTTACTTTGTGTAAATTATTTCATCACCAGTGCTCTCAAAACGGTCAAGGAAAACATCGTGAGGAAACCGGTATGTCCTAGAACAAAAAATTCGACGACATGTGACATTTACCAACCCGCACTGGGCCCGCGTGGTTGATTGCTTCCCACTTCCACTCACTGGAAGGAGGCCTGTGTCCCAGCAGTGGGAACATTATAGGCTATGCTAAACAATGTTAGCATAATATTAAGATTTCATGTTAAGAGCGCTTATCCTAAAAGTTGGCAACGTCGCAAATAGCTGTCAAATATTTACCCGTTTTGATTAATTTGGCGTTATTACTGTATGGAATTAAAAAAATGTGTCTAACTAGTGAACTAAAATGATGATTATGAAATGCAATAATTAATATCGTGACACCGAATATTTAGTAATACATGTAAAAAAGTATTTGGAAACTTTCCAAATGCCTTTTTTACACCTAAAACGGTTGCAACATAAAATTCAGTATTATAATTGCAATTCATTTTTAGTATTCTAGTTCGCTAGTTAGCCACATTTCATATTCAGCGAACTATTTGACTTCTATTTGCGACGTTGCCCACTTTCAGAAATGATCAGCAGTGCTATTCTGTAACCATCTCACCGTGAAAACTTAGGTGAAGTGAGCGTGGAGTGAGCTGTCATTCCACCTAATGCTAGAGATTGACACTATTGACAGCTCACTCCACGCTCACTTCACTTAAGTTTTCACCGTGAGATGGTAACAGAATAGCACTGCAGCTATTTACATGCACTACCTAGCTAGTCTTCATATTATGTAAACATTATGCACTATCTTTTGAAAAAAAAAAACAATTTATCGCACGTCCGGGAACATAGGGCACGATAACGTTGATACCTATTGGCCTATTACATTGAATATTGCAAACAATTATTATTATAGTGATGATGTCGTAAGCGCAACTAAGAATGTGCAACGGTTTCCAACATAACCGCAAACGTTTATAATATTATATTGTTATATCCCAGTTTCATTTGTATGTAACATAAAACAAAGAGGTAATAATTATTAATTATTAATGTTCTCGTTCGTAGGTAGGTTTATTTTGGTTTGTGTATTAGTTGTTTGTGTTTATTATTATGATTTCCTTTATTTAACTTTTTAGTATCTAATAACAAATGTAATCTGAAATCACATCAGCTCGCTACTTATTTACTAACGGCCTTTACTCATTCTGTATTTGCATTATCGAATTTTATTCTATTCTATTTTTAATAAATGGCAAGCAAAGCCAATGTCGACTATTCTGCCAATGTCTAAAGTGAGTTGGAAAAAACAAGTGAGCATAATAAAAAAAAACAAATAAAATTATTTTGTGAACTGTTTTGTCACGGACACCGACAGTGAAAAGAAATGATTGAAATGCTTTTAATTTATGTAAATAGGTTTGTACAAACACTTCTACACTATCAATAATATTTATTAAAACTAGACCGCGGCGGCGTTTCCTATCTGACTACTCTGAGGAGAAAGGCCGAAACAAACACAGAGGTCAGTCTCTTTTAAAGTCCAGACATAATCTTGGTCAGAAATACCTACATACATAATATGTACATATAGAAAACGATCATAGCGAGTTTTACGAAGTACGAGTAGTATGGTGGTCTATGTCTTGTTCATTCTAGATACCTTTTAAAAGGCCTTTCGCACTAGCGTTTGTACAGCGTTGGCATTCGATGAACGTGTGCGCAGCGCAGACGCCGCGATAACGCGACGTGTGCGTCGCATTCTCGCGGCGTTTCCTCTGCAGTTAATTGAACGCTGCGCTAGGTCGGCGCTGACGTCACACAATTTATTATATACAAAAATACGCTGCGCTAGCGTACTCATGTACCCCTGCGGAGACGCCGCGCATACGTTCATCGAACGCCAACGCTGGACAAACGCTAGTGTGAAGGGGCTCAAAATTAAAATACCAATTTTCTCAAGGAAATAGAAATATAAGCTGTTCAAATAGGAACAGTAACTATGGCAAAACAGAAGTTTATTCCTTCTGAGGAGCTGGCACGAATGAGCGACGTATACGTAACGTAAATTTAAAGGATTTTTTAAATTAAAAATACAACTATCCTATATCATTTTTGGTCTATTACCCATAGTTATGAATAAAATATTAAAACTAACTTATGATTATGAATTTACGTTCCGTTTACTCCGCGCGTTCGTGCTAGGCCCACTGTAGTTTATTCATTCTGTTTTGTTACGTTTAAGAATAACCAAAGTACCTATACCTTGTCATATAAATCCGCATTACCGTGTACGTAAATACGGTAGTGGGGCGCGTCATTTCAGAGTGGACAAGCTATAACCGATGTAGCCCGAAGAATTGCCAAACTTAATTGACAGTGGGCAGGGCACATTGCTCGCAGAACAGATGACATGACATGGCCGATAGGGCCGAGAGTAGAGGTGGCCTGTAACAGATTAGAAACCTATTTCACCTGTTCCAGTACCAGGGAAAAACTGTTCCAAGAATCCTGTTCCAAAAATATACTGTTACATTGGAACCAAAGACTCTTTGATTGCAACAGGGGGCCTACTCCCTAAGCGAAATCCATAGTTACAAGAGCTTAATACTTCGTGTCTCTTAGGGAATACCGTAATACGGAGAACGAAGCACCCGTAACTTTGGCCGGAACTACAGATTTCGCTTAGGGAGTAGACCCCCAGATCCGAATAGGTTAACAACAGTGACAGGCAGAGAAAAGATGCTATCTCTTTCTATTACAATAGTCACTAGAGAACAGCTTGATCCAAAACTGTTCCAGGTCATTTTCGTTTGTATCTCTTTCTAGCAAAGTAAATATCCATAAGCTAGATAGAGAACAGCTTGTTATGTTACACAGGTACACACACTAGTTACGGCAATGTCGCCAATGTTTTAATTTGATCTGTTGTAGTAGGTTGTGGAACGTGTGAAACAGGCGAAAATACAAACAGCAGATATCTGTTCCCTGTTTCATGTTTAAAAAACCTGTTCTTTTTAACTGTTGCGATAGATACGCCTCACTCCTAGCCGAAAGACGTAGCGTTGTTAATTCTCCCACGAGGTGGACCGATGGCCTTGTGAGGTCCGCAGGAATCTGCTGGATGTGGGAAGCACAGAACCGGTCGAAGTGGCGGTGCTTGGGGAGGCCTATGTCCAGCAGTGGACGTCTTTCGGGTGAAATTATGACTTTTCAGAATTACACCAGTCAGTCAAGTTGATGAGAGATTGAATTTGAAAATTAAATGATATCAATGCGTACAAATGATTCATCCTTTAATTGTGTAAACTGAACTTAATTATTTCCCTGGGAAAAATAATTATGATGTAAATCACTCTAGTAGATGCCATGACTAAAACGCCGCTTACTGCTTTAGGTATACCTACTGACTTGTGGTCGTATGCATAACATGTTACGGAGATTTACTTCTATAACGATATACGGGTTTTCCAATCATAAAGATTACGACATTATAGATCAGTATCTTAATTTATAATGGAGACAGGAAAAATACTTGTAAAATACTGTACCTACCACAACTTCTGATCTTCCGTAAGGCTTTGAAAGGTAAACTTTAATTTCCTTGTATCTAGATTACTTTGTGTTTAGGGAAAGTCATTTGAGGCGGAAATACCATTTCGTACTGAGGATAAATAATTTCTCGCAACATTCTTCCCAAAACGTGTAAGACGAAAGTCAAAATCAAATCGTTTATTTGAAATAGAACTTTGAACGTCAAAAATTAACAAGATAATAGAATGATTCTAGTTGTCCCTTCCAAAAGGTAGTTCGTATGGAAAGGAATGGGCAAGGAACTCCACTGTTACTCTTTTATTTATTTTTTGCAATATTTTGTACATTCATTAAATAATTATATGTGAAGACGGTGCATCTAGAATAAAATTACTATACACAGTACATACAGTATAGGTAAAAATAATTAAAGGTGAAGCAATGACAGATAAATTATTATAATTATGTGAAAGATACATGCTGCATAATTATATGTGCCGACCGTCATAAATATACCTATACATATGTTTAGAAGTTATGAAAATCGTTTTCTTTGCTTCTACTTTTATTATATTTTATAGATTAGGGAGTAAAAGTATCAATAATATGCAATTTACGTAATTTAGGTACGTTATGATTTATTAAACGATCGTAATTAATTAGTTGTCTGGCATTTTTGCTGAACTGGGCCTTTGTGGCGCAGCCCTGAGATACACCCCCCATCAAAATTCTGCTTACATCGCACTTTACACTTTTTATTAGATTTTAATTTTTTATCTGCTGTGTAATTATATTGTGTGTTTTAGTCTGTGCTAATTAAATGTATTTTCTTTCGTTCTTTCTTTCTTTCTTTCTTTCTTTCTTTCTTTCTTTCTATCTTTATTTCTTTACTTGAATGAACTTGGCTCATATGCTCATTTCAAAAGCAAATATGACGCCAAGGCCGATTGGTCCTACAGCGTAGCTAAGGTCTCACTTCTCAGGAACGTATTGTGTTGAACACGACTTCGACTCTTGCGCTTGCTTACCAACAGAGCGTAACTTTCCTCAATCAACATCATCATTATTAATAGCTCCTGTTGAGTATAGGCCTCCAACCTTTTGTGCCATGCTGCCCTGGTCTGTGCAAGTCTCATCCAGGTCTTCCCCGTAATCTTCTGTAGGTCATCGAAGCACCTGGCTATTGGTCTGCCAACGCTCCTTCTACCGTTTCGCGGCAACTGTTCCGGCTTATTGGTTATTCGCCCGAAACGGGTGAATCGACACTTTTAAATAATATAATATTTAGTTGAAAAAAAATATTTTAAAAATGTCGATTCGGGCGAATCACCAATAAGCCCTTCCGTTAGGGCTCTGCTCCACCTGCCATTACTAGGACGTCTAGCCACGTGTCATGCCCATTTCCTCAATATGTATACGTAATTTCGTTCATCCGTAAATCAGAGGTGCTCAACATCATAAAAACCGTGCGAAGCAGGAGCGGGTAGCTAGTATTTAAATAAATATCAGTTCCACGAAAGCACTGAAGTTGGATAACACACTTAATTTTTGGTTCTACTGTTTATTTTGTTAATAAAAGTTAAAAACGAAATTTGACAAAATATTGTTTTCGTTGGCAATGTATGAACCAACAAATGGTGGTGGTAATCGAAGAGCACAGTACCCTAATTACGTAATACATGATCAATCAGAATCTGAATTTTGAAACAGATTGCTAATCCAATGCTTCATAAGTTCGAAAACAAAATCTGTTCAACAACGTAAATAACGCAATGAATGTTGTTGAACTGTCAAAATGAAACAGATTAGTCTTAATCGTTTACGAAAATGTGTTGCGTAATTACGCAGTTTGATTTTGCCTAGACTCTAAATTGTCCTATGGAGGAGGACCCGCACGTTTCCAAGCATTCCTATCTTGGATATAAATTTATAATAAGCTTGTTTAAAAACTCAACTTTTAATAAGAATTTAAAAATTTCTTACATTTAATTGCAATATATCACAAGGTTTGTTGTAACATTGAATACCGCTCAATTTGGAAACATTCATTCTTTGTTTTGAAGTTAATGATTGCATAAAATGTAGGTCATAAACAACTTTATTTATAAACGATGACTCAATATCAATATTCTGAAACCGGTTTATGATCGATGGCATAAAAACTCGACTATGATTATATCGATCAATTCATTATACACAGTATACAAGTCTTCGGCATCCTAGATTTCTATAGCATTTGTATAATAATATACCTTTTTCATACCATATGTGTTACCTCGTTGTTCTAGTGGTCGCAAGCGCTACTGCTTAGCATGAGATCTGGGGTTCGATTCCCAGGTCGGGTAAACTGTTATTGGGTTTTTGCATCAGGAATTTCTCAGTAGTAGTCTGGAGTCTGGATGATGCCAGTTGATGGCAATAGGCTCGCCCCCTATTAAATGGGACTTAAACCGAACTGGCCATGTGTGGACTATAGGTACACCTCTGCCTAGCCCTTCAGGGATTCCAGGCGTGATATTATGTTATGTGAATTATCACATCTCTGTGTACTGCCGTCTAGGGCCAACCTTTTACTGATACTAAATAATGTAAAAAAAAAACTATAATTTTACTATTAATAATTTTGGTGATACGCTATCTCCCCAAGTTCCGAGTTCCTCAAAGCTTTTATTATTAACTAAAGGTTGTACGAGTCTGTCTTGACCGAAATCGTGAATCAATGCGCTTACGTAAGTACGTACACACGATAAATCTAATAATTGATGGACATGGAAATTAGCATTCGTTTGTATTCGGAAATGCGATAATTCCCGAGGGACATTAAGAAAATAGTTGTACTGTATAAAATTATTTAATGTTATTTGTTATTACTTGATAGAACCAATGGGGTAAAAAATGTAATCTTTTCATAGTAATTTACGCTTAATTCAATAACATTACAAGCTGTGATTGTCAAAGATAGTTTAGTTTCAATGTGTGTTTTAAATGCTGTGATTGCATTGGCCACCTTGCACGGCTATCACACAAATTCCGATACCGAATTTTTTGCATAGCGGGATTGGCTCACAAATGATGACGACCGACTGACGTACACGATTTTTTACATAATTTACGTAAATACCTATTCATTATAAGACTTTTAAAAACATTTGCTAATTGTAGCTAAGGATAGGTAGCAATAAAAATACATATAAGAGTTATATTGAACCATATCGCACACCTAGATAAAGAGTAGCACAACTCAAAATACCTCTTTTTTTCAGGAACAGCAAAAAACGGATTAATTAACAGCAATAAAGCTTCGTGCAGAACAGCGCGACGCGACACCGGCTATTGTTATACCGTCAAGTTTTCTTAGAAATTGTATTGTTCGAGTCGCGTCGCGGCGTCGCGTCGCGCTGGTCTGCACGAAGCTTAAAGCTTTGTGCAGACAAGCGCGACGCGACAGCGCGACGCCACAACGGTTATTGTTATACCGTGAAGTTTTCTTAGAAACTGTATTGTTCGTGTCGCGTCGCGCCGTCGCGTCGCGCTGGTCTGAACGAGCCTTAATCCGTTTTTTGCTGTTCCTGAAAATAAGAGGTATTTTGAGTTGTGCTACTCTTTATCTAGGTGTGCGATATATTATAAATAGGTAATCATTTATCTGTTTAGCCTTTTCTCAACTTTATTGGGGTCGGCTTCCAGTCTAACCGGATTCAGCTGAATACCAGTATTTTACATAGAGCGACTGCCTATCTGACCTCCACAACCCAGTAACTGGGTAATACGATACCCCTTGGTAAGACTGGTTGTCGGACATTCGGGCTCCTGACGACCCGTAACGACTATCAAAGATCTATGAATGACAGCCGGGACCAACGGCTTTACGTGCTTTCCGAGGCACGGAGGAGTCTCGGTATGGAAAGCTAGTCACCCATCCACAGATCAATCCCGGCAAGCATAGCTTAACCTGACAGATCGACCCGTGCAGCAGTTAATACTTAACCACGAGCTTAAAGTATATACATAAACTTATATAATACATCGATAATCATTTATCTGCCTAGCCTTTTCCCAATGTCGCGGTCGGCTTACAGTCAAACTGGATGCAGCTATTTTACATGGAGCGACGCATCTGACCCCAACAACTCAGTCACTGGGTAAAGCTTCGTGCACACCAGCGCGACGCGACAGCGCGACGCGACACCGGTTATTGTTATACCGTCAAGTTTTCTTAGAAATTGTATTGTTCGAGTCGCGTCGCAGCGTCGCGTCGCGCTGGTCTGCACGAAGCTTAATACGATACCCCTTGGTAAGATTGGTTGTCAGACTTTCGGGCTTCTGACAACCTGACCCTTCTCGTAATAAATATGTATATATTAACTAAGAGTCCATAATACCTCAGCTTAAATTCACTCAGTATCTCGCTCGCACGATACTGCTCGCGAACTGAGTGAGAGCGAGACTAAGCGGCGGGGCGGGGACAACGCTCCAAGGCGCCAATAGTTTAGGTAATTTATTTTGCGGCGACAATAATGGTAACTATATAACAGAAAAAAATATAACATAGTATCTACTTTATAGTTACTTCAGTTGTTATGCCTAAATTTCATGATCTAATTTAAAGTATTTTTTTAATAGCAGCAGCTTATTGTTCGGTTCGGTTTGGAGGTAACTTTGGTTTTATTCTCTATCGAGAAATTTTTATGGAATCGTGTTTTCGTCAATAGTATATTATGCAATTAGTGAATAAAAGACGGATTTAAAGCGAGGGCCATAGGTGAATCACGAGCAAGCGAAGGATTCTAACGACTGAATCACGACCGTAGGGAGTGATTCATGACGATTGAATCACGAGCGTAGCGAGTGATTCAAGTGTTGAATCCTGAACGACGCGAGTAATTCATGGCCCTCGATATAAATCCGTTTTATTCAAGAGTTGCATACTATACTTTATACCATGACTACGAGAAAAAGAAAGATTTAAGCGAAAATAGACATTTAATGAAGAAAGGAAGGTTGAATTAATTAAAATGCACATTATAATTGGAACAATTACTAAAATTAAAAGTAATTTTCTTATTATTACTAATAATAATCAACTTGTGAAGCGATATTTATTTCCTGTGTATCGAGTATGTTTTCGCAAGGAGGTTGTATTTCATTGAGATGGAGGTATATATAGATGTGTTCTAAATTGAAACACCAAAATGGTGATTAAAACTGCTTTTTATTCACTGAAAACAGTGAATAAAATAAGCCTTTTAGAGGGGGAATGGTATAATAGTATATTATGCAATTAGTGAATAAAAGACGGATTTAAAGCGAGGGCCATAGATGAATCACGAGCAAGTGAAGGATTCTAACGACTGAATCACGACCGTAGGGAGTGATTCATGACGATTGAATCACGAGCGTAGCGAGTGATTCAAGTTTTAGAATCCTGAGCGACGCGAGTAATTCATGGCCCTCGATATAAATCGGTTTTATTCAAGAGTTGCATACTATACTTTGTACCATGACTACGAGAAAAAGAAAGATTTAAGCGAAAATAGACATTTATTGAAGAAAAAAGGAAGGTTGAATTAAGCTTCGTGCAGACTGGTGCGACGCGACAGCGCGACGCGATTCTAACAAAACATTTTCAAAGAAAACTTCACGGTATAACAATGACCGGTGTCGTCGCGCTGTCGCGTCGCGCTACTCTGCAAGGAGCTTTAATTAAAATGCACATTAAAATTGGAACAATTACTAAAATCAAAAGTAATTTTCTTATTATTACTAATAACAATCAACTTGTGAAACGATATTTATTTCCTGTGTATAGAGTATGTTTTCGCAAGGAGGTTGTATAGCATTGAGATGGAGGTCGCATATATAGATGTGTTCTAAATTCAAACACCAAAACAGTGATTAAAAGAGCTTTTTATTCACTGTTTTCAGTGAATAAAATAAGCTTTTTAGAGGGGGAATGGTATAAACATACTTAACATTAATCCTCAACTTTATCATATATTTATTTCTAAATTAATGCTGCAGTATTTTAGATATAACGGAGGATCATGCTATGCTATTTGCCTATGGTATTACAGACTCTTAAGTTTCTTCATTTTTATTATTTTTTAGGGTTCCGTACCTCAACGGGAATTTAATTTGCTCCGAATCTAATTGACCGATTAAGTTAAAATTTGGTACACATATGTATTTCTGTGACCCAAAGACGGACGTCTAACATAAATAAATGAATTTTGAATATTGGGGTCACTTTTGGGGGGCAAATAAGAAAATAAAAAATAAAGTTTTATCAACTGTACCGTGTGACATATCAAATGAAAGGGCTTATTGCGAGGATCTCAAATACATTTTTTTATCATATTAAAATAAATACTTTTAAAGATATTTAAGAAAATAGATGAAAATTGACCAGTCCTTATCTCCGAAACTACTGATCCTAAAATTTTGAAAAAAATACAGAGAATAGTTCTATAGTTCTATGGTGGATTACAGAAAAACCTATAAGAAGTCTATGTTCTTAAAATAACATGGTAAATCACAACTACAATGTTAAGTTTGTTCTTGGAATAAATTTTATTCATCCCAACTACGGAACCCTTCACAGAACAGATTTTATCTGTTCTGTGGAACCCTTCATTGTGCGTGGTCCGATACGCACTTGGCCGGTTTTTTGTCATGGCATTGAACTATCCGATTTGAAGTGTTGCGTATAATAGATAACATTATCAAGTGCACCAGAATCAAAAATATAAAACTATCAGCTGTTGCTTCCGTATGTCACGGAAGCGATATGTTAAGGTTAAAAGTTAAAAATAATTTGATAAAAACGGAATGGAATAGTTTTATTCCCGTTATTTTCGTAGTTTAATAAAATGTAATTGAAGTTTCCTGGAAAAACAATGTGCTCAATTTACATTATCGATCTGAACCTTATTAGTGTGGTCGGTAATAAAAAAATAATAAAAAAACGGTATTTGAAAGTAACCTTGGTCAACTTTTATTTCTAAAGAAGTCCGTAAGCGTCAGCTGTACTGGCGTTTTGGAGCGTCATCAGTAATCAATCCATTAATTAATTCTTCCTTTTCCATGACTATTGCACAGCTACGTCGCAGCAGCTGTGTCAGTTTAAATAAGAATGCTTTTATTTAAAGAAGTACCTGGTCGACCGAACTCTGCTCGGGTGAAAATAGAGAATGCTCATTTAATCGTATAGGATAGTAGGTACATACTAATTCCATGCTGCCATGATAGTAGGTACTTACTAATTCCACGTTGCCATGATAGTAGGGTTCCTACTAATTCCACGTTGCCATGATAGTAGGGTTCTTACTAATTCCATGCTGGCGTGTCATTATTGACATGTTATTATAGTCTTGTTCTAAACTTTGGGCGACCGAGCTCTGCTCGGGGGAAAATACGGACATAACGAATTTCCCCAGATATGAGACCTAGCTAGATCGATTTTTCACCCCCATAAATCCCCTATATTGCAACTTTCATCGAAATCTTTAGAGCCGTTTTCGAGAACGTGATTATAAATATATATATTTATCTCGTATATACAAATATTGCTCGTTTAATAGTATAGGATATACATAGTTCGTGGTCTCTTATTCTTTCGTAAGAATCGTAGAAGGTGGTTTTGCATGGCATTCTGTAGTTTTTGCCGGCAGCTTTATAATTTTTATTTAATAATCGTGGGAAAAACTCTTGCGTTTACCTATGTTATATTCACGCTGTCTTTGAAGTCTAGAAAGCGGTTATTAACTGCTTTATTTTTGTAATCAATATATAACTAGTAACGACGCAGGACATGGGAATCCGGTACTTAATAAGAATTAGGTCGTGCTGTGTTCTTGAATTATTATAATTATATTTATTTGCGTACCCGGCATAACGATAAAAAAAAAAAAAAAATGTATTTTTTTTTGTGCCAAACCGTTTAGTAACACTGTGCATTTGTCGCTGAAAGTTATATTGGTTAATTATGTTATCGGGAAGGGTGATGGTATCTGAATTCATCGGATAAGTCAAATGTGTAAGTGTCATTATTATACATTCATAACTTAGTACAGTACGACACAACTTAGATGTAGCGTCGGCAAAATTCGTAGTACCGATCAACATCCGAACTGAGTGCGCCTTCAAAATCACCAATCTTTATTACTTATTTAGGCGAAAATGATCTTTACGCAAACGCAATAACTTGTAAAGTCATATAACCAAATACATTCGTAAAATTGAAATGTGTGAATCTAAGTTGTGTTGAGGTATACCCGGGTGTGATACTTCGAGTTTATTATGAAACAGTTCAGCTTTGAAGACCATCGTCTCTTCGTCTCTGTTACTCATACTTGTGCGATACTCTATTTCTAAAGCACGAAGTGTTTGAATATTTACGCCCGAGTAGGTACCGAAGTAAGTAAGTACTTACTGAACTTGTGTTACAATTGATGGTCACTCTAAAATGTCATTGTTTTAAGTATATCTAACCGACGCACCACTTCCGGTACGCTCCGGAATGTTCGCTTTATACAGAACCAAATAGTTAAAGGTCAAGTTCATGTGATTGGGTAATTATGGACTAGATACCAGAAACCCGCTCCTGCTTCGTAGGGGTGTGATGTACTGTTGTGGTGACATGTCAAAACATCGCGGTTTCTGTGATATATCCACGTTAAATTTAATGTATCAAGTATAGGATAGGCCTCATCGATCACATATGAGTGCACGCTCGTAACCCATAGCCGTCAAAAACAGGAAGTCACCGTAGTCGAAATCAGAATGGGAATATATAACGTGTTCCTTTTGATATCTCATACATAGTTTAGGGTATTAATGAGACCGCGTCAAAGAATCAACTGGCATATGAATTATTTTTTTCGTTTTTATTTTTCATACCTACAAAATAATTCGACAAAGTCACGGTTATTACTACTACTTACGTACGTACTTCGGGGCAACCAAAAAAAGGCAAAGGCAACCAAATCGATTCTCTATTTTCACCAGAGCAGAGCTCGGTCGAACACGTACCTACTAATAATAATATAGCAAATCACTGAAGAAATTGACAGTAAAATAGAAAATGTTTATTTGCATAGAATGCTGGTATAAAGGTGAGCAGTTGTAAAAAACATATTTGATTTCAGGTGAAATGTCGCCGAAATTCTGGTGAATATTACAGTGTTACTAATGTCTATTCGGGGCTATTCGTCACGATATCCACAAAGGTGACGTAAGCATACCAAAGGTCAAGTACGTAATAAATAATCAGGAAGGGGAGCGCGACTATTCGGGGAATTTCTGTCGATGGTTGAGTTTTTGGTGAACTCATTCAATAACATTATAGTATAATCTAGCCTGAATGAATAGATGGAATAGAATGGACTGAATGTTATCCAAGGTAGAGAACATGACTGACAGAAGATAGGTAGAAAGGTGATAGGATGATCTGCCAAAAAGATCGAGAATTGGAGAGGAACAGCGTTGGACACCATAAAAAAGAAACGAAAACATTGAACACAGAATATGATCCCATCATAGGGCTCACAACCAGAAGGCCTAATATTATTAAATGTTATTAGTATTAAGAACTTTTTAAGGCATTTATTTATTATTTTTACAATCTTGTCTGTATTTAGCGCAAACGATTTCTGATGTGAATTACCTACTGGTGATTTCAAAATTAAACAAAGACGGTAAGAAATTGTTGTTTTCAAACAATATCAAATATTTCGGTTCCTTGACCCTGTTTAAAATAAAAGAATCAACGTCACTTTGTTTTGAAGAGTTTTGAACTCGCTGAGATCCCGACTGCGTCACTGACTTAGCATTGAATTTCATTGGCAATACTGATTTTGATTTCGTGTGATATGGAACTATGCAAGATATCAGTAGGTCAATAATCAGCGTATTTGGTGTTTTCTTTTTAATTGAGGTTTTAATTTTAATAGTTGCATATATCTATATTATATCGTTCTCTCTCTCGCTATTTTTTTATCTTAACGAGACAACAGGAGCTAAACGCAAGTTTTGTAATGCCTAAAAGTATATGATCCACTGCAGTAAACAAAATCAGAAAAATATATGATATTCTTCAGGCTAGTTAGATAGTGTGTAAAACATAATACAACTAATTTGATATCATAAAAAAATAACTTAGATACCTCTAAAAAAATATTTTAACGACTTAAAACCAAATTAATATATAGGGTGATTCAATTCTAGGCAACACTGTCATTTTTACAGCTGTTAGTGTGTTACGTTTTCGTGTTTCAAACGTCAAATGTTAGTTTGTAACAATACATTTTACAAAATGAATCGCTTTGGATACAGCAAGACGCAACTTGCCACACAGCGCGTGAAACGTTAGTAGTTTTACGTGAAACGTTCAGAGGTCGCATTATTATTTCACGTTACGGTGACGTCAACTGGCCGCCAAGATCGTGCGAACGGCGTTGGATTTTTTTTGTGGGGTTTTCTTATTAGTCACATCTATACCAACCCACCTGCAAAGTTGGAGCACCTAAAAAGTAACATACGCCGAGTTATTGCCCAGATAACCCACGACAGCGAAAAAGTCATCACCTCGAAAGAATCGGCTACTGCAGAAGATCCAGAGGCGGCCAAATATTTGCCTGACATTATTTTCCATAATAAATGAATAACACTAAATATTCGATAAAAAAAAAGAATTAAGTTACATAGTGTGTATTTAACAAAATTAGGAACTTCGAATTGGATCATTCTGTACATGCTATAGGTCAGATTTTTTGTCAGATTATTCTACAAGAAACATATTAACGTTAAGTGTCTTAATTTTTTAGTCCTGTGAATAGAGTTTTTGTAAATAGATAATTGCTTCATATTTTGCAATAAATGACCAGTGTTGTATTATCGCGCTTCTATTTCTTTTCAGTCCGACAGTGACCACGCTTTAGCTCTTGTCAGCCTCTTAAATAGAAATAGAACTATTTCTAAAGACAATCATCATCATCATTTGCCTAGCGTTTTCACAATTACGTTGGGGTTGGGTTCCAGTCTAACTGCATACAGCTTAGGGCTGCCTGTCCATTGAGCGAGGCAGCGGAGCGGAGCGAGGGAGTAATGCGGAGCGCAGTTGTGGACTGTGTCTGTCCATTGATGCGGAGCGAGGTAGTGCGAAGCGGAGTTGCAGACCGTGAGGAGCTAAGCCGAGTTCATGCAACGAGTAGTTTGAGCGGGCTGCCTCGCGGCTGTTTTTTTTCCACTCCTCCACTCCGCTTCCCGGTTTTGTACGAATTTTTAAACTAATTCGCAAATCCATGTCCACTGAAGCGTAGCGCAGATTTTATGCAATTTCATTGGTTAATATTGGCGCAGCTCCGCTCCACTCCTCTCCTCTGCGCTCCAGTGGACAGTTAGCTTTATACCTGCCATGCTATTCTGTAAACATCTCACCCCGAAAAGTTGGGTGAAGTGAGCTGTAAATAGTGTCAATCCCTATGGAATGACAGCTCCCTCCACGCTCACTTCACCTAAGTTTTCACGGTGAGTTGGTTACAGAATAGCACTGTTGTATTTTACATGGAACGACTGCTTATCTGACGTCCAAGGACAATAAACTCTCAAAAGTTTGTCAACTAAGTAAGAAAATAGATATTCCATTCATAAGACGTAGATACATTTCATAAGTGACGTCATAAACTGTGAGCAAGCTAGGCCATTATTATTCTACCAACACTGTTTCTTTGGTAAGATTTGGTCGATAGGTACAGTCAAGAAAAAAAAAACTGTCCTGAACAACGTATTTTTTTGCAAAAAAAACAAATTGTGACGGACTTCCGCAATGATCTGGGTTTTATTTATTTATATAAACGTTGCCTAAACTTAAGTATTGCTTAACATCTGCTTAATCAACCATTATTTTATAGTATCTATTCTTAAGATTTTAAGTTCTTAAAAATAGATACTCTGTTAGCAAGCTATCTGCCCATATACCAACCTTTTTTATCAACTGTACCTACGTCACGACACTACATTGTTATTCAGGGAATGTCGAAGATCATTGAAAACGTTTGATAATTGTGATAAAGCGCATGATTGGTGACGACAGCGCGAATCATTTTGTTTTTAAACATGGGTAAGTATTAAAATTAGAGAAACGATACTGGAATGTTCCTGTTTTTCAACTATGCATATTTGGTTCATGGTTATAACATATGATATCATTATGAATGTTGTTATATTTTTTTCTTATGATTAATCATTAGAAAAAAATATCGCATACATAAAAATAAATATTAACTATGAAGCAGGATAACACGACGTGTGCAAAAAATTACAGTAAATTTTTTACAAGGTCAGCAGAGTAAAAATCCACTCATGATTCATTGCACTGTTGGTCGAGCAATTGAGTTCAAAACTATATCTATTCATTCTATTACGTAAGTCAGAGGGGGCGTGTGGGAGATTATAACAGGCCATCCAGGCACAGTAGTGTAACGTTACTGAACTGACTGGACATCTACGTAAAAAACCGGCCAAGTGTGTGCCGGATCACGCACAACGAATGGTTCCGAAGTTGGGATGAATTCATCCCAAGCATAAACTTAACATTGTAGTTGAAAAACATGTTCTCTCATACATTCCAACTGCAAATGTAAGTTTGTACGTACAATATTGAAATTATGCCACGGTATTTTCTAAAAATAGACTTCTTATAGGTTTTCCTGTAATCTATAAATATAGAACTATTTTCTGTATTTTTTTCATTGTTTTAGGCTTAGTAGTTTCGGAGCAAAGTCAGTTACAAAAAAAAAAAAATTAGACCCTCACAGTAAGCTCGTTCATTTGATATGTCACACGGTACAGTATGCAAAACTTAAAAAAAATCCTACATACCTCCCAAAAGTGACCCATATTTAAAATTCATTTATTTACGTTACACGTCCGTGAGTGTCCTGTGACCCACACAGAAATTCATTTGAGTGAATTTTAAATTTATCGGTCCATTAGATTCGGAGCAAATTGGCTGTGACAGACGGACAGACAGAAAGACAGACACAAGAGTGTTCCTATAGGGTTCCATTTTTTCATTCGGATATACGGATTCCAAAAAGTATGTTGTAAATTGCTCAATGAGGAATTAACTTTAAAACTCTACGTACAGTAGGCCGTACGTGTCAGTGGTAACACTTTGACCTTGAGCTGGCCTAGCGTAGTACGGAGTTTCAATACAATAAGAGGCCAGGATAGACTGCCTGTCCAGTGGAGCGGGGAAGAGAGGAGAGGAGCGGGGCCGGAACTTTCAAGTACAAAGGGAGCGCGCAGACTGGGTGCGAGTTAATCGTACGTATACGTACTATCAAAGAACTTCATATCTAAGCAAATTTGAAAACAAAATCCCGTGAACACGATGACCACATCTGTTACTGGCCCGGTTCTATAGTCGCCGAGCGCTGCAAACAAGAATAGTCCTTACGGTGGTTAGATATGAAGTTCTTCGATGGTACGTATAATTTCGACGTCCGAAAACAATCCGAGCTTGTTCGGATTTTTCGTGTTTTCAATGCGATAATACCGGACCACTACCTATTTGATGGAGAAAAACGTTTTCACTCAATTCGTACGACCACGGTCGTACGTTTACGTACGATACAAATTCGTGTCCAAAGTGCGCGCGGCCTTTTACTGGTTTTTTTTCTTCCGATTTGCGAAAATTAAAACTAGAACAGGTTTTTTCTCGAACATGATTCTCTAGCATGCATAAATGATAATATTGATAAATTTATTTCCTAATACAGTTTAGTATAGCAATATTAGCGAAGTGAAATGCGATGTTATTTAGCACATTGGTAAAGTGTGTCACATTTATGATGACATCGAGTCGTTGAACTGCGCGAGGGCATGGATGCCATATGGTTTCTGACATAAGTACGACGGTTCAGACAACCACATGGTACGTTGTTGCACGTCTTTGGAACTACGAAAACCACACTTAGATATACAGAACTTTAGTGGCATGAGAAACAGGGTGTGAAGTTCACTCATCCTCTATAGAAAAGGGAGGATTCTCCGACCAGACGGTTGTCGTATTTGGCGGGCAACTGCCCAACGATTGATGTCGGATAGCCTTATATGTCGATCGCGCGGTAAACTTTAATTGCGCGATGCAGCATTTGTGTGAAGTCAGGATTTTGTGTGACGTCAGTTCTTTGATGCGTAGTTCGCATGTGGTGATGTAGATGCATCACTCCCCTCCAGAGACCGGAGGTCGATAGTGGGCTGAGACTTTGTATCTTGCGATGCTTCACAATACCAGCTGCGGTTCCATTGAGTCGGAACCGGGTGCCGCATAGTTC
This sequence comes from Agrochola circellaris, assembly GCA_914767755.1. Taxonomy (NCBI): domain Eukaryota; kingdom Metazoa; phylum Arthropoda; class Insecta; order Lepidoptera; family Noctuidae; genus Agrochola; species Agrochola circellaris. The sequence goes on along the minus strand of OU611839.1, from coordinate 8,664,267 downwards.
GCGGTGAGTCGGAACTGTCTGTGGTGATTGCGGTGATTCCCCAGGGTGTCGGAGTGGCGCTGCGTCATGATCCAGTGAGTCGGATATGTTACAGCGCCGGGTTGTGGCTGACTGCTGTCGTCGACCAGGAGAGGGTAGAATAGGCTCTGCTTGTGAGACCGGCCAAAAGTGCAGGTCCTGTGGCAAGGTTGCATATGAGGCAGAGGGAGATGACCAGGAATGCGCGTTTGCTGCATGCTGGTGGTCAGGATAGTCGTAGTTGAAGTCGTAAGTACTGGCTGGCTGTGTGACTCGTCTCACCAAAGCTTGCGGGAGTGATGACGTCACGCTGAAGTAGTTGAAGGAAGGCTGCGCTTACGTTCATTTTTGGGGTCACCAATTTAGAGGTATGAGGAACAGGGAACAGGGTGTAAAGTTCACTCATCCTCTTTAGAAAAGGGAGGTTCCTCCGACCAGGCGGGTGGCGTGTCTGGCGGGCAACTGCCCTTTTTAAAGAGGATGAGTAAACTTGCCACATTACCACGGCTTATTTTAATTTAATTTAATTTTTGAATTGTATCTTTTTATTACGGACGCTTTTAACGTTCTGCATCGCTCTGATATTAATAATTTCAACATGAATGATATAACCAATATTTTTGTAACCATATTTCGATTTCAAAGAGTGTCCGTGGAGTTTCTTGCCCGTTCTTCTCCATAGGTACCTACTACGCTTTGGAATGGGCAACTAGCTTCATATTTCTGACTGACCGACTCCTTGATAATTCAAAAGTCCTGTAATTGGTTTATTTGTAATAAATGCTTAGAGTTTGAGTTTAACTTGAATCATCAAAGATAATGTTTAAAAAAGTAATAATAATGTGTTCATAAATATCTAAATTACCTTAATATATTATTACTCTGGTGATCAAGTGTATCTGCATAAATAGCTTCAAAGCCGGATTTTGGCTCAGAAGCTTTCGAAAAAATACATTAAGATAATCTTAAACTGTTCACCAATTCCCGTTATTAGAAAATTCAAAATCTAGTCGCAATCTCATCTCAGTGAGAATCAATGTAAAAAACTTGTCAAAAATGTAGAGAAATTAGAGGTATTTTTACACGACTGGCCCAAAAATTTGTATAGGTAATTGTTTTTTACACGACTGCTCAAAATAGGAGTGTTATTAATTTACACGACTGCCGAAGAAAGGAGTGTAATGTTTTCAGGGTTCATGTGTGTACGTGAATTTCTTTATTCCACCATAACTTTTACATGCCTAAACATCATTAGAATCCTTACCTACATCATCTCGAGTGACACTAACAATATTTATTTTGGAAAAAAAATCAGTACGGAGGCAGTACACTCATTTATTCGCTCAATAAACAGAGTAAATAAAAATCTTTTCGCCAAAAAAATCAACTGACTTCCAGTCGAGTCGGTGGCAAAAAACCAAAATTCAAAACCAAAGACCGGTGACCTACGAAATTGAAGTTATTTTTCTCTGTTTTTTTTTGGAAGTCGGTAAATTTTTTGGCAATAGTTTTTTTTTTCACTTTTTGTTGTGGTAATTACCCCACACAAATTCGAATACCACTATCTGCTATGTAAATAACAGTGACAGGACGTTATCATCATATCATCCGCATATTGGCCACTACTCGAATCGGATTCGAGTATCGGAACATGACACGAGTCGGTTAAATTGAGGGAGGGGGGCAGTACTAGCCATTACATATGTACAGGTGGCGAAATAGGCAGCGCAAGGGTCAGGCGGGTAGCACACCTCCGCCGCGAAACCATAGCAGCGAAACCACATTAGTTCAATTCAACAGACTCGCGTCATGTTCCGCTACTCGAATCGGATTCGAGAAGCGGAATATGACACGAGTCAGTTGAATTAAGTGAGTGGGCCAGTACTAGCCAGTACATATGTGCAGGTGGCGAAATAGGCATTGCAAGGGTCAAAATAAAAAAATAAAAACAAAATTCTAAAGTCATTTATTCAAACTAAGCTGAGAATCAGCACTTTTCGAACGTCAAAATTACATAAAACAGTCCCTCAAAACGCCCACCCTTCACCACTTCCTAGTGTGTTAGCTGGGAAGAAGAAGTGTCGCAACAAACTCTGCAGCAGCACAGCTGTCTGTTCATATAGAAAAAAAAAAGATTCTATATAATAGTATGCAAAATAATTTACATTACGCAACATAAAACATAATTAAAATTATTAGCCATAAGATAGCTAGCATATGTCAATATACCAACAGCAAACATCGAGAACTATACACAGGCAGAAATAAAAACTGAACGTAAACAGAACATAATATCTAAATAAAAACCTCCAGGCATAAAGGGCGTGCCCGCTTATATAGCTGTAACTGGAAGTTATAAGTAATAAACTAGGACTAGATCAGACGGGTAGCACAGCACACCTCCGCCGCAAAACCATAGCATCGAAACCACAGTAGTTCAACACAACTCGCGTCATGTTCCGGAACTTCTTTGAGTGGAGTGATAAGTACCGTATCCGTATGAATTATCTCTTAATTTGTAAATATGTTTACATTGATATTCTCTTTTATTGCCTTCAATTGATAAAACCCTGCATCCGGGCACACGTTGTGCGAAGTTCAAATTAATTTTAAATTGCAATCAAACATTTCATATAAATGTAAAACTTACGCACAAATAATGTCCGTAATTATTTCATTTTGTCACATACACATTATCTTATAGGTACATCTCCCTGTTAATTATACCCTGAAAATTATGTTTTTTCTTGCGAAACTTACCTATTACGTACGGTCATTGACAATCTACTGATTAATTTCTTATTTTGCCACGATTACTTTTGAAATCGTGATGTCTTGTTATCGTATCAATTAGACATTTAAAGAGCAGTATTTTCCAAAATTATATAGCATAGGGTCCGCAGAGGAACAACCTTCACCCATGTTTAATGGATGAAAAATATTTTAAATCAAATTTAGTATTTTAGTAAATATATCGCTAGTATTGGCAAAAAAATCCTGACTAGAGTGATTAATATAAAAAAAAACAGTTTTTTTATTTTTTTATTGCAAGTTATACACCAATCGGGGTGACGTATACTTTATACAAAAAACCCTGTAAATAAGAAAGATATACACCAATGGAAAGAGCTTTTCAATGAGAACCTTTGGTACCAACTCGACTTTTGCCAATTGTTAGTCAATTCAGAGCTAATGACCTAAATAGGTGACTACTTGGCCACCTAGGTTTAGGAATGTTCTTGGCGCCAAATAGCCATAACTCCATAAGTGATACTGATAAATCAATGAATAGTGCTTATTAAGAGAAATATTTGTTAGTAAAACGAATTAATCGTTAAACGAATGAATTTTTTTGAAAAAAGTTTTTTTTTTGCCAACCCATTGTCGATATATTTTTTAACATACTGATGTAAAATACCACATTTATTAAACAGATAGGTGAAGGGTCGGTCCTCTGCGGACCTTAGACCAATACAAAAATCTTTCCAACTAAATACAGTCTCGTCCATGGCGCGTCAGAGCCACCGGGCTACGATAATTTAGTGAGTATAATTATTTTAGTATTCATATTTGACATAGTATTGTGACCTTTTTAATTTTCCATGGTAACTACATAAGTGTGACTTCCTGACTGATGACATTGTACACAATGATGGTAATTAAAATAAATTAATTGTTCCGATTAATTAATTGGTGCGTATGCTGCTTCATGAGCGCCGCACTTTCATTCGGGTCGCGACACTGCCATCACGAAAAAAAAATATAGGACTCACGAGTGATGTGCGAAAGTTAAACTAAAAGATTTAATAAATTAATGTGACATTTAATGTTCGTTTTTTGAATTCGAATTCCGAAATCGTTTGAAATGAAGTGGTTATTTTATGTGATCGTTATAGTGTACATGTTCTACAGGACAGGTATCGTATGAGCCTACACATAATACATTCGTTCATTAAAAATAATTCTCAAAGTTACTTTAAAAAAAATTATTTCCGTTTTTAGATTTGTGTTTGGGACACATTAATGAGGACCGACCGTTTCGCCTTTGAGAAGGACATTGTCGTAATTAGTAAAAAAAATTGAATATCTGTTCATCTGTTTTCCCTTTTATGTTAATATTAAGGTTTTTGTAATACTTTTAAGTTATTCAATCATTCCACCTTACAAAAGGCTTGAAGTAACATAATTCATTGAATGTTTGTTTAGTGTACGGGCTAAAACCAGTGGAAAACACTTTGAACGTGGAACCTGTCACTTATGGCGACGACGAATTCCTGAAAGTGGGAGGTCACAAAACCATCAGCTGTAAAGCGTCCAATAGGAATCAAAAGGTGAGTTTTAAAAAGGTCATTGATTAGGCATAGTTAACAACAAAAGTCGTTTCATAATTTCGTTTTCTAAATCTAAATTATTGAGAAAAATATTTAGTTAAAATAAGAACAAAAGTATAATTTATACTTAGAATAATAACTCTTAGCTATTTTGTGAAATGCTTAAAAGCAGTATAACGAATAATTTTATTTCCATTTAGATGATGTGTAAAGGTAGCGATGTTAACTTTTGTTGCTGACTGTACCTATATCTAAAAACAAGTTTTAAACGTGCAAATATTAAGAAGATTTGCATACTTGAGTTCCTCGTTGGTCTAGTGATTGGCGCGATAGCTGAGGGTTCGATCCCCGAGTCACGTAAAGTGTTAGATAGCTAGTTCTAAGATTTTTGCCCAGTTAATGACAAAAATCAAAGTATTGCAGAAAGGAAAGGAGGCCTATGCCCAGCAGTGCGTGGTTACAGGCTGTAATGATGATGAATAATGGTCCCTAATACATTTGACTTATACATAACTGGCGAAATGAGGGTATTCATAGGTATAGATAGATACTTTGCATAAGTTCCACCAGACACATTGCAATATCCTACTTATATATATATAATATAATATAATATAATATAATATAATATAATAATTTATTATAAATGTGAAAGTTTGTGTGTTTGGATGTTTGTTACTCAATCACGCAAAAACGGCTGAACGGATTTGGATGAAATTTGTCACACAGATAGTTTATAACCTGAATTAAGACATAGAATACTTTTATTCAGTAGTACGTTCTCGTGGGATAATTTTCGACACGCATGCGGGTGAAGTCGCTGGCCGCTGGATTTATAGCTGGCTTGTGTAATAATAATGCATTATTTTTGTTGATTCTCATAACTTAATATCGTACCGAAATAGTAAAAAGAAAATCTCCGAAAATTTTGAAGGGAGGGAGGGGGGGGAGGGGTGCCTACGGTAGTCGTGATATCTACAGTACAATGTGATTTCGTTATTTAGTCGAGCCATAGAAATAAACTTTGAATAGCGAAACTAGTGCACTTAGTTCCTAACGCTCCTTAGCTGCACGATTTTGAACATGTTCAAAAACTACAAAACGATTAAAAGTTCAAGATTGAATCCGGCATTATCCTGACTGAGTCATCATCGTTTTCGTAGGGTGATTGTACCCTTACATGAGAACAGCGTCTTAATTGATCTTATTTCAGGTGGAATGGCTGGATCCAAACGGTCACGTGGTCAAACGCATCCCGGGCAGTCGGATCTTCTCTCAGGAACATTTCGTGCAGTATATGAGAGGACGAGTCCCGGCTTTGGTGCTGACCATCACCAGGGCTACGGTGCAGGACTCCGGGGTATACCAGTGCAGGTCCGGGAATTTGTTGCAGAATGTGTCCTTGTGTGTTATTGGTGAGTTATGTTACCTTATATTTTTTGAGTTCTTTTTAGAAACGGAGCTGATTCCTATAGTTGTAATCTTTTGATTAATCGGTTGGTGACTAAAGGCAGGATCTAGATTTTTTTTGGGGCGGGGCAAAATCTGAACATATTCAAATTTTATCGATCGATAATGCGCCAATTTCACAGGGGCTCCAAAATTGTTGTAAAAATGAAAGAAATAGATATGTTTCGCGTCTCAGTTATTGCAAAGTTGCAGTGTGCTGGGTGGTGCACTTGTCTGCTACGCTTGAATTTGTCCCCCTGAAGTTGACGTCTGGGGCGCGTGCTCCGGTTTGCCCCACCCTAGATCCGGGGCTGACTAAAGGGCTAGTTACTGGTAAAGTTGTCGCAATAGCTCTGGATCCTATAACCCAAAACTTTACAACTCTAATATTTTACAAAATTGTAGAAAAAATTGCTAACATTGATGAGTTATAATAATTTAGAGTTATCACTACAATTTACATATTGGCTTTTCAAATGTTTTCTCCGTCATTTTTGTTATTTTTCCTCTTAAACTCCAAAGGAAACATAAGTATGTAGATACTTAGGTACCTGCTAAAACATGTGCTTCGAGTTTAGTTTTTTTAAAGGTAAACTGAATTAAACAGCACAAAACAGTTCTAACTACTTCAGAGTTCAAAGTGCAATTCACGTCCAAGCTTTCATGGAATTAGTAAGTACCTACTATAATGGCAGCATAGAATTAGTATGAACTATCTTATACTATTAAATGAGCATTCTCTATTTTCACCAGAGCAGAGCTCGGTCGCCCAGGTACTGAAACATAATAACTGTCATAATATGATTGTAATGTATCGCACGGGTTGGATCTAGGTGGCTCTGGATGTGTGGAAGAATTTGGGTCAGTGACAGCTCGGCCCGAGACAACTCAACCCGAATAATAATACCAGATATTTCACTCCCGATTACGGTGATATCAAGTAGCCTAAGTTCATTAGTTTTTTAAATTGTCTTCACAAAAAAAGACAAGCGTTCCTTTACTGAGAAAATGACACATATCGGATGACAATAGAAAAGTTTTCTATCTCACTCTTGCACATCAAAACAATAGTATGGCTAGGACATAAAAGACAAGGCGATTTCTGCGAAAAATTAACCGTGCTCTTCCGACGGTACACCACTGCACGTCTTTCTACATTGTTCTCACATGTATAATTTCAACATGAATGATGTAACCAATACTTTGTAACAATATATTTTATTTAAAAGAGTGTCTGTGGAGTTTCTTGCCGGTTCTTCTCCATACCTACTACGCTTTGGAATGGGCAACTAGCTTCATATTTTTGACTGACCGATTCCTTGACAATTCAAAAGTGCCTGTAATGGTTTAATTGAAATAAATGCTGTGAGTTTGAGTTTGACACATCACACTTCTATAGTGATATTTTTTGTTAAGTTCGACGGATGTTACCCAATAAAGGTAGGTATGCAAATTGTGTAAAACGATTGTATTATTGCCTACCGGTCATGGAGCTATAGTCTAGGCAGTATTATTAATGTAATAAAACAGAAAGATATAAAGTATGAAATAGTTTATTGTATCGTTTACAACAGCAGAGATATTAACCGAGTGACTAGGCGAAAAGTTAACAGCTGGCAGAGAGGGTGGTCGTTGAGAAACACACTATTATAGGGGCGCGCTCATCGTTCAGAAACAACGAGGTTCGGTTTATGTTCATATTTCAATAATTATTAATTATGTAGTAAACTTTCCATTAAATATTGGTTACATTAACTTAACTGATTGTACAACCTGCTTATATATTCATATTATTACGAAAATCTAATTTTATAAACCTTACTGTAAAGAAAAACTAAACTATTGATGGATAAACATACATTTGAAGCGATGTCGTAAGAGCTGATGTAACTTGAAGTGGAAAATCAACAGATTTGAGGTTAACTAAGTACAACCAGCTACTCGATTATAATGGTACTATACTGCCCTGCTAAGCCGAAAGGCGGTATCTCTCATTCAATAGCTATAATAATTTCGCATATAATGGTATAAGCCACATACCGCTATCTAACTTAAAACATTTACAAAAACCACTCAGAAGTTCTTTATATCCTTATGTTTCCTTAAATTACAATTTACAAAAAGTCAATTTTCTTAAAAATAACTCCGGTTGAGATACCGCTCAAACTCAAAAAACTCAAAGCATTTATTTCAATTAAACCATTTACAGGCACTTTTGAATTGTCAAATAGTCGGTCAGTTAGTCAGAAAGTTGAAGCTAGTTGCTCAGTTCCAAAACGTAGATCTTCATGGAGAAGAACGGGCAAGAAACTCCAAGGACACTCTTTTAAATATAGAAAATTACACAATCCTGGGTATATTATTCTTGTTGCTTCTATATGTGAGAACAATGTACAATAACAAAAAATTAAAACAATTCAAAATATAACATTAAAAATAAGCCCTGGCAGATAAGAGATGACCAGTCACAACTGACGGCGCCCGTTCACGAACATGACGCGTGGATCAGCACCATCCAGCTCAACCATTTTGTAGGGAACCGAATGATCCAACACACTCGCCACCATCAGCGAGACATTTAAGTGGGCATGACAAACTCTCAACTGCCGTGCTCTTTCAAGTCAACAAACATCTTAATAACATAAAATACGGCTCCATGGTACTCACATTCACAAAAATTGAAAAAATGCTTCTAAATTATACAAAACTATAGTATGCAATGTATTTGAGAGATTAATAGAATGATACTACCACCGCCTTTCGGCTTAGCAGGGCAGTATATAAATATACTGGCAAAAAGCGTACCTAAGTCGTGTACGCACGAACGAACAAAACATGGTGAACACGAACGTCGAACACGGAACGTTTGATTCGTACGTGTGGACGTAAATTAACAAAGCGAACACGAACCCCATACGAACACAGTTCTCGCTCAACCGCCCCGCCCTCTTTAGTAGCCATGGATTCGAAATTGGAATGCAAGAACATTTTTGATAAACACAGTGTTTGATGTTTGTTAGTGGTACACATGCGTTCAAAGTGTTCAATTTTCGCGTTCACCATGTTCTTGCTCGTTGGCGCGTATGCCTTTTGGAAATTATTTAATAGTTTACTTACATAGGTACATATTGTTATTATTTGAAAAATAAATAATATATAGTACCATCTTCTTTTTTATTAGGGATGAGTTTCGAACTGTTAAAAAAAGGTGTTATTTTTAATGAAAGTGAGGATGCTAATCATGCTTTTTCCACATTCAAAATCGAATAAAGGAGAGGGGTTGGCTTATTCTTCGAAAGGCAAACAATTCATAAGTATGTCTGAAATACTTCAATGATGAGACTAATCGGGGCGCTAGCGCCGCCAGGCGGCGCTCGACAGAGTCTACAACATAACATTCTGATCGGCCGGAGTTAAGAGGGCGCCTAAAGGTCCACTAGCGCCACTCTTTAAAAAAAATATTATCTCGTGACTGAGAAGGAATTATGAATAACGGCTAATAAGGACCCTCGGTAAGTGTGTCTAGAATTTTCTAATACCTTTTATAAAGCTTTATGTTGAGACACGAAGCAACAAAATACGATCTAAAGAAAAGCGGCCACATTCCTCTAGATCGTATTTTGTTGCTCCGTGTCTCAATATGAAACTTTATAAAAGGTATTAGAAAATTCTAGACACACTTACCGAGGGTCCTTACTAGCCGTTATTCATAATTCCTTCTCAGTCACGAGATAATATTTTTTTTAAAGAGTGGCGCTAGTGGACCTTTAGGCGCCCTCTTAAGCAGAGTTGGTCGGTGGCTGACAATCAGTGAATACGTTTAGAAACTGTCGTGCCTTCCATATAGTTGTGTACCTACAATGTGTGAATTGCTAGTGTGATTAATTTGATAGTAAAATTATAATTTAATCTGAACTACAAACGGTTCTTCTATTGCGAAGAACCAACACTACCCACAGTACGCCCACAATAGTTAAAATATGCTTGATAATAACGAAAGAGAGACCTACCCTTTCCATCGAGAATATAAACTGAGTTTAATATTGGCTTGTCTTTCAGGTAATCGATTTTTATGGGAAGAGAGGCTGGTGTATTCCTCGCAAGAGACGAACAGTTCCTAAGACGCTTCCACTGGGCTAACATTAACATATACCCGTTGTCCTCAGAACCATCGGACTTTGCAGACACGCCTGTGGAAGTGGTGGCAGACCTGGGACGTTCCATAACCTTATCCTGTCTAGCTAAGGGAGACCCTGAACCTAGGATTTCATGGAACCGCAATGGAGTAACAATTAGTGGTAGGTTTTACGTTTTGTTAAAACAAGAGAGTGAGTATGTACCATCAAAGAAGTTCATATCTAACCAGTTTCAAAACAAAATCCCTTGAACACGATGACCACATCTGTTACCGGCCCGGTGCTATCGCCGCCAAGCGCTGCAAGCAAGAATAGTCCTTAAAGATATGAACTTCTTCGATGGTACGTAGGAGCTACGAGTTTTCTGTTTTGTGAAATGCAAAGTAGGTCGATTAGATGTGATGTGCCGGTAGTTAGAGAGAGGTATGTTGTTAAACCTACATATCCAGGTATCAAATTGACTCTATATTCGAAACTGTGCAAGTAGCACAGTCATGTCGTACAAAATAATATTGCAAAAAAAATATAGAGTCGATTCGATACCTGGACATGTAGGTTGTTATGTTAATGTACCTACTTTGCATAAATTGCACACTTGCACAGTTATGTTATCAAGTTATTCGTTAATCACTCAAAGTGTAAAAGGTATTTTTTTAGGCATCTCCTGAGAAACCAAAAAAGGGGTTTTTAAGTTTTTGTTTTGAAACTTAACTTTGAGTAAAGTTTATTTACCTTTGCGAAGTATTTTATATCTAAATGAGTGACACCACTAATTACTTGTACTTGGTACAAAAAAGGGTGCTTGGCTACAAGAAAAGTACACTATGTGAACATTCAAAAACAAAAAATTCCATGTTATTGTCACTTCATGGAAAAATAAACATTTATATTTTTTAGTGTCTTGTCCTTTTGATCATAAAGCTTCGTGCAGACCAGCGCGACGCGACGCCGCGACGCGACTCGAACAATACAATTTCTAAGAAAACTTGACGGTATAACAATAGCCGCTGTCGCGTCGCGCTGTCGCGTCGCGCTGGTCTGCGCGAAGCTTAAGACGTCAATGCTTTTTGTAAATAATTGCATTAAAATAAATATTGCCCCTACGTTTAAATAAAGCCTTTTAATTAATGCTTTGTACGTATTATTATATACCAACATGAGTAAAATATTTATTTTATGTATACTTTATGACTTTAATTTTTTTTACTTACAACTCTGATATGATTTTATCATTAAAACGAAAAAGAAATACTCCTTTAAAATGATTTATTTTTTTGTGTGTATTTGAGTGGGTCCCTGAATGGTTTAGATTCACAATAATAAGAACAATAATAAGACCCAGTAAGTAGGGCTCCTAGAACTTGATCGCGATCGAGTTCTAGGAAACAGGATGTCTGTCCGCTTATTAACTTTCTTTTTTTTGTATTTTAGTAGCTTCAGATCTTAACTATAAAATCTATTTAATTAACACAATGTTTATTGCATCTGGTCGCTTTATAAGGTACTAAATATTGATAAAGATTTTTATGCCAAATCAGATATTTCTCATATTTAAATTAGTTCACGGTTTACTAAAACATCCTAGTTTAATACGCTATCTAATTGCGTAACACATTTTCAGTAAATGATTAAGACTAATCTGTTTCATTTGACAGTTCAAAAAAATTCATTGCGTTATTTACGTCGCTGAGCAGTTTTTTTTTTCGAACTTATGAAGCAATGGATTAGCAATCACTTTCAAAATGTTTCAGATTGTGATTGATCTTGTATTAGGTTGCTAGTTTTAATAAAATTTGCATCAATAATGGTTTTACTAATTGACAACTTAACTTAGTAATAGTTTTAACGTATTTTTTTTTTTGGAAATAAAACGCCTCCTTGACATTTTCTAAAATATTAGATTGATTTTTCACTTGCTTAATTTTTTTTTAGGAAGAATTACGTAAGTAAATAAATATTCATTTGTTCCTTAATCATGCCGATAGTAAGCCACAACTATTTTGTTTAGATGAGGACAGCTCAGAAAAATACAGAGTGATGACGAAGTACAACATCCAAGGGTTCGAAGGTCTGCTGACCATCACATCGCTGGAGCCAGAAGATACTGGTATTTACTCCTGTCTGAGCATCCAAGAGAGCCTTCAAGCCGAAGACTGTAGCCACACCTCGACGTTTAATATCACTCTGAATGTTAACTGTAAGTATACGAAAATTATCTTCGCGCCTACAGCGGCTTGGTTAATTTTGTGTTCAGTTTATGTTATTATTTTTGTTCTATTTCAGATCCTCCTATATTTGACGGTGGCAATAAAACTAAGCTTGTTTACGGCAAGACTAACCAAGAGTGAGTACTGTAAAACCTGCACTACATTACTCGCAAAGTTGCTTCGCAAAGAACTGGTCGAAATTGACCGAAGTTCGAAGTACATGACTGTACACTCGTGCAAAGAACTACAAGACTCTTCGAGTCCTTTGACTAGGGCGCAAAAACCGACAACGATCGAAGTTGCCCGAGGCGAGCCGAGGTTGCACGAAGCGAACCAAAGTGCCAAGTGGTTTAACTATTTGTAACCGCACTTGACGTTACTCTACCTACCACAGTCCATTACTGGGTTATACACCTCTGCAAAGTTCCCCCACAATAACCGGTTCTTCGCTTTCCAGAAATCCACACTAATTCCAGTTTAGCCTCATTTTTAAGGTCGTTGATCTACCTAGCAACCGCACTTTTGTTGACTTAACCTGAGCACAATCAGTAGCTTTAAATTAACGTGTTAATGTACTCACTTATGTCGTAGCATATTTGATGTTTTAAAAGAAAACAATTTGTACCTACCTATTCAAATTTCTTTAAAAAAATAGTTAACTTAAAGTTAAATTGTTAAGACAGGAAATTAGCAGAAACTTTTTAACGTATCTAATCACGTGATTTGTAATTTGAGCTGTTACAATACGATGGAGGATTGCAAACTTGGTAATGAATTAGTAAATTAAGCGTGATTTACACAGTGCGATTTCATTGCCTGTGGCGTGACATGAGTTGAAGCAACAATAACGCCAGTAGCACATCTCCGCTGCGAAACAGTAGCAGCAAAACCGCAGTAGTTCAATTCAACTGGCTGGCGTAATGTTCCGCTACTCGAGTTCCGCTCCTCGAATTTCGTGTAGCGGAACATGACGAGAGCCAGTTGAATTGAACTACTGCGGTTTCGCGGCGGAGATGTGCTACCGGGGTAAAAGTTACACTGCCTAGACTATCTTAAGAGCGTGTATTCTGAAAGTTGGCAACGTCGCAAATAGATGTCAAATATTTCGCTGTTTTGATGAATTTGGCAATATTACTGTATGGAAATATAAAATATGCCTAACTAGTGAATTCAAATATTGATTATGAAATGCAATAATTAATATCGTAACACCGAATATATAATATAGAATATTTAGTTTTCAAATCCGAGATTCGATTTTGAGCATTACGTTACAATACTGCCTCACTGACTGACGAGCATTCGCCTGTAATGTAACAATACGAGATTCGATAAGATGCATTCATGCTACAAATTGTATCACGGCTGCTCCCACTCACTACTGTTACATTACAGGCAAATGGTCCCGGTGAATGTAATGTTACAAAATGTATTATTACAGTTTGCGCACTGTAATGCCCGATTCTCCTTACTAACTGATGTAATGGTCGAATCTGAACTGTTACATTACAGGCAAATGCTCCCGATGACGTAGCGCCTTTATACAAATAAAATGGCAATCGATCGCAATGCCTTTCATTTTGACATCATTGCTTCATAGCAATGCAAATGCATATTGTACATACGAAATAATGACCTCCACCGGGACCTAAAAGTTGACTTTATCAGCATGTGAACGTCGAAGCAATCCAGCTTCTCGATTACACAAATATAGTCAAAAGACCAAGTACCAAACAAATACAAAATCGAAGTGTATTCGCCCTAATAGAGACAATAAGAAAAGTGCTATTGGACACATTCTTAGTAAAGACAATGAAATAGTTTAGGCTATAATTAAATTATTTATTAGTCTATTTATAAGCCTAGATTATTTTTTTTAGGATTCGGCTCGTGTCTAAGTAATAACAGCCGCACGGGTCGATTCATCAGGTTAAGCTACGCTTGCCAGGGTTGGTCCGTGGATGGGTAACCATCTTTACATACCGAGATTCCTCCGTGTCTCGGAAAGTACGTTAAGCCGCTGGTCCCGGCTGTCATTCGTGGATCTTTGACAGTTGTTACGGGAAGAAGCCGGAAAGTTTGAAAACCAGTCTTGCCAAGGGGTATCATGTTACCCAGTAACTAGGTTGTGGAGGTCAGACAGGCAGTCGCTCCATGTAAAATACAGGTATTCAGCTGCATCCGGTTAGACTGGAAGCCGACCCCAACATAGTTGAGAAAAGGCTAGACAGATTGATTGATAAGGCTAGATTTTAATAATATTAGGGTCCGTCCTATTGTTGAACCAAAGGAAAAGGGGAAAAAAAAACTTCATAGATTTCAAAAATACGTCTGCTCAACGACGTAAATAACGCAATGATCGTGGCCGAACCGTCACAATAAAAGGCTTTGCGATCGATTGCCATTTCATTTGTGTTACGTAATAATCCCACAGGTGACAAAAATACATGTTCTGAGATGGTTTGTGAGATTAGCTGTTGATTTTGAGGTACTTGATGGGTGTTAGTAACTTATCATAGACCTCATAGTCTATTTTAAAATACAAGTACTTGCTGTACTTAGAGCTACTGAATAGATGTTATATGAAGTGTATTGTCAACATGGTGTTGTTTGAGTATTTGCACTACATCACGCCGAAGAACGTGTACATACGAGTGCCATATTATATAAGGCACTCGTTGGTTCTTCGGTTGTTAGTATTAGGTCCAAAACAACCCATCGAAATAAATTTATTAGATTATTTCAAACTTGTTTCTTGACAAGTTTTTGCATCGCCGTCAGTTACATTCCTTCTAGAATCAGTCAAATTCTTACCGCTCCATGACCCCATAACACTCCTCAAGGAGAGTGCAGTACAGTGCAAAAAAACCAGACGTCCGTTACTCCGACCTCGATCCTCCGCGATCGCGGCCTCGAGTTTATAATATTCCCTCCCGACCCTTGCTCGATGAAGCACCAGCCCGCGTCGAAGCTAAGCCTGTAGCTTTAAATTCCCCTGGTAATAATAATTACCCACTTGTGATCCAGCCTGTCCCAAGATTGCTGTCCTCCCCCCAGCCCTAAGCTGACGTTCGTACCCCACAGGGGGTGCCCTTAGCGAGCAATCGCCAAGTATATAAGTTATTTTTTACGCCCTGGCTGTAGGCTTTAAGTTATGAGCTTAAGGCAGCCACAGGAAAGCCTGGTTAAGTAGTCATGATCTCATAGGTCCACTTCCACTACGAGACGCCTTATATAAAAAAAAATACAGTTTTTTGCAAGCTTCTACAGTCAAACATTTTCGAAATACGTACTTCGTTTTTTTACTGTAGTTCTTTCTTTTCAGAGTCGAGATAGTTTGTTCCGCTGACGGTTATCCAGCACCCACATACAGATTTTTCAAAGACTTAAGAGACGATATTTTGTTCGAGTTCGATAAAAAACAGATAAAACTGATTGATGACGGCTCCAAGGCGGTATTGACTGTGGTAGCTAACCAGTCCACGTTTTGGACAAGGTTCAAGTGCCAGGCAAGCAACGAGCATGGCGACACTGACAAGTATTTTACTTTAATGAAGATTGAAAAACCAAAAAAGCCTGATGAGGTTAGTTGGCATGAAGATATTTTAATTTAAGAGAGGAAAGAGTTAAAAGAGTGCCACAAGGGTCCCCGAAACGATCCTGGTCGTCGGGAATCCCAGGCCAATTACCGTAGGCGCGGGCTTGGAATGGGTAAGAACCAGGCCCGGCTTGACGGCGCGTTGTGTTTCACGCGCGCCTCAACGAGATGTCGGACAACTCACGGGGTCCGCTAGGGCTGATGCCTGCCGGGGTCGCGGAAATGCGGCATCACACAGGCAACTGAAGGAACATGAGTGGGTTTTAGTCAGTACGAGTCTGACACGCCCTCCCGCTCCGCCCAGAGCGGAAGAAGTTATTTGATAATTTCCCAACGATCAATTACATTGTAAATTTTTATATCATTGATACATGTACTAATTGATCGTTTACCAAATACAATTGAAGCGATTGATAATATTACTACAATAGAGATATAATAGAGATTGATGGTAATTGATTGTTTCGGGGACCCCTTATACAGATGCCTACAATAACTATCAGAGCAAATCATAAACTTAAAACAATTGGCTAAGTGCCTTTCACACGCTTCAACCGTCAACGTTAGGTCCCTGGTTGTCAAGTGCAACAGTAAAAAAATCCTGCTTACGAATCCGCTTTGCTATCGGGTACCCGAGTTACCGGACGTGGTAACTGCTACCCGTTTGTTGGAGACTCGAAGTGTTTGAAAAAGTACTTAGCTAATAATTGTTTTAAGTTTATGATTTGCTCTGATAGTTGTCGCAGGCGTCTGCATAAGGCTATTTTTCTTTCTTTTATTATTATAGAAAAAATCTAAGAAATCATTATTAAAAATAGTTATTTATATATTACCCACTGTGGCTTTCATTTTGGCTAGGCAAAACAAAAGCCACAGTCTATATAGGACGAGATTGACCGATATATTATATTAAAAGTTACTGAATTTTCAGGTAAACTGCTATAACGCCACTTCAGATTCAGTATTTTTGAATATAACGTGGAATGATGATATACAATTTCCAATTAATGGTAAGTTTAAAGTATTACGTTTGATAAGACCGTAAAATTGTTTATCCTCATAGTATTCATAAAATATTATACAAAATTGTGGGGAATTGCGTAACCAACACATAAAATCACTATTGATAGCAATTTCTTTCATTTTGTCCGTCTATGATGCAATGGATTAAGAATTTTCTTCAAAACCTTTGGATTGTGATTGTGGATGATCATAAGTCTCGAGTTCGAACCCAAGACACGCACCTCTGACTTTTCGGATTCATGTGCGTATTGTATAATTATCACTTGCTTCAAAAACGGTGAAGGAAAACATCGTGAGGAAACCGGTGTCTGAGAGATATTTCTCGACGGCATGTGAAGCCAAGTCAGCGGCCCATGGGCGGCTTTAAAACTTTGACACCCAGGTTAGTCACTCCACACGAAAAGAAGAAGAAGACTGGCTTTACAAGTCAATTTTTTGTCGATATTCATGATCTCGATAAGAACTGAGAAAAATAATAATTTCCATTTTCAATGGAAATTGGAAACAAACCTTTCGGTCGTTTTTCCCAAAACTATTCAGAACTGTAGAGCTGAAGCCTAATAGGTGTTATGACTGGGCCTAACCAACATATTTGATACTGATATTACGTCCCTGGACTCCGGATTAGACCTCGTTTAGGAGATATAGAACTTTAAAAAACCAAATAAAAGTCTTCCAAAATTGGCTTTAATTCCTTACATTAAAATTTATTTGACAAAACAAAAATTTATCTCTAGGGAGGGGCAGCTGCCCCCTTTACCCCCCCACCCCCCTTGGCGACGCCCTTGAACAGTTACATTAACTTAGAACTCCATACTTACGGATAATTTGTTTTTCAGCGTTCGAACTTCAATTTATAAAAGAGCAAAGTGATGGCAGCAGAAAACTTGCTTTGCCTACTTTAGCCATGTGGAGAAAAAGTAAGCAGACTCAAATTCAGTTTGATGAAGTGGAAACTATTGATCCAGAAATTAACGGTAAGGGATTTCATAATTTTGTAGTAAAAGATCATCAGTTTCATGGTTTACATTTTTGGGCTGTTCAGAACATCGTTTTTCATTGCTTTGCTTAATGTATTTGACTTTATACAATACTTTATAATAATGAGTAATAATTGAAATTTAAATAAAAAAAACAACAAAAAAACCTATCTTGTTAATTTTTTTTAATTTATTACTAAATGAGCGCACTTTTGGCCTTGATCGCGCCATGTGATATTCTTGTGCGATCGAGTGTGGTCAAAAGTGTACACTCTTGCTTGCACTCATTGACTAAAATGAAAGAAAACATTAAGTATCCTCATTTTCAAACAGTCTGCTTTTACGAGGTAAAAGTTCGCTGATGAAATTTGTAGAATCCTGTTGATACTGTATTTAAGTTTATTTTTTTAACTACTTATTGGCTCACTAGCACACCAAGCCGCTCGCCACTTCACCTTTTACCTTTTCCCGCCATTCCTGGTGACTGACAGATGACATTAGTGACAGCAGCTACCTCACTAGAGTGCGCGCCACGAAAGAAGGCCCGCGGAAAATTGTGGAACTACATTTGTTTAATGCAGTGACATAGACACTAGCGCCGCGTTTCTTTGGGATTTCGTTTTATTTTTTGTCTTAATGTCATGCTTTTTCTACTTTCAGGCCTCGTAGTCGGATTAGACGAATTAGAAGTAGATACCTCGTATTGGATCAGGCTCCGAGTTACAAACGAAGTCGGGGAGTCTCTCTGGTCAGACCCTATACTGGTTTCCACAACAACAGAAGACGATGAGGCTACCACGGAAACTCCTGAAGCTGAATCAGAAGTGGCTGACAATGAGGAGTCTATGACCGATGCCACTTTCTATGGCATTTTCTTCGCTTGTGGGATATTTGTCGTATCCTTCGTTTGCATGTTCGCGATGAGAATGGTTAAGTAGATTGTGTTTTGTTTTATGTAAAGTGAATTGTTTGTATTTATTATTTCTATTGTTAGTTCGATTCTAATGAAGTAGGTATTTTAGTTGTAAATACTTATTTTAAAGTAATTAAATGTAATGTATCTTTGTTTTTTACAATCTGTCCAATATTTCACGAGAACATGTTTTATGGCAAATAAATAGTAATTTTTATGAAGGAGTTTTATTTAAAATCTAGGTATACATATAATAAAACAGTGGAATCCGGTGTCTGTCTGTTTGTTTGTTCGCGAACATCTCCAGAACTACTTAACGGATTTTCATGTAGTTTTCATAGGTAAACAGAGATTATTTTGGAGCAGAATATACTTTTTGTTTAATTAAAAACGGATGTTGCAAAAAAGTTATCGTCATTCAAGACGGCATTCTTTCACGACACGTTGTGCACAATTTCTGAGAGTGACCTATCAAAAAGTACTAGGCTTGCATGAATTCAAGATAGTATTACAATCATGAGTATTGTCCCACTAATAAATAGGATTTGGATGAAAGGCACACAAATAGTTTCTAGCTAACAGAAAGTACTAGGCTTGCATGATTTCACGTTTAGTTTATATTGAGTACATTAAAAAATGCTATCCATAAATAAAAATCTCATTACGGGGCAGTGATCAAACAGCTCTGTACAACTAGTTGGACCATGGGTGTTTACTAGGGGCAGTTGTCCAACTTTAAAAATAGTTGGACGACAGCACTATTTATGAAGGATCAACACTAGGTATTGGCTCGACTGATTTGGCAATTTTTTTTTGTTGTATTCGTAATTGTCTAGACAAGGTTTGTATGAAAGAAAATTTTGGGAAATCCGCCGAAAGAGTCGGAAATACACCCGGGCGACGCCGGGAACGGACAACTAGTAAATTAATAAACCATTTAAATGTTTATAAACCATTTTATTAGAGGCAGAAACACCAGTGTAATTAACATAACAATTTGTGTATATGAAACTCATTTGCCGACAATATTATGAATGTACACATTAGAAATTACCAGAGTCGTGTACATTACGGCAATAAACATTTTATAAAACAATGATTTTAGTTCAACTACTTATAAATTTTTATGTAAACGCTATTCTTAAATTTTTGACGACAGTGAATATGCAGCACGTATCAGGCTCATACAAGCCCTTAATTTAGTGATACCAAGCTTCTTAAGCTAACTTTGCAAGTAATATTCAAAGGTACATAGTTCTTAACGTGTTAGGAGCATTGAAAGGACAATGGCGATTGTCAATCATGACATTTTTCTTTAATCAATCTCAAAGATTGACTTTTTTAGCTCGTATTAAGGTAAACCTATCTATATTTTATCTAAAAAAGCGATACAAAGGGAAACACATATACAATAGAATAATCAGTCTTCCTGCAAGAACATGGTAGAACTGTGATTAAAGCAAAAATTAACCGATTTTGTTAGGTGGGTATTAGTAACTTGGAATGTAAAACTCTAAACAAAAATCGTCAACAAATTTTGAATAAATAGTACCTGCATAAATATTGTCATAGTTTATAACGTTAAGGATTCGATTTCGTCAACATTTAAAATTAAACTTAGCCTAACAACGACCATAACTTAAAAATATACTTAACAGTAGTTATCTACTCGTACATAGTGCATGTATCAGTTCCCGCTACACATACCTATGAGTGTACTTTTGGAGTTAATTCATAGACAACAACACAATACATTTACTATACGAATTAAAACAGAAACAGGGGATCCGCTATCGCTTTTCTCTCACTCGCACATATGTAGTTGAATTTTATAGCAAAACCACTATTTATATTTATTTCCCTTATTTTTGTAAATGGGTATGTCGTTGGCAACCCCTGTAGGGTTGAAACTTACTTATAATTCCAAAGCCAGTGGACATCACTTTTGTTTAAAAGTGTTACTAGGAAATAGAAGATTCAATTTCAGATAACCTGGATGTACAAAAAAAATTAGCCCCAAAAGTACACTTTTAACCGTTTTACATGCTATTATATGCGATAACTTAAAAACTACGATACTTTATGCAGAGCTAAGTAATTTTATAAGTATACGTATTTACAAGTGAAAACCAAGCTGCAAAACTGGGTGCTCTTGCTGCAATTGGTCGAACATATTAGCTTCCGAAGAGTTGTCAATAATAAAATTATGCAGATCGCAAGTTCAGTTTAATTTTAAAAACAAACAAGAAATGTTTTGGTTGTCGTATGTTTTGCCTTAAAATGAAAAACGTTTAACGTTTTCTTTTAGTCTTAGGCAGTACATCGTCTTTGTCTTTTCGAATGTATTTTTGGTTAAATTCATAGTTTAGTAGATGTGTTACACAACACGCACTCAAGCAAATCACAGCAATATAATATATATGAAATTTATGCGCAAATTTAAGCTTCGTGCAGACCAGCGCGACGCGACAGCGCGACGCGACACCGTTTATTGTTATACCGTCAAGTTTTCTTAGAAATTGTATTGTTCGAGTCGCGTCGCGGCGTCGCGTCGCGCTGGTCTGCACGAAGCTTTACTTGCAACTTAAAATAAGCTAGAACTCCTCAAGTCGTTACCAATCATGTACATTAAGTTATTTTATTCAGATATTAAATACATGTTTTATTAAAAAGTATAACGTCAGGCTGTTTATATATTCGGTAAGAGAATTGAACACTTAATCATTTAAAACTTCAATAATAGACAATTATTTTGTTTAAATTAAATATTATCTATCTACATTACTTTGGAATGTCATGGGGATAGAGTGTTTCTTAAATGAACGATTTGGCTTAATATTTGGCATCAATTGGTAAGGAATTTATATTAATCTGATTATTAACATTTTAAGAATCTTTCTCACAAATCTGAAGTCAAACGATACATAAGTTTATTTCATTTATTAACACGAAGTAAATATATTTTTTAACTGATAAAAGTAATATCAACACTGAATCATTCGCACTTAAATTTAAAACACAACATTGTCTATCTTGACAGCTCTCATCCGTACTAGGAAGCGTCTAAATGAACGCTAAATATTATTGCACTGCGTTTTAGCATTTTCAACTTTCGGCTCTAAGCCGAGTGCTGAAAATCCAACAGTGTAGTTAGCCATTCATTTAGGTGTCACCTAGTCAGTGAAAACGGTCAAAAAATCTTCAAAACCTCACCACAAACCTCTTTATACATATATCTCGAAAGAAAAAGTATCCCCACGTCAATCGAAAGCTGGTTTAATAATAAAGATGCACAAAAATGGCGGTGATGACGAGCATCAGTGTGGCGGTGAGCCTGATCGCGTCGTCAGCTGTTTTCGCGTCAGTGGTCTCCATCCATTCGGAGTTGCCCGCGGCATTACGCGTGCGGACGCGCACGTGATACAACGTACCGTTTGTTAGAGGTCCCACTGTGAAGAGGGTGTCTGAAAGAGGGAGGGACGGAGTTGTTAAGGAAAACTCATTCTTATTCTGTCGTCGTGAAAATCATTACTACTTTTTCCCACAAGTTTCGGAAAGCGGGGCTGACAGCCGAGGTGCTGGTTATGGCTAGCCATGGAGGATCTTCGGTCAGATCAAATTGTTGAAATTTAAAAACAAGAAATCTTACTATTGGCTTCTTCGATGTCAACACGGAATTCAGATGCTCCATCCCAGTCCGCTGCATAGCCCTGTTTAGCTGGAGCGAGTTGGAAGACATATCCTGAAATGTTACGAACCTTGTTAATTTCTATTATCATGATCAAATCAATAGGTACTACATCTTATGACTAGATGGAATATCTCGAACAAAGTAATCAGGAATTATTTTGCACGGTTCGTAATCATATTATAATAATACGGGTGCACTCAAATCAATAGTTCAGACAGACTACAAACATCGGCATGATCAAGTAGCCAACGTCATACACAAGAAACTAGCCTAGCTCATCAATGTAAACTTAAAGACACTGTAGTATCATATTATAAATACAACCCTACGACGGTATTAAAGAACCCCACAACAAAACTACTTCGACCGAGCCATACGCACCGACCGCACAATTCACTTGAATACACTCTACATCACATTAATAAAATAAACGAAACTGGGTTCCTAATAGATATTGCCGTGTCAGATACACATAACTTACAGACTACAATAGCCGAAAAATTATCCAAATACACTGAGCTAAAAGACGAAATAACCCGATTTTGGCATATTCACAAAGTCACAATAGTCCCCATAATGCTATTTATCTAAACAGCTTCATGAATCCCTTAGTTCCCCCAACCTGCCATCTAACATGAACCACATGCTGTAGAAGGCAGTGATTCTTAACACAAGCCTATGCCTTCCTAGCCTTTTCCCAACTATGTTGGGGCCGGAAACTACTGGTATTCAGCTGCATCCGGTTATCGGATACAGCTGAATACCAGTGTTTTACATGGAGCGACTGCCTATGTGTCCTCCACAATCCAGTAACTGGGTAATACCCCTTGGTAGTAAGATTAGTTGTCAGATTTTTGAGCTTTTGACGACCTGTAACGACTATCAAAGATCCACGAATGACAGCCGGGACCAACGGCTTAACGTGCTTTCCGAGGCACAGAGGAATCTCGGTATGTAAAGATGGTCACTCATTCACGGACCAACACCGGCAAGCGTAGCTTAACCTGATGGATCAACCCGCTGAGCTGTTATCACTTAGCCACGAGCTCCTCCTCGATTCTTAACACAATACTCCCTTTTAAATATAGTTTCATCTAACATAATATAGTCTACTTCGGAAAACAAAGCAGTATCTAATATCACTCAATAAAATATTATACCCTAATAAAGTTATAATACTAAGAACTAGAATACAAGTAATGTATGTGAGTACACGGCTAAAACTATAAGAACTCTTGAATTCCAAACTAGGTTAAAACCTGTATCTTGGAAATCAGTGCTCTTCTGATCTGAATGTGTGTGGTGTGTGTAGTGTGGGTATAGAGTGTGAATTTGTGAATTTGTGTGGTGTGTGTAGAGTAGATATAGGGTGTGAATGTGTGTGGTGTGTGTAGTGTGGGTATAGAGTGTGAATGTGTGCCGTGTGTATAGTGCGGGTACAGGGTGTGAATGTGTGTGTTGTGTGTAGTGTTCGTATAGGGTGTGGTAGGGCTGTGTACGCGAACGTGTAGATGTGCTTTCAGTATGTTAATTCTACTTATAACTGGCAAATATTATTATTTACCAATAACTGGCAAGTTCTTGGGGTCTGGCGAAACCTCATCACCAGTAGCGAAGATGCAAGATGAACAGTTCACGTTGAAAGTGAGCTCGGTGGTATTGACCGCAGCCAGGCGTACCTGTAACACAATTTATTCAAATAAGTATATTTGTCAACGGACGACCAATAGATCTTATAAACCTTTGTTAGTTAAGTTTGGCCATCATCCAGGAAACTGGAAAGTTTACGCTAAGCAAGTTTTTATATACTCCCAAACAGGTTTAGCCTTCACAGGGACAACTTTGTGATGGCGCAACTTTCAAAGCCAACTTCGATATAATGGTACTTGAACATACAATGTGAAATTTAATTCGTTTGCATTCTCTTAAGGGGTCATTGTACTCATCATTATAAACAACTTTCACTATGGGGCCATCCCTGAAATCGTTTGTTATAATGAAGGGAACGGCAGATTTATTTTCGCGATTTCAGGGTTGGCCCCATAGTGAAAGTTATTTATAATGATGAGTACAATGACCCCTTAAGAGGATGCAAATGAATTAAATTTCACATTGTATATGTACCTACATTATTTAGCCCTAACTGGTCTACGTCAGTACCACAAGCAGAAGCAAACATTCTTAGCCCCCGTTCGCACGTACGTAAAAATATCGCGGCGGAATTTTATCACCCATTGGATTTTCAACTGTCGGTGTTAAGCCAAGCGTTGAGAATTCAACAGAGTGCATCTCGGCGCGTCGAAAAATCACACTGTTGGCTTTTCAACTCTTGGCACTAAGCAGAGCGTTGAAAATCCAATGTGCGAAAAAATCCCGCCGTGATATGTTTACGTCCGTGCGAACGTGGGCTTAGCGTCTGCAGCGTCCACGGTAAGTTGAAACCAGTACAACAAAAACTAAATTTAAATAATGCAAAAAAAACGTTAAACATTTAAATGAATACTCACGACGTCCGGGGGCTCGGGCTTGGAGCCAGGGTTGACGTGGAAGATAATGGACTCGGAACCCTTGCTGTTGTTGGCAGAGCAGCGGTATTCGCCGTAGTTACTCTCGTCTCGAATCCTCAGGATGAGCACGGAGTTGGTCCCATCTTCAGAAGTGATAACCTTCAAAAAGAAAAAGTCAGTAGGTATATTTCTTTATTTATTGGATCTCCATCAGAGGCTTCCCAAATTCATGGAAGTTTACAATCTAAGAACAGGGCCAAATACAGTGTGCGCTTCCAATTATAGGAGACCACGTCATTCTCTTTTAATCTAGGTAGATACATGAAGTTTGACAAAGCGAAAATATAATAATAAATAAATCAATACAAAATAAAAACAAAAACATTTAAAAAATACATAAAAGACAACAGACAAAAATAAGTAATTAACGCTTGGATATTATGAATTTTTAAACTTTGACATTTTACATGTAATATCCAATATACCTAAATATCCGCTTCGATACTTCGCTATACTGCCTACAGACCTTTGGCAAATCGGCGAAGTGTCCGAGGTTTGTTTTGGATCCCGGCTCATAGAAAAGTTTATAGTTACATTTACGCGGCAAGCCAGATGGTGCACTCATCTGCAGCTTTCAAAGAAGCTCGCTACAATCAACAACCCCATTGAACAGTTTGTGAAGAATGTGAGATCTAGAACATTAATTTCTTCTATCTAACAACGAGGACATTTTTTATAATGTTGTAGTCTCAAGTCGTAGCTCCTGATTTTTTTTGCGAGACTGTCTGTATAGCAGAGATGGTATAGAAAACGTCTTTGTATACTTTCCAGGCGTTTAATGTAAATGTCATATTAATCCATACGGATACGTATAGATTTTGGTCTCAACATAAGACCCAAGATTTGGAAGGATTTGAAATATTTTTGGGAGCATCGCAATATACTGACAACTACATAACATTGCAAGGGGCGAACTAACAAGTTTACGACTGACCACTAACCGCAATGCAAAACTTTGAACGGCCTGCAGTAACTTTAAGTCTACATCAATCTTCGTTTTGATGAAGGCTCTAACAATTGTCATATTCAGCTGTTATCGTCTTTAGTATATTTTTTCTTGTATAAAGTTTTGATAGGAACTACATGTCACTAAAGACGAAAATTCTAGGAAAGCTCTCCTAGAATTTTCGTCTTTAGTGACATGTAGTTTGATGTGGTTTACATAATAATTGCTATACTAAGGATTCTGAATAGATTTTATTAAAGCTAATGAAGTATGCTAACCGTGTCGGTATCCGTAATTGGGTCGTCATCGAAGCCGTTAATTCTCCTGAACCATCTGTAGGTAGGTGGTGGGTTCGCGATAGCGCTGCAAGTCACGTTTTTGCTGGAAACAAGAAAATAGAGATCTTCATACCTATATACTTATCTATATACATATTTTATTCCATTTCCTGGAAGTAATTCACAGTCTTCAAACTACTCCCTCTATTTTAGTTTCGTTATGACCGATTTCTAGGGCTTGCTAATCAATTGTTATTGGTGCTAATGAAAGCTTTTGAACTGTCGAAACGTAGTGTTTATAAATCCCTTTTATTGGTTAGAAACGTTGACAGCAGGTAAATAAATGATTTTTCAAAGGACCAACTGTACTAAATAATTATTTTCTCAAGGCTTATAAGCGCTTATGACACTTGGCTGAATTTAGTCGTCTTAATTCAGTCGTTACTGAATTTAGTCAAGTTTAATCGCATTCAGCAAGCTGGCATCCTAAATTCAGAAGCAAGAATGGTTTCTGACTGACTGAATCATTTAGAAGCCTAATTAGAATTGCATTTAGGAAAGTGTAATCACATTTAGTTACTGTAGTCCTATTCTATAAAAAATCTCACCGTCAAAACTTAGGTGAAGTGAGTTGTCATTCCATCTGACGTTAGGGATCGCTAGGTATTGACAGCTCACTTCACCTAAGTTTTCACGGTGAGATTTTTTATAGAATAGCACTACAGTAACTAACTGTGATTACAACTCCCTACATGAGTTTTTAATTACATAACAGATCGGCCGATTTCAGTCGCTGTGAGACTCAACATTTTTTCTATTTTAATTGAGCCAACGTCCAGAGCTCGCACGGCAAAGGCCAATTTTTTGGTGTCTGGACAATACTGGAGCCATCCTCGCGCCTAGTCGCGCTTTAACTGGTAATTGATTCAGTAACTAAATAAGGACAGTGTGGTTAGAACCTTCTAAGTTGCTTCTGAATTTAGACGACTAAATTTAGCGTACAACTGCGACTTGTATTCTGTATTCTTACCAAATGAAGAATTGTTGATACAAATGAGTTTCATTTCACATATTATCAATTCGTAGTTAGAGATAAAATAAATGGTGGATATTATTATTCCTATCTCCCGTTGAAAACCTTACTTCTGTTGGTAACTTGAGGTCCTATTGTTTGGTAAGCAGAACGATTTGCTAGAAAGGTAAAAGTAAATACTTACGTATCATTTAAAATGGCGTACACTTCTTCAGTCTTGTATTTTTGGTTGGTGTAAATCATTTGAGTGTCGCTGTTGTACAAAATTGGTTTATCTGAAATAAGAATTCAGTTCATGCAAGTATGTATTGGACATTTTAAATGGAAGCTCATCAGTATTGGTAAATCTGTGAGATGTAACAAGTACAGAAATGTGTTGGTAATAAATGAGATTCTGATTGTTTGATTAATCGGATTCCACACGGAACAAACAAATAATAAGCACAAATATTCGGAAATGAAAATCGTTTTTATTATTTATAAAAAATGCAAATATTTTCACTGCAAAGTTCGGAAATGGAATCTGCTGAAACCTCAACACTTTTCTGTTGAGCTTTATCGATTAATTAATCTTTTCAGTAATATTTCAGTCCATACTTTGATGGCACGATTGGTGCAGTGGGTGAGCAATTCATTGCAGCGCTTCGGTAATGTGATTTGAATCCTACGTTGGAACAAAAACATCTATATAATTTAAAAGGAGTAACTGACTGACTGACTAACATGTCAAAGCAGAGCCGAAACTACTGGGACCAGGAACTTGAAATTTTGCACACAGCTTCCTTTTATAATGTAGGGGAGCAATAAGAAGGGGTTTTTGAAAATTCCATGGGAGGCCGTCACCTCCTTCTGCGAAGCAGTAATGCTCGCGAAGGAGGAGGCGGAGCGCGCGAGGGAGAGGCAAAATGCGCCCCCTCGCGCCCCTAGTCGCCGCAGGAGACGCCCCGGGCGTCGGGAGTCGCGAGCCGACTTCCGGCCACCGTAGGCGCGGGCTTGCGGACGGTGAGCAATGGGTAGCTCGCCGTCAAAAAAAAAAAAAAAAAAAAAAGGGGGGTGAAAAGGCGGGATTTCGTGTGTATAAAAAATCTTATTCCTTGAGTTAATAAACTTGAAACTTGGCTCCAAAAGTACTAGGCTTGCACGAATTCAAGGTAGTATTTCAATCATCAGACGTTGTGCACAATTTCTGAGTAGTAACCTAACAAAAAGTACTAGGCTTGCATGAATTCACGATAGTATTCAATCACTATGGTATTATGCTAAGAATAGGATTTGGATGAGTCAGACAGATAGTTTATAATCTGGAATAACACAGATGATACTTTTTATTCCAGTAGTACGTTTCCATGGGATAACTTCCGAATTCCACGCGAGCTAAGCCGCGGGAAAAAGCTAGTATTTGTATATTTGGTCAGTGGGTCGTCTTAGACTGTATAGCCTGTGCGTTTGTGTGTAAGGCCTACAGATAGTTATTCCGGTTCTGAATGTTTGCTTAATAGAGATTTGTGTTTGTAAGCGTACAGGAGAAACTGCTGAAGCAGGGCGAGGAACAATTTAACTAGCTTCATCTGTCTGACCGACTCCTTGACAACTCAAAGTGCCTGATATTGGTTTTATTAAAGTACGTGCTTTGAGTTTGAGTTTCACTAAGGGGAAAGCCAGCAGTGTTATACTGTTATAGCCTGTTGTGGGTGTGTCGGTGATTGTGTTAAGGTGAAAACATCAGGGTTTCCCGCAAAATTCAAATGTTCTTACGTTTTTTGCAATTTGCAGGATAGTATCAGGTTGTATGTTGATCTAAATATGATTCGCAGCCGTATTAAATATTTATTTATAGAATAGTTAGGAAAAGGCTAGGTAGATTAATTGGCTTGCTTCAAGCAAAACAGTGAGTAAACCGACATGCCTAAGAGATATTTCTCGACGGTATGTGAAACTATGTCAGAGGCCCATGGGCGATTTTAAAACTCTGACACCTGGTTAGTCACTATCCACATGAAAAGAAGCTTTCTAAGCTAATATAATCCTATTGAATGACTATTTCATGAAATCATGACATTTTAGGATTATTCTAACATTAAGAGTTTTATTGCTGATTCTAATGATTATAATTATGTAAAGCCATATTTGTTACGGTCGCGAATCATATTTTAATCAAGATACAACCTGACACTGACCTGCAAATTGGAAAAAAAAGGAAGAAAATAATAATTTCGCGGGCTACCTTTAATAAGAAATGTGGCTAACTAGCGAACTATAATATTAATAATGAATGTGTAAATGTGTAAAAAAGGCATTTGGAAAGTTTACAAATACTTTTATTACATCTAAAACTAAATACCTATTCAGTTTTAATTTCTTATTTCCATACAGTAATATTGCAAAATTAATCAAAACAGTGAAATATTTGATATCTATTTGCGACGTTGCCCACTTTCAGAATAAATGCTCTTAAAATCAAATATGTTTAAAAAACGCCTTAGGGGGCTTAAGGCGAACTTACGTTGTACGGAAAGATGGACAGTCTTCTCGGTGTAGTGGGACAGAGCCTTTTGTCTCACTTTGCACACGTAAAGGCCAACGTCGGCGTGGTTAAGTTTCTTAATCTCTAGAGTGTTGTCTTGCTTAATGGAGTACTTCTTGGGTTCGTCCTTATCTGGAATGGAAAAGAGAATGAATTAAAACAGGAAATTTGTAAACACTTTTTGTATGTTAAGTACTGATTAAAAGTTATATCCAGTTTAATATTTGTGCCAATGTTTTCAAGTAATTTTTTAATAATTTTCCAGGTAGGTAACTATCTAAATTAAAAGTTTAATGTAAATCACAATAATTGGTTGTTCTACCTGGTACTGGATGGAACTGTCACTGTAATACTATGAGTAATAGTAATATTATTTCCAAACTTCAGTACACTTTACATCAATGAGGTCTCGACTGACTAGGACATCCTGTATAACAGGGGTTGAGGTTTCTCTAGTTACATGGTTCAGCATGAGAAGGCTTAGTCTAGACACAATGTACACTTAATTTTTACAATAATTAAATATGAGTTCAAAAATTCAAAAGTCATTTATTCAAACTAGGCTGAGAATCAGCACTTTTCTAACGTCAAAATTACATAAGACAGTCCCACAAAACGCCCACCCACCCTTCACCACTTCCTAGTGCGTTAGCTGGGAAGAAGAAATGGCGCAACAAACTCCCCATCAGTAGCAGCAGCAGTAAATGGGCGATGACTTATACTGTCAAAAATATGTTTACCTCGCGTCCTAGCCAAAGCTATCGGTCGCGCGAATTCGCCTTCGTCGCGTTTATATGAAACTCCTTAAACTTATACCCTCGGCACAATAAAATTCAAACAGTGATAAACTTATTTTTTATTATTTTTATATTACATTATAATTAAGTATATAATATTTAAATGATAATTATTTTAGAAGTATGTATGTAGGTCAATCAATCTGCCTAGCCTTTTCCTAACTATGTTGGGGTCGGCTTCCAGTTTAACCGGATGCAGCTGAATACTGTATTTTACATGGAGCAACTGCCTATCTGACCTCCACAACCCAGTAACTGGGTAATACGATACCCCTTGGTAAGACTGGTTGTCAGACTTTCGTGCTTCTGACGACCCGTAACGACTGTCAAAGATCCACGAATAACAGCCGGGACCAACAGCTTAACGTGCTTTCCGAAGCACGGAGGAGTCGCGGTATGTAAGGTGGTCACCCGTCCACAGACCAACCCCGGCAAGCGTAGCTTAACCTGATGGATCGAACCGTGCGGCTGTTATTACTTAGCCACGAGCTCCCCTGAAGTATGTATGTAAGTATATTCTCATATTGTACGTTTGTATTTAAATTAGTGAATAGTTAAGTGTTTTTATTTTCTCTTCTACTCTTACACACGTTGTCTACATCTCTTTAACTACTTTCCTATCGCAAATATGCTAGAAGAGATTTCTTTAGAAATAAGCATCACCTTTGTACGTATTTTTCTGTTCCTTACTTCTTGTCTGTTTCTATGTGTGTACATAAACGGTTAAATAAATAAATAATATCAGATATTATTGCACTCTTGTTTTTTTAATAAACTCACCCTTAATCTGTTGCTTATCCTTGTACCACACAACGACTGGGGGTGGGTAGCCGTTGGCCTCACAAGTCAACTTTACGGACTTGCCTTCCTCTCCTTCCAAGGTTACATTCCTGTCAGTGATTTTTACTTTCTCTGGAAATTAAATATTTACACGTTATAATAAGGAAAAATGAGGAACGTGCAAACATACCGTGTATTTGGTTTAATTAAGCTTTTTTCTCTTCAAACTGAATATACTTAATCATATCGTGTATGTTCGTATTTTCTGAAGAGAGAGAGAATGAGAAAATACCTAATATTTTTAATTCATAAGAGGAAAATACCAAATGTTTTTAATTCAGTAAATATTTTTCAGTAGGTTTCTTCATTTTCTTGGCTTTCTCACTAATCAGTACTTAGTAAGATAGTGAAATTTTAAACCGCAAAATTGGGTACCTATGACTTTAAATTAACTCGTGAAACTAGTGAATCATTGGTTTGAGGGGGCGTTTATTCTGAAATTGGGCAACGTCGCAAATAGATGTCAAATATTTCGCTGTTTTGATTAATTTGGCAATATTACTGTATAGTAAGTTAGCCATATTTCTTATTTCCATACGGAAATAAGAAATATAGCTAACTAGCGAACTGGAATATTAATAATGAATCGCAATTATAACATTGAATTTCATGTTGTAACCGTTTTAGGTGTATAAAAGGCATTTGGGAAATTTCCAAATATTTTTTTTACATCTAAAACTAAATATTCGGTGTTACGATATTAATTATTGCATTTGATCATCAATATTTTAGTTTACGTGTAAAGCTTCGTGCAGACCAGCGCGACGCGACGCTGCGACGCGACACCGGCTATTATTATACCGTCAAGTTTTCTTAGAAATTGTATTGTTCGAGTCGCGGCGTCGCGTCGCGCTGGTCTGCACAAAGCTTTAGCCACATTTCATATTTCCATACAGTAATATTGCCAAATGAATCGAAACAGGTAAATATTTGACAGCTATTTACGATGTTGCCAACTTTTAAGATAAACGCTCTTAAATACTTAGCCTGATGGCCAAGCCAAGTGGCAATGACTTTCAACAGAATAACTGACATAAGCTTTTCGGTAGCTTATAACATTCTCATAATAGTCAGCCATTTTTTATAAAATATTTTTTTCTCTTGATTGCAGTTTGTTCATTATACTCGTACAAGAGTTATTTTGTTTAATTTTGTTGATTCTCGTTTTTAATAAAAATAAGTTTTTTTTTTGGATTTTAACCTACTTACGTAGGTATGTTTGTCACTTTTTAGTTTGTATATTGGTCTGTACAACGCCTTGGGATTATATTCTGTAATGTTGTGGATGAAAACTTAAATAGATAAATAAATAAAAATACAGTTTTGACATTTCTATCATCGTTATCGCTGATACAATGTCACTTCGCCTAGGCCCTCTGATTTCAAATTCCGAATTGTTTTATTTAACACGTACCTCCGACAATAAATTCCTTAGTTTCACTAAGGTTCCCAGCTTTGCAGGTCCAGTTGCCCCCATCGCTGATCTTGATAAAATGGATGATGAGCGGCACCAAGACTCCGTTGTCCTCAGTCTTGCGTTCGACAAACACCCGGCTACTCTTGGTAGATCGCTCCTCGATTAACTTGCCCGAGGGGGAGTACCATTGAATAGGCTGGAAGAGAGAAACCGTAGAGAATTTTAACAAATTATGTACTTATGTCTAATGAAAAACTGCCCGACTACAGACTAAATGGAAAGAGATGGCTTGCGTCGCCTATTGAGTCATGCTACACAAAGGATTTTAGGGTTCCGTACTTCAAAAGGAAAAGATCCTTCTATGTAGGAGCAGGTGAGCAGTCGTGGCCCAGTGGTAACGGCCCCGCATCACAAGTTATAGGTCGTGGGTTCGAACCCAGACGGGCGCTTTACTTTGTATAAATAATTTCATCACCACTGCTCTCAAAACGGTCAACGGGAAGGACCCTAGAGGTATTGATTTATTTGCGAGTATCAAAATATGTCGCATAAATGGGCTTATTTTTTAATTGCGTTGACTTAAAAGCTCGACTTTTTTCGAACTCCAAGAGATCGTAGACCTACGTATTTAATATTAATTTTTATTTGATACCTCCACGCGTTCCTGAGACAAAGGGTCTTAAAAAACTGACAGACAGACGGTCATCGAAGTGATCCTACATAGCATATAAACACAATTAGGCTATAATATTCCCACTGCTGAGACACGTCTTCGAGAGGGAATGGGCTCTACCACGCGGGCCCAGTGCGTGTTGGTAGATGTCACATGTATTCGAATATTTGGTACTAGGACATGCCGGTTTCCTCACGATGTTTTCGTACACCGTTTTTGAAGCAAGTGATAATTATACAATACGCACATGAACCCGAAAAGTCAAAAGTGCATGCCTTGGGTTCGAACTCGAGACTAGACTTGACTTGGCAGTCCGACGGTCATACAACTAGACTATCACTGCTGCTAGATTAGTTATTCGACACCCACTAACCAGCAGTCGGTCCGCGTGGTAGATAGAATCCTAGTCGCTCTCACAGAGAGGAGGCCTGAGTCCCGACACAGCTATGAGAGCATTGTAGTCTGATTATGTAACTTGCAAAAAAAACAAACAAATGACGATGTATATTTAGTAACCTAATCCGCTTAACTGTTCTTAAAGAGTTATAAAGAACCCTGTAAGAAATCGACACGTGCTTCACCTCTCAACTAGGCTTTATCAGGATGACGATTGACGTGATTGCCACGTCAAGCGCTGAACGCAGTGTGAGCCACACCGCCCGACAACCCCACTTATATAGGATTACTGCTCGGTCCACCTCGGCTAGGATCATTATAAGCGCCATAAGGGGCTGCCAACAATCGCAGCAAAGGTGACCTTGCAATACTCGTATTCAATTCGTTCAACAATGTAACGTTTCCTGTACAATTTTTTGCAATTTCTAAACTCTAGTACTGCCATTCTGAAACCTTTATCACATGTGTGTAAAATTTTGAGTGTGTTATTATTGTATAAAGGATGACATGAATCTATTAAGAGTTGAGCATGTGGCGGCATCTATATCGCCACATGTGAACTACGCATCAAAGACCTGACGTCACACAATATCCTGCCCTTAAAAGCAAAATGGGATCGTTCTGGATAACTAACTATTCCTGTACGCTGCAATATGTTCTTTATGACTCCTTAAGAACATTTAAACGAATAAGGTTACTAAATATACGTCGTCTTTTGTATTTTATAATGGATTTCCGCAAAATCACGCCTGAGTCAATTAACTATGTAATTTTCCATTGAACAAAACGAACCACCATGTACGAACCTCTACTAGATGTTGTCCTTTACAAAAGATGGCTTTGGTTTCTCCGACATTGTACACCGTCGACCTGGCCATGATGCGGAGCGTTGGCTCTGGAAACTCCTCATCTGGTCGAACTGGAATAAAAGAAATATAAGTTAATTAAAATCATTATAAGTTTAAAGAGAACGGACTTGATGAATTCAATGATAAATGTTCAGATATCTATGAATCTTCATCAGATTAGTGGTCCAGATTTCGATTTTCCAAGGAATTATAATCGTTATTATTTGACGGTTTTCATAGGAAAATTCACACCTTATACATATTATTTACACATTAACCAACCCTTTTGGCCTGTATGTCTTATTAAATTATAATATAATATCTAGCTAGAGAATATACATTTTATGTTTATATTATCTTCCTACAAAATTGAAGAGCGCGTTCGCTATATTATAAATTACTGAAGTTTCATTTTATTCAAATTTTTGCAGAGTTAACCGAAGTGCTAAACATTGATGTGACTCGGAACTATGTACAACGAAACTTGTTGTGTCCACAAATTCCGGTCACGGGAAACTTTGCCCTGTCGCTGTACTAAGTTTAAGAGGCACGCCCTCTGCTATTAGCGTGTTTCTATTATAGTTTGACCGGGACCGTTGTTCCGCGCCGTAGGAATGAGCGGTGAGGCGGGGGGCAGCGTTGACGAATGAGCGTGGGCATTCACGAATGAGCGGCCTGCACTGCCCCACTGTCTCGCCATGCACATACATAAGGCGCGGAACAGCGGTCTCGGTCAAACTATAGCTACAAATAAATATATAAAGCTTTGTGCAGACTAGCGCGACGCGACACCGGTTATTGTTATACCGTCAAGTTTTCTTAGAAATTGTATTGTTCGAGTCCCGTGGCGCCGTTGCATCACGATGGTGACTACGAGCCTTTATTTTGATATATTACTTCCATCCTTAATTTTTATAACAAAACAAGCCGTGTGCCCGGTGGGTTTTCCCATCGGTAGAAATGACTAACTTCCAAACTAATTTTTATCCGCTGCCCCTTGAGTGGGTGAATTTTTCAAAAGTCCTTCCTTAGTGTTTACCTTCAGAAACTGCAAATTTTCAAGGTTCTGACCCTCAGTAGTTCCGGCTGTGCGTTGTCTGCCAATGAATTGAAGATTTTTTATCAGAAGTACAATACTTCCGATATAACTTGACTATCCCGAACTTCGCGCAAAAGCCTGCGCAATAACGTTTTTTTAGAACCAAATGGTGATATGAGGCGAGTGTGAGTGAGAAAACTTGCGCGAAAGTTCGTAGTGCCTATGTTCAGGCCTGCCAAGTTATATCGACCGTATTGTACCTAGATCTTTAATTACGGCTGCCTCTTTGTTCGGGCTTGCATAGTTGCGGATTTAAGGTTCAATCCAAGATTAGCGTTCCCCCTATTACATGGGACTGTAAAATACTATTGGCCAAAAGTAGGTTTACTACAATGTACACTTCTTTGCCTATCCCTTTGTGTAATACGAGCGTGATGTTAACTAGTTATGTTTTATGTTCAAATTACGGTTCAGCAATCAGCATCGCCAAATGGGTCTAATCTAAAAGTGATTAATACTTCAAAGTGACCATTTACCATACATGACGAGCTCCGAAGAAAAAATAATTAGTTATGTTTATAAATTGTTTACTGTACACATTCCCGTTTTGTGCCCTCGTAATGAACGTTTATTACATATTTGTTCCACAGGCAATGTAATACCTAAACTTAAGTAATTGGTCGTGTTGCTAAGGGTGTGGACACGTGTAGGTGCGCCTGACCGCGGGGCGATGACCTAGCCTAGCCTATCTACATCATTTGTAATACCTAGAGACCTACCCTATGTCCTAGTTATCATTTGTTTGGGGTAATGAGGTAATTTCGTCGTTACTCGTGCGTACACATACTTATTATTTAGTGAAGCCTTTTTTAGGGGCCAGACAGCTAAGTCACTGAAATTATAGTTAATTAGGATAATTTTATAGGCATATAACCTAAACCTTCGTTATGATAATAAGAGAATATAAGCTGAAACATGCCAACACAGTAAGCTGTTAATATAAGGTCGTTCAGATGCCTTCATTAATGAGTTACCTCTAACGCATTAAATCACCTTAAGGGTAACCAAGTGATACAAACGTCAGTACATAAACTATGTTTTGTATCTTACAAGCTTAGGTTTTAATATTGTTAAGGAAATAACTGAACATTTTAACAGCATCGGTATTTCTTATCTGCAGTGAAAACCCTCTTGAATTTAAAGCGACTGTGAGCGCGCTAAGCACTGAGTGGACGATCATTTACTGCAATTACAACCGTAATTTACAATTAAAAGAGTAGTTTTTTGTTTGATAAATGTTGGCAGCAGATGGTCTTTACAGCTCGCCAGCGGAGAACGGATAAGCTCTTAAAGCGCTCAGACGGGGCTGTTACTATGCAGTAACAAATTAAATGGCTATATACGAAAATATACTAGTTATATCGGTTCACTGAAAATGTCACTTAATTACTCGTTAGGTAAAGCAAACAACACAAATTAATTTCGAAGATTTTCAAGTGTGTATATATGAATACGTTTAATGCATAAATTAATGCCACGTCACTAGTCGTGAAACATACATTAACGCACCGCATAATATGAGGAAAATGTCTAAATATTATATTTCCTTAATGGAAGGTATAGGTACCCCTACCTACTTTCCTACATGTATTTTGTGGGAGGCTTGACAGGTTATGGGTGCGTCTACCCCACCTATCTATACTAGGTATATTCAGTGTAAACCAACCATGATTCTATGAGCAGGTAAAGAGGATAATTAAGAAAGCCCGCCTCTGTAAATTTGTGTGCTTAAAGTATTAAATAAATAAATAATTGGGAGAAAACAATTTTATGTATCTTACAAAATTCATTGAATAAGAGCCTTGATTGCTTAATTCGCTTTTGACATGGAAGCCATCAAAATAATGAATGATTTTTTCTGCTTCCGCCAATTCAATGGAAGCCTTTCAATTCGTCGAGAGAGGCTATGGGAAATAAATCTTCGACTGATAATGGTTTCCCCATTAACGGTCAAATTGTGAACTTTAATATCAATTATTCAATAATCAATATACTTAGGTAATGGAACGTATCTATGTAGTTACCTACAAATAAACCTAAAAGGTAAAAGCAACATCCTATACTATTAAATGAGCAATGTTTGTATACATAAATATAGATTTGTAGTCACGTTCTCGAAAACGGCTTAAACGATTTCTATGAAAATTGCAATATAGGGATTTACGGGGGCGAAAAATCGATCTGGCAAAACTCGTTTTCACTATTTTCACAGACTCGGGAATGTGATACAACGTTGGTATACCAGAATGACAGATTGTGATTGTTTATCTGTCATTTTGTCTATTCTCCCGTCGACAAAACCCGTTTCTGCGGTGGTCATGCTACGCGTGCAGGTATAATGAATTTTTAGGGGCATGAAGAACAGGGAGTTCACTCATCTTCTCACTCATCCTCTCACTCATCCTCTCACTCATCCTCTCACTCATCCTCTCACTCATCCTCTCACTCATCCTCTCACTCATCCTCTCACTCATCCTCTCACTCATCCTCTCACTCATCCTCTCACTCATCCTCTCACTTATCCTCTCACTCATCCTCTCACTCATCCTCTCACTCATCCTCTCACTCATCCTCTCACTCATCCTCTCACTCATCCTCTCACTCATCCTCTCACTCATCCTCTCACTCATCCTCTCACTCATCCTCTCACTCACCCTCTCACTCATCCTCTCACTCATCCTCTCACTCATCCTCTCACTCATCCTCTCACTCATCTCTTTCTTTTAAAGGGAGGATTCTCCGACCAGACGGGTGTCGTTTCCGGTGGGCAACTGCCCAGAGGTTGAAGTCGGGAGCTTGTATATAAATGTCCATTGCGCGGTAAACTCTAATCGCGCGATGCAGGATTTCTGTGACGTCAAGATGTTGTGTGACGTCAGGTCTTTGATGCGTAGTTCGCATGTGGCGATGTAGATGCCGCCACAAGTTTATTACCAAATTAATTATTTTTTGTGATTGCTTTTGTTTTGGTAATTTTTTTTGTCACTGATTTCTGAAACTTTTTAAAAGATAAAGTATACAACACAGACTAATTGTACATCTTCTTTCTGAAGATGGGTAATAATATCAACCAATTGACATTATAATATAGAGATAACAAATAGACTTAAAGCTAATACTGTTAACTAGACAGAGACCATGATGTTAATTGAATGTCATTTGCACTGACAGCTTTGATATCTCATTGAATTATAGTTCTAGCTATGTGTAATTGTGATTGACTAAATACGATGTGAATTAGAAGTGAAATTATCGTATGTCTAGTATCTAATTATTTGTGTTTTTAAAAACTTGGGTGAGGTGAGCTGTCAATGGTGTCAATCCCTGTGGAATGACAGCTCACTCCACGCTCACTTCACCTAAGTTTTCACGGTGAGATGGTTACAGAATAGCACTGCTGGTCATAGGCCTCTCCCAGGCCACAACACCCTGCCCTCTGCATTTTGCATCCAGTCTATCCCAGCCACCTTTTTTATGGTCGTCGGTCCATTTAGCTGGCGGCCTTCCCACACTACGCTTGCCAATACGCGGTGTCTTCCCCAGGAAAAAAATATGTAGGTATCTATACAATATGTTAAAAAACCCTGTCAGATCTGAAAGGGGCACATAGGTACTGCAAAAACATTACTAAAATGTAATAAAAAATCTTATTATTATTGAATATAAAAAAGTTATTGCTATTTCATATTTTTAGTACCAAAATTACCCCAACTTCATTAAAATTTTCAAATTTTCAACAGGTTTCATAATTTATGACTTACCGCTATACAACGACCGCAAAAATACCCGCGCCTTATGTACCTGGTAAAATTCACCATAAAAAAAAAATTGCCTACTTTTTTTCTTTAAAATTTCTAGATAAATACTCTCAGTACGATACTTAACAAAAGCCTCACGGATTAGAAAGGTTTTTTTTTACATGTTGTTTATATATACGGTACATAACTTTTTCTGTTTAAAGTAATTGCCTGTATAAACTAAACATGCACACATTTACTTATTTCAACAGTTGACGTGTCCCGAATATCTTTCAGAACACCAAACTAATCGGTTTTGGGAAAAAACTCGTAACAGAAAAACTACCGCCGAAAACAGATGAAAATAAGAAAATGGAAAACTGCTCCCCAATAAGTGAGCAAGAAATAAATCATTTTGACACTTATTACTAAGATGAGTAACGACCAACAATAACTTTGGAGGTTTTTTTTAAATATAACACGAAAATAATTAGAGGCAGAGGAAAAGCATTGCTCCTTAATGATCAGTATTGTTTTGATTAATGTTCACGTTTGTTTGTTATGAGCACCAAAATTATTAATGAGGGAAAGTTATTTTTTGGTAAAATAAAGTGCAAAAGAAACAACAATCTATTGAAAAAAAAATCTTTACTAGATATTCTGTATTCAGCTTTCATTTAGTTATTTTTGTATTCAAGTTAATCATCTAAACTCATAATATAAGGAGATTTTTTTTTTTGTATATTTGTTTGAAATTGATTATTATTAAATATTTCAACTATATATAACATGGGCGTATTTTATTTTTCAAAAAAATTATGATTCCTGCGAAAATTGCAATAATGTAACCAGGTATCAAAAATTAGCCTATAAAGTCATTATTTGGCGTGCACTGTGAAAACTATTGATGATACATAAAATAATCTGCTACATGTTTATAGTACTGATCATAACCCACAAAAAAGACCACGATGCTGTATGTCTAACTATTATAATTATGTAGATTAAGTCACAATTACCGTTTTTGGTCAAATTACTCAATCACAACACGGATAGAATCTAAAGATAATCGCAAAATTTGCGAGCAAAATTGACTTTGAAAGTATGAACAGTGACTGCAGAAAAATTGACTTTAATAATGTTTACGACAATAATATAAATCCTAATGAGCTCATGACTCATTTCATTCAAAACTTACAAAAAATCATAATAGACAACACAATAAATATTAAAATTCCTAGAAATAAAATTACCATAAAACCGTGGATTACTCCGGGCCTACTGAGATGCATAAGAACAAGAGACAGAATGCATTACAAACTAAAACACAATCCTGACAATAATATCTTAAAAATATCCTACAAAAGATATAGAAACTTTTGTAATAACATAATAAAAAATTGTAAGAGACAATACGACAGGAATATACTTGATGCAGCTGGAAGTGATAATAGAAAGCTTTGGTCTGCTATTAAAACTATTACCAATCTCAAAAAGTCCAACGCACCACCGTTGGAACTTTTGCATATTAAAACATCCCCACAAGATTCAGTAAACGCAGTAAATACCTACTTTGCAAACGTGGGCATGGAGTTGAAAAGTAAAATTCCAACTGGCCTTTCTCCACTCCCAACGAACGTGGCAAATGTCAAGTCCTCTTGTAACTCTTTTGTGCTTTTGGAGACATCTGAGGAGGAAGTGGAAGGAGTCATCAGCAACCTCCGCTCGGATTGTGGAGCAGGGTGGGACAATATAACGTCAACGGTCCTTAAGAATTTAAAAAACTATATAGTCCCTCCCCTCACTTTTATCCTGAATAGATGTTTAGTAGAAGGCATTTTCCCAGAATCCCTTAAAAAATCAATAATTATCCCTATTTTTAAGTGCGGCAGCAAGGAGGAAGTGGCAAATTATCGACCAATTTCTCTACTTACCTCTATTTCAAAGATATTTGAAAGAATTGTGAAAAACAGATTTGTGAAATTCTTAGAAGACAAAAACATCTTATCACCTAACCAATATGGTTTCAGAAAAGGTAAATCTACAACTGACTGTATTCATACATTCACTGAACATATAGTAAGTAAATTAGATAATAGAAAAAAATGCCTGACTATCTTTCTAGACCTTCAGAAAGCTTTTGATACTGTGTGCCCACATATACTCATATCCAAACTAGAACATATGGGAATAAGGAACACACAATTAAAACTATTCCAGAACTATTTACAAGATCGATCTCAGTCAGTTCGGATAGACAATACACTGAGTGAAGAAAGACCGATAAATATTGGAATCCCACAAGGCAGTATCTTAGGTCCCCCCCTCTTCCTATGCTATATTGATGACCTGTGCCAGCTTAACATTAGAAACTGCCATGTGATGTCTTATGCCGACGACACTACCTTAACATTTTACGGTAACTCATGGGAAGAAACTTTTGTAGCGGCCCAAGAAGGTTTCAATATTGTAACTCATTGGCTTGCTCTCAACAAACTGACCTTAAATGCCACCAAAACTAAATATATAGAGTTCGCAATACATAACGTAGCAGCACATACTAATAATTTCAATGTTTATGCACACACATGTAATCCTCTAACCACAAACTGTTCTATGTGCCCAATGATATCTAAAACAGAATCAATAAAATACTTAGGCATAATAATCGATAAAAATCTATCTTTCAAACATCACATTTCACATCTGGTCCAGAAAACAAGAAAACTTGTTCATATATTTAAAAATCTTAGACATGTAGCGAGCTGGAAACTTGTTAAAACTGTGTACGAATCCCTTTGCCAATCAATCTTATCGTATGGTATTTCCACATGGGGCGGCTCGTATAAAACGAATATCCTAAACGTTGAAAGAGCTCAACGACTTCTCCTAAAAGTTGCGCTCTTCAAACCACGTTTATACGCTACAGCTACACTCTATAACGAAGCAAATGTATTAACAGTCAGACAACTTTATATACTAATAACAGTTATGAAAAAGCATTCCTATAT
Organism: Agrochola circellaris; assembly: GCA_914767755.1. NCBI lineage: Eukaryota > Metazoa > Arthropoda > Insecta > Lepidoptera > Noctuidae > Agrochola > Agrochola circellaris. Next base: position 8,621,755 of record OU611839.1, on the reverse strand, counting down.
AGACGTTGCTACAGCTAAGCAGAAGGTTAACACAAGGCGATTTTATGAAGTCTGTGAAACAACTCTGGTAAAAACATTTTTTGCACAGAATTTCTTCAATTTCAGAGCAAGCAGATTATATAATAAAATTAATAAGATTCTTGCAATTGTTAATTTGTCTAAGATAGATTGTAAAAAGAAGCTTACACAGTGGCTTTTAGAACTTGATTATGAAGAAACTGAAAAACTACTGACAATCTTATCTTAGCCTAGCGTTTTCATAAATACATACCGCCTTCCCTTCACGCACACATTCGTATACACATCCACCTTTATTCGCACACACAACTACACTATCTTACTCTCTCTCACACGCTTACACACACACACACACACACACACACTACACCACATCACATACACGACACTTTCCACTTCACACACTAACAAACACACACGCATTTAAAAAAAAAAAAAAAAAAGTTTTATTAGTACTTACCTTTTTTGGTTATTATTTTTTGTTATTTTTTTCTACAACAGTCCTACGTGCTACAGTTTTTTGTTAAAATTCCAATCTCGGCGAGGGGGGCCAGGAGTCCATAGCACAGGGTATCCTAGTTTGGATTCCTGACTCCCACAAGTCCTAATACCTCCAATATTTGTAACACTTTTATAATGTAATATTGTACTTTGTGGGAGAAAATAAATATTATTATTATTTATTATTATTAAAGATGATATATTCGTATTTTGATATTAATTAATTTATTTATTTGGTTCACCAAAAATTGTTTACACTAACATCTTGATAAAAATAACGTCTTAAAAACTTTGGACAGTGTAACAACAACAATTACTTAAAGGTTAACACCACATGAACTAAAATTATGGTAATTTGTAAGCCTAATGTACAGTTTACAAGCCAACTTAAAACTAAAAAAGAAATATGTAGCCTAGATAAAGACTTAGTTTAGACTGTGATTGCTAAAGTTATGTAAGTAACAAAATAATGAATGATTTACCTCTGATAAACAACTTAAGATTTTAGATTTCTGCTTAGTCAGAGAATCAAACTGGAAATCGATTAGATACTTATCCAAGCAGGAGCAGCTTAGGAGCCGAGCAAAAGTACGTAGGATATACTTTTTATTTGTAGCAAAGACAGCCCCCTATTTTATGTCCAGAAAATCACTGTCCATTCCAAGGTTGCCTGGAAGAGATCACAGTAAGCGATATATTTAGATAGCCCATTGTATATTTTGTAGTGAATTACTTTTTCTTCATATAATGTTTAATCTGGTGTAAAATAAAGTGTATATATATATAAATAATAAATAAAAGTAAAAAACTTAGAAAACGCTAAGCAAAAACGAAGTAACAGCGCAGGCGGGCGAAGCGAAGAACCAAGAAATTTGACGCGGACGGAAGTCGCGGGCAGAAGCTAGTCCCTTTATAAATTGGTGCCCTTTAACATTGGCCAAGAAGTGAAAACTTTACCTCATTACCTACTAAAACTAAAACCTTCAATATTTTCCGTGTCACCGTTCAACGCGAAAGCAAGATAAGTAGCTAAGTCAGGGGTTGTCAACAAAAGTTTAATGTCCGTAGGAAAACATTAAGGACATGAGAAGTGGTCAAAGTTGGACGCAAGCGTCGCATAAAGTCCACAACTTCATCTTAATGCTGTGTGGCATCCATTAGCAAGTTACATGGACGCTACAGGACCATGCCGAAATGTAACGAAACGGAATCTTTGTATTACCAAAGTTCTGGATATGTGACGACAGGACTGTGTTATGTCTCATACGCAAACGTGAAGTGTGTCCCACTTCATAGTTCTTACTGAATAATACCTAACAAAGATTATAATGTCATGCCCTTTTAGCCCTTATTGCAACAAAACAAAGAAAAATCCTTTCAAAGAGAGAAGTTTAATTTTTTTCTTTACATTATAAAAATGCTCGCGAAAAAGTTTAATTAAGCGTTTAGAACTTTACAGTCATTTGTTTGACTCTGACATGAATGTAGTCTCAGTAAATGGTGGCCGTTAATCAGAGCTTCACAAAGCGGATGAGCAAAATGGAGATACTTATACAAGGACAACGGGCTTAGCTGTTAATCCTAATTAAACATCAATTGCTTTAAATTCTATCATTATTATAACGAACCTTACATCATAGTAGTATTATTAAAGTTAATAAGATATTATTAGAGAATCCTTTGCAATATAAATACATCTAAAAATAAAGGAAAAATGGGGAGTCCCTAAAATGTTTACACATGATTTCACTCTCCTTAATAACGTTCACATTCACGCCCTTATAAAAATAAAAGGATACGAATTTGTTTTGTATGCCGCCGTTGTAAATTAGGTCCCATGAGGAATGTTAAACGCTCGACAACGCACTGAAATTTGTTTCAACTCGTTTCGCGAGAGTAAACGAATGTGTGTGGTTCTTTTAACGAAATTGGGAAAATCCGGTGATATACTTTACTTGTACCTGTTCTGTACTAACTTTGCTTTGTTATTAAAGTACGTTTGTTTAGCAATTTTCTTTGAAAAGATCTTTGGGAATATTATCCTAACTATAATATTATATTATGCGAAAGTGAGTTTGTTTGTTACGCTTTCACGCTAAAACGGCTGAAGAGATTTGGATGAAAATTGGCACATGGATAGACCATGACCTAGATTAGGACATAGGATACTTTTTATCCCGATCGAGATTTATGCGGGTGAAAACGCGAGGCGTAGCTAGTAAGTAATATGCTTGGGTCTGGAATCCAATACCTATGTTATATCATAGCATAACCTTCAGTTTTACAATAGTATAATTGATTGTTTATTAAATTGATACACTTAGCTAATTTGCTGTGATAAAGCAACTTCATACAACTGTCAGAATGAATTTTATTTGGTAAACAATTAATTTCTCACGTAGGTTCGTATTCTGTAACTTAAATTAAGGTTATAAAATCTGCCTTAAACAACATAACATAAGTGGTAAAAATATCAAAACCAAGCACAAATGGATCTCAAATCGTCGATATAGACGCAAACTGTCGAGCGGAAATGGGTTTAGACAGGACACGTCTATCAGGTGTCAAATGAAAACTGGCCAGAAATATCAGGTGCATGTGGATTCCACAAATGAAAAATGCTGTCTCAGTAAAGATGGCGATACGACGATAAATTTAAAATATTGAAATTTTGAAGTCTATTATAACCCTTTCCGATCCGTGAGGGTGTTGTTAAGTATCGTACTGAGAGTCTATACATGTGGAAAAAAAAAAAAAATGAGCAACTTTTTTTTTCAATGGGAAATTTTACTATTTTCAATGGGACACGGGCGGCTGTCGTTTAGCGGGTGTTTAAGTCATAAATTATGACCCTGTTGAAAATTTGCTAAATTTTTTATGGATTTGAAGTAATTTTCGTACTAAAAATGTGAATTTGAAGTAAAGTAAAGTAAAAATTTATTTGCATAGATTGCAGGTACAGTAAATAAGATGTGTCAGTTTGTTGGTTGATCCTTATCCAATCTAGGTACCTTATAATAGGCATGTAACATTATTATACAATTTGTGAATTAATAATAATTGAATTGCAGTGATGACATAGTTAAATTATTTTTAAGGTATTTATTACAGTTCAACAATAGTCGGCATGGTACATTCATATAAATAAAAAAAATAATAAAAAAACTAGAATACTATAGGCATAAAATTAAATAAATTGAAACAATGTCATAATTAGGTGTGTCAAATTAAATTACATTAAATTATTCAGTATTTACGTCACTGTCATTTAGGAAATCATTCACAGAATAATATCATTTTACAATTAATAATGCTGCCAGTTTTTTTTTAAATTTTGTATTGTCTCATTTTTTATTTATGTTTGGTATTTATTATATTATTGGGCCCATACTAGTAACACTTTTTTTTTTTTTGTAAAGCAACAACAACCCGAAACAGCACAACAACATCAACAACAACACACACAACAACAACAACACAACTCTCAACATTTAGTAGATATAATATAGGTAAGTACTGACTTCTTATAGATCTCTTTCTATCTTTTGACACTGCAGTGAAAAGGTAAAAGTTACTTTTAACGAAAATTGCGATTTCTAAAATGTACATAGCCGGGAAAGTTAATAGTTTGAGGGACTTAAACACAGGAACGCAACTATCTGTCGCTTTCTTATTAGGTATTGCCCTTAGGCAAAGTTTTTGAGCCTTGAACACCTGTTCTTGTAGAGTACAATTTCCCCAAAAGATTATTCCGTATCTTAAAATGAACGCGACTAGACCATGGTATGCAACTACTGTTGTGGAGATGTTAACCTTTTTCGCTAGATTGTATAAGACATACGCGGATAGGCTCAATTTTCTACAAACCTCTTCTGCTTGAGGTTTCCAAGTCAACTGACTGTCTATCAGTATACAATTTTGCAACTTGTGCTTGGTCTATATTACAGTCATTACATTCTATTTTTACATTTGGTACTGATGTGCGTTGATAAAAATGCATTACGTTTGGTTTTTGCAGGTTAATTTCTAAATTATTTTCGTCAAGCCAGTTTACAATGTCTTTAAGAGTATCATTCATGTCATGTTCGTATTTAATTTTGTCTGTACATTTAATTAGTGCGATGCTGTCGTCAGTGAATAAGACCGTAGGGTGTTCATTGTGTTGTGGTAAGTCATTTATGTATAGCAAAACCTTGCTCATCAAATATACGATTTATTTTAATAATAATCATAAAAAAACCTTGAATGTGCATAGGTAGCTATGAATGTCTTTGAACTACACATCACATTTCAGATGTTCACTCAAGTTGAGTAAGGAAAAGTAGGTACCGACTTCCCAGAACTCATTAAGAAGCTCTTTTAAAAACTCGTATTGACTGTTTAAGGTACATCGATTATGAAGGTACTTTCACAGTCAAGAGCCTTTCATATGAAGTGTGCGATGAAGCTTCAAAAATTGATATTCGGTCGGTCTTCAACATCGAGGTTTACTGAAAAGCTTACCGACCGTATTAAGTTCCATGTCAGGTAAATGTATATATGAAACCCTTTACTTGTACCTGTGGTTAGGTGACTTTAGATTTTTCCAAGAATTTACCTATTGTGGTGTAAAGATTACACCATCGATTTTACTGACCAAGGTAAGAATGTTTATACATACAATTAATTGAAAGAATATAATTAAAATACATCCTATAAATGTAAACAGTAATTAAGCTTATTTAAATATGGCAACACGTCTGCATATTTCAGTTGTTTTTTATTGTGTAACAGTGATAGCCTAGTGGTGTGCCCGTCGGACTGCCAAGTCATAGGTCTCGAGTTCGAACCCAAGGCACGTACCTCTGACTTTTCGGATTCATGTGCGTATTGTATAATTATCACTTGCTTCAAAAACGGTGAAGGGAAACATCGTGAGAAAACCGGCATGCCTGAGAGATATTTCTCGACGACATGTGAAGCCAAGGCAGAGGCCCATCGGCGGCTTTAGAACTGTAACACCAGGTTAGTCACTAACCACACGAAAAGAAAAAGAAGAAGTTGTTTTTCTGATTCATATCTTGTCATCAACCCTTATTTAAATAATTGAACGTGTGGTCAGAAAATTAGTCAAAATTCAAAAGTAATTTATTCAAACTAGGCTGAGAATCAGCACTTTTCGAACGTCAAAATTACATAAGATAGTCCCCCAAAACGCCCACCCTTCACCACTTCCTAGTGCTTTAGCTGAGAAGAAGAAGTGGCGCAACAAACTCCACAGCAGCACTGCTGTCTGTTCAGTTAGAAAAAAAATAACTTGATTCTATAATGTATGTATGCAAAATAATTTACATTACTCAACACAAAACAGTAAATAAATTGATTTGCCATAATGACAGCTAAAACACGCCAATATACCAACAAAACAATCGAAATCTATACTCAAACGAAACTGAAAACTCGAAACATAAACAGAACTTTATACCGGAATAAAAGCTTCCAGGCATAAAGGGCGTGCCCGCTTACATATAGCTAATAAAACTGTAACTCGAAATCACTAATAAACTAGGACCATCGAAGTAAAGATAAATAAACAGTTTGGCAAGAATAATATATGATCAATTGTCGAGGTCGCTAGCTAACCATATATTGCAATACAACTCATTAAAAAATAAATAAAAAATTGTAATGAGTAGATTATGTCAATAGAAATCAAATTATTGTTTTAATAAGTTGGTTAGTTTCAACCAAAGTACAGCGCATAATTGAAAGGCTAAACTATTAACAAGGTCAAAAACCTTTGACACTATCTTCCAGTTACCAATACACAAGCACTACAACACTAAACTTGAAATGAAACTAGATAGTTCACATAAACTGAAGCTGGAATCATCTTCATTACACGATCTGTTTATTTTGAATATCGAACTAGGTCTGATGTAATTACGCCGAGGCTCAAGGTGCGAACTAATACCTGTCAAGATGATTTATTAGCGTCGTCTTATTGAGCTTCAGCTCGGCGGCTGAGTTACAGCGAATTCGGAAACAGTAGGATAATCTCCCCAAATACGTAATACGTACAGACTTTTCAATAATTCTCAATCTTTGTGCTACTGTGCTGCGACTCCTGACTCATATCGCTGAGGGTTGTATTGAGCACAGGTGATATTTAATAATTAATTTTCTGAAATTGTGTGGCTTTTCCCCATTGCGCTGTGTCATGTAGGTTGTCATGTTGTGAGCTAGTGGGAGTACATTACGAATATCGTGACTTAGGCTGCCTGTCCATTGACGTGAAGCGAGGCAGCGGAGCGGAGCGAGGAAGTCATGTGGAGCGGTGTTGCGAACTGTGTCTGTCCATTGATGCGGAGCGAGGCAGAGTTGTGGACTGTGCGGAGCTAGGCCGAGTTCTCGCGTCCAGTAATTTAAACGGAATGCAATACCCCGCGGCCGTTTTTTATCGCTTCCCCGCTCCCCTTCCCTCCCCACTTCCTCGCTCCGCTTCCCGGTTTTGTATGAATTTTTTAACTAGTTCGCAAATCGCTGTCCACTGAAGCGGAGCGGAGCTTTTATGCAGTGCCATTGTTGGCACAGCTCTGCTCCGCTCCTCTCCTCTCTGCTCCTGTTGACAGTCAGTCTTTCTGTGGAATACGTACATTGTTTTTGATTGATGTAATACTAGCGCTAGTTGCTCGGAATGCCTCATGAATACAGTGAAAATCCAAGATCAAAGTAAGATGTAATAAATTTTAAGTTCTTTGAAATGAAAAGTTTATGTAACAAAAGGCTTTTGTAATGAAAGAACTTTACTCAATTTAAAATATTTCATAACAAAAATATGTAACAGATGTACGAAAATAATTTATTAGCTCACAGTTTCCGAGTGGAAAATTTTAGGCTAATTTGCGCCAAATTGGCTGCGGTACTGAAGCAAATTTATATTCAAGCGCACAGACAAACACAGTGAATAACGTCCTATTAGCCAATTAGTCATCATGAAATATTCCGTATGATTACTACAGCTCAGCTGAAAGTGTACACGTCGTGCACGCTTTATATACGACCTTATTACGTAAACTCAAAAGCTAGGTAATTTGGTTATTTCTTCCATGAGGGAATCGTGTTCCATTACCACATACACCATACACCGCTGTTGATATTTTAGAATTATAAAATGGATGTTGAATCATTAAGGGGGATGCGCTGAGGTAGCCCGCGAGATTCAAATTTTCTTTAGTTTTTTGCATTTTGTAGGTCAGTGTCAGGTTTTATGTTAATTAAAATATGATTCGCGACCATAACAAATATGGTTTTACATAATTATAATCATTACAATCAGCAATACAACTCCATATGTTAGCATAACTGTCAAATGTCATGATTTCATGAAATAGTCATTCAATGGGATTACATGAAGTTAGAGAGTTGTATTGATCATTTTTATGATTATAATTCTATAAATAAACATTTGATATGGCCGCGAATCATATTTAGATCAACATAGAACATGATACTGACCTGCAAATTGCAAAAATCGTAAGAAAATTTGAATTTCGCGGGCTATCTTGACGCTATCGCCTTAATATTGTATTATGTTTCGAGTGATATATGTAGGGTCTGCAGAATTAATAGTGCCCTCGCATAGTCAACTTTGCCTCTGGGCATATGGCGGGATGAGCCCGGTTTGCCGACGAACCAGCGTAGCGGGGCTCATATTGAAATGTTCCACTAATATTTTTCTCTAACCTCTTATAATTCCAACTTTGCACTTAAAAATATGATTGAAAGCTCTAATATTATGTTTGCGCCTTTTTTAGTGGACCTCAAATAATTACAAAAAAAAACCTAAATAGCCAACGGCGACCAGCTTGGATGTAGCGCTCGCCGGCCACTGCCGCGGCATAGCTCGCTTCGCTCTCTCATCTCGCGTGCGGCGGTCACAGTTCTAACCTTACCCGTTTGGTACCCTAGGTTAATTACTGCGAGAAAAGGCCAGAAAATTAAAAAGAGGCTCTTTTATTAAAAATATTAGTAAATGAAGAAAATCAGTAAATGTAAATATTTCCCAATTTTAAAGAATGTCACGTCGTAATCTTGTCTGTGCAATCCAGAACACTAAACGCCGCCGCGCCGTCAGCAATTTGCTGCACAAATTGATCAAAGAGAACTTTGTTGCTCCGACAACACTCAGGTCGGATCTCCGAAACTACAAGTAATTTACTCACTTACTAACTGTCAACTTGACAGCTTGCCACTTGGTTAATTTTCTCCGACGGACAGACAAACGGGTCCCGCAGAAAATTGTTTTATGTCACAAGAATTTCAAACTAATTATATTTGATATTAATGAAACCTTTTGCACATACTGTGGTCCTAGTGTACTTTAACACAGAACTTTAACATTGTGTCCCATTGTTAGGGCTCGGTTGTTACTAACAATGCTGATTTACTTTTGTAGTTGACGGAATAACCCCAAGTAATTAATTATTTATAATTATTGCCGTTAGTAGTCGCTTATTGGGAACTAATAATTACTTATTCTATCATTTTAAAGAAATTCTTGCATCCATAATGAATAAAGAAATTCTTGCATCCATAATGAATAAAGAAATTCTTGCATCCATAATGAATATTTCTATAATCACTGCTATCGTGTTTCTTTTGATGTCCCATAACACTAAGGTTATATGCTATAAGAAAAATTAATTCAAAAAGTCCTAGAACTTTGTATTTTTGGAACACGTGGTTCCAAAAATACATAGATTCGAAGATAACATAACACTAGACCCTCGATGTGTGTATTTATGATGTCCCTGCCACCCTGTATAAGTTTCATTGATAAGTACGAGTAAATAATTTTCAATCAAACCAATCATTCATATTTCATAGAGCTAAGAAAATGCGCGTAGTCATATTTTTTTTTTTAGGATAAAATTTGTCAGATTTCAATGTTTTTTTTTTAATATTTCACGTAAGAGTATTTTACATAAATAATCGTGATTATGTCGAATTATTTTGAATGAAAAAGAAACGAACGAAAGAAAAAAAAAATCTTCATAAACCAGTTGATTCTTTGACATGGTCTAGCGTTATGAGATGTCAAAAGGACCACGTCTCATTCAGTATTGTTCTTTTTGAGTTTTATCATCCCTGTAAATTCATTTAAAATATCCTGATGGCCTGGACAAAGTGAAATTCTATCAGTGACAATTATAACGGTGAAATCAAAAATGTATTGGGTTGACATAGGCTACCGTAAAGCTAAATGTGTAACCTGTTGAAATACGAAACGCTTTGAAAGGGATTGCCATTTGTCTACGACCTAAGATGATCCTTGTGTTTTAAAAACATATTATGAAATAACATAGAGACGTGTCTTCTTTTATTTATCACTTAACTTAATCATTTCTAACTTATTCCGAAGCACAAATCCCAAATAAAATAAGGGACACAAATATAAAAGGTAAATATATATGTGTGTCAAGATTTACGGCTTTTATCTATTGGCTTTCAAAATTCGGGAACGTGTCTTTGTCGGGTCTAAGACGTTTGTGCAAAGTTTTGTTCAAATCTTGTGCGAGATGTCGTCTTCACGGCAAAATATTGGTGAACGACAACGTAGGTAAATCTGTCACACGTGGCTGTGAATGTTTATTACAGTATGAGTTATTACTGAGGTGTGAACGTGATCCATTGTGTACGTGGAAGGTCCAGGATTTTGGAAAGGTGAGCTCATCTTCATATTTTTATGAGAGCATACAACCGGGTGGGATTTGCCTTTGTATTGCGTAGATTTGAGCGAGCTTACGAATACCAAGATAAAAAAGAATCAAAGCGCCCGCCAGCTGTGCTTTTTCTCACGAAATTGTGCAGCACTGGTTTAAATATTATATCATATTTATTAAAATAAATGTTAAAACTCTAGATCTACTGCTAGTGCAGCATTCATTAAATTAATTTAAATTCTTATAAGACTACTCGTAGGTATATAATGGATTTATAAAGATGCGGAACGAAGCCGATAGTCATTTGTCCAGTCACAGTGATATTTATGAACCTGGGAACCTTCTGGATACGAAGATATTGAAGGTCAAAGTTACAACTTTTTATTACTTTTCTTCACAAAAACAAGTTTTAAATGTTATAACTTAGAACTCCTGTACTGTTGCATGCACCCATAAGATGAATGCTGCATCGCCGTGATGGGAGGGCCATGGGAAACTGGCTCAGCCTTTACATCCACAGCCCTCCCGGCGCATGCCCGCCTAGCTGGCGGGCCCCACATGCCCCCCACCTGATCGGTGGGGGGCTGCGGGAATGGCCTGAAGCACCTGGCCATTCCCGTCCGGCACTGGTGGAGGCCTGTGCGATGCAGGCGAGGGTGCCCCCGCACCCGTTTCCTGCTGGCCTCCACCTGGGAGGAGGAGTCGGAGATGACTGTCGAACTGACGTCTCCTTCGACCCCTCCTCCGCCTTCGGAGCGGCGCCGCGTCGGGATCGTCCTCCCGCACGCGATCCGCCGCCTCCTTCTGGGACATGACGTGCTCGCAGAAGGAGGCGACTGCCGCCCAGGACCCCTCGTCCCTCAGCATAGTGTTAACCACGCCGGGGAGCGAGAGGTCCAGCCCGATCGCCACGACGAGACTGCGGCGCGGCTCGGACCACGACGGGCACACCTCGAGAGTGTGCTGCGCCGTGTCCTCCGCCGCGCCACAGTGGTGGCACGACGGCGTCTCCTCCCGTCCGATCCGATGCAGGTACGATCCGAAACAACCGTGTCCGGACAGCACCTGCACCAGACGGAACGAGAGGAACCCGTGCGGCCGCTCGAGCCAGTCCCGCAGGACCGGCCCGATCGCGTCGAGGGTTCGGCGGCCGAAGACTGCGGTGGCGAGGTCCCTCGTCCAGTGGACGACGATGGCGTCCCTCGCCTCCCGCCGGACGGCCTCCCGCTCTTCCGGGGCGAAGCGTTGGCCTGACGCCCTCCGCCCCTCCTTCCATTCATACACTCTGGCAAGCACCCACGCCTCGAGTTCCTAAGGAGCTGGCCAGAGCGCATGCCCCGGCGAAGCTCACCGTGCGATGAGCCCGCGCCACCCGCTGGGCTATCGCCCGTTGAGGTGCCCGCAAGGCCGCGGCGTTCTCTCGTATGTCAACCATATCCGAGTAATTTGACATTTTATATTTTAAAATGTATGAAATAAAAATATAAAATGTCAAATGACTCGAAAATTGTCGACATTTGCATAGAAGTCAAAAGGGGTCATTTGATTGTAAATGACCTCTCCTACATCCCTATAACGGATTGCCGACTTATCACCATTGTATATATTGTATTCCTTTATCATCATCAGCATCCAATAAATAAGTCAACGTGTACCAATTCCAATTATTTTTATCAAACTTTGAAATTTATTTATATACCTACCATACCCTATATCGAGAGTTTTTTCATAGAAACCTCTTTTAACCCCAAAATGCTGATAGCCTATCGCATCGTCACACCATATACAATCTACATCGCTCGATTACAGGCAGATAAGGGAATCAGTCGACACTATATGCGACGTATTTAGTGGTTGTACCGAAACACACACGATAATTTGCTATCCCAGGAGACCAGCACAGTGTAATAGCCCATTCGCTTGGAACTGTGATACAGAGACGATTTATATCAATCAATATTACAATGGGATATCGCATCGCTTGAATAGGCTGCATTGAATAGTTTATGGCGTGACAGGGTTGAAGGACTGCAGATCTCAATGGTAACATAACATTGATGAAGGAATCAATTCTTGGATATTGCGTTTGATATGCGGGTCAACTCGCAAATGTAAGTTCGTAATAGCAAAATTATATTTTTTATGTGATTAAACTAACTTTTCACTCTGACTCTCGACGCTTGACGTGTCCACACGTCGGGTCCGGGTTCGGAACAAGTCGATCGTCATCCTGAGGATGCCTCGTTGGGAGGTGAAACACGTGTCGATTTCTTACAGGGTTCTTTATGACTCTTTAAGAACAGTTAAGCGGATTAGGTTACTAAATATACGTGGTCTATTGTATTTTATAATGGATTTCCGCAAAGTCACGCCTGAGTCAATTAACTGGGATTAAACTATAAATTAACGATTTTCGGACCTTTTCCTTTACTAGAGCTGTGACCTTGCTTCTTGCCAAATTTCGTGATTCTAGATCAGAGGGAACTACCCTATATGTTTTGATTTATTTGTGATTATCAAAATATGTCCCATAAATGGCTGCATTTTTTATTGCATTGACTTAGAAGTATGATTTTTTTAGAGCTCCAAGCCAAGGGACCTACGTAATTGATATTAATTTCAACTGGAGGCCGCCACGCGTTCCTTGTTTCTTCGTTCTTGACAGACTGACGGCCAACGAAATGATCTTATAAGGGTCCCGTTTTTTCCTTTTGATGTATGGAACCCTAAAAATATGAAGATTCTCCTAGATAGTGATGAGTGATGTAGTTTAACCATAACCTCTTAATTATTTTATGGATCACACAACCTCAAGAAACTCAAATAACTGAGATTCAATCTCTCAGGCTTTATCTTCAGACAAACAAAGAGTTATTACTTATTGCTACATTTATTCTGTGAATGGATTCTGGGTTTTCGTTTGTACGATATTTCTCATGATTTCTATTTTCTAGGTGTCTTCATATGGATTGTGTGGCGAGGAAAATCATGATTGTTGTTCGTTTTGATGAGATTTAGATGGAACATAACATCTCGCCTCGTATTTCATATTAAATGTGCCTACTATAGATACCTATACCCACATTTTTCTATTTCAATAGATATAGTAAAATATTGAAATGTATTCCGTACCAATTGAAGTTATTTAGGTCGGTAGTAATGTTAGACTCCTGAGATTTGGATAAACCTCCCAAATTACACATTTATTTAAGTGCTTTCAGAGTTTTAGTACTAGCCTTGGTCCCCTCGCTATTAAGCATGCCTGTACTGATACATTTCCGAAACATTATGAATATTGCAAAAACGCTTTTTATCGGTACTTCACTAAACATTTATATGAAGCCCGCCTGGGGAAATGTTTGCTTCAAATTAATAACAATCAACTTTGACCTGCACGGTCACTGACAAATGCGTGCACTGGCTGGACAGGTCCACTCAATCTGTGTGGTTCTTTCCTCAAAAGACCATTTTTAGACATCAATCTACACAATCTTCACATGATCTGACCAAGATTATGTCTGGACTTTAAAAGAGACTGACCTCTGAGTTTGTTTCGGTCTTTCTTCTCGGAGTAGTCAAATAGGAAACGCCGACCTCATCTAGTTTAAATATAATATGTTTGACGTGTAAAAGTGTTTCGTACAAGCCATTTACAGAAAAAAAAAAAAAAAAACTGCCTAGCCTTTTCCCAGCTATGTTGGGGTCGGCTTCCAGTCATGCCGGATGCAGCTAAATACCAGCATTTTACATGAAGCGACTGCCTATCTGACCTCCACAACCCAGTAACTGCGTAATACGATACCCCTTGGTGAGACTGGTTGTCAGACTTTCGGGCTTCTGACGACTCGTAACGACTCTCAACGATCCACAAATAGCAGCCGGAACCAACGGCTTAACGTGCTTTCTGAAGCACGGAGGAGTCTCGGTATGTAAAGATGGATGCTTCTAATTAATAACGGCGTATTTAATCAAATGTACGTATGTAATGCTAAGTAAAGAGTTCACGTACCGCATAAATAATTGGAGAAAATCCGTCGTAATGAAAACAAGTGTGCTGAATACTAAAATAGCTTCTTTTGTACTAAACGACTCCCCCGAGGAGTTTGATTGTCGCAGACACTATCTTTGAGATAATTGAAAAGAAAAACGTTTTTGAGTTTAGTGGGTTGAGGTCGACTCATCATCGTCATCCTTCTCTTGCCTTATCCCAATTTACGTATTTGGGGTCGGCAGAACATGTCTTTAAGATTATACCTGTTAATTATTTACCGTAAGATATGGCTAAGCTTATCTATCAATTTAGTTTATTTTGTTATATTTTATTTAATTTATTTAATTTATTTAATTTATTTTATTGATTTTATTTATTTTATTTTACTTATTTTATTGACTTTATTTATTTTATTTTACTTATTTTATTGACTTTATTTATTTTATTTTATTATTTATGTCTTCTTCAATCGGTCCCTCACTAACTGAGGATCGTGGTCACTGGACCCCTTTAAGCGGACAACCTGCCTCCATCGGTTTCGGTCCAAAGTTGCCATCACCGCCGCTGAAATTTGCTAGCGGAAATAGCTTCTTTTACTTAGTCAGACCATCGTGTTGGCGACTGGCCTCGTGCTCTCTTTTCTTCGGTATTGCCAACAATAACCAGCTTTACAAGGCTGCTATCTCTTCTTCGCATTATGTGGCCGAATTAGGTCAAAATACGCTGTAGGCAAACTTTAGGCAATCGGGTCTTGATGTCGAGTTGGGAAAGGATAGACACATTTGTCCGTGGAATTCGGAAAATCCGCACCACATTTCGAATGCGTCTATCTGTCTTTCTCTTGCTCGGATTGTCTACGTCTCAACTCTATAGAGTAAAATCGGGAAAACTAGTGCTCTGACCAATCGGGCTTTGGTTTTATAGCTTATAAGTACCACGGTTTTTCCAGATGTTCTGGAGGCGTGTCGTAGCATCTTTAGCCATGGCTATCCGTCGTTTTATTTCTGGGAAGCAGCTGCCTTCACTATTAATATTAGAGCCCAGATAAACGAAACTGTCCATAGTATCGATGCCTTGGAGGCGCCCGACAGCTTTCCCGTACGTTCTATTACCATGAGCTTGGTTTTATGCTTATTGATTGCAAGCCCTAATTTGCCACTTTCTACCTCCAATCTGTGTAGCATCTCTTTCATGTCGTCAAATGTTGTAGTAAGGAGAACGGTGTGAATGCAGATCGGAAATACGCTTTCCGCCAACCGCAAACCCCTTTTCCCAGCCCTCAAGAGTTTTCCGAGTGATATATTCTCAATAATTATTTATGTACACACAGTAAAATACATCAGATACGACATAATTACAATTTTTACTACAAACAGGTACTGCTTATCTCTTAAGAAATTTCTTCCAGCATACCTGCGAAAGGAGAAATGAGAAAAAAATATAGACAATAGTTCAATAGTTTTATAATAGTTTCAGAATATTGAAGCGTATTTTTTATAACATAGCTTAACCCTAACAAAGTTTCACAGAATTACTTACGTGTAAGATTAAACAAGCCACCTTTCCTTTTTTTGGGAAATTATCAAATAACTTCTCCCGCTCTGGGCGGAGCGGGAGGGCGTGTCAGACTTTTACTGACTAAAACCCACCCGTTTTCCTTCCGTTGCCTGTCTGCCGGGGTCGCGATAACCCTTTCGGACAAACCCGCAACCCCGGCAGGCATTGGCCCTTCCGGACCCCGTCAGTTGGAGCTGAGATCTCTTTGAGGCGCGCGTGGAACACAACGCGCCGTCGACCCGGGCCTGGTCCCTATCGGACGGCGAGCTACCCATTGCTCACCGTCCGCAAGCCCGCGCCTACGGTGGCCGGAATTCGGCTCGCAACTCCCGACGCCCGGGGCGTCTCTTGCGGCGACTAGACACGCGAGGCGCGAGGGCGCGAATTTTGCCTCTCCCTCGCGCGCTCCGCCTCCTCCTTCGCGAGCATTACTGCTTCGCAGAAGGAAGTGCCGACCATGGCTTGAACCAGAGCCGGACGCGAGAGATCGCCGCCGCCGATCGCCTCCGTGAGGACACGGCGGTGCCCCGCCCAAGCTGGGCAGACCTCCACCGTATGCTCCACCGTATCCTCCGGGTGATCCACACAGTGGTGACACCCGGGCGCTTCCTCCCGCTTTATCCTGAACAGGAACCTCCCGAAACAACCATGTCCGGTGAAGACCTGCGTCAGGCAGAAAGTGAGGACGCCGTGGCGCCTCTCTAGCCACTCCTCAAAGAGGGGACTTATCGCCACAATTGTGGCGTGCCCAACGCCTGGTTAGCCTGCCATCTAAGGATCGCATACAGCAAAAACCACAAAACAATCATGGTTTAGTCTCAGTGAAGTACTAAAAAAAGCCACCCTGAGATGTAGGAATTCTAAATTAAGTAGACAGTATAATTAATTAGCTTCTTTCCCATTTTGCACGCTAAAAGAATTAATATAAATACTCTAAGAATAAAAGCTCTAAAAATAGCAGTTTTTATCGTTGGTCGACTTCAGCCAAGGCCAAAGTTAGCTTTAAACAAAGTGGATAACACAGTGAAAAGTTTGCTGGTTCAAACATTGTTAATAAAGTGTCGAGCGACTTTTTATGTAAAATAATTTGTATGGACATTGCCTATTGGCTTGTTTGATTAAATTAAAAACGAATGTTTATTATTATTCATCGTTTTTCAACTTAAACTCTATTGTCCACTTGGTTTATACACTTCAAGACTCCTTAAGAGCGCTTATCCTAAAGGTTGGCAACGTCGCAAATTTAAGATAGTTAATTGACTCAGGCGTGACTTTGCGGAAATCCATTATAAAATACAATAGACGACGTATATTTAGTTACCTAATCCGCTTAACTGTTTTTAAAGAGTCATAAATAACCCTGTAAGAAATCGACACGTGTTTCACCTCACAACGAGGCATGACGATTGACCTCAGGATGACGATTGACTTGTTGCGAACCCGAACATGACGTGTTGCTACGTCAATCGTCGAGAGCAGTCACTGTTCTCGACACTTGATGCTTACTATTTAATCATTTTTACAGGGTTCTTTATGACTTTTTAAAAACAGTTAAGCGGAATAGGTTACTAAATATACGTCGCAAATAGCTGTCAAATATTTACCGTTTTGATTAATTTGTCAATATTACTGTTTAGAAATATGAAATGTGGCTAACTAGTGAACTAAAATATTGATTTTGAAATGCAATACCTAATTAATATCGTAACACCAAATATTAAATTTTAGACGTAAAAAAAGTATTTGGAAACTTTCCAGATGCTTTTTTTTCACCTAAAACGATTACAACATCAAATTCAGTGTTATAATTGCAAGTCGTTATTAACATTCTAGTTCGCTAGTTAGTCACATTTCATATTTCCATACAGTAATATTGTCAAATTAATCAAAACAGCGAAATATTTGACATCCGACGTTGTCCACGACAGACATCCGACCGTTTGACATCCGTTGATTTCAGATTAAACAGTATTTTTCGCGCCACCGTGCATTTCCATGAACAGTATCAAAGCCTCAAACACCAAAATAATGATGAGTCAATGAAACAATGCAGTTTTGAAGCAGATTACTCGCCATCATCTTGGTGTCATGATTGTTAGTTAAAAAAATCATATAAAAAGTCATTGGCCTTTATACAAAAAAATACCAGGGTGGCACGATTTAGGAGTCCGGGGGTGTATTTTGAAGATCTTTGATCAAACTTAATTGCAGTAGAAAACTATTTATTAATCTTTATCTTTATACTAGCTGCGTCCCGCGGTTTCACCGCATAAGTCTTGATCCCGTGGGAATATCGGGATAAAAGGTATCCTATGTCCCAATACAGGTCACGGTTTACCCATGAGTCAAATTTCATCGAAATCCGTTCAGCCGTTTCAGAGTGAAAGCGTAAAAAACAAACAAACTCACTTTCCCATTTATAATACCTATATTAGTTAGGATTATTTTACTTTATATTTAGGAAATAGCAAAATGTTGGTGTATATAAAGTATGTAGGTCTTATTTCCATGGAACGAACTGAGGGCAAAATAGAACTTAATACCAATAGTTCGGAATACTTCACTTTGATGGTTGCGGAATCAACATATTAATAATAATTGGTATATTTCGGGTACTCAATGAAATACGATCACCTTGTTTGAGCTTACCGGTACCTACAGTATACAGATATCTCCCTCTATGATAAGAGGTGCTAGCTGTATGTAAGCACCTCTTTACATACATAAGTACATACATATATACAAGTGCTATCAATATCTTTGGGATATCGAGTGTCAGTCAGTGCATGGATGCTTCACGCCCGATATATGGGCGACGGACCGACAGCTCTAGCTAGACGTGACAAGCGGCTTCCAATTTCACGACTTGCAACCCCAGTTTTCATATAGCCGAGTTATTCTTTTAAAAGAGGCTTTATTTTGAATACATGAATTATTATCCAACATTCAAAATCAAAAGTCATTCATTCAAATTAGGCTGAGAATCAGCACTTTTTGATCGTCAATTACATAAGACAGTCTCCTAAACGCCCGCCTTTCACCATTTTCTAGTGCTTTAGCTAGGAAGGAGAAGTGGTGCAACAAACTCCTCAGCAGCACAACTGTCTGTTAAGAGAACTAGAGACTATACAATAATATTCTATCGTTTAAGCAGAACTGGAGGTTTGACTGAAATCGAACTAACATTTACAAATAATAAGGATCGGCGGCATATACAAAATTGCTACTTTCTTGTCACGCAATACGTTAGAGCAATAAAAGGACTTGTTCTTTCTAAAGAAAAAAAACCGGCCAAGCGCAAGTCAGACTCGCAAACGAAGGATTCCGTAACATCGTACAATATATAGCAAAAAACGCCGATTTTTTTTTTAATGTTTTTTGTATGACCCCCTTTTAATTTCTCACTTTTGTTTTATTTTTATAATTTTTTATTATACATAATTTGTGAAAACTCCAATTGTCTATCTATTACGTTTCATGAGATACATCCCGCTGACAGACGGACGGACAGCGGAGGCTTAATAATAGGGTTCCGTTTGGCACCCTCCTGGTACGGAACCCTAAAAATGTATTTAGATGGTGTAACTTTTACATAATATATCTATTGCTTCCATCGGAAACATCAACCACCTAAAATGTTTCTTCTAAATGGACCTCAGCTTCTTTACGTAACATTTCAAACACTTAACATCAGGCCTGTTTTCCGCACGCAGGAGACGCCCCGGGCGTCGGGAGTCGCGAGCCAACTTCCGGCCACCGTAGGCGCGGGCTTGCGAACGGTGAGCAATGGGTAGCTCGCCGTCCGATAGGGACCAGGCCCGGGTCGACGGCGCGTTGTGTTCCACGCGCGCCTCAAAGAGATCTCAGCACCAACTGACGGGGTCCGGAAGGGCCAATGCCTGCCGGGATTGCGGGCTTATCCGAAAGGGATATCGCGACCCCGGCACACAGGCAACGGAAGGAACACGGGTGGGTTTTAGTCAGTAAAAGTCTGACACGCCCTCCCGCTCTCCCCAGAGCGGGAGAAGTTATTTGATAATTTCACACATTCAAAAAAAAAAAAAAGGGCCTGTTTTCCGCAAAGGCTTAGGCAAAGGATGAACCATCGTACGCCCACATTTCACCAGTTTTGTTAATTGTGTGCTGTTGTGTTGTGTCAATATAAATTTCAATTTCAAATTCAGAAAAAGTACGGGCGGTCACATGCCCATGGGCGACATTGTATAGAAGATAATGGAGCACTTATTCCATAGTTTCGCTATAAACTCCGCCTTGGAGCGATTCTTCCAATCTTTTCAACTAGCGCTCCTGTTGCTCACGGAAGAATACATACATGGCTCGTTATGGCGTAATTGGAAGAAAGGGGATCATGTGAATGCATTAATGTAAGTAGTGTCATTATAAAATGACGCTTATATGAAACGTGATCGTTCGTTGGTGACGACACATTTACATGAGCCACTTTGAATTTAGCTTGAAAGTGGGTCAGCTGTTTCGATCAGGAATCTTATAGATTAAATAGTTTTCTACTGCAATTAAGTTTGATCAAAGCCACAGCACATCGTGCTTATGTAGTTACTTGAAGTATGAGTTCAGAAAATCTAAAGTTTTTAGGGTTCCGTACCTCAAAAGAAACAAACGGAACCTTTATAAGATCACTGGTATGTCTGTTTGTCGGTCTGTTACAGCCAATTTGCTCTGAATCTAACGGTCCGATTAAATTTGCCTAACATTTTCCCAACTATGTTGGGTTCGGCTTCCAGTCTAACCGGATGCAGTTAAATACCAATATTTTACATGGAGCGACTGCCTATCTGACCTCCACAACCCAGTAACTTGGTAATACGATAATAAATAATAGACTACTGATAATAGACAGACTTCCGGGATTATGACGCCTCGTAAGGACTTTCAAAGATCGATGAATGACTGCCAGGACCAACGGCTTAACGTGCTTTCCAAGGCACGGAGGAGTTTCGGTATGTAAAGATGGTCACCCATCCATGAACCAACCCCGGCAAGCGTAGCTTAACCTGATGAATCGACCCAAACGGCTGTTATTACTTGGCCAAGAGCTCCTCTTATTTATTCTTAGTAGAGTATTTATATTAATTATTTTTGCTTGCAAAGTGGGAATGAAGCTAATTAAAATGTCCACTTAATTTTGAGTTCCTACATCTCAGGGTGGCTTGTTTTTGCGGGCCGATTCCCGGCCACCGTAGGCGCGGACTTGCGGTCGGTGAGCAACGGGTAGCTCACCGTCCGATAAGGACCAGCCGGTCGATTCTGTAAAAATCTCACCGTGAAAACTTAGGTGAAGTGAGCTTAAAGTGAGCTGCAGTTGCTAGAGATTGACACTATTGACAGCTCACTTCACCTAAGTTTTCACGGTGAGATTTTTACAGAATAGCACTACAGGCCCGGGTCGACGGCGCGTTGTGTTCCACGCGCGCCTCAAAGAGATGTCAGCACAACTGACGGGGTCCGCTAGGAACAATATCTGCCGGGGTCACGGGAAAGTCCGAAAACGATTATGTTCTGCCGACCCTAAATACGTAAAGCGGGATAATCATAAAATAATGATGTTGATGAATCGACCTCAACCCACTAAACTCAGCAACGTTTTTCTTTTCAATTATCTCAAAGATCTAAGTGATAGTGTCTGCGACAATCA
Organism: Agrochola circellaris; assembly: GCA_914767755.1. NCBI lineage: Eukaryota > Metazoa > Arthropoda > Insecta > Lepidoptera > Noctuidae > Agrochola > Agrochola circellaris. The sequence goes on along the minus strand of OU611839.1, from coordinate 8,600,310 downwards.
AACCCCTCGGAGGAGTCGTTTAGTACAAAAGAAGCTATTTTAGTATTCAGCACACTTGTTCTCATTACGAGGGGGTTTTGTCCTATTATTTATGCGGTACGTGAACTCTTTACTTGGCAATACGTACGTACATTTTTATTAAAAACGACGTTATTAATTTCAAGCATACATTTCCCTAGGCGCGAATTCTTCATATAAATGTTTAGTGAAGTACCGACAAAAAGTGTTTTTGCAATATTCATAATGTTTCGGAAATGTATACGTAGCATGCATGCATGCTTAATAGCGTGGGGACCAAGGCGGGTAGGTTCATAAATTCTGAAAACACTCAAAGAAATGTGCAATTTGAAAGGTTTCTACTAATTTCAGGAGTCCCACATAACTTTAATTAGTTCGGAATTAATTTTCAATTGTTTATATGCTGCGCATCGCGGTTTTACCCGCATAACTCTCGATCCCGCAAAAATATCGGGATGAAAAGTATCCTGTATCGTAACCCAAGTCATGGTCTACCCATGTGCCAAATTTTATTCAAATCCGTTTAGCCGTTTTAGCGTGAAACAAACTCACTTTCGCATTTATCATAATAAGTTAGAATGTTTGTCTTTATTGATGCCTATTTATATTAGCATACTAGCTGCCCGCCCCGGCTTCGCTCGAGTAGCACTAAGTACGTATCTACGGCGCACCTACCTGCCTACCCTACCTACCCTACCTACCCTACCGACCCTACCGACCCTACCTACCCTACCTACCCTACCTACCCTACCTACCCTACCTACCCTACCTACCCTACCTACCCTACCTACCCTACCTACCCTACCTACCCTACCTACCCTACCTACCCTACCTACCCTACCTACCCTACCTACCCTACCTACCCTACCTACCCTACCTACCCTACCTACCCTACCTACCCTACCTACCCTACCTACCCTACCTACCCTACTAAAAAGTATCCTATGTCCGTCTCCTGGTTCTAAGCTACCTCCCCACCAATTTTCAGCCAAATCGGTTCAGCCGTTCTTGAGTTATAAGTGGTGTAACTAACACGAATTTCGACTTTCTTTTATATATATATAGATATAGATACTGACGAATACAGTTACTCTGAAATTCCTCAAAATCCTTACTCACCTGTACCTAAGTCTGAAATAAATAACTTTGCCGTTTGCACCAAAAAATTGTCACATTTCCATCATTATCACAGGACCAGAAACTGATTCAAATAATTCAGATCAATTTCATGTGCACTAGTCGTGATTCTTTTGGAACGTTACAATTGATACAATCATACGATATTTGGCAAGGCCATTCCCGTTTGGCAAATAACCAGAATGTCTTTCTAGCGATAGTGTAGGGGCAATTGATATTAATGTCGGCTGTGATTCATTTATCTCATCTTGCGACTGTGTATTCAAGGCTACTTCTTGATATACATTAATTTGTTTATATTTCGGTGTCACTAATACATATTATGTTTTGGTAACGTGCAACCCTTTGGGAAATACAGGCGTAATATCATCAGGATTGTGCCGGATTATAGCAGTTCGTCGTGGACGTGGTACGACAGCGTCACCCTAACGATTTTATTTAATATTTACGATGGATTACAAAAAATAATGCTTATGATGCAAACTTTCTACGACAGGGATTTTTTAAATTTCTGAGCAGATTTACGGTCGATATGAGTCATTTTATCAGTCATGAAATTATTTTTCTCTAGTGTACTTCATATGCATTTTTACCCCTATTTTACGAAATATTTTTGTTATAGCTCTTTAGGTCCTGGCCCGTCCTGGTAGTCCTTTATCAATTCTTGAATGACACCAGAATCACCGTTCCAGGTGAACACGGTTTTACACTATAGGTACTAATTATATTATATTATAACACGACAAATTGACGTAGGTTGTCAATTTTCCTAATAATTAATTTCCTTGACTGTACCTACAATCCAATATTTATCCCACGTTTGCACGGACGTAAATATATCGCGGCCGGATTTTATCGCGCACTGAATTTTCAACTGTCGTTATTGAGCTGAGCATTGAGAATCCAACGCGCTGAGCCACACTCTCATCCCAGCGCGTTGAAAAACACACTGTTGGATTTTCAACTTTCGGCGCGAAGCAAAGCGTTGAAAATCGAGTGCACGAAAAAAAATCGTCGCGGGAAAAAATCGCCCGTGCGTACCTGGGCTTACCATCTATCTTTTATTTATGGCTTTGGTTGTAATCACAACATCCTTTTAAGGATAAAACCGGATAAAATCCGGAAAGCTGAAATTGAATACCGGAAAAATAATTCATTAAGGTAAAGTCTGTTGCTAAGAGCTGAAAAAGCCTTTTGTAAAAGAAAGGAGATCGCTGTTACAATTGTCGAATACCGACATCATTGATATACCCGCATGTCTACGTCACAGTGTATGTACGTGTGTATCTTTACATAAAGTCGCTTTTCCTGTCTATCTGTGTGACCGCGTTGTTCTTCTAAACTACACAACGACTAAACTAAACTACAAACTATGTATTTGGTACCTAAAGTGTTTACCAAAGTAGATTTATTAAGAGAAAAAGTAAAAGTTAGTAAAGGATCACTTAAGACAAAATTAAAAAAAACATCATACAGGATAGCAAATACCTGCACAGGCAACGGAAGGAACACGGCTGGGTTTTTGTCAGTAAAAGTCTGACACGCCCTCCCGCTCCGCCCAGAGCGGGAGAAGTTATTTGATAACTTCCCACCCTAAAAAAAAAATAGGATAGCAAATACGATTAAAAAAAATTGTTAATATATAAGTAGTAGGTATGTGTGTAAGGTGGTGCATTGTTATGTAAAAGAGCGCCTCTCGCCATCAAACGTAAAAGTTTGGCGAGTTTAGAATTAAGTAACACCTCTGTATTATAATATCATAAAATAAATTTTAAAAAAAAACGGATTTTGAGGTGGTTTTCACGATCATTAAGGCGACGATTACTGAATTTTAATGATTTTATACTGAAAATCACGTCTAGACGAGTAGTGTTAATGATTTGGAAAAAATATATGTTAAATTAGAGCATTTTCTTAACAACTTAAAATTGGCATATTTTAGATTAATATGTTTATATTACATAGTGAAATTAATTTGTAAAGTTATGTCTAACGCGCATAAAAAACTTAGAATCACGCAAAATCTACCAAGCGTGTTTTTCTGAAACTTCACCATTTTAAAGATAATTTAATGATTGATCTTCTAGTATACATGTTTCATTAAAATACCTTTTGTTGTATGTATAATAAATTAATAATGCGTCTAATTTGGGACTGAGCTCCTTGATGGGCGAGTCTTATCACTGGCTGGACGACGTTCGAAAGCTCAGTACAGAACACGCAAGCTAATCACTCAAGGTCACTGGCTTATATCTGCGTCTTAAGAGAATTTATTCTGGACGGTTTATGTGTACGTCGGGAGAGGAGGCCGATTGGAGCTGGAATCTACACCGTTGAACATTTTACTGAGCGTAGATGTGTTGCGGGCCAGAGGAAAAAATCTAAAGCTGATTATAGATTTTTAGGTTATATGATGATAATGAACTTGACATTTACAAAACGAAACGTTGGACAGTTTCTAGGCACTTGTTGTCCGTATGATGTCCGATGGTAAAGCGGGCTACGTCACGCCACCGCAGCGCCCTCGTCGACACGTACGAACGTCAGGCTAGACTCTGTCGAAGCGCGCCAACACTTGTGTTTCGTTGTCAATTGACATCTCGTACTCATGACCCTTCCGATATGTATAATACATTACATGTAATAAGCAAATCTTGATGTTTTGCCAAGCCGTTTAAACAGTGCGAAGCAGGGGTGAGTTGCTAGTTATGTATATTTTGTCGTATTCAAAACATAATTGTTTCGAGTCGTATTGACTCTTCACACATTGATGCCTCTTGACGATACTTTCCGGCAGCGTCCTTTAGAAATAGGGTGTGCAGATGAGCAAGCACATTTTATCACATTCGAGAGAATTCCCTAGACGTCGCTACGTCGTCGGCGCCTTTTAACGAGGGTAGCTAATATCTTTGTAAATAAATCGATTATTTTAAAATTCAACTAGGGAGCTTGTAGCCTACAACGTGTTTTACGGTTAAAATGTTTCTTGGTCAGGGAAAGTTTTGGTGCCCTTATAGGTATGAGGACCAGGGAGTAAAGATCCCTCATCCTTCCTAGAAAAGGGAGGATCCTCTGACCAGACGATGTGTCTGGTGGGCAACTGCTGAACGATTCATGTCGGGACGTTGTATATATACTCATCGCGCTGTAAACCCGGATTATGCGGACGTCAGTGTGTTGCGCAAAAAAAGATATGATACAACGCTACATACGAACTACGCATCAAAGACCTGACGTCACACAATTCAAGCAATGCATCGCGCAAGCAGGGTTTACCGCGCGACGAATATTTATACAATGTCCCGACATCAATCATCGCTGTGGCTTCTAAAGCTTTTTTACGTTTTGAGGACTAAAGGTAAAAAGGGTTCAGATACAAAAATAAAAATGGCAATAGAAGCTTCTGCAAACAGGCTCTTGGGAAAGTCGGATAACTAACTCAAAACTAGTAATATTGAAAGCCAAGTTTGAAGTCCCTAAGTAAAGTCACTTAACAAGATAACAGCCCTTCTTCCATGTGAACTGAGATTATCTAGAAACAGACGTAAGAAAATAGTTGTATCTGGTAGAAAGAATCAAACTGACTCTTCTGATGAAACATTGCTTGTTGCCTATGCATAAGTAGTTATGCAGAAAGTGGGAAATATCGCAAATAGCTGTCAAATATTTCGCCGTTTTAATTAATTTGGCAATATTACTGTATGGAAATAAGAAATATGGCTAACTAGTAAACTAAAATATTGATTGATGATAGGGATCGTAGCAGTTGGCTTTCTGTAGTTTCTGCCTACTTTTCTGTTTCTGACTTTGACTTTGAAGACGTGAGTATATCTATGTTTATAAAACTATAAATATCAGATTGTCCGACAAAACCCCACTGTAACCAATTTGTTAAGGTCGGCTCACGCAGCTTAAATCATTAATTTTACTGCTAAATAATGACTAATATCGTCTATGGCCGGACGGATATTCTCGTCAATTAGACCAAAAATAATCAAAAAATTACAGGTAACAGGTAAAATTCTGAAAAATGTCGAAAGTGACGTAAAGCGCGCGTCAATGTCAAACCGCGGGGATAGACCGGTTAAGGCTCTAAAGTCCAACGTCTAACTAAATATTATTTATCAATTTAAACAAGTAAAAAGGCACTTTTAAAATCCTATTCAAATCTAAAGAAACTTTGTAACCGTTTAATTTTCATTATTAACAAATTAATTTTCAAACTTTCTACGTGGGTTAAACAAATACGAACAATTAGCGATTGATGCGGAACCATTAATAGATGTAAACATTGAAATTATCTGTAGGATCTTTAGGGTAAAGTTTCGTCTTAATTGTATGACAATATTGATATAAGATTGAACCTGTAAGCAGTGTTCGTTAATTTTAAAGTTGGTAATAACCAACTGTTATAGTTAATTTATGTTTAAATTGTTAATATTCTGGTTTATAGTTGACTAGCTGCATTCCGCGGTTTGTCCCGCATAGTCGATCGCTCGATCCCTTGAGAATATCGGGATAAAAAGTATTCTATGTCATAATCCAGGTCAGAGTCTATCCATGTACCAAATTTCATCCAAATCCGTTTAGTCTTTTTGCGTGAAAACGTACAAAACAAACTCACTTTCGCATTTATAATATTATTGAGCATTAGGATAAATATAGCTTGCAGACGGGATCTAAAAACCTATACGAATTAATAAGATTTCTTTTTATTTCTTCATGATATGTACTATCATTGTGACTCATTAAAAATAATTCTTATCAATAGTGTCGTCATCGAAAATTGCCATTTAGTTGCCATTAGTCAGTTATCATTTAAAGATGATTCGCCGGGTTTCTGGGAACTATCGGTACCTGGCCCCTGGCCTATTCGGACTATTTTATTTACTATCCGGCCGGATACTGCATTCAAGGTCAATATCCGGCCAAATAACTATCCTTTTCATAACAAATACAATGGTTGCAATAACTCCATGAAAGCGTATTGGAAACATAACAAGTATCTTGATATAATGGGAATGGCTACCGAGTAACACGTCATTATGACGTGATGTGGACTCACACTGATAAAAATGTCATTTATGGCTGTATAGTACAAGTACAAGCCATTACGGACTATTTACAACAACCATTGAGGTTATTGTGAAGAAAATAATTTTCTTTATGCATCACTACTACTTACGTAAATTGATGTTTATGGTAGTGTTAGTATATGGGGTAGGCACTGTTATGATTAAAGATGTCCGAAAAAACGAAAACATAAACCATCTAATTCTTATTACTTACCTAGTTATTATACAGAAAAGCACATATATTTATAAAGATAGATTAGAAATAAAAAAATATTACAAGGACTTTAAGAGCGTTCATCCAAAAACCTGGCAACGTCGCAAATAGCTGTCAAATATTTACCTGTAAAAAAACAGCGAAATATTCGACAGCTATTTGCTACGTTGCCCAGTTTTTGTATAAAGGCCCTTAATAAACTATTTTCAAGTCACGTTGACTTTAAAATATAAACTTATTCTCGCATTTCTGAAATAAAAACTGCAAAGACATGACTAAGTAGTTTTGGTACTACTCAGGAACCTACATTATGCAATACTTAATAAGAACTTGCAGGACGTAAAAGACACGAAAATGTATAAAAAGATGGCACCAAATACCTTTGCTGTCCAACATTAATTACACTACTGTGAAAAGAAGACCCGTCAGAAAGAGAGGAAAACAAAAAAAAAACATTGGGAACTGCACAGGAAGCTGTTAGTTTTAATGTTATTTTTTTATTGTTGTATAACAATAAAAAAAAATAACATTAAAACTAACAATCAATCTGCCTAGCCTTTTCCCAACTATGTTGAGGTCGGCTTCCAGTCTAATCAGATGCAGCTGAATACCAGTATTTTACATGGAGCGACTGGGTATCTGACCTCCATAACCCAGTAACTGGGTAATACGATACCCCTTAGTAAGACTGGATGTCAGACCTTCGGGCTTCTGATGACCCGTAACGGCTGTCAAAGATCCGCCAATGACAGCCGGGACCAACGGCTTAACGTGCTTTCCGAGGTACGGAGGAGTCTCGGTATGTAAAGATGGTCACCCATCCATGGCCAAACCCCGACAAGCATAGCTTAACCTGATGGATCGACTGGTGCGGCTGTTATTACTGAGCCACTAGCTCCTCGAAATACCATTAAAAAAACTAACAAAACAGTGAAAAAAAAAGAAGACATGACAGGCCAAAAAGGCTCATATCTCAGCATGAAGCTACAATATTAGAAAAAAAAAAACATTAGGAGGGTAGGTATTTTACTATAACGGTGGAGTTTCTTGCCCATTCTTCTCCATACGAAAACTACCTTTTGGAAGGGGCGACTAGAATCAATTAAATTTTTTGTAAACTTTGACGTTCAAAAGTGCCTTACAAGGGCCTATTTGAAATAAATGATTTGACTTTGACTTGGCCTTTTATGCAGTGCCGGATTAACCACGTAGCAAGAGTAGCAATTGCTACGGGCTCCGCGCTAAAGGGGGCCCCGCGTATTCAAACCCGGGCCCCACCTCCGCCTGAGCATAATTTTTTGAGTGAAACTTATTAAGAAGTGGTATATTGAATTTACTTGATGTCTCAAAAACGTGATACGTACTACCTTTGCCGACTAAGACGTCAGAATATGGGTAATACAATTTCTAAAAGTTGATTGCAAATAGACGTATTGAGTATTGTTTTTTTTTTACCACTTTATACATAAGAACCCATAGCAGATCAAGGGTCCGTCTATAAAATTTGCTACGGGCCCCGCGCTTGCTTAATCCCGCACTGCTTTTATGATATAGTATATAACGTTACAACTTACCTTGTATATTTTATTTATAACTACGTTTTATTTATGCAATACAGATTTAACGAGATTCGAGTCACCCGGATATGGTGAGCTTTATTTTTTATCGCTCATATGCATCAGAGGACTCCCTTTTTTATTCCGTACGAGTTATCTCAGAACGAGACATAAAAGCGTTTTATAGGATTTTGAATTTAAATTCCCAGCTTTGCTGAAATGTAGGTAATTTTACTATCTCTGCAATACATTATTTTCAAACGATACTTAATTTAAATAACTACTGCCTTCGGTAGGTCGTTATCGGCTTTATAAGAAACGTAATGTTCTTTAAATCTTGATTAGTAACATGAGGAAAACGTAAAAGAAAAACAGCAACGAAAAAAAATACAATGGTTTAATGCTACCACGTAGAAAGGCATTCGTAAACGTGTGCATAATTCACTCGTAAGTAACGTTCATGATATAGGAACCCACATTTATAAGCATGAAAAGTATCACCATAAGGTAAAGGAACATGAAACAGTCTGTTGTGGGTATTTTTTATTTGTTCAAGCTCGCAAAATATCGTAACGTACAATTATTATTTGTGCAAGGCGCGTTCAAACGAGGTTCCTGACCTCAATAGCTCTGTGAACCTTCCATAAAACCAGGTAGGTACCGGTCAAACAAATAGCTGGTTGTTGATTCTAGGAACGGTTTAAGGCCGAATAAACCATAACAGACGAATGCTCGGATATGGAAATACGGCGAGGCTTTTCAGCAAATTTGATTGTCTCTGAAATAAGCTTTTCAAAATTCTACAAACCCCTCCGTATGCTTCATTTTTGTATATTCACACACAGCTATACTGGTTTCTTTTTATTCTAGAACCCCTGAATCTACACGCAATGGATGAAAAACGCTTTGAAGATAGAAAAACAAATAACACAATAAACAAAGCGTATGTCCAGAACAAACCATGCAACCACGGACACAGGGAAAATAATGCAATGTAATATCCGTTTTTATGCGGAGAATACTGTACAATTGATGTTTTAGAATTCAGAGGTAGTGCTTGTTAGCACCCGCAGTCGACGGCTCTTCACTTAGTTCCTGTATATACAACATACTTGCATGCAAAAATAACAAGACACTCGTGGAATACCAGGGAAGTGTGGCCTGAAAATGTTTTTTTTTCCTTTATTTCTGTACTAAAACAACGCAAAGCGTGAGTTAGGACATCTTTGATTACGCAATGATAAGGGTCGGTATATCACAATTTGCCATTTGTGAAATTGTAAGTTTGGGGGATTTTTTTCCCGTCAGCGTAAGCAGGGTTAATAGGATGAAGCGTAATGCTCGCTCTTGATATCAATCAATCTGCCTAGCCTTTTCCCAACTATGTTGAGGTCGGCTTCCAGTCTAACCAGATGCAGCTGAATACCAGTATTTTACATGGAGCGACTGCGTATCTGAATTCCACGACCCAATAACTGGGTAATACGATACCGCTTGGTAAGACTGGTTGTCAGACTTTCGGGCTTCTGACGACCCGTAACGACTGTCAAAGATCCACGAACGACAGCTGGGACCAACGGCTTAATGTGCTTTCCGAGGCACGGAGGAGTCTCTGTATGTTAAGATGGTCCCCATCCATGAACCAACCCAAGCTTAACTTAACCTGATGGATCGACCCTTGCGGCTGTTATTACTCAGTCATGGGCTCTTCAATGATTGCTCTTGATATACGTATCAATAAATGTTAGCACGAATTTGTGAAGTATCTAGAAGCGCCTAAATTCTGAGACTAGTTCGTAAAACAAGAACTAAAAGACATCCAATTTCAAATTCAATTATTTCTAGCATTTACTGCTGAATAAAACTGGAATGAAGAAATAGTGATGTGGCATGAAGCCGTCGTAGGCTTCTGAACTGGACAGGTCATCCCGCTCTGGTTTTGATTGGCGTCAATACAAAGAGAGGTGCAACCAACCGAGTGATTGATTGTCTTACACAACGAAAATTTTTTACAGAAAACCTTACCAAAATACCTCAAAAACATATAAAACGTGAATTTCTTCTCGGAAAGTGAATTACGAGTAAACTGTATTACATTATTTATAATCTGTAAAGCTGAAAGAAAAGAACAGAAAACAGATAAGCCGTTTAAGGAAACGTCCATTTTTAAATCATTTGTGAGGGATTATTCTGTTTCAGATCTTCCAAAATAACGAGTTGAAAATCTCTGCTTTTTTATGGAGATTAAAAGTTTTTTGGGCTTGTTGCACACGTTTTCCGGTTTCAAATAGAATGTAAAGATGAAAACTATGATTTTATGAGACATTTGGAACGTGTACTTTTCTAAATTACAGTAAATTGCAGTTGAAAAAATCCAAAAGAAAATCGTCTCTTCACGTGACCAGAGGCCTGGCCTATTCTTTCGCCAAAGAATCAGCATTGCCATATAACGTGGCAATACTGCCAGCTTTTTGGACACTTTTCCTGTTGACAGCGATGTGGACGAATTTTTTGATGCCGTGTGATTATTTCCCTCCACTTTTTATATACTTGTACATATTATTATTATTTTAAGCCTGTTAGTTTTTAAATCGTGAGCTTAAATGAATGTTTACGATAATGCAGATATCTACTCATAAAGAAAATAATGATGATATTTTTTTGTTCCAAATAACTACTTACTCAGTATTGCACCTGCTTTTATAACTCTACTTGTTACTTTGGCATCCCTTATTTGTAGATTGAAAGAAATACTATAATAACTTTCTTTACAAAAAAGTTTACAGACATTCGTACAAGGAAAAAGAAAAGTATTTGTCTCACAACGCAAGTTCCTGACAAGGGGAAATATCTTCCACAATAGGTATTGTACAATCTGTTTATCAACTTCTCTCTACTCACACAATAACGTTAACAGAAAAGTTTTTCAACGATAAGTAGGTGCTAAGTATCGGGCACTCGACATTTACATAAAAGATAGACTTTTGTTCGCGATAGATATGACTAATATTTTATGTGTTCATTAAGATTGACTTTTCATTATTTCGTTTTTACTACTTATAGACGACGTATATTTAGTAACCTTATCAGTTTAACTGTTCTTAAAGAACCCTGTAAGAAATCGATACGTGTTTCATCTCTCAACGAGGCATCTTCGGTGGATGTTCGGCGCTTGACGTGGCAACACGTCGTGTCTGGGTTCGCAACAAGTCAATCGTCATCCTAACTACTTGCTTTTGATGTTTTCCCACCGTACATTGTCGAAATATTCAGCATCTTCTGGTTTAAGATATGATTGTCTACTTAAAACTTTATATGCATGATTATATTTAAGAAATAAACTTTAACCACAAATTGTGTAAGTCGTTCGGCACCGAAAATGGAAAACTTAAAAAATATTAAAATTCAGAGCAGTTTCCTTAACTTAAAAGTTATTTAAGTAAAGAAGTGTTTCCTTTCTTAGCAGAAAACTCTAGTCTGTCTTCTAGAAACAGGAAGTTGAAAAACTAGAGGACGCGAAACTTTTGAGATCCTTTTGTCTGCACCAACTTAAACAAAAGCAAAATGGCTGCGTGTAGTTCAAACAACATGACATTTGGTCGAGTTAGTTTTGTGTTCAACACTTTTTTTTATCTCATTTTCTCTTCGAAAATGTCGTATATACAGGGTGTAAAAAGACACATCACAAAGCCGTAAACTACGCATACTGTACGTATAGCTAAGTAGCTTTGCGCAAAAATTATTGCTGGGAACCGTAATTTTTTTTTTTTTTATAAAAAAAAACAAGTTTTTATTGCGCGCAATGTACGCGAACCCACGCTTGAATGAACGGATTCAGTGTTAGTTGAGCTCCGCCCCTACGCTACGTAGGTAGGTACTTGTTGTTCATTGCGTTTTTGTAACTTCAAATGCGTAATCTGTTAAGATAAATCTAAAATTCAGGTAATGTTTGTTTGGAAAAAAGTTTCGTATTATCGCATAGAATTCATTTGCGTGAAAAAGTAAAAAAAAAAAATGCGACTTTGACCTTCAATATCTCCAGAACCAGTGGATTCCCAGGTATGGTCTAGTGGAAAAAAATTATACAAATAATGGGTAGAATATGTGGCTTTCGGCTTCGGAAAGTGTCTTTTTACACCCGATATTTTGCATGAAAACCCGCGGTTCAAATGCGAGTTTTTTTCTTTTACTAAAATTATTCTTCATCGTTTGCAATTCAGGATAACTAAGAGCGGTCTGAAGCAGTGAAGTTTAAAAAGGTTACATTTTAAACGCAAAATCAGGTTAGCCATGCTGACGTTGATGTTAATGTCGGGATTTATTTTTCGTATAGAGATTAAATATTTTCAAAGTCGAGAACAATTGTGCCAAGTGAAATTTGCATTAATGTGACCCTGCGCTTTAATCAGTAAGCGTAAAGCTTCGTGTAGACCAGCGCGACGCGACACCGGTTATTGTTATACCGTCAAGTTTTCTTAGAAATTGTATTGTTCGTGTCACGGCGCGGCGTCGCGTCGCGCTGGTCTGTACGAGCTTTAACTCATTTTTAAGCCATTATTCTGTAAAAAAAAACACGAGTCCTACAAAGAATTTTATATTTTTTAAATACAAATAATTTTTATTTGTTGAACATAGGTAGGTTAGGTACAGATGTTGTAATTATTTAAGACCTCTATGTCTAGCCGTCATCGGCGTACAAATATTATTTTGGTTCAAACATGCTGATTATAATAAATTATCATACATTACTCGTATTAAACAATTCTAATTCAAATTTTCGACGCAATGAAAACATTCCAATAAAATATAATAATAATACATTTTTGTAAAAATTGACATAAATGTCAAATAAATAATAAATCATAACAACAAAAAAATTAAAACGTTTTCGTTTACCATGTTGTTCATTATAAACCTTTGAAACAATCTCAATAGGTAGTTTGTTTATTGGAAAATGTTCGAGTTGAGAGTCGATTTTCATGCTACAAATAAAGAGCGCCGAAGGCTTTAAACCGAAACTTCATCGTGAAGTTTTGCCAATGTCATGAAGTTTCTTCGTAAAATGTAGTCTTAAAGTTTACAAAAAAACAACATTAAATAGGTGAACATAAATTGTGCTTTCTTGACAGTATTTGCAATTTAATTTGGCCCTTATTCCAGGCAATGTCTGTCAATTAATACATGTGTTTGAACCCTAATAAATGAAATACTATTGCACGAACAATAATGCGTATTCCAGCTTTCAAGTCTTCTCCGAAGCTTTCCGATACCACAACAATTTAATCTGAGACGTCTATTAGATTCTGAATGTTCAATTAAAACGTTATTTAGGAACCATTTTGGTATTTTGCGGCCGTAGTTGGTATTTAAATCATAAGCTCTAGGTGGTGGTTCTACATGCTATTAATTTTCGGCTATGAAACCAACGAGTTGTCTTTGAAGTATAGCTTTGTAATTTTGTTGATTTTATTAGCCATTTTGAAGATTAATTCATGTTTCCATGTAATAAATAAGTCTTGTGTACAACGCCTGATTCTTGCTTCTTAGGAGTCCGCTCGACCCGAACTGTTCTTAAATTATATACCAGACACGTCCTATGCGACAAATTGTACAAATGTATCCCTGCACAAACTAATATATCAACGGCCATTACGGTACACGAAACCCATATTTGCCGACGTAAGCAAAATAGCATCCAAGTTACTCCGGTAGTTTGTGTCCAGACACGACAATTTATTCGACTCCAAGTGCTATTTTCGTGGCTACACGTACTTTATTACTTGGTTTTCGATGTCCATATTTATAGGAATAAAAACAGGCTGAGGGGTTGTTTTTATTTTATTTTTGCGAGCTGTTTTTATGGCCGCATACTCAAACGCCTGCTGCGGCTCGGTTTCCGCAACTCTGCCTCGTGTGTAGGAGCATTTGATGCGGAAACTTAGTTAGTCCGGCATGTTACAAATGACGGTCCGTAACGGCGGTCAAATGTTTGCAATACTAGAGTAATTACATAAATAAGATAGCGCCAAATTACCTTTCGTAGTACTTGGGTACTTGTTTTTTGTTTGCTCTGCGGTTGTAACAGTATATACATTTTGAGGTGTAACGGTTATGAGGGCGACGTTAGGATATGAAGGTAAAGGACGAAACCTTAATTTCGCTGAGTTTTTAGAACAGTTTTAGGCTAAACAGAAAGTGATATTAAGAGCGTTTATTTTGAAAGTGGGTAACGTCGCAAATATTATATGTCAAATATTTCGCTGTTTTGATTAATTTGGCAATATAGCGAATTATTATGTGTAGGAAGAGTTTATTATTCCATTCGCCCCCTAAAAATGTTGATTATGAAATGGACTAATTAATATTGTAACACCGAATATTAAGTTTTAGATGTAAAAAAAAGTATTTGGACACTTTCCAAGTGCCTTTTTTACACCTAAAACAAAGGGTCAGAAAATTCAATGTTATAATTGCATTCATTATTAATATTCTAGTTCGCTAGTTAGCCACATTTCTTATTTTCATATAATAATATTGCCAAATTAATCAGACCAGGTGTTCTTAAAGAGTCATAAAGAACCCTGTAAGAAATCGACACGTGTTTCACCTCTAAACGAGGCACCCTCAGGATGACGATTGACTTGTTGTAAACTTTTGACAGCTATATGCGACGTTGCCAACTTTTAGGATAAACGTTCTTAAGTTTTTTTTTTGAAAATGTGATTAGAGGCTGCAAGATAGGGCCTACTATAAGCTGCCTATTATAAGCTGAGTGGGAGTAAAACTTTTAGAAATGATGATGATGTACTCATTATCATGTTTTCAGCCGAGAGACGGCCACTGCTGGACATAGGCCCAAGCAACGCTACTTCGACCGGTTCTGCGCTTCTCGTATCCAGCAGATTCAAATCCTAAGTCTAGTTAACACAAGACAAATGATAACGCTAATAGATAATCACTGAAGAGATAGGCAAAGAAGTAGGTGGGTACTATTCAACACATACAATTAGCCTAAAGCATCCCAAAGGACAGGAATTTGCCCCTCCGCAAGGCAATCACGACATATTATTACCGATTTTCTGACCCTTTTCCCCTGTCAAACATAATAATTTGGTGCGTCACTTTCGTTAGCTATCAACCAGAGCAGGGCGTGTCTTTACCACCTGTATGAATGTGTGCTAACCTTGGGCCCAATGTCGCTACAACTGGGCTGACTGGGCCCAGCCAAAAGGCTTTTACGTTAATAACTTTTTTTAACTGTTCACTTTGTTGTCGTGATTGTAAACATTGTTTTGTTTTTTTTTCCAGTATGTTGTTGGCACTTTATAATTGCAATTAGGGACGGGAAATGGCGAATTAAATATGCATGCGTCAGTGTTTTAGAATTGTAAAGAGTGTGAGTAACTGTACAATTGCACAGTGAAATACCTAAAGTTTACTTTTTTACACGTCGGCTAGGGACACCCCTAGGAGTGTGAAACCATGGTTTTTGGATCCGTTTTTCATGTTACATACTTCAAATATTTTATTTAATTATTATCCTGATAATTTGAATATTTCGGTACATAATAAAGAAACAATTTCGAAGAAAACAAATTATCCTAATTAATAATATTATAAACGTGAAAGTGAGTTTGTTTGTTACGCTTCCACACTAAAACGGCTGAAGGGCTTTAGATGAAATTTGGCACATGGGAAGACCACGACCTGGAGAAGAACAAGACCAAGACCTGGACATAGGATACCTTTTATCCCGATATTTCCACGGGATCGAGACTTATGCGGGTGAAACCGAGGGGTGCAGATAGTAATAAAATAATTACTTGAACGCGTTGAAAGCAATAATTTCAAAATGTTCAACTTTTTCATTCGGCAACATAGCACTCAGCACGCTTTTTTCTAGCAATGAAATTGACGCTTTTACCGTCATGTTTGCAATTTCATTTTTACGGCAACCGAGTCTCTTTCCTTTGACGAAATGCTAAACAAAAAAGCTTGTAAAGTGTACGTGTGTTTTGCAATATTCCTCAAATATCTTCCAATCGTATTTCAAAATAAATAGGGAAATGCATGCGTATCCGTAAAGGTGCTCACCTTCAAAGATATGAACCCATTTCAGCCCCTAGGAAACGAAAAGGGGCCAACGGCGTTGTCAGTTTATCAAACCTTTTTATCTTCATCATTATTTTTAGAAATAAGTTCATCGTCCTGTTTTGTTTATTTTACCCGTGATTTCAAACTCAGGTAGATTTCGTAAATAATTGCGAAATTAATTTGGACTCTACCACCTGGCTTAGACAAGTGGCAAACGCTTTCAAAGCGTTTCGTATTTCGACAGCTCTTTTCAACGAGATTGACATAAGCTTTTCGGTAGCTGATGTCAGTTCCATACCTTTTTATTTTCCATCGTTGTTATCGCTGATAGAAGTTTACTTTGTCTAGTTCCTCTGGACGTAATTTTGAGAAAGAATTCTTATATATATTCTTAGGCATTAGTTAGGGTTTATTGAGCAAACTTTCATGAGTTTAGTTAAAGCGGGATCGTTACTGAAGATAGATGACCTATTTCATTAAAACGGTAGTTACTTATTTTTGAAATCCTACAACTGGTATTACAGATTTTTTTACATTAATTAATTGGAAGTGTATAGAGTGCCGCTAGCGCTCGCACTTTATATCGGATAAAGTGCCGTTATTTGCGGCATAATAGTGGCGCTACCTGGGCCCGGCTTAAGTGCCGTAAGCATTGCATTGTCATTTGTTATTTTGTTTGATTGTTGAGGTTAGTTGGCCGCCCTTTGTATTGATTGATTGTATTTGTTTTAGATAATTAAATCAAAAGTCTAGTGACTTTTGATATAATTATCTAATATTATGATTGAATTTACGAAAAATTAAGTAGCAAATGAAAATGGCTGGGTTAGGTTAGGTTAGAACTATGACCACGCGACGCACGAGCCGAGCGAGCGGAGCGAGTGGTGCCACAGCAGCGGCCGGGGAGTGCCAGGGTCCGTTTAGGTACAAGAGAATGTAATGTTTGGGTATGAAAATGAAAAATGTTTTATTAATTATACAAGTAAAATTTAACAACTAGTGATTGGAGTCTCCTTTTAAGCAAAAAAGCCTGTGTTAGGAGACTCTAAAATATGGGTATGTGGTGTTTTACAGCGAAGTAACCTCAACAATCAAACAAAATAACAAGTGACAGTGACTCAGTGACTCAGTGACAGTGACAATGACAATGCAATGCTTACGGCACTTTAGCCGGACCGAGGCAGAGCCACTATTATGCTGCAAGCGGTACTTTTAATTAATTTCAGGAAACTTAAGACTACATACAGTCATGAATATATTTAATTAAACAAATTGACACCATACGTCAATTTGCCATGTTATTTACAATACATTTCAAACTACAGTCAAAGAATGACATTTGTGATTTGAATATACTAATTTTATTTAAGTTAATTTCCCTGGCTGACCATACATGGCATACATTTTTTCAAAATATATAAACCACCAAATAAAGCTGTAAGTACCTGTTTACGTCAATCCGTTTACACGAAAACAAAAGAAAGAAAGATATTACCATTTACACGTGTCGAGGGCGAGATACATAAATAATTCATCCGAGATACACTTTCTTATAAATACGTATGATTGAGATGGGAGATTGTATATACTGCCTTCCCATTCGCTTTGGCCGGGACAGGTAACCTAGTTACAAAAACAATGCTCGCATAGGGATGAAACTTTGTGTGGACTGGGATCTATGGGGTAAGTCAATCGGCAATATATGTAAAATTAATGTATATTATCGAATGCTAGGTCAATAACTGTTGAATCAATTGTTTCTTTTAAATAATGATTGTTCATAAAGTATAGTTGCTTACATCTTGTGCAGAGTCAAAGATTAATTTGCCCGCAAGCTGTGTTCAGATAGTCGCTGTCATCATATTGTAAAGCCAATGAACATCGTTAATCTTGCATTGCATATTATTTTTATTCCGTCAGCGTCCTTATAGGGATACTTTCAAATAATTTGATTAAAAACAAGGACAACAAATACAGGACCTGTACTTCCGATACAAAAAAATGAACCCTGAATTTGTTAACAGGTGAGAAACTGACCCGCTTATCAAACGCAATATCCAAGAATTGCATCCTTCATCAATTTTATGTTACCATTAAGATCTGCAGTCATTCAACCCTATCACGCCATAAACTATTCAATGCAGCCTATTCAAGCGATACGATATCCCATTGTAATATTGATTGATATAAATCGTCTCTGTATCACAGTTCCAAGCGAATGGGCTATTACACTGTGCTGGTCTCCTGGCGATAGCAAATTATCCGTTTGTATACCCGTTATCGTGTGTGTTTCGCTACAACCACTAAATACGCCGCATATACGAGTAGTGTCGCCTAGTTCCCATATCTGCGATGTAGATTGTACCTATATGATGTGACGATGCGATAGGCTATCAGCATTTTGGGATTAAAAGAGGTTTCTATGAAAAAATCTCGATATAGGGTATGAGAGATATAAGTAGATTGTATAGATGGATAAAAATAATTGGAATTGGTACACGTTGACTTATTGGATGCTTATAAAGGAAAACAATATATATGTCGTCGGATGATTTGAAAATTCGAATTTTCGCGGATTAATGTTTTCACTATTTTCTAATTATCCGTGTTTTCGCGAAAATTCGAATTACTTAATCATCCTACGACATATATATTGGTTATATGTCGCCAATGCTTTATTTTCATTAGTGGAATTCCATCACACATATACAAAAATGTTAAATGGTAATCATTATATCCACTCAGTTGCCCTGTCTATTGAAACGTCGCATTGTCGCTCTCCGTATAAAACTGTCGACGAATGAAAAGTGTTTAAACGAAATTGGACAAAAACGTCCGAAAAAACTGCATGAGCCGAGCTTTTAACGTGGAACTACTCGCTAACTCGCTACGGACGTTCGTCGTCAACTAATGTGCAATCACTCTAAAGCATAGGGTAATGGACTAGTGATCCTAGTATACGAGTATCAATAGGGAACAAGATATATGGGCTCTTTACATGCCATTTGGTGTCGCTGTGAGTTACTGGGCGCTGAGTGGATAGATCAATAGATACTTCATCATTACGGCTTACGCTCAAGATATTCCTATACAGACTACTATCAATTTTTCCACTAACTACTCTCTCTTAACGATCGTTATAAATTGTCGCCGAATGCCAATCTGAATCGATTAGCATTCTCATTCGATACACGGCTTAACGATTATACGTACAATTTTAGAGCTGCGCTGTTACTGAGCCCAATTAATCTATTGGATTCATTCGAATTCCCCACGTTTGCCGACAATTTGTAAATAGAAATAGATATTAGTTAAATATAAAATACGCATTGTCCACGAAGTTTCATTATGTTTTACTTTGCAATTTAGAATAGGTTCTGCTTTGTATCTATACTAATATTATAAATTGACACCAGCAATTTACACTACGCTAACTTGAATTTTGGGCAATTTCCGTTTTTAATGCCAAATTATTCATATACGTCGCGCGATTGCAAAAATTACATTCACTAATGTAATTTTTGCACTCGCGCGACATATACACGGTTAACTGGGGTTAAATTCAAAACTAACAATTAATAAATAAATTAAATAACGGTAAACATTTTAATAAATTATCTTTATTAACAAAAAATTGATTTCATTTTTTCTTTGACATGCCTCTGGTGTAAAATCTACTTTTCAAGTTAGCGTTATGTTCATTCCTGGTGTCGAAATGTTTGTAAGTTTGTATGTAGGGGGTTATCTTCGGAACTTTCACTAATTGGAAGCTACGGTATTGGCAAGTGTCATAGGATGTAGTTTATGTTAAAACAATAAATTTCACGCGGACGAAGTCGCTGGCAGAAGCTAGTATATAATAACTTCAATGAAATTCACAAATATGAAAACTTTTATTATTTGTATCTTACGTGAGCCGATTTTAAACTGGTTAATACGTCCTATGGCTGAATATATTGTAAAAAAAAATACATAAAGGTTTTGTAAATAGATAAAAATATATTTTTCTTTGATAAATTCAAAGAAAAATATATTTTTATATACGTCGCGCGATTGCAAAAATTACATTCACTTAGTAAATGTAATTTTAAAAGAAAAAGATTCCGATATTAAATTACTTTCCGTTATCTTTAAACTCTTAATGACCTATTTTACGACTAAGTGGCCCGCATACCTGCTATAAAGTCTAAGCTGGATTTTTATTGCCTGGACAGATGACTTAGCACCTAGATAGGATGAGAGTACCAATGTGTACCATCTATTCATTCATTTCAGACGAAAGACATCCGCTGCTGGCCTCAGGACCAAGCACCGCAACTTCAACCGGTTCTGTGCTTCCGGCATCCACCAGATTCCTACGGCCTTCACAAGGTCATCGGTCCACCTTGTGGGAGGCCTTCCAAAGCTACGTCTTCTGGTCGTCACTCCAGAACCTGTCGGTCCCATCGGCCACCTGCTCTGACTAGGTACCAATAGTATATCTACTCGTCCCTCCTATATCAAAGAACGCAATTTCTACAATTATTTTCAAGGAATGATTAACTTATTTAACTTTAAAACTTGTATTTAAAATCACTTTCATCAATCGAAAAGCAATCATAAGTTCAAAAGTAAGATTAAGTGGTTTTAAGACCATCAAACATATTTTGTAAATAAACATTTACTGCAGATTGAAATTTGAGAGATTTTATCATCATTTCAGCCGTAAGACGTCCACTGCTGGACATAGGCCTCCCCCAAGCACCGCCACTTCGACCGATTCTGTACTTCTCGCATCCAGCGGATTCCTGCGGCCTTCACAAAGTCATCGGTCCATCTTGTGGGGGGGCCTTCCAACGAGAGATTTTATCACGAAATAATAATACAGTCAACCAAAATTAACTTTTAAAAGATCTTTAGTATCTAAAATAACACCAAAACCAACAGAGATTGTAATGAAAAAATCTCAGTTACGTTTTATCCCAAAATAAATTTTCTTTCATACACGTCCAAAAATAGACACAAGCATCCTTTAAGAGTCCTCCGATGTAATTAATCCATAAGCCCGGACCATATGGATTAATCACATCGGAGCACTTTGTTCAGGGCATAAAGGGCTCATGCTCACATACATGTAGTTGGTTCCCTTTAAAACTTATGTGTACCTTACATAATTACTTATTGATCTCCAGGCAGTTAGCGTAGATTAGCCACAAATTGATGCTCCTTTAACTATTACACGGGTGGGAGTGGCGTGGTACGGGACAGTCTGTTAATTAAGTATGGTGTTGTAAAGATATTAATTGGGGCTCTTAAAATAGCGACCGTTCCTAATTCACTTACATAGGTATGTTTTGTGCAAACAGTGCAGTATCAAATTCTGGGGACAGGTACTTACATAAAAGTCGTGCTGTCTGTATGGTTTGGTTAGAAAGTGTCATGCAAGATAATTTAGGCACAAGATACAAGCGACGCTTAGTTTGTGGCTTACCGAATATGTCGCATTGCCCCATACCGGAAACACAGGTATTTTATGACTTTTTCGGGCTAATGCCTCTCACAAATATAAACCCAATTTTTTAAATTAAGCAAAAAAGAAAAAACTTTTAGATAAAAACGTTGTGGCGGCAACTACACCGCCACATGCGAACTACGCATCAAAGACCTGACGTCAGACAACATCCTGACGTCACTCAAATCCTGCATCGCGCAATTAGAGTTTACCGCGCGGTGGACATATATACAAGCTCACGACTTCAACCTCTGGGCAATTGCCCGCCAGACATGACATCCGTCTGGTCGGAGGATCCTCCCTTTTCTATGGTGGATGAGTGAACTTTACACCCTGTTCCTCATACCCCTAAAACGTTATTATTATTACTAGCTACCGCCATCCAGTGGCTTCGCTCGCGTGATATCTTTATAAATGATAGCCTATGTTATTCAGTGATAGTATAAGCATTCAACTGTTGAAAGAATTTTTAAATCGGATCAATCGGATTGAGTTAATTCGTTACAAACATAAATACAAATATTTTCTCTTTTTAGATTACAACTCGTGTTTGTGGTGGAGAAATTGACCCACCTCAATAAGGTAGGAAACAATGAAAAAGACAAGGAAACGAGACAGCACATTCCTCAAGTACCTACTTATTTCGTTAATTTTAGTATTCTATTAAGCTCTAATTTAAATGTTTATCGCCTAGGTTTAGCGCTGCCAATAAACTTCCACGCTATATTAGTTCCGTCGTTTAAGCTAAGCAATCAGTTCTGAGCACGGAAGCAGAATTAATTTCAATGTCGATGTTCCAATACAGTGTATACAGCGTGTTTCAGAAAGGTGAGGCCAAATTTAAGGGTTTTCCATGAGACCAATATCGTAATCGCGAAAAAAATATCAACTGTCTCACACAAAACTTCAATAAGCACCCGGCCAAAATGTATGGGATGGCTGATGATTTTTCTACTTAAATATGACCACTCCTTTCTGATACATGCTTTATATAGTATAGTGTACCCTTAATGTTCATATTATATTTCGCATTATTAAATTGTTACCTTCAATTAAAACATTATGAATTATGTACGTATAATAAAATCATTACATATTTTAACACTGCATTACTAACATACAATTTAAATGTTAATGAAATGAAGGTAATACGATAATTATTATAAATTCTTTATTTAAAAACCCATAATGTTGGTGAAATAGTAAAAGTTTTTAAATATTCTCGTCAATTTGTTAATAAATATTATTTTATTCCATGCTTAATATTAATAAAATGACGGCCTTTAAGTCGTGACAAGTAAGAAGAACGATTATGAAATAAAATCTTGACAGGCGTCAAAGGCTTTTAATAGGGATGTGCCACGAACTTTTCAATAACGTTTAAATATTCGTGAAAACTTCGTGAAAGGTCGCGCCTTGATAACTTAACTTTGATTATAGCCGTCATTACATTGGCTTAGAATTAAGGAAATGCATTGTGAGAAATAGACAGTACAACTTTCTTAAAATATAACCTTAATAAGAATCCTATTTTAGATTATTTAATTTTATACTATTATTTTGTACAGTAGATGTTATAAAATATAACATAATATTTTTATAAGAAAATGATAAATAGGCAATATATTTAAAAATAATTTATTGTAAATATAATAATCCAGCCTATTACGGTCCCATTGGAGGGCAAAGGCCTCTTTTCATACAGAGATAAATAATAAAAGCACCTCGTAAAAATAAAACAGTAAATCCTAATTATAAAACAATCTCAAACAAGCTTAATTCTTCGAAGCATTATAAATAAAACAATTCGTGTTGTATTGTTTACTACACTCCGTACCTATATAAAGCAAAGCCGCTTAAATTCAGATTAAATGAAAACGTAGTATCATTAATATCTCAGTAAAACTCGAAGAAACTTCTCAAGCGGGTTACAGTAGATTTTAATTACCCCTGAGTCGCTTATTTCATGGCCCAACCGTAGGATCGTTAGCGACCTGAGTAATAGTTAATCGCAGAAGTAGTTTGAGCATTCAATTCTTGTTCTGTTATTTTAGTACGGAAATATTTTTATTTTACTTGTTATTATTGAGTGTTTATAAATGTATTATTATTTATATTAGGATCTTATAGATTTATGATGTGAGTTTGTTATTACTATTTTTTAGGTTTGCCTATTCAATTTTGAAGTTGCTACAATAATAATTATCAAAAATTATTCTTTTACATAAAGTACCTACTTTTTCATTTCTCGAAGTCAAAAATCATAATGCATTTTTATTAATTATGTAAAAGATAAAAACTATATAAAGAGGCAAACCGAAAGTCAAAGTCAAAGTCAAATAATTTAATTCAAATACTTAGGCACTTTTCAACGTCAAAATTTACAAAAAATAGAATTGATTGAAAGACGTAAGATTCAATATTGTGATAAAGAATTCGATTCCAGGCATTTACAAATGTGGTTTTTTGCATTATTTTGTTCCTAGATTTTTCTTTTTCTACAATTTTCTTTAACTGCAAAGTACCTAAACCATTACTTCACAGACTCACATTTTCTGCAAAGTAAAACAGCTTTGAATTTGTTTGTTAACACCGAAGAAAACAGCAAACAATTCTATTATTATGTTAACTAGCTGCTAGAGTGTGAGAGTTAAGAGCTTAAACAGCTTGCGTCGTTTAAGAAACAAGAATTAAACTAAGCCATCGAAGCTGAGCTGAAGAATTTTAAAAAGAATGCTGTTATATCGTATTCTACTCGAAATTGCATTCTAGATCTCCTACAAAGTGGCTGAGCCCAGATTTCAGTAATGGACTGGTAGATGTTCGCTTACCTTTCCCCATTTTGCTTGTCCCTGATTGGTTCTGTCAGAGATAGTTAACTGATTCAGGCGTGACCTTGCGGAAATCCATTATACAATACAATAGACGTAAATATACAGCGTGGCTGGGACATCGGCGCGAAAACTTTTACCATGGATTCAGTACATTATTCTGAACCCCCCTTTTTTTTTTGGGAAATTATCAAATAACTTCTTCTGCTCTGAGCGGCGCGGGGAGGGCGTGTGAGACTTTTACTGTCTAAAACCCACCCGTGTTCCTTCAGTGTTGCCTGTACGTTGCCAGGGGCCGCAGTATCCCAGGGGCATTCTTAACCCCTAAAAAAATCTTCTGTTTCATAGAAAAGTGCAATACCTATGCGGTCAAAATGTATGGAACAGCAGATTTTTATTATTATTTATTTATTTAACGGTTTATGTACACACATAAAAACAGACAATAAAAAAGGAACAGAAAAATACGTACAAAGGTGATGCTTATTTCTAAAGAAATCTCTTCCAGCATACCTTTTTTTTTTTTTTTTTTTTGGATGGGAAATTATCAAATAACTTCTCCCGCTCTGGGTGGAGCGGGAGGGCGTGTCAGACTTTTACTGACTAAAACCCACCCGTGTTCCTTCCGATGCCTGTGTGCCGAGGTCGCGATATCCCTTTCAGACAAACCCGCAACCCCGGCAGGCATTGGCCCTTCCGGACCCCGTCAGTTGGTGCTGACATCTCTTTGAGGCGCGCGTGAAACACAACGCGCCGTCGACCCGGGCCTGGTCCCTATCGGACGGCGAGCTACCCATTGCTCACCGTCCGCAAGCCCGCGCCTACGGTGGCCGGAAGTCGGCTCTCGACTCCCGACGCCCGGGGCGTCTCCTGCGGCGACTAGGGGCGCGAGGGGGCGCATTTTGCCTCTCCCTCGCGCGCTCCGCCTCCTCCTTCGCGAGCATTACTGCTTCGCAGAAGGAGGTGACGGCCTCCCATGCACTCTCGCTCCGGACCATGGCCTGAACCAGGGCCGGACGCGAGAGATCGCCGCCGCCGATCGCCTCCGTGAGGACACGGCGGTGCTCCGCCCAAGCTGGGCAGACCTCCACCGTATGCTCCACCGTGTCCTCCGGGCGATCGACACAGTGGTGACACCCGGGCGTTTCCTCCCGCTTTATTCTGAACAGGAACCTCCCGAAACAACCATGTCCGGTGAGGACCTGTGTCAGGCGGAAGGTGAGGACGCCGTGGCGCCTCTCTAGCCACTCCTCAAAGAGGGGACTTATCGCCACAATTGTGGCGTGCCCACTTCCAGCATACCTGAGATAGGAAAGTAGTTAAAGAGATGTCTATAGACAACGTGTGTAAGAGTAGAAGAGAATATAAAATACATAAAATAAAAACACCTAATTATTCACTAATAACCGACGAAAAATATCAGCGCAGGAATTTTCAGAATCACGTACTGAATCCATGGTAACGGTTTTCGGGTCGATGTCCTGGCACTCTGTATTTAGTAACCTATTCCGCTTAACTATTCCTAAATAGTCATAAAAGTCTTACTTAACAGGATTTTTTATGACTCTTTAGGAATAGTAAATATATCTACGTCTATTGTTTTTTTTTTTGGTTCTGTCAAATATTGCTTGGGCAATCACGCAAAACTTCCCGAAAAACTAACCATTCTGATGGCAAAAAGGGTGACATTTTGGGCTTGCTAGGAACTTTTACTCGATCAGTTTGCCATGCCGTTATTCTAACAATTCCTCAGAGAGGAGAAGTCTCATCTCCCATTGAAAATTTCCCCACATCTGACAGCAAAGAAGTAAGAAGTATCTCAAATAATCGCAATAAAAACGAATATTCAGAACATTTTTTTGTATCCAGTAAGGATTAAAACTGAAACTATGTATTTGTTTTTCATGCATTTTTTGTGACAGACGTGGGGTAATTTTGAGCCGTCTCCTTCAGCTTTTTTATTAATTAAACCATAGTATGTAGGAAGGTAATTTACATTTTATTTCGGCATACTTAAATGATTCATACAATAATTCACTTTGCTTGTCCCTCTTTGAGCCTTATAGTAGAGGATCCGACCTAGGAACGACTTTTACCCATCTGTTTAATGAATGAAAAGTATTTTAAATACATTTTTGTATGTTTGGAAATATATTGTGAGTAGTTTTGTTAAAAACTTCCTGGCTAGACTAAAAATTCAAAAATGTTTTTTTTTTAAACATTGCAAGATGGAAACCAACCAATGGAAAGAGCTTTTCAAAGAGAACCTTTGCTACCTCGACTATTGCTAATTGTTCGCGATATATTTTTGACATACTAAATTTGATATAAAATACTTTTCATCGATTAAACCCCATCTGTTTAATGGATGAAAAGTATTTTATATCAATTCTGAAGGTCGGCTCCAGGCTAATAATGAAATAATAATTTCCTCAAGTTTGACAGCGCTTTGAAAATGGAAACGTAGACTTTCATCGGGGATCCTCCAGTTGAACACTTTTAAACTCTATGTTAGCCTAGTACTTTAGCCAGACAACGTCATAATCAATATCGACCAAAATAAAGAAAACCTTAAGTAACTCAATGTTTTCTTTATTTATGTATTTTATTACCTTATACTCCGCCTTTTTGTGATCGTAATGTCTTTTCGTAATAGTTCTAGTTTCTTTTATTTCTTTACTTCTAGATATAAGTACTGTATTGAAGCAAATTTATTTACTTTACGACTAGCTTCATTACTTATAGTTATTGGATTTGTAATGATCGGATCTTCGTTTTTGTCTGAACTAATAAATTGTTAAGTATATTTATTTTGTTTATGTACTTGAACTATTAATACGTTTACATCGTGTTTTGTTTTGATCTTCTTCATAAATTACTGTGCTTCATTGTTTTAGTAGCCCACGTTGCTGCTTGCAAAAGCAAGTTCCAATCAAAACTCAAAACAAAACCGCTAAATCAACAACACCCATAATTCAATATTCCCCACTAAACATAATACAAAGTCTATAAACATGATGGCCTGCCCTCCAGAAACACGCAACTCATCGGCTATTTATCAAAGGCCTCCATAAACGCCTTACCTACTCCTGAATCCATTAAATTTATTAAACGAGCATTATGTTAACCAGTTTGCCTCTCTAAATTCTCTCTATATTCGTCTGTATCTTTTTGTAATCGTATCACGCTCTCTTCAGTCTCGAAATGGAATAAAAAGCAAATTTTCTCTGTTTTTGCTTCGAGCGTTTCTTTTGTGCTAAGCTTACGTCTAAAGACTGTTGGTATTCTTTGCATAAGTAATATTGGTTTTAGCGAGCAGGATTCGTATCTCTGCGTAAATAAATGGGGGCTGTATCTAGGCTATGATTCTTTATTTAGCTGGAACATGTCTACATGGTTATTTTTACTTGTTATTTGATCTTCTTATAAGAAGTAGCGTTTTCAAAGATATGTAAAACATTATGTTCACCAACTAAAACATTATACTCTATTTTGGTAAGGATAACAAAGCCAAAGAGAAAACACAAGAATAATACGAATGAAGCAGTATAATAATTACTTCGTCAGACCTGAGAGGCTGAGAGAAACTTATCATCCTCTTTCCGTAACCGAAAAACATCGTAGCTTCCTATTATATCGCTAAATTGCTTCATTACAACAAAAGTAAATAAGGTAGCACCCGCAGAGACCACAAAAACTTTTTGAATTCGTCTCAATTACGACTTGCCACAATAAAGTTAGGGTTTATTAGGAAACTTATTAATACAATCTGAGAAAAGGATGTCTACAGATATTGTATAATATTTTATCAATCGATTTTGGGGAAAACATCGTGTGGAAACCGGCATGCTTGAGAGATATTTCTCGACGGCATGATAAGCCAAGTCAGAGGCCCATGGGCGGCTTTAAAACTCTGACACCAGGTTGGTCACTAACCATACGAAAAGAAGAATCGATTTTCAAAATAATATATGAATAAATCTTTTCCATGCATCATATTGATTTCCTCTCCACACTTTGTCTGTTTTGGGAAAGTAATCATCCTTTAAGCTTCTACATCGCCACATGCAAACTACGCATCACACTGACGTCACGCGAAATCCTGCATCGCGCAAGCAGTGTTTACCGCGCGATCAGCATATATATGACGTCCCGACAACAAACGTTGGGCAGTTGCTCACCAGACACGTCACCCGTCTGGTCGGAGGATCCTCCCATTTCTACGGAGGATGAGTGAACCTCCAAATACTTTTATATCGCTTAAATAAACTCTTGACCTCACTGACCATAAAAACATGTTGTGCCAAACATAATTATTACCTAGCTTTATGCCATCTCTTTGCTACTAAATCTTCTCAATTTCGCACAATCTTGTCCGGCCTTCATGTCGAGTTTATTAGCACTTTGGTCGGCTTTTACGATTTCCTACCAGCATTTCTTAGGCCTCCTGTGGAGCTCACTTGGGGTCTCAGTAGGAGGAGGATTACCCGCTGGCCTATGAGCAATAAAGTATAGCACTCTTTTAAACAATACCATAGCATGTTCGTTATGAAGTTGTGTATTTGTATGTTGTAGACTTTACATGATAACAATTTATAAATAAAACTGTGGAATTATTTCATTTAATTACCGAAGGCTTCAGTCCTATATATACAATAATATTAATAGTTTAAAAAACACTAAAAAACACGCTTTTACGTGCACCTATAGGCGTATTCAGACCTTGAAACCTAATTGTGGTCAAAGTTCATTACAAGACCTTTCTAACAAGTCCAAACACGGCTATGATACGATCATCCATCATGAAGTTCCAGTTCATATCTTCCGGCTCCATCATCAGATCAGCTCGACAGTACCATGTTATTGTATTGTCATCAAAATCACATACAACTGCCAATTTTCATAACGCTACGATCTTTAGAAGATGGTTAAATTAGTTTTCTTAGATTTGATTACATAGTTACATACATACAGGTCGACCTAATAAAAGCACATGTTAAAAAACAAATTTTACGTTATTAATACATATAAATGTTCTCAATATCATGTCTTCCATAACGCCCGCCTTCGTAATCACTTCCAAAATTACCGCTGCCTACCACAACATCAGTATTAATTAAGCTAAAACCCACGAAAAACTAAAAACACGATACAATATCACGAGCAGAAATTAGCTTCGTTCAAGTTCCGATGTTTATTTTTAGACTCCATCGTGTACAGTGCACTTTATTGTAAAGTTGTTGTTCTATTTAACATCCGCGACTTTGGCATCGTCCTGATTACTTCGCTATTTGCTGCGAAGAGCGCCTTTCAATTTAGGTGTCTGCTTTTTATTTTCATTTAATAACTTGGACGTACGATCGAGCCGCACAATGACGCTGTTAGTTGACTTTATTCGACGATTTTCGACTTTAAAGTTGTATTTTTGGCTTGGGACGTTTTTCGAGATAAAATTGTAAAATTTGTTAGACAGTGTGTGATAAGGGTACAGGTCTTCCTTATATTAATTAGGTATTAATGTAGGGTCTACGTTCGTAATATCCGTTGTGGAACACAGCCTATCTTCTCTTCGCTGTTGCTCCATTCGTACGTATAGTTTCCTTTTATTAATTCATACTAGTTATTGTTATTTGTTCAAGTCTCATTATGATCACTGGATAGACAACACGTGTGGTCTCATTAAATGCTGCTTAGACTTTTTCATTAACTAGATTTTTGTTGCTTCACTGGTAAGGTTTTATGTGTTAGCTGGTTGCAGCGTTTACCGTAATACCTACTTTTCCTCTTCAGATTAACTCTCTCATTTGCAAAATCTTGAGATTTATAATCACGTGCTTTTGTCATTTTCATCGCAATGAAGTAACAAGACAAAGATTATATATGTTGCAGTCAAAACTCTTAACCTGTCAAAAGTACTATTGACTAGCAAAATCAGTCAAAAGTAATTTTGACTGAACAGGTTGGTCATAAGTGGTTTTGACTGAAAATTATTGGTTATTAGTACTTTTGACTGCAAATTTGCGGTTAAAAGTACTTTTGACTGACGCTCTTCGTCAAAAATAGTTTTAACTGCAATAAAGCATCAGTCAAAAGCACTATTAACTCGTTAGATGTGAATAAAAAAGATATTTATTAAATGTGAAATCGTTTATTACGAAAAATTTGGCATTACAATCAATACAAAGAAAACATACACTTAAAAATTGTCATTCAAATAGGTAATCTTCTGATTACCTAATTCACAGGTTATAAAACCACAGTACCTATATTACGTTAATCGCTTTTCTTAAATAATTTTTAACTTTAATTGAAATAAAAAAAAATTAAAACATTATTCGTGATTGTATGATGAGAACCTTGTAAATTATATTGTTTTACTTATTACACATTATTTATACATCGTTAGCAACATACGTGTTTTTTTTTACAAACTTTTCTAATTTTTCTTTTGTCATCACATTGAAATTACTATCTTTCATATTTTCTATTGCTAAAATTCTTTGCAAAAAGCGATCTTTCTTTTCGTAGTCACTCATTTTTGTTCTAATATCAGCACGTTCTCCACTAATAATGAGTAATATAAAAGTTTATATGTGCGTTTGCCGTTATTTTTATCGACCAACTTAACGTTTTAAGAGTTTTGACTGATACAACTAGTCAAAACCACTTTTGACGGAATCACTTAGTCAAAAGTACTTTTAACCAGCTCCATTGGGCAAAAGTACTTTTAACTGTTATTTTAGTCAAAAGTATTATTGACTAAAGCATACGGTCAAAAGTACTTTTGACTGATTTTGCTAGTCAATAGTACTTTTGACTGGTTAAGAGTTTTGACTGCAACATATACACCATTTTGTTTGTGACATTAATAAGACGAGGGACTGGCTTACGACAACCGACTTTCGTTGATGGAGCCAAAAATAAATATCATTTAAATAGTAAGTAGGTAGGTAAAAACTCTGTCTAACTGTGGTACATTACACAACTACAGGCGTACCGGGAATTCACTCTCACCCGAATGATTGATGACGTAATGACGGTGAACCAGTCGGAATGATTGACACTCAATTGACTAGTCTAACCCGCGAGGGAGCACAACACGTTTATATGACGTCATTATTTATTAAGGTAGGTACATATAGGTACGAACATACAGGTAGCTTGAAGGCTCTAAGGATCATGAGAAAAACATGTTAATTAATCTACTTTAATGAGGTAGGAAAACTTGTTTTCTAATGCAGAATTCAGCTCCCTGCAATATGGAGCGCTGCATTATCCTATAAGGCTATTATTATTATTATTATAAGCCTTTTTTGCTTCACTGCAGGGCAAAGGCCTCCCTTCCCTCTTTACAATTTTCCAAGTCTACTGCGATTGCGGGCCAATCCTTTAAGAAGGAGTCCAGTTCATCCCACCATCTCTTTCTGGGCTGCCACGTAGCCGTTTCCTACTATTTGGGATCCACTGAATGGGGATTTTTGCGTATTGCTGCTCCGACATGCGACAGATGTGGCCAGCTCAGTTCCGTTTTAGTCCAGCAACTGTGCGGCCAGCGTCCGCTATTTGTGTTTTGGAATGAAGTATCGAGTTCCTAATGCGGTCTGTGAGTTTGACACCCAGTATACTTCGTTCCATACCCGGTTGGCAGACTCCAAGTGCGGATTATCCTTTGGTAACGGATAAAAATTGTGGATGGTAACTTACTATTTTTTATCACCCACAGATCAAGAACCTGTGGTTATTCTAACATTTCCCTGTATTCTTTTGATATTATTCACCGTATTAGTTTTTCTATCTCAGAATGACATCATACAATGCTATCTCAGAATGAATAAAATTACACTTCTTTCCCATTTAAAAGAGCTCACAGGGCCCGCTGGTCCCATTTCTATGCTTGCTAGCTTAAACACAGCCACTATTTACCTAACCCGACTGCAGTTGAAACTCCTCTTGAAGTGGGTCAGTTTATCGATCAAACGTGTCGGTTCCCGCCCCTGACCTTTGCTCTGTCGCTAATGAGTTCTGGCTGTGGCCTCAGTGTTGACTGTTCCTGCATAGCAAGGATACCGGCGTTGCGTCACGTATAATTAAATAGTCGGGTTTTGTGGTTGCGTGCATATTAAGGCGACGATAACAGACTTTAAATGATTTTATACTGAAGATCACGTCTAAACGAGTAGTGTTAACGATTTGGAAAAAATATATGTTAAATTAAAGCATTTTCTTAATAACTTAATATGAGAATATTTTAGATTATGTTTATATTACATAGTGATATTAATTTGTAAAGTTATGTCTAACGCGGATAAAAAACTGAGAATCACGCAAAATCTATCAAGCGTATTTTTCTGAAACCTTCACTATTTTAAACATAATTTAATTATTGATCTTTAAGTGTAGGTTTTTTATTAAAATACCTCTTGTTTTATGTATAATAAATTAAAAATGCGTCTAATTTGGAACAGCACTCCTGGATGGGCGAGTCCTATTACTGGGTGGAGGTACCACGCGTTGCGTGAGCTCAGTACAGAACACGCAAGCTAACTCAAGGTCGCTGGCATATATCTGCGTCTTAAGTACTCAGACCAAATGAAAAACCAAGACAGATCTTGGTTTTTCATTTGGTCTGAGATTAAGTACCCATGTTTTAAAATAATAGTAATACTGAAGTATTTTTATCGCCATTTATTTAAAAAAAATGTATTTATGATATAGAACCGAAGCCCTCGCTTCGACATCGAGATTTTTTGTTTCATCGAGATGTCTTTTTACATATAAACCGTCCGGAATAAATGCTTTAAATGAATGTGGAAACCGCATGGCTAAATCCAATGTGTAGTTTAAAAAAGATCATCGTCACACAGACAGACACGAAAAGTGACTGTCTTATATATATATATAAAAGGTATCCTATGTCCTTCTACAGGTCATGGTTTACTCATGTGCTAAATTTAATCCAAATTCGTTCAGCCGTTTTAGCGTGAAAGTGTAACAAACAAACTCACTTACGCATTTCTAATATTAGTTAGGATAGATGAATATATATGTATAGACGAATCAGAATATAGATTAGTTTACTTAACATTTCACCAGAACTTTTTCTTGTTTCGTCCCAAATATTTATTCCCAGGAGTCAGAAACAGAACTGTCATCTAACGACAGACTAAGTTGTATCTTGTAACTAGGTTAATTAAATAACTATTGTGGAGCCGTCCTAGTTCAGACACAGATTCAGCTCTCTATTTTTATTTTCATTACTATAACAGTCAGGAAATGTTTTGTCTTCGCATTTATTATGTCCGACACAATAACTCCGACCCAAAAGATAACAAAGTTAAACCTACGTAAGTGAGAACTGGGTAAGCGAGAAAACTCTATAAATGAGAGTAATTGCCAGATCCCGTCATTTAAACCCTCTAAAACCTCTAAGTGAGAAACAGAAACCTTTATAAGACGAAGTCATTTCATTCGTGAACCTCTGTAACTGAGACTGCTACTTGCCTGCACCTCTATAAGCGACAGTCCAGCTTATTTTAACATCTACCTACTATTTATAATAATAATAATAATAGAAAAACATTTTATTTCAGAATTAAATTCCATAATTTGTTAGTAAACATTGATCTTAATAACTATGTTAGTAAACGTACAGGTTGGACAAAAAATCGACGAGCGGGCAATCAAATTTTCCCGCAATTACATTCAGGAGACCGTTCGAGCTGCCCCGGACCCTCTGCAGCAGCGATGCGGCACGCTTACGTCTGATCGCTGCAAAACCATCAGTGTGCGCATCAGCTAACATTCCCGATCCACTGCAGAAGCGTGGCAGCCCCAACAGCATCCTGAATGCATTGTTGTATTGAACTCGAAGAACATTGATGGCTCTCTGCGTACAACGTACGTGCGTATTTATGGCTCATTCTTAAATTTCGTGGAAATAACATTGTTTTCGTTCCTCTCAACCTTTCCCAACCAGCCTCAACCTCTGAGAAAGGCCACTGCTGTACCTCTATAACCTAGAAACTCGAGCTAGTGAGAAACCTCTATAAGCGAAAACGAGATCACGATCCCTTGAACTCTCGCTTATCCAGGTTCGACTGTATTACGTTTTCTCGCTATCTAGGTAAAAGAGGTACCTGAATGTTTATCTCGGAAAATATACATTTCCTAAAGTAACATCTTGCAGTCAGTTTTAAGTCTGAATTGTGACTGAAGATTTTTAATAAAAGGAAACATAAATACCTTCAAATATACTTTTCATTTAGGCTTAAGGACATTTATACAAATTTTGTCTTCCATTTACATCCAAACTTTCGTACATTTTATTATCTCTTTCTGTAATAACAAACTTTTAATACCTAATATAAGTTCTAAAGAAAGCCTTCCTTCGGCGTCGAGCTTAGTGGTTGTCATAATGAAATTAATCGTATAAGCATCCTAAAGCCCAAATGTCACAATAAACGACTTGAGGGACAGAACAGAGCAGAGGCGTAGGCGGCGAAATATAGAACTGAATTTAAATGCACTGAATTTAGACAAATTGTTGACATTTGTGTTTACAAACAGCGCCTCTCCGGACGTCCACGTTAACTTGGAAACGAGAAAGATTTTCGCTTGACAGTAAAGTGCGATTCAAAATGAAGTGCATCGGAGTGCAACAGCAAGCATTGGTGGGATGCAATTTAAATGAATTTTGTAACATAAAAATGGAAAATGGAAGAGAGATAAACAATTATATAGCTACGAAAAGCAATGGTAGATATTTGCGTGTCTTTTATATATTCATGGGGGTGCTACACAACGTTGATAAGAAGATCTCGATAGTTTCACAGCTCGCATAATTTCGCGGCATGTACCAGCTTAATAGAGAACTTCAAAACAGTATAAATTCGTTCATTTTTGATTTAGTGATTACTCTTTAGTGATGGGGAACCATTATAATACATAAATAATATTTAACATAAGTATTTCATTTACTCATCCATAGGCAGCTTACTACCACAAAGCAACTAAAAAAAAAAAATCTCCATACATTTTCACTCCACACTACTATACTTTACATAAAAAACAGTGAGGAATCTGTATGATATGAAAAAAAAAAAATAAGATTGTATCCATGAACTCACAGAGATCCTTTGATAAACGTGTTTCTCTATAGGACTTGTGATAAACGGCAGTGAAAGAATATTACCATAATCACTACGCAACAGACTACTATCACACGAAAAGGGGCTTCAGTTCGTTGTACTTAGGTACATATTGCGATAAGCCTAAACGCCTCTATGGGCGTGAAACACACCATTAGCATGCCTCATAAGGCTTAACTCAGGAAACTGCATAGTAATACACTTAACTCTTAGTTCATAAAATAACCTTTTCATGTAAAATTCCAATAAAAACGTTGCAGTTATGAGGGCAGCCAGTGTTTCTCGCAGCACTATTTGAATGAAGGATTTTAATAAATAAAGTTTTTCCATTAAAATGTACGGGTACAGTACACAAAATGGCGGACGTCCGCAACATACAGACGTTTATGAGTCTCTGTCTACATTCTACCACAGATAATAGCAGAAGAGTCACTTTGTGTAAAAGTCAGTGTAATTTTATTTGAATTAAAATGACACAAAAAATTGGTAAAATATGTTAAAAAAAAGTAAAATTAATGAGTGAATGTGAATAAAATGAATTCATTTTCTTGGCGTTATGCCAGTCAGATATAATATAACATCACACCTATAATCCCCAAAGGGTTAGGCAGTGGAGTAAAGCTTGTCCATTCTGAAATGACGCGCCCGCTACCGTATTTTACGCTCACGGTAACGCGGTAGTGGGGCGCGTCATTTCAGAGTGGACAAGCTGTATCTAATTAGTACACCCACATTTCGACAGGTATGGGGTTTGCAGATTGCAGTTTCTTGGGACATTTTACAAAACAAAGAAATGTTTTTTTGAGTGCTAAATTCAGATTTTTTATTTCATGTTTACAGTTCCATTCAAACTGAATGGCCGCTCGGAAGTGCGCTGCTCGCTGCGCAGTACCCCACCTCTCACCCCCGCTGACCCATGAATTCGTTACTGCGCAGCGACTCGCCTCATGTTCCGAGCCGCCATTAAGTTTGAATCGGGGTGTATTACTAAGTAAGTCGTACAATTTTCTTGTTATTGAGTGAACCTTCTATCATCTATCTCAATATTTTGTAACTCTACGTAGATTCCGGAATTGTACCCGGGAAGTCTGCATTAAGTAGTCCAAGTAGGTACGGTAGAAGTTTAATTAAACGTATATTAGCAGTATGCATAACTTAATTTTGGTGTTAAGTGTGTGACTCGAAACAATAGCATACTCGTATAATTAAAGGGAATATGCAAACACAATATCGCGTTTATATGGGCGCTGATTGATAAGTGTTATGGAAATGGTGACAATGTTTTGGAACTATCAAATATTAACAAGGAGGTACTTCCATACCATAATATAATACTATATTATATAATATTTAATATTATAAAGAGATAATTTTTTTTTGTAAGTAAATTTTATGTAGGGGGTAATCTCCGGATCTACCAATTGGATTTGAAAAATTCTTTTTCTATTAGGTAGCCCGATTCCTGAGGAAGGTTATAGGTTAACATCACGCTACGACCCTTAGGGGCCGAGCAAAAATAAAAAAAGTCAGAGAGAAAGCTAATCGAAAACGAAATAATATCGCGGGCGGGCGATAGGACGCGACGAGAACGAAGTCGCGGTTCTAAATTTCACGCGAATGAAGTCGCGGTACTAAATTTCACGCGAACGAAGTCGCGGTCCTAAATTTCACGCGAACGAAGTCGCGGGCAGAAGCTAGTAATAATATTATAAAGAGGTAAGATTTGTGATTTTGTATGTAGGGGGTTATCTTCGGAACTACTAATCAATTCTTGAAAATCCTTCCAAGTGAAGCGAAGCTCTGTAGCTTCGCTTCACTTGGAAGGATTTTGCCGAGTTTTATTGCCGAGTGGCCGTTGTATGTTAAAACAAGAAATTTCACGCGGACGAAGTCGTGGGCAAACGCCTTGTATTATAATTTAACAAAAAGTCTTAAGTTACTTAGTAACTTAAAACTTTCATATCTTCATAACCATCATGGTGACGATATTAATGACAGTTAATAGGAACCACAAATTTTCTCAATAAATTTTAAAAATCTTCAATATTTCAAGAGGTCGATACTTTTCATGCCGACGGTAAACTCCACTTTTTTGGCGCTTTGTTTACGATTATTCGGGCCCAGTTGACTCGGGCCGAGTTGTCACTGACCCTTTGATTCTAGCGTTGTGCTACGGCACGAACAATATGAAAAAATAGCGCATGTACTGTGATAAGAATACTGGGCTGTCAGCATGGTGGTTTTAAGACTGACTGCTTAGGGTATCTATGCTGGACGTGCATTTAACTCATGCAGACAGCGCCGGATTTAAGGGAGCGGCTGCCCGAGGCGCCGGCGACTGGCGGGCGCCGGAGCAAACTGAGCGCTGCGCGCGCCAGCTTAGCTTAACCACTTTAGCTAGAAAAATAAGGTTTTACTTGTTTTTTAATTATAAGTTTCGTGACCAACTGACACACAATATAAATAGGTACGTTCCGACATTTTTTAGATATAAATAACGTAAAATAATATTATTATAAATAATAATAAATACAATATGTTTGTAGTTTTCTATTAATTGAATAATAAATATGGTAAAACTTTAAAATAACATACATAACATAACACCAATCCTGTATTTCCCGAAGAGTTATGCAGAGTGCAGCCATATTACAACCACATTTCGCCAATTATGTTTAAGTCCCATGAATGTAATAGCTGGCGAGCCAATTGCCATGAACCGGGCAAAAATCCAGACTCCGAGCTGCTAATGAGAAATTCCAAGATGGAAACCCGGTAACACTGCAGAAGTTGTTTTAATTATAATGAAATAAAAAAGGGCGCCAAATGCATGGCATGACTCGCCCGGGGCCCCTAGATGGTGAAGGCCGGGCTTGCGTGGAGATTATGGAACAGGAAACGAAAGTTGGTTATGAAAAGTTGCCTGGGACAGACTGGATGGAAGGCGGAGACGTCCAGTAGTGGACTTACAACGGGCTGAGTTAATCAAGGTTATGAAACTATTTAGTGCAAACATTAAAAACCTTTTATTATCTTTAAAACTCACTACTTTTAACTCAAAAAACTTTTCAATCACGATCGTTCTAAAAGATTCTTCTACGAACCGACAACGCTTTGCATTTCGCATCAGAATATTTGCCTTCGTTACCCCCTGAAAACCAAACGTGACCACTTCAACCGGGTCTCGAACGTCACCGATCTTATTTATGCGGTCTGATTTAGTTTACGTTGGCATAGACTTTCAGGCAGCTCGTTACCTTCACGCTCGCTTAGCTTGCGGTGTGGTAAGTGAACTGAGTGGGTAATTGATTCGAAAAGTGGGGTAAAGATAAATTAGGTATTAAATTAAAAAAATGATGCTTAAAAGAAGAAATAAAGTTTTACTAATACAATAATAGCAGTGTATAGAGTGCAGCTAGTTATCGGATAAAGAGCCGCTATTTGCGGCATAATAGTGGCGCTGCCTCGGCCCCCGTAAGCATTGTATGGTCGTTGTCACTGTCACTTGTTATTTTGTTTGATTGTTGAGGTTAGTTCGCTGTAAGACACAACATTCCCAAAACATTACATTTTCTTGTGCCTAAACGGACCCTGGCACTATTATGCCGCTAGCGGCATTTATCTGATAGGGGTAGAGTGCCGCTAGGCACTCTATACACTGCCTACAATAAAAGTATTATTTAAATATTCATCGTCATAATTTTATTATGGTTGTGTGTGCTAGAAATTGATCAATTGGTGTCTAACACATTACCGTTTTGTTGTTACAGTTTAAGAGTTACTTTAAGACGCTTATCGAAGTTTTTCTGTTAAGCTGCGCGGCCGCAGCTTAACAGAAAAACTTCGATAAGCGTCTCAAATCAAGCGATCTGCGTCTATCGTGACAAAGCAATGTGTGCCGAAGCTTCGTATGTTTTGCTCGCTAAAAAGTTATTGCGCTAATGCGGGGGTCACGTTAGCGGCTTCGCCATCTTTATTATGACCCTGGCGATAAGTGCTACACAGTCCGAACTATTGCGACGATAACCTATAATGGTTGGTCACATTTTTGTTTATCGTATCACTGCGCGAAGCTTTGTCACGATAGACACAGATGCGGCTGCAGCATTATATTTCTCCTTAAAAGACAGAAGAAATTTTGAGTTTCTTTTGAGTGTTCGACTTTAAGTCAAAAAAATTGTGAATTTTGAATGTTTGTATTTCCACGGAAATCGTTACGGTGGTTCTTACTCCATGTTGCTATGTCAACCCAAGATGAACGGTCTCATCGGTATTGTAGACCGGTCAGCTCCCGAAACTTAAGCCCATTAGCATAATTACAAAGCCCGTTGTGAAACGGAGTGAAGAGCGGATTTGCGACGATATTTCAGGTAAATCAGTAGGTACCTTTTGCATAACTATACAGGGTGGCAGGGACAACGACGCCAAAACCGGTTACCATGGATTCAGTACATGATTCTGAACCCCCCTGAGTTGAAATTTTTAGTCGGTTATTAAAAAAAAAAATCTGCTGTTTCATAGAAAAGTGCAATACCTAAGCGGTCAAAATGCAACAGCAGATTTTTTTTTATTAAACGTATTAATAAAAAATGGGTTAGATAAAACGCAGTAAAGTTGGGGAGTGGGGGCTCGCTACGTCACAAGTCAGTATCAAATCTACCGGCCAGTGACGTCATGCCACATTTTAACGCATTGCCCACTCAATGTATTGCCGTAATCTTTTGATTAGGTAAAAAAAGAAAAAAGGACGTGTCCAATATTTTTTAATAATCTACTTGACGGACAATTTTTTTTTTTCTACATCCCTAAGCCCCACTAGACATGGTTATACGTTTAACTTCCTGGTAATAAAGGAATACAAGATTTTAATACCTACCTATGTGAATCAAGTTCCATGACTATATTAACGGAGTGAAATCAAGATTTTCGGTGAAGAGCGGATTTGCGGATTTGTAAACCAGTAAATATCTAATATCCGGCGTTTCAAAATTTTCCAAAGATGTAAACAACAATGGCCGCTCAAAATTGTCTATGGTTTAGTGATGCGGTAGTATGATCTCTACGTTTTGGTGCTATCGATGTTACGATTTTTTTTGTTGTGTTTCATCAGTATTTTTAATATTGAGTAACTTTCAAATCAAAAGCAATTCCATTGAAATATGTTCCTATGTCATTGCGTGACTACGAACGAGATATAAATACAATCTACAATTACCTATAAACCTACGACATTATTTAATAAGCAAAAAAAGACGCATCTTTAACCGCGGAGTAGCTCCAACAGTATCTTGAAAATCCTAGTCGAAAAATACGATTGTTGTCAGTATAATAATTATAAATACATTAAATTGGGTTTTATTTCAATAAGAGTATTAGATACTCCTTGTACAAATAGTCGATATTTATTATGTCAATCACTGGCATTTCAGTAACAAGATAAATTTA
Source organism: Agrochola circellaris (assembly GCA_914767755.1). NCBI lineage: Eukaryota > Metazoa > Arthropoda > Insecta > Lepidoptera > Noctuidae > Agrochola > Agrochola circellaris. The sequence goes on along the minus strand of OU611839.1, from coordinate 8,559,302 downwards.
GACGAGTAAAAAAGGATGTCGGTCGTTTGACGTTTGTAAAAAATAAAACAGTTTTCGCTTTTATTGTTAAATATATAATAAATATAGTATATTTAAAAGAGTTGTAATAATACGTATTTCCTATTAAGTGTGTATTTAATCAGAGACACGCAGATATCGCGTTCAATTCCCAGGTAAGTTTAATATTATTGCTTTTGGCGAGTCGCGACCAAATCCAGATTATGTTTGTATTTTGTCTTCCGTACCAAAATGGCGGAAAAGGTCACTAGTGCGGGTCTGTACGTCTGTCACTGCCCATTTTCGTTGTGACGTGCATATTTCAATAAGCACCTACCTACCTTTTATCACATGGGATGATCCGAAACACGAACACCGTAATTGCATGGCAAAATCGGTCATTGCCCGTTCCCAAATATCTATTCGTAATAACCAGAACATTTAACTAAGTATCGTTTCTCATTTGTAGTTTTTTTTTTTTTTTTTTTTTTTGGGTGGGAAATTATCAAATAACTTCTCCCGCTCTGGGTGGAGCGGGAGGGCGTGTCAGACTTTTACTGACTAAAACCCACCCGTGTTCCTTCCGTTGCCTGTGTGCCGAGGTCGCGATATCCCTTTCAGACAAACCCGCAACCCCGGCAGGCATTGGCCCTTCCGGACCCCGTCAGTTGGTGCTGACATCTCTTTGAGGCGCGCGTGGAACACAACGCGCCGTCGACCCGGGCCTGGTCCCTATCGGACGGCGAGCTACCCATTGCTCACCGTCCGCAAGCCCGCGCCTACGGTGGCCGGAAGTCGGCTCGCGACTCTCGACGCCCGGGGCGTCTCCTGCGGCGACTAGGGGCGCGAGGGGGCGCATTTTGCCTCTCCCTCGCGCGCTCCGCCTCCTCCTTCGCGAGCATTACTGCTTCGCAGAAGGAGGTGACGGCCTCCCATGCACTCTCGCTCCGGACCATGGCCTGAACCAGGGCCGGACGCGAGAGATCGCCGCCGCCGATCGCCTCCGTGAGGACACGGCGGTGCTCCGCCCAAGCTGGGCAGACTCCACCGTATGCTCCACCGTGTCCTCCGGGCCATCCACACAGTGGTGACACCCGGGCGTTTCCTCCCGCTTTATCCTGAACAGGAACCTCCCGAAACAACCATGTCCGGTGAGGACCTGCGTCAGGCGGAAGATGAGGACGCCGTGGCGCCTCTCTAGCCACTCCTCAAAGAGGGGACTTATCGCCACAATTGTGGCGTGCCCATGATCACGATAGTTGACATGTCGATTCGGTACGTAAACGGGCTTTATTTCCTTAATGAAGAATGTCAAACAAGCCTTACAGTAGTTGCATATAATATGATGTGTAACATCTAACATCTTGACTGACAGTACCAACCTCTCGTAAAATGTGTTGGTACCATCTGATGGATAACTCTAGCAAGCACCGCGCGTGCTCATTGGTCAAATCAAATAGCGCGCGCTTTCTCAGCTTCCTGTTACATACTTCCGTCTCTTTTCATGAAATCACTCCCACAGATGGCAGTAAAGCGAGAGGAAAGATGCTGCACATCAAAAATGTATGGGGTCAATTACTGCTAATGCCATGCTAAAATGCAACAACTACATATCGCACCTTTGGAAACCATGTTTTCCAAAACATGCAGAAGTGACCCTTTGTTCCCAAAGGTGCGAATATTAATACATTAAAACCCGTTTAAGGCGATTTCAAAGAGACTCAATCAAAAACTTATTAGGTGGGATAGGGAAAATAAAACGTATTATGTACTAATTTCGTTACAAAGTTATTATATCATGCAACTTGGATGATCACAAACTGGTCCTTGATAAGATGTACAATAATATTGTAGATGTCCTTTGTGAGGCAGCGAGGGGATCTAATGAAGTACACCAGAGACCTAAGCGGGGTAATCCGTTATGTGGGTGGAACAAACATGTTCGAGACGCTCACCGAGAGGCCAGGCTTAGATTCCAGGACTGGGTTTTAGCTGATCGACCAACCTCTGGTACTGTTTATGATCAGATGTATGAGGCACGTAAAATTTTCAAAAGTCGCCTAAAGTATTGTCAAAATAGGCAAGATCAAATTAAGATGGACATATTAGCAGAACAACGAGCAAATAATAATTTCTGTGCTTTTTGGAAGTCCACAGGTAAGTTGGAGGCTAAGCCTGGTCTCGCGGCGGACGTGGAAGGGGTTACTGAGCTTGGGGACATTGCTAATCTATTCAGGGAGCATTTCACAGTAAGGTCTCCACTTGGCCCCTCTGTGTCAGGAATCGGCTCTGTGTCTCATGACCGAGGGGAGGAGCCGCTACTACGCTTCACCACGAAGCAAGTAAGGTCGGTGATAAGTAGTATGAGTAGGGGAAAATCCCCTGGACATGATGGGCTGAGCATAGAACATCTTAAATATGCGGGCATGCATATGCCGAGGGTCCTGTCCTTGTTCTATACGATGTGTCTCAGCCATTCGTATTTACCGGCAGACTTAATCAAGACCATTGTTGTACCCATCGTCAAGAATAGGACAGGAGACATCTCGGACATAGGCAATTATCGCCCGATCTCTCTTGCAACTGTTGCGGCTAAGGTGTTGGACAGTATGCTTGACTCTTATTTGGCAAAATATATACAGCTACACGATGCACAGTTTGGGTTTTGTCCTGGGCTGTCTACCGAAAGTGCTATCCTAGGTGTCAAGCATACTGTCAAATACTACACTGACCGTAAGACGCCGGTGTACGCCTGCTTCCTTGATCTCTCCAAGGCTTTCGAGCTCGTTTCTTATGATATGCTTTGGAGTAAATTGAGGAGTAGGAGTATACCGGTGGAACTGCTCAGTGTATTGCAGTTTTGGTATCGTAGCCAGACGAATCGTGTTAGGTGGTCTAATGCGCTCTCGGAATCATATGGGTTGGAGTGCGGGGTGAGGCAGGGTGGTTTGTCGTCTCCCCGGCTCTTCAATCTATATGTAAACGACCTCATTGCCGAGCTCAGCAGCATGCGTGTCGGATGCAGGGTAAATGGTGTAAGTTGTAACAACATCAGTTATGCGGACGACATGGTGCTGCTGGGTCCGTCGCCGGGAGCGATCGTGGAGTTGCTCAAAGTATGTGAGACCTACGCTGCTGCACATGGAATGGTCTATAATGCCAAAAAATGTGAATACATGGTCTTTGGGGTCGCGGGTAAGCGCAGGGAAGATGTCCTCGATCTTGTCATAAACGGTACGCCATTACGTAAAGTCACTAAGTTTAAATATCTTGGGCATTTTCTTACCGAAGACCTCAGGGACCATTGTGACATTGAGAGGGAGCGCAGGGCTCTAGCGGTCAGGGGTAATATGTTGGCACGAAGATTTGCTCGGTGTACAGACCAAGTTAAGATAACGCTTTTTAAAGCTTATTGTCAGAATCTGTACACCGGTAATCTTTGGGTCAACTACTCGAAAAGGTCGCTGGATGTCCTGCGCGTCCAATATAATAATGTTTTTAGGATGCTGTTGCGACTGCCTCGTTTTTGCAGTGCCTCAGAGATGTTTGCGGTAAATCATACCGATGGATTCCATGCCATCATCCGCAAAAAAACAGCCTCACTCCTGAGCAGAATAAGAGGCAGTCGCAATAGTATTCTGATGGCTGTGGCGACAGACATTTCCTCCGCCGTAATAAGGCAATTTGTGCGAAGACTTATTCCATAGTTTCTGGGGGTGTAGTTGTTTGGGTGGTCTTCGCATGAATTCGTCTTTAGTTAAGTTACTAACAATAGTATTTTAAGTGTATAACTGTTACTAACAATCTATGGACCATATAGTTGCCCGAAATAAAAAGATTTATTATTATTATTTATTATTATAATGTTGTAAATGTATTTTTTTATGTTTTTTTAGTCGTAGTGTATTATTATTTATAATTACATTACAATCACTTAAATATTTTGATTTAACATACAGATTTTGATGCATTAGTAATTACAAGACTTTCAATATAACTTAACTTGCAGTGAGTCTTCGGTTTCACCCAAAGAAGATTCATAACGTCTTAAATCGTTAACTACTAATAATGTCTGGGCGTTTGACGAAATCGGAGCAAGCGGCGCTCGACAAAGTCTACAACATAACTCTCGGACCGGCCGGAGCTAAGCACAGTTCAGAGTGGCGGTCAAGCAGTGAAGACGTTTAGAAACTGTCATGCCGTTAACTGCTAATAATGTCTGGGCATTTGCCAAAATGGAGTTGACTGTCCGTCATCTTCATCATCTTCACTTAGGGCATCATTACTTAGGGCTTCTCGCTGAGTCAGCTCGCTGGCCGCTGCCGCGTGAGCCGCGCATAAGCATGATAAATATGTTTGAAATCATGCCTCAAGTAGCAGGGACTGACGTAAAATGTCGTATTATGCAGGAAATCGTACTGTAATTGCGGTTACCTTCTAACAAATAATTCCAAGTTCATTTTAAACTATTCATTAAAGTTAGTTCCCATATGAACCAAGTTCCATGACCATAATGTGCGTGTTAAATAGTTTGAAGGACGATTTAATTATTTAACTCGGCCTAAATGGCCGCATTTGTTGCTAATCAGTAGCTACCTAGTACCCACACCTACGTACAAAAATGCATAAAAATAAGTATCGTGTCAACGTAATAAATTGTCCAAGAGTTTTAGTGGCTTGGTTCCCCTTACGACTCCTATGGGAATTAATTAATTATCGCATGTGTATTGAATGTAGACAGACTAATTACCCGTTTTATGTATCCGTGAACACCTTTACTGCTAACGGGAGGATATAAATATGCCCATTCAATTAACTCGGCCTACTGCAGTGTCACGGGCACGCATCCGTGACTATATTAAATTCTGTCATCGAATTATCCCATGCCGGAAAGGGGTATGATTAAGTATATCTGTGTACAAGCATCTTATTTTTAAACATTCCTTAGACGCCCCTCAAGTTAAAGGAAATCTACAAGAAGAAAATCTACAAGTCCTTGATAAGGCCTGTCGTACTGTATGGATCGGAGTGCTGGGCCTTGATGAAGACGGATGAAGAAAGTTTGCATTTGGCGGAGATGAGAATGTTAAGATGGATGTGTCGAGTGAAGAAAGTGGATAAAGGTAAGAAATAAGTATATAATGGGAAGTTTAAAATTGGCGCCAGTTACAGAAACGTTGAAAGGAAATCGTTTGTCCTGGTATGGGCCTGTGATGAGGAGGGAGGAACCGCATGTGACTAAAAGAGTGATGAATATAAATTTTAATGGATGGAGGGGGAGAGGAACGCCAGAGAAAAGATGGATGGACTGTGTGAGTAATATTATATGAAAGAGAAGGGAGTGAATGATAGCGTGACGGTTGACAGGAGGGAGTGGAAAACGTGTTGCGCCGACCCCAATAACAAGGGCAGGAAGATCATGGTTCGCCATCCCTGTCAACGACATCCAGCACTGTGTCATATTTTGTGCTAAGGAACTGTTCCTTTAATTCTAACGGATTAAATTCTCGATTTAATTCCATCGGATCTTGATGACAGACGTTTTTAAAAATTTCTACATTTTGACGTCTCTTGTGGTTAATCAGTTCACATTATGATAAGATTATCGATTTATATTATTTCTTCAATTCATACTCTAAAGATAATGATAGCATATTCATTATTACGAGTATATTATATTGAAGCTGATATAATATTCTAAAACTAGCCATATACATATTTACCCTCTTGGAATTAAGATCAAGTGGGTTGACTGATGCCGTTGAGTGTGGTAGTTGTGGTTGTAGAATCTGTGGGTAACTACTGTGTATTCACATATGGAGTGTTTGCCTACAGAGCTATAGTCTTAGCCTTAAGCCATTCTCACATTACGATACTTACAGACGACTAGTATGCTACGTACGTCTTAAAGATGAGTCGCCGAGGAGTATGTCACATACATTTGTGTGGTGATTCGCACTCTTCGCTACCGCTATCCTACGCGACCGCTACACTAGTCTCGCGATGCCCGCCACGTTAGTCGGCCAAATGATAAAAAAAATCCCTCATCTTGTTGTAGTTCTCTTGCAAAATTACTTACAGATGACTAGTATGCTACGTGAGTCTTAAAGATGAGTCGCCGAGGAGTATGTCACATACATTTGTGTGGTGATTCGCACTCTTCGCTACCGCTATCCTACGCGACCGCTACACTAGTCTCGCGATGCCCGCCACGTTAGTCGGCCAAATGATAAAAAAAATCCCTCATCTTGTTGTAGTTCTCTTGCAAAATTACTTACAGACGACTAGTATGCTACGTGAGTCTTAAAGATGAGTCGCCGAGGAGTATCTCACATACATTTGGGTGGTGATTCGCACTCTTCGATACCGCTAAGTTGTCTTGCAGAATCAAAGGCTCTACAATTTTTGTTTCTGGTAGTGTAAGGATGACTCCAGTATTTACTTTAGTTTCTATTTCGTGCTATAATCCTGAATACAGATACACTGCAAGGAATTCTTCGTCACTGGAATCACTCGACTCGAGTTATAAACGTCGTAGCGGTGTGCTCAAATGCAAAATAATGAAATTTTCTTTGTTTTCAGCTCGTAATGTACGAACCTCGAGTACCGAACAAGTATTTTATTGGTATACGACTGAAGTATCATCTATTGCGAGTATCGTAATGTATGAAGGGCATTCCTTTTAACTTAGATTTTTTTTTAATGTTCAGTTAAGCAAAGATTCGTGCAAAATCCACAAGAACCTATTGCCGACAAATTTCTTTGCAGTGAAACTTTGTAACATTATGGAATAAATAAAAAACTAAAAAAAAAATTTAATAATGCTGCTTCTGCTTGCTTTGTTGCTCTATTCGCGAAATACAATTGCGAATTCTCATAAACCAGGTTTACTTGCCTCTTTATCAGGTTTTAATAAAGAAAGAAAAAAGAACAAAGAAAGAAAGATGCTCTCATACTTTTACCTACTGCCGCGTCGGTCTAGTGGTCGCTGAGCCTGAGTTCCTGGGTTAGATTCCCAGGTCGGGCAAAGTGTTATTGGGTTTTGCTATCTGGAATTTCTCAGTAGCAGCCCGGAGTCTGGAATTGTGTCCGATTGATGGCAATAGGCTCGCCAACATGGGACTTAAACATAACTGGCGAAATATGTACACTACAACTTTGTCGCATTAGATTTATTATTATCTGTAATGGCAAAGGAAACATGTCAATAAATAAATAAACTATTTTCTTAATGTACCTCGGCAAACTTCGTGTTTCAGTGTCAGTCGTCGGATTTCTTTCAGTTGCCCTTTGCACTTGGTGCTTGTACGTTTTGACTCCTACTACTGCGCCCGCGTTGCCGTCAACCATGATTACTAAGTGCAAAGGGCAACTGATAGAAATCCGACGACTGACGAAAAACGAAGTTTACCGAGGAACATTAAGAAAATAGATATACTGTACTTAGGTACGAGGTGTACCCACCCAACCCTTTGGCAAACCAAGGCGTCATATTCCTTTGTTCTCATATTATGACATTCGCAAAATATTATATTCTCGAAATTTTATGATCGAAATATGTTAAAATGGCGGCTTATTAAAATTTAATGATGTCTTAAGTTTACCTGTTTATTGACCAGCGCGGAACTAATATTAGGTATATGTGTTAATCAAACAATAACAGGAAGTTTGCTGTTAATTATAAACATAATAATGAAACTCCATAAAATATGATGTTAAAATTACTTATCAATATTTGTTTTGACTGAAACTAAAATTTTATTATTCAATTGCAAGAGTAAAACATGTTTCAAATATTATGAAAAAAAAACCTATTGTAAACGGGAAAAGATTGGCGATTATGGGCATGTCATGGCATGGCATGTCCAGCAGTGGATGTCTTTTCGGCTGAAATGATGTTGATGATGATGAAATGAGAAAATACAACACACATGAAACTGTATGTCGTAACTCAACTCAAAATAATCGTTTCAGTAATCTTCTGAAAATGTTTTGATCTTTCCATGAAAATTGGTTGGTTGGTTAGTTATAGATTGTATATTAAAAATGTGAAAGTTTGTATGTTTGTGTTTTTACTCAATCATACAATAACAGCGGATTTCAGATAGTTTATAACCTGGATTAACATATAGGATACTTTTTTCCCGGTAGTACGTTCCTGTGGAATAATTTCCGACAACCACGCGGGCGAAGCTGCGGGCAAAAGCAAGTAATATATATAATAATCATTTTATTTCAGAACAACCTACATTTTTTTTTGTCAACATTAACCTTAACCCGTGAAAATAAAATCTGATGTATTAGTAATGCGTAGGTTTTAAATAGCGACAAGACCCCCTGAAAACACAAATTTACTTCGTTTTACAGTGTTTTATAACACGGTTTTAAACCTTATGCCGTTGACCGTCCGTGATGGTTTAGGGCAAACATAATCCCGGCAACTCTCCCGAAGGGTTCACTACCAATAGGTATGAGTTCTATGAAAATGGGTGGAGTCGAAAATATTAATAACTATTTTAGTAACCATGCAGGTTGGACAAATAATGGACGAGCGGGCAATCAAACCCCGCAATTACATTCAGGAGACTGTTCGAGCTGCTCCGGACCCTCTGCAGCAGCGACGCGGCATGCTTACGTCTGATCGCTGCGAAGTCATCAGTAAACATTGCCGACGCACTTCAGAAGCGTGGCAGCCGCAGTAGCATCCTGAATGCATTGTTGTATTGAACTCGGAGGACATTGATCGGTTTCTGCGTACAACTTGTCCAGAGGCTGCAAATGTAAAATGTCTGACAATCAATCAATCAATCTGCCTAGCCTTTTTCCAACTATGTTGGGGTCGGCTTCCAGTCTAGAGCGACTGCCTATCTGACCTCCACAAATCATTAACTGGGTAACTACTACTATACCTCTTGGTAAGACTGGTTGACAGACTTTCGGGCTTTTGACGACCCGTAACGACTGTCAAAGATCCAGGAATGACAGCCAGGACCAACGGCTTAACGTGTTTTCTGAGGCACAGAGGAGTCTCGATACGTAAATATGGTCACCCATCCACGGACCAACCCTGGCAAGCGGCGGTAAAATGTCTGACAATGTGCTTTAAAAAGCGTCACTTTCACTTCACTCGCTTCAGTAGCAGTCTGGACTTGTGCCCGGTTGATGGCAATAGACTGGCCCCCTAATACATACATGGGTCTTAAACATAACCGGCGAAATGTATCATAGGTCTGCCGAACCCTTCGGGAATATAGGAATGATGTTATGCTATGTTTTGTAAGTTCTTCACCGAATTCTCAGTTGATCAATCAACTGACTGAAAACGGAAATATAACTGTACCGTTCACGTTTCGTTAATGGAATTGGTAGGAACAAAGATTGCAGGGTATGCCATCATTGATCAGCGTTTTTAAGCCGTCATTTCATCGAAATATTTTACGAAGCCAATTTGAAAGGCTCGTCAAAGTACCTATATGCTGGTCATCCCTATTTAATTGCATTTCATTTTGACGTAGGTAGTTACTTGATATAATCGAGCAAACCAACAGATTTTTTTTGTCTGTACCTACAGTTTCCTTCATGACTTTTTATTACCCGACTTCGGCGAAGGAAAAAGGAGGGTTATGATTTTGACCGGTGTGTATGTATGTATGTATATTCATCTGTTACCTCATAATTTATAAACTACTCATCATAATTTGATAAGTGAGGTATCGTTAGAAACATCTTGTTTGCCGCTGGTTATCGGCTAACGTTGAAAATGGCGTCCTCTACAGGACTTAAGGAAATTAACGGAAAAAAAAACTTTTTTTTTTACAAAAAAGTCAACTAAAAAGGTATAAACAAGATTTCTAATTTGTCTGCCTGTGATGTCTTGTTTATACCTTTCTAGTTGACTTTTTGCCGTAGTTGGTTTATATTTTTTATAACTTTATTTTTTACATTTAAAAAAATAAAAAAATAATTGTTTATTAATTAAGGAATAAAACAAAAGATAAACAGAAACATCACAAAAGCCTGGTTTGTCCGGATATTAGAACACTTTTAAGCAATCTTAATATTAACGAAATATTTATTTTATGGTTAAAACATAGTTTATATGACATTGTGAGGTAGATTGTAAAAAAATACAAAAACGACGACAACGCGAATCAGACAGCCCGTCGATGCTAATTACTAATTGAATGAAATTTAAACACAATGATGCATTTTCAAAGAGAATCAAAGATTTTTTTGTATTTATTTTTATAATTATTATTTGTTATTTCCGATTGAATTTTTTAATGATAAGGTAGTTCATGAAAATAAGGTACTGTGTCGTTAGATCCAATATAGACAAAACTTTCAGTAAGCACTTCGTAGGATACTTCACATACGCACATACATTAAACGTGATCGTTTATATACAAAGAAGTGTCCAAAGTCAGACGTAGGTATAAATCAAGTCGCTTTACATTGCACTTGCATACTTCTTGAACTCGGGCCATTAATCAGGCTCCTACATTCTCCCTACTTGTAAGATGTTACAAGTTATCTGATAATGTTATGTAGATATTAAACTATGCTTTTGAAATAGGAGGTACCAATTAATAATTTTATATATCATGCCAGTATTCATCGAAGGGAACTTTTATTTACCACCACATTGACCAGTCATCCTATCATATACTATTGAAGGAGCAATATTTGCATATATATACATATATTTGTAAACACGTTCTGGAAAACAGCTGTAACGATTTTGATGAAAGTTGCGAGAGTTTACGGGGTGAAAAATCGATCTAGCTAGGTCTCTTATCTGGGAAAATTCATTTTCACCCAAGCAGAGTTCGGTCGCCCAAAGTTTAGAACAAGATGGCTGCCTTCGAATAATGACATGGCAGCATGGAATTAGTAAGTACCTACTATCATGGCAGCATGGAATTAGTATGTACTATCATGGCAACATGGAATTAGTATGAACTTTCTTATACTATTAAATGAGCATTCTCTATTTTCATCAGAGCAGAGCTCGGTCGCCCAGGTACTTTTTATAGTAGGAGAATAATTATAGTCACTTAATATCGGCTACAGTGTGTCCTATTGCCTGCAAGATGCAGTAGCCGATGGATGCTACTGAAGGTGCTCAACTCGTAGCCAAATTCTGGGCTGTCTCTATGTAAATTGCCATCCACACGCTAACAAGAAGGATAATAGAATAGAAAATGTTTATTGACTTAGAATGTAGGTTGCTACAAAATAATGTTTGGTTCCAGGTACATACTAGTATATGGTATGCAAACTTTTTACATAACCTAACATCACGCTTGTATTTCCCTGAAGGGTAAGGCAGAGCTCTGCCTATAGTACACCCACATTTGGTCAGTTTTGTTATAAATCCTAAGTAATAGGGGGCGAGCCTATAGCCATCAAACGGGGACAAATCCAGACTGCGCAAAAAATTGTATTTATAACTAATAGATACAATATCTAATTGGTGGCTCTAATTATGCAGTTTTAGGTGTGAAATTCTACATTATATTCTAGACAAGCCTATTGCTATACATCGGGCGATCGAGGCTGCTTTTTCCGACCTGGGGATCAAACTTCATTCTCGGCAGTCGTGCTTCTGATGTCAAGACCAGGGACGTTGCAGATGCAGATTTTTTAACAAACGTGGATCCAGATTTGGACCATTTGCTCAAGGTTTTTTATGGGATCCTTCAAGGCGGCAATGAATTCAAAATATCTGTTTTTTGCAAATTGCAGCGTTGTTTCGTTGTATGTTAAGTGAATTATGACTCAATTCGCGGCAATTATAATAAAATTAATAACTAACTTAACAAAATCAATAAAGCTTTCGAAATTTTATGTTCGATGTTTATAAGACTATTTCGTGAAAATGTGACGATTTAGAGCTATATTAATGATTTAAATGATATTTGTTGATTATGTTTTTACTTATATTAACCCTTTTCCACCCACATCTGCACCCGTATGAGCTACGCATTGATTAAATTCAGATGTCTAAATAAATGCGGAATCTCCGCAATTGCTGTTTCGAATACAAATATCCGCAACATCCCTGCACCCTAATTGCGTAATACACGTCAATCACAATCTGAATCATTTTGAAAGAGATTGCTAACCCATTGCTTCATAAGTTCGAAAAAAAAATCTGCTTAACAACGTTAATAACGCAATGAATTTTGTTGAACTGTCAAAATGAAACAGATTAGTCTTAATCATTTACGAAAATGTTTACGTAATAGCTGGTCTAGGCCACCGAGGCAAGCGAAGCAATATTAATATTTATATCGTAATAATGTGGCGGTTAAATCAATGTAGCTGTGTCGTGTTTTTTTTGTGGGTGTAATATTAAATTCTTTAGCGTCTACAATGTTGTAGATGTATGTGTGTGTGTTATTACTCGTGGCTGCGTATTCATTATTTGTGGGTGTGCTTTGGATTTTGTGCCATCGGTCTAGAATTTTAAAGTGTTTTACATGGTCCATTTCTAGCTGTGGACTGTGGCTGAGTTGATTGATAACACTGGTTGGTACAATTTTCTGAACAACAGATAACAGATATAATATGCTTTTTTGATAGGGACACGTTTGATGTCGGCTTTGAACTTTCCATCGCTAAGTTCTGTAACTTACTTTGGCAACTTATTATAAAAGCAAATACTGTTTATAAGAAATGACTTACTAGTTTTAGTTAATCTAAATTTGGGTATCACAATTTCATGTTTACTACGTGTATATATATTATGGAAATCGCTTCTTATTTTAAAAAGTCCTAAGTTTTTGTTCCTTCTAAATCGAGACCTATGCGGGTGAAAGAGCAGGGCGCAGCTAGCTTATAATAATTCACGTTCTACGGGAGGAAATTGAATCTATGTACTTACCGAAACTTTTCTACGTAGTGATAGGGATGTACGTACCTACCTATATTGCGCGAAACAGTTCAAATGAACCAAAACGAACAAACGCGAAATCCATTTAGAAATTGTTTTTACGTTTTAGTGGGAAATTCAAAAACGTTCCGTTGTTCAGTGGCTGCGAATAGTTTGGAACAAGCCCGTTGTTTATGTACTAATGTGTACTGGTATAGACAATTTGGTGAAACTAGTTGTTTTGCGAATGATATTTATGATTAAAATTTCGCTACTGCTTTGACTGGTTAGTTGGGTCGTTCATGGATATACCTAAATCACTCCTAAAATGCACATGGAATAATGACCTCCGGATAAGAAAAGGATAAAAACTATCTTAAGATTTCATACATTTAAGTATGAGTTCTTGTAAATAAAATAATCGCAGCATTTTAGTATTTTTAAAGTACAGGCAAAATCAATCTGCCTAGCCTTTTCCCTACTATATTGGGATCGGCTTCCAGTCTAACCGGATGCAGCTGAATACCAGTATTTTACATGGAGCGACTGCCTATCTGACCCCCACAACCCAGTAACTGTGTAATACGATACCCCTCAGCTTACTAAAGGGTATCGAAGTCTGACAACTAGTATTAACTAGTTGTCAGACTTTCGGGCTTCTGATGACACGTACCGAATGTTAAAGATCCACGAATGTCAGCCGAGACCAAGGCTTAACGTGCTTTCCGAGGTACGGAGGAGTAAAGATAGTCAGTCACCCATCCACGAACCAAGTCGGCAAGCGTAGCTTAACCTGATGGATCGACCCACGCGCTAAGCTCTAGATATAGTACAGTGTAGGAAAATAATTGTTAAACAAATATTTGCTGTACATATATTAAAATCGTTGGGATTTTAATATACGGCAAATATTTGTTAAGAGTGTTTATTCTGAAAGTGGGCAACGTCGCAAATAGATGTCAAATATTTCGTTGTTTTGATTAATTTGGCAATATTACTGTATGGAAATAAGAAATGTGGCTAACTAGCGAACTAGAATATTGATTATGAAATGCAATAATTCATATCGTAACACAGAATATTTCGTTTTAGATGTAAAAAAAGGATTTGGAAACTTTCCAAATGCCTTTTTTCCACCTAAAACGGGTACAACTACAGCCAATTCAATGTTATAATTGCAATTCATTATTAATATTCTAGTTCCCTAGTTAGCCACATTTCCTATTTCCATACAGTAATATTGCTAAATTATTCAAAACAGGTAATTTTTTGACAGCTATTTGCGACGTTGCCAACTTTCAGAATAAACGCTCTTAATAAATAAAATTCTTTGACACTAGTATGAAATGGCAAATTGACTTAGGGTGTCAATTAGCTTCACAATCAATTTCCTTGACCGTACATTTCAGGCGAAGTATATGAATGACATAATAAGTAACAGAAGCTTGAATAGTTAACCTCACATGTGTTCCCAAAGTTTTTGCGTTAGTTGAGGGGGCCATCAACCGGTAGTGGTTTTACTGTTTCAGATACTTTAAGAGGGAATGGGAGTATCAGTTGCTGGTTTAATAGTTGCCAGTTTTAAGGCTTTTTTTTAGTCTGGATAATTATGAAATAACTTCTTCCGCTCTGGGTGGAGCGGGAGAGCGTGCCAGACTCTTACTGACTAAAATCCACCCGTGTTTCTTCAGTGTTTCCTGCGTCCCAGCAGTGGGAACATTATAGGCTGAGTATGTTATTATGCTTGTCTATGGGAGGTAGGTATTTATGCCAGTCTACCTACAGCCATGACAGGCTAAATTTATGTTCCTACTCATGACTTCACACTCACACATTAATTTCACAGAAACAGAACTTCCAATTGAATATTTGCCCCCCAAACTAATTAGCTTGACCAATGTCCGTAAAATCTACGGGCATTGCGCTTAAAAGCCATTACTTAGTTTGACCAGCGGCACAGTGCCACATATCTGACGGCTTGTGTAATTTACGTACGACATTCATTGCTGCGTCAGCTCCCTGTGTTTGATGTTGCACCCGTTGCGAGCAGCTATGTGACTGCAAATGGATTTATACCTGTTTATGCTCTGGGTACCTCTGGGCTATTTGCTGCTTTGTGCTGATTGCTATTTGTGTTTATCGACATTTAATGTTAGCACTGCAGGACAAAGGCCTCTTCTGACACAGAGAAGGCACGAGCATTGATCATAACCGATGTTTTGCTTCATTGATGTCAGTAGTCTTCAAGATTTAAGTTATCATAAATTTTTACTGATCACCTTTAGCGCAGGAGGTTAGCATATCCCTTATGTCCCGGCCACATCTGCGACTATCGTAAATAAATAAAATAAAATACCTAATGTTTCTTTATCTCCACAAATAACATTCTTATAGTAGTTATACTTATTAAGTTGACAGATATTTTGTAATGTCTAAACTAAGCCTAGGCCTGTATTTTAGAACTACAGGTCCAGTACATTGTAACACATAGTAAAGATTGTTAACGTGGTACAATTGCAAATGGTTGATCGTGTGTCTGAGTGCATGTTTGTTTGAGTGTGCGTGCGTGTGTGCGTGTGTGTGTGCGTGTGTGTGTGCCTACATTCGTGACAGAGCTATGCATACCGAAGCTTCGTATATTGTGCTCGCTAAAAAGTTATCACGCTAATGCGGTGGTTATATTGGCGGCTTTATAATTTTAACAAATTATCGTGCAATAATCCAAGATGGGTCTCTATTATTTCGACAGAGCGTTAACGCAGTCCGGAAACAACAGTCGAAATGACCAACGCTATTCCAACCTCGTGCCACACTTATTATGTACCACCACCCGGGCGATAAGTGCTACGCAGCCTGAACTATCGCGACGATAACTGATAATGGTTGGTCACATTTGCGTGTATCGTATCACTGTGCGGAGCGTCGTCACGATAGACGCAGTTGCGGCCCCAGCATTACTCATACCTACTTCCTGCAAAAATTCACAAAAAACAAAAGAATTCCAATTAAATCAGTGCACCATTCTATTTAAATCGCAGAACAGGACAATCACTGTCCTAACAATGGCAATAATACCTCCAGAATAAAACCAAATTAATATCCCGCCGCTATTTCACGACAGCACACGAAACGAATGAGATAAAAAGATAGAAACAGCAATTAAACATTGTTTTCGTATAACAAAGTGTACTGCAACGGCCCCGCTAACCAATCCCGGGTAACAAACGAAGATTATGCAAATTATTTCATTAAGTATGCACAGACCCGTGCCTAAAATACCCACTTGATTAACAGACGTGGTCAGAATTCGTGCTGGATTCTGGATAGTTCACGTGAAAGCCAGAATTGTGCAGGGTTGTAAGATCTGATACTGATTAGATTAGTCTGTGGAGAGGTATCATTAGAAAGTCGTTATGGCTAATCGCTTTGAAATCTCCTAGATCCTTAAGATGTTAATTAGGTTAGGTAGTTTTCGAAATATCAGGAAGTGTGAACCCGATTTAAGAAACCTGGAGACAGTTTAGGTCTCCTCCTTGGTGAAAATGAAGGAGAAAACGACTCCTGAAATGCTCGAACATTAATAAAGAGTTGAACAGTTTTTAAGAAGATATTTAGGCTAACAACCCTAGAATCTACGACTATGCTACACTGGTTGTGTTTTAAACAAACAGGAGCCTAAATTCCGAGAAACTGCTAAACGTAGTGAATTTAAATTAACGAAGTTAAATCCCCTTATACTACCTTTTAATATTTAACAATTTAGAAAGGTAACTTATTGGTAAGTATATATGTACCTTTTTCGTCAGGTAGGTAGCTTTTCATAATAAGCCAAGTAAAGTTTTTCATAAAAATGTGCAACATGTATCACTTATTCTGCGTTCCCAATTTACTTGCCAAACATGTAATCAAACACGAGATTTAGGAAAAACAACTGTAATCCTTACACATAAGGTTCAGTTTGCGCTACAACTTCATATTATTTATGACTTTTTCAACAATACTAGTCAGTCTAAAATCAACTTTATTTAAACTATAAATACACCTGTGCCAACCCCTTTGGGGAGAACAGGCGTAATATTATGTTTATTTTAAACACATTTCAAGGTCTCGCGTCTGGTCACTACCACATTTGATGCTCAGTGATCCTGCCGTCGACGATGGTACACGCTTGCCCAGATGTAACCCATTCACTCACGTTACTTGAAGA
Organism: Agrochola circellaris; assembly: GCA_914767755.1. Classification (NCBI taxonomy): domain Eukaryota; kingdom Metazoa; phylum Arthropoda; class Insecta; order Lepidoptera; family Noctuidae; genus Agrochola; species Agrochola circellaris. Next base: position 8,542,221 of record OU611839.1, on the reverse strand, counting down.
CTCCCAGTTTTGAGTAGGTACGAATGTCGATGGCTATAAGAGTAGGGGAAGACCAAAGAAACGTTGGATGGACTGTGTGAAAGGTGATATGGCTAGAAAGGGGGTGACTACCAAGATGACTAATAGAAGTATGGAAGAAACGAACATGTTGCGCCGACCACAAATACTCTCATCGTCATCCCACAATAGAACCGGGTTTTCTCGACGGAAGAACAGACAAAATGATAGATAAACAATCACAAGCTGTCATTTCGTCTATTCTTCCGTAGACAAAACCCGTAGAAAACCTACCCGTGCCGGTACTTGAAAACTATCGGGAATCACAAACTCTAAACTTTTGATTGCTCACACAAGCTATTAATGTGGAAAGTTTTCACAAGGTACATTTTAATTCTATTTAACCTGCAAACGCCTGACTAATGAAGCACAGCCAATAATCTATTGTTACTTTACCCCCAGGGAGCACATGGGCAGCTATATTGATGGACGGGCAAAGTACAAATACCTGAATTGATTGTGTACCTTACTCGCATACAAATTAGGTGCAAAATATATTTGAAAAGGGGGTCCCAAATCAATACAGCCGTCCGTACCTACATAGATTCGATATTTAATAAATAGTCCTTTATCTACAAGAACATTCAAATTAGTTCTTGCACTGTCCTCTCAGTATTTTATAATGGAATCACTAAAACTAAAACTTGAGATCTCCCTGAAGGCTTCAAATAATAAAACAAGTGCTGGCCACCTCAGGAGAACGTTGAAATGTATTTACTGTCGCATACTCCCCGTTGGTCTGTTTTAGAATATATTTTAGAGAGCATAAAGTTCTGTATCAAACTACATGTAAATAATGCTCTCTCTAAAATTGTGCATTGGTTTAGTGTTAATAATTTACTTTTGAACGAGAAAAAGACTAAATGTATTAGATTTCTGACACCTAACGTTAAGCAGGTGAAAACCAATGTACTAGTAAATGGGACAGAATTGGATCTTGTGGACACCACTGTGTTCTTAGGTATTACTTTGGATTCGAAGCTTCAGTGGGGACCTCATATAACCAAATTGTCGAAGCGGCTAAGCTCTGCAGCCTACGCGGTGTATAAAATCCGTCATTTGACTGATGTAGAAACAGCTCGATTAGTATACTTTAGTTATTTCCATAGTGTAATGTCGTATGGCATTTTGTTGTGGGGAAATGCGGCCGACTTTCAGGCTATATTTGTGCTGCAGAAACGTGCCATTCGAGCAATTTATAACCTAAGTTGTAGGCATTCACTGAGGGATAAATTTAAGGAAATAAACATAATGACGGTCGCGTCTCAATATGTATATGAGAACCTGATTCATGTAAAAAAGAATATAAATCTATATTCTAAACACAGCGACATTCATAGCTTAAATACTAGAAACAAAGATTTATTTCTTGTGCCGAGGACTAGGCTCCAAAAAATTAGTAATTCATTTAAGTGCCAAAGTATACGTTTTTACAACAAACTCCCAAGCCATGTCAAAGAACTGAGCCTCAATAAATTTAAATCATTTATTAAACAGAAACTATGTCAAAAAGGTTTCTATAAAGTTAAAGATTACTTAGACGACAAAAAGGCTTGGGACTAATTAAGCTACTCCAATGTACCCCAAGCAACAAACAAGTGTTTTTAGAATCAAAGACTACATGATACTATATGAGCTCATATAATTGTTTGGATTATTTTATTTGACTGTAAGTCAATTTATTTTAAATTTTGTTTTCATTTATTGTTGACATAATCTACTCATTAAAATGTTTTTATTTTATGAGTTGATTGCAATTTGTGCTTATGTAAATTATTTTTGCATTAAAGCATTATTATATAGAATCAAGTTTTTCTAACTGAACAGACAGCTGTGCTGCTGGGGAGTTTGTTGCGCCACTTCTTCTTCCCAGCTTAAGCACTAGGAAGTGGTGAAGGGTGGGCGTTTTTGGGGGACTGTCTTATGTAATTTTGACGTTCGAAAAGTGCTGATTCTCAGCCTAGTTTGAATAAATGACTTTTGAATTTTGAATTTGAATTTTACAAAGTAACACCACAAAGGATATTTTGACTTGTAGGTAATCAAGCATCATCATCATTATAGGGGTTCGCTATTTCCGTTATAACTGAATGTGTGTTTTTTACGGATTATGTCATATTTTTACAAAAAAACTACCTAGGTTGAATGCATCAAACAAAACTCTATAAGTGATTCGGAGTGATTTCATCATGAGTGATTTCTATTATGTAAAGTAAATTCCGTATATCCTTAGTTTTACTTCGAACTCCAACCATGCTCAATTGCTGTTTACCCCCTAATAAGCAATTCTTGTATAGGTTGCTCCTATACGTGAAAAGAATTTAATACAAATTCCAATTACTGCAAGGTAAATCTTTGAAACGTGGCATAAAAGGAAATTGTATTACACAGAGCGCAATAAATCCATTGAAACGGTCAAATAAACAAAAAAGGGAACGAAGACTGGTCAAAAGTTCCAACCAGTGCCTTTGGAAAGGATGAAAACATCTGTGGCCCAAACTGTCAGTTCACAGGACCAAAACACACCGCAAATTGTTTTAACCCGATATAAATTTTGGTGCTTCCGCGCACCGTCCGATACGGATGAGTGGTACACTCGAAATGTTTTAATTAGTTCCTGAAAGTAATATATCAATGCGATGGTCTTGTAATCTCAATTCTTTGGATAGATGAGTCGATACTGATGCTTGAACAGTTGTTACAATGCGTGAATTTTGAATTAACCTTTTTTATTCAGGGTTTAATTCCCCATTTCCTGTTATAGCTACACTTATGTATATATTTTTATTTTATCATCTTTCTGCCCTTGTTTCATGTTACATGTATGCGCCGACCCCACCTTTACTTCTTCCATTCTCCCCTGTCAACCGTCACGCTATCATTCACTCCTTTTTAGGGTTCTGAACCTCGAAATGAAAAACGGAACCCTTATAGGATCACTCGTGTGTCTGTCTGTCTGTCTGGCTGTCCGTCTGTCACAGCCAATTTGCTTCGAATCTAATGGACCGATTAAGTTTAAATTTGGTACACATATGTATTTCTGTGACCCAAACACGGATGTCTAACGTAAATAAATGAATTTTGAATATGGGGGTTACTTTTGGGGGGCAAATAAAAAATAAAAATAAAACGTTTTGCATACTGACCCGTGTGACATATCAAATGTAAGGGGTTGTTGCGAGGATTACAAATATTTTTTAAACAAAATACTATTAAGGATATTTAAAAAAAAAATGAAAATTGACCATTTCCCCCCTTATCTCCGAAACTACTGACCCTAAAATTTTGAAAAAAATACAGAGAATGGTTCTTTACTCATAGCTTTACAGGAAAACCTATAAGAAGTCTATGGTCTCAAAATAACATAGTAAATCTCTCAATATTGTGCTTACAAACTTAAATTTGCAGTTGGAATGTATGACGACATGTTTTTCAACTAAAATGATAAGTTTGTTCTTGGGATTAATTCATCCCAACTACGGAACCCTTCATTGTGCGCGGTCCGACAACACTTGGCCGGTTCTTTTAAATTCAAAATCGCAAGAAACAAACTGACAACAAATTCTTATCTATTTATGTTGCCTTCAAATAAACGATACTAAGATACTGTTAATCTTACTTTTTATTTAAAAAAAAGTCATTGTGATCATAGCCTTCTGTAATCCGTATGTCGATCGATTTCCATGATTAAACATCGTTCCTCTACTGTCAATGAAAAGCTATTTATATGAAAATTTATATGGACTTTGAATTTCATAACACTGACGGTTGGATAAACTGGGTAGACATTTAGTTTAACTGACAGATTATAATTGAGTGAATCGCAGCTTTGTTCCCATGCGCTTATGAATAATTAATATAATCTAATAACTATTCAGGTTGTTTTAATTTGTCTCCCTTGCCTCACATAATCCATCCATACTATATTTATATTATTTATTTATAATATTTTATACATAATATTTATCTATTATTTTCGTCGTAAACGTAAGAAAAATTGCGGAATAAAATGCGGAGCAAAAGACTTGCCTTGGCTCCGTAGTTTGGCGTGATTTATCTTTTAGTTCTCCACCTAAAGACATCATGAAAGTTTTAGTATCGTATAAAGAATATCAAGACAACGAAAGGAACCACGTTCACAGTTTTCAGAAGATAAACCCCCATATGGTTGTGTGGTACATCTACAGTAAAAACGTCTCTACCTATATAGTCGATTTTCGTGTCTGGCTGTGTGACCGCGTTGTTCTTCTAAACTCCGCAACGAATTTTGATGCGATTTTCACTTTCATTTAGATAATTTATTCCGGTGCAGGTAACATCGAAGAAGTTCAAATCTAACCACCGTAAGGGTTATTTTTGCTTGCAGCGTTCGGCGGCTTATACCACTGGGCCGGTAACAGATGTGGTCATCGTGTTCACGGGATTTTGTTTTGAAACTGGTTAGATATGAACTTCTTTGATGGTACTATCGAAGAACTTTATATCTAAGCAGTTTGAAAAGAAAATCCCGTGAACACGATGACCATATCTGTTACCGCCCCGGTTCTATAGCTGCCGAGCGCTGCAAGCAGAAATAGTCCTTACGGTGTATAGATATGAAGTTCTTCGATGGTACATTAATATACATACATAAAAAAGAAAATCTCGATGTTTTGTCAACTCTTAAAAATCTTGCGAAGCAGTGGCGGGTCGCTAGTATATTATAAACTATAACAGCAGTTGACGCGCCAGAAAATATAATATCTTACGTACCCTCATCATTCATCGTATTCACCTCCAAATATTTATTTACGCCTTCACCCATAAAGTACCAATATCAAGATATACCTACACAAAGCACCTTATCAAGAATTCCATAGTTCCGTAAGTAGTAAAAAGGTTGACATACGCGCCATATCTAAGTTCCGCACTTAAGAGGTCAATGAATTTTGTTATTGTTGAGCTGCGAAAGTGACATGGTGGCATTGAGACTCTTCGGTGGGTAGAGCTTCTTTATTTAACGACAAAAACTGGAAAAACTATACACGAAACGTGCTTCTATCTCGACAGACATGTAACCTAAGAGTATAGAATTCTTTATCGATAATAGTGACGGTATTTTTTGATTTTGAACGGTAAATTGACAATGTTGATATTTATAGCCAGGAACTAGTTATTGACATTACCGATTGCATTGCTAAAATCCACGAAAAACAATCAAAATACCCAAAAAAATAACGTAACAATAAGGTTATGACTTATACAATGCCAACTAATAACGCAGGATAACTCATAAAAATCTTTACTATATTTTTATTAATACAGATAGATCCAAAAATAACTCATAAACCCGATTTCTTCGATCATAAATCAAAGCCAGGCTGTTTACAAAGCTCGGCTTTTAGAGCAATGTGCTGGCTTTATTGCTTGCCAACAAATTGTTTTATATATCGCCGATACGGGGTCCTGTTACCTAAAACAACGTAATTTAAGTTAAGCAAAGCATTAAAACTAAAACTAGTTGGCAATAAGCTTAGGTACTGGAACCTACAATTTATGTTGTTTGGTCTTTTTTTAGTGTTGTAACGGAGCGTTAGAACAGAACGTGTAACCCCAATTTTGCGAGGGTGACGTAAGAGTTGGCATAGGGATTAAAATATCTAGATAACTAGCAATTAGGTATACGAGTACCTATGTATTTTTGTCACGGTAATTTCAGTAATTAATGAGATCACTTAGTCTCGACAAACAGGATGATTGTTTCATTATCAATTCAGGATTTTTTAGAAGAGGAAAACAAGCAGACCAAAATAGTTGTGACTACATTTACGTCCACTTAAATCAATGAACTAATTACTGTTTATAAAGTCACCATTAGTTTAAGTTCGAATTATATAACTCGTTTAATTTTCGAATACAGTTTATTTGGGAAAAGTCGGGAAAGCAATCAGTGAAAAAACACTTTTGGCTACAAAACAAATGACAGTAACAGACAAACAGGACAAAACAACAACATTACAACAAGCTCATTTTTTGTTTCCATTTGTGGGACAAAATTCTGCCTAATACAATGTTCAATGTACCGTCCGCTATATACAAATAACTAGGCAAGAACAGCTCGTTTGGCTTGTCCTAATAGACTAGTCTGCGACACAGGCGACTATATTAACTAGGAACTGCTTTAAATTGGGGCATGTTGTTTGACACTGAGTGTCCAATGCCAAATTAATTCAATATTATTGATTTTAGAGACGTCTCTGATCAGATGCTTGAACGTGAATGGACGAACGAATAAATATTGATACTAATAATTGAAAGAGTAACCGTGCAGTTTCTTCCTGGCTCTTCTCCATATGAAACGACCAATTGGAACCATGCACCTAGCCTCTGACGTTTCGCCCATGTAGGTATATGTGAAATAAAATATTTTGATTTGATTTGATTTGAATGATAGAGAAATTAACGTGGAAGGAATCGAAAGGAGTATGTACGGATCGTAGCTTGAGGGATTTTGTAGTGTCTATGGGCAAAAGGCTTGTTGTATTCATGACACAAAAACAAAATAATGCTTGAAGGCTTCTGCTGGCTGGCGCGATGCGACAGTGCGACGCGATTCTGTTATAACAATTTCCATAAAGTTTTCATAGAATCTGTTCTACTAAGGTCACGTCGCTCAACTCATATAATTCAAGTAAATTACCTAGCCTTTTCCCAACTATATTGGGGTTGGCTTCCAGTATTTTACATGGAGCGACTGCCTATCTGACCTCCACAACCCAGTAACTGGGTAATACGATACCTCTTGGTAAGACTGGTTGTCAGACTTTTGGGCTTCTGACGACCCGTAACGACTGTCAAAGATCCACGAATGAAAGCCGGGACCAACAGCTTAACGTGCTTTCCGAGGCACGGAGGAGTCTCGGTATGTAAAGATGGTCACCTATCCACAAACCAACCCCGGCAAGCGTAGCTTAACCTGATGGATCGACCCGTGCGGCAGTTTTTACTTAGCCACGGGCTCCTCAACTCATATAATTCAAGTACCAACATAAAATTCATTGACACGAAAATAAGAAGAAGAATAGATTCCAATTTCTGAAACCCTTAAGCAACTTTATACCATGAATGCCTTCCAGACGAATCTAGTCAGCAAATATACAAAATCGGGGCATACAACCAATATTAACAGATTTTAAGTTGGTTGGATAAGTATCTACTATATCAATGCGAATACTGAATGGAAGCCAAGTCTGGGGTCACAGTGGCGACGTTATGTCTCGCCAAGAAACAGTCCCTGAAAATTCGGTGCAAATATATTAGTTCATACCGAAGCCTTGTGACCTATATTTCGACCTAGTATACGCAGCAAATAACCGTGTATGAACAGTTATCTTACTAGTATTACTGTGAGTACGATACTTTTTCATAACCTACAAGTACCCTTCATGATCACAGACTACTAAAGCCAGATATACACACTAACGTTTACGATGATAAATTCGCTTAACCTTATTTTTTGCGCCTGTCGCGTCCTTGCCAAGCCTTTGTTATAGAATTTGGCACTGAAATAGCATTAATTATCAAAGATATCTACGAATGGCAACGTAGCGAGAATTGATGATGTCTCTTAGAGGCAAATACTGCCCGGTCGTTACTCAATTATGGAAGTAACAATAACGAAAGACCTGTCATAATACTGAGACCACTGTAATGATATATTGTTGGTACAGATACCTAAGCACTGCACAGTTGGATAAACAGAAGAAATTTTATTTTAATATAACTGATTTAAAAAGGAAGAACAAAAGACTGCTGATTGGCCTGCCAGGTAAATTACTTGAAGTTACTATCAGGCTCAGCAAGTTGAATGATGTTAACCTTAAAGAGGTTGTAGTCAAAGAGGGTATTTACTGGCTCACAAGTTTGAATTCCGAGGAAAATAAAGGATATTACGCTATAGGGTGGGCGCTAGCAAAGCCGGGATTAATCTCGTCTGACATAAAAATAACAAACACAGTTACTGTCTTCATGAGTTAGGTCGTAGAATATCAGTACTTACAAACTGCTAGACCATTGAACCACGTATGCTGGACATGGAGTCACGTGCAACACGTTTACTGATAACTAATGCAGTAACTATTTTCCTCGGCTACTTGAAACATCCACAGGAATCTTTTTGTAAGGACAAAAATGGTACCAAACCTCACAAGCAAAAATTACTTAATAGGTACCTACGTTAAAACATTCGCTAAAAGCACTTAGTCCTTTCTAAAACGACTTTGAAATTCGATTCATGTATTGTAATTACCAACGTTTTGTCCCAAAAAGACATACGTAAACCCCTAAGTAGATAATATCCCAATGAATCTTGCCCAGACACAGTAACTGGTAATATTCAGAAATCCTTTAATCCATGTCGCTATAAATACGAACAAACGTATCGTGAAATACATCGCGATACTGAAACAGATTCATTAAGGCTTTAGTAGAAATTGCTTCTATTTAGTTTTTGAAATCCTCGCAAAGATACAATCAGAATTTCAAAAAATTTATCAAGAAAACAATGATACAGCTCCGCCTTCACAAAGTTTTGGGAGAAACATTACAAATTCATCAAGACCTTGATGTAAAACTAACGATCTTTTCTAATGGTAGAACCTTTCAAAATCTTGAAGATGAAAGTCCTATTTTCGTTGAAAATTCAGAATACGAAATTAACTTGATTGCCTGTTACCTAATTAATTCAAATAAAGGAGTCTATGGGTCACCATAGACTCCTTTGTACGGTTGTATATCCGAGATTTTCATAAAAATGCTTCAAAAATTGTTCATTTTTTGAGAAAGAATTAACGAATAACAAGGTTGTGTTATGTTTCACAAATCTGCACTTGAAAGGGATTCAAGCAGCTTTTCTGTGCACCTAATTAGAACAGTAATAGTTGTTCGGACTTGTTCGTCGACGCCATTGGACCAGAATTAAACAGTGTATTTCTGCAATCTTAAGTCTAGTCTATATTGGTGTAGATATTTGTCTTCCAGCACTTTCAGCTGACCAGGCATTAATATTGTTTAAATCTAAGTGCTTTCTTCGTGAGAGAAATGGAAGTGATATACACCAAAATGCAACGTAAAGCTAAGATTTTGTGGGAACTAAATCATAGAATAGTGTCCATCGCATTAAATAATTATAGGGAGATAAAAACAGGCCTGTTTTTACGATTTATTATAATATAAGCCTTATTAGTAAATAAGGCTTTTAATGAATTGTGTCTACGGGAGAGCTTACTGATGAAAATCTGTGTAAATGTTAACGTTTAATAAATTTCATATATTTGACATCTTAAAAACATGTAAATAATAAAACGACACTTAATGAGAGAACTCTGAACTGGAAATAATTTATTAATATGAGTCTAAAAGTTCAATGTAATAAATTAAGCTTCGTGCAGACCAGCGCGACGTGACGCCGCGACGCGACTCGAACAATACAATTTCTAAGAAAACTTGACGGTATAACAATAGTCGGTGTCGCGTCGCGCTGTCGCGTCGCGCTGGTCTGCACGAAGCTTTACGTTTCGTATTTGTGTAGACACTTTGGCACTGACAATTATATATGAAAGCTTGGAATTCTTTTATTTTATAAAAAAGGAGGAGGTTCTTATGTTCATCTGTATGTTTCTTGTTAGGGTTCCGTACGTCTGAATGAAAAAACGGAACCCTCATAGGATCACTCGTGTGTCCGTCTGTCTGGCTGGCTGCCTGATTGTCTGTCTGTCCGTCTGTCACAGCCAATTTGCTTCAAATCTACTGGACCAATTTAGTTGAAAGTTAGTACACATTATGAATATCTGTGACCCAAACACGGACGTGTAACATAAATAAATTAATTTTGAATACGGGCGTCACTTTTCGGGGGTAAATTGAAAAAAAAAACGATATGCAGACAGTACCGTGTGACATATCAAATGAAAGGGGGAAAATTGGTGAAAATTTACCATTCCCCCTCTTATCTCCGTAACTACAGAGCCTAAAATTTTGAACTAAATACAGAAAATGGTTCTTTACTCTTAGATTACAGAAAAACCTATACGAAGTCTATGGTTTCAAAATAACATGGTAAATCTCTTAAAATTGTGTGTAAAAACTTACATTTGCAGTTGGAATGTATGGGAGAACATGTTTTTCAACTACAATGTTAAGTTTTTTCTTGCGATAAATTCATCCCAACTACGCAATCCTTCACTGTGCGTGGTCCGACACGCAATTGGCCAGTTTTTTTTTATGTATTTCCCTCGATATTTTCGTCAATTGTGGACCGATTTTGAAATTATGCGCGGTATTTCCATATAAATTGTATTCTTAACTTTGCTTGGGTAGTTTTTCAATTACCTTCAATAATACGTATTTTTCCCACTTAGTCTATGTGGAAGATGTTATACTAACTTCCTGTCACTGTTATTTAGATAGCAGTCGATCGATTCTATAAACATCTCACCGTGAAGAATGAGGTGAAGTGAGGATGAAGTGAGCTGTCCAGTGTCAATCCCCAAGCTTTAGGTGCAATGACAGCTCACATCAAGCTCACTTCACCCAAGTTATCACGGTGAGATGTTTACAGAATAGCACGGCTGGTAGTGGTATTCGAATTTGTGTGGGGTAGGTACGACACAACTATAAAGTGAAATACAAAACGTTTTCCTAAAAAAAAACACTACAAAGTGAAAAATTAAGTCAGTGGCAAAAAACGAAGATTTAAAACCAAAGACACCGACATCCGTAATTGAAGTTATTTTTCACTTTGTAGTGTTTTATTTTTGTAAAAAGTTATTTTTATAAATATAATTTTATTGTCTAGAATTTTATTTCTCTCAATTTCCTTTTAGACTATGTCCTCAATTTCCGACGTCGATCCTCCTTCTAAAGTTATTTAAGGACACACTTAAGAATAGACAAACATTTCAAGATCTTGCTAATTGACTGAATGAAATTTCTTGAAATCCTTAAACAAATCTTGTCGTCGTAGTAAAGTACTTTTAATAATACAGTTTATGGCAACTATTTCGAGAACTAAGGTATATGATTAAGTAATTTTTATTGTCTGTCACTGCTGTCTTCTCGGTGTTTAGGGTTCCGTACTCAAGGGGTGCCAACGGGGGCCGTGGTCGCGGGAAAGTCCGTACAGGCAACTGAAGGAACACGGGTGGGTTTTAGTCAGTAAGAGTCTGACACGTCCTCCCGCTCCGCCCAGAGCGGGAAAAGTTATTTGATAATTTCTCACCGAAAAAAAAGGGGTGCTAACGGGAGCACCCGTTATTTTACTAAGGCTCAGCTGTCCGTCCGTCCGTCCGTCCTTCCGTTCGTCACAGTGCTGTATCTTTAGAACCGTAATAGGTTGACACTTGAAATTTTCACAGAGTTTGTACAACTATAGCCGATATAACAACAAATAATAAAAATAAAATAAAGTTAAAAATTTAATGGGGTAAAAAAAAATGCCGAAGAATAAACGTTTCTTGTATCGGAATACAAGAAACGTGTTTTTTTTTAATGCTTTTTGCTCGATCTTTATAATTGCAATAATGAATAAAACATAGTGTTCAATATTGTACTGTGTACGGAACCTTTCGTGTGCGAATTCGACTCGCACTTGTTGTTGAGTCAATTGCCATAAACTATTGCAATGTTTGTCAATTCTCCCACATTTTCATTAACTATCATAGTCTTTTCATTTAAAGAATAGGTACTTATTCTGAACTCTTTCGTAGTTACGTAGGTATCTGGAACTCCTGCGACATTTCAAAATCTCGAACATAAAAACCACGTAAAACTTTTCACCCAAAAATAACGTTCAACCGTTTTAGTGGCATTTCGCCTCATTAATTTTATTTTACCTGATCACATGACAGCTCGCGGTAACCATGACAAAATGTCTTTAAAAGGCTTTCATAGGCGACGCAATATTCATTATGTCACGGTTGCGGTCTGTAGCAACCCGAGGTCATGAATTAAGGTGGAACCATTATACCAGACAGGAAATTTGCACGCCTCGCGTTTCGGGTGCGTATTATGGCGTGTTCCTACTACCAAATTAGTAATGTTATCATACTAATGTTTTATTATAAGAGGATTTTGTGTTAGCTGCTTGGTTGTTTTGGGCTGTTTGTTTGTGGTTTAGTTAACTTTTATTATTAAAGAGCAGGTTTGAAATTTCACAAAGAGCTCACCTTTAAATGTCTGCATAATGAGAGAAATATCTTAATCCCTGATTCCAGAACGATGTTCAAGCATTCATCTTGGTTTAAGCTGATATTGAAACGAAAATTGTATAACATTAGTTTCAAGTCGAGATTTATGATCAGCTTCTTTCTAGAATACGGCCCTTAGTATCTAAGTTTATCTCTGAGAAAATACTTACTTATTCAAAGCACTGAACTATGTATCTAACTTGTTTTACCCATTTTTTGCGTATTTATGTCTGTTTTGATCCTGAAGAAACGGCTTATTGGTTGATTCGCACGAATAAACGGGCGAATTGACACTTACAACAATTTCTTTTTTGAGGTTGTTCGCAGGGTTTCATTTATTTCCCGGGTGTCACCACTGTGTGGATCGCCCGGAGGACACGGTGAAGCATACGGTGGAGGTCTGCCCAGCTTGGGCGGAGCACCGCCGTGTCCTCACGGAGGCGATCGGCGGCGGCGGTCTCTCGCGTCCGGCCCTGGTTCAGGCCATGGTCTGGAGCGAGAATGCATGGGAGGCCGTCACCTCCTTCTGCGAAGCAGTCATGCTCGCGAAGGAGGAGGCGGAGCGCGCGAGGGAGAGGCAAGAGTCGCGCCGCCGCGCCCCTAGTCGCCGCAGGAGACGCCCCGGGCGTCGGGAGTCGCGAGCCGACTTCCGGCCACCGTAGGCGCGGGTCTGCGGACGGTGAGCAATGGGTAGCTCGCCGTCCGATAGGGACCAGGCCCGGATCGACGGCGCGTTGTGTTCCACGCGCGCCTCTTTCTCAAAATAAGAAAATAATATTATTTAAAAGCGTCAATTCGCCCGTTTCGGGCGAATAAATTCGTGCGAATCAACCAATCAAAGCCCTGAAAACATTCAGGTCGTTGTTTGTCATTCATTGCGTAGATATAAGGAAACCGGCGTACATAATAAACGCGCGATGGTCCATAATTTATATACTGAGGGTAAATATGGAGGTTGTAGCGAATGTAAACATAATAATGGCGTACGAAAATAAACTATATAGTATACTACAAAGGGCTTTTATTGCGATGAGGTTCATACTTTTGTCACATAATGAATTGACTGACCGAGTTTCTTTTTAATGAAAGTATTTTTTCTGGAATGTAGGTATATTTATTCAGCACTGACTGTTGTCTGCGACTTGAGCTATTTTATATGTCATCATTTTTATTAAAATTTTAATCGAATATAGATAGATAAATCGTTTATTTGATGCACACAAAAGACAGCACAAAATACAAAAAAACGATTAAATAATAGCTAAATACATGAATATAGCTAGCTATAAGGTGCCAATATACAAAAAAATAAAATAAAGACAAATAATATGAAGATGACAGGTAGGCTTTGTCCTTCTCCAGGTCCTACCAATTTTTTACTTATTTGTAAAATTTCTTAACGATAGATTCAGTGGTTTAGGAGTTAAAAGGTAACAGACCGAGTTATTTTCACATTTATGATAATAACTAGCTGCGCCCCGTGATTTCACCCGCATAAGTCTCGATCCCGTGGGAAAATCGGGTTTAAATCGTATACTTAATATATGTAGTATTGTATCCTATGCCCTAATCCAGGTTATGGTCTATCCATATGCCAAAGAACAATGCCGATTTAAGTATGGAAAGTGGCGTCTTATTTTTTTCTTGCAGCCATCAACCAAATCTTGTTTTTCTACTAAAGAATAGTGTAATAAACGAAACTTACGTGACATGCATATCCCTAAACTCAGTCCAAAATGAGATATAAGAGTTAGAAGTTTGTATGTATTGATAAGCTTTGTTGGTAATTTATGACTCCTAGGTTATCAACTTGTAATAAAAACAACTGATACGCGACTTCCTGCCAAAAAATATTTTAATCAATGTATGAGTTCATTATGTTTAAAAAAATATTACATTCGAAATTCAAACATTTATGAGCGTTTTTTTTACGACTTAACGAAAATCAAGAGTAATAAAACTGCATCATACTCCCTCCGACCTGACAATGTGTAATTGGTGAGGAGTGCGTAACGTACGGGAGGGATGTACCGAATATTGGAATATCCAAAAACATTTAGCGGCTATCTATTTTGTGGTAACTTAACACTAAACTTGCATCTAGGAGTAAAAAATTGCCTGCAAAGCTAATAAATACATACAAACTTCTAACTCTTATATCTCATTTCGGACTCAGTTTAGAGATATGCATGTCAAATAAGTTTCGTTTGTTGCGCTAGTCTGTACTAGAAAAACAAGATTTGGTTGATGGCCGCGAGAAAATAAAAAGACGGCAATTTCAGGCATTGTCCTTTCATCCGAATCCGTTCAGTCGTTTTAGCGTGAAAACGTAACAAACAAACAAACTCACTTTCGCATTTATAATAAACTCAAACTCAAAGCATGTATTTCAAATAAACTAATTACAGGCACTTTTGAATTGTCAAGGAGGTCGGTCAGTCAGAAAGATGAAGCTAGATGCCCATTCCAAAGCGTACCTATGGAGAAGAACGGGCAAGAAACTCCACGGACACTCTTTTAAATCACGATATGGTTACATCATTCATGTTGAAGTTATACATGTGAGAACAAGAGGTGTAAATGTAAATTTACAATTTTTAAATATTGTTGATGTAATTCATGAAATTCAAGTGTATTTTATTTTAGTGTAATTGAGTAATTTTGTGAGCCAGCCCAGCCTGAGGGCCTTACGTTTGCCGATTCGCGTCTCCACTCAAGAACACGTCTACCCCAACGGTCATTGGTTCTACAGCTAATATGGCCGACCCACTGCAACGCCGGTCGATTTTGTAAAAATATCACCGTGAAACTTAGGCGAAGTGAGCTGTCAATAGTGTTAATCCCTAGCATCCTGCCGGTCGATTTGTGACAGTGACAGCTCACTTCACGCTCACTTCAAAATCACTTCACGCTCACTTCACCTAAGTTTCACGTTGATATTTTTACAGAATCGACCGACAGCTTGCTTATTCTGTGAGCTATGTCGACAACTTTGTGTCTCTGCCGGATTCGATCCCTTAGAGAGACTCCAAGCATGAATTTATGGACCAGCCGTAGCGTGAGTGTCCACATTCACGTGCCATATTACGGGTTTCATATCATAACATAACATCAAGCTTGTAATCTCCGAAGGGTTACGCAGAGGTGTTGCTAAGTGCACCTAGTTGTTCGGGTTTCATGCTCCAATAATTCGCGGTGTCGCCTGAACTGCAGTTAGACGCATTGTGACGCGAAGGGAGTTGATGAACACGGCTCCGGTTGAGTTCGTACGTAGTCGAGCATACACGAATATTCTGTTGATTTATTTACATACCTACGCCTAATGTTTGAATACTTACTACAAAAAAAAAAAAAAACTGACTGATCAATACATAGCAGGGCTCAGATAACGGTATATTTTTCGAAACGGTTTCGTTTTAAAAACCTAAGGAGGAATGATTTGTTTCGGTTACGTTCGAACGGAACGTTATTAAAACGTTTTTGAAGAAGAACAAAGTTTAAATCGTTCTCGTTTAATAATAGTAGATTATGCACTAAGAGGATAAAGTAGTGTCTTGAGGAGGTGTCTTGTCGAGCAGGTGGTGTGAAAAGACTTTTTTCACACCACCTCGACAGTGTCAAATTATATGTCATGGAAACCTAACCTAAAGTAAGTAATTTAAGACCTGTACCCTAATTACGTAATACATGATCAATCAGAATCTGAATCGTGTTGAAACAGATTGCTAATCCATTGCTTCGTACGTTCGAAAAAAATATCTGCCCAACAAAGTAAATAACACAATGAATGTTGTTGACCTGTCAAATTGAAACAGATTAGTCGGATTTGTCAACGAAAATGTGTTGCGTAATTAGATAGCTGGGGTCTAGCAGGGCATTAATATTGTACTGAATTTCATTATGACCGCTGGTCATTAATGTGATTTGAATTTGGAACATAAAGTAGAAATCGCGTACGAACATTTTCGATAGGTAGTAGGTACATACTAATTCCATGCATTCACCGTTAAGATGTGCACTAAAAAATAAATTGTTCGAAAATCGAACTGGCCACCACGAGTCTTAACAGTAATACTCAAATAAACTTTACCTCAACTTCAATAAATGTACCGAATAAAAACATAACTTTGTCTTTCCACAACTGGTTTAATGTATCAAATATTACCTTTAACATTTAATTGTTTTAAATAGGTCTACTAACTGTAATTGTAATTTTAATAAATACTTTGATTCTAGTACTATTGCTTTTTATTGTCTCGTAGATGGTGTGAAAAGTAGAGTATTCTCCTCGGGGATAAAGGTGCTTTCGTCTTGGGCGAACTTGAATTCCACGCTGCACTCAGGATTCTTGTCTTAACTCCTTCGTTTTGCTCGGGATTCAATACGGCGCCCGCTACATAAGACACTACTTTATCCCCTTGTGCATAATCTACTATTAACTGTTTTTAACCATTTTTGGGTTGATCGATAGGAAACTTGCAACACAACCCTAATCAATACGTAAGCGACAAGCGAATTGGAATCAATGATGTAATGAAATGAAGATAAGGTACAATTTAAATAAACAAGTTCATGCTTGTCGACGCTAGCACCGTGCGCGGCTGTGTCCTGCGGAATAAACCGGTTTGTGAAAACTTCCTCGTTTAATTTTCATTCCGATTAAAATGTTGTACACACGGCTACACATCAAACTATACTTTTCCAGTTTATGCTGATCTCGCATTGTATAGGATTTCCGTACAATGCGAAGTCAGCGTTTACTGGAAATGTATACCTTGATGTATAGCCGTGTGTACAAAGAAGAACGAGAACTGTTAAAAACTTTTAAAAACGTTGTTTTAAATAATGTTTCCGAGCTCTGATACATAGCACAAAAATAGTTCTTTTTTGGTCTGTCTGTATAATCGATTAGTTCTTCTAAACTACACAATGGATTTTGATGAGGTTTTCACCATTATCTAGAGAATTGATTCCGGAAGGTTTATGGATATAATGCATTGATATTTAACTTAAATAAAGCACAAAAACCTCGATGTTTTCACATGTCGCTTCATTGCACCCGTGCGGAGTAGCGGTGGCGTGCTCGTCTGAAGTGCAATAATACCTACATTTTTGAATTATAAACTTGTTTTGTTATTTCCTCACCTTTCCCTATTATCGTAATACTAAATTACCTACTAACGATCTCTTCATGACTGTTTTATTCACGAAGGTGTGAATATACTGTAATAAAGAGGTATAATTTCTTCACGACACACTTCACAGGAATCCATATCTATTGGGGATAAAAAGAAGCCTTAGTTTTCTTCGAAGCGAGTTCTCTTTCAATGTTTATCTGTTATCTGTTGCTCCGTTGAGATACTAACTAAGATATTCAAAATGTTATTTAACATCTTCAATTTCTAAGGGCTCGATTACAAAAGATTTTGAAGTGTAAAATACAACCAAACTTCGTCAGTTACGTCGTAATAACTTGGAAAGGAACCTATTGGTATTAACCGGGCTCTGCCTCGTGGCTCTAGAGGTCACAAGCGCTACTGCTGACCATGAGGACCTCGGTTCAATTCCCGGGTCGGGCAAACTGTTATTTGGTTTTTCCATCTGGAATTTTTCAGTAGCAGACCAGTCTGGATTTGTGCCCGGTTGATGGCAATAAGCTCGCCCCCTATACCATGGGACTTAAACATAACTGGTGAAATGTGGGTGTACTATAGGTATGTAAAAGAAATCCTATCCAACTCGAAAGGGGCACATAAGTACTGCAACAAAATTACCAAAAAGATTTTTTAATTTTTTATTATTATGGAAAATAAAAAGTTATTGCTATTTAAAATTCACATTTTTAGTACTAAAATTACGACAAATCCATAAAAAAATTGCAAATTTTCAACAGGGGTAATAAATTATGACTTGTAGACATCCGCTAAACGATGGCCGTCCTCGTTCGACGTAATAATATCTCGGCCAAAAACCCCATTGAAAAAAAATGTGGCGATTTTTTTATTTTTTCCTTTCAATTACCACATAAGTAGACTCTCACTACGATAACTTTTTTTTTTCCTGTGGTAACGTTCAAAAGTCGCCTGGTCTCTGGGGAAAAGACCGGGGAGTGTGGGATTCCTACCTCACTAAAACCACCCCGGTGGTCACCATCTACAAAATATGGAAGGGGCACGGCTACCTCCCAAAAGACCAATCCGGATCCCCTCTGTGCAGCGCCTGTTAGGGCACATCTCTGGGGATACTGTAAAGGGGTTTTTTTTGACGGTGGGAAATTATCAAATAACTTCTCCCGCTCTGGTCGGAGCGGGAGGGCGTGTCAGACTCTTACTGACTAAAACCCACCTGTGTTCCTTTAGTTGCCTGTACATTGCCAAGGGCCACGGTATCCCTTTCGGACTTTCCCGCGACCCCGGCAGGCATCGGTCCTAGCCCTTCCGTTGTGCTGACATTTCTTTGAGGCGCGCGTGGAACATAAAGCGCCGTCGACCCGGGCTTGGTCTTTATCGGACGGCGAGCTAACCTCTGTCCAACCCTAAGGGGAATATACAAGCGTGATGTTATGCTATGTTATATAAGACTCCAGGCTGTTCTGACTATTTTGAAAGGAAAATCACTTTAACCTATGTGGATATATACCTACATATATTTTTTAATTTGTTTTTTTCTTTCTCAGTTAGTTTTTAATGATCTTCTGGCGGTTTGAGTAGTTTATGCGGCCTACCCAAATGTCCTTTCTTTGGTATTGTTCGTCGAGTTGAGCTCCACGATTACCGACAAATGCTTGCATTGACTGGACAGGTCCACTCAAATCTGTGTGGTTTTTTGCTCAAAAGACCATTTCAGACACTAATCTACATGGTCCTCTTATGGCCTGACCAAGATGGTATGGACTTTAAAAGAGACTGTGACCTCTCTTTCGGCCTATCTTCTCAGATAGGAAACACCGAACTCATCTATCTATTTTTTTTATATGACGTAAAAGTGATTCCAATATTCTATTACAGAATAAACAATTTCATTTCATTTCATTTCCCAATTCGAACATTGAAACTAGAATCCAAAGTATGGGATTCACGCTTCCGACCACTAAATATACCAACGACGCAGCCAACTGAAATATTAACCTGGTAAATATCTAATGGAGTTACAAGGCCACACCAACACAGCTATGGCAGTTTTTGAGGTATGGTTGTTAGTGGTTATCTTATTAATGAGTTGGTCACGCGAATATCAGTAGGACATGAAAGCATTCGGGGTAAACATCGGCCTTCAAACACGGTGGTGGGACGGGTAATAAATAGCTCTGACGTCACACACACAAAATAGACAGGTTCCTACAGAAGACCAGCAGTGCTATTCTGTAACCATTTCACCGTGAAAACTTAGGTGAAGTGAGCGTGGAGTGAGCTGTCATTCCACAGGGATTGACACTATTGACAGCTCACTTCACCCAAGTTTTCACGGTGAGATGTTGACAGAATAGCATGGCTGTTCTATATAACGAGTGAAAACAGACTCACGCATACTACGCGGGTACGTACGGAGGTTTTAGGTAAGACATTCACGATCGACGTAAAACTGTTAGTAAGTCATTGCGATGTAACTCATATCTCAGTAAGATAAGGTATACATTAGAATGGTTATTTATCAAACTCACGGCAATCATTCTAATATATATTTTATAACAATGAAACGCGGTTTCGCGCGTCGCTGCTTGAAACTATCTCAAACGAATGCATGACGCGACTGCACTAACCGACTTTTAATAATTTTATACTGAAGATCACGTCTAAACGAGTAGTGTTAATGATTTGGAAACAATATAATATATGTTAAATTAGAGAATTTTCCTAATAACTTAATAATGGAAGGAAAACTGAGAATCACGCAAAATCTATCAAGAAACCATCACCGTTTTGAAGATAATTTAATTATTGATCTTTTACGTGAGCTCAGTACAGAACACGCAAGCTAACCACTCAAGGTCACTGGCATATAACTCGCTGTACGTGACCATGCGTACGTATATTTTTGTAAGTTGTATGGAGCCTACCTTCTGCACCTCTCTTTTTTGTGGCTCCGACGTCACACAATTCTAAATGGGACACACATGTCGCAAACACGCTTGCATTCAATTCGTACGTGCATTGTTGAATGGAAACTGTTATTAATGTTCTAATTAGTTTACTGTTAGAATTAATTAGGAATTTAAACAGCGGTTTTAAACTGCAACGTGTTTTAATGACATACTACTAACCAAAGACACATTTACTTTCAGTATACAAGTTATCGTAAAATAATATTCATTGTCACAATTGCGGCGTCACAATTTTTATGGCGGTCATTTCAATTAATTGTAAAATTGACGTTTTTTATAACTCAATTTTACGACTGACAATAATTAAAGTCAAAGTCAAATAAGAACGTCAAGATTTTACAAAAAAAATTAATTGATTCTAGTCGCCCAAAAGGTAGTTTTCGTAAGGAAAAGAATTGGCAAGACACTCCACCGTTACCCTTTTAAAATGTTTTATGATATTGTGTTTATATATAATTATACTCGTGCTTAGTCCTCGATAATTATCCTGATTTACTATGTAGTCCCACTATGTTCCATCGTGTACACGCGAATATTCAGAGAATAAAATAAATCCTGCAAAAAAAACTTTTACGCTGGCAACTATATCCAGCTTATGTCATTCACTATTTTCGCGTCGTGGAGCGCACGTCATTTTTAAGAAAATTATTGAATTTTCTTATAAAACTTCTTATTTTTTTTTATATTATCAACAACAAAAAGTTAAACAATGCCAGTCAATAAAATGTGGAAGAAAATTGGAAAGAAACAGCGTAGGGGAGCTCGAGGACGACTTCGGCATAAGTTATCGCCGGCGTCCTATTTGGAATCAGTAATAAAGGCCGATCAGCGAAAGACTTAAAATGTTATAAACAAAGAAGCAAACAGGTATGTATGTGTGATATCATTGAAAAATTTCAGTGGATTACGATTGATAGATTTGGATTGCAAAGTAGCAGAAGCTTATAATTTATCCGCCATATTACCGGTGCTCGGTACATCCGTTCTTGTAACATGAAGTTCGTGTTACGACAAGACGGACGAGATTTGATCTCGAACCTCAAGTTGAGGAAAAAAGCACAAAATATAATTTATACCTAGAAGTTCTATGGTATGCACCGCCTATGCACGACATATTGTTTTCTCTCGTGAGAAATTATTACTACAAATAAGGCAGGACCTCGAGACTTGATCTCGAACCTCAAGTTGAGGAAAAAAGCACAACATATAATTTATACCTAGAAGTTCTATGGTATGCACCGCCTATGCACGACATATTGTTTTCTCTCGTAAGAAATTATTACTACAAATAACGCAGGACCTCGAGGCTAGATGTCGAAACCTCAAGTTGAGGTAAAAAGCACAAAATATAATGTATATCTAGAAGTTCTATGATATGCATGTATTATTGTTTTCTCTTGTAAGAAATGATTAAGTAAGTATTACAATATTGATAAAGAATTATCAGTTCTTTACTCTTATTAATGTATCATCAGACTAGGTTAGTCTAATGATGATAGTGTGCTTTGAAGAAACCAAAGAACTAAAGGATGACGGTTTCATGGAGCTGCATTAAGCAATGATAATGGCCTTGGGAATCCCGTCCACCACCAAGAGTATTACAATATTGATAAAGAATTATCAGTTCTTTACACTTATTCATGTATCATAGACTAGGTTAGTCTAATGATGATAGTGTGGTTTGAAGATACCGAAGAACTAAAGGATGATGGTTTTATGGAGTTGCATGAAGCAATGATAATGGCCTTGGGAATCCCGTCCACCACCAAGAAAACCTAAATGTTTTACTTAAAAAGTATTTAAAGGGACCAGTGGAGGACTACCATAGAAATTAGGAATTGCTGTACCGCAATGTTAATAGTATTGGTAATTTGATACAAACAACAGTTGCACTGAAATGGAAAAGTTTCCTGTTTAGTGAAAAAATTTAATGAACACGTCAAGTCTGCAAAGGTAATTAAAAAGGCAGCCCCAACTACACTTTTCAGAAAATGTAATGAAAACTCAAATGCCACCCTTCACATTCGAGTCGATCCAAACAGGGAAGGGGGGGGGCAGGTATCAACCTAGGACCACGGGGAAGATCCAACAGCAGAGGACTTTTCAAGCAAGACGTACCAATACAAACATGTATGCCAAACATAGAGGTAAAGACATTTGTATGTCATTTTAAATATTTTTACCCTCGTTGGCAAAAGATCACATAAGATAAAGTTATCACGGTTGAAGGAAGGGATATAAAATTCTACTTATGAAAATTCCTATACAACATAATACTTACCTATATCACCTAAAATTGTGCTTTTCAGAGTCTGAAAATACTGTTATATGAATAGATCCTTATAGGTTGGATTTGAGTGTTATTAATAAATGTGCAGTGTGCACCTGTCAGTGGACAGTCTTTTTTGATCAAAAATATTTACTATGCACAAACGAAATGGAGATACCAGTATTACATTAAATCGAAATGTCTGATTAAATTATGTCCATACATAACAGTTTCAAATGAAAGTCATATGCACTTTATGTAAACTCATTTTCTAAAAATGATTACATGTGCAAATAATTTTTTTTAAATTATATATATTAACACTGAACATTGATGTGATGACAAAAGCTATTTGAGGGTTTATTGTAAAAACAATGTTTATGAATTCAATTGTTTGTGCTTTGGTTTGTGTACTGCCCTACACCAGTAATACCTTATCTATGTAGTAGGTGATTAAAATCTGTGATTTATCTTGAGGATGATATTAGAATGCTTAGAATTTGCATTTTATTTGTAAAAGTATCAATCTTTTGGATTCTTGGTTGTTACATAAATAAGGATAAAAATAATCTCAAATCTAATGCAAGTTGCTGAGTACTTAGATTTGTGATTGTTATGAAGAATATGACCTTGACAGTGACAGATAAAAAGTGATGTTCATTTCATCTATTCTTTACACTTTATCCTAACAGCTTGTTGTCCATGTATGAGTTATGTTTCACTATAATTTTTGGAAAAACAAAAATGTGCAGAGTTAGTTTGCCACAGTAATGACTTTGATTTAATTATAAACATAAATATGAACTGTAAAGAAGATCTACACTGGTGGCATGAATGTATAAAAACCCTGTAAAAATTATCAATTTGAGATTGAAATTTAGTCAGATGCATCTCACACTTGTTCGGGAATATTTGTTTTGATGGTCAGATAGCAAATGGGGTTTAGACAGAAGAAGACACGGTAAATCATATAAGCTATTTGGAACTGTTAGCTGCTTTTTCTTGGTCTACAATGTTTTACAAAGGACCTAAAATGATGCCAAATTTTATTACATAGAAACAATACTACAACAATAGATTATTATAATTAAATTGGTAGAAATCAATTTAATAATCTTAATTGCTAGGCATAGGTATAAATTTTATTGGTATGAAGCCCGAAAAATAGGGATATCTACATTTATGTATGATCTAAGGACAGCATAAAAGCTGATCTTGAGTCTAGAAATAAAAACATTGATTGTGAGTGGGAACTGGCTACTGCAGCATTTCAGGACACAGTGAAATCCTTTTGGAAATCATTCCAATGATCTATTTGTTGCTATTAGAGCTAAGTGTGATAGATATCAGTCCTGGCATAGAGATCCACTTGCAGAAAATATGTATGCATTTACAGTAATTTGGGCAAATTACCCATTATATTATGCATTTCCACCATTTGCATTCATTTAAAAAACTATTCTGAAACTTAAAGATACCCATTTATTAATTCAAGGGTCATATCACAGATTCAGGTATATGGCCTGAACCATCAAACCAATTGTTGTTGTCACCTTCCAGAATACTGCATCCTCTGCACAGCAGTCTTTTTTTCCCTGGGGTTCTGCATATTGTCAAGGAAGTGTTTAAGAAGCAAATGATACCAGATGACACCATTAATGTCATGACATCTTCTTTATCAGATAACATTGTCAAACAGTATTCAGTAGCATTACATAAGTGGTGGATTTGTTGTAATGGTAAAAATATTCACGATTTTTCAATCACTAAAATATTAGAGTTTCTTACACAACAATTCAACATTGGCAGTTCATATACTCCAATCAACACTAATAGATCTGCATTGTCATTGATCAAAGATTCTGATGTAGGGATGGATCCTCAAATTAAGACATTTAGAAGGTATCTTCTAAATACATTCTGAATACTGATGATACATGGAATCCATCAATGGTACTGAATTGTATAGAAACATGGTACTCATTACAGCAATGACCACTTGACAAAGTAACCAAAAAGTAGGTAATTCTTTCAGCTCTTACTAGTGCTCAAAGAAACATTATCTGTAATTAGACTTAATAACATCCAGATTATTGCACTGATTTGTTAAAAACATTTAAGAAAGGAAAACAGCAAGAGAGTATTATGTTATCCTATTTTCATACGAAACCTGGCATTTGTCCTGTGATTACATTACAATATTACATTCACACAAATTGTGAAAGCCTTAGTTAATACAGAAAATTTGTAATTCATTTTAAAAAGCCACATAATTACGTTAGTAGCCAAACAATTAGTTGTTACATGAAACATACAATGATGGACAGTGGCATAGACATCAAGAAATTCACTCCTCATTCAACATGTCAAGTTTCAATGGAGAGTAGAGGTGTGTCAGTAGATATTAAGTATCTTTAAAACGGTTGGTTGGTTGATAGGATCAAAAGTTTTTTTTTTTGCTAACATTATAATAATAAAGCATTATAATAGACCTTTGATTAGAGAAAATAAGCAAGAATGTTGGTAATGTTGAGACTGATGTGTTTTTTGTTATGAATTAATAAAAAGTCAAAGGAGTATACTGTATACTTAGTTGATAATTAGAATTAAAAGAGAATTAAGTTTAAATGTTGAAAAGTTTTTCAGTTACATTAGAAGGTTGATTTTATGATATTTGAATGTTTTATTATATAATAGTGTAAAACATGTTTGTAATTTCCAACTTCATCTCTCTAAACATCTACATAGTAAATCAGGATAATTATCGAGGACTAAGCACGAGTATAATTACTAAATTAAACGAACTTACCTAAGTGAAGTTCTATTGTAATTATACGAAGTGCTTAGTCCTCGATACTATGTTCCCTCCCAAGCCCTAAACAAGACCATATCTTGTTGTTTGACCCTGGGATTGAAGTTGGAGAATTACTGTCTGTTAATTCTCTCATTGCAGATTACTCTAAATAGAATGACATAAGCTGGATATAGTTGCCAGCGTAAAAGTTTTTTTTGCAGGATTTATTTTATTCTCTGAATATTCGCGTGTACACGATGGAACATAGTGGGACTACATAGTAAATCAGGATAATTATCGAGGACTAAGCACTTCGTATAATTACAATAGAACTTCACTTAGGTAAGTTCGTTTAATTTAGTAATTATATGTGAAGACGATGCACCTAGAATAAGAGGTAGCAAGGTATAGTTATACCACAATAGGTACAAATAATTAAAAATTAAGCAATGACAGATAAATTAAAATGATTAAAAACATAGCTCCATGTTTCACTATTAAAACAGAATAAAAAAATCACCCAGATTTTTTTTGATGGAAAATTATATGTTCACATTCAAAACATGGCAAGAAGACCTCAAAGTGAGATGCATTGGTGCATAGTGAAACCAGAACACATACGGCAAACCAAAGAAAGTAATGAGTTTTAAAATACAACTCTCATGCTCAAAGTTGGCCTCGGGAACCGCTCGACATCGAAAAGTATGATATGAAAATATTTTTGTTTATGCACTTGCAATTGGGTTATATGAGTTCTGGCTATTATGAGATTTCACTTTTTGGTGGCACCTATTAAAAAAAGTTAATGCTGCGTGCATGCTGGTAGCACGAAGTCAAGCAAACTTCATTTTATCTTAGTGATACCTACCAAAAGTTAGTTTGTAGATATGTCGCAGTAAGATGGTTGCACCCGTGATAGTTATATCCTTAAGGATAATATCTAGAGATAAAGCTGTAGGTATACCGTAATATGAAAGCGGTTCTCAACTGTCATAATAGGAATATAACTATGATACGAGAACGATCTAGTAATATAACTATTAGGGCACTCTGACCAAATAGGTTAGGTTGGAACTGTGAGCAACTACACGCGAGCCGAGCGAGCGAAGCGTGCGGTGCCGCGGCAGCGCCCGGCGTGCGCTACGTCGAAAATGGTAGCAGTAACAAAATTAGGGCACTCCGATATTTATGAACCGCTTTCATATAACTATGTATATTATGATATATAGCTATATCCCTAGAGATAATTAATGGATGGGGTTTTAATGTTGAAATAATTCTAATTAAATTTTGATTTTAATTGAATTTTTGGGTTTGATTGTAACATTGTTTTTAATGATAATGCTACTAACATATTTTTCTAACTTCTAATACTAATACATTATGGATGTGTTCTGAAATAAATGATTGAATTGATTGATTGATAACCATATCACGGCTTCAACCATCTTACTGCGACAGATACACTATAGTAACTGCCTCGTTGGTCTAGTGGTCGCAAGCGCTACTGCTGAGCATGAGGTCCTGGGTTCGATCCCCGAGTCGGACAATTCTTTTTTGGGTTTTCCCATCCGGAATTTGTCAGTAGCAGCCCGCTTCATGGCAATAGGCTCGCATATCACATGGGACTGAAACATAACTGGTGAAATGTGGGTGTACTATTGATACTCCTCTGCCTTACTCTTCTGGGATTAGAGGCGTGATGTTATGAATATATAATAGTACCTACCAACTTAATTACCAAATAAAAAAAATGTTCCCTCATAAAAACGAAGTAATCTCTTCCACAGTACCAATGTGACTTTTCAATTCAAATGTACTTTGTAAGTTTATCTTGGACATTACTGACATCGGTGAAGGAAAACACCGTGAGGAAACCTGGACTTATAGTTAATATAAGTCTGAAATCGCCGCCCCGTCTTGAGCAAGAGTGGTGATCAATGCTCGTGCCTTCTCTGTATGAGAAGAGGCCTTTGCCCAGCAGTGGGACAGTAACAGGCTGGTATTATTATTATTCTCTTGCAAAAGCACCAATTGAATGAATCGTCTTACTGAATAATAAAAGGAACATTTCTTTATGTGCTTATTGCTATATTGAAACTGACATCATGGTATTTATTTATATATACTTTATTGTACCTACACCAGATTATACATTACATAAAGAAAAAGTAATACACTATAAAATATACAATGGGCGGCCTTATCGCTTACTGCGATCTCTTCCAGGCAACCTTGATTGATGGTATTGCTATTTTAGGGGTATGAGGAACAGGGTGTACACTCATCCACCATAGAAAAGGGAAGATCCTCTGACCAGACGGGTGTCGTGTCTGGCGGGCAACTGCCCAGAGCTTGAAGTCGGGAGCTTGTATATAACTATGTCTATCGCGCGGTAAACTCTAATTGCGCGATGCAGGATTTGTGTGACGACAGGATGTTGTGTGACGTCAGGTCTTTGATGCGTAGTTCGGATGTGGCGATGTAGATGCCGCTACACTATCAAAACATGAATATTTCCTAAGATAAACATTAAACATCTTAACTGAGCATACAAGATGCAAGTTCGATTTGCATACAAATAATCATGTGGATTAGAATAACAGGAGCTACCTGTAAATATACGGTGTAGTATTCAAGGAAAATATTTATTCATAGTACTTACTCAGTAAGGCACTTACAATATAGCTGCAGGCGACCCACTCAATTGATTGTTTAGTTTACCTCAATATAACGACGCATTATATTTATGCTTAAGAGGCTTACAACAGCTAAAGCGCGGTCAGTGTCGGACTGCATAGAAATGAAAGAGAAGCGCGATGACACGACGCAGGTAATTTATTGCAAAATATGAAGCAGTTAGCGATTTACAGAAAATTTATTGATTGGACTGGAAAATTAAAACACTATTATGCTAATATGTAGCTTGTAGAATAATCTGACAAAAAATCTGAATGATTGCATGTAAATTAATATGATTTTTAATCGTTAAAAGAAATTTTTAGAGGTATCTTCATGATTTTTTTCTATCGTATCAAATTAGTTGTATTAGGTTTTTAACACACTATCATACTAGCATAATATCCTGAAGAATATCATATATTTTTCTGATTTTGTTTACTGCAGTGGATCATATTCTTTTAGGCATTATAAAACTTGCGTTTAGGCACGTTTAGGTCCTGTAGTCCCCTTAATAACCCTATAATGTTCACACTGCTGGGACACAGGCCTCCTCTCTATGAGAAAATCGGCTATAATCCACCACGCGGGCCCAGTGCGAGTTAGTAGAAGTCATATGTCTCGAAGTGTTGGTTCTAGGACATGCCGGTGTCCTCACGATGTTTTCCTTCACCGTTTTGAAAGCAGTGGTGATGAAATAATTTACACAAAGTAAAGCGCCTGTCTGGGTTCGAACCTACGACCTACAACTCGTAGGTCGCGACCGTTACCACTGGGCCGCCACTGCTTTGCGACGCACTGTGGATCGAAATAAAGCTCTCGAAGACATAGTAGTTCAAATTTTAAATTGACGGTTTTTTGCTTGAAATGGCTGCTAATAGCCAATAACATGCATAAAGATATCATAGGATATAATCTGGAAGGCAAATTGGCAACTTATTTTTTTTTTTGAAAAAAAAAATATATTGAGCTAATGCTTATGTCTCCGGAACGGAGAGAATAACTATAATATCCTATCCTAAAAAAGTCTCTCGGAGTAATAGGAGCTCAAATTTTAAAGTGTCGGTTTTTTGCTTGAAATGGTTTCTAATAGTTATTAATGGCTTCAATATTATGCATAAATATATCATAGGATATAATCTGGAAGGCAAAATGGCAAGTTTTTTTTTTTTAAATATTTGTATTGAGTTAATGCTTATATCTCCGGAACGGGGAGAATAACTATTCTTACACACGGTGATGTAACTATTTATTTCTAATTTTTTTACATACTTCATATAAACAAATTTTGTGACTGAATCTAAAAAAATCAAGAGGGTCAAAAAATCATAAATAAATATATACATCACAGCGTGCAAGGATTATGCTGTTTTTTGCAAAAAAAAAAAATAAGACAAAAATATTATGCCAGTTTGCCTACCAGAGTGTATTCCTATGATATATTTATGCATGTAATTGGCTATTGGGAGCCATTTCAAGCAAAAAATCGACACTTTAAAATTTACGTCTCTAAGTCTTCGAGAGCCTTTTTTCGAACCACTGTCAACGCACTAATTTTATTTGTAATCCATTGCGTATTAACCATAGTTGTCGCGGTTTAGCATGGCAATAACCGTCGTTGCCTTATCCCTAGAACCCAAACAATAAACTATGCAAGTCCCAAAAACGCCAAATTGTTGAAATGAGTAAAATAAACTACAGCGTCTAAGTTTTCCACTAAGTATTTCGTGGTCTAAGTGAAAGCTATAAAGTTGCCAAAGAAAAAAAAAACAGTTCACCTGAATACCTAAACACTGTTAAGTTTTTAGCAAGTGTGGCATATCGCATTTTTGTAGCATGTTGAACTTAAAACACCGCCACACACCACCTGCTTTGTCGAGTAAAGAGAACAAGGGAAAATGTACTAAGATCTAGTTTTTACTTTTTGCCAGACATTTCATTATGTCAGGTGGGGTGGGGTATTCTGTTAGGTTACTTTGTAAAGGCACACGAATGTTTTTATTTTATTTTGCGGTTATACTCACAGGTTTATGGCTCCTGCAGAGAGGCGCGACTTGTCGCACGACGTGTTGCATTGCGACTCTGTTTTCATAGAAATTGTTCTACGGAAATATATCGCAGAATCGCGTTGAACCTGGCTGCGGCAGCCTTTAGTTGTTTTCCTCCCGACTCTTTTTGTATTAATTTATTAATTATTACCATACTGACAGAAGGCCAATGTACTTTTTAAATTTCGGAAGCGGCCTTTTTTTATAAAAACCACAAAGCTGTTTGATTTTCATTGTTTTATATTATGTTTTTATAATGTCAACAATCCTCTATTGTTTAACCCACTTTCGTCTGAAAGTGGGTTAACTTGAGTAACGCATGTGTAACGTATTCAGTGACTGTGTGATTATAAAATATTCAGAAGACATCAGCTTTAACACGTCTTCAGTTTTTTTTGAGGAGTGATGTCATTTTATTTAAACAGAATTTACGAATCTATCAAAAGGTGAAATATGTTTTTTTTTAAATATGGGGTTAACATAGAAAACGGGGCAAAAATATTTGCCGGCTGTATCGTACTCCAGCACAATATAAAGCCTATCGACTAACTAATGAAATTGAAGCAAAATCTTTTTGTGCTCTGGTTGGAACATAGGTGTTTGCTAGTGCTCTCCCAGAGACTATAGACGTGTTAACCAGCTATCTAATTACGCAACACATTTTCGTTGACAATTCCGACTAATCTGTTTCAATTTGACAGGTCAACAACATTCATTGTGTTATTTACGTTGTTGAGTAGATTTTTTTTTCGAACGTACGAAGCAATGAATTAGCAATCTATTTCAAAACGATTCAGATTCTGATTGATCGTGTATTACGTAATTAGGGTACTAACTTTAAACATGGGTTATTACACTATCGCTGCATCATTCATATTCCCTACAAGGCACGTCAATCAATAATATTATTATTGTAACTAGTGGTCGCCCAGAGGTCGAAATTCGAACATAATTCATTTAAATGTCATGATTCTAAGGTAGCCATCTTGTGTCAAACGCTGTCAAACGCATGGCAGTGTGGAATGTTTTTTTTATGAATTTAATTTATTTCTAATGTATATTATATAAAAATATTAGCTTTCTGCACTCCTTCTACATATAAGCTTTAACTGTACCAAATTTTATACTCCGCCGTCCGCGTAATTTTCGTAAAAAGGGGGGCAAAGTTTTTGCTTCACGTATTAATCTATAGATTACCTCTTTTCTTACTCTAGTTTCTCGAAAACCCGTCGAGCAGTAGTTTACAGCAAAAGAGCGAACCTTTTGAAAAGGTAAACATTTTCACACTTTTAAACTTAATATTAAATTGTAAAAGCAATATGAAATTGGGTTTCAGAACTAATCTTGAATGTTAAAGTACTTATCCATTTTATTAATTTAGAATTTTAATATTTCAGAATGTTTGTTTGACTTTAATTTAAATTTTTTGTGTACTAACGTGATTTCCATTATTTTTGCGGAAAGGTAAAGCTACGTATTTCTGTTTTGTTTGCATTGTTTCCGGCGCAAATAAATACCGACACAATAAATTGTATTTATCAGGTTCCACGAAATAAAGAGGTTACGTTTTTCCGGTGTCTATATAACATGTAAAAAAAATCCCTGTTTGATCTGTGAGTGTGTTGTTGAAAGTAACGTACTGAGAGTCTATTAATGTGGTAATTAAAAAAAAAAAAAAAAAACGCCCCATTTTTTATGGGGAATTTTGCCGGGTTTTTACATGGGGCGCGGCCGTCGTTTGGCGGGTGTCTACAAGTCGTAACTTAAGAACCCTGTTGAAAATTTTCAAATTTTTTATGGGTTTGCGATTTGGTACCAAAAATATGAATGTTAAATAGTAATAGCTTTTTTATTTTGCTTAATAGTAATAGTAATTTAAAAAATAACTTTTAGGTATTATTATTGCAGTACCTATGTGCTCTTTTTGGATCCGACAGGGTTTTTATAAATATTGTATATACATACTTGGAAGCAAGTGTTTAACCAGTACACGCATTTATTTATTTGGAAATTCGCGCAAAGGCTATAAAACCAATTCGGCCAAATGACGTGTCATTCGGTTTATCTCGATACAGGATGTTAATTGGTACAAAAAAAAATCGAATTTGAAATGGAATCGGACATCCCGAAAAATGCGCATTTGCTGAATGGCTATCCAATTTACTTACGTAAATGATTTTTAATAAATATATCTTTGTTCCGGTTCGAATATCTTCCATATATAAACAAAATGAATCACTAAATGTGTTGCTAAGCGCAAAACTCGAGAACGGCCGCACCGAATCGTTTTTTTTTTTTTGTTCTTTATTCTCACGACAAGGTTTGTTTAAAGATAGGTAGGTGTAGGTAGGGTAGGTGGTAGGTATGTATGTAGGTAGGCATGTAAATATTGAAGGAACGTAGGTAAGGTACCTACCTTACCTACATGCCTACCCACCTGGGTAGGTAGGTATGTAGGTAGGAAGGTAGGTAGGTAGAATGGGTAGGTGGTTGGGTAGGTATGTAGGTAGGTAGGCAGGCGTGCCGTAGATAAGTACTTAGTGCTACCCGTGCGAAGCCGGAGCGGGCAGCTAGTTAAGAATAAAAATAAATAATTAAATGCGGTTAGAAGGTGAAGGTTATCAGAAGTTCTTTCCTTGATCAACAACAAACTGCGAAACTTAAACAAAGGTCGCGAGCAGGGCGGTACTTACACACAAAATAGTTAACATACGCTTCTAGGGACTTATGTTCTTAGTTTTAAGCCTCTATTTTGTTGAAACGCGTATTCTATTCGAAGTTCCAAGTTGATAGTGGCACCCATATGACCTTCATTTGTGTCTCTGCGCGATAAGACGAAGGACGTGGAAACTCATTTACTAGCGGAGGGCAACTTCGATTTATTCATCTATTCATACGAGCCTGTTTACTGAAGATACCAATAACTTTTTTATACGAAATAAAGGGGAGGCCTTGACATACTTTGGCACTCTTCATTCGATTAGTTTGGCAAAGGTGTCGTTACTCTGAAGTGTTTAATGGGTAAACAGGGCAATTAATTAGGATACGAATCAAACCCAGCTTTCCGATAGTCGATCAAAGCTATTAAATGGACAAACTAATAAAGAGGCTTCAGGGTTGGTTTTCATAGGTTTCTTCGGATTCATGTGTGTATTGTATAATTATCACTTGCTTCAAAAACGGTGAAGGAAAACATCGTGAGGAAACCGGCATGCCTTTTTTTTTTTTTTTGACGGTGGGACATTTTCAAATAACTTCTCCCGCTCTGGGTGGAGCGGGAGGGCGTGTCAGACTTTTACTGACTAAAACCCACCCGTGTTCCTTCCGTTGTCTGTGTGCCGGGGTCGCGATATCCCTTTCGGACAAACTCGCAACCCCGGCAGGCATTGGCCTTTGGTGTTATTTGGGTTGCCATCAACAAATAAAATATAATATGAAGGTACTTACATTAAATAGTTTTTCTCTTAAATGGAGGGGTCTCAAAATATTATTTCAGTGGTTCCTAGTTCCATATTTTTGTCGTTTTTATTTAGGTGTATCTTGATGCTGGTTAGATTTTTCTTGGAATAAAAACCCCACGTCCGTACAAAGGCGGACATCTTTACTTTTTATTAAATCACATAGATAATTAAATTCAACCCGCTTATAAGAGTCTAGAGATTTTTAGTGCGACAATCGGTCACTATAATTTGATAGCTGAGCATATTATGAGCTTCAAACAAAATTTATTCTACTCCACCAACTGTCGCAAAAAATATTACGTCAAAAGATTTACGATTTAGTTTTATTCTCTCTTAACTCCGTTTCCTTGGAAAAATAAAACTATATTTTTGTTGGAAAGGAAGAAAACGATATATTCCATATAAAAATAGATTAAGTTACACGTAAACAAAGCCGTGGGCAAAACGGGTAAAAGGTCCGGAATCTCACCGTCGTAAGTATACAATTTATTTGTAAAAAATACATACAAACTGAATGTGTGTTTCCCCATTAACGGGGAGGGTGAACGGACTTGGGAATAATTTATTGCCCCACCTGTAGCCTGGTCCAAATAAAGCCGGCTTTAATAACTAATCGCTCGTGAAATTAATATGATAACTTTGAGAAATATACTCAACTTTATTGTAGCTAGTTAAATTAAGTTTCTGGTTATCAGGTTCGGCTTTCAGTTTGTTACAGTTTATGGATATTAAACGAGAATATATTTTATAATAATTGCTTCCGTATCAGAACAATCTACGCCTACTTTTGTGGTATTGAAGGCCGGGAGTATTAAGGCACATAGTACACATTGGTTTATGACTTTCTTCAGAATCCATCGCTCTAAATCTATCAATATCCACAAGAGGTTCGTCGAAGTACTTAATATTAATCAATCAGCAATGCGGACAGTATTGTGTTGCCAACATGATTAATTATTGTAAGTAATCTTAACCTCACTGTATAACAGTTTCTCAGTTAATACAAAATTACTACTAAGACGTCTACAATATTTTAGCACCGACAACTTAATTCACAAATATCTATTGAACAAAAATAAAATGAGTCCCAATTCGTTGAACTGTCTGCTCGAAATCGATTATCTATTCTAGTTTAATAATATAAATAAGTCTGCTGCCAATTATTACCTGTGTATTTATGTCACATGTTAAGGAATTACCTGAAGCATCGATAACATGGAATATTATGTCCAACTAGTGGCAATCACTTCTGAAGCACGGTCCAATTTTTCTCGAGTTTTCCTCATTTCCTACAAACAGGAAAATATAGTTTTTCTTCGTAATTATGATTTAGAAGTAAACCTTGGGGACATGTTATGTACATATTATGCACTTCATTTTCATTTTTCGAACAGATATAATTTTTTGTGGTAGGTATATCTTACGGCACCAGTTATGCGGCGTATAAACCTTACTAAATAAACGCGCCTTAACTGAATCTGAAAATAAAAGCGATTATTATTATGTTATAATGTAGGAGCCCATATGTTCGAAATAAATTAATTGTGACTATTTTCCCATAATCCCCAAAACAGATTTAAAGCTCACCTCTAACCTACAGATGTTTCAAAACATAAAACAAACTAAAACATTTTCCTATATTTTGACACATTTATCCTCTGATCGTGAATTAGGGGCTAATCCAGCAGTTTTATTAATAACGGTGACATTATAGTTGCCTAGGCTATAATCCTCTGATTGATTGCCCAAGGGAGTAAGAATTATTCAATGTCGTCTTGCGGGCTATGACAGACACTTAACGCGTTTTTGCTCATTCATTCTGCTTTTGTTGATAAGCTGGCTTGTTCTTTGTTGTAATGCGATTATATTTATTTATATTCAAGTTTATTATGAAGCTTTTATAACCTGGAAAGGTGAGCAGATACGGTGTCAGGTACGCATTAGTAACGATTGAAATAGAAAAAACCTTCCTACTTCTAAATAAGGGCGCTGTCAAGCTAAAACAATGTAAGCACGGTTGGTTTTACGTGCACTTTCTACTTTTTTTCTTCAATGAAACTTTTGCCTACATACTATAAAAATATATGACATACTTATTTCCAACTACTAACAATTTCCCAGAATTAGCCTGATCTGGGAATGAATATTATGGATGGTTAGTGTCCTCAAGTCAGTTTCTGCATGGCTGTTTGTGCGCCTGCGTGATATCTTTATAAATTATAGCCTACTAACTGCGCCCCGCGGTTTCACCCGCATAAGTATCGATCCCGTGGGAATAAGGGAAAAAAAGTATATTTTGATCTCACCCAGGTCATGATCTACCCATGCTCTAAATTATATCCAAATCCGTTCAACGGTTTTGGCATGAACGCGCAGTTTTCATATTTATAATACTATTATATCCTAGGCTATTAAATGAGCAATATTTGTATATACATATATATATACCTATTTGTAAACACGTTCTCGAAAACGGCTCTAACGATTTCGATGTAAGTTGCAATATAGGGGTTTACGAGGGCGAAAAATCAATCTAGCTAGGTCTCATATCTGAGAAAATTCGTTTTGTCTATTTTCACCCGAGCTGAGCTCGGTCGCCCAGGTTATACCCACTGTTATATTATACAAGCATTATAGTTAGATATATTATATATTTAAATAAATATATTATGTTGATTTATTATTGTTGATTGTTTGTTGGTTTATGTATTTTATGTTGATTTATTTTAAATTTAAAGAGATGTACAGTGCTCTGCATAACCTGACCCTGTCCCCTCTTCTTCTTTGCAAGAGG
This sequence comes from Agrochola circellaris, assembly GCA_914767755.1. Taxonomy (NCBI): domain Eukaryota; kingdom Metazoa; phylum Arthropoda; class Insecta; order Lepidoptera; family Noctuidae; genus Agrochola; species Agrochola circellaris. Next base: position 8,505,794 of record OU611839.1, on the reverse strand, counting down.
GGTCAGCTAATGCAGAGCACTGACTGTACTACATCCACAAGCCATTATAGGATTTCCAATCATATCGAAGAGCTTTGCTTGGTATAACAGAAGCTGAAAACTCCCTTTCAACGGAAAATAGATTGAGGTAAGTTTCCAGTAATAGGTTAACCCAGTCTACATTAATTCAATTGTTTTTCCTGAAAGGAAAATAAAAAGGGAAAAAAAACCAAAAAAGGTCTGCTTCTTTTCGTGTGGTTAATGACTAACCTGGTGTCAGAGTTTTAAAGCCGCCCATGGGCCTCTGACTTGGCTTCACATCCGTCGAGAAATATCTCTCAGGTTTTCTCGCGATGTTTTCCTTCACTGATTTTGAAGCAAGTGATAATTATACAATACGCATATGAATCCGAAAAGTCAGAGGTGCGTGCATTGGCTTCGAACTCGAGACCTTTGACTTGGCAGTTTGATGAATCATACCACTAGGCTATCACTGCTATTTCAGGTAACACCATTAATAAAAAGAAAAACTCAACATTAAAATTAAATTTCATATTTAATGAGATCATAATTTTATAGAGTTACAAGGTCTTAAAAACCAACAAGTTCTCCGTAAACTAAATTAATAAAAGCATGTTCTTCATAATATTATTTTATATTTACGCCCTTCATAATATATTTACCTTCCATTAACCATGTCCCCATTAGGTAACATTCTCATCTTACCAATTTTTTGCTTTACCTTAATGTTGTAAAAGAAACATGTACTAGGCAACCACATTTACTAGGAGTTGTTTATATTTCCGCCATCTTTATTCCGAGCCGCGTGAAAACCAGAGCCGGTTGAGATTTGTGAACACTTACATCCGATCGTGTCTGTAGAAGATTTTTGCGTTTAAAATGAATTTATTTAGGTTTGATTTACTTAAAATTGAGGTTTATTTGTTTTTTTTTTCTTTCAATGGTTTGAGTACAGTCAACTACATCAGTCATCACTTGCACTACGAAATCCGCAACGACAAAAAGGTGCAACGAATGTAAAAAAATACCACTGATGTGCGATTGCATGTACAACTTGCTCCCTGATGGAAAACATCGCATTTTAAACATAAAACAGTTACGACTAGATACTAGGAATTCAGTGATCTCTTGAGAGCAGTACGGTACCTAAGTTTTTGCTGTTTTTAACGAAAAAGCAAAATCTAATATAAAATTGATGTTATTTATACTGAAGTGCGGTGTTAGTACAGGTATAGTCGACCACACGTCAGTGGTAACACTTTGAGCCGGTCTAGCGTAGTACGGAGTTTCAATAGAAAAAGAGGTCAGGGAGAAAAAAAAATTAAAAATCGGAGTGTATGCGAGAAATCGTGACGCGATCACATCAGCCCCTGGACAAGAAACTACATGAAGAACACGACCGCTCTGACAAGAGTGCTACGAAGGAGAAAAAAGAGGCCAGTTTATATTGGTTTTGATAAAACTGCTACGGTTCTATGCATTAATGTCGCTGTTTTTTCAAGAATACTTGGAACTCTTTTTGTAAAGACGGACTAGCATGAAATACCTCTAATTAGTTGCTTTCCCCAGAACTTTGATACGTGTACCTTTTGAAGCTTTGCAAGTATCTAATTACCACTCAAGGGGTACCAGCATAAGCAGGGAAGCGAGTTTAGCTTACATTTTTAATGTGACTAAATTTTAATAAGAATTCTCTTGAATAAAATCATAAAGAGGATTGGAAGGTTGGTTATGAAGCAGGCAGTATTTTTTGGTCGTTGTAGTAGGACAGACATTTTACCTATTCCATCATAAACTTTATATTAAAATATTGAAAAAACAGAACAATAAAACCTAATGAAAACAATCCCATATACGTGCGAATGAATACCAATTTTTTGTGAACTCATTCCATATGCATAAACATGCTAACAATAGTCAAATAAACGGGATGATTCCCTTCATTCCAGATTAAATTCCATTGCACTCACTTTCATACTCGTATTGGAAAGTATTCTACGATTCGTGTCACGAGTCGCAACTCGGACAGCCGTATCCGCTATTGAATACCTACCCGAGTACCCGTAGTTAGAGACCATTTTATTTTATTCCCTCTCAGACTGCGAAAAGAATATTTTTACTCTTTGTCGTCAGTAATTGAATTTCGTTAGTAAGTACTACCCCGGTTTCGTGGTGAAATAAAGAGATTCCCTCCAATCTCATTGAGAAGTATTTGACGTTTATACCGAGCTTTCTTTAAACGCAAGCTTTTGATGCTGGGTTTAGTGGACTTTGTTGCGGCTGTTTATCATTTTTATGAACAGCCCTTTATTTTATCCAGTACTGTAAAGAACACAGACTAGATCCAAGAAGATATTCAACAGAAACTTATCCTACAATTGCGCTACGATAGGCATATACTACATGCTTCAACTTGTGCGTTCACTTTACGCGCTGGGGCGTGCGTTCTTTACAAATTGGTTCAGTCAAGTGTGATGAGAATCCAGCTCTATTTAGAGACTACGCGATACATCCATTTATAATTTCTTATTTCCTAGCCTTTTTCCAGCTATGTTGGACTCGGCTTCCAGTCTAACCGGATGCAGCTGAATACCAGTATTTTACACGGAGCGACTGTCTTTATGAGCTCCACAACCCAGGTACTGGGTATTACGATACCCCATGGGTAAAGCAGCTATGTAATTACGCAACACATTTTCGTTGACAATTCCGACTAATCTGTTTCAATTTGACAGGTCAACAATTACATTCATTGTGTTATTTACGTTGTTGAGCTGATTCTTTTTTCGAACGTACGAAGCAATGGATTAGCAATCTGTTTCAAAACGATTCAGATTCTGATTGATCGTGTATTGCGTAATTAGGGTACTGGTTGTTTGTCTTTTGGGTATAATTTCCTGACAATACAAAAAAATTATTAAACCAACACTTATTCAAATGAAGATAGCAACTCACAACACAAACGAATCCAGCAGATATTTCAAAGTAAACATGAGGCGTGCGTCAAAAGTTACAATCTCGTCACATCGCGATCTCCGTTGCAGAGTCAACAGTGAAACGGGAGCGAAAACTTTTAACCTCCGCACGTCTCTTCCTTCCTCGTCGTACTTACTATTTAGCTATCCTCATGCAAATACTGTTTTGAAGACTTGACTTCAACTTACTACTAACTTATTTTGGTTACTGAGTGGTTTCAATAACTTTGAAATTGATCTTAATCCGTTCTAATAAATGCGAAGGTGTCTCTTTTTGTATGTTTGTCATATTTTCACGACCAAAGTGCCAAGTCATAGGTCTCGAGTTCGAACCCAAGGCACGCACCTCTGACTTTTCGGAATCATGAGCGTATTGTATAATTATCACTTGCTTCAAAAACGGTGAAGGAAAACATCGTGAGGAAACCGGCATGCCTTTTTTTTTTTTGTTTGAGGGTGGGAAATTATCAAATAACTTCTCCCGCTCTGGGCGGAGCGGGAGGGCGTGTCAGACTTTTACTGACTAAAACCCACCCGTGTTCCTTCCGTTGCCTGTGTGCCGGGGTCGCGATATCCCTTCGACCCGGGCCTGGTCCCTATCGGACGGCGAGCTACCCATTGCTCACCGTCCGCAAGCCCGCGCCTACGGTGGCCGGAAGTCGGCTCGCGACTCCCGACGCCCGGGGCGGCTCCTGCGACGACTAGGGGCGCGAGGGCGCGAATTTTGCCTCTCCCTCCCGCGCTCCGCCTCCTCCTTCGCGAGCATTACTGCTTCGCAGAAGGAGGTGACGGCCTCCCATGCACTCTTGCTCCGGACCATGGCCTTAACCAGGGCCGGACGCGAGAGATCGCCGCTGCCGATCGCCTCCGTGAGGACACGGCGGTGCTCCGCCCAAGCTGGGCAGACCTCCACCGTTTGCTCCACCGTGTCCTCTGGGCGATCCACACAGTGGTGACACCCGGGCGTTTCCTCCCGCTTTATCCTGAACAGGAACCTCCCGAAACAACCATGTCCGGTGAGGACCTGCGTCAGGCGGTAGGTGAGGACGCCGTGGCGCCTCTCTAGCCACTTCTCAAAGAGGGGACTTATCGCCACAATTGTGGCGTGCCCAAAAACCGGCATGCCTAAGAGATATTTCTCGACGGCATGTGAAGCCAAGCCCAGAAGCCAATGGGTAGCATACAAACTCTGGTACAGTACGACATAACTTAGATGTAGGATAAATATCAAAATCTGCATTGATTCATTTCAATTTTACGAATGTATTTGGTTTTATGATACTAGTTATTGCGTTTGCGTAAAGATCATTTTCACCTAAAGCAATAATAAAGATAGGTGATTTTGCAGGCGCACTCAGTTCGGATGGTGATCGGTTTTACGAATTTTGCCGATGCTACGTCTAAGTTGTGTTGTACCATTAACCACACGAAAAAAACAAGAAGAACGGCGATAACGCTTCTGGATCAATTTCGATGAAGTGTGACATAGGGATAACTAGAGCCCTAAGGAAGGACACATAAGGAATACAACCACGAAGGGGTGAAATTGGCGCTTGAACTTGAATGAAGCCCAGATGTATCCTTGAGCAAAACGCTAGGAGATAATAATTGAAAGTTGTGAATCAAACTGTACCTAATCTTCAGCCTAGAAGTTTGTGCTCCAATTTCAGTTAAACGTAGATTTGTTCTTAGTCAAACTGAGATTAGACTCCTCGTCTATAATCCAGTTAGAGTTGTAGCCAGATTGTTAATCATAAGTTATCAGCTTGTTAACACGCCATTTATCGGTAGGTATTACACGGTAGTCTGTGCTGGATCAACAATTAATTGGTTTGAACTTAAATTCCTAAATGGAACTTGGGGTTCGTGAACTGGTTCACATTTAATTACCTCTTGAAATCGTTCGTGAATGAAGGCATTGAACGAAATAACAATGATAGTAATTTTAGAATTATTAGATATGTGCATTTTCACAATTCTTACAGAGGCGAAAAGCAGACTAAATACGCTAGAATTACTAACGTTACTTTCAATATTTTAGTTTTGGGACGCCTACCTATCTTACTGACAGCCTCTGCTGAGAGTGCTAGGACCGTGCAACTATTTACACAGCACACGGGCATAGTGAAGGTTTTTCAGTTCACTATTTAGTAGACACTATTTAAAAAAAGAAATAATTCTTCTATAAATATTTTTAAGAATAACGAACATTAACAAACACCCTGTAAACTGCTATAAGAGCTTTTCGCGATTGTCAAATGGTGTCGTAAACTTTCGCACGCAATTACAATTATTACTTTTGACAGTCACAAAGTTCAAATTTAAAACAATCGTTCTAATTTTAGCGACAGCCATATTTCCTTGGCAATTTAATAGACTTGAAGAATTGAGAATCAAAACGGCCATAGCTGTAGAATACGCTGCAATCAATCTGCCTAGCTTTTTTCCTACTATATTGGGGTCAGCTTCCAGTCTAACCGGATGCAGCTGAATACCAGTATTGTACATGGAGCGACTGCCTATCTGACCTCCACAACCCAGTAACTGGGTAATACGATACCCCTTGGTAAGACAGGTTGTCAGACTTTCGGGCTTCTGACGACCCGTAACGACTAGAATACGCTGCAATAATGATAAGAAAGCCATTTCGTTTATGTTAAAGATAAATACACGGGTCTCTTCTGTCGAAAGGGGTCGTTTTATTTACCAAAGGCAAACATTCGATTAATCCTTTTAGTCTCATACATTCCGCAGGATAAAACGTAAAATTTCATATATACTACTAAAGAATCTGAACAACAACTACAACAACACACTACAACAATCGCAATCGGATAGATTTAAGATGTAGTAATAATAAATATAAATAAATAATTTGATTATGATTAAACAGGGTGATTCATTTTCAAATTTGATTTCAGTCACTCAAATAATAATCATAATCAAATTATTTATTTTTATTTATTATTACTGTATACCTTAAATCTATCCGATTGCGATTGTTGTAGTGTGTTGTTGTAATTGTTGTTGTTTGTGTGTTGTTGTGATAGGTAGTTTAAAATTATGTGGTCTGTTAGACAGAACTAATAAACTTAGTTTACCTATTACATATTCCGTTTCACAAAATCCTCTACCGTGCTTCAAGCTAAGCGTTTTTGGATAGCAAGCTTAATGGCTAGTCTTTTTTAAAATAACTCGGTTTTCTTTCGTATAGCATCCAACTACTTAAGGTGTGAAATATTGCACTTCGCAAAAATGTTGCACGTTAAGGTGAGTTGCGAGTGTATTTACGTATTTTTCGCTTGCATGCTTTGAATTTTATTTGAAAATGTTGTATCTTTATGTGCTGTTGAATTTTGTTTTACTTTACGAGACGTTTTTGGTTGGTTGGTAAATACTACATCTATCAAGATCCGGTTTTATAAAAAACTAAGGCCGAATTTCATCAATAAAACTGAGCGCGATCAGCACATCTACAATGCGTACAAGAGCTGTCAGTGTCAATATTCCACAACGATGATGACACTGACAGCTCTTAAACGCCGCCGCCGTTTAGATGAGCCGATCGCGTTGAGTTTCATTGGTGAAATTCGCCCTTAAATGTATTATATATTTATAAAATAATCTTACGGAAAACTTCTCAGAATATCCGCGCCACTAAGCTAGTGACTTAGTGGCGCGGGAATTCTGAGAATTTCTCCAAGAACAAGTGAAAAATAATTTTGGGTTCTTTTCCTCGTCCCCAGATAATTTATTACATCAAACAAGTTCCAACAAGCTAGATCCCAAAGCGCTAACAAGACAAAACAAATTGTCCAACGGGAATCGAACCACGGCCGCCTTTTCCTGACATAAACGACTCTGCAATGAGAAATTGTGCAGAGATCGTGTGGAATATCGTACAATTTTATGCGGTCGCCGGGAAAAGCTGCATTTACATAAATATTCGTTTATCGGGACAACTCAGTGATTTAAGTGAAAATCTTGTTCGGTCTGCGAAAAAAAGGACGGAAGACAATAAAGAAAAGGTTTAGGACGCCTGTCTAGGATGAAATAATGGAGGCACGGCTGCGACATATGAAGGTAAATGCGTCATAAGGGAGCCTAAACGATTCCTTATAAAACTTTAATATAGTTAGGGAAAAAATATTATATTAGAAATCTTTGCGATATTGAAAAATAAAGATTTAATAAGCTTGGTTGAAGTTGGAACGGACGAGTTCCGAATTGAAGAACTCTGATAAGCAAATGGAATTGATCGATTTGATCGACCCAAAGAAGGTATCAAGTGTGAAATGTATGGGGAAAGCAACCTGGAAGAAGGGTCCTACGTGTATCAGCAGGTAGGCAATCAATCAAACAAGTGCAGTCTATCAATCACCTCGTCTACCTTGGTAGATTGATAACAGAACAATCTATTTACCGGTAAATGAGTTTAATGTCAGTACAATGCGACACCGAGGAGTGTTAAAACATTTCCAAGTATGGCCGCTCGCAGTCATATAATTGAATTAAAAACTTCACCTACTGGGAATTCTATTTCAGTTTCTACCACGTACAATGTATTACGCCGTGTTCTCGTATGTGACTAAGTTTATTTTATGTTTTTTTCGTAGATGTTTTAATGTTTTACTTTAGCTACACATTACAGTGCAGCACCGGTTTCTAATATTGGATTGTGCAAATAAAATGTTGAAAATTACTTCATCGGAATTCTTAATATATTTAAAATATCATTCTCTTTCTGTCATCTTCAAACGACGGAAACAAAACGATGTTTTAAATACGTTTAGTGCTAAATGCATTTAGTGAATTGCGGTGCAAGTGGGCTTTAGTAATTTAGTTGATAAAGTAAATATAACTAACAATTACAGATTAATATGAAGTAGTTTCAAGATAAAATTTACTGACACATATTTAATTTATCTGTCATTGCTTCATTTTTAATTCTTTTTACCTATTGTGGAATAGTAATTTTATTCTAGGTGCATTCTAGACGGAATATCTAAAAGTATCGTAAGATCAATTACACCAATGCCCGCTCTACCCAGCAGGGCATTAAAGTCGTCGTTCCCTCATCCTCGGACTTCAGGGAACTGACCCGTTTCCTACGTGCACGGAACTATTCCACACGTATTCTTTCCCGGAGGAAACTCCAACCCGTGTCATCATCAGGCGCATCCCAAAGGAGATTCCTACTGAAGATATCGTAAATGACCTGACTGCCCAAGGCATTCCAGTTTCGGCCGTCCATCGCTTGCAAGGACTTGTCTACGACATGGTCCCTGTCGTCTGTGACTGTGACTCCACGGATGCTATCACCTGATCTTCAAAGTGAAGTCAAATTTGGTATTTTGTCCTAGGTGCGTAAAATAAAATTACTATATATACCACAATAGGTAAAAAGAATGAAAAATGTTTACAAAATATTGTAAAACATTTTAAAAGAGTAACGGTGGAGTTTCTTGCCTATTCTTCTCCTTATGAAAACTACCTTTTAGAAGGGGCGACTAGAATCAATTCTATGTTTTTGTACATTTTGACGTTCAAAAGTGCCTCTTATGTGCCTATTTGAAATAAATTATGTGACTTTGACTGAATCGAGATACAGCCATTGAAAACAGATCCTTGAAAGGAAGTAATGATCTTTAGAGAGTTCACAGTTGTACTTTTAAGAAAAGATTTTCCGAAACTGTCTCCCTTTCTAGGGATTGAAGTTACTCGTAGTATGCGACAGAAGTCGCGACACCGAGCAACAGCTAGCTTTATACACCAATCTTTTTTCCCGGATTTGTCTCGCTCCACTCACCTCAAAACGTGAACATAATAAATATATTTATCTATACTAATATTAAAAAGAGTGAGAGCTAATTCTGTGAGTTTATATATTTGTGGGGGGTAATCTCTGGAACCACAGCTCCTATTTGAAAAAATCTTTCTATATTTGAAAGGTACATTGTTCTAGATGGACGTAGTGTCTTTGACTGAGGTCGTATTCTATTCTTCGTTCTTGTTTAAATTTCAAGGGATTCCCAGGGTTTAGTTAGGTACATCCAGATTGAAAACTCTTTAGTTTTTAAGTCGTTTAGGTTAGGTTTATTTTCATTTATTAGTCCCTAGGTTTTGTTTCTTTTTAGAGGTATGAAGAACAGGGTGTAAAGTTCACTCATCCTCTATAGAAAAGGGAGGATCCTCCGACCTAACGGGTGTCGTGTCTGGCGGGCAACTGCCCAATGGTTGAAGTCAGGAGCTTGTATATATGTCGATCGCGCCGGAAACTCTAATTGCGCGATGTAGGATTTGTGTGACGTCAGGTTTTTGATGCGTAGTAGGTCGTATGTCGCGATGTAGATACCGCCACATCTTTAGCTACTCGTAGATTAGGTGGACGCACCTGAAGTTCGCACGGATAACGTTTAGGTCGAGGATTGACTTTCGTATTTATTCTGTATCTGTTGCTTATTATGTACATATTAACAAAAATTATTACTTAATAATACTATCTTGAATGAATGCAAGCCTACTAGGTACTTTTTCTTAGGTTACTGCTCAGAAATTGTGCACTACGTGTCCTGAACAGAATACCGTCTTCACATGAAAATTGCACCCATCCGGAGGCTAGTAAAATGATAAAGATCATAAATATTAATTTTCGAAAAGTACCTTTTAAAGGTGTGTATTTTTTTTTAGAGGAACGTATCAAATCCACCGGAACGAAGTCGAGGAAGAAGTGCTAGTAAGACGTAAAGAAATACATAATACACCAAATCAACAGGCCTTCATACGTGATCTGAAAGTGAATTTCATTCACTCATTCCGTCTCTATGGAGAACAACGTTCGCTAGTTTATTCAGCAGGTACACGGTAAACAAAGTAGATTCTATGTAGCTTCATTACTGCTGGGACTCGTCCGGTGTTCTATAATTATCTAGAACGGAAAAGTTTCTTCGAACTAAGCCTGCGTACAGCAGGAAGTTAAGTTTTTACATAATAATTATACAAACGTTGATTTGCACGTGTCTGATGTTGCAGCTTCAATAAAAAGTTAGTCTAGGCCTCTACACTTTTTGGGTCATTGACAACTCGGCCCGAGTCAACTCAACCCGAATAATAATACCAGATACTACGTCGTCAAAATGCCTAAAAAAGTGGCTTATACCGTCGCGGTGGAAGGGCATGGTAAACTTTTCGCAGAAATCACCTTCTTGTCTTTTGCGTTCTAGACTATTGTAAATTAATTTGATGTGCAAGAGTGAGATAGAAATCTTTTATATTGTCATCAGATCCGATTTGTCTCATTTTCTAAGCAAATGAACGACGGCGTTGTAGATAATTATGTTTTCCTGTTTTGTATGTAAATAAAAAACCAAAATGTTCGGAAAACAAAATTAAATTCGTAATGATTTATTTTAAAATATCGATTTTCTGACTGATCGTATAAATCACCGTTATCGGGAGCAAAATATCTGGTATTATTATTCGGGTTGAGTTGACTCGGGGCGAGCTGTCACTGACCCCACTTTTTACGTTTTTATTCATTTGATAATTAAGAACTAATAATTCAGGCAGCAATAGTGAAAAGCAATGGGAAGGCACTTACATGTGTCCGATTAGTGATCAATGCATGTGCTAGCTGCGACCATGGTTCAGTGGTGATGGCATTGGCAGTCTGAATAGTTCATGCACATTGCACACGTTGCTTTTGTCTTTGATACGTGAACCCTGACCTGTGACACTTTGAGCTTAAGCTGTGCGCAGTATGAGTAAATGGCAAACTATCGCTCTTTGAAATCAATGATTGTGCTCGTATTCACAACAAACAAAATAGTCTCACATCACCAAACTCTATTTTAGCATTACTAATTAAGGTACTTATGGTCAAAACGGAATTCAAAATTACATTATTTGCAAAAAACGTAAGAAATTTTGAATTTCGTTGAAGGAATCACCGTATGTGTATGTAATGCTAAAGATTGACATCGCATCTTCAAATTCTCAATTTAGAAACCAGCAAATCTATAAATACAGTATGTTAACTAACAGAGGGCGTTCCCGTTAACCTGCAATAAGCGTCCATACATGCAAAAAAAAATTATTAACACAAGAAACACTCCATACAAGTAAAAAAACATAAAAACACTGCAAACGCGCACTTGTATGTCGAAAAACAAGTGTGACTAGTGCACGTGTACAGTGTTTGTTTTACGTATCAATTTAATGAAAAACCTTTTATTTTTTCGATGTTAATTTATTTTTTGTATGTATGGACGCTGTATTATAACTGTATGATAGATAAAACTGTGTTGTGTTTAGTTGGTACTCCATCTTACTGCCATTCAAGACACTCAGATTTCCATAACGGAGTTCAGTGTCCCTCAAAGTACACTCTTTACGTTACAAAACAGTTTAACACCATCTGGCCGAGGCATAATTCTAAGATCATTATCGAATTTCCAATGACGTTAATGCTGCACTTTATCGATGAAATAAGTGCCTATCGATACTGTCGACAAATCTATTAATCTTTAGGCTATTGTTGAAGATCGCGATAGCATTGTTAAACCGTCCGTAGACCGGATTCAACGTTATACTGACTTGAAAGAAGATTCAATTCGAAAATAAATATCTTTTGTTACTTTACTCTTACCCACTAACAGTAACGATATATTAGATTCTGGTGTTCTAGTAAATGGTCTTTTAAATAAAAATCGAGTTCAACTTTTATAACATAACATAATCAGCCTATAATGTTCCCACTGCTGGGACACAGGCCTCCTCTCAGTGAGAGGGAGTGGGCCGTAATCCATCGCGCGGATCCAGAGCGGGTTGGTAGTCAAAGTCAAACAATTTATTTAAATTAGGCACATAAGAGGTACTTTTGAACGTCAATTTTACATAAAATAGAATTGATTCTAGTCGCCCCTTCCAAAAGGTAGTTCTCGTATGGAGAAAAATGGGCAAGAAACTCCACCGTTACTCTTTTTTTTTTTTTTACAATATTTTGTGTACATTAATTATATAATTATATGTGAAGACGATGCATCTAGAATAAGATTACTATACCACGATAGGTAAAAAGAATGAAAAATGAAGCAATGGCAGATAAATTAATTATGCGATAGATACATGGTGCTCACATACTTACAAACATTGCAAAATTATACGATATTCCTAACATTTTAACAAGTAATACTAATAAGTCAGTGTGTGAGTTCAAGTAATCACAGAATGTAAAATCAGTGTTATAAAAATAAAATAAAATAACAAACTATATAATTAACTTAGCAACCAGTTTGATTTTGTCTAGAGATGGTAGATGTCACGTCTTCAAATTTTTGGTTTTAGGACATGCCGGTTTCCTCAGGATGTTTTCCTTTACCGTATTGAGAGCAGTGGTGATGAAATAATTTACACAAAGTAAAACGCCTATCAGGGTTACCATTGGGCCACCACTGCTCTCTACTATTCTACTTTTATTCTGCTTAATTAAATTAAATCAATTTTAAAGTGATGTTAGTTCAAGGCTTGCTTTACATAATGAAGCATTTCTAATTATTAAGAGTTATTAAAACGTTAGTGAATCTACAAACTTTCATGAAATGTATATAACCATAACCACTAAAATATGTAATACGAGCCCGCGACTCTGTTCGCGCAGAAGTCGATAAAATACAGCCCATGTTACTCGCTGATAATATAGCTTTCTGTGAATGAAATAATTTTTTATCGGTTATAAGTGTTATTTGATTTTATCCATTACAAACAAACATAATTTGTCGAAATATTTTCAATTTATAAAATTTGTTTAGTTAAAGTCAGACATTATACTATAACTGTTTTTAACATACTGGTAACAATATTTTTTTCGTGACAATGTGTCTGTATAATATTACAGTATAAAAAGCAGTTTTTTTTTAACTTTAGATCAAGTTAAGAAAACTTCAGTAAAAAATCTCAACCTAAAAAAAATATGTTTCTCTTACCTAGCTGATATATTAAATACTAACCCAAATAATCACGTAAGCAACATTAAAATATTATTATTATTAAACTATATAAAATTATTCCATCTTGCTCACCACTCTAATCCCATCTATGAACTGAAAACTTTCTAAATCCTCTATGTAATCTGTAAAGTATGACGTAGTTCACCGCAAAATCTCACAAAATTAAATCGGGACACGTACAGCAAGTAGAGCCGTTATACCGATCATAAACACTGTATTGGATAAACGTTTTATTTATCTAAAAAATCCTACGGAATATTATTCATAATCACTCAAAAGGTATTGAAATAAAACATAGGATTTGACGGTATTTTTTTTGGTTTATTCCAGAAATCCTCATCGACAAATCCCCACCAGTGGGGATTGTTTTTTTTTTTCCAGGAATCCCGACTAGTTAAATAAACTCAGCCTAGTGGGTATTTTTGGAAAAATAAGTAACAAACTCCTACATTTTTTGCACGAAGACGCTTTGTTTTATGAAACAAGTGCTAACGAAACTCACCGTTATATATATATACATATTATTATAAATGATAGTCGATTTTCGTGTTTGTCTGTACGACCGTATTGTTCTTCTAAACCACGCAACACATTTTGATGAAGTTTTGGTTTATGTGTACCTATAATACGTAAATATTAATGTTAGGTAAAACTAAGAAATCAAGATGTTTTGTTAAGTCGTAAAAACCGAGCGAAGCAGGAGCGGGTCGCTAGTAATTTCATAATTATCGTGTAGATCATAGCATGTGTCAAATCTTTAAAACATAATTGATAGCTCTAGATTAAATATAATTGATTTAATCTCTAAGTATTTATGTCTATCTTTTTTCTTTGCTTTTAATTTTATCCTATAAATGCTATCTGGTTATTAATCTTCTTGCATTGCATTTCTTAATAGTTTTCCTCTTTAGTAATAACAATACACCATGTACCAGAAACGTGTGGTGATAGTAAAGGGTTGAGGAACAGAGCAATAAACAGAAAGAAAAAAGAAAGAAAAATTGTTTATTATGCACAAAAAAAAACCGCATATTTAAAGATAAAAAGACATAAAATACACACATACAAAATTAGTCAAAAGCCTTGTATTCAATCAATAAATAAAAAAATATAAAAGATTGACATTAGTGTTCATTGGTTGATGTCAAGGCCACGGACCAAAGACGAAACGTAACGTTTGTAACGTACGTTACGTAATTACTCTTGTGACATTGAACTGAACAACTTTCTCCATGGGAAAGATAAAAAAATAATCGCAGTCTATCCTGTACAAAACTTCAATACCTACTCCACACCTCCTCCCTCCTCCTCCTCCCCTACTCCTCCTCCTCTTCTTCTTCTTTTGGACTGTGTTCAAATAAACATTATTCTTTCTTTCTTTCTTTTACTCGACCTACTCGCCTCGTCATAATCCCTTATGACGAGGCGAGTAGGTCGAGTAAAATAATGATTATTCTGATTATTTTTTCTGGATTACGAGTTGGTCCCATAGAAAAAGTCGTTCAGTTTGATGGTCTGTACCGTACCCTTAAACTTGACCACACCTTTCTGATACATACACGCTGTATATGAGTTTAAACTAAATTATTATCTTAGTTATAACGAACCTGTTTAATTATATTTTAGTGAAACAAAAACCCTTTGTGTTAAGACCGGTTGCCCAAATTCTAAGAACAAACTGTTTACCCATTCATAAGCCCTTGAATTATTAAAATCATTAATCATTAGGTACAAAACACTTTTGGTGTTCAACATTATAAATAGGGCTTCACAATAAAATTAGTGCCTTTCATAAACATTCATTTTTAACCCCCGACGCAAAAAGAGGGGTGTTATAGGTTTGATCGTTGTTTGTGTGTCTGTGGCACCGTAGCTCTTAAACGGGTGAACTGATTTGAAAGCGGTTTTTTTATTTGAAAGCAGGTTTTCTAGCGATGGTCCTTAGACATGTTTTATCAAAACCGATTCAGCTGTTTGAAGATTATCAGCTCTTTTCTAGTTTATGAATGGATGTAAGCATCTTCCACACGTCTGATCGGTTTGAAATTTGGTATTATGTTACTTCAATGATATAAGAAGAACATACTAACCTTGAACTGATGCTGCAGCATCACCTGAAATTTGCAGGACACCCAACCCCCTTACCAACGTACAGCACAGGTATCGTGTTTGGGCTCATTGGAATGGTCTCATGTCTGGTGATGAAGTAGGAAAGAGAAATGAGGAAATGTTTGTGTTTTATGGGGTTTTTTAAAATTGTAATATAATTTCACTTGTCGTATGAAATACTTAGGTCTTTCGTTGACTACTGCGTTTGAAACAGGCTACCTATCTATCCAAACTTCCTAGTCCTAACTATCCCGACTAGATCCCAGCTATATAATATTTTATATGCGAAAGGGAGTTTTTTTGTTACGCTTTCACATTAAAACTTCTGAACGGGTTTGGATGAAATTTGGCACATTGGTAGACCTGAGTTATGTAGAACATAGGATACTTTTTATCACGGGATCGAGACTTATTGGTGAAACCACGGGGAGCCTACAACCCTGTTTCCATATGCTATGTACTTTGTTGTTGTTTATATATCGCACCTTTGGTAGAACAAGGGCATAATTGTCATAAATTGCCAAAATGACTTAAATATGCAGAAATGCTTTAAAAAGGCCCTTTGAACTGGAGGGACAAAGACATTCGTTTGGCAATTTTTGACAATTATGCCCTTGTTCTAACAAAGGTGCGATATACTAATAATATTATATTATAATATAATATATTATATTATATTATAATATATTATATTATATTATATTATACCTAATAATGTTGTTTAGGCATCTAATTACATAACCTCTCCTTTTTATAAGTCGGTCAAAGGGCTTGACACTGAATGATATTTTTGAAGTAGGTGTTTACAATTTCATACCATGCGTTACCAATTGTAGAAAATATTTCTTATCCTTTAAAATATAATAATATAATCAATTGTATTTAATAATGGTTGTATTAAAATGCCTCGTTAGTGTCGTGGTCGCAAGCGCTACTGCTAAGCATGAGGTTCAAGTCCCAGGTCGGGCAAAGTGTTATTGGGTTTTTGTGCCCGGTTGATGGCAATAGACTCGCCTCCTATTACATGGGACTTAAACATAACTGGCGAAATGTGGGTATAGTATGAGTATACTATACCCCGATTTCGAGAGATACCGCCTTTCGGCTTAGCAGGGCAGTCCCTGCTAAGCCGAAAGGCGGTATCTCTGAGATACGCCCTTTTAGTTTTTTTTATACCATTCAACAGCTATAATAATTTCGCATCTAATGGTATAAGCCAAATACCGCTATCTAACTTAAAACATTTAAAAAAAACCACTCAGAAGTTCTTTATATCCTTATGTTTCCTTAAATTACAATTTACAAAAAGTCAATTTTCTCAAAACGAGAGATACCCCCTTTCGGCTTAGTAGGGCAGTATAGGTATACCTCTGCCTAAACTTTCGTGAAGAACAAGCATGATGTTATGAAGCATGATGTATTTCACAATACTTTTGATTTCAATTACCTAGTGGAAAGTTATAAAATGGGTGGAACAATGTTCACCACGAATTATTCATAAGTCCATAATAAAATAATGGCTAATGATACTTAATTACTAAATGCACTAAAAAGCTTTTAACATGCTTTGAGGAAGAGTAGGAACTTAAACGTCTTCCGACGATGTTGCTTTCTGGAAGCCTGCTACACTAATTTGAGCATCGTCTTCCACTTAAGTAGTTTTAATTGAATTATAACGACACGGCAGCCTTCGCATACTAATGCGTAGTGTGTTAAACGTCAAATGGCTGAAAACTAGATTTACAGTTTTCAGGAAATGTTCCCCAGATTTTAAAAATACTGAAAAAAATCAATTAGCCCTTATTTCTCAGGAGAAAATCGACGCTTTCTTATTAAATTAAATAAAAATGTCCTCGAAAAAATGGAGAATATTCTTTTTGATTTCGGCTTGGAAAATTGTTATTCAGTTCTTGGCACACTGACTTCGTTTAAGAAAAATTCCACTATATACATAAATAAATACACGCCTCCATGGGGGGAGCAGAAACTACAGAACGCCACCTGCTACGATCTTTACATACTCCTGTCGCCTCTTTTACGTTCAACATCTGGTCATACACGCACGCCGGTTGCGAGTACTACACACCTGTCCTTTCTGAAGAACATCACCAATAAGGTCAGTATGTCCTCCAAGGGCGTCCCCTCCCGGCGTTACCAGTCACATCTGCCTTGTTAATAAATTTTGTTAGTCGCCTTTCATACATCCTCTCAACATGACCAGACCATCTAAGCATACCCTATTCAATTTCTGTCACTACATCTTCTTTTAACTCACACCGTTGTATCATCACATCATTCCTCAGCGCACTAACCTGCTGGGGCGCGCACCGCTGACTCGTGCGCTGCGCACTCTCAACACGGTGGCGGATGCCATAGACATATTGAGTGAGCTGTCAATAGTGTCAATCTCTAGCATTAGGTGGAATGACAGCTCACGTTCAGCTGACAGTTTTCACGGTGAGATGGTTACAGAATAGCACTGCGGCAGTGCTATTCTGTAACCATCTCACCGTGAAAATTTAGGTGAAGTGAGCGTGGAGTGAGCTGTCATTCCACAGGGATTGACACTATTGACAGCTCACTTCACCCAAGTTTTCACGGTGAGATGTTTACAGAATACCATGGCTGTACACTGGGTGAGTTCACAATGGCCACGTACTGTGTAGCATGTAAGGTATAGTTAAGTATATTTTAAGTTACTTTGTCGCATTAGATTTATTATTATCTGTAATGGCAAAGGAAATATGTCATGTGAATAAATAAATCATTCATAGTCACATCCACACATGCTTCGCAAGGAACTCAATTCCACAGCATTTATTCTGCTTTAATACTTCTTTTGCCACACCCAGCATTCACTTCCATACATAAGCGTAGGCACCAGCACACAGTCGAGCCTTTTTGGACAGCAACTGGATGGTCACAATCACATGTAGGTATAGCACCATTTACATCAACTTAGTCAAATTTGGTAAATACCCACAATATCTGAATTAGAAAGAAAGTTCTGCAACGCAATGACTGCAATAAATTGAAGAAAACATTCAGCACGAAAACTATTTTAAAGAATTGCAACTGAATGCAGAATACTTTGATTGAATTATAACATTTTTCTTAACTTTCGCAGCCGTCGAAAGCGAGCCAGCACGGTCACTTCATTTTATTTTCTGCATGGAACTAGTTGGCAAACCTGGGCCAATAACTGCCAACTATGATTTAAAATGCTCTCTGAGAAAAGTTGGTTATAAAATATTTACAAAATGTTTGGGATCTTTCACCGGATATGTAAATATTATATCTACAAAGTAATCTTTTTAAAAGGTTGTGAAAATATTTCTGAGCAAGGCAATTCACGTGAAAGTCTTCTCAGTTCTAGGAAAGCTGGTGAATAGTTTTAATTTTTAATTAAGTATAATAATACTTTACAGAAATACTATATTGGAATAAGCTCTTGTTACTATGATAATTTCAGACCCGGAATTTTAGAAGGAAAATAAATTAATATTAGAGCTGAAATTTCAAGTTATTAAACTAACAAGGTTTACCGACGTATGTTCCAGGAAACTAAAGTAACTGAGCATTTTACGCAAAATGAATACTATCTCATAATTTATAAGATCAACAATTGTTTCTTCTAGGAATACGGATCCCTTGATTTTAAGTCAAGAACGATCATTTAAAGGGTACGGCAAACAGTTACGTTATATTTAAGATATAACGTGATATTAGGAGGAGATTTAAATATAAATATCTTAGACAGCTGTTTAAAAACTAACTTGTTCTTAGATCTAATGTTGGAATATAAATTCATACAACTTATCAAAGTCCCCACACGTATCTCACAAACTACCTCTACATGTTTAGACTTAATTTTTACAAATTTTAATCATAGACATGCTTATACCACCGTAGAAGAATTAGGTTTCTCAGACCACTGTGCAACCATCTTTCACATGAAAATACATAGCGACAGCAATAAAAATAAAAAAACAAACTGGGTCGCGAAAAAGAGATTATATAATACCCAAAATGTAGAAAAATTTAAATCTGAATTAAACAATCAAAATTGGAATGAAATAATACAATCAATTAAAAATATAGATGAAAATTACATTGCGTTTAATGATATATTAAATAAAATTTTAAATGAGTGTATTCCGCTGCAGCAAATAAAAATAAAAACGACATATAAGAAGTACTGGCTAACTAAGGGTATTAAATTATCTTGCAAAAACAAAAGACTACTTAAAATACTTACCATTAAAACAAACAATTCCATATTATCAAAATATTATAAAAAATACGAAAAAACCCTAAAGCAATCTGTAATGACAGCAAAAAAACTACAATATATAAATAAAATAAAAAAGTCAACAAATAAAGTAAAAACTATGTGGAATATAATAAACGAAAGAACAAATAAATCAATAAGAAACGAAAAAATTAACATTAAATTACATAAAGATGATAACTTGATCACTGAACCTAAGCAAATAGCTAATATTTTCAATGACTTCTTTGCTTCAATTGGGGAAAAAACCTCACCAGCAAAAGGAGCCCCCGTGATGTGCCCCACAGAAAACACCATGTTTCTCAGCCCAGTCGATCCCTATGAAGTAAATAAAATAATCAAAAATTTGAAAAATAAAAAAAGCTATGGAGTAGACGAACTTCCCCCATTTCTTCTTAAGCAATGTGCAGACGAACTAACCCTACCATTTTATAAATTAATTAATCAATCGTTTGAAGAGGGAACCTTTCCGAATCAACTTAAAACCGCTCTGATAAAACCTATACATAAGAAAAATTCTAAAACCGACCCTAATAACTATCGCCCTATCGCGTTGTTACCAACTGCGTCTAAAATCTTTGAGAAGGCTATGTGTGACCGCGTATACTCCTTTTGTGAAAAATATAAAATACTTGACGACTGCCAAAACGGTTTCCGTAAAAACCGGTCTACTACGTTAGCAGTCTATAAATACGTACAAGAGGCTCTAGCTATTATTAATAATAAAAACTACGCCATAGGTATGTTGCTCGATATGACCAAAGCCTATGATAAGGTGCAATTTAAAATATTATTAGACAAGTTACATGGGATAGGAATACGAGGAAAAGCCCATGAATGGTTTGCATCATACCTAAAGGATAGGGTACAACTAGTAGAAATTGAATATTTCGATAACAACACAAGTGAAATCATTAAAATGAGATCCGACAGTAAATCAGTTAACGCGTCAATTCCCCAAGGGAGTGTGATAGGCTGCCTTTTGTTTCTTATCTATATAAATGACCTTCCTAAAATTATAAACGGACCATGTGTTCTATTTGCGGACGATATCTCTCTGCTCACCTCATGCCAGAACGATGACAATATAAACGCCAAATTAAACTCCCTTCTTTCTACAGCTGTAAACTGGATGGATAACCATAATCTAGAAATTAACTTCACCAAAACAAAATTAATTACTTTTCATCCCCATCAAAAATCCCCATTAAAACTAAATTTCATTTTTAATCATACAAAACTGGAACAAATAAATGAATTTACTCTCCTTGGTTTGTCTATAGATACCCACATAAATTGGAAATCCCATATACAGAAAATAAGAGGAAAACTATCAAAATTTTCATATGCCCTACGCGAGATTAAAAAAACTACCAACCTTCAAACTGCACTTGTCACTTACTATGCATATGCCCAGGCATGGCTAAGCTATGGGGTCATGCTGTGGGGAAACAGTGTAGATTCACAAACCATTTTTATTCTACAAAAGAAGTTAATTCGAATAATAACCAACATACAACAAACAGATAGCTGCAAACCACACTTCCGAAAACACAAAATACTCACACTTCCCTGTTTATATATCTTAGAGTTATGTAAATTTGTCAGAAAACACCCAGATTTTTACACCACTTGCGAAGAAACACAAACAAGATACACTTTTCGACACAACAAAAACAAAATAAACATACCCCAATCCCGACTCAAAATGCACTCAACCAGCCCTTTAGTTATGTCTATAAAAATGTATAACAAATTGCCAAATGACATTAGAGAAGTAAGCAAAACAAATATATTTATTAATAAACTGAAACAATTTCTGGAATCCAAGTCATACTACTCAGTAAAGGAGTTTTTAGACGACAAATCGGTTGCAAAATAAAAATAAAATTATTCTTTCTTTCATACACCAAACATTATGAAATAGAATATATATATATATTTTTATTTCTATTTTTTTATTTGATTTCCTATAAGTAATATAGGAAATCAAATTTAAATATTAATACATAAATAATAACATAATTTAATAATAATGAAAATACTTCTAAGAATTTAAATAATAACTACCTACATTATTCTGATGCAATACACAAAATTAAAATAACTAATATACTATACCTATATACACAAACCTAATAATATACAATATATACATAATTATACACCCAATTAAAAACATCTAATAATATTGAATTACTGCTTAGCCTTCTTCCTCTCTCCTTATTTTGCTGTGCCCGACAGGGTCCATATTGCTCTCTTACTTATTATACCATCTATGTAATACATATGGAATGCAATAAAAAATTGAGTATTGAGTATTGAGTTGCAACGCGACACCGGCAATTGTTCTACCGTGAAGTCACAGCTTGAAATTTTCTTACAAATTGTTTTATTAGATTGTCGTCGCGCCTGTTTGCAGGAGCCTTAATAGCAAACTACACAATGTATATAGGTATTATTTCGTAAATGAAGAAGCTAGGGCCTTTTAATATCGCGTTGGGTAGACGATTATCGTCAATGTTGCGGGAAACACCTGGATGATGAAGCACGAAACTGGGAAGTATGGCAGAAGAAAAGGGCGGCCTAGGTGGGTGATTCCGGCATAAAATAATGATAATGATGGTGATCCCGAAAGATTGAATTTACAACCTCAGACCAAATAAAAAACCAAGACAGAGCGCTGTCACCAGTGAAGTGAAGAATGTTTCGTAAACATGTGTGCACTTTGTGTGGTGTAGTTTGATTGTAGTGTCATATGTGCGTGTGAGCGTGTTTGCACAGAGCAGTGTAGTTTTGTCATGCTTCACTATTTTGTTCGCAGCACTCTGTCTTGGTTTTTTATTTGATCTGAGTTTACCACATAATCTATAATAGGTCCCAGGTTGCCTGGAAGAGATCGTAGTAAGCGATAAGGCCCATTGTATATTTTATAGAGTTACTTTTTCTTTATGTAATGTATAATCTGGTGTACAATAAAGTATATATAAATATAAATAAATAAATAGGTACCAGTTTAAAATAAAATCGTTTTTCGTGTCGGTCTGCTCGTGCTTAGTTCTTCTGAACTTTGGTGCGGCTTTCATCGTATTAATTATCATTTAGAAAATTTAATCCGGAAGGTTTATGTTAAACTAGTTCCACCCCGCACTTTCACTCGCATAACTCGAGATCCCGTGGGAATATCGGGATAAAAAGTATCCTCTGTCCTAACCCAGGTCATGGTCTACCCATGAGCCAAATTACATCCAAATCCGGTTAGCCGTTTTACCGTAAAACCATTATAGATATTAATTATGATAATGCATTTTTAATAAACATCAATATAAATTAAGAAATCACAATTTTTTGTCAAGTTGTAAAACCCGTGCGGAACAGGTTTGGGGCAATAGTTGTTTACAAAACAAGAACAACAATAAACCGACGAACCTGTTAATTACAATACCTCCAAACCATACATCCAGACAAATCAAATCAGTTTTCGCTCAAGATCCAGCGTATGACAAGCGAAATCCATGCCGTTCCACGTAATGTTAGTATATCGAGGCGTTCAGCTGACAGGTAACGTGCTTATCTTCATGGAGGCATGCACGTTTGATAGTAAGTGACACTGACAGACAGACAGCTACACTACGAATATAATGAGAATACACTTAGGAGCTATGTTTTGGTGTAGGTAGTTTTGATGATGCTTTGCCGTGGTGAATGAAATGGTTTAAATGCAATCTTGACATAATGGGGTCCTATATATACCCTGTTTTTTTAGATTATGAAGAAAGACATCAAATTCCAAAAAAAAATACTACAATTTGATGGTCTGTAGCGGTTACACCGCCACATACTAGCTACGCAGCAAAGACGTCACACAAATCCTGCCTCGCACAATTAGAGTTTACCGCGCGAACGACATAAATATAAGACATCAGCTTTCGGGTAGTTGCCCGCCAGACACGACACCCATCTGGTCGGTGGATCCTCCCGTTTCTATGGTGTATTAGTGAACTTTACACCCTGTTCCTTATGCGACTAAAGGTGTATTATAGTACAGTTAGTGCCATCCACGAAAAGCGCCCCACTCCGCGATTACTGTTTTAAGCTGTACTTTAGTACGGAACGGAGCGGGGTGGGGCGCATCTTCGTGGATGGCAGTATCTACTATAAACCCACGTGGTAAAGTTGTGTTGTCTCTTCCACAAAAACTATTTATTAATGAAGAGTTGAAGTTGAAGTTGACAAGCTTAAGGCTGCCTGTTCACTGGAGCGGAGACGAGAGGAGAGGAAGAAGAGCGGAGCTGTGCCAATATTAACCAATAGATTCTGAACACTGGAGCGGAGTTTAGATTCTTTAGTTGGCAGCCTAAGGCCGCGCGCACTTCGGATGCGTTTTCATACGAGTTTCACTCGTGCGTACACGTACGACCATGGTCGTATGAATTGAGTGTGTACACTGGATACGTTTTTCTCCGTCAAATAGGTAGGGCTTCGGTGATATCACATTGAACGCACGAAAAATCCAAACAAGTTCAGATTGTTTTCAGACGTCGGAAATATACGTACGACTAAGTCTCACCGAGTCGGCGCGCTCCCTTTGTACTTGGAAGGTCGGGATCGTTCGTGCATGCTCGTACGTGTACGCACGAGTGAAATTCGTACGAAAACGCATTTAAAGTACGCGCAGCCTTATGCTATACCAACGGAGTATAAATTTAAGTAGGCATTGCTTTGATTGCAAGTCGATGCCAAAATTGGCAGACCAGACAGTTTACTACTATCATTTAGAACTAGTCATAAATTACGTACTGATAATAGGCTTCTAGCTACGAACCCTTTTCTTTTTTACGGCTTCGCTCATACCAACACTTTTATAGTAAATACCTTTTAACATAAATATATTATTATTGAATACTTTAAAAATATTTACCGTAGCAATAGAAGAAATACAATTTTGAAATTCACCAAAATGTGGCAAAGAAGGTTTTCAGTTCGACGAGATGTAATTATCTGTTTGTAATTTGTATTCTGCCAGAACCTGGGTTACAAAAAATACCACTATTCACTCTGTTTATAGAGGCGTTACATAAAAGCAGGTTGTGGCGATCCAAAACAATTAATTATGACGTAAATTACTAATTTAATTACGAGTATGTTTAAAAATTTGCTGAAATAGATAATAATCAAGTTTATTTCAACAATAACATATTTAGTAGATATAAGATTTTAATCATATTATGTGACAGTAATCAGGAATCATTATTATCACTGCACACTACTGATCGCACTTGATGATCATGATTTTGTGTGGTAGATAAGATAATAATCGCTTGACTGCACTTGGGGGTAGTTCCCGGAACAACAAGCGCATACGGCGCTGAACAAAATTGTGTAGATACCTACTATCTGAGCAAATCAGTCCTTATTAAAATATTTTTAATGTTTACTTTTGGCATTTAATTAAAATGCATTTTCTGGAAGCAAAAAATATGAATACATCACATAAACATACAGACGCACCATCACAATCTCAAGTCGGATGTTTACGACCTACCTTCCAACTTCATGTGTGTAGTTTTCCGAAGTTAACTTAAAACTCAGCTTACCTGAAAGAAAGAAAAGAAAGATTAAATGACTTGTAGAAAGTAAGTTACGGTGCAGTATCTAAACAACATCGACACCTCGTTTAGATATTCTTCCGAACCTTGATGTTTCCTAAAATAAGATAATGTGTAAACGTAAAACAGATTGTCGATAAAGGTTGTTTGCAGGAACTTTCCAAGAAAATCACATTTTAAAAACATTTTGATTGGGACATACTTTTTTATCGGCCTCATTACTCAGATATAGCCGTGTAGAATCACTTCCCAATTGTTATTAGCCCAGATTAGGCTTGTAACAGCTGCCCGCAAAAGTATCAAAGGAATTATTGTGAATATTGGAACGAAATACAGTCCTCGAGTTACGAAATCGATTTTTTATTAAAGGAAATAGGTTTGCCGGAGGAGCAATTAAGGCTCAAAGTAAGGAAGAAATAAGCCTTCAATAATGCTGATTCCACCATTCGATTTTACAATTCGAATAATTTAGCCGATATCGATTTGATACTCACTCGACTTGTTGTGGCGTTCCAGACTCGTTTCTTTCGTACCTTGATTTGACATTTTCTCATCGTTAATTTTAAATCTTAATTTCAATAACACAAATACGTTTCATGAAATTATTAAATCTCATCTCGTGTTACTTTTAAACTTTCCTCAGATTTCTCCGAAAGTTTTAATAACTTTTGTGTTTTATTTAGCACCTCGAGCTTCGTGAAAAGATTTTGGTAAAATTAATATTTTGGTGGCAGTTTCCTCTAAGGGGTATTTATTCCTTTAAGTTTATTAATGAACGGGATGAACAGGATTAAGGGTAAATTGAAAATGCTTTTGTCTCGCGCTTTTAAGCGATGACAGCGGAGCACTTAAGTCCTTTGATATTATACAATATCATCATCATCATTTCAGCCGAAAGACGTCCACTGCTGGACATAGGCCTCCCCCAAGCCTCACCACCGGCCGGTTCTGTGTTTCTCGTCTCCAGCGGATTTCTGCGACCTTCATCAGGTCGTCGCTCCACCTTTTAGAGGCCTTCCAACGCTATGTCTTCCGGTACGTGGTCGCCAACCCAAAACCTTTCGGCCCCATCGGCCATCTTTTCTGCTAGCAATGTGCCCTGCTCACTGCCAGTAAAGTTTGTTAATTCTTAGGGCTACGTCGGTTATCTTGGTTCTCCTACGGATCTCATCATTTCTAATTATACAATATAACATGACGTTATTTTGAGCTAGGAACGCCAAAAATAACTCTAGCTTTTGGTTTTAAAGATTTTGACTATGACTACAAGTTAGTATTGCGAGAAATAGGTTCGTTTATTTTCAAAATGAAGAAGAATACGGGTAGAATACGGGGAAGAATACGGGAAGTCAATGTCCGTTGGTAACTGAATTAGGTAACAATATCTAATTCTAAAGAATTCAATAGTAAAACTGAAAATTTAATGTAAGCGAACAGCTAAGCTATTGTAAACTTCACTATGATTATTTGTTTACGAAGGAAAACATCGTGAGGAAACCGAAACCCTCCGCCTGAGAGATATTTCTCGACGGCATGTGAAGCCAAGTCCGAGGCCTATGGGCGGCTTTAAGACTCTGACACCAGGTTAGTCACTAACCACACGAAAAGAAGAAGATTTGTTTATGTGAAAACTAATTATTTTAACAGATTGGGGTTACATTGGTTATGTCAATGACCTCGAACAAATGGTGCAGTAAGGCGTGAAATTCACAGGTTTATGCTCCAGTTTACACCTCGCTTACGTATTGTGTGACAAGGATCCCGTCTGTCACAGTCAAAGATGTAGAAAAAGTAGAAGGTGCTGCGGGCCAAGAAAACGTGACATTCTTTCAGAGGTAACCATGATGGAAAGTAAAAAATGTTTTAGATTGACTTATGCTACGGAATAATAGCGGTGGTCCAGTGGTAATGGCTGCGACTTACGAGTTTTACCTCGTAGGGCCGACCCCTGACATGTGCTTTACTTTCTGTTAATTATTTCATCACCACTGCTCTCAAAACGGAAAAGGATAACATGGTGAGGAAAACGGCATGTCCTAGAACCAAAAAATCGAAGAAATATGACATCTACCAACCCGCACTAGGCCCGCGTGGTGGATTACGGCCCACCCCTCCCTTTCACAGAGAGGAGGCATGTGTCACGGCAGTTGGAATAGAATAGGCGAAAAGCTTTAGTCAATCTTGTTGAAAGTCGTTGTAGAAAAACGAAACGCTTTGAA
Source organism: Agrochola circellaris (assembly GCA_914767755.1). Classification (NCBI taxonomy): domain Eukaryota; kingdom Metazoa; phylum Arthropoda; class Insecta; order Lepidoptera; family Noctuidae; genus Agrochola; species Agrochola circellaris. Next base: position 8,478,584 of record OU611839.1, on the reverse strand, counting down.
AGCCCTCTTGGGACAAACAAGGGAATTAACGCATCCAAGGACACTGAACGAGACACAATAGAAGTTTTATTTTTATAACGTCTATTGGCGTTTAGTGTCCCTCAAAATATTATTCAAATACTGGTACGTTGAACTAAAAACTAACAATGGCGTCTGAGCCGTTTGGGGTCGAAACGGTCGGGTCATGGGGCCGAGTGCGCGTCTTCTTTTTAAGGTGACAATAAGCGACTTGTAATAATTTTATTCTGAAGATCACGTCTAAACGAGTAGTGTTAATGATTTGGAAGAAATATGTTTTAAATGAGAGCATTTTCTTAATAACTTAATATACGAATATTTTAGATTATGTTTATATTACATAGTGAAATTAATTTGTAAATTTATGTCTAACGCGGATAAAAAACTGAGAATCACGCAAAATCTATCAAGTGTATTTTTCGGAAACCTTAAAAATAAGTATATTTTTTCTGGCACTTGCCTATTCACTGTCTATGCGCATTTCTAGGTTATTACTAGGTTTTAGCTTATAGGAGTTCTAACTGGGAACCAATGTGATGAACAACCCCTGAAGGATAACTGAAAAATTACCTGCTGTGTGAATTTACCTACACTAAGCGGATGTATATAAATATTTATCTTATCCCTTCTTTGAATTGGTAACTCAGCAGTACGCGTAGCACGACAATCATAGAAACGGGTTTTCTACGGGTTTTGTCGACGGAAGAATAGACAAAATGGCAGATTGTGATTGTTTATCTGTCATTTTGTCTATTCTTCCGTCGACAAAACCCGTTTCTATTGTGGTCATGCTAAGCGTGCTGGTCACGGTACCTTTCAAATATAAGTTTAGGTAACATATTTTGATCATGATAGTTGAGATTCGTCACTCTGATCCTTTGAAAACTCCAGTTAAGAGCACAAAAACACTCAAAGTGCTGGCCCAATGCTTTGTATTCTCGGCGTTGTTGAACCTGTACTCCACGACCTTTGTGTTTATTTTCTGGAAAAATATAATCTTTTTTACCCATAAAAACAGCATTCGTTTACTAGACCTAGTACTGAAATGCTTGCACAGGCATGGTATGGGAAAAATTATGGGAAAAATATTGAATTTGCCGTCGGCGGTGATGCCAATCAATAGGATACAACACGGGAGCTGAATTACACGAAAAAAAACCGGCCAAGTGCATGTCGGACCACGCACAGTGAAAGTTTCCCTAGTTGGGATGAATTTATCCCGAGAACAAACTTATCTTTGTAGTTGAATAAATGTTCTTCTTTACAAAGATATGCGTCAGGGTTAGTTCTCCAACTGCAAATGTAAGTTTGAAATCACGAAAAAAAAAAATTGGCCTTTTTTTTTGTGAAGGAATAAGTTCAAAAATATTGAACGACTTGTGCTGTGAGACCTTGCTTCCAGCCAAATTTTATGTTTCTAGGTCAACGGGAAGTACCATCTAGGTTTTGATTTATTTGCGAGTATCAAAATAAGTCACATGAATAGCCGTATTTTTTTATTGCGTTGACTTAGAAGCTTGATTTTTTTAGAGCTCCAAGCGACCATAGGTCTACGTATTTGATATAAATTTCAACTCGATACCTCTACGCGTTCTTGAGAATATGGTTCTTGACAGACTGGCAGACAGACGGACAGACGGACAAAAAAGTGATCCTATACGGGTTCCGTTTTTTCCTCTTGATATACGGAACCCTAAAAATACTAATATTGCAGGAAACTATAATTCAAATCTACCTGATCAGAGACCAAACCCAAGATGAAAAGACAAGAGTTTTGAAAGAAGAGTGAAGTTATACAACATTTTTTATCAAAAAATATTGACAAACACGCCTATTCCAGTAAATTTATAGTGAACTGTACGGCTCTGCATTACGTTTTGTATGGTTTCACATTCGATGCAGCCAGCCGTCGCTGCACTTAGTCGCAGGCGGGGCGGGGCGCGCGAACGTTACTCATAATTATCCGCTTTTGACTTTGCTACCATTTAACACGGTTTAATTGGCTTTTTTGTAGGAAGACGAATTATCTTTTTGTTTGAACATTTGGCAGGTGACAAAGGAAACTAGCAAATATAGTAGGAACCTACTTTGTAACCTAACGTAATTTTAAGTCAGCGTAAAGTTTCGTGCAGTGTCTGACAGTTTTGAAAGCTAATTTCACCAATGAAATTGAACGCGATCAGAACAGTCTAATAGAAACTGCATTCAAGAGCTGTCACTGTCATCATTATTGTGGAATATTGACATTATCTACTTCATCTCAATTTAGGGGTATGAGAAGAAAAGGGAAGATCCTCCGATCAGACGGGTGTGTCTGGCGGGCAACTGCCCAGCGATTGATGTCGGATAGTCATATATACGTCGTTCGCGCGGTAAATTCTAATTGCGCGATGCAGGATTTGTGTGACGTCAGATTTTTGATGCGTAGTTCGCATGTGGTGATGTAGATGCCTCCACAACACAGATAGCTATTGAACGCGATTTAGATGTGCCCAGTTTCATTGATGAAATTCGCTTTTAGTGTGTTGTTGAGTCATGAGTTCATGACTAACTAACTAGTGTCGGTCGAAAAATAGGGGATACTACCTTAAACTTGTGCCCGTATAGAGTGGCACCTGCGATGAACTTGATGCAGTTGTGAAAGACCTTTGGTCCTGTTCCACTAGTCAATTCTGATTGAATCCGTAAATTTAAAAGACTAATGAACCGACCACGGGAAATTAATTCAAGCGCATTTTTGTTAAGTACTCGATACCTCGCTCCAAAATCCACTGATATTCCTGGAATTTTGATTAAATAAAAAATACATTTTCGTTTCGTGATAAGTTTTTAGGTTATTTGTTTGACCAAATAATTTTAATCCAATCAAAAACTTAACATGTAAAAAAAACAAGTGGCGCAAAGCAGTTCTTCTCATAATAGGTACTGAATAAATTAATAACCTTGGTTGGTTGAGAGCTGCTATTCAACAACTTTGTCATACATTATTACCTAATTTGTTAACTAGTGACTGTATCAATATTAGACATCTTTATTTCTTTAATAAGTAAATATAATGACTTGGCCATCGCACGGTAACATAATCACATAAGAATAGTCTACGATTTTGAATAGTCCCAAATTAAATAAAGTACTAATATTATGTAGATTTTGTTGTATGTAGCGTGAATATAATGGAAATAAAACTTGTGCATTGGAAAGATAGGCACTTCTAAACTGTAATAGCAGTAATATTAAGTATAATAGGTTCATAACAAGTACCTACACCAGGCAACGAATTTTGAACGCAAAATAATTTTTTATCGCCGTCCCAGGGACGCTTTGCGATCCTGTTTTAATGGCGGTGATGAGAATAACATACACTACAAATATTTACGATAGCAGATCATTGTCATAAAAGGTTTTCATTTTCAGAAACCTTTTTGGATCACTGTTACACCAACACCCTAATTCAATCACAAACAAAAATATTTTTAAGTAAATTGATAATTTCATTGCTTCATAACGGGTGGTGTTAAAAGACGCATAACGAAGCTGAGAGTCACTTGTTCTCCCCATTACCTGGGAACCTTCTAGTTACGGAGATATGAAAGGTCAAAAAACACATTTTAAATGTTATAACTTAACGTTAAATACCTCCACGATCCCAATACCGTTGTATGCACCCGTAAACACAATGTTTTGCGTGCGATTCATCACGGCTGTCCGTAAATAGCGATTATTCACACCGTTTTTGAAGCAAGTGATAATTATACAATACTTACATGAGTCCGAAAAGTCAGAGGTGCGTTGCTTGGGTTCGATCTCGAGACCTATGACTTGGCAGTACGACGATAACCTAGTGGAGGTTATCACTGCTGATCCACCCATACCCATCTCTAATTGGTGGGTAGGTAATTAGAGATGTCGTCGAGTTCAGAATGAGTAGTCAATCAAACCAAATCTAGCATTAGTCTTTCATCTATATCTAGTCATCATCTGCGTAGTCTTTTCCCAACGATGTTGGAGTCGGCTTCCAGTCTAACCGAATGCAGCTGAATACCAATATTTTACATAGAGCGACTGCCTATCTGACTTCCACAAGCCAGTAACTGGGTAATACGATACCCCTTCTTTAACGAGAGTCTATTTTAATTTATTAATTTATTTTATTATTTATGTACACACAGTAAAATACATATCGGGTGTAAAAAGACACTTTCCGAAGCCGAAAGCCACATATTCTACCCATTATTTGCATCATTTTTTTCCACTAGACCATACCTGGGAATCCACTGGTTCTGGAGATATTGAAGGTCAAAGTCGCATTTTTTTTTTTTACTTTTTCACGAAAATGAATTCTATGCGATAATACGAAACTTTTTTCCAAACAAACATTACCTGAATTTTAGATTTATCTTAACAGATTACGCATTTGACGTTACAAAAACGCAATGAACAACAAGTACCTACCTACGTAGCGTAGGGGCGGAGCTTAACTAACACTGAATCCGTTCATTCAAGCGTGGGTTCGCGTTACATTGCGCGCAATAAAAACTTGTTTTTTTTTATTAAAAAAAAAAAAATTACGGTTCCCAGCAATAATTTTTGCGCAAAGCTACTTAGCTATACGTACAGTATGCGTAGTTTACGGCTTTGTGATGTGTCTTTTTACACCCTGTATATAGATACAACTCTAGTGTTAAGACGCGTGCAAACCAGTGCGACGCGACGGCGCGACGCGGCTCGAACAATACAACTTCTAAGAAAACTTCACGGTATAACAATAACCGGTGTCGCGTCGCGCTGTCTCGTCGCGCTAGTCTGCACGAAGTTTTATGTTATCTTCGAAACTACCTATATATTTTTGGAACACGTGCTCTTGGACATTTTTATTATTTTTAATTAAAGCATTTTACTTATAACCTTTGATACCTTTGATCACACCGCCAACTTCCAAACTCCGGACTGTTACTAAGAAATTCCTAATTGAAAAACCCAATAGCACTTTTCCCGACTCGGGAATCGAACCCAGGACCCCACGCTCAGCAGTCGCGCTTGAGACCACAAGACCAACGGAGCAGTCAGGCAACGGGGTAGGATACAGTGTATTTGTAAACACCATTTTCCTAGTTCTTTGTAAAGACTGCTTCTTTAACATTTTTGTGATAAATAATACTTTATTATTACTTTATAAGAGTCCAAAGCTTTAATCCTCCTGCTTTTCTAGAGCAGTCTTATTCCTTGTTTACAGGTCATCTTAAAGGACAAACTAAGAATAACATTAACATTGCAATGAACTAATTTGAAATTGCAAAACGCAGTTTGTAAAGTTGTTTCTCAGAATGAAACTTAATAACGCCCGTTTTCAGTAATACTCTGGTGACTCAAAGCGCACTGTTGAATTTTCAACGCAAACAGTGCAATCTTAAGGGGAATCCGCAATTGTAGCTCGCGAAATTCAAATGTTCTTACGTTTTTTGCAATTTGCAGGTCAGTGTCAGTATGTATCTTGATCAAAATATGTTCCGCGACCATTACAGATATGTATTTAAAGAATTATAATTAGAAGATTCAAGAATTTCGCGGACTACAAATGCGGATTCATCTTAAGCCGTTCATTTAGGTGTCAATAGGGATGTTGACTGGGAAAAAAAAAAACTTTTTAGTCCGTCAGTCAGATCATAATAAAAAAAAATGCTTTATTTTATCATATTAATAATAAATGGTTTAGATAAAACGCATTAAAGTTGGGGAGTGGGGGCTCGCTATGTCACAAATCAGTATATAATCTACCGGCCAGCAATGTATTGCCGTAATCTTTTGACTACGTTTTTTTCACCCACGTGTAACGAAACGAAGCCAAATTTTGAGACCAACATGTTACAAAGTAATTCACAAAGTCAGAGACATACTTAGCAAAATTGGTGATTCAACCAATAGGGACGTTGACAAAAATTTTTTTTGTCTTTCATGCAGATTATTAAAAAATATTGGAAAGGTATTTTTTCTTTTTTTACGTTTTCAAAAGATTACGGCAATACAGTGAGTAGGCAATGCGTTAAAATGTGGCATGACGTCACTGGCCGGTAGATTTTATACTGACCTGTGACGTAGCGAGCCCCCACTCCCCAACTTTAATGCGTTTTATCTAAACCATTTTTTATTAATATGATAAAGCAAAAAATACGTGGCTTATATTTTTTTATTATCTGACTGACGGACTAAACAGTTTTTATTTTTTCTCAGTTAGCATCCCTGTACCCCGTAAGATTATTTATTCTCTGATAGATTATTGGGACGTTAAAACAAAAGATAGATAGGTTTTTCTATCTTCAGTATGCCAAAACTTGTGACAAGTAGGATAGTGGGTTCGGCCGTTAAAGTAGAGGCGAACCACGTCTTTGTGTCGCGGATAATGACTAGTAATGTATATGAACATCGTGGGTTTGAAAAATATACAAACCCTTAATAAATCTACTGTATGTAAAAATAACAGGCTCTAGTTTCCATTGAAAATTCTACGAAATTCGGTATTAGAAAACAAAAAATTCTTAGAATAGATAATTTATTAAAGTAGTATTATTTTCATAAAGCTGTGGTGTGGTGTGGTTGTTAAAACAATAAAAACTAAAAATATATTTAATTTTACCTTTTAATAACCTCAAGCAAACAATTTTTCGATGCCATATTCTAGTTCGTTTTAGTTAGTTTAGGATATTATATTTTTAAGTTTTTACGCTATTAAAATAGTTTGCTAGTTAATTTCCATATAAATTGAATAGGTTCTGGTTATTTTTATCGAAAAAGACAATGCACCTGCTTAAACAACTTGTCCCGGAATTAACGCACACCACCAAACACCCCAATTAGAATATTATGTTATAATCATACTAGCTTTTTCCCGCGGCTTCGCTCAGAGGTTGTCGGAAATTATCTCACGAAAACGTACTACTGCACGCGTAGCATGACGCTTTCTATGTCTACGAAGAATAGACACAGCTCTTTCTATACAAAGTGACATTTTGTTTCTCCATTTTTGACATCGCACCGTAGAAATCCTTCTACAATCTGTCATTTTGTCTTTCGTTTCTAACAATCTTTGTCTAGGTCCTTTTATATGTAGACTATTTCAGAAGAAAGTTTTCTATCCCAAACTGTCAAAATCACACTGACAACTGACTGTTGTCTCCACGGCCACAAAGTATAAAGGGTTATCTACAAAATTATGATTTTACAGGAGAGCATTTAAACACAAAACTGTGATAATTAATAGAAGAACAAAGCTATCTTCTCATCTTTTACATCATTTCGTTAATAGGAAATATTACCAAGGAAACGGTTTAGGCCAATACTACTGTAAATTTTTTTTGTTCTAAAATACTTTTCTTCGACACTGAGAAAAATTGTTGTAGTTGTCTATATATACGTGAAAAATTTAGAATCAAACAGAAAAATAAATCCTATAAACAAAGAAACCTGAGTCGAATTATGTAAAAGAGTGAATTTCGTAAAAAGTGCAGTTGACTCTTTCTACTTTGCTGACGTCGTACTGTCTACACGGAACGTCAGTTTAGTCTTCTCTTCCGTCGACAAAACGACAAAACGGTGTTCATGCTACGCGTGCTGGGATATAAAGTATCTTAAGTGTTAATTCAGGTTATAAACTATCTGTCTGCCTCATCCAAATCCTATTAATAGCATAACATAACGATTGAATACTATCGTGAATTCATGCAAGCCTAGTACTTTTTGTTAGGTTCTGCCAAGATTCAAGTTTATTAACTCAAGGGATAAGATTTTTCATACAAATAAAATGCCCCCTTTTCACCCCACTTAAAACCCCTTCTAACTCCCCTGCAGCCGTGTACAAAATTTCACGTTCCTAGTCCCAGTAGTTTTGGCTGTACGTTGATATGTCAATCAGTCAGTCAGTTTCTCCTTTATATAGATTACATACACTGAATTGTTATTGTTAAGTATGAAAAATTGTTCTTTTATTAAATTAGTTATACCTACTGATTGTAGGACAAAATTATGGTCACATTAGAAATCCACGCACGCACACAGTCGAACACGTATAAGGGTCTAGCGTAGTAGGTTCTTCTTCCATTTTGGTTTGTTTTGACTGTACAGTGGAAATGAGACTGTAATTTATGTAGTTTTAATAATTTTTGGGATAAAAAATGACGTATATTATAAACTAGCTTCTGCCCGCTACCACCGCAAATAACAGCCACATTTTTAATAAAACTTCCCTGTATACTCGTACTATGTTTGTAGTTTTGTTCCCAGCAGCCAAAATATACAGAGAGTCAGAACTGATGACTCGGAAGCAAGCGACGTACAGTTGTCCATGTGAGAAGCAGCTTGTCCTGAGGTCAATACCCGCAGCCTCAGCTTTCAGTGTCGGCCCCAGTGACTTATTGATAATCATTGCAAAGCATACGCTCACAGGGAACTGCACGCGCTTAAACTGGTAACTGTGGGGAATTAGTGGTATACGCGATATAAACACTGTCTCGCCAATGCCACAACCTGTAAGAATTTGCCTCGATGACGTTTCTCCGCAAAGACACAACTTTGAGCCGGGTTCCGTTACACAGCTTCGGCGGAGTTAAGTTCCGAAGGACCACAATCGGGGCACCGACCTTCAGCTGGATAATGTGCGCTCGAAGCTTGCACGTGCACTTGCCATTATTATATTATAAATGACAGAAATCGATTCAGTAAATGATTCTGAACAAACTAATTTCATAATGTGCATGAATTCAGTTACACATTGTATAATAAATAACTATTTTTTATGTCGAAAAAACTACTTCAACAAAAAATCCGAATCGAATTTACGACAGCACTCTGGAGCTTTCGGTAAAATACGATGTAAGTGTACATGTGTCGATATTCACAGTGTATTTTAAATCATAGACGAACAGCGTAATATTGGAGGCACACCTGCCGTCCCCGTTCGATTTAATAACACGAGTTCATGTTCAATTCTACTATGACGTCGTAAAATTTAATATTTTACACCTATGTGTGCTTGAAGTTTGTTCAGATAAAAATCCAATCTGCCTAGCCTTTTCCCAACTATATTGAGGTCGGCTTCCAGTCTAACCGGATGCAGCTGAATACCGGTATTTTACATGGAGTGACTGTCTATCTGACCTCCACAAACCAGCTTCTGACGACCGGTAACGACTGTCAAAGATCCACGAATGACAGCCGGAACCAACGGTTTAACGTGCTTTCACGGAGGAGTCTCGGTATGTAAAGATGGCCACCCATCCACAGGCCAAACCTATTACTTAACTACGAGCTCCTCTTTTGTTCTGATATTGGGACATTTATGTTTTTGGGGGTGCTTTAGTTTGCGGACAGCTGACCTGTGACCTATCAAGCAGGAAAGGTTAATGCTAAATAAGTAGCAGTTACTTTTCGGGAAGCAGTCACTGTTGTAGAAGATGTTTTCCACAGATAAAATATTTTTTTCACTGAAGGTTTCAAGTAAACTGATACTGAAAATATAAAACCGGCCAAGTACGTGTAGGACCACGCACAATGAAGGATTCCGTAGTTTGGATGAATTTATCCCAAAATAAACTTAACATTGTAGTTGAAAAACACGTTCTCCCATACATCGATATACGTCACGGTCAATTCTCCAACTGCAAATCGCAAAAACAAAATTGTATCATAAAACTACAAATTAACGATTTTCGGAATTTTTCCTTTACATGTGCTGTGAGACCTTGCTTCCTGCCAAATTTCATGATTCTAGGTCAACGGCAAGTACCCTGTGTTTATTTGCGAGTATCAAAATATGTCGCTTAAATTGCCGTATTTTTTTATTGCGTTGACTTACATAGAAGCTTTTTTTTTAGAGGTCTAAGGGACCACAGACCTACGTATTTGATATTATATTCAACTTGATACCTCCACGCGTTCCTGAGAAAAAGGGTCTTGACAGACTGACGGACGGACAACGAAGTGATCCTATAAGGGTTCCGTTTTTTCCTTTATGAAGTACGGAACCCAAAAAACAACCGAATACATAACAGCCCGTTTTTTTAAAAGTCGGTTAATAAAGTACTTACCTCGTGAGCGCGATGGTTAGAGTTTTAGACCCGCAATTGGCTTTGATGTGGCGAATATCCTACACAAATTTACCATATTTGTACCTAAATCACATAAAAAGTGAACAAGGCATTTATTTGCAACACCACAACACTACAATCGCAAACGGATATAATCCATTTAGTGCTTACCCACTTGACTTAACATACGTTTGCAAATAAAATACGAGTATTCAATAAATAGGATCACAGTGTAATCCAATAGGATTCTATATATCGTGGGCAACATAACATATTCAAATCACATGCACAAATATCCGGGCACTACATCCCGAACTAAGCATTTGTAAGTTGTGTACACTTGTACCGTATATTATCCGGATATAAGAATCGAAGTCGCCGCTTGATAAAGAAATATAGACATTCTTCTGTATAGTATACCAACTACATTAAGCGAGTTTTCCCTCTGTGTCGTGACTATAGAATCAGACTGTTGTCCTGTGCAAAGGTAAAAGGCTTGGATATTTAAATTGAGTTGTTCATATTATACCACGGCCATGGCCGTACCCAGGGGGGGGGGAGCAGGGAATGGCAGCTGCCCCCCTCCTGGATTTTTTATGCTGTATGTACTGTTATGCTAGAGTCATGTTAGTACTTACTTTACAATTACAATATATTATGCACAAATTTTAGAAAAAACCGGCCGGTTATCATGCAAAATACGCGAACGCAGCTAGCAAGCATTAAGGCTCATATTACAGAACCTCACACAATACTCAAGCATTACGTAAAACTCTTTTAAAGCCTTTTGATTGGTTGTAATAAATTTTAAGTAATGCAAATTCTAATAAATAAAATAATAATCAATTTGTGATTTCCTGTGGGAGTCTCAATAAATACTTCTTTTTTCTTTTCTTTCTTTTCTATGTTTTCTTTCTTTTCTTTCTTTCTTTCTTTCTTTCTTTTCTTTCTTTTATTTCTTTCTAATATGGGCCTTAGGCCCGTTCGTCCCCCCCCCGACCGCGATATCGCGATCGCGATCGGGGATATCGCGACCCCGGCACACAGGCAACGGAAGGAACACGGGTGGGTTTTAGTCAGTAAAAGTCTGACACGCCCTCCCGCTCCGCCCAGAGCGGGAGAAGTTATTTGATAATTTCCCACCCTCAAAAAAAAAAAAAAAAAAGGCCCGTTCGTCAGCGGACGGTGAGCAATGGGTAGCTCGCCGTCCGATAGGGACCAGGCCCAGGTCGACGGCGCGTTGTGTTCCACGCGCGCCTCAAAGAGATGACAGCATCAACTGACGGGGTCCGGAAGGGCCAATGCCTGCCGGGGTTGCGGGTTTGTCCGAAAGGGATATCGCGACCCTGGCACACAGGCAACGGAAGGAACACGGGTGGGTTTTAGTCAGTAAAAGTCTGACACGTCCTCCCGCTCCGCCCAGAGCGGGAGAAGTTATTTGATAATTTCCCACCATCAAAAAAAAAAAAAAGGCCCGGTCGTCAACCGCTGGAGCCGACGGTTTTGAAGAAGCCAAACATAGGCGACAATTTTTTTAATGCTATAACCATATCAAAACAATACATATCGCACACCTAGATAAAGAGTAGCACAACTCAAAATACCTCTTTTTTTCAGGAACAGCAAAAAACGGATTATTGCTGTTAATTAATCCGTTTTTTGCTGTTCCTGAAAAAAAGAGGTATTTTGAGTTGTGCTACTCTTTATCTAGGTGTGCGATATGTAAGAAATTTTTTATTTGCCCCCCCCCCCTGTGCCAAAAAGTGGGTACGCCCATGATCACGGCACGATGAAATTAAATGTCACTTCACGTATTTATATAACTTCACGCATAGTCTCCCCAAAGAGTTGGGCAAAAGTAGTTCCTGTACTCGTAGTACACCCACGCCAGTAATGTTTAAGTCCCATGTAATTTTGGGCGAGCCTATTGCCATCAACCGGGCACAAATCTAGACTCCGGGCTGCTACTGAGAAATTCTAGACAGAAAAACCCAATAACACTTTGCCCGACCTGGGAATTGAACCCAGGACCTCAAGCTCAGCAGTTGAGCTTGTACTGGAACAACGAGGCAGTAATATATGGTTTTTATTTTAGAAAATTGTTCTAAAACATTTTTTATTAGTTTCCACAATTTTTTAACTCGTGCCCTGAATACTATTTAGAATACGTAAAAACTATGAATATAAAACCGAATAGTTGATTCCAGAATCGTGTACCAAATAAAAAACATGTAGCAGAAAACTTTAATTTTAGGGTATAAATTCTGAACGGATTTCGGCAGAAGTCGAATAAAAGTTTTCGTCGGCTTTGCCTCGAGGTTACAAAGTTATGTACTTGATGCAAAGGACGTTTCTCAAGTATTACCATCATTACGGAAATCACTTTTTAGAGGATGTGTAAGGACTATGAAAAAGGGTCTTATTATGCAATAAGGAGCAAATCCACCTGTTTGCAATTGGCTAATACGAAAGCATTGACATTTGCTTAGGGATTATTAGAAAAAGAAATCAGTTAGCGTGTGCTCTCCTTGTAGAAAAACCGTCGTTTTTAACATAAATACATAAATAGTTCACTCATTAGAGTTTTCATCGGAGGAACGTTTGTTTGTCTTTTTCTTCTAATATATTAGTTACAGAACAATACGATTAATTGCAGAATAGTTGCAAGAAATAAATAAAAAGTATTTATTGACCACACATTGATATCACAAATTAAAAAACATAAATAAAAATAAAGTAAAATTAAAAAAGTAGAAAGTTCTGTACGAGGCCAAAAGGCTCATATCTCAGCATGATGCTGTGACATTTAAAAATAAATGTCGCAGCGCAGGTATTCTGATGGATAGATCACGGATGGATAGATACAGAAATAAATACTAAATAAAATAAAATAAAAAGACATGGTGACTGTGATGGATGAAGCATATGAGATGAAAGGGATGAATATAAATGTGAATAAGATGAAGGTCATGATGTTTGAAAGAGAAGAGGATGTATCGGTTTGTGATGTAAAAATAAATGATAAGAATGTGGAGCAAGTAAATGAGTTTGTATATTTAGGGAGTCTGTTTACAAGGGATGGGAAGATTGATGAAGATATGGAAAGGAGAGTAAATGCGGGGAATGCATTCTAATTAAAAAAATCACCACAAACAGCATACAATCCAATTTACAATTACACAAACAAACAATATCACACAACCTAAGAAATAAAAATAAATTATAACGAAGACAAGCTCGTACTAACTATGGTAAAAAAACCATATTGTTCGAAGGAGCACAGCTGTATAATGACCTGCCAAATGACGTAAAAGATTGTAACAACATTAACTCATTCAAAAAGAAACTAAAAAATCATATTCATAAAATGTAGTCGTACCGCATACCTATCAATTAATGTTAGCAACTTCTTACCTACCTAATATTTGTTTGTATAACTTCACCAGCACGCGCCTGAGGTAAAATGATTTAGATTTAAGCAATTACTTTGTATCTAAGTAAGTGAACCTTTATATTGTTCTTATGAGAATAAATTCTTTAAACCTAAATAAAGTGAATGTTGCGAATACATACGATTGTGACCAACCAGTTGATGGCTCGACTGGCTGTTCACAATGGTGTGCTGGTGCATATGCTTATGTATGGAAGTGAATGCCGGGTGTGGCAAAAGAAGCATGAAAGCAGGATAAATGCTGTGGAAATGTGTGGTGTGACTATGAATGATAGGCTGAGGATTGATGTGGTAAGACAACGGTGTGATTTAAAATGAGATGTAGTGACAAAAATTGAAAAGGGTTATGCTTAGATGGTTTAGTTATGTCGAGAGGATGAATGAAAGGCGACTAACAAAATGTATTTACAATCAATCAATTATTCATTTTGTTAAACATAGGTATAGTTACAGATAGTATACTGTCAACAATACATGCACTATGTTTTGCCAATACATGGCTTACAAAATTAACATAAACAAGTAATTACAATGATGGTGGCATGATAATAGATTCCATTTAAAAATAATTCAATTTAAAATATGTCCGTTAGGTAAGCAGGTCATTACAATTTTAGATAAATAAACACACCAGATAGATGTGCCTTGAAACGCGGGGAGGGGACGCCCTAGGAGGACATATACTGACCTTATTGGTGATGTTCTTCAGAAATGTCACGTGTGTAGTACTCGCAACTGGCGTACGTGTATGACCAGATGTATGAAAGTTAATGAGGCAAAAGGAGTATGTAAGGATCGTGACAGCTGGCGTTCTGTAGTTTCTGCATACACCCATGGGAAGAAGAGTTTATGTATGTATATTAGTTTCTTGGGGTTAACGTGACTTTGCGCAGGTCTGTATGTATTTTGTGTAAACGCTTTTCAAGAAAATATTAAACTGCCCCAATCAGAATAACTTAGTAGTTCAAGGTTATCTTGCATTAATAAGAATTGATGAATTTCAATTTCTTAAGATGCAGATATATGCCAGTGACCTTGAGTGTTGTGTATAGAGCTCACGCAACGACACAACGTATGTCCAGCCAGTAATAGGACTCGCCCAACCAGGAGCGCTGTCCCAAATTAGGCACATTATTAATTTATAAAACAAAAGGTATTTAATAAAACACGTATACTCAAATATCAATAATTAAATTATCTATAAATTTTGAAGGTTTCAGAAAAATATGCTTGATAGATTTTGATCGTGATTCTCAGTTTTTTATCTGCGTCATACATAACTTTACAAATTTATTTCACTATGTAATATAAACATAATGTAAAATATTCATGAACTAAGCTATTAATAAAATGCTCTAATTCAACATAAATTATTTTTTCAAACTACTACTACTCGTTTAGACGTGATCTTCAGTATAAAATCATAAAAAGTCGGTTATCGTCGCCTTAAAACTAACTAAAAGTCCTAGGATCTAATGTAAATTAACACAATACATAATATCATGACTGTCGAGAATTTTCAATATAAATGAACAATGGCTGCATAAAAATCTAGTGTGCACTGCTGACAAAGAATATAAATCATGTTTTTATCTCTTAGAAGTTAAAACAGTCGGTGTAGAACCTTAACGTTTTACTGTGCATGGCCTTTTTCAAGCTCAGTTGCCTTTCTTTTGAAGTCATTTCTTCAATGGCAGCATATTCTACTTTTTCTCAGCAATGTGATCAGAAATAGAACTAGGGTTGTCAAGCTTGAATATTCTGAGAAGAAACTTTGATGTTATAAAAGTATCTTTCAAGACTGGTAATGATAGATTTTTTATTAATGGGTATTTTTTATTTGTGAGTGTAGTTTTTTAGGGGGGCTTTATGAAAACTGCAACAACATGTCCCACTTTTGATAAATCCCCCTTCCTTCCAGTTTTATCACTGTTGTGCTACCTCTTGTCCATTCTTGAGGATGCCATCCGAACAGTGCATCCTAAGATTCCCTTACTTTAAAAAACCAGTAGTTTTAGTAGAGCTGTCCAACAAATTTTATCATTCCGACAAATTCAATTCATATAAATGGGTACTGAATGTCAATACGTGCTTTGTGCTTTTATTTGCATACCTAAACCCGTATATGTACACTCAGTGTACTGTTTTCGGGGAATATATTCCATTTATGAATTCAATATTCCTAAATCAATCAATCAAATCCGTTTATGGTAGTGCACTGCCGGTGATAGGGTTCTGTGCCTTCCACAACACCCGGTTATAGGACCGTTTGCGTTCTGCAAACAGTTCCCACATGCAATATGAATTGCTGCTGTATGTATTACTAGCTTATACCCGCGACTCCGTTCGCATGAAATTTCTTATTTTATCATCCTAATTCAACAAGGTGGCAGGGACATCAACGCGATAACTGTTACCATGGGTTCAGTACATGATTCTGGACGCCCGTGTGTCCAAATTTATTTATTTGTTTAGTTTATTTAGGAATCATGACTTAAAAGGTATGCATTAATTGTTAAAGCTATGGCAAAGACCTACTAATTATTCATTTGTAAGATGTATAAGTTTTAAAGAAAGATTAGAAGAACAATATTTCATTTTGGATACGCACAGAAAAGACAAACCGTTACCAAAAGGAGCAATAAAAAAAAAGAAAATAACACACAGTGTAGCATCGGCGAAAATTTTAAAACCGACCACCGTCTCAACTGACGCCTTCAATATCACCAATATTTATTACTGCTTTAGGTGAAAATGATCTTTATGCAAACGCAATAACTTGTAAATTCATATAACCAGTCATTCGTAAAATTGAAACGAATGAATGCATTTTTCAAGTTTATGCTACATCTAAGTTGTGTCGTACTGTACCTAGGTATTCTTTGTTTTGATTTTTTTTAATAAGATCGTTGATAATACTCGTTCCAGGAGTTCATGTGTACCACTTTTTATATCGTATGTAACCGGAAAAAATTAATGCATGAGGAGGAAAGTCAAAAGAAAAACATATGGCGTATAAAATATGTTTATCTTAGTATTTAGGACGGCCGTATATCATACAGAAACAACTTGAACACTTTGTTACATAAATTATAGAAAATCCTATTTTTCCTTATAAACGTAACAGAAGTTACCTACAAAGGAAATAGAAAAGTGACGTTACATGCATTATTACGAAACAGTGGAGATTATTAATGTTGAAAAGGCAATATAAAACGATTTTCATAAGGCGCTTAGGAAACTTGAAACTTGATAAAAGAAAGAAAGAAAGAAAAATATTTTATTTGGGACACGCACAGGAAATACAAACAGTAAGTAGGTACACGTAGTAGTAAAACACGGGTACACGGGTAAACACGGGTAATAGTGCTACGTAATAAACACTTAATTTATAATTCCACTAGCTTTTGCCCGCGGCTGCGCCCGCGTGGATGTCGGAAAATATCCCACGGGTAACGTGCTACTGGGATTAGATACCTAATAGCCGAGGAAAAGTCATTGACTCCCACAGCTGTGCCCGCATTGTCACCAACCACAATTATTTTGTTACGCGTAATTTTGAATCTGTAATATCTTTTAAAGTATTCATTTTAATGATAGGATGTTACGACATATTTTAATCTATTTTAAATACCTAATTCAAATATATTATTTTATTGGATAAGGATAAATATAATACCGGTCAAAATAGCTTCGGAAATAACAAACACAACAATGAAATTTTTATCAAATTCTGAAAGATAAAAATGGTTACTGTAGGTCATCCTTAGAAGATAAACATAATTATGCTATCACGGACTGTTTTGTTGAACTTTTTAAGATCTACAATTCTGTAGAACATAAAGGGGAATGCCCATCGACTATACAAAAAAATGCCTGAAATGGACAACAATGAAATATACGCCAAATTGTACTACAAGTCGTAGGAAACCCATTACAATTTCAATAATATAAAAAAAACTAGGTAGAAGCCAGTTTCAAATTTTTTTTCTGTAATATAGGTAAGTCAAGGTTAAGGAATATAATATATATTAATTGTTGTATGTCAGTGCATTCAATATAAATAGGTAAGAAAACTATGGAATCTCAATACTTACAGCTTGAGGTGTTATCCATGCCTGTATTAAACAAAATTAAACAAAATTGATAAGACGTTACGTCTCATCTTTGCAATATCGAGATAGCAATTAACGCAGTGTAGTCTTCTATCCATTTTTAAATATAAACGGGGCAAATGTCCAAAAAAACAGCAGCGTCGTATATAAAGTAGGTTCAAATCCGTCGTCAAAAAGCCGAATCGTCGTTTAGGCGGGTCCAATCTAAGTCCGTGTTCAAAAATGGGTGTCGTGTGCAGAAATAAAATCAAAATCCTTAAAAATGGCCACAGTCGTCGTTAAATATCTTAAAAAGCAATCTGTAATTGTGTAACTCAAGTCGCAAACGCAAAACCATGAATCAAGTAAACAAACCACAGACTACATAGAGAAAAATGAAATGCAGTAAATGTCAAACTGTCAGTAAGGCAAAGGACATGTAATTCATACAGCCTGCGATATGTTTTCTATTTTGAAAATGCTTTGATTTAGTTAATTTTGATATGCATAAATTATTTTAATTCGTTTTACAGTACATATTGGCAGAATTATATTAAATTAATGATAACTGTGCACAAATTCTATAAAATAGTTCGTTAGGGATTATTTGACGATTCCTGTTTGGCTGAATGTAACTTACTCATGTCAAATAAACATTGACCTCCATTATTATAAAAATAAGAATGAATTATACGGATATCAAGTTGAATATTTTAAAGATCTTTATATTTTTACCCTACCTAAACAAACTTGAGAATTATTTAATTATAAATATTTTATTCTAAATGCAATTAAGGACTATTAGTAGTTTTTGTTCATTTCAGGCATTTTTCGGGCGTTCCCCTTTAATGTATCTCTTACGGCTTACGCGGTGCACGCCAGTAAAGCTCCCAGTCGGCATGATTTTTTCCGACATCTCATCTCTCTTCGACAATAACCGTTATATTTCAGCCAATTTACACAAAACCTTAATGAGTTTTTGTGTTTATCGCGTTCAGACAGACAGACAGACAGACAGATGCGGCGGGGGACTTTGTTTTATAATATGTAAGGATACCTTTCAAGTTACAATAATTAGATACGCTGTTCCGTACCAATTAAAGAACTCCATCCCAATTTTGACATATAAGAACTTTTCCTAGTGTATTGGATTCCACTTTACCCAACCAATCCGTCCTACCAGTGGGACAAAGTGGAATGTTCAGAATTTCGACGTCCACTGTGTCCCACTAATTAATTTTGCTGGGACAAATTGCTGTGTGGTAACTGCAGCGGTTCAAACCCAGACAGGCGTTTTACTTTATGTAAATTATTTCATCACCACTGCTCTCAAAACGGTGAAGGAAAACATCGTGAGGAAACCGACATGTCCTAGAACCAACCAACCCGCACTGGGCCCACGTGGTGGATTACGGCCCATTCCCTCCCACCGAGAGGAGGCCTGTATCCCAACAGTGGGAACATTCTAGGCTGACTAGGCTAAACTATGAGTTAAATTTCACAAAAAAAAATGCGACTCGACAAGGATTCAAATTACAATCTTTATACGATTCGTAGCCACAAAACATATTATTACACATTGGGTGCTGAATTATAGCTATACATTCTACAGTACTATGAAACACAACTTGTAGAAAATCAAATGACGATGTTGTCAATGTTCAATGTCAATTCAAATACATCCTTTTCAAGCTGACTGTATTGAATTCTTTGTAACGTTGGAGCCGACATGACCGAAGAACCAGGAAGCTCGTCTCATTAATAAGGTCATCATGGGAACATTTGAAACCTTATAAACTTTAATTAATTAGTTCTCTAAAGGTATTTCCTTTGCAAAAACGCAAATAAAGGTACATATTAAATAAAAATTTGCATTTTAATAAAAAAGATTGGAAAGCAGGTGCGGCGGACATTTATTAAAATGTAAGACAGTGCAATTCCGCAAATCCGTTGTAAAATTAACAACAGATAGGAAATTGGAGCAATTTTCTTTGTTGCCGCCATTTTGTTTTTTATGGGGTTATGGCACGACACGGCAGTAATGTGTTAGTAAGTTTTTAACCTTTCTGGAAAGCCTTGAAGAGATAGAGATGTTTTGTTGCGAAATGATCTACAGCCAGTCAGAAAATAGTCAGACTAATAAATAAGAAGGGGTAGTTAAAAGACCGAAAAAATTCTCTTATTAAAAGTCCCTATCTACCTACTAAGTTAAAAAACCGGCCAAGTGCGTGTCGAACTACGCACATTGAAGGGTTCCGTAGTTGGGATGAATTTATCCTAAGAACAAACTTAACATTGTAGTTGAAAAACATGTTCTCCCATACATTCTAACTGCAAATGTAATTTTATACGCACAATATTGATAGCTATTTTATTATACCCTCTTCTTATAAGTTTTCCTGTAATCTATGAGTAAACCATTCTCTGCATTGTTTTCCAAAATTTCTGGTTCAGTAGTTTCGAAGATAAGGCAGGAGTGGTTTATTTTCATCAGTTTTCGTAAATATCCTTTAAAAGTATTTATTTTAAAATTATGAAAAAAAAAAAATTGAGATTCTCGCAATAAGCACTCTCATTTGATATGTCACAAGGTCTGCAAAACTTTTTTTTTTTAATTTCTTATTTGCCCCCAAAAGTAATCCCCATATTCAAAATTCATATAATTACATTATACGTCCGTGTTTGGGTTACAGAAATACATATGAGTACTAAATTTCAACTTAATTGGTCTATTAGATTCGAAGCAAATTGACAAATTGGCTGTGAAAGACACACGAGTGATCCTATAAGGGTTCCGTTTTTTCCTCTTGAGGTATGGAACCCTAAAAAGGTGTCTCTGAATTATCTATTTATATGTGGCTCGCGTGTTACTAAAATATCACATTTCCAGCAAAAAATCGGCACCCACCTACTGCCACAGCGCACTTACGTTTTCCGTGCATTTTATTTTGTTTCTATACAGAATAATCCACTTCCCCAAAGGCAAAGCAAGCAACGAATTTGAATATTTATATTTCCTCCGTTCCCGATACTCTATTGAAGCTACCATCTATCTATTCATTCTTTTATTCAAAATATCCCAGTATAAATAAAAGTTCAAAATTAACTTTATTTGCTAGCATACGCGACCAACGCATATTTTGTTTACCTATAATTCAGTTAGTTGACCAAATGGAGATTTTTCCTCGCTCCTTTAATTCGTTTCGTCCGCAGTTATAACTCATAATTTTACCAGTAGTGCCGTTTGCAGCGCGAATTTATATTCTGTATTTTATTGGTTCTGTTGCCTCCCTATTGCCTCTATTTCAATTTTAAAACTTACGATTTTGACCCAGCTATATTGTTAGTGGAATGTTGCGGTATCGATAATAATAGGTATGTTGAATAAACATGTTTTTTGTACGTCAGATAGATTGTTAAAATTGGACACGTATTTTTTCGTTTTTTTACGTAGGTAATCGTAAGATTACGGCAATACATTGAGTTCAAATGAAGCATGACGTCAGTCTCAGGTACATTTTATCTGACTTGTGACGTAGCGAGCCCCCACTCCCCAACTATAATGTGTTTTATCTAAAGTTAGAAATACGTGTCTAATATTTTTTTGTTTAACCGACTGACGGACTAAATCGTATTTTTTCCCCCTGTTAACATCCCCATTGTATTTGGAATTTAATATTATCTGTTACTCTCTTGTTACTCCACAGAGTCTGTTTGAATATTTTAGTTGACTATCTACAAGGTGAATTTAGTTCCGAAAGAAACAGTTTGACGGCCTGTAAATTTTAAGCCGCTTTTAGCCGATAATGTATTTATAACTACACTATCCAGTAGGTACTAGAATTAGAAAAGTACTTTTAAATGTAAAGTGAGTTAGGCCGGCCACTTATATAAGGTAGGTATAGGTAGGTAGGGTAGGTACGGAATTCCGAAACGGAATTCAGTTTCGAAATATCGATTCGGAATTTCGAAGGCATGAAATCCATCAAAATCAAGGATCCATCACACAAGTAGACGTTCTCTGTTTGAAATTTTCTCCGATTCGAAATTTCAAAACGGAATCCCGGAAAGGCCGGCCACATAAAGGCCGGCCTTTTGTATGGATTTGCTGCCTTCGAAATTCCGAATCAATATTTCGAAACGGAATTCCATATGTATGTGGCCGGCATTAAAAATAAGGTTTTAACGAAAGGAAACTCAACAGTTGAACATCGTTAATTAAAATCGAATCTGCCTCCGATAGTCACAGGGCTCTGCCACACCTCGTCCTAATAATTTTCATCGTATAAACATTTGAACGTTGAACACTGGACATTAATTTCCCGGCAACCATCATTTGTGAATGAAACAACGGTTTAATTGAGCCCATTATTACATAAACAGACAGAGCATGAGAGAAAATATTGTTGCACCTGGCTGCCATGTCATCTCTGTTGATACAGACCAGCCGACCATACCCTTTAGTGGACTAGTAGAGACACTAAAGGATAACGATATCATAAACTACTAAATGAGCAACTTTACTACGCCTGGATAGGAACGGCCTGCGCCTGGTGACGGGTACCATCACGGGCCACTGCTCGCTGAACAAACACTTTCACACAATAGGCATAACGGACAGTCCTCTGTGCAGGGCGTGCATGGAGGCTGAGGAGACCGTCACGCACGTGCTTTTTGAATGCACAGGCGTCACCCAGATTAGAGCACAGACCCTCGGGACACCCAGATCGTTCACAGATGTTCTGAACAGACCAGGAGACTTGATAAACTTCTGGAGGGAGGTGGGCTGGTTGGAGTAACCACCAATCGGCCGCTATGGCCCACGCACAATGGTCCACTGTAGGACTAAGTGCGGAAACCAAACCCCACAACATAGAACATAGAACATAGATGAGCAACTTTTGTATACAACCTTAGCTTTTGTTTACCCTTAACCTCTTAAGGGGTCATTGTACTCATCATTATGAACAACTTTCACTATGGGGTGACAACTTTCACAAACCTGGAATCGCGAAAAAAAAATCAGCTGTTCCATACATTTATGTTTGCATAAGTCGTTATAATGAAGGGAACAGCAGATTTTTTTTCGTGATTTCAGGTTCGGCCCCATAGTGAAAGTTGTTCATAATGATGAGTACAATGAACCCTTAAGAGGATGCAAACGAATTAAATTTCACATTGCATATATGTATATATATTTATTTATAATCACGTTCTCGAAAACAGCTCTAGCGATTTCGATGAAAGTTGCAATATAGGGGTTTTTCGGGGCGAAAAATCGATCTAGCTAGGTCTCATATCGGGGAAAATACTCGTACATTTTCTCCGTATTTTCACCAAACCAGAGCGCGTTCGACAAAGTTGAGAACAAGATGGCTACCTTAGAATAATGAAATGGAATCATGGAATTAGTATATACTTACTATTATAGCAGTATGGAATTAGTATATACTTACTATTATAGCAGTATGGAATTAGTATATACTTACTATTATAGCAGTATGGAATTAGTATATACTTACTATTATAGCAGTATGGAATTAGTATATACTTACTATTATAGCAGTATGGAATTAGTATATACTTACTATTATAGCAGTATGGAATTAGTATCTACCATGATGCCAGCATGGAATTATTATATACCTTACATGGAATTAATATGAACTATCCCTTAATATTAAGTTAGCATTTTCTATTTTCACCCGAGTAGAGCTCGGTCGACCAGGTTCTTAATATTGGGTCCCCACCTATGAAATTGGCGTTTTTTTCTCACAAATAGAGAACCTTGTCGCTTCTATGATTTAAAATATTCATCAATTGCTTGGTATTACCTATATCGAATAATGACCATCATAGACAACTACCAATTGTAAAAAAACCTTATTACTTATAGTTTTCTAAACATAAAAAATACCTTAAAAATGACTCCTCATTTTGTTACCAGAAATGAACACAATTTGTTTAGCCTAGCCAAAACTTATTTTTGTCGCTTAATCTAAGTGGCATATTACGTTATCTTAGTTTTTAAACATTAGTGCATAAAAGTTTTAAAACATTAGTGTTCATGGTTGTTATATAAATTAAGAAAATGTTAGTATGAAAAATGTAACTTCTTTAAAATTCTCCATACAAAACGCTGATTTCATAGGTGGCGACCTAATATAAAGGATAAACCCAATAGACAAATACCTCTCCTGTTCTGTGTCAGTAGTCGAGAACTCAGATAAATTAAGCACAACCAACTAAAACAAACCAAACAATTCAGCTGCTTATTCAAACTGAAATTGATTACGTTCATAAGTCCTAAAAACCAGCCGAAGTAACCCTACACTTCGCAGCCATTTCATTCCGACCATTTAAAAAGGCCACTTAAAACAATTAAACAAATCTACGAACGGGGTTGCCAACGTTATAAATCTTTGAAATATTGCGTTGGAAACTCCGTTGTATGGCAAGCAAGAGTTGGAAAAAAAGGGCATTATGCAGCGAAGCGGGCGCCACCTGGTGTCGCCGTTACGGGTTATTGCTTGAGAACGTACTACTTCTTGACGCATCGTGGTGCTGGGAAGAAGTTTTTATTAGGCTATAATGGGCATTAAAGTGAATATTTTGTTTAAAAATCGGGTAGTTGCTAAGGTGAAATTAACGCATAGATACTTGAAAGGTCCGGTAGGCAACGAGTTTATATAAATTCCTATCAAACTCTTCGTTGACAGCGATGCGGACGAATTTTTTGATGCCCTATGATTGTCCCCCCCCTTTATATTTGTATAGTTAGTTAATAGTTTATATATATTTTAGTGTTAGCTTGTATATTATAATTAAGATTATAACTGTATAAAGATGAAATAAAGTTCAAACTCAAATAATTTATTTCAAATAAACCAATTATAAGCACTTTTAAATTGTCAAGGGGTCGGTCAGTCAGAAAAATGAAGCTAGTTGCCCATTCCAAAGTGTAGTAGGTACCTATGGAGAAGAACGGGTAAGAACCACCATGGACACTCTTTTAAATCAAAATATGGTTACAAAAAATTGGTTACATTATTCATGTTGTAATTATACATGTGAGAACGATGCAGAACGTTAAAAGCGTCCGTAACAAAAAGAAAAACAAGAAACACTATACATATATATTTTTTTTGTGTGGGTAATTATCAAATAACTTCTCCCGCTCTGGGCGGAGCGGGAGGGCGTGTCAGACTCTTACTGACTAAAACCCACCCATGTTCCTTCAGTTCCCTGTACATTGCAAGGGGCCCGTTCACGAACTTGACGCATGGGTTAGCACCACAGAACAGATCTTTTATCTGTTCTGTGGTAACACCATTCAGCGTAACCAATTTGAAGGGTGCTATGGATTAAGTCCGATCTTAAATTTTTTATCGGGCATAGATGGATAAACACTATTCAATATGTAAAAGAACCGTATCTGATCAGAAAGGGGCACGTAGGTACTGCAATAACATTACCAAAAAGTAGTAAAAAATCTTATTATTATTGAAAATCAGGAGTCATAAGTTATGACTTGGGCACCCGCTAAACGAAGGCCGCCCGCGCCCCATGTTGGAGCGCACGGCATCCCGATTGAAAAAAAAATTGGCGATTTTTATTTTCTTATTTATTGTATATTTCCATATAAATAGACTTTCAGTACGATACTTAACAACGGTTTGGACAAGGTTTTTTTAAATTTTGTATAATTTTACCAATGAAAGATAAAGAAAATACCAGTAGGTCTAGGTCTAGCATGGCATGGAAGGTAACTTGTTTTCATAACTGATGTAATCTGAATACGTTTAGGTAAAGAACCAGTGTATAAGAACCATTTGTTGATATGGAGAATTGCATAGTTTTAAAAACACACGTTTCATTACCTACCCATAAAACTCTACGCAACCAACCAATGAAGAGTAGCTAATTTTTCAAGCACCTTTCAACTAGAAATGATCCAATAACTGAGGTGCAATTTTGAAATTTTCCTAGCTCTGTCCACTGGAGAAAATGGAGAATTATTTGATTTTAGAGGTGGGATCTAAAATAGCCGACGGCTGTAGGTAGTGGATGCTGTGTTTAGAACACCGATGTCTGACGTTAGAATCGGCTTTTGTTGATTGCTTGGATGGTTCTAGAAATTCAAACTATGATTTAAATTAAATATGGAATCGATTTGCTAGATGAGAGTTATTTTGGGTTCGGGGTTTTAAATAACTGAGAGGCAATTTCCGTATCTTTGTAATTTTTTTATTTTATCTGTTTACAAGTTTTTGACATTTAATTTTATCTGTTTACAAGTTTTTGACGTTGAGATTAGAGTGAGACCAGCTTTTGTACGTTTTTGATTACGAGAATTGACCATATGTTCTACGTGTTTAGTCGAAACTTAGACTAGTCAAGTTAGTCTTTTCCTTGGAAACGTTTTAAGTCTTTGATAAAATTAACATTCAACTTGAAACGTTTTAGCTAATATTACAAATTCAATTATGTTTTCTCTTTTCATAAAAGCTTTAGACGTATGTTTAAAAATAACTTTTAGCAACAAAACGAATAAATTTGTGTTAAGAGTGAATAAACAATCTTATCTAGGTATACAACGTGTTCCTTTTGATATCCCATAGCTTTATGGTATTAATGAGACCATGTCAAAGAATAAACTGGCATATGAATTATTTTTCAATATTTAATTTTTCGTTTTCATTTGTCATTCAAAATAATTCTACAAAGTCCCGTTTATTTATGTAAAACATCATTACGTGAAATATAAAATTTAATATTTTAAACATTTAATTCTGAATATTTTTTTTTTTTAAATATGACAACGTGGCATTTTCTCAGCTTTAAATATGAATGATTGGTTTGAATGTAAATGATTTACTCGTACTTATCAATGAAACTTAGATACACACATCGAGAGTCTATTATCAATAAATCTGCCTAGCCTTTTCCCAACTATGTTGGGGTCGGCTTCCAGTCTAACCGGATGCAGCTGAATACCAGTATTTTACATGGAGCGACTGCCTATCTGATCTCCACAACCCAGTAACTGGGTAATACGATACCCCTTCTTTATCGAGAGTCTATTACAATTTATTTATTTATTTTATTATTTATGTACGTTTACACATGAACCACGTTTAAGGGCTCAATGTCATTATTATCTGTGAAATATTGACACTGACAGCTCTTGAACGTGGTTTAGATGTGCTGATCGCGTTCGGTTTCATTGATGAAATTGGTTCTTAGTGCGAATTTCACAACTGACTGAACGCAATCAGCACATCTAAACCACGTTCAAGAGCTGTCAGTGTCAATATTTCACAGATAATAATGACATTGAGCCCTTAAACGTGGTTTATGTGCTGATCGCGTTCAATTTCATTTGTGAAATTTGCCCTAAAGACTGAAGGCAAGAGTAAATAATAACAGATCTATTTTCATTGAAATAACACAGGATAAAAAGCCTTAAAGCCTTTACCTACCAACCAAAAAAAAAAAATGGTATACCGGATGACAATTAAATCTTTGTATGTTGTATTTTCATATACGAGTATCTATGTATTAAGAAAACTTAAATAAATTGTATTTTATTATGCTGACATGGGTTGATTAAACCCGTTGATATATGTATAACAGTGTTCCGTCAAACCTACATCAAAATTAACATGTTGATTTAATTATAAATAGGACTAAAATTATAAATTTTCTTGTAAAATATTGTAAACCACATTTAATAAAAGGGTTCTATACATATACATACAAGATAATAACTTTTACATATATTATTATTAAATTAATGAATTAATAAATTAATAATAATTATTCGGGTCTTTCTTTGCTAATGTATCTAGTAAAACATTTTTTTTTTTTTAATATTTTAATTTGTTAATAATTTAAATGTTTTATTAAATTGAATTGAATGTTAATGTTTTTATGTGGTTTAATATATTGTTATGATAATTAAATGAAATAACGAATGTTATTAGGTATGTCTAAACTTTTTTTGTTTATATAAATGTTTTGTTGCATTTATTACTAATAAATTTGAATTTTTTTATTACTATTGAATTTGAAATTATAATTAGAATATTTGATACACATATCATCATCGCGTTAATTTTATTAATATTAATATCTGTATTTTTTTCTTTACCTATGTTCTACAAATAAAAATATTTCAATTTAATATTTGAGCTACACCATCATAATTATTTGTACCTAATACATTATGATCACTATCAAACAAAGGCATTTTCACTGATAAAAAAGCTTATTTCCTTTAGATCACTTCCTTTCAGACGTATCTTTCGCTATGGTAAATTAATTCTATGAAGCACTAGCAATGTTCCAAAGCCCTATTAATACGTCTCAATATTAATATCTAGCGACCCGCTCC
The DNA here is from genome assembly GCA_914767755.1 of Agrochola circellaris. Taxonomy (NCBI): domain Eukaryota; kingdom Metazoa; phylum Arthropoda; class Insecta; order Lepidoptera; family Noctuidae; genus Agrochola; species Agrochola circellaris. The sequence goes on along the minus strand of OU611839.1, from coordinate 8,450,549 downwards.
TGCTTCGCACGGTTTTTACGATTCGACAAAACGTCGAGATTTCTTAGGTAAACGTAACTTAAATATTAACGTATTATACACGTAAACCTTCCGGAATAAATTCTCTAAACGATGATGAAAACGTCATCAAAATCTGTTGCGTGGTTTAGAAGAACAACGCGAACATACAGAGAAACGCGAAAAGCGACTTTGTTTTATAATACGTATAGATATACTCGTATGTACCAATATTTCAAACCCATTTTCGTCCGAAAACTCCCGTTCTTTGTTGCCGGGATTATGTGCACCTCTAAATTTGTGAACGATAAGTTGAGCGCAGCTCTACTGTTACATTGTAGTAACAAAACTGAACTATTTATTACAGTACTGTGGTATACTGATCGAGATACTGTTCAATTTATAGTTACTGTTTAGATACATTCAATATTTATCCAGCAGTAAATAATAATAAACGGGATGCAACATTGTAGAACAACATTTTGTTGGTATTAGGTAAGTACTGCCCCGTTGGTCGCAGGCGCAGCTGCTGCGCATGAGGTTCTGGTTTCGATCCCCGGGTCGGACAAAGTGTTATTGGATTTTTCATCTGGAATATCTCAGTAACAGCCCGGAGTCTGGATTTGTGCCCGGTGATAGGAATAGGCCCGCCTTTAATTTAAAAAAAAAAATCTTTTTACCTATTGTGGTATAGTAATTTTATCCTAGGTGCATCGTCTTCACATATAATTATATAATTAATATACCTAAACAAAATATTGGAAAATATTCTAAAAGAGTAACGGTGGAGTTTCTTGCCTATTCTTCTCCATACAGAAACTACCTTTTGGAACGGGGGAGTAGACGCAATCCTATTTTTTTGTTACCCAATAACGAATAACATAATGTAGGATACTTTTTAACTCGGTAGTACGTTGCATGCATGCATACAAGACGGTATTCTGTTCACGACACGTTGGGCTCAAATTCTGAGCCGTAAACTAACAAAATGTGCTATGCTTGCATGAATTCATGATAGTATTTCAATTATATATGATAGTATTATGTATACTACTAATAGGATTTGGATGCACACAGATAGTTTATAACCTGGATTACACATAGGATATTTTTTATCCCGATAGTACGTTTCCGTGGGATAATTTCAGACCTCAACGTGGACGAAGCTGCGGGCAAAAGTTAGTGAAATACACACAAAGCAAAAAGAAAATTAATTTCATGGTAAATTAGTTTTAGCTTCTATTGCTCCTAAGAAATAATAAATATTCGTGAGTTCCTCTATCTGTTTGTATCATGAAAGGCGACTAAATTATTATGCCAAGTGGATGATTAGCATACATTTCTTGTCCGTGGTGGTATAATAATATTCCGGGGATGTTACGGAACTCGTTTTACCGGAACCAGAGCCGGAGTCGGAGGTTTTAAATTTTATTGATCGGAACCGGATTAGGAGTCGGAACCGGATTAGGAGTCGGTGGCGGAAGTAGATAAAATATGTGTTAATCGAAATATAATTCAGTCTCTGTCAAATATTAGCGACAATAATAATTGTAGTCTTATGTAACACCTACCTAGGGAGGTGATAATTTAACATGCGGCAATTGAATGAACATAATTATAATCAAATGCAGTGACTCTAAAAGTGCTAAATTGTATTTTCGACCTTCGGTATAACTCCAATTCAAAATTGTCGGAACCGAAGCTCCGTAACATCCCTGGTATATTCTGTATCTTATGTGCGCTTCTATAATTTCTAACGTGGCGATATTATCGTCAACGTTCATAAAATGTATGCAAATACATGCACATCATAAAGTTATCGTAGACAGAAAAAAGCAACCTCATATATTTCCATACATTTTACTTCCTTGTAGCATCTTACAGTGGACGTCCACGACAATATCGTCACGTTATAAATTATAAAAGTGTACATAAGGCGGACTTATTTAGAAAGAAAAATTGTTTATTCTGTACAAACAAAACGCACATTACAAAAAATTACATAAAATACACACATACTGAGCTACTCAAGCAATATAAGTTTGACAATTTTGTCTATTGCTTGATGTCAGGGTCAGGGATCAGAGACAATTTACATTGCGTAAATACATATGGATGCGAAACATGGGCCATATGGACGCGAAACATGGGCCATATGGACGCGAAACATGGGCCATATGGACGCGAAACATGGGCCATATGGACGCGAAACATGGGCCATATAGACGCGAAACATGGGCCTTATGGACGCGAAACATGGGCACTTACAAAACATTACAGAAATAAACTATATTACTTCCAAAGATCTATGGAACGTAGTATGACGACAAGTAAAATGGATCGAATAAGAAATGAACACCTAAGAGATAAAACAAAAGTAACAGACATCCTGACTAGAATTGCCCAGTAAAAATGGAAGTGAACTGGACACATGATGAGAGCTAAACAAGAAAAAATGATGTAAATTAATAACTGATTGATATCCCAGATATAGGAAACGGAAAAGAGGAAAACAACAAAGGAGATGGGAGGACGAGATAAAACTTACAGCGCGCCCTAACTGGAGGAGAGTGGCTCGTGATAGTATTCAATGGAAACAGCTAGAGGAGGCCTTTGCCAAGAGGCATGTTGAACTGAGATATACAACCTTAGTTTTTGTTTACCCTAAACCTCTTAAGTGGTCATTGTACTCATTATTATGAACAACTTTCACTATGGGACCAAAGCTGAAATCGCGAAAAAAAAATCAGCTGTTCCCTACATTTATGTTCGTATATCTCGTCGAAATGTAGGGAACAGCTGATTTTTTTTTCGCGATTTCAGCTTCACAACATACAACAGAGTAAAAAACAATTCAGAATAGAGAGGCTTATAAATTAATTAATTAATAAAAATACATTATCAGTGTTACGACACTAGCAATTGACAGCAAACAAACAATCAACACAAAAACAAAATACCGATTGCAAAGTGGACTTTTAGGCTTTACAAACATGGTCATACAAACCTACATCAATAGGTAGAGCACAATGATCACATCAATGATGAAACGAATTTAACCAATTAGTGTTTCAACTTTCATTAATTGGAAACAGCTAATAATACCCAGATTATGACATAATCCAAACGATTTATCACGGCGGCCCGACTAAGTTGTGAAAGAAATTAAATTTAACTATCTGGAAATATGAAGCATTTATTTCAAAGGCCGTTTTGGCGTCATTAACAATTTTTGGGTTCATATTTCGAAAGCTGCTTAAAAGCGTTCGTCCTAAAAGTTGGCAACGTCGCAAATTGCTGTCAAATATATACCTGTTTTGATTAATTTGGCAATATTACTGTATTGAAATATCAAATATCGCTAGAATATTAAAAATTTATTGCAATTATAACACTGAATTTGACGTTGTAACCGTTTTAAACTAAATATTCGGTGTTACGATACAAATTATTGCATTTCATAATCAATATTTTAGTTCACTAGTTAGCAATATTTCATATTTCCATACAGTAATATTGCCAAATTAATCAAAACATCAAAATATTTGACATCTATTTACGACGTTGCCCACTTTCAGATTGCACGCTCTTAAGGTGGAACTAGTTGATATTTTTTCCATAAAAATTTCGGGGTGTTTTTACTCCACTGTTTGACATTGTACATCCAAAGTTAAATATGATATCGTATTGTGTCAATATTAATTTTGTCTTTGCGGAAACAGAATAGTAAAAAGCCATTAAAAAATTAGGAGCCAAAGAAGATTAGTTTTTCTTGCTAATTTTAACGCTACTTTGGGAGTAAATAAGTAATAAAAGAAGTGTACCATCTCCAAAACAAAGTCGGCACCGACAAAGCTCAATTACCGAAAAGTTCAATAAACTTTATTTGTAATTGATTTATGCAGTGGTTTTTTCATAAAACTTGATTTTCCAAAGAACATTTCGTAATTTTTTACGTGCTCTTTTTACTAAAATAGTTCGGAACGGTGTTTCTGTCCGTGCGAACTAGATGTGCATGTAGACCAGCATCTAACGGCTCATCACTGATACTATCTCTGTCGGTGCTTTTTGGTCATGCCCACCATTGAGTTCGAGCCAGCGGCTAGTTCAACCTTAACGAATTCAAGGACGCTGAACGAGACACAATATAAGTTTTATTGGTATAACGCATAGGGGAGTTTAAAGTCCCTCAAAGTGTTTATAACATACCATAACGCCTGTAATTGCCGAAGGGTTAGCCAGAGGTCTACCTATAGAGCGCCCACATTTTGCACGTTATGTTTAAGTCCCATGTAAAAGGGGGGAGCTTATTGCCAATAATCCAGACTCCGGGCTGCTACTGCGAAATTCCAAATGGAAATACCCAATAACACTTTGCCCGATCTGGGATTCGAACCCAGGACCCTATGCTCAGTAGTATCACTTGCGACCACCAGACCAACGAGGCCGTATCAAGCATTATTAATTTGTGTTTATTACTTTCCTCAAACAGAGGTAATTAAATTAATTAGTACCCAATAGAAACATGAGTGGTAAATCCAAAAAAAAAATATTTAATATATGCCTTTGACAAGTTTCACCCCGGTAGCATACCTCCGCCGCGAAACGTTCAATTCAACTGGCTCGTGTCATGTTCCGCTACGCGAAATTCGAGTAGCGGAACATTACGCGAGCCAGTTGAATTGAACTACTGCGGTTTCGCTGCTACGGTTTCGCGGCGGAGGTGTACTACTGGCGTCATCATTTAATTAATATTGAAATGTTATATGTACCAACTAATATAGGTTAATTATTTAGTGACATTTAGATAAAAAATAATCAATAAGTTTCGAAAGTTGATGTAAAAATATTATCTACTTTCTCTGGTCATAAATAAGTTCATAACATACCTAATGCTGTTTTTTTTGACATCGACTCTAATTAAAATAATTTCAACTGTTCATAAATGAGCCAATCAGTGGTACCTTTTTACTAAATATGTTATCGTCAACTTTGAAGCAAGAAAATAATAAATTTTAGCGAAGTTTCGTCAAAAAGCAGGTTCAAGCGAGAAATCACTTTACTAAAATAAATTTTGCTTCTCTTTTAAGTAAAGTAATTAATCATCAATCAACTCAACCTATCACAGTCCACAGCTGGACATAGGCCTCTCTCAGGCTGCTCCACAACACCCTGTCCTCCACCTTCCGATCCAGTCTGTCCCAGCCACCTTTTAAAGGTCGTCGCTCCATCTAGCTGGGGGGCGTCTCACACTCCGCTTACCAATACGCGGTATCCACTCCTCGTCTGCTCCACCGGCCGTCGGTCCTTCGACAAATAAGACCAGCCCACTGCCACTTCAGTTTGCTTACTCTGCACGCAATGCCGGTACCTCCAATTATTTTCCGGATAAATTCATTTTTGATTATATCCTTCAAAGAGACTCCGAGAATAGCCCGCTCCATAGCACGCTGAGCGACCTTGAATTTGTGGACCAGCCCTACTGTCACGTTTCGGCACCGTATATCGTAAAATGTTTAGATAATTTACCAAAATGAAGAAAGGATATCTACTGTTTAAAATACTGTTGCGACGCTAAGATGTCTAAAGCGAATACAATATGTTTTATGTAAGAGTTCCGTCGGTAAAGTTTAATTAATAAAAACGACGCTTTTTATCGATACCGTAAACAGCTGCTAACAGATCCGATTACACTAATGAAAGAACCGGGATCATGTCATCTTTATTAATTAAATTTTAAGAAATTTTCTTTTAGTCCGCGGTAGGATTAGTTACAGTTCAATCAATCCGCCCTACTATATTGGGGTCGGCTTCCAGTCTAACCGGGTTGCAACTGAATATCAGTCTTTTACATGGAGCGGCTGCCTTTCTGATCTTCACAACCCAGTTATTGAGTAACACGATACCCCTTGGCAAGACCGTTTATCAGACTTTTGGGCTTCTAATTATCCGTAATGACATTCAAAAATCTACCAATGACAGCTGGGACCCAAACTCGAACTCAAAGCATTTATTTCGAATAAACCAATTACAGGCACTTTTGAATTGTGAAGGGGTCGGTCAGTCAGAAAAAAAAAGCTAGTTGCCCATTCCAAAGGCAAGTAAGTACCAACGGGTTAATCACAGATGGGCGACGTCTTAAGTACTTGAGTGCGCAGCTTTGTGTGCATGGTGTAGGTTACATACCACTACAATAGAAAAGTCTCCAGTTCGAACCCAAGGCACGCACCTCTGACTTTTCGGATTCATGTGCGTATTGTAAAATTATCACTTGCTTCAGAAACGGTGAAGGAAAACATTGTGAGGAAACCGGCATACCTGACAGATATTTCTCGACGGCATGTGAAGCCAAGTCAGAGACCCATGGGCGGCTTTAAAACTCTGATACCAGGTTCGTCACTAACCACACGAAAAGAAGAAGAATAATACAAAAGTATCGCGTCGCCAGCAGGGCTAACATGACAAGCGCGAGAACGCTCTTTTTCTCGTCTTATCGAAATTTGTCTATGATTCTGACGTCATTCTAATGCCTAACATGACCGTAAACGACGAATAAACTCGAAAAAGCTACTTTGACATCTTTATCTCCCGACTAAATATTAAAAACAAATCATTTTCATGATAGCAACATCGGCTTGAGGTTCCGTTTTATTTATTCATTTTACACATGGAATAGTATGTAAGTACTATAATGATTATATATCCACCTCTTTTAATTTATGTTTACTTTTTCCTGGAACCGACATTTTTGATTAAAATTAAATGTTTTTATAATTTGGCATGCTGAAATTAAAATACAAAATGACGGAAATGAAAATTAATGGCACATAATATTATACTCTCTAGATAATCACCACAAATCACAAATGGGCCGACGATCGCAATTTGACAAATCGAAGGTTGATTTTGTAAAAAAATATGTAATATCATGGGTTTTATGGTGATCGTATTACCCAGTTACTGGGTTTTGGAGGTCAGATAGACAGTCGCTCCAGGTAAAATACTGGTATTCAGCTGCATCCGGTTAGACTGGAAGCTGACCCCAATATAGTTGGGAAAAGGCTAGGCAGATAGATTTTTTGGGTTTTATGGTGATCCATAAAATCCATGATATTTAAATTTTGTTAATCACCACACTTAACAAAAGGACAGGACAGTATAATGATTATTGAAATTTTGATATGACTTTTTTTTTTTTTGCGTTTCTATAAATAATGTTGTTTTAAATTTATTATGTACTAGCTTTTGCCCGCGACTTCGTCCGCGTTTCCGTCGTTTTTCGTAAAAAAGTACCATATGTCCTTCCTCACGGTTCAGTGGTTTTGATGTAACAGACAGATTAACTTTCGTATTTTAGTAGGGAAATATAATATGTCAATCCACAATACTGTTGAAAAATATCGCAATAAGGAACCGCAGAATATTATTATTAATAGCTGTGCCCGCGACTCCGTCAGCGTGTAACTCCTTGTACAAAAATAAAATTGAACATAAATTAGCCAAAACTTACCTATCGGTATCTACAAATCTATGCGTACTACTTCTACTTCTACTACTACTTCACCTAGAAAGAAATAAAATGCAAACTATTAATAATTTGTAATTTGAACGAATATTTAAACACTACCAAAACAACTAATACCTATTTTATAAAATAACAACAAAAGAAATTCAAATAAAATATTTAAAGACTAAAAGTCGCGCTGATAAGCACGGTTTGTTAATATCAATTATTGTCTGTCAATAAGGTCGAACGCTCTGAACGCATCAACAGCCAAATATTGAATGAAGCTCGAGCTCGCGCTCGAACCTCCCGCCTTTTTTATACCCTGCCGCCACGACCCGCGTCGAGCGCGGCAACCGTTACACAAAAATAATCCTTATGGCATGATTCAGTATTCACGCGCGATGGCGCGATGGCTTATTAGCGTATTTCATGTATAAGTTTGGTGTTTCTATACCGATTACTATGATTCTTTTTTTATTGAATAGGTAATAATATTAACTTCTTTTAATTAGGGATGAGTGAGAGTATTATAAACGTAAGAGTCAACAAATATAATCAGAAAGCTCCGAACTGCTAAGCTATCGGGAGTTACACGTGTTATTGTGAGTCAACCATAAAAGATAGACATATGCTCTTGTGGGATATTTTTTAGATAATTTTATGTAGAACATTTCCGTCATAAATAATTTCTATGTAGCTTTAACCATTAAGGCTTCACACGCAACGGAAGCTTAAAAAATGGAGCAACTTCTCCCGTTTTCCCAACATTTCCCTTCACTGCTCTGCTCCTATTCATTGTAGCGTGATGAAAAGTATACTATAACCTCCTCAGGAGTATGAAGAATAATTGTACCAAGTTTCGTTAAAATCCGTCGAGTAGTTTTTGTTTCTATAAGGAACATACAGACAGACAGACAGACAGACAGACAGACAGACCGACAAAAATTTTACTGATTGCATTTTTGGCATCAGTATCGATCACTAATTACCCCCTGATAGTTATTTTGAAAATATATATCATGTACAGAATTGACCTCTCTACAGATTTATTATAAGTATAGATGTTTAATTTATTATGTATGATTAGAAACTGCCATGTTATTTAGGTTTTTTTGTATCATAATTTTGTCTACTCTTGTCAAAATCAAGGATGAGTAAAAACGAATAAATGAGAGAAGAATCGGAGATTATTTCATATTGAATTGTCAAAAATCGAGATAACTAAGGTGCCATGTTAAGGGTTTGTCGAGAAAACATCAAGTTTGACAGAACGAGTCGAGTATTTTGTATGACAGCGTTGTCAAAAAACGAGAAAAGTGACAGAAATAGACGACAATTACTCACGCGAGAGTGAGTAATTGTCACGTGTATATTGTTACTAGCCTGTTCGATTAATTTATCTAGATTATCGAATCAGTTGCAATGGCATAGCTATATAGTTATATTATGTATTGTATTTCAATGTTGACCTTCATTATGCATGACGGTGAAGCAAGCATTTTAATTGAAATGTTTTGACAGATAACATTTTTGTTATCTTATCTCACAACATATTCCTATATTAACTAAAGGCGCCATCTCCACGGGCGAGGAAATCGCGGGGATAGTCTCGCCGTGCCATCAAATTCAATAGAAACTCTATGAATCAATCTCCACACGGTGATATCATGGCTGCGATCATATGTAAGCACAGAGTGACTATCGCTGCGATTGTCTCCTCCATGGAGATGGCGTCTAAAGCTTCGTGCACACCAGCGCGACGCGACAGCGCGACGCGACACCGGTTATTGTTATACCGTCAAGATTTCTTAGAAATTGTATTGTTCGTATCGCGTCGCGGCGTCGTGTCGCGCTGGTCTGCACGAAGCTTAACCCTTAATTTTTAAATAAGGTAATAAAAGATTTTGTATTCACAAAATTCAATTTCAAAAACTTTGTTTTACACGCGCGCCGCTTTGTAAAGTAAAAACAAAATGCTTAAAAAACAATGTAGAGTATTTGCGTAGAAACGCTATTGGCAGGTAAAAACCCTTTTTACCTGCGAACAGATCCCAAACAACCTGATATACATAATTTGTTTTCCTGTCATTGGCATATAGCCTATAACATAATAATTGTATTTTTTGACTGATTATGATTTTAATATTATTATTGTTTTACCATTTTAAAATTTAACTTTATATTTTGTATTTACTTTTATTTTTAGTTAATTTAAATCTCATATTATTATTATTTACACTAACATTAACACTATCTCAATAACTTTATCTATTATTACTTAATTAATAAGTTCACATTAATTTATAAGAATTATTATCTTTAAACTTTAATTTTAATTTTAATTGTAAGTTAATACTTACATATGTTGCTGTGCCCTAACAGGATCCTTAACTGTACTTTAGCTTTAAGCCGCATGTAACATCTTTTATACACATTATGGTATGCCAATAAATGAAATGAAATGAAATGACCTGATTTACCTATTTATGACGTAATTAAATGGAGGATTTTGTATGGAAGCCGTTTTTAATTTTCGTTACCATAATATGGTAAGATATCTACATAAATTAGTATTAGCAGCAGACCGCCTCGTTGGTCTAGTGGTTGCAAGCGCTACTGCTGAGTACGAGGGTTCGATTCCCAGGTCAGGAATTTCTCAGTAGCTGCCTGGAGTCTGAATTAGTGCCCGGTTGATGGGAATATGCTCGCCCACTATTAAATGGGCGGAGTCTTAAACTTAACTAAACAAATAATAATTATAATTGTTTATTGTGTTTCAAACAGTTACATTTACAAATGTGTTTGAAACAGCTCCAGTAAGTAATTAATAATACTTGTGTTGGGGTTGTCTCGCTCCATCCCTTAATTTATAGTCACAATATTGAGCCTGTATAAAATTAAAACTAAGAAATGATTTTAAGAACAAAAAGAGAAACAATGACATAAAAAGTAATTAGCAGCTCTGTGTAGTGTGTTATTGTGAGTATGTGTGACTATAGTAGTGTGTGAGTGTGGGTTTGTATGTGTGCGTGTTTGTGTGTGTATTTATGTATGAGTTTACGTGTTTGCTGATAGTGTCATTTTTTCATTTTGAGCAGTTTTTTTCAGTTTGTGTTTTGTCATTTTTTTTTCTTGTTAAGTTGTAATTTATATTGAATTGCATTTTTTTTTAAATAATAATATTTGAACATCGTTATTTTGTAGTATTTGTGTATAATTATGTTTCATGTTGGTTAATTTCGAACACAATGTAGATTGTTAGGTACTGAATAAATTGAATTGAATTGAATCATTATGATCGAAGTTGAAAAATACCACTATGTAATTACAAGGTATAATGACTGGCGAAATGTGGCTGCACAATGGGTACACCCCTTTTTTTTTTTTTTTAAGGATGGGAAATTATCAAATAACTTCTCCCGCTCTGGGCGGAGCGGGAGGGCGTGTCAGACTTTTACTGACTAAAACCCACCCGTGTTCCTTCCGTTGCCTGTGTGCCGAGGTCGCGATATCCCTTTCAGACAAACCCGCAACCCCGGCAGGCATTGGCCCTTCCGGACCCCGTCAGTTGGTGCTGACATCTCTTTGAGGCGCGCGTGGAACACAACGCGCCGTCGACCCGGGCCTGGTCCCTATCGGACGGCGAGCTACAATGGGTACACCCCTGCCTTACCCTCCAGGGAATGAAGGCATGATGTTTTTAGTAAATAAATTATTTCTAGACAAACTATGTACGGTACATAACAAAGTCGTGATCCAATTACAAATTATTTAATTAAAATCCATTATAGCGACATGTGCCAATATTATAATCACTAGGAAAGCTGTTATCCAATCATATTGATATTGGTTAACGCCTAGCCATAGAATATTAGTGTTTCAGCCGCATATGTGTTAGCTTAAAGGCTGGTTCTGATATGCGAAGTTAAAGCCTAAAATTATTATTCATCCATGTATAGGTTCAGTGAACAAAAGTTAAGCATGACCGACCAGTTAAGAAAAAATTTCTGCGGCAGTGCATCTAGTGACAGACCACACCCCTTCCTGGTTGCGCCTAATTCAAGAGACAATATGCATTTGTGTGACTCTCGGGCTTAACAAAAAAATTGCGAATATATTGTGGCGGCATCTACACCGCCACATGCGAACTACGCATCAAAGACTTGACGTTACACAACATCCTGACGTCACTCAAATCCTGCATCGCGCAATTAGAGTTTACCGCGCGGTGGACATATATACAAGCTCACGACTTCAACCTCTGGGCAATTGCCCGCCAGACTTGACACCCGTCTGGTCGGAGGATCCTCCCTTTTCTATGGGGGATGAGCGAATTTTACACCCTGTTCCTCATACCCCTAAAATATTTTATGGCACTTCAATTAAGCCGCTATTGTTTAACCGAAACAGACGATTCCACTAAATAACAATACTTACAACACAAAAACTGTACTTACACTTGTACCTAACATATTGAAATAATAAAATAAAATAAAAAACATTAGACGTATATTTCGTAACCTAATCCGCTTAACTGTTCGTAAAGAGTTATAAAGAACCCTGTAAGAAATAGACCCGTGTTTCACCTCTCCACGAGGCATCCTCAGGATGACGATTGACTTGTTGTGAACCCGGGCATAACGTGTTGCTATGTATTTTATTTAGAATCCATACTATTGATAAAAATGCTAAATAAGCCTGTCTGTCTGTTAGCTTTTACACCTAAACGGCTGAACAGATTTGGATGATTGGCACTCGGATATACTATGACCTAGGACACTTTTTATCCTAGTAGTAGGTACGTTCCCGTGGGATAATTTCCGACTTGCACACGGGTGAAGCCGCGGGAAAAAGGTAGTTTATTAAATAAATCTTCTTAAAGACACCCGATAATAATTCTCAATTTCTGTTAAAAATATTGTTAAATAATTAATGATTAGCATTGTATCTCAGTTGAATGCCGAAATAAATGAAAGAGAAACTGACTTGAATAATTTAAATTCTGTTTCCTACAATACTTCGAATTACGCGTAGATGAAACCTGATTAAATCCTACATAGTTAATTACATTTTTGCTTTATTGCCAGCTGAATTCCGTAAGTGATTCTGCCCTTTATCTGAATCTAAATCAATAGATTTCATAATCTTACTTGGCTAGGAATAAGAGTTGTCGCGGCTTCGAATTTTTATGTTTGACAGAAAAAAGCCTAACTTTCAAAGTTATTTTTGTAATTTACTGAAAATAATTAATAGAAGTGAGATTTGTTAAGCAAACTTTGATTTTTATTGACGAAATAATTTACGGCTACTTACCTTTTCAAGTATACTTAATAGGAAATTGATGTATCTTTTGTCCAAGTAAAATCGAAAAACTACAAAAGATATGTAATAAGGTGCCCCGCACATGTTAAGTTTCAGCAACTGAGTAACTTAGACCGCTGAATAGTAAGAGCTGAAGTTGTTGTATGGGGCTTTACTTCAATATTGCGTAGTGCAAACCTCCATAAATGTATGCTAAGTCAAATCCTGGATATGGAATACTTAAGTATTCCGAGATTCATATAACCATAACACAGGAAATAGAGTTAATCATTTAAACACGATTTCACCCCATGCTAAAATTTAATTTGTATTGTAGCTTCTAAAGTTATTTCAATTAATTGTTTCAGTAAACATAATCCAAAATTATAAAGACAGGACTTAAAATACGAAGAATCTCTATACTAATAATTTGATTCAGATTCCTAACAAAATTTGAGCTTCAGTGATCTGCTTAATCAGATTAATATTGGCATTTTCGTTTCACCTTTTAAAGATCGATACTTATTTAACGAACATAGGGCTGCCGACAGAAGAACTCAATTAACGATATCGATGGTTCGGACTCGGATCGACTTTTACGAAAAAATAAATACGAATTGACAGCTAATAAAACTCCTAATAGTGTTGGGAACGACTCACGTTGCGTTGTGACGCGACCCGACTCAATCCGACACGATTGGCCTGACACTGACGTCGATATCGACTGAACAGGGGGCCTAAGGGAAAATAAATTTTGAGATTTATATTTGATATCCATACAATGAAATACAATTTGTACGAAAATAATAATTCGATATTGACGTTTGAGCTTCGACCATCGTTTTCGGATCTTGAAATTAATTTGAAATTTAGGTATGGTGTCCCTGTGTCGAGGTACAATTCGCTCCCGACGGAATTCGCGTGTGCCGGGGTCATAAATTGGCCGCCTTTGTAAAGCGGAATTGGTTTTTCTAGTACAATATACGTACATCCACCGTCAATAAGAGAATATCGTTGGAGGAAACAAATAGGTACATTGAAATCGCGAACATATAGATTGGACGGCTGACATATTTTTGCAACTTTTCGAATAAAGAGAATTGTTCTGATATAGAACCCCCACACCTTTTGGTTAGTAGGTAAAAGGTAAACACACAGGCAAAGGATTGAAACGATAAAGTTTTTCAACAGATTTCGATTGCAATCCGTTTCAGAGATATTACGTTAACAGCTCTCCAAAACGCATCTGCACGTTATTGTCTGCAGCTCGTTAATATTATTGGAACAGAAGTAAACGTTAGGAATCGAAGCATTAATGTGGGCGATGGGTGCCTTGCTCGTCGGATTACTCTTTGGCTACATGCATCAGCACGTCCCGACTGTAATGCTGTCGAATATCGTTCTGAAACGTAACGGCAGTGGCGCGCTCGGAATATCCAAGCGACGTACCACTGACCGCGCGGCAGAATACGATGCGATCTTTTGAATTTTGACATTCTATGCGGAATACGCGCCTGAAATAATGGAGACCCGAAAAAGGTTCACGATGTTTGACCTTTTTTTTTGTGTATCTAATGGTTTTGCAAAAGGTAGGACACCATTAAGGTATGAGTGTCGACACAAATGTAAAAACGGTCACTAAATCTTTACGTTTATTCAGACCTGTAGGGGGAAGAAACGATTTACTCGTAATAGTAACGTGTCTTATTCATTCGCGAACCATCTTTTATTTGTAAGATTTCGAGGGTTTATGAACTTACGAGTAAAAGGAAAACGAAATAATTGAATTACACACCTACTGAAGTGCATTTATTGTTAATTCTATGACCTATCATAGAATAAATAGTACTGAAGAACTGAAATGTTCAGGCGTATACAATACTCTATTGTTGTATATGCCTGAACATTTCAGGTCTTCAATCTTTTAGGAACCCTTCACCAAAATGTAACCCAATATCCCACTGAAACGAATAGCCCAACAGATTTAGCACAAACAATCGCAAAGCTATTCATATCACGAACCGTACGAGACCTGCCTTCAACTCAAAGCCAAAACGGAACCAATTGTAACTATTTCAATTAAGCAGTCCGCATCAAAGTCTGCACTCGAATTGGCCGCATTGCCTCCCTGATTTCACGAGCGTTTGGCACATTTGCATCTAGTGGGAGACGTACGTAGCTTTGACGTCTCCTGATATAGTCTATCTGGTAATGTTCTCGTCACAGACGAGATTAATGACGGTGGAGGATGATGGAGGCAAGTTGGCCAAAATATCAGCATTTTTTGAGGAAGGGATGACTGTAATTCCGTAATGGCATAGTTCTTGTAACTAAACTACTTGAGATGTAAAGATTACGTGTGTGATGTGTTTATCATGAAATTCGAATTAATTAGAAATTCTAGGTGAAGAGGTTTAGGCTAAAAAATATTATCATAGAAATTTTTTATAGGTAGTATGAGTTAAGTGTATGTTATGTTGCTGCATAATAACGAGTAATGAGTACTTATTTAGGCTGAGATATATGTTAAAAGTTTGACTACAATTTCGTCTTCGAAATCAGTCGTCTTTTAATTTTATTCTATTGTGCATTTTTAGGACACTCCATAGTAAGTTTATTATAACAATTTTATATGCTTAGGTACTCATTTAACATACTGACAAGGCTATTTGTGAGATAGAGCCACAGATGAATAGATGGTTCACTCTACAAAATCATTTCAATAAAAAGCGACTCTTGCTACGTAAACAATAAAATGCAATTTAGGTCGCACAGCGCTAATTCATATTCACCTAGAAGTTACATCTCTTTCAATCACGTAACTCATAGATGTTCTGACTACGTTACACTCACTGAATAAGCCCGAAAAGGCGGGCCCGTATCGTACTTCTATTTCATACCTAAAAAGCGAATTGAATCATCTGTAGTCATCTGTGACAAGAGCTTGAAATTGTCTACGCATAATAATATGTTGTCAATGTCAATATCGGTATTTATCCAAACATAAAATAATATAGGTTATCATCTAATTTCGAGAGTTCTAATACATCTAATTGATTCTATTAGTAGGTAATCGATAACAATAAAATTAGACGATGTTCGATAACGTTTGATCCTAATTCTCAACCTTATTACGAGTTATTAAGGTTGATAATAGATAAAATACCTTAGATTTTGTATTTTGCAGACTTCTTGTATTTGAAGAATTATTTGACGAAAATGTAGAATCATTGCAGCGCTGATTTGCGGGATTTGTTTTCTCCTCTACCTATCGTTATTTCTCCTGACAAAGTTTATTCGGTTTGTACCATCGAAGAAGTTCATATCTAACCACCGTAAGGACTATTCTTGCTTGCAGCGCTCGGCGGTTATAGTACCGGGCCGGTAACAGATGTGGTCATCGTGTTCACGGGATTTTATTTGGAAACTGTTTAGACATGATCTTCTTTGATGGTATGTATGTATCTATGTATTAGTATGTATTGATTTTCAAATCTATCCCTTAAGTTGCACCTGCCATGTTTTGTTTTTGCATCACCCTAAGGTTGACTGGTAAAAAATGCTTCAGGCATGAAGTCCGCCTTTGTACAGTATTTTTTACTTGTGCATAAAGTTTTAATAAATAAATATGCGTGATTTGGCAATTTGTAGGTTCATCATGCTATATCATGAACAATCTCAAGTAATTCAAAGACCTAAAAGGCTGATAAAGTTACCTACATAAACAAAACTAGACCGAGAAGCAGATAATAATCGTTTCTAAAGTGCTCGCAAGATAAGTCTGCTCGCAGCTGAAATCGGAACTAATAAGTATGCCGCCGTCTTGTCGTTTATGTAAAGTCAAATTAAGTATAGAAGTATTTAATTAATAAGATTAATTATTAATATAGATTTAATATTTTAAATATTACAGTATAGAATTAAGCACGCCAGCACCACCACTCGCGCGCAGACATATCTTGCGCGCACTCTACTTTTGAACTCCGATATCCGTAACGTTGCAAAAGCTACAAGACAGTACCGACCTGACATCATTAGAATAGTACCCGGTCGACCGAGCTCTGTTCGGGTGATAATAAAAAAAACTAATAATAAAGATTTTAGCTCCCGTAAATCGAAATAGTTAGAGCCGTTTTCAAGAACGTGAATACAAATTAGATACAAATATTGCTTATTCATATCAATAAAATACTGATGATTACCTACATCATTGCATTCACTTAAGGTCATATTTCCCCTCGATATTAAGCGACTAGGACAGGATTGTTAGAAGTAGCAAGTATCAATCTGACTTTTCTTTATTTATATTCTCTCCAAGTTAATCGAGGGTACTTCGATTTACGCACTTTTTAAGTCGTCCGGATACCGGGTGGAAAATCAATGGGTATAGGTGAAATTGTAGAACGTGCGGAAGCTTTCATAGTTACCTACCCATATACATAGCGGCCGGGTACCCGACACCGGCTAACAGGCAGACGAAAAGGGGCTTACGGTGAGGGAACATACCTATCGTGAGGCTTGTGTTCTGACTGTAACCACAGATGACTACAAATGGTTCAGTCCCTATTTAGGTATGAAGCTACAAGTACGCGGTGCGCTCGACTTGTTGGGCCAATTCAGTGAGTGTAACGTAGTCAGAAGATATAAGAGTAATGCAATGAAAGATAGGCATTTTCTAGGTGAATATAACTGTAGGTAATTAGCGCTGTACGAACGGAATTGCACTTTATTGTGTCGTAGCAAGAGTAGCTTTTTATTTAAGACGCAGATATATGCAAGTGACCTTGAGTGGTTAGCTTGCGTGTTCTGTACTGAGCTCATGCAACGCGTCGTACGTCCAGTCAGTAATAGGACTCACCCATCAAGGAGCGCTGAGCCAAATTAGACGGATTATTTAATTTATTATACATACATAAAATAAAAGGTACCGTATTTTAATAAAAAACGTAGGTATACTAAAAAAGATCAATAATAATATCTTTAAAATGGTGAAGGCTTCAGAAAAATACATTTGATGGATTTTGCGTGATTCTCTGTTTTTTATTAGACATAACTTTACAAATTAATTTCACTATGTAATATAAACATACTTAATCTAAAATATTCATATATTAAGTTATTAAGAAAATGCTCTAATTTAACACATATTTTCCAAATCATTGACAAAACTCGTTTACACGTGATCTTCAGTATAAAATCATTAAAAGTCGGTTATCGTAGCCTTAAATGTTTTTGCGGAGTGGACATCGGGTCATTGGATATTGCAGCACAGATGATTAGGAACTATCTATGCTGCAATATCCAATGACCCGTTGTGATCAACACAGGTTTTTCTCAATATGAGAAGAGGCCCGCAATGCGACACTTAAAAAATGATGACAGCGTTGATTTATAATTACTATACGATTATTATCTGGTGAAGCTCGTGGCTAAGTAATAACGGTCGCACGGGTCGATCTATCAGGTTAAGCTATGCTTGTTGGAGTTGGTCCATGGATGGGTAATCATCTTTACATACCGAGACTCCTCCGTGCCTCGGAAAGCACGTTAAGCCGTTGGTCCCGGCTGTCATTCGTGGGATCTTTGACAGTCGTTACGAGTCGTCAGAAGCCCTAAAGTCTGACAACCAGTCTTACCAAAGGGTATCATATTACCCAGTTACTGGGTTGTGGAGGTCTGATAGGCAGTCGCTCCATGTAAAATACTGGTATTCAGCTGTATCTGGTTAGACTGGAAGTCGACCCCAACATATTTGGGAAAAGGTTAGGCAGATTGATTCATTATTATCTTGTGAAAACAATTATAAGTATGTTGTACTGATTTAACTATTGATTAGCGATTATAACCATTGCCCGAAATAGTCATCGATTGTGATTTTGATAACGATTACATAATAATAATCGAGATTATTTTGTTTGGTTCTTTATCAGTTGTTAATGTATGGTTAGATTCGGCTGCAGTAGTGCTTTGTAATAATGTCCTTCGGCCCGGGGAAGTTCTCCACATTATCTATTTCTGATAAATAAGTAACCACGGAAATATAAATATTTCTCATCAGATCTATATCAGTCATCGAAATGAGTTCGATTAATCGCTAAATGCAGTTGATAGTCGATTACGATTATTATGGCCACATGCTACTTATACTAGATAATGATATCGTGATTCATTTTGTTACACACTTATTTTCGTACTAATGTGTAATTTCAGTTCTAGTCTGTGTCTGTCAGTATCCGCCCGCCATTTTAATTGGACGTGTTGTTAATTTTTTTATTAATTTTTTTTTATTTGTTATTGAAATACTTTTTTCTGGAAATTTTAACCTTATAAGCGAATTCTCTACAATTATAGATATTATTAGAAAAAAATATTGCCAATAGGCTTGCGTGGTGGATTACAATACGGCATGCTCTCTCTCATAGAAGGGAAGCCGAGGGTTCCAACAGTGGGAATATTATTATATGCTGATTATGTTATTTTTATTTACCTATACTTATTGTTCTTTTTTCGTGTTAATTTCACTCAATGAATATATTATTATATAAAAAATGTATACTCGTTTATCTTACTCTTTTCCTCCTAAATATTCATCCACATAATTGATTGCCTTCTAACATAAGGCCTCGATACACTATACAGAAAAATGTCTACAACATGACACCAAGTTATTTGTAACGCGTCATGAGCTTGTCCGCTGCGTAACAAATGGATGTCATCGGTTTACACTTTGCCGCATAGCATCGTAACGTATCGTGCTGTCACGTTTGCTGTCATAGATAACGAAATTTAGTGAGCCTACTGTGTAAAGGGTGAGCCAGACTATGTTGGAACTATTGTAATGCAGTGACTTGCTTTTAAAAATAATAATGAGTCACTTATTTGTACGTTACGGCTCTTTTATTATTATAGAAGATAGCATATATCAGAAAGGTGTGTGTATATTTAAGGGTGTGGTAGAGATCATCAAATCAAATTATTTATTTGCTAGAATGCGGGTATTCAAATAAGGTCGTGGAGAATTAAAGTTGAGCCATACATTCTGCCCAAGATTCAACATGCAAAATTTATATGAATGAATACGATACTATGATAAAAATAAAATAAAATATCAAAATAATTATCACATAAAAATTAAAAGTTCAATATAATTAAAATCAATTCGGTCAAGATGCAATAAATAAATAAATAAGTACATAGTAGTCAAAATAAGATCAAAATGTCAAAATACAATTAAAATTTCAAAATACATTTCAAATGTCAAAATGCAATTCCAAGGACAAAATACTATAAAAATTTCAAAAATACTACTAAAATTAAAAAAAAAAAATACAATAAAAAAAGTAATTTTAATCGATAAAATTAAAATGTACAAAATTAAATTTATTTAATTAACAAAATTTCAAGGTCTATAATAATCGGTCATCTAGACTCAAACTCAAAACTCAAACTCAAACTCAAAGCATTTATTTCAAATAAACCAATTACAGGCACTTTTGAATTGTCAAGGGGGTCGGTCAGTCAGAAAGATGAAGCTAGATGCCCATTCCAAAGCGTAGTAGGTACCTATGGAGAAGAACGGGCAAGAAACTCCACGGACACTCT
The DNA here is from genome assembly GCA_914767755.1 of Agrochola circellaris. Classification (NCBI taxonomy): domain Eukaryota; kingdom Metazoa; phylum Arthropoda; class Insecta; order Lepidoptera; family Noctuidae; genus Agrochola; species Agrochola circellaris. Next base: position 8,430,142 of record OU611839.1, on the reverse strand, counting down.
TTTAAAATCATTAATGGAGTAATAACATTCTTCCACTAGAAAAGCTTTGAGTTTAAGTTAGAAATGTGTCATTTTTCATCAAACTGAACAACTTTCTCCATGGGACCAACATCGAAATTGCCAAAAAATTATCAACGGTCCCATACAAAACGTCAATACCTACGCGACCTGATTTAAATGTATCGATTACGACGTCCGTCCTACGAGGTGCTCGTGGCTAAGTAATAACAGCCGCACGGGTGGATCCATCAGATTAAGCTGCGGTTGTCGGGTTTGCTGGTCTGTGTGTCGGGTTTGGTGTCTGTGTCTTTACATACTGACACTTCTCCGTGCCTCGGAAAGCACGTTAAGCCGTTGGTCCCGGCCGTCATTCGTGGATCTTTGACAGTCATTACAGGTCGTCAGAAGCCCGAAATATAACTTATCACCCAGTTACTGGGTTGTGGAGATCAGTTAAGCAGTCGCTCCATGAAAAACACTGGTATTCAGCTGCATCCGGTTAAACTGGAAGTCCCAATATAGTTGGTAAAAGGCTAGGCAGATTTGACGATGTTGGTTCCATCGAGAAAATTGTTCAGTTTGCTAGTCTGTATCACACCCTTAGGTAAATATGACCACACTTTTCTGATACATGCTGTGTACAAATACGAACGAACCTATTGGCGTAATGATAATCACCAGTTTGCCGAAACGATTGTTGTTTGCTGAACCTATGTGGTTTTGAAAGTCGCTACTCACATATCGTTTTTCATCATACGCAGCTTTTATGATGCCTACAAAAAGCTCCTGTTTACCTTATTTTTTGTTAGGGAAACCTGAAAATATAACTTTTATAGGTTTTTTATATTCATATATTGACCTTATTTACACTGAAAGTTTAATTTGCTACGAAGCCTACGCATCACAAATTCACAATCCAATAACCTTTTTTGTAAACGGGAATAATAAAATATTTCACATGTTTTCGGGTAGTACCCACCGCACAGTAAATGAAGTCATGAATAAGTATAGACATATTATTTATGATCAATTTATAATCTAGGCTTCAATGAATAGTAACAAATGATAAATGATATTTTTCTGATACAATCAATCTGCCTAGCCTTTTCCCAACTATATTGGGGTCGGCTTCCAGTCTAACCGGATGCAGCTGAATACCAGTATTTTAAATGGAGCGACTGCCTATCTGACCTCCACAACCCAGTAACTGGTAACCCAGTATATTTTTCTGGTAGATTGGTTAAAACAACACTTTTACTTGTCAAAAATAACATTGTTGTTAAACTAGATGAGTTGTGTTTCCTATTCGACTTCTATGAGGAGAAAGAATGAAACAAACTCAGAAGTCTATTTTAAACTCCAGACATAATCTTGGTCAGGCCATATGAGGACCAAGCAGACGTTTGAGATGGTATTTTGAGGAAAGAACCACACAGATTTGAGTGAACCTGTCCAGTCAACAATTACCACATGAGACTGCGTGATTATAAAAAAAATACACTATGAAATGGTTGAATAGACAATACAATAAAATAGCCCTTTTTTCCTGAATGTCCTGTCTTATGCTAGTTTAGTTGCTGTTAATTTCTTTCCTGAGTTAAATCTCGGAGTTCAGAGTGCCTCTTGGCAAAGGCCTCCTCTTAAGATTTCCATTGCAGGTCCAAACTGGAGAAGATTTGCAAAACACAAAACGAAGTGTTTTGCAAATCTTCTCCAGTTTGGACCTGCCGTCAGATTGACTTCGTCCTCTCATCTTTTCCGTTGTCGACCTCTATTTCGTTTGCTTTATGTAGGGTACCATTCTCTTAAAATTTTACTCCATTTATCCTGGGGGCTCCGTATCACCCGCTCATCTCCACTTCATTTGGTCTATCTTAGTGAGGATTCTGTCTCTGCTATCCTAGCTCTTATAGATGTGTTCCTTTCTCTGTCTAGTTTCTTAATTCCCAGCATGCTTCTCTCCATATCTCTCTGGTAGTGTTCCAACATATTCCCGTGGTGTTTGGAGAGTGCCCAGGTTTCGCACCCATAAGTAAGGCAAGGGAGACAAATTAAAACAACCTGAATAGTTATTAGATTATATTAATTATTCATAAGCGCATGGGAACAAAGCTGCGATTCACTCAATTATAATCTGTCAGTTAAACTAAATGTCTACCCAGTTTATCCAACCGTCATTGTTATGAAATTCAAAGTCCATATAAATTTTCATATAAATAGCTTTTCATTGACAGTAGAGGAACGATGTTTAATCATGGAAATCGATCGACATACGGATTACAGAAGGCTATGATCACAATGACTTTTTTTTAAATAAAAAGTAAGATTAACAGTATCTTAGTATCGTTTATTTGGAGGCAATATAAATAGATATGAATTTGTTGTCAGTTTGTTTCTTGCGATTTTGAATTTAAAAGAACCGGCCAAGTGCGTGTTGGACCACGCACAATGAGGGGTTCCGTAATTTGGATGAATTTATCTCAAAAACAAACTTAACATTGTAGTTGAAAAATATGTTCTCCCATACATCGATATACGTCACGTTCAATTCTCCAACTGCTAATTTATGTCTAAGCGCAAAAAAAAATGAATTGTGTCATAAAACTACAAATTCACGATTTTCGGACATTTTTGCCTTCACATGTGCTGTGAGTTCTTACTTCCTGCCAAATTTCATGATTCTAGGTTAGTGGGAAATACCCTATTATTAGTAGTATTGATTTATTTGCAAGTATCAAAATATGTCGCATAAATGGCCGTATTTCTTTATTGCGTTGACTTAGAAGCGTGATTTATTTAGATCTCCAAGGGACTATAGACCTACGTATTTGATTTCAACTTGATTCTTGAGAAAAAGGGTCTTGACAGACTGGTGGATGGTCAACGGCTATAAGGGTTCCTTTTGAGGTACGGAACCCTAATAAAATAAAATAAAATAAATATTTCGGATGAGCAACATCTGATTAGTAAACAAAAAGATATCTTATACCTATGTTAGTAAACTTATTACATATTTATTTGGAAATAAGGCTGTTGTTTGAAATGCATCTTCAAACAACATTACCTAAGAAAGGAGAGTCGTACCTCATCGCTATGGTCTTCAGGATAGAGTTGGAGATTTCCCGCACTCTGCTGAGCAAAGAGGTAAATTTCTGTCTGACGATGGCGTAGAAGCCATCGACGTGTGCTTGTGCAAAGATACCTGATGCACTGCTGAAAGGGGGCAGCCCCATGAACATCCTGAACCCGTTATTATACGACTGCTCTGCTATAACATGCAAACCTGCGAGCCAACATGTTACATCGTACTAATGACCTGATTATTGACTAGTGCGTGTTGCCAGTGATGACTTAATGATGGCACTGAAACGTGGTCGCTCACAATGGGCCTTATCAGAAGGCGAAAAGTCACCCAAAGGGCAATGGAGAGGGCTATGAAATTCAAAATTCAAAAGTCATTTATTCGAACTAGGCTGAGAATCAGAACGTTTCGAACGTCTAAATTACATAAGACAGTCCCCCAAAACGCCCACTCTTCACCACTTCCTAGTGCGTTAGCTGGGAAGAAGAAGTGGCGTAACAAACTCCCCAGCGGAGCTCTATGCTAGGAGTTTCCCTGCGTGATCGAATCAGAAATGAAGAGATCCGTAGGAGAACCAAGATAACGGACATAGCCCGAAGAATTGCCAAACTTAAGTGGTAATGGGCAGGGCACATTCCTCGCAGAACAGATGGCTGATGGGGCCGAAAGGTTCTGGAGTGGTGACCGCGTACCGTAAGATGTAGCGTTGGAAGGCCTCCCACAATATGGATCGATGACCTTGTGAAGGCCGCGGGAATCCGCTGGATGTTGGAAGCACAGAACCGGTCGAAGTGGCGGTGCTTGGGAGAGGCATATGTCCAGCAGTGGACGTCTTTCGGCTGAAATGATGGTGATGATGAAGGTTTGTACAAATACTTTTACACGTGAAAAATAAATAATTTTAAACAAGATTCGTTTGAAGAAAGACCGAAACAAACTCAGAACTCAGTCTCTTTTAAAGTGGTCTCTTGGTCAGAAAATGTGAGGACCATATTCATATGATCACTCGAGTTGTTCGCAAAAACCTTAAAAGAACTTCCCTATATTTTTCTGAACGAACTTCTAACTTACTATGAATCATCATTGTATATTGCCATAATAAACTGTCGCACTTGACAGGCGAATTGGTGACGTCAACATTTACTTCCCATAACGTTTGAAGAGGTATTACGTTTCTAGAGTTTATTTGTATTCCCACTGTAAATACACCTATCATCTATTAGTTAGGTACTGTCCTACATTCTCTGGCTCATAAACTGCATTACCGCGTAAACAATTACAGTGTAGCGCCGATATAAATCGCTACTACTCATATTACATAAAAGTAAGTCATTAACTGAATACATATTAGAGAGATTTGCATAACATTTGCATACTACGCCGGCGCATCGCCGCTGTCAACATATGACGTAATTAAAACACACTTTTAGATGATTTATAGTGATTAAAACTCTCGTAGTGTTTGCCTATACTGTTTGCGTTAAATTAGGTTTTAAAGGTTTAGTTACTAAATACGGGTATTAAATTGGATTTTGTTGGTACCAAAATGGATGGAATTGTTTTGTTTATTGATGTTGTTTATAAGGCAGTGTGGTTCCGGCTTTATCTACGCTAGTTTCCATGGATACCGTGAAAAATGAAAACCCCCAATAAATAGATGAGACTGCGCTAAGTTGATCTGAACTATGCCCTATGTAACACCAGTCATTTTTTATTTAATCCGAGGAACTTAATCAGAACTTCCAATATGTCAAATGGTCTGTCATTTGACATATTAGAAATACAATAGACGACGGATATTTGGTGACCTAATCCGCTTAACTGTTCTTAAAGAGTCATAAAGAACCCTTTATGAACGCAGTGTTGGGCGCTTGACGTGGCGACACGTCGTGTCCGGGTTCGCAACAAATCAATCGTCATCCTAAGGATGCCTCGTTGAGAAGTGAAACTCGTGTTGATTTCTTACAGGGTTGTTTATGACTCTTTAAGAACAGTTAAGCGGATTCGGTTACTAAATATACGTCGTCTATTGTATTTTATAATGGATTTCCGCAAAGTCACGCCTGAGTCAATTAACTATCTGACATATTGGAAGTCATATTGCCGATACTGATTTGTGGTTTTCGTATAAGTGCTAAAATTAGTTTTTAATGGGGTAGGGTGGTTATGTGTGACGCATTATTAACGCCACTAAAAAGAATCCCATATGAAAGTTTTATTGTCAGTACTCGCGCTTCCATACTTCATTGCTGTTTGCGCCTCAAAAGAGGCAGTATGAATCTATTTTTCCTCAGTTCATTCTGAGCGACTGACGGTTGCACTCGTCTGGGCGCCCCTTAATAATGCATTTTGCAGCTAATTTAAACATGTTTATCAAACTTTATGATACAAGGCAGAATGTCTGCAACTCTGCATATTATTTCTGAAGTACAGAACATCTGAAGTATCACTCAGGCATTCCTTCCCTTCATGGCACAATTATGAAGATGCATCGTCGCAATATGCTGTAACTCGTGCCCTCATATACGACATTGTTCGGTGAATACCGTCGTATCTTCGGGTGTAAAGTTATTCACACATCTGTTTTTGATCTCAATTCATGTCTATGTGTCAATGAAAACAGCAAGTCATGCAGTAAATACAAATTGAAATTGGAAATGTAGCAATTTAGAACACTTTTAAATTTTTTTGCAGGATCGTCTAGCCCGGTTAAAATTAGTATTCGATTTTTTATTAATTTTTTCATCTAGAATCTAGATCATCAACGTTTTCGATTAAGTAGGTATCGATTAGGGGCTAGAACTATCTTTTTAGTACAGCTGTCACCGTATAATTATGAACTTCGGCAGTTTATAATCTTACACTTTAAAATAATACCGATGTATCATTTCCGTTAGATTATAAACTGTCGAAAAATTGTGAACTGCAACAAACCATTTACAATTTAACGCATTATTTTTAGATAGTTTATAAATTTATCCATGGGAAACCGATAAATTGTAAACTGGAATCAAAGTTGCTTGCGACGTAACGGGCCTTGCGTAGCCTGCCTAGCTGCGAGCAACTTGGAAGTAGCGTTCGCTGGCCGCTGCCGGGGCACCGCTCGCTCGGCTCGCTCGGCTTGCTAACCTATTTAATCCAGTTCACAATTTTTTGACAGTTTATAAATATAATGGAAAAAATACCGAAACATTATAAATTTACGGTTCTCACAATCTTAAGGTGACATAGCCATCTATGATCTATCAGTCACTATATAAATTCATTCAACGTAAACATGGTGTCGTACTTTGAACAAAAACAAAATGAATCATTTTGTATATTTTAATATATGTCTGTATATTTTATATATTATCTCCATCAGATTCAACGAGGATAAATAATAATTGGATTAAAATAACTCTTATTAGGTTTATTATTTACTCAGTAATAATTAATTAGAAAGATGTTAGGATGGTTGGATGATGTGCCCGAATATTTGTATGTTTCGATAATAGAGCAAGAGAAGTACCTCTTGTTTGTCCGGACCAAGTACTGATTTTTATTAGGTATGTGAAATACCATTGATGTTATAAAACTTATAAAGTACTTAGTGACCTTTAAATTGACTCTGAAGTCTAAAAAGGTACCTATAGAACCTTGAAGGAACTCTTGTCCTATAAACTTGTTTATAAGATATGTAATTATTCAATTATATAATTAATATGATTATACAATTATATAATTAATTAATATAATTATTATAGTTATTGATATGTAATTTATGTTTTTATTTCTAAGTGGTATCTGCTCAAAGCTGGCTTTTGTATTGCATGTGTTGGGACTGCAAAATAAGTGATTATTTGTTGTAAGTAATTATTCAAAAATCTACTGCGCTCCAAGATGGAAAGAAAGCAGGAAAATAAAGAAAATACTTAATTTAATTTGACACAGGTTAAGGCACACAATAATCACTCAAAAACAAAAAGCAGAAAAAACTTAAAACAGTATTGTGTGCGTCACGATTGCAGTAAGAAATTAAGATGAATACTGAAACTTCCAAAGAATTGGCGATCGAACATTTTATAGGTGTTGGTCTGGCGTCTCCCGGTCGCGACAGCCAGGCGCCTAACCTGTGACGTCACAGTGAAAGTTGCCGAGGTCACTGGAGCAGGGAACCAGGGGATAGTTCGTATCTTCAAGGTCCGACAGGCGAGGATACCCGCGAGACAGTTTGACAGTTTGATTTGCTGACTAACTTCACATTTTGACGTTATTTATAAAGGTACAGTCGACAAAAGAGTCCAACTTTTGAGATGCGTCCATCAATTGGAAGTTAAAGTTATCTTTCCTTGAGGAGATTTTATTGTGCAATAAAAAAGATTCGGCTGTCCTTACACAATTTTTCTGCTCAAATTATGTCGTGTTTTTTCTCCTGTTTTGTAATAAATGTCTGTTGTATTTCCATGTTAGTGGATAATTCTGTAATTCGGATCGTATTATGTGATCACATTTACTCCGTCCTCATTATCTATCTAATTAATCGCAATAAATAATTTGCGAGCGTCGAATAAATCTAGCGACTCGTCGACATATTCCCTGGCGGTTATTGGAAATAATTTCCAGTATAAAATAACACTGGTAGGTAACTTAATAGGGATGTTGACTGAGGGAAAAAAAACTATTTAGTCCGTCAGTCAGATAATAAAAAATATTAGAAAAGTATTTTTTGCTTTATCATATTAATAAAAAATCATTTAGATAAAACGTTACTGCGTTTTATCTAAATCATTTCTTATTAATGTTGTTGGGGAGTGGGGGCACGGTGCGTCACAATTCGGTAAAAAATCTATCGGTGAGTGACGTCATGCCACATTTTAACGTATTGCCTACTCAATGTATTGCCGTAATCTTTAGATTACGTAAAAACGAAAAAAAACGTGTCCAATATTTTTAAATAAAATAACTGACGGACAAAAAAAAAATTGTCAGCATCCCTGGAAATTAAGATTTATTTACTCCCACTCTGCCTAAGAAGGCACTATAAAGTTCTGAAGCTTTTAACTCATCCATTATCTAAAACTAGAGCCTGCTTCGCATGGATTTTAAAACTCGACAAACATACAGATTTCTTTATTATACAAGGTGTATCAGATAGGTGTGGTACAGATATACATACAGACCATCACACTGAACAACTTTCTCCATAGGACCAATGTCGTAGTTGCGAAACAATAATCAGCCGTCCCATACATTTGAATCGAGTAGATATTGAAATTTTATATGGGACATTTGATAATTTGCGACAGTCGATAAAAGGCTATTGCTATTGCTTTGGGACAATTGATAGTATGCTATTTCGATGTTGATCCCATGAAAAAAGTTGTTCATTTTGATGAATTGTATGTACCCTTAAATTTGACCTGACCTTTCTGATACACTCTGTGTATAAGTTTAATATTAATGCATTACAGATAAATAATTCTCCCGGAATATATTCTCTAAAGGCAGATTTTTCAATAATCAGATAACTCTTATCTGAATAATAAATATTTCAATTTGGCTTTGGAAGCTTTTGTATAGAAAATATGTCAAACTGTCATATTTATTCTTGAGATAAAAGTTGTTTGACGATTGAAAAATCAGCCCTAAGTTAAGTAAAATATATTCTCTCCAGTTGCGTAGTTTAGAAGAACAACGTGGTCACACAGATAGACACGAAAACCGGTTTTAATTCATCATATGTAAAGAAGATATTATAGGATATGTTTATTAAAACCTCGTCTGTCCAAACCACCGACAATAATAGACCGGTGATCATAAAAAAAAAAACAACAAATATAATTTTGAAAACCGCATGAAAACATGATGTAGTTTCGCGATTATTACCTTTGCAAACAACAGGCTTATGGCAATATAAATGTACTGGATTGAGGTCGAAGGATTCATCCCCTATCTGGCGGGGTGCGTCGGCGACGCAACGTCGCGACTTGCCGTCGCCCGTGACGTCAGAGCCAGGATCGATACGAGCCCAGATGATCTGCCATACATCCCATGGATCTTGTTTACGAATTTGGCAAGAGTTCTTATGTTTTTTACGCAGAACGCAGACCCAAATATTGACGTTATTGGTACTGAATCAAAAAGAAGATAATAAAAAGCTAACTGTGCCTGAAGTTCTTTGTCAGAATTTTCATGCTTTCTGGAAAATTCTTTAGCAAATCTTAATATTTTTACACGTGTCGATAATTTTTTGGTTATTTAGCCCTTGTTGAGACCTATGTGGTTCCTACTCGCAGATTATTTAACTATTGTATCTATTTCGCACATAGTAATAGTATTAATTTTCAATTGTTTTCATTATTTCCCTGATGTCGGTTTTCCTGTTACTTAAAGCTTCCGTATACTCTCTATTGCTTTAACTCCAGGATCTCGTAAAGTTCTATGGTGGCTAATGTTACTGTCATGGGTGTGAAGCTTACAACTCGGTGTGCTGATGCATAATCCTAAATTATGAAGTTATGTTATTATCCTACATTATATAGTTGATTCTTGTTACTTAACCTTCGTTTTTGCATTGTTGAGTTCTGTTTTTACTCTGCCTTCGTGATGCTGATTTTAAGATTCAGATGGTACAAAAATTACATCAATAATATGTGTTAATCAATATATCTAAACTTCTAAACTAATATATCGTCCGGCACTACACGGATAAGTAATACTATCTATAATAGTATTACTTATCCGTGTAGTGCCGGACGTAAAGAATAGTATATCTCATTCTTTCCTGTGAGTGTCGTAAAAGGCGACTAAGGGTCACTAGAGAATGGGCAGCAGCGTTCTCTATGCATTTTAACACCATACTGCGATCGCCAACCCGCCTGCCAAGCGTGGCGATTACAGCAAACCCCCCCATTTGGGGGAAGTCTATGTCCAACAGTGGACGTCTTTCGACTGAAATGAGGCTTATACTATCTATGAGGCTATTCTTCTTACAATCAACTCATTCTACTATATTACATTAGGTATATGAACAGGAGGTGACTGTCTTCTGACAGTTGGTCCAATTAAGGCACGAATTAGTACCAATCAGTGTACCAATCCATCAAACCCAGGAGCACGCTAATTAGTGTCTATACCACTCTCAAAACCGCATCATACGGTCGTATTTTCCTTGTTCATACATGATGCAGTTATGAAGCAATGTCAGTTCATTTTGACCAATTATCGAGTACTAGGTATTGCCCGCGGCTTCGCCCGCGTTGAGGTCGGAAATTATCCCGCGGAAACGTACTACTGGTATAAAAAGTATCCTATGTAACCTATCTAACCCATGCGCCTAATTTCATTCAAATCCGTTTAGACGTTTTAGCGTGAAAGCGATACAAACAAACTCACTTACGCATTTTTCTACCTATGAAATCAGCGTTTTGTATGGAGAATTTTAAAGAAGTTGCATTTGTCATACTAACATTTTCTTAATTTATATAACAACCATGAACACGAACATGTTTTAAAACTTTTATGCACTAATGTTTAAAAACTAAGATAACGTAATATGCCAATTAGATTAAGCGACAAAAATAAGTTTTGGCTAAGTTAAAACAAATACTTAGTGGTAATTTCTGCTAACAAAATGAGGAGTAATTTTTAAGGTATTTATTATGTTTAGAAAACTAGAAGTAATAAGGTTTTCTTTACTATTGGTAGTTGTCTATGATGGTTATTATTCGATATAATACCAAGCAATTGATGAATATTTTAAATCATAGAAGTGACAAGGTTCTCTATTTGTGAGAAAAAGACGCCAATTTCATAGGTGGGTACCCAATATTAGTTAGGATAAAGAGATAAAAAATAAGACGTCATTCTGCCATTCTCATAAGTTCAACCTGTAGGATGAAGTTTTTCCAACATCCTGATACATCTAAATTCTCATTTTCTAATTTTCTGAAGTTTTGTCGAACATCCTGAGCTGACAACTAAAAGTCGTATTTCATTTGGAGCTGACTTCTTTGTTAAGAACTTCTTGGTTCTTGAAAGCTTCGTGGACGTAGTCGCTTTCGCGATTAATTACGTAATTTGTGAGGGACCTTCTCGTCTGCATGTACTTATACTATATATGTACTCATAGGATATTTTTTTAGGAGGGAACGGGTTCTACTTTGTTACCGCACGTGTTTATTTTTTATTTTTTGGAAGGATACGTTCGGTGTTTAAAAAAAACAATGAATTTTCTGGCTTTCATTTGTTTTAATTACCAATTGTAATCTTAAATAACTGGCCGGCCTTACAACGTATCACAGTCCGTTGCTGGGTCAAAGTCGCTAGGCAAGCAAGAGTAGCTACTGAATGCCCTAGAACATATCCAGAATTACTCTCACAACAAAAAAAAAACTTTTTTTCAGGCATTTTACATCGAGGTCTTTAACCATTAATCACACATTGAAAATACCGCACAAAAATGGCGTTGACTATGGTCAAAAGCGCTCGTGTAATAAATTAAACCCAATTTTAAAACATTTACGTAGGTGGATATTAAATCTTTTATTTCAGTTTCTGCTCGATTTCGCTTCAGTTTTTATGAAAGCGGAACTGTACTGCATTTTAAAAGTGGAAATATAATAAAGAATATAACAAAGCAAGATAAATGCATTTTATTGGCAATAAAGTGAGAGTGGTCTAAGCTTTCATATCTACTAAACTGAACGACGAGAATTTCCCATCTCAAGCAGCGTTACTAAAACCTAATAAAAATTTTCACATAAAAATTGATAGTTTCTATTGGATAGCCAATGGACCTAAAATAGCTTAACCGTCGATTTTCTAACCATTTCTTAAATAAAACTAGGAAAGTATAAGGCGAGGGTAGCAAGTTGTAGGGTCTTATTGGATAAGTTTTGAAACCTTTATACAGGTCGGGAAGGTTAAGTTGTAATATAAACTTTCGACTTTTAAGAGCGCTCTCTTCTTGGCCACAGCTGAAGTTTGCATTTAGTCAAAGCTTTTCTATTTGATAAAAGTGGGCTCAGTGGCTTTAGGCAATAAAAATGGGATTCTTTTAGTTTTTACGTGTGTTTTACTTTATCATTATTGTGGGGTTTCCAGTAAAGAATGAGATAAATTTTGCTAATTTAAATAACCTTCAAGAATCGCGACCCTTAAAAGTTCGTCTGACGCACACTGTCGTTACTGTCCATTTTCTGACTAAGCTTTCTGACACAATATTTAAAACTTTTAGAACGTCAAAATTACATAAAACAGACCGCCAAATACGCCAGTCCTTCACCACTTCCTAGTGCTTTAGCTGGGAAGAAGAAATGGCGCAAAAAACTTTCCAGCAGCACAGATGTCTGTTCAGTTAGAAAAAAACTTGATTCTATACAATAGTATGCAAAATAATTTACATTAGATACTCAACACAAAACATTAAACAAAATTATTTGCCATACCTAATGACAGCAAGCATACGCCAATATACGAGTACCAACAAAAACATAAAAATCTGTACTCAAGCGAAAATCAAATTAATAGATAGTGCCAAAATGGCAGAAGAAAAAGTAAAACACACTTATTCAAGATGGGTTGGCGATTTCAGACTTATATTAACTTTATAGTTAATAGGAAAAATATCATAAAGAAATCGTTACCGGTATCAATAATGGCCAAAATAAACGAAGAAATTACATATGAATAGAAAATTCACATCCCACAATAGACGGTAATGTCAAAGCGTTACCCCATTACATTTCGTATGCCGACCGTACCGAATGCCTTCTGTGCAACCGGGTTCGGCAGATGTATGTTACGCATCACGCGCCCATTTCACGAGCTTCTTTGAATCCTAATACTCTGCTATGGCCGTTGAATACACGTATTGTGATATTCGGCAAAAATAAGGAAAATATAGTTCGTTGCACATATAGTTCTTGTTACAAGACAGCGAGAGAGTAGTGGCAAAACTGAGGAGAATAATTTATTTAAAATAATACTGTGTATTCTTGTGTTATAATATATAATACAGTATGCTGGTGTCTTCTCTGTATGATAGGATTCCTTTGCCTTGCAGTGGGATAATAATAGGCTGGTATAATTAATACAGTGATATTAAAGAAATAACTTTTAAAAAAAACTTATTCCTTAAAATTATTTCACACACACACATAGAAAAGGCGAAGAAGACTTCAAATTACAGCTCCTCTATTCCACAGCTAGCCAAAATACAAACGAAATAATAGAAACGTGACGAGCTGTTACCGTGCAAAGCAATCAGATTAATTAAATTAATTGTTGTAAGACCCGGTTATTACGCTGCACTAAATGTGGCTTGGTATGCAAAGCGCTCTAACGTACGTACTTCGGTCTTGAAGAGCCTCGGAAGCAACGCGCACGGCAAGGGTTGATTGGAGCTTGAAAATTGTATTCTGATGTTTGTAGACGAAACTGGTATCTTGTCTAATGAATTAATTTGGCTTTCAGGTTGTGAGATTTCCTCTTGATGAACGATAGTTAAGTAAATAAATAAATAGATAAAACCGATCTTTTTAGTAGGTATTTTTAACAGTAAAGAATTTTATACAGGTGGTTCTTTTGGGTATTGCTGTTTATTGCATGCTGGGTTTTTGACCAATGTTAATAATAACAATAATAGCCTTTATTAACAATCTTACAATCTAGTAACATTATACAGTACTTATGTAAAAAAACCTGTCCAATGAGAAAGGGGCACATAGGTACTGCAAAAACATTACCAAGAAGTAATGAAAAATCTTATTATTATTGAAAATAAAAAAGTTATTGCTACTTAAAATTCATATTTTTAGTACCAAAATTACCCCAATTCCATAATAAATTTGCAAATTTTCAAGAGGGGCCATAAGTTATGACTTGTAGACACCCACTGTTCAACGGCCGTACGGAAAAAAATCACCACTGAAACAAATACCCGTAAAATACACCATTGAAAAAAAAAGTGGCAACTTATAAATTATTTATTTTTCCTGTAATTGTACACATAAATTAACTCAGTACAGCAACAGCCTCACGGATCGGACCGGTTTTATTAGCATAGACCTCCCCCATATTCTTCCACAGTCCTCAGATCATGGGTTTTCCTCTTTTATATTGGCCCCAAGATCGTCGTCCCACCTTCGTATCGGGCGTCCTCTTTTCCTTTTGCCTTAATTTGACTACTTTAGCCTATTTCTCCTTTTTGTCCAATGTTATAGGATAGTTATTTCAGCCATCGTATAGTCTAGTCGAGTACGTTAGGTTAGGATCAAATGCAATTACACACGAAGCGGCAACGATCTGACTTGCAGAACCAATGGCTTGAAAATACAAATGTTAAGGGAAGACTGAATGTCCTTCTGATGGGAAGACTAAGGGATCCACATCGTTATTTTTATGTCTTTTTAAAGTATACAGTATGCTAACTAACGAAGGGGAATCCCGTTAACCCGCAATAGCATAGCGTACAAACATGTAAAAAAAACACAATAAAGAAAAAAAAATATATAAAAAGTCACAATAAAAATTATGGTACGTAAAAGAAACACTGTGTAATACGTGCACTTACATGTCTTTCAACGTGGAAAGCCAGTCAATTTCTTTTTTTTTGCGAAATTCGATGCAATAATATTTAATGTATCACTTTAATGTATCAAAGTGTTCAGTGCTTTCATTTGCGCGCACACGAATCCCACAACACCACCAGTACAGCATGGACGGGGAGCTGCTGCAGCGTGTCACGGAGGTTAAGGATTTGGGCATTCATTTCGCCAGTGATCTGCAGTTTCGCAAACACGTGGTGCAAGTTTGTAAGAAGGCCTACAGGAATCTGGGATTTGTGCTGCGTCAGGCAAATGACTTCACAAACATCAAAGCATTAAGGGCTTTGTATGAGGCTCTTGTGAGGAGTCATCTGGAATACAATGCGGTCGTCTGGAGCCCGAGTGAAACAAAATACAAAAATATGCTCGAAAGGATACAGAACAAATTCGTCAGATTTATTTATTTAAAGCTGTATGGGAGATACCCGGGATACCCGTTACTGTATCCTACCTTATTCTGTCTTGGTATGGTGGGCTACTACAAATTGGAAATTAGGCGTGAAGTGACACTGGCAACGTATCTTTTCAAAGTTTTAAGAGGTAGTATACAAAACTCCGATATACTATCAGAAATAGGGTTTAATTTACCGGATAGGTACGTGGCGCGGCGGCGCAAGCCGCAGCTGCTGGTGGTGCCGAGTGCGCGCACTAACCTGCTGGGGCGCGCACCGCTGACTCGTGCGCTACGCACTCTCAACTCGGTGGCGAATGCCATAGACATATTCACCTGTACACTGGGTGAGTTCACAAGGGCCACGTACTGTATAGCATGTAAGGTTAGTAGCATGTAAGTTAAGTATATTTTAAGTTACTTTGTCGCATTAGATTTAATCTGTAATGGCAAAGGAAACATGTGATGTGAAATAAATAAATAAAAATAAAATAAATAAATATTGCGGGTTACTGGGACCCTGGGCCCTTCGTTAGTTAATATACTGTTTATCGAAATATCGTCGAAGTAATACTTGGTCGGTAGGTACGTACGTATGAAAAAAACTTTACTTATTACATAGTCCCATAAAGCTGTTGTAATAGATGTGAACCTTTCACAAATAAACCATCACGAGACGGTCTGGTAAACAAACATATAAATTACTTATAACATATTTTTCTATTTTCGCCTCCATTTTATTGCTATACCTAAGTTTCAGAATCTCCTTGAAAGTTTCATTACCTCTGTTTTCTTTTGAAAATACTTGTGCCGAAAATATACCTTTTTGTGGAGGCATGTTTTGAGAAGATAACTACTTACTAATACTGTATAACGTATATTACTTAAAAACACATTCCTGAAAGACTCGTTTCAAAATAGTGAATAACCTTTTTTTAGAAATTCGTAGACTACTGAAAAAGTTTTAAAGGCTTTTCTATTGAAAAAAATCAAATCCTAATTGCGTCAATAATGTAAATAGTAAATACAAATAGTGTATATACTCGTACTTTGTACTATACTCAAGTGGCAATGGGCAGGGCACATTGCTCGCAGAACAGATGGCCGATGGGGCCGAAAGGTTCTGGAGTGGCGACCGCGTACCGGAAGACCTAGCGTTGGAAGACCTCCCACAACATGGACCGATGGCCTTGTGAAGGCCGCTGGAAACCGCTGGATGCGAGAAACACAGTATCGGTCGAAGTGGCGGTGCTTGGGGAGGCCTATGTCCAGCAGTGGACGTCTTTCGGCTGAAATAATGATGAATACAAATAGATCATGATATCGTAGAGGCGCTCAAAATTCAAAATTCAATATATTTTATCTCACATAAACCTACAAGAGCACTTATGAAACGTCAGAAGCTAGGTGCACGGTTCCAATTGGTCGTTTCCTATGGAGAAGAGCCGGCAAGAAACTCCACGGTTACTCTTTTAAAAGTAAATGGTTTTTACAATGTTTCCAAATTACAGTGTTAAAAGGTATGAGAGGACAGTGTAGGCCCATCAACAAGTACTTAGCAAAATATAAAATGGTCCACAGATCTACAGTCTGTTATGTCTACAACGTTCAATAAAGTTCCTTGAATGATATGTTGGCATTCTACTGAGTGTACCTTTGCCTATAACCGGAAAAATAAAATGTGTTTCTCACTTGATTTATGGATGAATTGCGTACATTTCCGCCAAATCCTGACTAATATTATAAATGAGAAAGTGAGTTTGTTTATTTGTTCGTTTGTTACGCTTTTACGCTAAAACGGCTGAACGGATTTGGATGAAATTTGGCACATGGGTAGACCATGACCTCGAGAAGTACATAGGCTACTTTTCATCCTAGATCACAGATGAAGTCGCGGGCAACAGCTAGTTATGTTTATAACTCGACACTTATTCGGTTGTTTAGTACGAATGGGTAAATGAAAAAATTTGAATGTATGGCTATCAATAAACAGTCATGAAAGGCATACAAAATAGGTGTTTTTTATTGTTATTTAATTTGTCAAGTTTTTGAAACATCAATTTTAATAAAAACAATAATCCAAAACTTATGGAAACATATGGGAAAATGACTTCTTTCTAGTTAGAACACTTCAAGTAGGAAAAGTGATGGTGCAGTGGTAATGGCCCAAACTTACGAGCTGTACGTCGCGGGTTTGAACCCAAGCAGGAGCTTTACTTTGTGTAAATAATTTCATCACCACTGCTCTCAAAACGGTAAAGGAAAACATCGTGAGGAAAGCGGCATGTCCTAGAACCAAACATTCGCAGACATGTGACATCTACCAACCCGCACTGGGCCCGCCTGGTAAGTTACAGCCCTCTCCCTCACAGAGAGGAGGCCTGTGTCCCAGCAGTGGGAACATTATAGGTCGATTATGAATTAGGAAAACTTATGTAACCTTTTTTATACCTTTATTACATTTCGCATATTTTTTATAATAGGTACGTATTCTATTATTAAAGATTAGCTCAATAATAATTCACATATTGAGTCTTTGTACTCAGATCTCGAAATAGATGACAAGCCCTCATTTCCCCAGAGAGCCGTAGGAAGTGGTGAGGAGATTACATTAGCGACATCAATTTGTATACTGATAACGATGTGATAACCAATCAAACATAAAATATCCTATAAATAACTTGATCGTTATTTTACTAGGTAACTAGTGCCTATTTTCCAATATTTCTGTAAAATAATAATTATTTATTATACAGGGATATTGACGCACAGCCTGTTGCCATGGATTCAGCACATTGATTCTGAAACTACCTGCGTTGAAATTTTTCGTCGGTTATTAAAAAAATAATTAGGTACCTGTGTCATACATTATGACCACGTAGGTATTGTACTTTTCTATGAAACAGCAGATTTTTTTTTTGATGACTGACGATTTTTTTTACTCTGGGGGGTCTAGAGTCATTTCAATGTTCTTGCCCTGTATACGTTTTTATTCATGTTTAAATCCTTCAAAAAATGTCTGTTATTACGAAAATAAATAATTTTTCATCCATTACTGTAGATATTTTTTAATTAACATCATTAGGTAAAGCCGTTGTAAAATGCATTCCGAAGCTTATTTTCGCAAAAAATTTACTCGTAGTAACGTAATCGTACCTACCTACGTAAAATGTTAATGGAAATGGTTCCAACTTTCAAGTAACCAACATACGTAGGTAAATACTTAGCCATAAAACTAGCCAAAACTAATATTGGAAGTAAACACATGCCGCCATGACACTTTTGTTTAGCAACTACATTCCGTGAGTTATAATGAGACCCCGGAAACATGGAATAGGGGAGCATTAATTTTGAAATGGATGGATGACTTGGATGATGGATTTTTTACGAGCAATAATATAGTTGATAATGGATTATCCTAATAGGTCATTATTGTTTTTTTATGGCCATGAAGGTGGGTTCATTTTTTAGGGGTTACACGTAAGCAAGTTCGTTTTTAGGGTTACGTAGTAAACAAGGAACCCTTATAGTTTCGCCGTGTCCGTCTGTCTGTCTGTCTGTCTGTCCGGGGCTTAGCTCAGAGACTATTTGTACTAGAAAGCTGTAATTTAGCATGGGGGGTATACATATTAATTACACCAACAAAGTGCTAAAATAAAAATATGAAACAAATATTTTAGGGTAACTCCTTACACGTAAAGTGGGGATAACTTTTTTCCCTCATCTATCCCATAGTTTGGGGTGTCGTTGGAAAGGTCGTTCAAAAAATAAACTATTTTTGCATTCAGGGATTATTTTGTGAAATACTCGTATTAAGCTACAAAGTGCTAATTAATAATAATTATAAATAATTTTTGTTAGAGTCAAGTCCCCCCCCCTCCCTGCCAGCTAAATAGTTGGCTTTGGATACCTGAAAAAATTCACGGCAGTGGTAAATGAACTGCCGTGAATTTTTATAATATTATAATGAAATTAAAAGGAAAACTGTCACAGCTAAGTAGGCTTTACAAGTTAGCATTTGCGGTTGCAGAAACCTGTTTTCCCATATATTCCGTATGGCAGAACATGTTTTTCAACTACAAAGTTACGTTTGTTCTTGCGAAAAATTCTTCCCAACTACGGAACCTATCGTCCGACACGCACCGGCCGGTTTTTCTTTTTTATAATGGGCCTACCTAAACAATATTTATAAAAAACAAAAGTGTTGATATTTTTAAAATTGAATCAAAATGTTTCGTGTCTGATATTATTGTTTTCATGGAAAATGACAAAGACTCAACTGTCTGTAAATTTGTATGAGTAAGACGTATTTATTTCCAAGGCACGTAAATAAAGTTACCAACGTAACAAATGTTGGTACTGAGAATTAAATAGACAGAATAATTTAAGGGCGCGTTCCCACTATGTCATGACGATTAATTTATCGTTGGACGACTGTCGTCTTTAGCTGTTCCCATTATATCGGCTGTTTATCGTCACTGTGTCGTCGAAATATTTTATCGTTGAACGACTGTCATATCCAACTGTTCCCATTGGATTGTGTCGACATTTTAACTGTTCACGGCAGTCGCCTTGTCTTGCCAACAAGCGAGACAGTGAGCGAGAACACGTGTAAATAATCGATAGTCGCAATAACTACACATGATTTTCCGTCACGATAAGTCGTGACGTATTTTTATCGTTTTACGACTGTTCTGTCGTGGTGCCTGTACTGTCGTGCTAGCCGTTCACATTGACTTGACAATCAGTAGTCACTGCAAAAAAGTCGCGGTCGACAGTTAATCGTGACGTCCTATATGTGAACACCTCCATTTAAATACACAAGCCACGTTGCTTTAAACCACACGATAATCTGTCATCACTACATAGTGAGAACGGGGCCTTTTTGTTACTCCTAGACAATGGCAAACTTCAATGCTTTTTAAAATGCGTAACATTTATTTTTATACACCACCGTTATTGTTCTGGATCACAATAGACCGAAATAGTTACACTTCAAAGGTCAGTGACTAAAATAACTTATAGCTGTTAAAAAGTAACCAATCGTTATTTGCCAGATGACCTCAACCAATCTGCCTAGCCTTTTCCCAAATATGTTGGGGTGGGCTTCCAGTCTAACCGGATGCAGCTAAATTACTCTACATGTATTCTACATGGAGCGACTGCCTATCTCTGCAAACCAGTGACGTACTGGTTGTCAGACTTTCGGGCTTCTGACGACCCGTAACGACTGTCAAAGATCCACGAATGACAGCCCGGACCAACTGCTTAACGTGCTTTCCGAGGCACGGAGGAATCTCAGTATGTGAAAATGGTAACCCATCCACGGACCAACCCCGGCAAGCGTAGCTTAACCTGATCGACCCGTGCAGCTGTTATTACTTAGCCGCGAGAAGCCAGAGCCAGATGACCTATTATTGAGTAAAAAAAACGGTATTTGCGATTAATATCTATTTTACCCATATTTCCAGTAAAACTTATTTACTGGAAATAAGAGTAAATATTATTGAAAATAATATAGATTACATTATTTATTATCTACACTGTTTTTTGAAACATAATTGAATAACAAAAATCAAATAACAAGATTGGATATAAGAGCTTGATTATCAAATTCAATTTATCGTTCAACAGTTTTAAATATAATTAATAACACAGAAAAGTCCAATGAAATTGAAGCATCAAGCTATTCGTGAACAGCAATATTATTTTTTAATCTTATCGCTGAACTTAATAACGCAAAACTCAATTAAGTAGGAAGAATATCACGTTTTTAAGATAATGAAAAGAATATCAACAAATATGAAAGTACTGTTATAGCTTGGTTTGAGTTTCGAAAGAATATACCACTTTAATAAATTATTCTTTGGATTTCTTCACTTTACACCAGGGCCTTTTTGTCGTCTTACAAAAGCAGCCCACTTCATGTACCCAATGACTTAAAAAAATTCATTAAAAAAAATTATATACACCGTGACATTTTAGCCGTCTTACAAAGGGCCACTCAATGGATCCGACATAAAATACCTCTAGGCACAATTAAAAAATTGTTACAATATATCAATGTTTTTTAATGAATGTTTAGTACATAAAGATGGATACATGAAGTGAACTGCTTTTGTAAGACGACTAAAATGTCACGGTGTATAGTGAAGAAATCCAAAGAATAATTTAAAATGTCACGGTGTATATCCTACATTATGCGTCTACTTGACCAGTTTTCTTAGAACATTTTGGTTGATAAGCAACTACTTCGTTGTATTCATCTACATCAGGGGTTCCGAACTATTTAACATACGCGCCTCCCTAACTTTCATTTAAAATTACTACGCCCTTGAGATACTTTATCGACATAAGCAGAAAAGCATAAGAATGTAAAGCGAGAGAAAGTGAGGTTTAAAATGTTACCCCCTTGGATATGTTCGGTTGTCTTTAGTCCATTCAAACAGAAATAGAAAAACTTAATTTGTCGACTTATGCAGAAAAGCTGAACCAAATTTTACAGCACCTAAGTAAGTATTATGAAACGTTTGGGTTATGGAAAATAGTCTTAATCATTTCTAATACCAATAACATAAAATTTTATAAATCTATACTTTATTATTAGAGCCGCCGTACCACGCCCCACCGGTTGGGAATCCTTGATCGACATAGACATGTATGGCAGATCGAAAATTAATTGACACTCTGAATGATACATAGAGCGCGCACTGACAACTTCTTTAGAAAATATTTCCTTTGTGCATCTGTCAACCCTACACCTGCAGTAAGAAACGATTTTCACAATTCAATTCTGAGTTATTTCTTATACATTAAAATACTTATTCTATATAAATAAAAATGAAATGCTGTACGTTGGTAAGCGTATCACTTGAGAACAGCTGAAACGATTTGGCAAATTTTTATATTAAATTTTCGTAATAGTCCGACCTAGGTTTTATGGAAAGAGAAATTGTAAAAGTTGCCCAGAAAATCGGAAAATTCGGGAAAAACTGAGTTTTTTTTTCTATGGGACGTTTGTATGAACTCAAGACAAATTAGTCGCGGTCGCACGCTCCAGTGAGGAAAGTCGCATATCACAAAATTTATGAAGCGATGACTGATCTACGAGTGGAGTCGGTATAGATCGGAAGAAATCTGAGATTTCTTCCGATCTGTTCTGTAAAAATCTCATCATGAAAACTAAGGTGAAGTGGTATGACAACTCACTTCGCCTCGGATAGATCGGCTGATTGAAAATTTGACGGTACGTCTGTCAGGTCAGCTAGTAGTACCCCGCCGCGTCTGTCTGTCTGAACGCGATAAACTCAAAAACTACCGAACGGATTTTCAAACGGTTTTCACCAATGGACGGAGTGATTTATGAGGAAGGTCTTGGTGTATAATTCATTAAGGTTTTGTGTAAATTGGCTGAAAAATGGCGATTATTGTTGAAGATGTCGGAAAAAATCATGCTGACTGGGAGCTTTACTGGCGTGCATCGCGTAAACCGTGGGAGATAAATAAAATGTATGTTGTATAAGATTGTACATCTTAAAAAGTTCAACGATATAGTCCGAAATGGTATATGTCTATCTTCTAAGGATGACCCAGAATAACCATATTTATCTTCCAGAATTCGATAAAAATTTCATTGTTATTATGATATTTATCCTTATCCAATAAAATATGTTATTTAAATTGGGCGTTTAATTTAGATTAAAATAAGCCTTTACATCATATCATTAAAATGTATACTTTAGAAGATATTACAGATTCAAAATTACGCGTAACAAAATAATTATGTTTGACGGCAACGCGGGCGCAGTGCATCAATGACCTTTTCTTCTATTAGGTATGCGATCATTGTTTCGCTTCCTTTTAATCCCGGTAGTACGCTTACGTGGTATATTTTCCGACATCCACGCGGGCGACGCCGCGGGCGAAAGCTAGTATAATATAAAACACAACTAACTATACTAGGTAATAAATTAATTTACCAACTAACATTTTGAGTAGCAATAATGAAGATTTCAAGTTTATTTGCGAACGAACTTGCTGAAACAGTTGATTAAATACTAAGTAATAAATTATCTATTTTGAAATCCATTCAAACAATCTATCCATTCAAACAACAAATCCATTACTTCGACCGTGTACCGAATATGATTGAAAATGGAAGATTATTATCTCTGTTTCTACGAAATGTACCTATCTAACGCAGTCCTACAAACAAATCTCTGCGTATTTAGAAATGTGTGGACATCTGAACGTATCATGTTTCTCCACAGATGAAACAAAGCTCCTTGTGTGTACCGAGGCTTTGAGCTAAGACTTGTCTTGCAAACATTGGTGACCACCGCCAACGTCTTCGGTATTACATCCGTTTTTAAACTGTACCTACAAAAGACAGATTTTTGAAGAGTATGACATTTCGTTTCGTGATTTGTTATATTTTTTTAAATTTTTATATCACTATAACAAAAAAAAAAAAATCTGTGGTAAAATACATAGTTTCAATGTCAGTATAACACTTAATGTAAGCGGATATTTGTTTTGTTATGTCCTTAATAAATATGTATCAGAAACATTGATTGATTGTGATTGTATTTGAAGAATTCGAAGATTTATTGTTTATTACCTAATCTTCCAATTATTCGAATAGGTGCAATATATTTGCAGTTTGTATTGCCTAAAAAAATAAAAAACTGTATTTTCCGACTGCACCAGAAACATAATATAGGACATTGGAAATTGTAAGTTTGCTTATGTTCTATGGCGTTTATCGAACCTAACAAGTAGACAAGCCACATTACAGGCTTATCATGCATATGTTGGTTCAATACTGCGTTATGGTATACTGGTATGGGGAAACTCGGTGCATCTCGAAAGAGCTTTCATCGCACTAAAGACGTCGGTATATACGTGCGATTTGTAATGTAGACCCACTTACATGCTGTAAACCACTGTTTAGTAAACTTAGAATACTTACATTAACTATATATAACTGTATTTATATTGGGGAAGTGTGTAAACTTACCAAATCTCACCCTGAGATGTTTGTTAAACTGGGAGATAAATGTAAGTCCTAATAGATTAATTATTCTTAGTATGAAAACGGAACTATATGGGCGAAGTTGCTATCCTATGTGAATTCAGATTTCCTAACCAAATCAAAGAACTTCCAATGGTCAGCTTCAGAAGGGCTTTACGCAGTTGGTTAGTTGAGAATTCCTTCTATACTATAAAATAATTCCTTCAGTTTAAATTTAAATTATCGAATAGTACTTATATCAAAAATTTGCATGTCATGTTATGATTAAATATGTTCTTACTTTTGTAAGAACTTTTGTGACCATATTTATCTGCAAATAAATCTTTGACTTTCACTTTGGCATTTTTCAGTCAAAGTATATACCTACATAATTATTTAAAAAAAAGAGCAACCTCGATGAACATGCAATAAGTATAGAACACTAGCTCTGGCCGCAGCTCCGTTACCATGGTCTGCAATACTTACATATTCGTATTAATATTATAAATGCGAAAGTGAGTTTGTTTGTTTGTAACCCTTTCACGCTGAAATGGCTGAACGGATTTGGATGAAATTTACCACATGTGTACCTAGACTATGACCTGGGTTAGGACATAGGATACTTTTTATCCAGTTATTCCCACGGGATCGAGACTTATGTGGGTGAAACCGAGCTAGTAATAATATAAAAATCTATTCAGAAAACATGTATAAGAATAATAACAAAAATCACGTAAATCGCACTCTGCATGACGGATAGACAGACAGAGAAACGTTTTGTTTTATAATACCTATCTGAACCTTCGAATCAAACCATAAACAAAATAACATGTTTTATGGAATTAAGACTCTCGTAAATAGGCGCAACGCGACTCTAATAACCCAATTTATAAGAAAAATTCACGACAGAAAAATTACCGATGTCGCGTCGCGTCGTCGTGTCGCATCCATTTGCCTTTATTAACAGAATATTTTGGTATAATTCTAGTAGGTACAAATGAACAACATGTCAGTATTATATCTCGTATCAAAACAGAGTGACATTTGAACTGTATCGTTTTGACAGGTTTCCTTGCATTGTCATTAATAATTTACAATGCGAGGAGCGCTTTGAGAGGCAAACGAGCGAAATGCCGGCTACCAACTTCTCAAATTGTGTTGTTTGGTATATACGCTTTTAGTTTTCACTGTGGAACACATTAATTTTAATTATATTATTGTTTGGTAGTTCAAAAACAAATTCTGAAAATTCCTGTTTACGTGACGTGATGGTGACACAATGACCGCCCATTGTATCACCCTATGTAATATTTCTATATTAAGGCGACGATAACCAATTTTTAATGATTTTACACTGACGATCACGTCTAAACGAGTGTTTTAATGATCATCACAAAAAACAATCATTTAAAGACCACCCTGATCACAAACGTTTCCAACATAACTCAAAAACTTAGCATGCAAAAAAGTAATAGAGTTACCTACATACATTACGTACGTTACGTATGAAAGTTAAATTGTAAATCATCGTGAAAAAATGTTTTTATTACAATCGATGGCAGTGACATCTGCCGTCACGGACCGCGCAACAGCTGTTTGAGACGCGCAACTCTTTGTAATACGCCCACGACTTGAGCAAATGTCTGTTTACTGATTCAGAGGCCTTTTTCACATAAAAAGTCTATAAGCGATTGGATTAGATGGCCTCTCATATTACTTTATCGAAGAAAGTTTTAGCCAAGTGTGGGTGGTTGGTATGAAACTGTTTATTTTAGTTTTTTTTTTGTTTTTAAGGTTCCGTACCTCAAAAGGAAAAAACGGAATCCTTATAGGATCACTCGTGTATCTGGCTGGTTGGCTGTTTGTCTGTCTGTCCGCCTGTCACAGCCTATTTGCTTCGAATATAATGGACTGATTAATTCTGTGACCCAATCATGGACGTGTAACGTAAATAAATGAATTTTGAATATGGGGGTCACTATTGGGGGGCAAAGATGAAAAAAAAAGTTTTGCAAACTGTACCGTGACATATCAAATGAAAGGGCTTATTGCAGGGATTTAAAATATTTTTTTTCATAATTTTAAAATGAATAATTTTAATGATATTTAAGAATATTCATGAAAATTGACCATTACCCCACCCTTATCTCCGAAACTACAGAACCAAAAATTTTGAAAAAAAAATACAGATTATAGTTCTTTACTTTAAGATTACAGGAAAACTTATAAGAAGTCTATGGTCTTAAAATAAGATGGTAATATTCTCAATAATGTGCGGAAAAACTTACATTTGGAGTTTGAATGTATGGGAGAACATGCTTTTCAACTACAATTTTAAGTTTGTCCTTGAATTCATCCCAACTACGGAACCCTTTATTGTGCTTAATCCGACACGCTCTTGGCCGGTTTTTAATGTTATTGGTTGCTGAAGCGGAATTAGGTTTAGAGAACATTATGTTTTAGTGGCGAAAGGTGGGT
The DNA here is from genome assembly GCA_914767755.1 of Agrochola circellaris. Taxonomy (NCBI): domain Eukaryota; kingdom Metazoa; phylum Arthropoda; class Insecta; order Lepidoptera; family Noctuidae; genus Agrochola; species Agrochola circellaris. The sequence goes on along the minus strand of OU611839.1, from coordinate 8,403,587 downwards.
GGGTCTACCTAACGTTTCGGAGTAAATAGGCTGATATTATTTTAATATGTTTTAAATGGTGACTAGGGAGATCAAGTTTATTAGGCCCTAAACTGAATGGTCTAAATTCTATACTAATTATCTCTCGTGGTTAAGTCTGAATTAACAATAAATATATCTACTTCAATATTATAGATAAAAGAAACAATGTACCATCGAAGAACTTCATATCTATACACCGTAAAGACTATTTCTGCTTGCAGTGCTTGGCGGCTATAGAACCGGGGCGGTAACAGATACGGTTATCGTGTTCACGGGATTTTGTTTTCAAACTGCTTATGTAAATCTTAATTGCAACTTATCAACTGTGATACGTATGCAGATATTGCAGAGGGCGAAGCCCTAGGACTTACGTGACGGATAGCTAGTAACACACTGACGTTTTATTTTACAAGTCAAGATGATAGATTATCAAATTATTTATCAAACTGAACCTTTTGGTTGGTAGCGTTCTAAAGAATGAAACACGAAAAAAATATTCGCAAACCCTTCAAAAGTGTCACCTGGTTTTTCAGAACTTAAATCCTGTTATAAAAACACCAGAGTAATTGTATCTAATTTTATTTGCAGATTTATTAAAATATTCGTTTTTAATAATTTAATTTTCAGAACAAAAGCAATTAGATAGATTGATCATTTGATCGTTTCCAATTACTGCTGACATATAATAATAAATACAGACTTACCTGGGATAGGTTGTTTAAAGGCAAATTAGGTTAATTAGGACCCCCAAAAAAACACGACAAAGTTAATTTCGGAAGTCGGGGGCAAAAAACGAAAATACAAAATCAATTGTGGTTTTGTAGAAGTCGTTTTTTTTTTGTTACTATTTCATGCTTTAGTTTAAGTGATGAAATAACAACATTAAAAAAATACGTTTTCTTTATGTCGATAAAAAATAACGTTATTCAGCTATTTTAATTACTCAGCCAAGGTAATAGGACCCTATGGACACAGCCTTTAATGATAAGTTGAATTATACATATTATACATATTCCATTTTGTGTTCAAGAAAAGGCGCGGCTTGATTGCTTTCACCTTGTTAGCCCTTTATAGCATGAGTCAACTGTCGGACACTATGTATAGTCAACCTCGTTATTGCTGTACACATTTGACAAGAATACCCAGTAAATTGAAACTTCAATAAGGTTTAAAATATCTAAATATCTTATAGACAATTAGGCCTTCTGGTTTTGTGACGTGCAATATTTTTCCCACTGAGACTAAACCATGATTTTTTTGTGGTGTTTGCTGTATGCGATCCTTAGATGGCAGGCTAACTAGGCGTTTAATACGCCCGGAGACGAACGGCCTCCGCCTGGTGACGGAAACCATCACGGGACACTGGTCGCTAAACAAACACTTCCACACAATAGGCATAACGGACAGTCCTCTGTGCAGGAAATGCATGGAGCCTGAGGAAACCATTGCGCATGTGCTCTTTGAAAGCACAGGCGTCACCCAGATTAGAACAGAAACCCGCAGGTCACCCAGATCTTTTACAGATGTTTTAAACTGACCAGGAGATAACGCCAAAGTCCGCGGTTGGAATAACCACCGATCGTTGCCATGGCCCATGCACAATGGTCCAGCTGAAGGACTAAGTAGGGAAACCAAAGCCTCTGACATAAAACATAGTGGTGTTTGCTCAAATGTCTCAATAACAAGTCATAGACAAGTAACACTAAAACTTATTCTAAAGCTAGCTTTTGCCCGCGGTTTCGGCCGCGAAGAGATAGATAATTATTCGTACGTACTACTGGGATAAAAGTATCTAATGACGTGGAGTTGCGGATACCAGCCCCAACAAACAAGAAATCAATCTAATATCCTAACCTAGGTCATGGTTTACCTGTGTGACAAATTTCATCGAAGTTCGTTATGGCGTCAAAAGGTAACAGACACTGGCAAAAGGACACATTCGTATTTAAAATATTATTATAGGTTTTCAGAAATATCTATGGATGTCGAACATATTTTTTTAATAGAGGTATTAAAAAATTGGACAGTCAAGAAAAATTGGATTGTCAGTGACTTGTAATTTGCAATGAACTACCAAGTTAAATTGTCGAGGGAATAGCCAACTAACTTTGAAGGTATAAAGGAATTAAAAAGTTGAAAACACAACTTTTCTTCAGTGACGGAGTAAAAATGTTCTTGAAGGCAATTGTATGTCTTGATACTTTCATCCGCCCCGGCTATTGGATTTTCTTCTTTTATTACTCTAGAAACAGAACAGTTTTTGTGTAACTTAATTGTCATAACCTATCATAACATTACACCTGTATTCCTCGAAGAGTTAGGCAGAGGTGTATCCTTTAGTACACCCACATTGCGACAGTTATATTTAAGTATCACGTAATGGGGGCGAGCCTATTGCCATCAACCGGGCACAAATCCAGACTCCGGGCTGCTACTGAGAAATTCCAGATGGAAAAACCCAATAACTCTTCGCCCGACTCGGGAATTGAACCCAGGACCTAATGCTCAGCAGTAGCCCTTGCAACCACTAGGCCAACGAGGCAGTCACTTAATTGATTGCATCCAATTTTTCGAATGGCGTTTTGTCACTGGCTACGTTAGGAATGTCTCTGGCTAGAGAAAATCCAATATGGCTGCCGAAAACCAAGTTGCCATCAAAGCCGAAAAGATGGAAGGGACAAGATCCTTATAAAAAAAATCTATTACTAAAATGATCAAAGCGCAGAAATATATAGCAATGAACTGAAGGTAGTTTCGGCAGAATTCGACGGCTTTCGTGAAATATGAGCTCTCAATTAAAATAGTTTTCGACGTTCCCTGTTTTTCTTTGAATTCTACCAAGCAATCCAGAAATGTTTGACGAATTCATTTGGAAATAGTGTTGAGCTTTTAAACAGCTTCTATTTTTAGCTATTTCAACCCCTCCAATGAATAAATTTTCTGAACTTTCAAATTATTGTAATGCTCCATAAATATTAAAAATGTAATTTCGATCGTTTGTAATCAACAAAATCTTATTTTGGAAAACACGATCCAACATTAATTATTATGTCCAAATAGACTTAACGTAGCTTTACCAATTTTATTAAATCAATAAACGCTGCTTTGTTGCGGTTTTTATGAAGTGTTCAACGGCATGTTTACGTGTTTACCTTCAATACTGAAATACAAGCATGTTTTTGATGAAAAAATTTATATTTTATGCAAAAAATTGTCATCAACACGCACAACATACCAGGCCTTATATTAAAGGGAGGGTCTCTAGAAATAACTTCGTTCCTACCCAACCTTTTTCGCCACTGTTTTAAAAGATCAAAAACACGCTACTAAAAGCAATAATTAAAAGGAATATAGAAGCATTCCGGCCGGCATAGCCTGAAGATCGGCCATTTAACCACTTGACCCATTGTAATAAAGTTAGTAAGACGGGAATTTCATTAGTAAGCTGCGAAGGCGGGTCGCGATGACTTAACTTATTAAAGTATCGTTAGGGACACGTGACTTGTTAATAGCTTTGAAACGAACAGGTTTCCCAATCACTGGTTGAGGAACAGTCTTGGGTAATATGGCGAAGATTTATTTGATCGTATTAAAATTATTTAATGGTTCATAAAATTTTGGGGCATCTTTTGAGCGGGCTTGGAACGGAAGATCGACGTTTAAGGGTGTGCGATTATGGGGACGCTGTTAGCTAGGTACTATCAACGCTGAAAGATGACTAAGTCAAGATCGGCCTTTTTGGAAAGTTTTGATCAGTACGTGTAGCATGAGAAGCGGGTTTTCTACGGGGTTTGTCGACGGAAGAATAAACAAAATGACAGACTGTGATTGTTTATCTGTCATTTTGTTATATCTTTATTATTCTTCCGTCGACAAAATCCGTTTCTATTGTGGTCATGCTAAGCGTGGTGGAAGCAGAGTGCAACGCACACATAGTAAGTATACATTTAATATCACATCTTCGAGATTTATCATACAATGTACACAATAACTTCATCATCAGTAATACGACTATGGTATTCCCAAGAAAACATGATTACTTGTCTTATAGTCAATTATTTCTATATTTTATTCACCCATTCAATGTAACAGATTAACAAAACACAGAGAGCTATAACTCTTCGAGAAAAAGGTCGGTTATCTGTTCCAAGACTACCGGATTTACTCTTAAACACAATTGGGTTTATATTTATTGTTTATTTACGTCTTTAAGGAACGGAGAGACTAACGAGTTGAAGAAGTTCGCGAGCAAGTACTTAAAGTTAGTTTTTTGAATAAAATATTGGACTTTAAAATTGAAGCAGGATATTTTTTTGTGTTTGCTTTGAGACTGGTATTTTCTAGTATTTTAATAGGATCATCTTCTTCGAAGAAAGAAGAAGAATAGGTCTATGGGGGATTTTGTATGGACCTCCAACAGTCATAGGATACATGTCAATAGGTTTATAAGAATCCAGAAAAAGACTGCTGTCTGTTTCAATTGCAAAATCGATGGAATATTTTTGTACCTAATAAAAAAAGATAACCGGCAAAAATTTGGAATACCTAATAATAAGAATACCTCACATAAACGAAGAATGTTGCCATTGTAAGAAATTCGCTTCGAATGATACTTGTTTCAAATTTTTTGGGAGGTGGGAACGTTTCTTCTCAATTTCCATTCACAGATTCTAACAAGTCTTTTGATAGGTGCATTTAAGAGCCTTTTTGGATAGCAAGGCAACGAACATCCTTCGCGATGAGCAATGAGCAGTCAAGCCCGACTAACTTAAAGTGCTGACTGGCATGTTTTTTCACCGCGACAGCTTTGTGTCGATAATATAAAGAAAAATATTTTTAAAGAATTTTAGTCTGATATAGACCATAATAGAATCGATAAGATTTCAAGAATTAATTCGAAAAATAAACGATTAAATCTTGTAACTGCAGTGTTATCTGAATAACCAACGTATGTAAACACTTCTTGTTGATTCACATGTGCTGATATACGTTCAAGTTTAATTTGGGTGGTAAAACTACGAAAACAAACGTGTACAAAATGATATAGTTTATAAGTTTTGGTACACGAAGTTCACAGTTATAAAATGCACCCTTACATAACAAGAGCTGATGTAAAGCATCGTTCACAACAGGGAACATTGTTTCACGTCCATGTCGTGTGGCTTTTGGGCACAAGTATCCGTGTAAATCATGTACCATGTGCTGTATCGGCTTGATATATAAACTCGTGGTAGATAGACCGAGAGATGGACAAACTGAAATGGTTCGGAGATGATGAATGAATATACATAAACCTTTATGACAGTTATTATTTTTTATAGGCTGACTGGCCACTGAAGATGGAAACAGTATGGAGAATAGATTACGATTGTTCCTTGTAGTGTAGAAGGATGTTTTTTCAAAACTTAACCCCTAAGCAGGTGTAAATGAGGGAGGTGGTACCTTCCATCTCCTAGTACCTTCTTATGTGAGCAAAGTTATAGAAAAAACAAAAAAAAAAGATTGAGAAAACAAGAATATCCTAACTATAATATTAGTTAGGATATTCTTGTTTTTTCAAACTCTTTTTTTTATGTGAAAGTTTGTTTTTTTGTTTGTTACGCTCTCACGCTAAAACGGCCTAATGGATTTAGATGAAATTTGGCATATGGGTAAACCATAACCTGGGTTAGGATAAAAGGTATTTTTTATCCTAATATTCCCACGGGATCGAGACTCATGCTGGTAAAACCGCGGGGTGCAGCTAATATTTCTATTAGAAAAGGAGTGTTACCTAAATAAACTGTGTTTTAGTACACATATTTTATCCATAATTTTATCCTTGATATTATGAAACAGATAAAAAATTATTACCATATCTTCCAGGCTAGTTTAAGCCGAACTTTTACAGTGTGGGTCTATTTTTATGATATGCAATAAGAAATAAGCACCTAATATATTTTATATTTCTAGATTCTTATATTGCTTATTCATATTCCGTCTGTTCTCGTTTTGGGCGATATTTTATGTTAGTGTTTTAGATTTATCTAGGAGATAAATTACGAGTCTCTCTTTTTACGGTTCCGTAACCAAAGGGTGCCCACGGGACCCCGGTATCTGTCTGTCCCCCGTCTATCAGAGGGCTGTGTCTTTTGAACAGCAATAGGTAGCTTAACAGGTACACTTGAAATTTTCAGAGAGTGTCTTTAGGCGCTAAGGACTAAGTAAGTAAGGACCTAAGTCCTAGTGGCGCCCGGAGGGGTCGGTTCCCGATAGAAATATCACGCTTGTACTCCCGAACAAGAAATAATAAAAATAAAAAACGTTATAAATATACGGGGCAAAAAAACGCCGAGAAACACGTAATTTTTAAATTTATTCGAATATTAATGGAATCTGCTGTTAGAATAAAACAGGGGTTTACCTAAAAAGGTGCGATTGCAATCGAAAATATATGCGTATTGATTAATTTTTATGTCTAAACTTAAAGGTTACTTAAATGAGATGATTAAGCATTGTTACAACTTATTTGTCCTTCTAGCATTCTATCATTTTATTTGTTTAAACTTCTCACACACAAGGTACAAAGGCGGACTTAATGCCTTAGGCATTCTCTACCAGTCAACCAAGGGTGGTGAAGAGATAAGATGGCAGGTGCTCTGATTGAGAGGACATATAATAATAAAGAAATATTTAAAAAATAACATAATGAATTATAAATAAAATAGATACACAAGTACAAAAATTATATGATATGATTATTATATTCACTCCATGTTTTATTATTTCTACTATTTCTTGCTTTATATTGAGGGCTCATACCTAATCTTCTTGAACGGCTTTCAATGAACTTCCCTTCGCATTTACCTGATGCCACGATGTTATAATTGAAAGGAAAATTGAAAGCTTGCTCGGCTAACAACATTCCCGGAATTTAATTAATTATTAATCTGAAAATCTAGCGTAAATGTGCTTCTTTATTATAAACTAATACCTACCAGTTTACTATAAGATTCTACTGAATATTTGATAGTTAAGATTTAAAGCGAAATGTGCAATGTGCTGTGGGTCCCCATAGCACAGCATCATGCTGAGTGGAAGCTTTCTTGTGACAGTCATGATGTGCAACTGCCGACTATTTATATTTATGCTCGTGATTACTTACTTAAGTAGATCTATTTTGTTTAATTTTTCTGATCACTCTTATCATTTTGTATGCACGTGTTCCTGTGACGAATTAAACAATTTTTCTAACTACCTTTCTTTCATCATCGTTCAACATCTGCTTTTTCTTAAAACCGTAGTTATGTACGGTCAGGAATATTTATTGATCATCAAATTGACACACTACGTAAATTTTTCGTGTTATAGCCATTTCCTACAACTGTCAAAGAATTAAGTTGTGATTTAAATATACCTATATGTGGTAATCAATTTGATGAACAATTTATTTTCTTTGTAATTTTGCTAACGAAAGCATACCTTACCAATATTTACTTAGCGACTGAACTAATTCAACAAAACGGTATTAAAGCCTCATAAACCATTCCCTAATTTAAAGAGGAATTAATGAATTAAATGAAAATCCTATGAATTTCCACAACAAAAGAAAATAATAATAAAATAACCCCAACGCCGTATCTCTACGTTGACGTTGTGGTGAGGCTTGCGCGCTCCAAACTCTGGGTCTGTGCCGGTAGAGTTTACTTTGCCGGAACAGGTCTAGGATGAGGAGTAAGACCAAGAGAGATACAGAAACCCGCAGGGCAGCATGTGGCGAGCTGTTGGGCAGTAGCGACGCCATGGACCCAATCTCCCGGTAGAAATCTTGTTCCTCGCCTCTGGCTTGCCTTTATTGGCCTGCTGGAGTGAACACTGACGAGGAACAGAGCTCCCACCTCATTCTTGCCTTAATTGGCCGGCTTGATTGGAGATTCGCAAGATCAAACGTGCTCGGAGGAAGGAAGTATTCCAGTAAGTGCTCGTAGGGATCTTAACCATCTTCCAGGCTCAGGGATTGTTCTGATAGCCGTGGAATACCTCTCCACTCCTCAAGCACCTCATGTTGCCCCCTTGTCGCTACGTCACTAGCGACAGTTTTCGGGGGCCCATTATTGAGTGTGCAAGTCATCCCCTGCCATTTATCCGTGTATACCATAACATTGGTCAGGCAGGGGACATAGTTCTTCCATAATTCTAGAATCCACTATAGCCACCCAAACCCATAGCCCAATTTATTTTGTTCTGCAATAGTCCTGCACCAACTGGGGGTTCTCCTTGGTTGCAATTGCGTAGTGCATACAGGGATAATCGTCAGTTGGTGCCTCAATACATAAAAATGTCTAAGGGACCTCGAGTTGGCTTCGGCCCCTCGTACGCCCTCCAAAGGGGGGCTAGGGTCCCTCCGGGACCCTAGGGTCCCGAGATATGTCAAAGTCATTTAAATAATAATAATACCAGCCTATTACTGTCCCACTGCAGGGCAATGGCCACTTCTCATACAGAGAAGGCACGAACATTGATCACCTGGCCTGATCAAGATTATGTCTGGACTTTAAAAGAGACTGTGACCTCTGAGTTTGTTTCGGCCTTTCTTCTCAGAGTAGTCAGATAGAAACGCCAAACTCATCTAGCTAATTTTAATATTTTTTTAATATGACGTGTAAAATTGATTCCAATATCCTATTTACAGAATAAACAATTTCATTTCATTTCCACTGGGCCATCACGACATTCACGACGTCACGACGAACAAAAGAGAAGCCATAATGCAAATTTGCCCCATTTTCCTTCAAATTGAATGGGCTAAACTATTTTTGATGGTTAGAAAACGTTTTCTAGTTCCAAAACAACTTGTATGTGTGCCTATATAATGGTGCCTATCTAGGAAGGTACCATCGCTTTCCATTACCATCGACTATCATTTAAATAGCAAGTAACTGACAGTCAATCATATCTGACAGTACCCAGCAAAAGCAAAAATAACAAGTTTGTAAATATCACACAAATTGGTTTAAACATCATCTTTATTAGCTAATTGCCATGTTTGGATATGGAAGTCGAAATAATTCGTTATACCACACTCTTCACCACTAAAATCTCGGCCCCAATTCTTTATGGTAATCGATATTCCCCGCTTATATAACAGCCGCACGGTTCGATCGATCAGGTTGGTCTGTGGATGGGTGGCCATGTTAACATACCGAGACTCCTCCGTGCCTCGGAAAGCACGTGAAGCCGTTGGTCCCGGCTGTCATTCGTGGATCTTTGACAGTCGTTACGGGTCGTCAGAAGCTTGAAAGTTTGACAACCAGTCTTACCAAGGGGTATCATATTACCCAGTTACTGGGTTGTGGAGGTTAGATAGGCAGTACCTCCATGTAAAATACAGTATTCAGCTGCATCCGGTTAGACTGGACAGACCCCAACATAGTCGGGAAAAGGCTAGGCAGAGATTTGGTAAGCCACATGCAAACCACGTCAATATCATATCTTTTAGAAACTCTTGCTAGGAATCGAAATGTCATATTCTGTACCTATGCTCCAAGACAAATTGTCTATGGCATATTATGAAATCACGTAGGCGTTTTGAAGTTTTGTTTCTTACCTTCTTCAATATAAGTTTTGATGAATTTTATCCGAACGCAATCTTCCTATACTATTTGAAACTTTATCGAGTCCGTACGGTTGCGTATTTTGACAGTTCAAACCATGCCAACTCGCGTTCATTTCGCGCGGTTTTGTTCATTGTGTCATAGGGAATACGTAATTACCAAATGTCGTGATTAGCTAAGGAATTGACGTGATTTCGAAGGAATTAAGTGGTCATAGTGAATTTGGTGAGACGAGAAAACTATACAAACATACGAACAAAGCTACTTAAGAAAATACTAGAAAGGAACATGAGGAAGTAAGTCAGCAAGAACGTTCTGTTTTTCTTTCACTCCTCGTCTGAAAGGAGAAACTTACAACAAATCGACACAAAGTTTCAAGATTAGCGTTAGTACGGTCAAAAAGAAGTAGTAACAATTCCAGCTACTCTATGTAGTGATTACTTAGCACAGTCAAACAGCGGAGACTACTCAACTGAAATAAAAGTTCGTAAGTCAAATAATGTATTAGGGGTTGGTTTTACGACTATTGTTTCGGAGTTAAGGGATTATTTTACAGTTTTTGGCAGCGTTCCCCAGTTCCACGGCGTGAAAATTAATGGCGTTTCTGCATTTGACAAGTCCCACCATAACTTCGCGTTCTGCCTATATAGCCATTGTGGATTTTAAAATAATTTTAATTTACGCATTGGATTCGGGATTTTGCGGCGTATTTTCTTTTACTAGCCAAAGAAAAGGTATTTTCAGGCCCATTGATTCCGTTTTGATGAAAAGCACTAGATCATGTATTCATTAGAAAATTTACGGGCATCGATTTTTTAGGGTTCCGTACCCATAGGATGCCAAACGGAACCCTATAACTAAGCTTCTGCTGTCTGACAGCGGACTGTATCTCATACAATACCGTCCTAGATAGAGTTGAAATTTTCACAGATTGTGATAATTAAAAAAAAAATATTATTAAAGGGGGTCCCATACAGGAAAAAGTGTTGTTTTCGGCATTTTTTGCTCGATATTAATACGGTACCTACGGAAAACTTTTGTGCACGAGCTCGACTCACACTTGGCCGGTGTTTTTTCGACTGAAGCACCGGTTTCTACAGTCAGGTTGGTACTTTAATAAAAAGGTAAATTTCTCCTAAGGTTCCAATAATTACTTATGTAGTAGGTAGGTAAGTACAAAACATTATGTAAAGTTTCCGATTTTGATTGTGAATATCTCTAATCAAAAGTAATTACTTGGCGTTTATTTATTTCACTCGATCTAATATTTTTACTTTGTTAGGTAAACCCCTTCGTTTTATTCTAACAGCAGATTCGATTGACAATCGAATAAGTTTTAAAATAAAACCAGCCAAGTGCGTGTCGGACCACGCACAATGAAGGGTTCCGTAGTTGGGATGAATTTATCCCAAGAACAAACTTAACATTATAGTTGAAAAACATGTTCTCCCATATCGATCACGTTTTTCAAACTACAAATTTAAGTCAAGTGGGACACTTGACTCTAACAAAAAAATTCAGTTAAAAGCTTAATATTTCACCAACGGATCCCTGAATCCAAAAATGGTATAGACAAACTCACAATACTTTTTGAACGACCTTTCTAACGATATCCCACAACAAGGGGTAGATGAGAAAAAAAAAACATCACCAATTTACGTGTAGGGGACGTACCCTAAAAAAAAAAAAAAAAATATTTTATTTTACCTCTTTGTCGGCATGATTAATATGTATACATATGCCAAATTACAGCTTTCTAGTACTAATCGTCTCTGAGCTAAGCCGCAGACAGACAGACGGACATGGCGAAACTATAAGGGTTCCTTGTTTACTACGGAACCCTAAAATTGCCGAAAGAAAAAACGTATTTATCGGCGTATTTTTCATCTTAATTTTTTATATTTTTATTATTTGTTATTAAAGCGCCCAAAGACAATCTCTGAAAATTTCAAGTGTAGGTACCTATTAATTTAAGCTTTCTATTGCAGTTCAAAACATACAGCCCTGTGATAGACGGGGGACAGACGGACACCGGGGTCCCGTTGGCACCCTTTGGGTACGGAACTCTAAAAAGAGAATCTCGTCATTTTTCTCCTAGATAAATCTAAAACACTTACATAAAATATCGTCCGAAACGAGAACAGACGAAATATGAATAAGCAATATAAGAATCTAGGAATATAAAATATATTAGGTGCTTCTTTCTTATTGCATATCGTAAAAATAGACGCGCACTGTAAGAGTTGGGTTTAAACTAGCCTGGAAGATATGATTATAATTTTTTATCTGTTTCCTAATACACATGATAAAATAACTGCTCAAATATGTGTACTAAAAACACCGTTTATTTAGGTAATAACCCTTTTGTTATAGAAAAATATTCTTGGTTTTTTTACTCTATTTTCTTTTGTATTATCTAGCTTTTCTTTTCTTTTGTAAATTCATTTAACCACTTACCTATTATAATAGAAAACATTCGATGCAACCGACTTCATACATTTTATATGCACCATTCAAAGGATGGCCTTAAGCAATACAATGTCCCTAATTAGTGTACGTTTGTTTGATGCACTGCGCTATTGTGACGCTCCTTGGCCATTCCCGAATAATTTACATAATTAGCTTCTAGGACCATAGATCCACTTGAGTCGATTAAGTCAGCTCATTGATTTATCTAGAGATATGCATGCACATGACTGTATTAAACAACATGGTCCACACCATGTTGTTCATTGAGAAGGGCTACTATGGAAAAGTTTGAAAATATAATTTTCATACGTTCCTCTAAAATCAACGCCGTTGTTCTCTATACCTGTAATAGTTTCAGATTTGTCAATACTGAGCCATCTAATACGTACATCCGATATGACACAAAAGCCATATTCAGCCCAGCCTTTTCCATTTTTGGAGCCGACGTCCAGTCTGTTCACAATGCGGTATGTCAGAATTTTACACGCAGTAGCTGTCATTAACTTGATCCCTGGAACCCAATTACGAGAGCCAACCGATGACCTACCTATAAAGTCGCTTTATCAGCATTTTCCGAATTTTTACTTGCCCTGACTTTATGAAAAGTCGAAATTCAAAAATGGCATCGACAGCTCATAGAATTTAAATTTGGAGAAGGAATATTTTCAAACAAAATAAATACTAGTAAAACTTTCTTATTAAATAAGTATTCAGAAACGTAATTTGTCAAGATGTCAAACCAATACCATTATCGAATAGACAAAATCCATTTAAGAATTCCTAAACCGGGCACAAGCTTGTTGGTTAGGTAATGTTCTTTCAGAGTTACGTAACGATAAACAACGGAATCACCCCAAATATATCAAATTTAAACGTTTTTTCCTCGACTTTAGATCCAGAAGATCGCAGTATAACACGTAATGAATGAATCACATCATGATTGATGACTCAAACGAACAAGCAAAGGAAAGTGAAAGAAATATACTTGATTGTTGACTTCATCCTTTATGTCTCACGGGATCCCAGCGGGCACCTAACCAAAAGATAAATGACTATGTCTGAGCGAGTAAGCGAGTATTATCCACAAACGTTGTATACTCAAGATAGAATTTCCCGCGGAGAAATAATCATATTACAGGAATTAGTATGATAGGGTAAAATAAGTAGGTTATTTAGGTAGATTGATATGGCACTTCAACGACTTATTCACTTAAACATACACAAACAAAAATCACATTCAGTTTTAGGAATTGTGAATTCGTCACTTAGGTACAGAAGTGCAAGAAATGAATAGTTAGTTGAATTACATATGAGATAAAAAATAAAGTAGAATCCACTATGAGCTATGTTCACAAATATGATCAATTGATACAGCCGGTCGATTCTGTAAAAATATCACCGTGAAACTTAGGTGAAGTGAGCGTGAAGTGAGCTGTCAATAGTGTTAATCCCTAGCATCCTGCCGGTAGATTTGTGACAGTGACAGCTCACTTCACGCTCACTTCACCTACGTTTCACGTTGATATTTTTACAGAATCGACCGACTGTTCTTTGCTACATTTTTATCGTAATTCTCGATGGTAATAAAACAAAGAGACAGTGAACACATGTCCCGTCGAATACACGTCACCAATTAGAAGTGTGGCTACTGAAATGAATTCAATTTGTTCGTAGTTCGCCGCACGCGCACCACAGCCCGTTCCATAGATTACCGTGCATCGAATGTAGGAACAGTGTAAAAATATTGAAACAATCGCGCAATTTTACGGTTTAAAGCCTTTATAAAGGAACGGGAGAGAATTCAAGATAATGGAGCATAAATTCGACGTTTCTATTTAAGTATAGAAAATTTAGTGTTATGATATTTTGAAAGTAACGGGCATGAACGAATTCTGTTTGTGTTAAATACTGTAGTTAGTATCTATATTACATTTTAATATCGTAAATATGCAAATAAGGGATTATGAAAGATTCAATTACATCAGGAATGTAGGTAGGAAAGTTACGTTGACCCGGCCCGGCAATAATGGTAGATTATCTTTAGGGCTCGGCCAACACCACTCCCAGTTTACGACTGATGGGGAAATATCATGTTCAAGTTAATTCCCTTGAAGCCGGCAAAAATGTGATAAAATAATGTGATAAATGTCCCTATCGAGATCCGAAGGCGCTTTTGTATGGTGACCTGATTACAAGTTTTGTTGCTCCCGACATGTATGTGTAATCAGGATGTGTTATTAAAAATTGCATTTCTCTATCTCATGATCATGAAGTCATTTATAACGGGATTAACAACATTTTTGATCAGGTACCATTTTAATGAGCTTGGAAATATTACATTATGTTTTGCAAATTATCGTTAAATGTAAGTTCAATTTCGGAATGGAAACCTAATTTCGGAGAATCAAGAACGTGACTGTTCAGAATTTCCTAGTAGTTACTTGCGAATAATATCCCTAAAATTCGAACTACAATAGCTAGCGACACACAAGTATTTAATTACTGATCAAAATTCCAGATAATGCGGAACCAGAAAATCTATTTTACGAACTAAGTTGTGCCCTCTCGCCCCAGAGAATCCAGAGATTGGGAACGTACTGTTTAGCTAGAACCTCATTAATAAAAATATTAAGCATCCATAAGTATCTCACTTTCATCATCATCTGCCTAGCCTTTTCCCAACTATGTTGGAGTCAGCTTCCAGTCTAACCGGATGCAGCTGAATACCAGTATTTTACATGGAGCGACTGCCTATCTAACCTCCGCAACCCAGTTATTGGGTAATACGATACCCCTTGGTAAGACTAGTTGTCAGACTTTCGAGCTTCTGACGACCCGTGACGACTGTCAAAGATTTACGTATGACAGCCGGGACCAACGGCTTAACGTGATTTTCGAGGCACCTATCCACGAATCAACCGCGGTAAGCGTAGCTTAACCTGATGAATCGACCCATGCGGCTGTTATAACTTAGCCACGAGCCATAAGTATCACACTTTATCAGCGATTATTTTGACCTCAACAGATAATATCGTGGGATGTTGTTGGCGACTGTACCCAGGACTAGTCGTCAATTGCCGCTATGTTCACAGCAGCGTTGTTAACCTTACAGGTCTTTGTCAATACCACTAATTACGTAACTTTAGGGCGTGATTGTACTATATGCTCAAACTTCTGAAGCCATTATTGAAATGGGAACCCAAATACTGCAGGTTTATTCATAAATGCACTAATGAAAATGTTTCGGGAGACCCATTTTCATTTAGCTTACCTTGACTATTTAGGGAAAACTGATTCGTTCTTGTTCTTCTTCGTCATTCCTTCAAACTTCTCCGCTGAGGATCACAACCACATACAATGCTTCTCCAAGTTATGCGGTTGTCATTACTGATTCATTACACATTCCGAATCGTCTCGTCTTTTCAGAAGGACAAAATATTTTAGACTGAAAAATTGAAGCTGAAGTCAATCCCCTTTATGCAGATATTATACTTGATTCCAGTACAGAATGACTATAAACAGGCTTAGTTCCAACTCCAGTTTATGCCCAAAGAAATTCTAAACATAAAATCCTATTTTGTCGGACTTTATTGAGGGCAATCCTAAAAGCGATAGCGGGGTTACGGATTTACCCAACGCCCACTACCAAGCACAGATAAAAATTAAGGGGATTTACGTAGGTCCAGCGTAAAATCACAAACATAGCAACACGGTTGTATTGCCCGGACAGAGCTGTATGGTACACCTAAATTGTTATTTTAATTTTCATTGTCATTATGTATAATTCAATCTATGTACCTATATTGCTTACAATCCTAAATGCCTATTGATTGGTAGAAGACACTGACTCCTGTAACACTGGTGTTGTTATCTAGCGGAAGAGTCAGGGCTTCACTTTGTTCATACACATTTTTTATACCAATAAAGCAATTATTATAATTGCGTTTATTAATTTGTATACTTATTAAATATATTTTTATAAAAATATAAAAAATTGCGGTTCGCCAGTATCGGGAGCAGGGTCCAAGCTACCGGTTGTTAAGGCTGCAGAGACAGGAACCTATTGTTATTATAGATTTCGTCAGTTGTATTATGTCCCATGTAATAGGGGGCGAACCTTTTGCCATCAACCAGGTGCACATACAGACTCCGGTCAACTACTGAGAAATTCCTGACCCGGAGACCCGATCCTACCCGACCGGGAGAACTAATCCAAGACTCAATCTTCAGCTGCAAAACAAAAATTATGACAATTTTATTTGCAATGATGACAAAGATTTTAAAACCATGTCGTATTTATAGAGACATCTCGTCATTCACCATGAATTTTATTGGTGCGTAACCTCATTAGTTGAACGAACTATAATTGACACACCGGCTGACCTGTCAATTAAATGCGCTCATGGGTTTCATTCGTTCTTTCTCTGAAATATTCGGACGCCATTGTGATAGTGTTTACTTAGCAAAATATTAAATCAATGTTTGTTTTAATTAACGTAAAATAAAAAATTGAAAGAAAATACGTCAAAGCCAGAATTTTTGTGTTTCCATCTTTTTTTTTGGACAGAATATGGACATCGACGCGAAAACTGTACCCATGAACTCAGTCCATGAATCTGAACACTGCGTTAAAAAATTTCGTCGGTTATTTAAAAAAAATCTGCTGTTCCATACATTTTGACCGCGTAGGTATTGCACTTTTCTATGAAACACCAGATTTTTTTTTTATAACCGACGAACAATTTCAACGGTGGGGGGGTTCAGATTCATGTCCCTGCCACCCTGTATATACAGAGACACCGATCTGTTTTAATTTGTCCTAAAACTTTCATAGCCATATAATTATTTAGTTGACAAATCAGAAACCATTATACTAAAAACACGGCATAAATTACATGAGATATGGTTCTTAGTTTTTATCTGTTACGTCACATCTCTTAAGACAGACAGCTCGAGAATAGGATTTCTCGAGCTGTCTGTCTTAAGAAATGTCCTTATTTTTTTTTTTTACTTTAGTTTAGTTTGTGAACAAGAAAATCGACGCCGCTAGCTCATTAGTTTCGGCTGTAGCAACCGAAACTCATGAGCCATTGGCTTTATTTTATTCATAGGCACGCAGCTTCGCACACAAAGATCTACTGTAATGTATCTCGTTTCTCTTCTAAATTATAATGTACACACATTATGCTTAGTTAGTTCTGAAATTTTATGTACAGACTCAGCTCTAATTAGTCCATCCGATATGATTCTGTGTTGCCATGACATGTAGTAAGGTCTCATCACCTACACATTTGA
This sequence comes from Agrochola circellaris, assembly GCA_914767755.1. Classification (NCBI taxonomy): domain Eukaryota; kingdom Metazoa; phylum Arthropoda; class Insecta; order Lepidoptera; family Noctuidae; genus Agrochola; species Agrochola circellaris. Next base: position 8,386,209 of record OU611839.1, on the reverse strand, counting down.
ATGACTTGTTCTTGGTTTTATTTCAATCTTTTAATAAAATATGCTACTGAACGATTGGGGAAAAAATAGTAGAGCAACGAAATCGAAGATTCATGAAAATATATTGTGATTTCTTTCAGAATATTTGATGATCTCTGATGCATTGGAAGGCTTCCTTTACAAATATACGTGACTCGAATGATTCTGGTAAATTGGACAACGAGGTTACTATATATTGATTCTTTTGTAGATACGTGTTTGTTCGAATAGCTCGTCTTTATTTCTGGATAAACAGAAGGATGATATTAAAACGGTGAAGGAAAACATCGTGAGCAAACTGGCATGCCTAAGAGATATTTCTCGACGGCATGTGAAGCCTAGTCAGAGGCCCATTGGACGGCTTTAAAACTCTGACACCAGGTTAGACACTAACCACACGAAAAAGAAAGAAGAAGGATTTAATAACTAGCAAACCTACTAAAATAATGTACGGTTAGTATTATGTAAGTAGCTATAGAAACTTACATAAGTCTAGGTATATAAGTAGCGATATACTTTGTCATAGTTATTAATTTTATCAGTGCAGTTTGGCCAAAATGGCGAATGCCTATATAATTATCTCAAGGCGTAAATCATTATAATTAATTAAACAATTCAGTTTCAAGGTTTTTTTAATACTTTTCATACGTCCGTCAATCGTATTCGTTGCAAAAACAACTAATAACGTACGGTACCAAGGTATCTAAACCGATATCACATTAATTTTGATACGTTGGTAGATAAGTACAAAAATATCTTATCTTTATTTTTTAAATAATACGTAAGTTTAAGAGATAACTTAGTTCTAACTTTCTTATCGATAATGTAAAAAGTTTACATACCTGAACAAAACAAGCCGACGAACAAAACTGCAGTTAAACACCACCTCATGTTGATGTTTCCGAACGAAACTTACACAATACACGTCATAGAGAACTTTAGCAGCGTTCCTTTTACGAAACTTGTACTATTCCTTTTTTAAACGAGGGGAAACTTTTACGCGGAGCTGTGAACCGTGGGACTAGATGCGGCAGTCTGCGACGGTACCAAACGATGAACTACCGACAACCGCGATCATCCGGCAGGAACGAACTCGCAACCTTTTGACACGCATGCGCGAACTAATGACCTCCCCCCTATTAAAAATGATAATAAAACTGCTCTGAAAATGTATTTGATCATTGGTAGCGGCGTGACATAACCTAGGTATTAAAGTTGGAATTAGTTAACAAAATGTTATTTCGGTGTTTAGGACTCATACTTGAGTCAGAAACACCGATAACATTTTGTTTGATAACAGTGACCGTTCGACCGACACGAAAATGAATTTAATTTGTTCATTTTAGTACTAAGTGTTCTTTGATAACCATAATGTGTTTATTAAATTATTTTATTTTATTATTGTTTTTGTACAGTTATATAAATACCTAAGTATTGCAGCAGAAATCTTTGCGATTGAGTACCACGTAGGTGTCACCATCTATTTCTAAGTAGCTTATCCACTCTGAAATGACGCGCCCCACCAATTACGCATAGAAATCCGTACTATCGTGTGCGTAAATGCGGTGGTGGGGCGCGTCATTTCAGAGTGGACAAGCTATAGCGTTGCTGTAGTCGCGTTTGAAGAGTATGTATTAATTGCAGGCACATGAGAAATATTTTATCTACTCTCATATCGTAAAGGTTTAATTATAAAATAAAAAATAGTAACTTGATGAAAGTACTCTATCTAACTGCTACTCTAACAAAATTAAAAGTTATTTTTTAACACACTTCCATAACAATATAATGCTTTAAAATTAGGGATGGGCCGAAATTCGTTTTATATTTGGTTTAACCCAACTTCAAATGCCGAACATTTGATACAAAAAAATAATTAAATAACTCAACTGTTTTGACTAAAATAATAAAACCAACCCAGTAAAACAAAACATAATAACCCATTTATTTATTGTTTCTTATTGAAAAATTAAATATATTCTAAACATTATCAAAATTTTGACATCTAAGCATTGAAATAAATCGCCAAAAATCACTATTTTTTAATATTTTTTTTTTTACTTGTACTGTCCCACTGATGGGCAAAAGTCTCCCCATACTTCGACATTCATCTTTGTCTTCTGCCTTTTCCGGCCAATCTTATCACCTACTCGTATTTAAAATTTACCAAGGGCATGTTATGGTGCAAAAACACCAAGTAGTTCTGCGTTATCAGGCAGGAGTCTGTTACGTTTTTGTTCATATACATTTCCTCCGCACCAATAATTAAAGTGAGCGTGTAAAAAAGATTGGACGTGTCACTCTCGAGCAAGCGCGTCGAAAATAACCGATGTTCGGTCGAAATTCGGCCTAACATTTTTATTTTCGCTGGATGTTCGGCCGTAGTTCGTATTCGGTTCAAACCACATTGGGCCCATCCCTATTTAAAATAACTTATTTTTCTTTTAAAGTACACACAGCTCAACCATTGGGTCTCAATTCAAGGGTTTTAGTTGCCGTCGACGAATAAAATAATTACAATAGTGATAGATATTATAGATAAATAATGGGTAGGTATTTAGTTATAATGTACCTACATGTATTAAATAGAAAAAACTGGACAAGTGCGAGTCGGTACAAACCTGTAGGTATATAGGTAAGTATTAAGCTTAAAATTATTAAAATTATTTTTATTATATGATGTAACTAAAAATGTATGCTTTTCGCGATTTTTCCTTTAAGCTTCGTGCAGACCAGCACGATGCGACGCCGCGACGCGACTCGGACAATACAATTTCTAAGAAATCTTGACGGTATAACAATAACCGGTGTCGCGTCGCGCGACAAGTCGCGCTGGTCTGCACAAAGCTTTATCTGTGCTATATATAAGACGTCGCTTCGTACCAAATTTCAAGATTCTGAGTTCACGGGAAGTACCCTGTAGGTTTTGATTCCCTTGCCGTGTCGAAAATTTGCAGCATAAACGGCTGTATCTTTTGATTGCGTTAGCTTAGAAGCTTGATTTTTTCACAGCTCCAAGGAACAGTAGACTTGAGTATTTGATATGAATTTCAGCTTGATACCTTCACGCGTTCCTGAGAAAAAGGGTCTTGACAGACGGACAACAAAGTGATCCTATAAGGGTTCCATTTTTTCCTTTTGAGGTACGGAACCCTAAAAACTAAAAATATTACAACAATAAAAACATTTTTTTCTGCGTTTGGTCAACTGTGATATTTCTGACTATTGTACCGACCAACGGGCGTTTCTAGACAATCTGTGGCGAACAATGGCGGCGCGTCATTGTAACTGATGGGTTGTTGCTGTGGAGCTTACCCCCTTAGAATACTTATTGGATTTTTTGAAAAAATTGCATGGATTTAGATAAAGTAGTGTATGAAACTGCACGTAACTAAGCACCTCTGTTATGTAACAATTTCATAAACTTCTCAGTAGCAGCCCGGAGTCTGGATTTGTGCCCGGTTGCTGGGAATAGGCACGTTCCCTATAAAAAAAGCTCGTGCAGACCAGCGCGACACGACGACGCGACGCGACTCGAACAATAGAATTTCTAAGAAAACTTCACGGTATAACAATAACCGGTGTCGCGTCGCTCTGTTGCGTCGCGCTAGTCTGCACGAAGCTTAACATGGGACTTAAACATAAATAGCGAGGTATGGGTGTACCATAGGTACACCTCTGCCTAGTATCTAACCCTTAGTGGAAAACAGGCGTGATGTACTGTTACGTCATGTTCATACTATCTACTACTATAATTGGAACATTTTTATGGCGTTACAAAATCAAAACGTTAACATTATCTAGGTAGGTACCTAATGAAGCTGACATTATTTATTTGGAAGACAATTATGATTTTCGTATCTGCTTTAAAAAAAAAACTGCTAGATAGAAACTTGACGTATAAACTGCATTATGGGATAAAAACACCACCATTGCAAAGTCAGGGAAATTAATTGCGAACCAAATTGAAAACCTATTTAAATCCGTGTGGGTTATATCCATTGGAATCACAACTGTCATAATAGGACACAAATTGACGTATGGTGTCAATTTACTTATCCTATATCTATTATACAACCTTAGTTTTTGTTTACCCTAAGCCTCTGGTCATTGTACTCATCAATATGAATAACTTTCACTATGGGACCGAAGCTGAAATCGCGAAAAAAAAATCAGCTGTTCCCTATATTTATGTTCGTATATTTCGTCGAAATGTAGGGAACAGCAGATTTTTTTTACGCGATTTCATCGTCGTGGTATATATCTCTATATATTATAAAGGCAGTGTATAGAGTGCCGCTTGCGGCATTCTATCACTATCGGGTATAGCACGGTTATATTGCTGTAAGCAGCATTCTAGTACATCATCTAGTACATCATTTTAAAAAGCCGCCAGTGGTAACATAGTACGGTACGACAGTGCTATGAACTTAACAGTAACATAGTACGACTGTGCCATGAACTTACTACCGAAAATAATGTTTATTGGTTTGTCCGGCACCACTGCACTCTTCCCAAAGTGCGCAAAACTATAGGTGCCGAGAAAAAGTCGCCAAAGTTTCTTTCGGGATTTGTAGAATAGTGTGAGTATTAAGGTTGGGAAAGATCACGTAGCGGGTCTAAATTTGTTTCCAAGCATCAGCTCCGATGGCGGGGTCTTTGCATGTTCACTCGCTTCGCTTGCTCACTAGACCCCGCCATCCCCTTTAAACTCCACCTGTCCGAGTCAGGGCGCCCCAAGTCCCGAACTTGCTTCGCTCGCTCTCGCATCCTATGTTCTCCTAGTAACAGTAGCAGTAACAATGCCTTTTGTACGTACACAAAATGACAATTTTATTGCGCTAACCTCAACACTCAACCAAAATAACAAGTGACAATACAGTGCTTACGGCACTTTAAACGAGTCTAAGGAGCGCCACTATTATGCCGCAAACTGCGGCACTTTATCCGATACTGATAGAATGTCGCACACTATACAATGTAAAATTTAATTCGATTGCATCCTCTTAAGGGGTCATTGTACCCATCATTATGAACAATTTTCACTATTTTTTTTTTTTTAGGATGGGAAATTATCAAATAACTTCTCCCGCTCTGGGTGGAGCGGGAAGGCGTGTCAGACTTTTACTGACTAAAACCCACCCGTGTTCCTTCCGTTGCCTGTGTGCCGAGGTCGCGATATCCCTTTCAGACAAACCCGCAACCCCGGCAGGCATTGGCCCTTCCGGACCCCGTCAGTTGGTGCTGACATCTCTTTGAGGCGCGCGTGGAACACAACGCGCCGTCGACCCGGGCCTGGTCCCTATCGGACGGCGAGCTACCCATTGCTCACCGTCCGCAAGCCCGCGCCTACGGTGGCCGGAAGTCGGCTCGCGACTCCCGACGCCCGGGGCGTCTCCTGCGGCGACTAGGGGCGCGAGGGGTCGCATTTTGCCTCTCCCTCGCGCGCTCCGCCTCCTCCTTCGCGAGCATTACTGCTTCGCAGAAGGAAGTGACGGCCTCCCATGCACTCTCGCTCCGGACCATGGCCTGAACCAGGGCCGGACGCGAGAGATCGCCGCCGCCGATCGCCTCCGTGAGGACACGGCGGTGCTCCGCCCAAGCTGGGCAGACCTCCACCGTATGCTCCACCGCGTCCTCCGGGCGATCCACACAGTGGTGACACCCGGGCGTTTCCTCCCGCTTTATCCTGAACAGGAACCTCCCGAAACAACCATGTCCGGTGAGGACCTGTGTCAGGCGGAAGGTGAGGACGCCGTGGCGCCTCTCTAGCCACTCCTCAAAGAGGGGACTTATCGCCACAATTGTGGCGTGCCCAAAGATGGGGCCAACCCTGAGATCGCGAAAAAAAATCTGCTGTTCCATAGATTTATGTTCGCATAGCTCGTTATAATGTAGGGAACAGCTGATTTTTTTTCGCGATGCGGTTTTCTCTCATCATTTAGTTACCTAATTACATTATTAATAAACTAACATAACCTACTAATATTATAAATGTGGAAATTTGTATGTTTGGATGTTTGTTATTCAATCACGCAAAACGGCTGAACAGATCTAGATGAAATTTGGCACACAGATAGTTTATAACCTGGATTAACATATAGAATACTTTTTATCCCGATAGTACGTTCCCGCGGGATAATTTCCGACCTACACGCGGGCGAAGCCGCGGGCGAAAGCTAGTAACTAATAAATCTCGATTTTGTGTCAAGTCTTAAAAACCGTGCCAAGCAGCGGTTGCAGGTAAATAATAATTCGATAGAAGAATGAACACAAAGCGATATCAACTTACATTTCTTATGCAATTATCTATACTATGTAGAAGCTAGGCGTGTGCTACAACTACATGAAACTTTACTGAAGTTAGTCTTCAGAACAATAAACGCTCCTTTGAAATCTGTGCGTAATATGAACCCTCACTGTCTCGTAACTTTTAACAATTTAAAGACTTAAAATACTTAAATATTAAACTCAGTGTCTCATCTTATAACGAGATATAATTTTACATCGGCTCACAAAGGTTCAGACAACCTCGACGCGACTCTAGTAGCACAATATCTATGAAAACTGTTTTACCAGAATCGCGTCGCAAAGTCGCGTCGCACCTTTCTGCGGGGAACAAGTAAAAGGTATGTTTCTTTAAAACTGTTTTAATTGTGTATTTACAGTATAGTACCTGGGCGACCGAGCTCTGCTCTGGTGAAAGTAGAGAATCCTCAATAGTATAGGATAGATCATACTAATACTATGTATAGTACATACTAATTCCATGCTGACATGATACATGATAGAAGGTACTTACTAATTCCATGCCGACATGATAGTACGTACTTACTAATTCCATGCTGACATTATAGGAGGTACTTACTAATTCCATGCCGACATGATAGTACGTACTTACTAATTCCATGCTGACATTATAGGAGGTACTTACTAATTCCATGCTGATATGATAGGAGGTACTTACTTATTGCATGCTGCCCTGTCATTATTCTAAGGTAGCCATCTTGTTCAAAACTTTGGGCGACCGAGCACTGCTCGGGTGAAAATACGACGGAGGAAACGAATTTTCCCAGATATGAGACCTAGCTAGATCGATTTTTACCTAGGATATTGCAACTTTCATCGAATTCGTTAGAGCCATTTTCGAGAACGTGATTACAAATATAATACCAGCCTGTTACTGTCCCACTGCAGGGCAAAGGCCTCTTCTCATACAGAGAAGGCACGAGCATTGATCACTACGCTTGCTCAAGATGGGTTGGTGATTTCAGACTTATATTAACTACTAGCTTTTGCCCGCGACTTCGTCCGCGTTTCCGTCGTTTTTCGTAAAAAAGTACCATATGTCCTTCCTCACGGTTCAGTGGTTTCGATGTAACAGACAGATTAACTTTCGTATTTTAGTAGGGAAATATAATATGTCAATCCACAATACTGTTGAAAAATATCGCAATAAGGAACCGCAGAATATTATTATTAATAGCTGTGCCCGCGACTCCGTCAGCGTGTCACTCCTTGTATGTTATTAAGTTAATGTATTGGTAATATTGTTTAGATCACTTTCACATGACACTTAAAATCTAAGTGCCTATTTAAACTAAAATATTCTAATAGAATTATACCCAGAAATATGTACAACTTACAACAAAAAAAGAAATGAAAATAAAGCTGAAACGCCTGTGCAATACTATCTACCTATACCTACTTAACTTAAAAATAAATACCTGTAACTACTATAATTAATAAAACTATCTACGCTTTCACCTACTTAAAACAAAAATAAAATTGAACATAAATTAGCCAAAACTTACCTATCGGTATCTAAAAATCTATGCGTACTACTTCTACTACTACTACTACTTCACCTAAAAAGAAATAAAATGCAAAGTATTAATAATTTGTAATTTGAACGAATATTTAAACACTACCAAAACAACTAATACCTATTTTATAAAATAACAACAAAAGAAATTCAAATAAACTATTTAAAGACTAAAAGTCGCGCTGATAAGCACGGTTTGTTAATATCAATTATTGTCTGTCAATAAGGTCGAACGCTCTGAACGCATCAACAGCCAAATATTGAATGCATGAAGCTCGCGCTCGGACCTCCCGCCATTTTATACCCTACCGCCACGACCCGCGTCGAGCGCGGCAACCGTTACACAAAAATAATCCTTAAGGCATGATTCACTATTCACGCGCGACGGCGCGATGGCTTATTAGCGTATTTCATGTATAAGTTTGGTGTTTCTATACCGATTACTATGATTATTTTTTTATTGAATAGGTAATAATATTAACTTCTTTTAATTAGGGATGAGTGAGAGTATTATAAACGTAAGAGTAAACAAATATAATCAGAAAGCTCCGAACTGCTAAGCTACCGGGGGTTACACGTGTTATTGTGAGTCAACCATTAAAGATAGACATATGCTGTTGTGGGATATTTTTTAGATAATTTTATGTAGAACATTTCCGTCATAAATGATTTCTATGTAGCTTTAACCATTAAGGCTTTACACGCGACGGAAGCTTAAAAAATGGAGCAACTTCTCCCGTTTTCCTAACATTTATCTTCACTGCTCTGCTCCTATTGATTGTAGCGTGATGAAATGTATACTATAACCTCCCCAGGAGTATGAAGAATAATTGTACCAAGTTTCGTTAAAATCCGTCCAGTAGTTTTTGTTTCTATAAGGAACATACAGACAGACAGACAGACAGACAGACAAAAATTTTACTGATTGCATTTTTGGCATCAGTATCGATCACTAATTACCCCCTAATAGTTATTTTGAAAATATATATCATGTACAGAATTGACCTCTCTACAGATTTATTATAAGTATAGATAAGTTCAGGTTTCCTCACGATGTTTTCCTTCACCGATGTCAGAAATGTCCAAGATGAACTCAGAAAGTCATATGAATTGAAAAAGTCACATTGATACTTGTGCGGATTTGAACCCACAACCTCGTGCATGAGAGGCGAGACGATTACAAATATATACAGGGTGTCAGGGACATCGACGCGAAGCCGGTTACCATGGATTCAGTACATGATTCTGAGCCCCTCTGCGTTGAAATTTATCGTCGGTTATTAAAAAAAGAAACAGCTGCTCCATACATTTTGACCGCGTAGGTATTGCACTTTTCTATGAAACAGCAGTTTTTTTTTTTTATAACTGACGAAAAATTTCAACGCAGGGGCCTTCAGAATTATGTACTGACCCCATGCTAACCGGCTTCACGACGATGTCCCTGACACCCTGTCTATATACAAATATTGCTCATTTAATAGTATAGGATCAATGACGTATTATATATAGACACGTCATAAACCAACATCGCGGCGCTTAAAAACGGCGAAAATACTAGATAGCTACTTATACGCGTGAAGAAAGGGAAAGAAAATATGACACCGTACGGGGTGCCTGTTGCTAGAGGGAGATAAAACAAACGTAGTGTCGCGCGACAGGTTGGTGCGTAACTAAGCGCGATGTGGCCAATTGGCTTCATTTCATGTTGTCATTTTAGAGTGCGGACAACGTATCTATAGTTTTATATATAATTGTATAGGATACGTTATTGTACACCACAAAAATAAATCAAACAACACGAACCGAAAACTGGTAATGTCTTTTTGTCCATGCGATAGTTTTTTGTTTTTTACTAACCGGCATTTGCTGCTGACTCACTGAATAGACGATAGCTCTTCTAAATATCATCATCAACGTCATCATTAACTGCCCTTATCCCAATTGATTTGGAGTTGGCCAAACATGTCTTTTTCTTCCATACTTCTATATGAGTGGTCATTTCGGTAGTCACCCCTTTCTAGCCATATCAACCTTCACGCAGTCCATCCATCGGTTCTCTGGTCTTCCCTTACTTTTATAGCCATCCATATTTATACTCTAAAAATTCCCCACGACAATTTCCCATTTCTTCCCATCTCATGCGCAACTCTTCTTAAATTACACTTACAAACACTTACAAAACAAAGAAAAATGTTTCACGAAAAATCTTGTTATTGAATAAGTATTATCACTGATAGTTATCTACAAAGTATTTCTTTGTTTGTAAATAAATAGAGCAATAGATTATATCATGGACCTATTAGACATGTATTATTACGCTAATACGACCAATCTAAAGAACACATCATAAAATTATCTGTAATAGAAAATAATAATTACCTAATGGTAAATGAAAATGTTGATAGCGAAAATATTATCTAGTGTTGATAAAATGGACAATGTCTAGCATTAATAAAAATTGGAAAGAAACCGTCAAACAGTCAGCAAGTACAACATATATAAATATGTTTTTAACACATAAATGCTCAATTAATTTCTGTACAAAATAAATTTTATCCAAAATTCAAGTCATTTATTCTAACTAGGCTGAGAATCAGCACTTTTCGAACGTCAAAATTAAAAGAAAAAAAAAGAAAGTAAATACGTTTATTTGCGGTACACATGACGCAAAGAAAGAACAAAACACGAAAATAAACAGTTTGGCGGAAAATATGCGTCACGTCCACGCAAAACGGCCATCGCTAAGCATAATGCTGCGACCCAATGCGAGACAGAGCCCCAACGCTGGTTGGTTGGTTGGTGGCTGGTTGGTGAATTACATAAGACAGTCCCCGAAACGCCCACCCTTCACCACTTCCTAGTGCTTTAGCTGGGAAGAAGAAGTGGCGCAACAAACTCCCCAGTAGCACTGCTGTCTGTTCAGTTGGAAAAACTTGATTCTATATAATAGTACTTATGCAAAAATATTTTACATTACCACAAATTGCAATACAACTCATAAAATAAAAACATTTTAATGAGTAAATTATGTCAATAATAAATGAAAATAAAATTTTAATAAATTTATTTTTATTAAAATAAAACAAACTAAAATATATGAGCTCATATACTCGTAGTGTCATGTAGTCTTTGATTCTAAATCACTTGTTTGTTGCTTGCATTGGAGTAAAGCTGCGTTGTAGGCACCACTGCGTTAGAAAACGATTAATACAGCCTGTATTAATGATTATAATTCTTGAAATACTTATTTATTACTGTCGCGAATTATATTTTGATCATAATACATCCTGACGCTGACCTGCAAACTGCAAAAATCTGAAGAAATTTTGAATTACGCGGGTTACCTTAGCGCATCCCCCTTAAACGATCTCTATATTACCTTGTAAGTATGGATACCTATTATTATTTGCAACGACCCTGAAGCTTCTGATAATATTATGTTTATCGATTGATTGATTTCTTAGATAACACACATATTCAATCGAAGGTTTTTTTTAACTCAAAAATAATGTCATATTGTTAGATTATAATCTTAGTAGTAGGTAATAACTGTAAGTTATTATCTTTACTTTTCTTGACTAAATATACATCACGTACTAACTGTTTTACGCGACTTTATCTGGGTGTATTTTGTATTGAAAGGTGCTCCCCCACCGGGAGCATTCGCCTGTTATGTAACGTTACAAATTCGATTTTGTGCATTAAGTTACAATTACAATACTGCGTCCTTGGCATTACGTTACAATACTGCCTCCCTGACTGACGAGCATTCGCCTGTAATGTAACATTTCAGATGAAATATTACTGACATTGCGCACTGTAATGCTCGGTTCTCCTCCCTCACTGATGTAATGCTCGAATTGTATCATTACAGATTGGGCACTGTAATGCTCGGTTCTCCTCCCTCACTGATGTAATGCTCGAATTGTATCATTACAGATTGGGCACTGTAATGGTCGGTTCTCCTCCCTCACCGATGTAATGCTCGAATTGTATCATTACAGATTGGGCACTGTAATGGTCGGTTCTCCTCCCTCACTGATGTAATGCTCGAATTGTATCATTACAGATTGGGCACTGTAATGGTCGGTTCTCCTCCCTCACTGATGTAATGCTCGAATTGTATCATTACAGATTGGGCACTGTAATGGTCGGTTCTCCTCCCTCACTGATGTAATGCTCGAATTGTATCATTACAGATCGGGCACTGTAATGCTTGGTTCTCCTCCCTCACTGATGTAATGCTCGAATTGTATCATTACAGATTGGGCACTGTAATGCTCGGTTCTCCTCCCTCACTGATGCTCGACTCTAAACGTTACATTACAGGCGAATGTTCCCGGTGAGGGCACCTGAATACAAATATTCGGGATCAAAACTAACCTATGTCCCAGGCTACCTATCTGTCAAACATAACGATCAGCCGGTCGATTCTGTAAAAATATCATCTCGAAACTTAGGAGGTTAGTTTAATTACATATGAGATAAAAAATAAAGTAGAATCCACTATGAGCTATGTTCACAAATATGATCAATTGTTACAGCCGGTCGATTCTGTAAAAATATCACCCTGAAACTTAGGTGAAGTGAGCATGAAGTGAGCTGTCAATAGTGTTAATTCCTAGGGATTAACACGGATGCTAGCATCAGCCGGTCGATTCTATGACAGTGACAGCTCACTTCACCTAAGTTTCAGGGTGATATTTTTACAGAATCGACCGTCAGTTCAGTGGTTTAAGTGTGAAAAGGCAACAAACAAACAGAGTACAGTTCGCATTTGTATCTTATAAAATAAATAAAAATATTAGTTTGGATCAGATAACATTACGCCTGGATTCCCCGAGGCGGTAACATAACAAAGGTGTCAAGGCCATTCGAACCAATTGAAATTATTCATGTTTTCGAATATCGATGACTTGAAATGAATTGAATAACGAACGTTCCAGACACTTATTTATCCTTATTCCCTGAGGGGCCAAACTGAGCCGTCTCCAAGCAGTTCTATTATGTGCCAAGTTATTTTGGGTCAGCAAGTGAGTGGCCCTCATAACTTATCCACTTGGAAGAGCTACACGAAGAGACTGCCAAGTTTCTTGCCGTATGCGTCAATCTCGACCGAACTGACCTACAACGGGAGGATAACCAAAATAGTATCTCATTTTAACGGCATAGTTATGTGTCGACATGAAATAGAGTACACGAAGTATACATCTATCTCTATAAATATTATAAATTAAAGTCTAAGCCTGGAAGAGATCGCAATAAGCGATAAGCCGCCCATTGTATATTTTGTAGTGTATTACTTTTTCTTTTTGTAATGTATAATCTGGTGTACAATAAAGTATATATAAATAAATAGAGTTGATTTTTAGGGTTCCGTACCTCAAAAGGAAAAAGCAGAACCCTTATAGGATCACTTTGTTGTCCGTCGGTCTGTCTCTCAAGACCCTTTTTCTCAGAAACGCGTGGAGGTATCAAGCTGAAATTAATATCAAATACTCAAGTCTACTGTTCCTTAGAGCTGTGATAAAATCAAACTTCTAAGCCAACGCAATCAAAAGGTACAGCCGTATGGTAAAGGTATGCTGTAAATTTTCGACACTCGCAAGGGAATCAAAACCTACAGGGTACTTCCCGTGAACTCAGAATCTTGAAATTTGGTACGAAGCAACGTCTTAAAGCACAAATAAAGGAAAAATTGCGAAAAGCATAATTTTTTAGTTACATCATATAATAAAAATAATTTTAATAATTTTAAACTTAATGCTTATATACCTACAGGTTTGTACGGAGCCCTCGGTGCGCGAGTCCGACTCGCACTTGGCCGGTTTTTATCTATCTGTGTGACTGTTTTCTTTTGAATTTCACCATCGTTTAGAATATTTAAAAAAAACAAATTAAACTTACATGTAATACAGAATTTTCAGAATGTTTTGTCTAGTCGTAAAAACCTTGCGAAGCAAGGGCTGATCGCTAGCTTGTTTTAACTTAAACGATCTCTCGCACTGGACGGCCATAACCACGGCCAGTGGTCGCAGCGACCGGGTAAACTATAGAAATCGATACGATATCGCACACTTGGTCGCAACGGCCAACTAGCCACAGATCATGTAATATCCTAGACGGCCACGACTGGCCTGAGTCGTGGCCGTCTAGTGCGCGAGATCACTAAGTCACAGGCATGTCTTGATTAGGAGGACCGAGCGTCATATAGTTATATAGTTTGGAGAACTCAAAGTTGATAATTTTTTAGTCTTGGTTAATATAGTAGGAAGTTATAATGCTGCTGTGCCCTGCGGATGCCAGTTATTATTAACAAAATAAAACAAGACAGTACGATTTTTAGGGTTCCGTACCTCGAATGGAAAAAACGGAACCCTTATAGGATCAGTTCATTGTCCGTCCATCTGTCTGTCAAGACCCTTTTTTCAGGAACGCGTGGAGGCATCAAGTTGAAATTAATGTCAAATACGTAGGTCTATGGTCTCTTGGAGCTCTAAAAAAATCAAGGATCCAAGTCAACGCAATAAACGCAATAAAAAAAACGGCCATTTATGCGACATATTTTGATACTCGCAAATAAATCAAAACCTACAGGGTACTTGTACCCTGACCTAGAATCATGAAATTTGGCAAGAAACCAGGTCTCATAGCACATGTAAAGGAAAAAGTCGGAAAATAGTTAATTTGTAGTAGCACATTTTTTTTACTGTGACCAACGGCTTAACGTGCTTTCCGAGGCGCGGAGAAGTCTCGGTATGTAAAGATGGTCACTCATCCACAGATCAACCCCGGTAAGCGAAGCTTAACCTGATGGATCGACCCGTGCGGCTGTTATTACTTAGCCACAAGCTCCTACTGATATCTACCATAGATGGATATTTACATACTAATTGTATCATATTTTTGCACAAATTACTGTACTTAAAGAAAAGAAAGAAAAGTAAGTTTATTTGTCACAAAACACGTGCATAAAAAAAAGATAATAAACTCGAGTAGAAAATAAGAAAATAAAACACAATAGATTTAAATACAATAACGAGCACAAAACAGAAATAGTCGGCAGCAGCTGGCACGTCATGACTGTGACAAGAAGGCTTCCACTCAGCGCTGTGCTGATTTTCAGTGGTCACCCGAAAAAGACTTACGGAGACCAAGTCAGGTTTAATGAATTATACATAAATATAAAATAAAAAAACGTCAAAACCAAAAACGCTTACGTCATGACAAAACCACAAATGGTTTCGTCAATTTCCTCTCGAAAATCGCTGAGCACATTCTGAAACAATAAGGAACCAAGAATGTTACTGTTAATATTACTACGTGCAATTACCGTTGGGTCGACTTACACCCTTTCTGGTGTCATGAGGCTAAATTGCTCCGGGTCGCGACCCTTTCACAAGGCTTCAACCACAGCCTGTTGCTACAGGTAACTCATTAGATGGCCCATGATGGCATAAGTAATGGCTTTGATGGTTATATACAAAAGGTGAACAAGGGATCGGTACTTTTTTGGATTGATATTTGGTACGCTTTTATCCTAATACCGACCTGATGTAATTTTTAACCCCCGACGCAAAAAGAGGGGTATTATAAGTTTGACAGCTATTTGTGTCTGTCTGTGGCACTTAGCTCTTAAACGGGAGGACCGATTTGAATGCGGTTTTTTTATTTGAAACCTGGTTTTCTAGTGATGGTTCTGTTCATATTTTATCAAAATCAGTTCAGCCATTTGAAGATTATCAGTTGTTTTCTAGTTGATGAATGGATATGAGCTTCTTTTACAGGTCTGATCGATTTTAAATGTGGTGTGCTATTACTTCAATGATATTAGAAGAACATAATAACCTTGAACTGATGCTGCAGCATCACCTGGAATTTGAATTAGGATACCCAACCCCGTTACCAACTTACAGCACAGGAATCGTGTTTGAGCTCATTAGAATGATCTCAATGGATAGATTATACAACCTGTTTTTTTTTATATCCCATAACTCTAGGGTTATATTCTGTAGGTAAAAATAATACTAAAACTTCTAGAATAGGTGGTCCAAAAATGCATAGTTTCGGAGATATCCATCAATCATAGTTAAATTAGGTCAAAACTTGTAACCAGTATGACACACAGTTTCATTGATAAATACGAGTAATTCATTTGAATTCAAACCAATCATTCATATTTAAAGCTAAGAAAATGCGACGTTGTCATATTTCACGTAAGGGTGTTTTATGTTAATAATCGTAGCTTTGCCGAATTATTTAGTGGGAAAAATGAAAAAAAGAAAAACGGATGATTGAAACATAATTCATATGCCGGTTGATTCTTTGATATGGTCTCAATCATACCCTAGAGTTATGGGATATAAAAAAAAACAGGTTGTATACATTGATTTTACGTTCTGTGATTACTTCCTCACACACTGCCTTATTAATTGTAAAATTTTAGGAAAATCGTCTGCTTTTCAATGTTTGTAAATATGTGAGAACCATGTATCTATCACATAAGTAATATATTTAATCTTTTTACTTGTTTTGGTATAGTATTTTTTTTAGGTGCGACGTCTTCTCTTATAATCAAATAACTAATGTACCTACATATACAAAATATTGTAAAACATTTTAAAAGAGTAACGGTGGACTTTCTTGCGCATTCTTCTCCATACGAAAAGTACCTTTTGGAAGGGGCGATTAGAATCAATTCAATTCTTTGTAAATTTTGACGTTCAAAGGCCTATTTGAAATAAATGGTTTGACTTTGACTTTGTATAACCAGATGCAGCTGAATATCAGTATTTTACATGGAGCGACTGCCTATCTGATCACCACGATACCCCTTGGTAAGACTGATTGTCAGACTTTTGGGCTTCTGACAGCCTGTGACGACTGTCAAAGATCTACGAATGGCAGCCGGGACAAAAGGCTTAACATGCTTTCCGAGGCACGGAGGGGTAAGCATAGCTAAACCTTCGATCGACAAGACCCTAATAAGATAATATCGCTACCATCCTTGCCAAATTACAATAATATTCAATCACATAACGATACACATCTAATCTATCATCCATTTTAAGACAATCAGCTATCGAAATCTTTCGGCAAAAATTAAACGAGCTTTGATGTGATAAAATAAAGGTTTTTGTCACCCAATTTTCATTCAAAAGAAAATGCTTATCATATTGTGTTATCTGATTTGATAATTAAATGTAGTGAGCTAAGTATAAAAACAAAGGGATTTGCAAATTATGCACAGTAAGGAAACGGTCGATTAAGCATTATGTTGAAGTTGGCCATTCTTTTAGCTGCTGTGGCAGGTAAGTTAGTTTATTTAATTTATTTTATTAGTCTTGTAAATCACGTCTCTATATATAAATAAAAACATCCAAATAAATAAAGTTGAAGTTTGTCTGTAATGTCAAAATAACAGCTTTTTAGTAAATGCATATGGAAGTATATACGAGTCTTATAGTAAAAAACAATTTTCATTAAAACTATTGTCTGACTGTCTGTCTGCTTGTGCGCGGAGAGACGGGGGACAGTGCAGGTTGCTCATTCGTCAACGCTGCCTCTCGCCTCGCTGCGCATTCCTAAGACGCGGAACAGCGGCCTCGGTCAAACTATAGCAATTATTGTTTGTGATATTAATATAGTAGGTATATTATTTGAGGCAAGTGTGCAATGACAAACAAATACTCACGCATATCATACTCCTATTTTTGCTTGCGAGGAAACAACGTTAGCTAAATATATTGAAAAAAAAAATGTGACTGATATCTGATGGACTCGCGGATCGTTTTTATCGTGCTTGATTAGACCCGCCATACAGCTTAATATTAAAACAAAAAAAATCGAACCATTTTTATTTATAAAACACTTACATAATGCGAAAGTAAATAATTTGATGGATTTTTTACACAGTTTTTGAAGTGAAAGTTCTTAGGCGGCTATTCGTTATTTTGAGGATTGAGAGTGAAATTTCAAGGACGCGTCACGTTTAGGCACATTTCGTTACATGAGAGAGAGGAAAGATATAACTCCTACATACATACTAAATCACTCTTAAACTTTTTTTTTAAGAATTTGTAGTATGTTGTGCGTGTTTAAATGCAGTGTGCATTGTGAACCTAAAAGCAAGTTAAATATCACATTTCGCCAGTTAGGTTAGTGTGCTGTAAGCTTACATAAATATTGTATTGTGCACTGTTTCCTCGCAAGTGTGTTAAAAACTATGTTCGATATGCGTGAGCATTTCTCATTTCACTCTTGGCTTCATTGGACCAATGCTGCAATACCGCCTCGAGTGCAATGACTTTCTACAATAGCTTCAAAATATAAAATTTGATTATCTTATTTTATGCAAATATTTATATTTATTTTCTAGTGTGTTATGGTGCAGGGCTGACTAAATATACCCTTTTCACAAGGTAAGTCTGCTATATTTCACCAGTACATGGAAGAGGAGAAAAATATTTTTATTCCTCTTGTCTAGTATACAAGATGGCACGGACATCGACGCGAAAACTGTTAAGTACCATGGATTCAGTACATGATTATGAACCCCATTGCGTTGAAAGTTTTCGTCGGTTATGAAAAAAAAAAATTAGCATACATATTGAGTTTTTGACCGCTTTTCTATGAAACAGCAGATTTTTTTTAAATAACCGACCAACAATTTCAATGCAGGTGGTTTCAGAAAATAATTATTGACGAAAACTGTTACCATGGATACAGTTTTCGCGTCAATGTCCCTACCACCCTGTATTGTATTTATACTTGTAATCGAATAGGCTAGCTATCAGAATGGTCGTGAGTTCAAAATATTAAAAATAAATTATTTTTGCTTTAGATTTATTGATATTTTGTAGAAACAATTGCGTAAAAATAAAGCCCTTGGTCATATGACATTGAACGCGAATCAGAGCACAACACTTTATGAAACTTAATGCATCCGACATAAAGTTTATTTTGCATTAACAATAGACGTACGACAGGAATGGTCTTTAAAGGGCCGCCTCTCGCACAACACTGTTTATTATTGTTTAGAATGTTTATTATTCTTTAGACTTTGTGTAGACAAATAAAAAATGGGGAAATGCAAATCGTCTATCTACGATGTCTGTTGTTCAGTAAACAATTTATTTATTTATTTAAACTTCTCGCACACAATAAGGTACAAAGGCGGACTTAATGCCTTAGGCATTCTCTACCAGTCAACCAAGGGTGGTGAAGAGATAAGATGGCAGGTGCTCCGATTTATAGGAGATAATAATAATAAAAAATATTAAAAAGACAACAATGAATTATAAATAAAATTGGTACACAAGTACATATATAGTTTATAAACTTATGATTCACGTACATACATATTTACTATAATATATACCTACATTATTCACTAAAATAAATACAAAAATATTGTAAGGTATACCTACATTATTATATATACAGGGTGTAAAAAGACACATCACAAAGCCGTAAACTACGCATACTGTACGTATAGCTAAGTAGCTTTACGCAAAAATTATTGCAGGGAACCATATTTTTTTTTTTTTTAAATAAAATAAAACAAGTTTTTATTGCGCGCAATGTAACGCGAACCCACGCTTGAATGAACGGATTCAGTGTTAGTTAAGCTCCGCACCTACGCTACGTAGGTAGGTACTTGTTGTTCATTGCGTTTTTGTAACTTCAAATGCGTAATCTGTTACTTTTTTCCAAACAAACATTACCTGAATTTTAGATTTATCTATCTAAAATTCAGGTAATGTTTGTTTGGAAAAAAGTTTCGTAAACTACCGCATAGTATCATATTCCGACAGAAGTAATATATAAAGTTTTTGTGCGAGCAACACAGTTAAAAAAAATCGCAAACAGTATAAGTAGTATAGCATTGAAATCATTAGAGCCGCCATGACAGAAAGCCCCGTTTCGACAATCAAATATAAAATACGTTATAAAAATGAAAAAAATATTTATTTCGCCGAAATATTCATAATTCGAGGTAAATAAACTACAAAGAACATGACTAATAGGTTTCTCAAAACTACCAACTATCCTATTGGCGATGGTTCAGTTCGGTGGGGATGGTTCAACATGCGGTTTATTTATATAATTATTTATTTAATTATATTTAAGGATTTGTTAACATATTCGAGTATATATTTGTTAACATACACACGTGGGCAACAGCTGAAAATCAGTGGATAGGTCAGGACCTAGTATTGCCATCTGACATTATGTTGAGCCAAGGTCTTTTAGGCATAATCATTGTTTTCGTTCTATTTAAAATATATAGAGTATTATGTTATTGTATATGTGTGATTCTTATATCAATTTTACAATTACATTTAATTTAATGTAATATAATTGTCTGAAAATAAGGAATAAAAATGTCCTTGTTATTCTCGGGACCCTAGGGCCCTGGACGTGGCGTATACGAGGGGCGGAAGGCAACTTGTATGCAAGTTGGCTTCCGCCCGTTGAAGGCACGCACCTCGTTTCCACCTGATGAGAGACTATTTAATTAACACTTTATTTAGGCGGCCAAAGAAGAGCTCCCATCAACGCTTGTTTTACGTCAGCAGCATTGATGCCTAATGATTCCAACATACCCAATACTTGTAGGTTTCGGTTGAGGAGAGGTATCTAAGGTGTATGGAATCCGAGGGTTGGGTTCCCACGGATTCCGTAAACCCCCCTCGCTTCACATGCATGACTACACTCTAGTTCACACCAAATTCCATCCTGATGGTGCTAATGAACGTTTCTGTTACCTCCAGTAGCTTCATCAGTCGCAAATTGTTGGGAGTCAAAGAGTTTCAAGTGTATTATTATTATAACCAACAAATTAACTTCTTATCTGTAAAGGAAAAACGAAAAAAATGGAGTTGATTTGGATGTCACCGCAAGCCAGCACTGGCTGACACTCACTGATTTGGACCCAGATGAAAACACAATCATATTGATCCATGGGCATCAAGGAAGTGCATTAGACGACTTCAGTAGACGAACAAGAGACGGTAAGAACCTTTTTATCACCTTACAACAGCTTACTTAAGATTTACTACAACTTATAATACTTCGGAACGTACATTTTTAAATAAGTACTTTGTAAACGTGCATTTTACAAATCAGCTGATTGTGTTCAAGAATGCTGGGAAATATAATATGCTGGTCCTGCTTCATAGAACTATCTAGAGTCTAGACAAATTCATTGGTTGCTAAAATAAATTCTTAACTTCTTTATTTTTTATTCTGTGATTAGTTGATTACTTTAACTCACACATTGATTTGTTATTTGTTCAAATGTTAGGAAAAATCGTCTACGGTTGCAATATTTGTAAATATGTGAGCACCGTGTATCTCTCAAAATAATTGAATTGTCTGTCATTGCTTCATTTTAATACGACTTCATATTAGGCTATACATTTCCAGTAATAGCTGACCTCTTCTTGTACGGAAATCCTAAATAACACGAGATCAGCTTAAACTGGAAATGTATAGCTTGATATGTAGCCGTGTGTACCTAATTTTATTCCAAGTACATCATCTTCACTTAAGCATAATTAAACTAACATATTCACACCGATATACTCCGAAGGGCACGTTATGTTTTTGTGACATGTAATGGAAGGCGAGCCTGTTGCCATAAACCGGACACAATTCCACGCTACGGGCTGCTACTGAGAATTTCCTGATGGAAAAACCCAATAATACTTTTCCCGACCTGGGAATCGAACCCGGGAACTCATAGTCAGTAGTAAATGTCTCGCTGGTGGTGGCGTGTGTCAACACACTCGCCACCACCATTCATCACATCATTAAGTTCCCTTCAAAATTGTTGAGCTGAATGGTGCTGATCCATGCGTCATGTTGTGAACGGGCACCGTCAGTAGGGACTGGTCATCTCTTAGCTGCCATGGCTTATTTTAATTTGTGATTTTTTTGTAGCTTTTTATTACGGACGCCTTTAACGTGAACATCTTTCTACAATGTTCTCACTTGTATAATTTCAACATGAATGATATAACCAATATTTTGTAACAATATTTTGATTAGAGTGTCCGTACAGTTTCTTGCCCGTTCTTGTCCATAGGAATCGACTACGCTTTGAAATGGGCAACTAGCTTCATCTTTCTGACTGACCGACCCCTCGACAGTTCAAAAGTGCCTGTAATTGGTTTATTTGAAATAAATGCTTTGAGTTTGAGTTTGAGCTCTAGCGATGACTAGACCAACGAAAATAGAATATTATAGGAAATTACGTACATGGAATTATTTTATGGTAGCATATACAGGCCGGTAATTAAAGAAATTCAATTCAAAATATTTTATTTCACATAAACCTACAAGGGCACTTATGAAACGTCAGAAGCTAGGTTCACGGTTCCAATTGGTCGTTTCCTATTAAGAAGAGCCGACAAGAAACTCCACGGTTACTTTTTTTAAAGTAAATGGATGTTTAGGTACAATGTTTTCAAATTAGTGTTAAAAGGAGGATAGTATAGCCCTATCAACAAGTACCAGGTACTTAGCAAAATATAAAATGGTCCACAGATCTACAGTCTGTTAAGCCTACAATGTTGTCACATTCACAAAATCTAAAATAAAAGAATCTATATAAAAGATATATAAAATAATAAAAATAAAGACCTATTTAAACCAAATGACATAATTGCCACTACAGCTGTAAAAAACGAATTTAATAAAAAATATAGTATATTGTAGGTATGTCAAATAATGAAAAGATTATGTCAAGGAAGTAGGTAATAAAAAATGGTAAAATGAAATATTCATCGTAATTTGTCATAAATCACATATCGGTGAGGGATAATCATAATAACCATAACATTTAACCATAACCATAATATTTGTACGCACGACATGAGATGTTATGTTTTGTATTTAATTTTTTCTTTATAAGTATTTGTTATTCTTATGGTTGTTATTGCGATGCTGGAAATAAATTTTATTTTATTATTATTATTATTAATCGAAAGAAGTTTCTTTTCCAAGAATGTTCCTATTTATATTTTATTACAATTAATAATCTCGTGAAAGTGTGCAATGACAATCCCCTTGGTATTTCAGGTGCTACAAGAAGCGACACATAAAGCCTTTCATTAAATAGGTTCTAAATACTTCTTTGTAAATTTTGTTAGTAATTAAGTTTTTCTTATATATTTATTAACGAAATTATTTTTTTCAGAAATTTTCTTGGGCCAGGAAGGTGAACATAATATCATATTGGTTGACTGGGAAAGATTAGCTAGCTATAATTATGCGACGGCATCCGCTAATGTACAATTTGTGGCTAATGAGTTGACTAATTTCATGAAATTGTTAACCGATCTTGACGACCCTGTGACGTTGCCGTCTCTGCACTTGGTTGGGTTTGGCCTTGGAGCTCATGTTGCCGGTATTGCTAGTAGACAGATACGCAATTTACCGTTGCCTACAACAACTACGATAGCGAGTGTACCACCGGTACCAACACCTGGATTAGGAACGGTTGGTAGAATCACAGGTTAGTGCTTGTTTTCTTTGTGTTTAGGTAGCTACCATAGACTTCATTGGTTACTTCATTAATAACATGATTATAATATGTAGGTATAATATCACTATCCTAGGGTATTTTTTTTTACAAAATAAAAAAGTATGAATACATACTTTAGCGACTAAAGCTTCGTGCAGACCAGCGCGACGCGACTCGAACAATACAATTTCTAAGAAAACTTGACGGTATAACAATAACCGGTGTCGCGCCGCGCTGTGGCGTCGCGCTGGTCTGCACGAAGCTTTAAAAATAATGCAATTTTAAAGTAATCAACCGTAATTTTTAGGGTTCCGTAGTAAACAAGGAACCCTTATAGTTTCGCCATGTCCGTCTGTCTGTCCGCGGCTTAGCACAGAGACGGTTAATACTAGAAAGCTGTAATTTGGCATGGGTATACATATTAATCACGCCGACAAAGTGGTAAAATAAAATCAAGAAAAATATATTTTTTTGGCTTTTTCTACCGCATGTTGTGGGGTATCGTTAGAAAGGTCGTTCAAAAATATTGTGAGTTTGCCGAAACCATTTTTTCATTTCCATTGATTCAGGGATCCGTTTGCGAAATATTAAGCTCTTAACTGAATTTTTTTATTAGAGTCACGTGTCGTCGTCCCCCCCCTCAGCTAAATGGTTGTACTTGGGTTTGTGAAAAAATGTACATTAAAGAAAAACTATCACAGCCAAGTAGGCTTTACAGGTTGATATTTGTGACCATGAGTTTAATTTCGACTATGTTAGTGCTCGAGATATTATTAAAACTTTCAATACACTCAATGTTAAAAAAACTGCTGTTTTATGGGGAAATTCCGTAGAGGTTGCAAAATGCATAATCAACACTGTAGCCCCTGAATTAGCAATTATTTTTAATAAATGCATTGACTGTGGTGTAATTCCTGACTTAATGAAGAGGAGTAAAATAATACCTTTGTTTAAATCGGGCAGCACATCAGACCCCACGAACTTTAGACCTATTTCTGTGCTTCCCACCTTTAGTAAAATATTCGAAAAATTTATGCTAGATCAATTGCAAAGACATTTTAATAAACATAAGTTATTAAACAGTAAGCAATTCGGTTTCACAAGGGGTCGCTCGACTTCCGACGCTGGTGTTGAGCTTCTTTCACACATTTTTGAGGCCTGGGAGAGGTCACATGATGCCCTAGGTATTTTTTGTGACTTATCTAAGGCTTTCGATTGTGTTTCACATGATACATTGGTCAGGAAATTGCATCACTATGGTGTTAGAAACACTGCCTTGGATCTTCTTATTTCTTATTTGGATAATAGGATCCAAAGAGTAGACGTTAACGGCAAGCGATCCCCAGGTTCGCTTGTCACTATGGGAGTTCCGCAGGGCTCAATTCTTGGCCCTTTTTTATTTCTCGTATATATTAATGACCTACCTTGCCTTATAAAGAACAGTCATGAAATAGTGTTATTTGCAGATGACACATCACTTATATTTAAGCTTAAGCGAAAACAGACCGTTATTGACGATGTAAATAATGCTCTCTCTAAAATTGTGCATTGGTTTAGTGTTAATAATTTACTTTTGAACGAGAAAAAGACTAAATGTATTAGATTTCTGACACCTAACGTTAAGCAGGTGAAAACCAATGTACTAGTAAATGGGACAGAATTGGATCTTGTGGACACCACTGTGTTCTTAGGTATTACTTTGGATTCGAAGCTTCAGTGGGGACCTCATATAACCAAATTGTCGAAGCGGCTAAGCTCTGCAGCCTACGCGGTGTATAAAATCCGTCATTTGACTGATGTAGAAACAGCTCGATTAGTATACTTTAGTTATTTCCATAGTGTAATGTCGTATGGCATTTTGTTGTGGGGAAATGCGGCCGACTTTCAGGCTATATTTGTGCTGCAGAAACGTGCCATTCGAGCAATTTATAACCTAAGTTGTAGGCATTCACTGAGGGATAAATTTAAGGAAATAAACATAATGACGGTCGCGTCTCAATATGTAAGTATATGAGAACCTGATTCATGTAAAAAAGAATATAAATCTATATTCTAAGCACAGCGACATTCATAGCTTAAATACTAGAAACAAATATTTATTTCTTGTGCCGAGGACTAGGCTCCAAAAAATTAGTAATTCATTTAAGTGCCAAAGTATACGTTTTTACAACAAACTCCCAAGCCATGTCAAAGAACTGAGCCTCAATAAATTTAAATCATTTATTAAACAGAAACTATGTCAAAAAGGTTTCTATAAAGTTAAAGATTACTTAGACGACAAAAAGGCTTGGGACTAATTAAGCTACTCCAATGTACCCCAAGCAACAAACAAGTGTTTTTAGAATCAAAGACTACATGATACTATATGAGCTCATATAATTGTTTGGATTATTTTATTTGACTGTAAGTCAATTTATTTTAAATTTTGTTTTCATTTATTGTTGACATAATCTACTCATTAAAATGTTTTTATTTTATGAGTTGATTGCAATTTGTGCTTATGTAAATTATTTTTGCATTAAAGCATTATTATATAGAATCAAGTTTTTCTAACTGAACAGACAGCTGTGCTGCTGGGGAGTTTGTTGCGCCACTTCTTCTTCCCAGCTTAAGCACTAGGAAGTGGTGAAGGGTGGGCGTTTTTGGGGGACTGTCTTATGTAATTTTGACGTTCGAAAAGTGCTGATTCTCAGCCTAGTTTGAATAAATGACTTTTGAATTTTGAATTTTGAACGAGTAATAACCGACCAACTTAAATTTGTAGTTTGATAAACATGATCTCCCAATGTTTTTCAACTACAATGTTAAGGTTGTTCTTGGGATAAATTCATCCCAACTATGGAACCCTTCATTGTGCGTGGTCCAACATGCACTGGGCCAGTTTTTATTTATTCTCCAGATAAAATTTGACAGACGATTGTAAAATCGGCCCTTACTAGTGCACAATCAGTTTCATAAAACCTTTAGTTTCCTACTCAAGTGTACCTACTGCTCTTCTAGGATTGGACCCAGCTGGAAGTCGATGGGGCAGCAACACCGGGCGGCTGCGAGTAGGAGACGCTGAATACGTCGAAGTGATACACACAGATGGTTCAGGTGTACTCGCGAACGGTATTGGAACTGACATTGGTCAAATAAATTTCTATGCCAACGGCGGAAGCAACCAACCAGGCTGTTTGACCCACTCTTGTAGCCATAACCGGGCCTGGGAGCTTTTTGCAGCATCTATGCATAACCCTTATTTAATCGGAAACTCGTGCAGCACACTAACGCAGATGAACCTAAACTTGTGCAGAGGAAATTCGTTGGCCTTAGGTGGCTTAGCAATGTCTAAAACCGGGTATGTTTTAATTTTTACCTGATATTAGTTTAAAAATTTAGGTAGGTATGTCATTGAAAACTGTACAAACCAAAACTGTACAACAAACTTTTAAACAATGGGGATAAAAGCTGCCACTTGCCCACTTCAGATGTATTCATTGTCGTTTGTACATGAATTTGACAATTAGCTGTGTATCCTTACACGTTTAGACAAGCGACTTGTTTCACTATTAGTTACTAAGCCCTATTGCGCAGCTGTTGTCTGCAAAAATAAGAGAATTCCTTCATTTCCCAAAGATTCTTATTGAAGGAAACTTTATAAATAATACCAGCCCACAGCAGGGGAGAGGACTCTTTCCATACAGAAAAGGCATGATTGGCGATTTCCGACTTACATCGAGCACAAACATGGCCTCTTACAAAGCGTCAAAAGTCCACACTTGGAGTCTGCCAACGGGCTATGGAATGAACTATACTAGGTGTCAAACTCACAGACTGCATTAGGAACTTGATACTTCGTTCCAAAACACGAATAGCAGACGCGACACATCTGTCGCATGTCGGAGCAGCAATACGCAAAAATCACCATTCAGTGGATCCCAAATAGTAGGAAACAACTACGCGGCAGGCCCAGAAAGAGATGGCGGGATGAGCTGGACTCCTTTTTAAAGGATTGTCCCGCAATCGCAGTAGACCGGGATAAGTGGAAAAAGGGAAGGGAGGCCTTTGCCCTGCAGTGGGATAGCACAAGATTATAATAATAATAATTGACTCGGTCCAACTTTCCTCTAAATGTTTTTCTTCACCGATGACAAAGGTGTCCAAAATAAACTCACAAAGTACATAATGAATCGAAAAAGTCACATTGGTCGATACTTGCCCGGTTTCGAACCCACAACCGCACGCATGAGCGGCGGCTCTCACCGTTGGGACATATTTTTAAAGGAAAAACTCTACGTAACACAAATTAGAAAGCTAGTAATAATCCACTAAATCTGCTCTTTCACCAATGATAATCACTTTTCATTTCCTTAGCTCATCTTGTAATGGGGCACTCTTCGCACTCTGCAAGTCACATACAAATTAAAATTATACAACAAATGCAATAGAATAAAGACAGAGGCAGGACATTCAACAGTGTTGCCATCGCACGAGCGAGCTTTTAGATTTTAGCCTCATTTAACACAATTACCAGCAGTTTAAAACAAATTCTTTCTTAATCTCTGAAGTATTTAATACTTTATTTGGTTTTTTTTCAGTCCTTCTATCTTCAGAATCAACACTGGAAGGATCTTCCCATTCTGAAATTGGTTATTTTGTGAATAAATAAACTTTTTATCCTAAATAATATACTATTTATTTATTTTCCTGACATATTCCTTGACATTACCTGTCTGCTTTATTTTTAAAGTTAGCGAAGTACTTTTTAGTATTCATTTGTATTCAATAACAGCTTACAAACTAGCAAATATAAAGAAAACCTTATCAATCAACCCAAAAAACCATTTCAAAGTGGGTTAAGGTGTTTAAAAACTGATTGATCACATTCAGCTAATACAGTAATCGGCAAACTCATTAGTCAATAGAGCCAAATATCAATACGGAGCGAGAGGGCATGGGAGCCGCCCTGGGCGTCGGAAATCGCAGGCCGATTCCCGGCCACCGTAGGCGCGGGCTTGCGGTCGGTGGGCAATGGGTAGCTCGCCGTCCGATAAGGACCAGGCTCGGGTCGATGGCGCGCTGTGTTCCACGCGCACCTCAAAGAGATGTCAGCACAACTGACGGGGTCCGCTAGGACCTATGCCAGCCGGGGTCGCAGGAAAATCCGAAAGGGATACCGTGGCCCCTGGCAACACATAGGCAACTGAAGGAACACGGATGGGTTTTAGTCAGTAAGAGTCTCTCGCTCCGCCCAGAGCAGGAGCAGTTATTTGATAATTTACCACCAAAAAAAAAAAGGTTTTGGAGAGATCACAGAAAATTCCAATAGAATTTTGCGAGTTCGCCCAATCATTATTATGTTTCAGCATATTTAACGCATGGAAGAATAGGTTAAATATAATAAATGCAAAGATGCAAAATTAAATACTTATTAATACACAACACTTACAGCACAATATAAATATGGATGCTCGCTTGGGGTCTCGTCAATGAGCACGTCTGTGTGAATGTGTCGTTTTAAAATAATTGTCGCAAACATGGCCGTATTTTTTTATTGCGTTGACTTAGAATCTTGTTTTTTTAGAGCTCCAAGAGACCAGAGACCTACGTATTTGATATTAATTTCAACTTGATACTTCCACACGCTCCTCAGAAAAAGGGTATTGACAGACTGACGGACGGACAAGGAAGTGATCCTTGGGTTCCTTTTTTCCTAAATAGGTACGGAACCCTGAAAAAGAAAAAATACGTGTTTTAATGTATTTTTTATATATACAGCAGCAGCCAAAAACCTCGTATTCAACCAATAAAAGTGAGGATGATCATGTCTTTACACAAAGTCTGGTCAGTCCAGTCAATAAATGGTCAGTATTAAGTATTCTCTTAATACTGACCATTTATTGTAACCGACCTGTAAAGACCAAACCTACTAATGTCACAGGCTAGATGCTAAAATAAAGCAAAAGCCTAAAATAAAGCAAAAGCCTAAAATAAAGCAAAATCCTAAACTAAAGCTTGCTTACCCCTGAATATACTTCAAAGGGGTCGAAATAACTTTGATCACTTTCAACATTTGACTCTAGAGCAAGACACTGAAAACTTTTTGATTTAATCAAACTTGAAAGCAAATGTTCCATTAATTTGTTTCAAGACAACTGGAAGAAATGGAGCGAGAATGGTATGAACTAAAGGTACCATGATACCTACCTATTTTTTGTTTCACTTATAGAATCACTTAGCTGGCCGTCAGACCTGCAAGATCTTTTTTCCACGAGCGTATTGGGGTGTTGCTGGCCAGTGGTGACCCAGTGAAAGGTGGTGGCCCAGTGGTAACGGCCCCAACTTACGACTTGAATTTCGTAGGTTTGACCCCTGACAGGCGCTGTACTTTATGTAAATTATTTCATTACCACTGCTAGCAAAACGGTGAAGGAAAACATCGTGAGGAAACGGGCCTGTCCTAGAATCAACAATTTGAAGACATGTGACATCTACCAACCCGCACTGGGCCCGCTTGGTGGTTTATGGCTCACGCCCTCTGACAGAGAGGAGACCTGTGTCCCAGCAGTGGGATCATTATAGGCTGATTATGCTACTGGATGCTGCTACCTTTAAATTAATCACTATAGGTATCGTTCGATTCAAACTTAGTGGCGGCTCGGAAGTTAGCCACTCGCTGCGCAGTACCGCACCCATCAGCCCCGCTGACACATGAATTCGTTACTGCGCAGCAACTCGCCTCGTGTTCCGAGCCGCCATTAAGTTTGAATCGGGCAGTAAAGAACTTTCTAATAGCTGAATAGAACATAGCCATACATAACTATATTGGCTTTTTGGCCAACATACAGCACGCATGATTATTATACACGACACGCATTAAGACTCCCGCAGACAAACGCGACTCTAGTAGAACAATTTCTATGAGAAGGTTGTGGAAATCTACTCGCGTCGCGCTGTCTCGTCGTGTTTATTTACCTTATAGCTATATTCATGTACCTATTTAGTTATTATTTAAATCGTGTTTTTGTATTTTGTGTGCACTAAATAAATGATATATCTATCTATCTATTTAATCCGAGAAATACAGGACCTGTTGTAATGGCGATATTTGGGGGAGCCCTGTATCCAGCAGCAGACGTCTTTCGGCTGAATGATAATCTGTTTACTGACTCACTCCCCCCCGTCTTTCCAAGACAGGGATTTTTCGGAGAAAAAAGGAAAAAAAAGAACTGAAATATGGAAAGAATACCTACGAGTACCGAGTTCAATATACCTGCGGTCCATAGGATGCACTTGTAAGACTAAAATTCGTTTGATACGATCCATCCGATGCGTACAATGCGGAACTGTGGACGTGAGCCTTACTACAACTATTTTTATACAAATAGAACCATTTTTCGAGGTAATCCTATTGACCAATACCTAGTAACATTTTATATGTATATGTATAAATGCTCTAAAACAAAAACAGTTGTTGATTTTTGGAAAGCGATAGTTACCGTAAAAGAAAGTAGCATTTTCGAACTGAATTTAATTAATGATCTTGTTGCAGTAAATACAGTACTTATTGAACTTTTGATTGACAATCTCAGATATGACTACTACCTGTCTATGTTTTTATTAAATATCAGATAAATATAATTAATGAGTTGAAAATTTTATTTTCATTCAAAGTTTTATCTACAGAATCAACACTAGAAGGCAGTAACCGTTCTAAGATTGAATTCGTTCAACATCATTCTCCTGCATCCCAATTTATTTGGGGTCAGCCCAACATGTCTTTTTCTTCCATACTTCTCTATAAGTCGACATCACGGTATTCACCCCCTTCCTTTTTAGGGTTCCGTAGTAAACAAGGAACCCTTATAGTTTCGCCATGTCCGTCTGTCTGTCCGCGGCTTAGCTCAGAGACGGTTAGTACTAGAAAGCTGTAATTTAACATGAGTATACATATTAATCATGCCGACAAAGTGGTAAAATAAAATCAAGTAAAATATTTTTTTTAGGGTACCTCCCCTACACGTAACGTGGGAATGTTTTTTTTTTCTCATCTACATACCTCATGTAGATGAGAAAAGTGGGGTAAAGAAAGTTAGAAAGGTCGTTCAAAAATATTGTGAGTTTGTGAAAACCATTAAAAGGAAAATAACGAAATTAAAAGGAAAACTATCGCAGCTAAGTACGCTTTACAGGTTTACGAGTAATAATCGACCAACTTAAATTTGCAGTTTGAAAAACAGATCTCCCGTACATTCCTTATGGGAGAACAGGTTTTCAACTACAATGTTAAGTTTCATATTGGGATAAATTCATCCCAACTACGAAACCCTTCATTGTGCGTGGTCCGACACGCACTTGGCCGGTTTTTTTATTTGTATTGTAAAAAAAATAAAAAATAAATTGCATAACATAATTTTTTATTACACTGCCCTTGACTCCACCTGAATTTAACTAAAGGACGGATTTTATTATTCACAGCGGCAACAACCGGAACACAAGACATTATTTTATGCTTATGAAATCTAATAACACTACCTTCCCATTAACACCTTGATGACCACGATATATTTGTTTTGTGAACATAATGAAGTTTAACAAGTTTGATGCAGCAGCAAATATAGCAAGCTTGCCATGGGTGCGGCAAGATTTCCATTTTTCTCATGCACATCTTTACCAAAGTGAGTCATGAGCATTATTTGCTTACAACATACTATACTATATTTAAGGTTTTTCAATGAACTTTTAGGGGCATGAGGAACAGGGTGTAAAGTTCACTCATCCCCCATAGAAAAGGGAGGATCCTCCGACCAGACGGGTGTCGTGTCTGGCGGGCAACTGAACAGAGGTTGAAGTCGGGAGCTTGTATATATGTCCACCGCGCGGTAAACTCTAATTGCGCGATGCAGGATTTGAGTGACGTCAGGATGTTGAGTGACGTCAGGATGTTGTGTGACGTCAGGATGTTGTGTGACGTCAGGTCTTTGATGCGCAGTTCGCATGTGGCGATGTAGATGCCGCCACAAACTTTTAGGACATATTTACAGTTTTTCTCTTACGGTGGTAAATGTATTGTAGTTTATGCCGTACAGCATTCAGTACTTTCGAATATTTTTAGTAATAAATGGATAAACGGGGCGTCCTTATTTTATGAGAAACATTTTGCTATCCCGCGCTACATTGATATAATATATTTATGGTAACAGTGATGGGAAATATATTAAATTAAGCCGCACACTACGTAAAATATTATACTTCTGTGCGTCATGAAAATCATTTTACTATAAATATTAGGTCCCCACCCATGAAATCAGCGTTTTGTATGGAGAATTTTAAAAGAGTTGCTTTTTTCATACTAACATTTTCTTAATTTATATAACAACCATGAAAATGTTTAATGTTTTAAAACTTTTATGCGCTAATGTTTAAAAACTAAGATAACGTAATATGCCACTAGATTAAGCGACAAAAATAAGTTTTGGCTAAATTAAAACAAATAGTGGTCATTTCTGCTAACAAAATGAGGAGTCATTTTTAAGGTATTTTTTACGTTTATAAACTATAAGTAATAAGGTTTTTTTTACTATTGGTTGTTGTCTATGATGGTCATTATTCGATATAATACCAAGCAATTGATGAATATTTTTATTCATAGAAGTGACAAGGTTCTCTATTTGTGAGAAAAAAACGCCAATTTCATAGGTGGGGACCCAATATATCTACATTCATGTCTATTTTGTACTCAAGGAATATCTTATAGAAACACCCGCCATACCACGATGAGAACTGTGATTTTACGCGCCGTACCCACAGTGCGACACAACTAAGATGTAACATCGGCAAAATTCGTAAAACCGATCACCATCCGAACTGAGTGCGTCTTCAAAATCACCAATCTTTATTACTGCTTAAGGTGAAAATGATTTTTACGAAAACGCAATAACTTGTAAAGTTATAATAACCAAATACATTAGTAAAATTGAAATGAAAGAATGAACGATTTCATACTACATCTAAGTTGGGTCGTACTGTGCCCTGGTAAAGTCGAGTACGGCTCTATACTGTTCATAAGGCATGGAACGTGTTAATTAGCTTAAGCGCCTTACCAGAACATAGGAGCTATTGTTTTTAAAGCGTCATTTGTTTTCGTCCGAATAAACTCTCATATGTAATGCTGCTATAAGTATTTCTGCAGGCGTTTGTAGATTAGTGTCTGAAATGATGTTACACGTTTATGTGCATTGATTTATTTTTACTCCGTCGTCGGCTACATTAATTTGGATTCATTAATAAATGAGTAAAACACCATCGTTTAGGTGCACAGAATACACCTTATTTCCACTTTTCATCGATATAGTGCAAATAGTCTCCGAGTAAAATGGCTGTAGGACTTCCGGACGGACGGACAGACGGACATGACGCATTTATAAGGGTTCCGTTTTTGCCATTTGGCTACGGAACCCTAAAAAGGAAGACAACCACAGCATTCTTCACTTCAAAATGAACATGTTGTTACATGTAGGTTGTATCAAGTATGTCGTAGGATAATTTGGAAAAAATCTTTACTAAACCTAAAATTTAGCAAAAATTATAGGAGTTTAGAATAATACCAGGAATTTTGAGAAAAAAAAAAATTGAGAGGTGTCAAGGAACACCCGGATGGAACGAAGTTCCTTTCGATTAATTAGTGAAAGAATTGTAATTTTTTTTTTTTTTTTGAGTTACAATATTTTTTTATTTATTAAGTATTAACAAATATAATGTAATATAAACTTAATCAGTAGGCTCAATTTTAGTAATAATTGGCACAATAGCTTACTTTAGCAAAAAGTGTCGTTACAACTTTTCGTGAGATTTTTTTCCGTCTAGCCCCCTTTCACAACGCGCGATAAGGAACTTCGTTCCAAAAACAGCTTTTCTTAGGTTTAGTGTAGGATTTTTCCAATTATCCTGCGACATACATAATACAACCAAGTGTTAACCTAAAACTATGTGAAATAATTATGCCAATAACAGAAGTAGCTCGAAAAACGTCCACTGCTGAACATAATCTGTTCGCCTCCTGGCATCGCTATAACGCTGCGCTGCTCCTATCCAGCGAATACGAGTATCACGGGACCAGAGTGGCATCTTTTAAAGAACGTTTGCATTCTTTTGTGTCTCAATCATGTCTCAATCCGCCAAATATCTTTTGACAAGTTTTTGACATTGACGGTCGCTGAGACGAAATTGCAACAATATTTTGCACATTTTCAATGAGGACTATCGCGCTTGAATTCGCCGCTAGAGGCGCTAGTGTAGAGTGAGGTCTCCAGAAATGTCAAATGTCACTCAGCGTGCTTTGTCCAATTCTAGAGGAAGGTTAAAAGCTATCTAACATCACTGTACGACCCTTAGGAGCCGAGCAAAACTTGGCGCCAACTGGTGAGCACAAAAACGATAGCCCTCATTATGAGTGGCTTTATCATCCCACTCTTTTTCATTTCTATGTCCCTTCTTAGCCTTAACCAAAAAGTACCTCAAAGAGTAAACCCACTATTAAAACAAAAAATGCACTATTACAATACGTAAGTTGAGCGCTATAGCTTCTAAAGTTTCCACTTACATGGTTCAGTGACCAGCTAAGGGGGCATTAAGTGGAATAAGTAAGAAGCCTCGTTAAGTGAGTGAACTTATCCTGCAGGATTACCGTTCCGGTTCGTTTACATTCGCCTATAAGAATCGTCTGGGGTAGGTCCTAGGTCACTATTAGATGTAAGATGTAATTTATTAAAATCTTCTTTATTTTTTAAATATCGCCGCATTATGCTGAGATAGGGATAGGAGCCTTTTTGGCCTCGCACAGGTCGTTATCATTCTGTTTTTAAATTCTCCTTTTTTTTGTTTTTTATAATTTATTTTTTATTTTTATTATTACTTACTGTTTGTATTTCCTGTGCGTGTCCCAAATAAAATACTTTTCTTTCTTAATAGGTATTCAGTTTCTTCTTCTTCTTTTCCAAATTGTATAATGTACTTTTGCTGATAAAGGTTGGGGTGAATTTTTTGCCCCAAAAAATATCCAAGAAAATACGTAAGAAGATTCGGATGAATTGAGAGCGTCCTCTTTTTTATTCGGTTAGAAACCAGATACTTGATTGAAATAGATAATAATAAGTTTATTATCTATTTCAATCAAGTATCCGGTTTTACTTTACTCTACGATTATAATTTATTTTTATTTTTTTCAAAATGTATCTCCGTGCTAAAGGAAAAATATGTAGGAGACACATCACCAACAACAATACCTGCTCGCTGACCAGGGGCGTATACCGCCGCCGAACTCTACAAGATTCCTTCATAGTTTTATGCTTTACCTATAAAATGAGTCAATTTTGTATAATCTTGACAATTATTTCGCAGTGTCAGGTAAAATTAAATAATACCCTATTTAGTGGCATGTCGTGTATCTGATGGGTGATAGTGATTGCCTAGTGTTGTGACCGCAGGCTGCCAAGTCATAGGCCTCGAGTTCGAACCCAAGGCACGCACCTCTGACTTTTCGGATTTATGTGCGTATTGTATAATTATCACTTGTTTCAAAAACGGTGAAGGACAACATCGTGAGGAAACCGGCATGCCTGAGAGATATTTCTCGACGGCATGTGAAGCCAAGTCAGAAGCCCATGGGCAGCTTTAAAACTCTGACACCAGGTTAGTCACTAACCAAACGAAAAATAGAAGATT
The DNA here is from genome assembly GCA_914767755.1 of Agrochola circellaris. NCBI lineage: Eukaryota > Metazoa > Arthropoda > Insecta > Lepidoptera > Noctuidae > Agrochola > Agrochola circellaris. Next base: position 8,350,129 of record OU611839.1, on the reverse strand, counting down.
CTGATAACTGATTTTATGATACTCAGTCATATTATTTATTTATAGTATTTAAATAAAAGAGGTTTCTAACGACACACATTTGCTCGTTATTGGTCAGTGGGGACTATGGTGAGGACATTTTGAACACATTTGCAGGCTATGTGAAGGAAACTCTCATGAAAATAAACTATAATGTGAGTAAAAAGTTCATTTTTTACAATAAAATCCAATGTAGATATCTAATGTGTACAATAACAGGAGCTAGGGTAACTCCTGTTAGTTCTATAACAGGAGTTACCCTAGCTCCTGTTATTGTCGATCTTGTAAATATTGCTGGAACTTAAAACTAATTTTTGGAATCAGATTTTAAATCTATGCATATAACCTATGCATACAAGGTCAAAGGTCAAGAAAAGATATTTTGTTTCATTAGTTGCAAAAACGAGGAGCTCATGGCTAAGTAATAATTGCCGCACGGTTCGATCCATCAGGTTAAGCTACGCTTGCCGGGGTTGGTCTTTGGATGGGTGACCATCTTAACATACCGAGACTCCTCCGTGCCTCGGAAAGCACGTTAAGCCGTTGGTCCTGGCTGTCATTCGTGGATCTTTGACAGTCGTTGCGGGTCGTCAGAAACCCAACAGTTTGACAACCAGTCTTACCAAGGGGTATCGTACTACCCAGTTACTGGGTTATGGAGATCAGATAGGCAGTCGCTCCATGTAAAATACGGTATTCAGCTGCATCCGGTTAGACTGGAAGCCGACCCCAACATAGTACATACAACATTTTTGATCTAAAAGGAGGAGTTTATGTTCGAGTGCAGTTTCTCGCCAGACACAACACCCTCCTCTCTTTTCTATAGAGGATAAGTGAATTTTATACCCTGTTCATTATTACTTAGCCACGACCCACTACAGTGCAGAGTCTAAAAATAAACGAAATAAACTAACACACTTGCTACAACAGTCAAAATAATGGTCGACTTCAACATATTGCTTGATCGATCGTTTCTTTATTGTTCAGATTTCTAAAAAAAAAAAAAAAGAGATAATGAGAAGAGATGACCTTATAAAGGCTCCTACAAACAAGCACTACACGCGACGCGACACAAAGACACCGCTCGGCGCGCGACGTGCGGTGTCTTTGTGTCGCGTCGCGTGTCGCGCCTGTTTGTAGGAGCCTTAAGCAGGGAATTGCTCTTATGCAATTGAAACGTAGACAATGTAAATATGCAAAACTAAAAAATAAATGGGTAACTTAAAATTATGCAAAATGAAATGAATGAACAAATGATTTGCAAATGAATGGGCATTATGCATAGAAAAGGGCCAGATCGCGCGTGTAATTGTGATATGTGTAAGAATGGGTGAGGGTGTGAAGAGTGAGGGTGTGTAGTGTGTGTGTGTTATAATGAGCATTATAATATTTAGTTCTCCTATCCTAATAAATATCCTGTACAATATTAGATATGAATACGAAAGTGTGTTTGTTTATTTATTTGTTTGCTTGCTTGTTACGCATTCACGCAAAAACGGCTGAACAAAATCTGGATGAGACTTTGGCATTTTGATAGACCATGTCCTGTTTATTATTAAATTCACCTTATTTATTATTGTTTTTATATATGATAACCAGATAACATATGATAATCTCAAAGTCCATCAGACTCTGTTCAATATAATTAGGAATGATAAAATCATTGTTTTTACCCGCGGCAGAGAAGAAAGGTTATGAATCTATGTCCCTTGGTATTAATATAGGTAAAGAAAAATAAGTTTATTCGTCACAGAAACACGTGAATAAAAAAAGATAATGAAGTCGAACAGAACAATAAAATAAAACACAATAGATTTAAATATAATCACGAGCACAAAACAAAAATAGTCGGCAGCTGCTGGCACGTCATGATTGTGACAAGAAGACTTCCACTCAGCATGATGCTGTGCTATGAAGGCCCACAGCACAGCGCTGATTTTCAATGATCACCCAAGTCAGGTTTAATGAATTATACATAAATAGGTAACCAAATAAAATAAAATAAATAGTACTTATAATATACTGTTACTATACAAATTATATGAGGATATATGTATATTCTGTGGATTCAAATATCATTCTATAGTCTGTTCCAAAAGTATCTGACGATATTGTAAACAAACTCTATTCAGGTTGACGTATTACGCAATCGCTCACTTAAGGTAGGTAGTAACACGTTTACCTGTTTTTAGAAACTTACAAAATCTCGCCATTCTTTCCAACAATTAATGTTTGAATAATAATATTATAATATATTAATCTCAATTATTATGAAATGAAAACCATTTGCAGGGTGATTTTAACTAGAACTTCGGCTTTAGGTTTCAAATAATCAAAACAAAACGCACGTAAGTGACATTACAATCTACAGCCGGTCTAATCTGTAAAAATGGTGAGATTTTTACAGAATAAACCCGTGTATTCCCGTTCGTCTCACTCGTTCGACACTTCGTTCCACTGCCGTCGTCCCACCAGTAATGGACGGCAATGGGACGTAAACCGGCAGGTAGGTCTTCTGATACATTTGTTTACATTTTCATTGTCACAATAAGTGAGATCTAACAATAGGTAATTATGTGCATAATATTATGTAAGTACGGAACACTAAAGGGGCTACGATATAAGTTTTATTATTATCACGTCGCCGTACCTACTTACATCGGTACCTATACCAATTTCAACAAATGAAGCGTATTTGATTTTTTTTATTCCAGATATCGAAAAAAAATCATTATTGCGAATACTGGACAAATAAATAGGGCACTGCGAATTTCGCACCTCTAGTACCATTTCTTTACATGTATACTAAATAGTTTAACTACCTTTCTTTTGCTGATTTAATTGTATGTAAGTACATTTATATAGAAAATGAAAACGTTATTAAACACATACAATCGGTAAGTAAATAAGGAAAAATAGATAGTTCGTTGACTCAGGCGTGACTTTGTGTAAATCCATGATAAAATACAATAGACGACGTATATTTAGTAACCTAATGCACATAACTGTTCTTAAAGAGTCATAAAGAACCCTGTAAGAAATCGACACGTGTTTCACCTCTCAACGAGGCATCCTCAAGATGACGATTGACTTGTTGCGATTGGCTTGTGGCGCTTAAGCGGATTAGGTTACTAAATATACGTCATCTATTGTATTTTAAGGATTATAGGAGATAAAAATGTAATCCTAGGAGGTACTGAGACGCAGGAGACGGCCTGGGCGTCGGGAATCGCAGGCCGATTCCCGGCCACCGTAGGCGCGGGCTTGCGGACGGTGAGCAATGGGTAGCTCTCCGTCCGATAAGGACCAGCAGTGCTATTCTGTAACCATCTCACCGTGAAAACTTAGGTGAAGTGAGCGTGGAGTGAGCTGTCATTCCACCTAATGCTAGAGATTGACACTATTGACAGCTCACTCCACGCTCACTTCACCTAAGTTTTCACGGTGAGATGGCTACAGAATAGCACTGCAGGCCCGGGTCGACGGCGCGTTGTGTTCCACGCGCGCCTCAAAGAGATGTCAGCACCAACTGACGGGGTCCTCTAGGACCGATGCCTGCCGGGGTCGCGGGAAAGTCCGAAAGGGATACCGTGGCCCCTGGCAATGTACAGGCAACTGAAGGAACACGGGTGGGTTTTAGTCAGTAATAGTCTGACACGCCGTCCCGCTCCGGCCAGAGCGGGACAAGTTATTTGATAATTTCCCACCCTCAAAACAAAAAAAAAAAGGAGGTACTGAGAAAAAAACACGAAAATATTGAAACAGGAAAAACAAAAACCTTTCTGACGTCATAGTCGTGGTCACATTTACAAAAGAAGGTTCCTCTTCTTCGTCGTATCGATGATTCCGATAATAGAAAAATTGGTATTATTGTGTCATTATTTTTCCGAAAAAATTTGATTGTTATTTTGTTTATCAGCAGTAATCGGAATAGATAAAACTTTTTCGTGACAATGACTTCCAACGTATAATTATATTAATATGGACAAGCCCGCGGGATTACGGTATTTTCAATTTATTGAAAACTTTAATAAAGAAAATCAGAATAGTTAAAGGTTGCTAGATATTCAAACAAAATTATTAATCTCGCTGTGTCGCGTCAGTTTAGAAATAATCTAATTATATACGAGTGAACCTAGTTTTATCCAGTTCAGATAGTAAGTTCTGATATTACACGTGACATAAACATACATAGTAATACACAAGTACCTTTAAAAATCACTACCAACCCTAACAATATATTTTTTAAATCCCAGCGGATGTTAGAATTTCAGGCATGTCCATTCCTTGAAAACATGTAGCACGTACGTCGCTATAGTACGTAAAATAGCTGTACCTATTCCGATAATTTTTTATAAGATAAGATAAGATGGGTATCGTGTGATTGCGTAGTGTCATAATTTGGCAAGTAACCTAGGTAATTACCGTTAATTTCACGGTTAAGGTCAATATCTGAATTCGAATAAAACTATACTCCATTTGAAATAAGATTATACATTTAAACAAACCTTTTTTACAGTCCGTTCAACCGATTCTGGCTTCTATACCGTAGCCATAAAGATGGCATTAAAAGCAAAAAAAGTGGTTATAATACCAACTGGTTACTGCAGCTGCCATATGTCATGCCATCAACGCAATATTATTATATAATTATTTTATTTCCTCTTGAGTATAGATTTCGATTGTGTCGTTGGTATATTGGCGTGTGCTAGCTGTCATTATGGTAAATAATTTTATTTACTGTTTTGTGTTGAATAATGTAAATTATTTTGCAAACTGTTGTATAGAATCAAGTTTTTTTTTTCCAACTGAACAGACAGCAGTGCTGCTGGGGAGTTTGTTGCGCCACTTCTTCTTCCCAGCTAAAGCACTAAGAAGTGGTGAAGGGTGGGCGTTTTGCGGGACTGTCTTATGTAATTTGGCTTTCGAAAAGTGCTGATTCTCAGCCTAGTTTGAATAAATGACTTTTGAATTTTGAATAGAAATCAAAATCGGCTGAATTGACTGTAAAAAGGTTTAGTAAATGTCTAATCTTATTTCAAATAGAGTATAGGTGCACCCGCATATAATTTAATTATTCCTAAACTTACGCGACACACCAGGGTGGGTAGGTAATAATTTTGTTTGAATTTCACAAGCTTAAACTAATACGTCTTCATTAAAGTTCTCGATAAATTAAAAATGGCGGGATCCCGTGGGCATGTCCATATTAACAAAAGTATAGGTTTGAAGTCTTTGTCCCGAAATAGCTTTATCTATTCCGTACAGTGCTGAAAAATATAAAAAACTATCTGACGTCAGATAGTAATGTACATTTATTTTCCTGTTTCAATATTTTCAGTTTGTTTTATTTTCCTTGTTAGTTTAAATTGTTTCCCCTATTTTTTTTATAATAACCGCTTTAGGGGGTGCCCCATGGTCCACTAGCGCCACTCCTTTAAAAAAATATTATCTTGTATCTGAGAAGGAATTATGAATAACGGATAGTAGGGACCCTCGATAAGTGTGTCTAGAATTTTCTAATACCTTTTATAAAGTCTCATATTGAGACACGAAGTAACAAAATACGATCTAGAGGAATGTAGCCGCTTTTCTTTGGGCGCTCTCTTAATGTAGTTAGCTCTTTAGCTAGTTTCTGACGTTTCATAAGTGCCCATGTAGGTTAATGTGAAATATGTGAATTTTGTATTTTTTTTAATTTTGAGTAGGTAAGGAGACATGATAATAATAAAACTTACATGATGATTTAGTAACCCGCATAGCCTTACTTGCAGATACACATACTTAGGTCTCATTTATTGTGTCAATGAAAATGTAAATGAATGTATCAGAAAACATACCTGTGGGTGCCTCAATTGTAGTGTCAATTAAGACTACTTTGATTTTATGAATTGAAAACTTCAACCCAAAATTCTAAAAATCAAATTGCAGATGTTTTTTATTTAATAATTAAGGTTTCCCTAGTCGACGGCTCAAACTCGTTGGTGGGCGTGGCTAATAAGCATGCTATTTAGTATAGTTATTGTATGTAAGAAAAAATCTACATATTTTTAATAAAATAAGCGATAGACATAATTTTAATACTAGAAATAAAGATAAAATAGATCAACCATTTTTCAGATTATCTAAAGTATCTACATCTTTTATGGGGTACTGTGTTAAATGTTACAACAAAATACCTTGTGATATATTACAATTAAATGAAAGAAAATTTAAAACTCATATTAAAAGTACACTTTGTAAACAAGCATATTACAAATTAGAGGATTATATCCAAGATAAGAATGCTTGGAAACATGCTGGTCCTGCTCCATAAGATAATCTAGAATCTAGACCAAATCAAACTGGTTGCTAATTTAAGTTGTATGAATTATTATTTTTATTATATGACATTGATTTTACATTCTGTGATTACTTCCTCACACACTGACTTATTAATTGTAAAATTTTAAGAAAATCGTCTACTTTTACAATGTTTGTAAATATGTGAGGACCATGCATCTATCACATAAGTAATTAATTTATCTTTCATTGCTTCATTTTTATTCATTCTTCTTTTTACCTATTGTGGTAACGTATTTTTTTTTTTTTTTTTAGTTGCATCGTCTTCACATATAATTATGTAACTAATGTACGTACATATGCAAAATATTGTAACACATTTTAAAAGAGTAACGGTGGAGTTTCTTGCCCATTCTTCTCCATACGAAAACTACCTTTTGGAAGGGGCGACTAGAATCAATTCAATTTTTTTGTAAACTTTGACGTTCAAAAGTGCCTTACAGGGGCCTATTTGAAATAAATGATTTGACTTTGACTTTATTTAGTTTTATTTATTTAGTTTTTATTTATTTAGTGAAATAGACGATGATTTATATAGAAAATGAGCGCGTAAAATTTAATGAACAGACCTTTCGGCGTATACCTAGATATTATGAAAAAACTACTGGTTGTGTCTAGTTAAAATAAAATTAATTGAACTTTTGAATAAATTATCTATCCCTGTACGGTTAATATTTTTGCCATTTTCATACGACATAAGTTATTTATTTACGCCCAAAGATTAGTTTAAATTCGTGTTGAAATATGGGAGTTTTGACGCTTATGACTTCCGAACCCTTTTGTTTCTTCTAATTCTGCTTCCATACGGGGTTAGATATTTTCAAGATAAATTGATATAATTTATTTTTGAACGTACAATTTCAAACAGACGAGTAATCACCATACTACGTTTGTATGGACGAATGACCGATTAGCGTAATCTTAAGGTTAATTTATAACCTTAATTTACGTCGACGATTTTTCAATAACAATTTAATCATGTTTGTCATACAATGATTGTTGGAAAGAATCATCATCATCATCGTCATCAGCCTATAGCAGTCCACTGCCTCTCCAATTGCACGCCATTCAGCTCGATTCTCGGCAACTCTCATCCAGCAGCTACCTGCCACCCTGCGAAGATCACCGGTCCACCTAGCCTGAGGGCGTCCCTGAACCTTACGTTTGCCCAACACGTCTATCCCAGCAGTCATCGGTGCTACGGCTAATATGGCCGGCTCACTACCACTGGAAAAAATTGTGGAATATAAAGTTTAAACCTTCTAAATACAGGCAAATTGTGTTACTAATTGCCCTTTAGTCAGCGATTGCGTAGTATTTAACCTTAATAAGGTTTGCTTACGGTTTCATTTGATACTTTTGAAGCAGAGTATAGAATAATGTTTGAGTCTACAGAACATAAATATCCTCTAGATCCGTGCGGCAGCTGACATTTTAACACCGGCCATATTTATTGAATAGCTTTAAGTACATCACACCGAGGGACCTACATTCATAACTTTTCTTTTTTACGTCGGATAAAAATAAATATTTTATCATTCTTAATTATAATTAATGACAGTGCGATGGATTTTGAGAATGACATGATTGTGTTATCTGGTTATCAGATTTATAAACAACTAGTTTTTTCCCGCGACTTCGTCGGCTTGAAATTGTTGTTCCCCCGTCCCACCCTGTCGCATCGCATCGCCCGCCCGCGCTAGTTCTAAGTTTTCGCTTACCGTTCTTTCTGTTTTTCGTCTCCTAAGGGTCATAGCGATGGGTTTAATTCTTGAGGAAGGTCATGGGTTATTTGACATGAGTCAAATAACCCATAACCTTCCTCAAGAATTAAGCCATCAAATGGAAAAATAATTTTTCAAATCCTACTACCAGTAGGATTTACAAATTCTTTTTTCGTTCCTGAGATTAGCGCATTCTAACAAACAAACAAACAACCAAAAAAACAAACTCTTCAGCTTTATTATTAGTTTAGATAATAGTCAGTTATATATAAATAAAACGAATATAGGAATCTGAACAGTAAAGAACGGTCGATCAAGCAATATGTTGAAGTTAGCCATTATTTTGGCTGTTTCGGCAGGTAAGTTAGTTTATGTCATTTATTCTTAAAGTCTATAGGTACTTTATTGGCTCGTGGTTAAGTAATAAGGGGGGCGTTCATTAATTTCGTGAGGCGATTTTGGCGATTTTTACCCCCTTCGTGGGATGTCGTGAGATTTGGCTCGACATTAATCTCACGTGAGATTTTTCAAAATGCGTATTTTTTGTGTAAATACGTTAATCATTGCTTGAGTGCATCGGGCTTATTAAAAAAAATAAAACATAATTTGATTAATTATTTTTATTTAAGACTAGTATTTATATAAGAAGCTAGTCCAGAATCACTGTGAGAAAATCGAACAACTACTAAAATTAGTCAAATTAGTAAATGTTATTCGTAGTTCAGTTTTCTCGCAATATTACACTATTTCTAGTAACAAAGTGATATAAAATTTCCCGAGACCCGCGCTCTCTCCCACGTGAGGTTGGGTGAGATTCGGCTCGACCCCCTCCCCCCTATACGCGTAATTAATGAATGACCCCTAACCGCTGTTAACCGATCGACCCGTGCCGCTGCACGGGTATCGACCCGTGCAGCGGCACGAGTCGATCGGTTAACGATCAAAGTTAAAGAAAAAATATTAAAGTTAAAGTATGCTTGCCGAGGTCGCTACTTGAATGGGTGAACATCCATTACATACGGAGACCCCTCGTTTCCTCGGAAAGCATCAGAAGTATTAGGTATCGGCTGTAATTCCGAATTGCGGCCTCACGTTGTAAATGAACGCCACGAGGTTATATGGTGCAGTAGTCACCACCAGAGGCAAAAGAATTGGTGATCACAGTACCTATAAAAAAAATTGCCCAAATGTTTAACAAATCCGTTTGAAGTGTTTGTTATCAAGTCATTATTTTTTTATTTTATATACATATAGTACCAAAACATATAGGTATATCCGGTACGAAGCATCCTAAACGATTTTGTATGAATCTCAATAGATACAGGTGATATTTTTAAGCATTTTTTTTTTCTAGTGTGCTGTGTACATGCGGAGAATAAATATTTTCTATACACGAGGTAAGTGCTCCGTGAAACGAAACGACGCTGCAAATGATGTGTTTAAAATGGGTAATATAGACGATGATACGGCAGAGAACTAAAATAGTCGGCATAGCCCTCAGAATAAGCAAGCTGCAGTGGCAATGGGCCGGCCATATTACCCGCAGAACCAATGACCGTTGGGCTACACGTATTCTTGTGTGGAGTATAACTAAGTTGAAATATTGAAAGTCAGTGTCAGATTTTTTTTAGGAGTAACCTGTTCGCACCAGAGTTGATAGCAGGGCGTGGTGCCTTGCCAGCGGATTCTAATTTCAATATACGAGATGATACAATCATATTAATCCATGGGCACGGTGGAAGTCTTCGATCGCCATTCAATACATTAATCAAGCATGGTAAGTACCTACCTCAGGTATGGTAAATCATCACGGTGGAGCATACGGTGGAGGACTGCCCGGCTTGGGCGGGGCACCGCCATGTCCTTGTGGAGGCGATCGGCGGCAGTGACCTCTCGCGTGGGAAGCCGGCACCTCCGTCTGCGAAGCATTAATGCTCGCAAAGGAGGAGGCGGAATGTGTGAGTGAGATTTCGTGCCCTCACACCCCTAGCCGCCGCAGGAAACGCCATTGGCGCCGGGAATCACAGGCTGATTCCCGGCTACCGTAGGCGCGGGCTTGCGGACGGTGAGCAATGGGTAGCTCGCCGTCCGATAGGGACCAGGCCCGGGAAGACGGCGCGTTGTATTTCACGCACGCCTCTAAGAAATGTCAGCACAACAGAAGGGGTCTGCTAGGATCGATGCCTGCCGGAGTCGCGGGAAAGTCCGAAAGGGATAACAACTGAAGAAACACGGGTTTAGTCAGTACGAGTCTGACACGCCCTCCCACTCCACCCAGAGCGGGAGAATTTATTTGATCATATCCCACCCTAAAAAAAAAGGTATGGTAAATCATCAGCATAGGTGCGAGCTATGGTGGCCCATTGGTTGGCCCACGCCCTAACTTACGAGTTGTACGTCGTCGGTTCGAACCCAGCCAGGCGCTTTACTTTGTGTAAATAATTTCATCACCACTGCTCTCAAAACGGTGTTCTAGAGTCGAAAATTCAAAGACTTGTGACATCTCCAACCCGTACTTGTCCCGCGTGGTAGATTACAGTCCACTCCCTCTCGAAGAGAGGAGGCCTGTGTCCCAGCAGTGGGAACTTTAGAGGCTGATTATGCTGATTACGCTAGGTGCCTATGCTGGAGATTGTTATATAAACCTCGGAGTATTCAAAATTCATTTATTCAAACTAGGCTGAGAATCAGCACTTTTCGAACGTCAAAATTACATAAGACAGTCCCCAAAACGCACACCCTTCACCACTTCCTAGTGCTTTAGCTGGGAAGAACAAGTGGCGCAACAAACTCCCCAGCAGCACAGCTGTCTGTACAGTTAGAAGAAAAAAATTACTTGATTCTATACAATAGTATGCAAAATAATTTACATTACTCAACAAAAAAACAGTAAAAAAAAATATTTGCCATAATGATGGCTAGAAATATATAAATATATATAGTATAAATTGTACTTCGAAGACAAAATGTGTAGAGTACCTTTTATTTTTAGTCACCAATCTTTTTTCATGAATTTACTAACAATATGTATATGGCGACAGCAATTCCTTCTTTTATTAAATGGAAAATACCCAACCTAAGTATTCTACATAATATAAAACCCAACGTTCTTATTAATGAAAATATTTCTTTCAGAAATATCTATGTTACAAGAACGACATAACGTCTTAGTCGTTGACTGGGAAGCCTACGCTATCGTGAGTTACGCGGTGGCATCCTCAAACGTGCCAGTTGTGGCTCGTGATTTGACAAATTTCATAATATGGTTAACCCAGCTGACACCTGCTTTGGATGTAAGCAGACTGCACTTGGTTGGATTTGGCCTTGGAGCACATGTTGCCGGCATTGCTAGTAGAGGGTTGCACGGAATACCTGGAATAGTTGGTAGAATCACTGGTAAGTGATGCTTGTTTTCTTTTAATAGCATTGAAATAGCAGACATTGCCCTTAACTTGATATCTCTTCAAGGAACCTGAACAATAAACCTATGTATCGTTTTCATTAGTAAAAATGTTGAGATTCAGGCTCAGGATTCGGGTCGTAATTAGGCTTATTTCCCTTTTTTGAAATGAAGATTGTCATTGTGCCTTTTTTGCATCTTTAAAAAATATGTGGGTTAGATGGCCGTAAATAGTGTTTATTTTCCTTCCGATAAACTTAATTTTATATTACTTAAATGAATCTTTGTTTTACATAATAATTGTTACTATAATTGGCTCGCGTTGACAGTTCCCCATCATACCTACGCAACGAATGGATCGTATGAAACGGATAAGTTTCATGCAGTACGTCGACTGTAACAGCAGCCGCGGCAACTGCCAGCAATGGACTGCCTAGCGTAGCGACGGCATTACCTTCGGGCCGATGCTACGCTCGTGCGGTCCATACGATGTGGATGCACTTGTATGACTAAAATCCATTTGATACGATCCGTTCGATGTGCACGATGCAAAACTGTAGGCGCGAGCCTTAAGAGCGTTTATCCTAAAAGTTGGCAACGTCGCAAATAGCTGTCAAAAATTTACATGTTTTGATAAATTTGGCAATATTACTGTATGGAAATAAGAAATGTGGCTAACTAGCGAACTAGAATATTAATAATGAATTGCAATTATAACATTGAATTTGATGTTGTATCCGTTTTAGGTGTGAAAAAGGCATTTGGAAAGTTTCAAATCCTTTTTTTACATCTAAAACTAAATATTCGGTGTTACAATATTAATAATTGCATTTCATAATCGATATTTTAGTTCGCTAGTTAGCCACATTTCTTATTTCCATACAAGTAATATTGCTAAATTAATGAAAACACCAAATATTTGACATCGATTTGCGACGTTGCCAACTTTCAGAATAAACGCTCTTAACCACTATTTTAATATTCTTCTGAGCTTCAATAGAACATCTGGTTCACGATCACTTTAAAATCTTTTCTTTTTCGTGCTGCCTTTCAGGATTGGATCCATCTGGAAGTGGATGGGGTACCAATTCCCAACGTTTGAGACATGATGACGCTCACTACGTCGAAGTTATCCACACAGATGGTTCAGGTCTGCGTGCCAACGGTATTGCAACTGCAATTGGCCTGATAAACTTCTATGCTAACGGAGGAAGCAACCAACCAGGCTGCTTCTCCCACTCCTGTAGCCATAACCGGGCCTACGAGCTCTTTGCAGCATCTATGTTCAACTGGAATCTAGTGGGATACCCATGCAGCTCAAATACGCAGTTGAACCTTAACAGGTGTAGAGGAAGTTCATTGAAAATAGGTGGCACAGAATTAAATAAAAAAGGGTATGTATTTTCATCTTCATATAGTACACCTTTCTTAAAGTACAATGACGGATCCAACTGTCATTTGGAATTAAAGTTGATACCTCACCGACGACGCAAGCTAACGAATAGAATAGATTTCCGTCATCATCATAACTTCGTAAATCAGGCTTAACAGCAGCATCATATCAAAGTCTTTTTCATGCTCAATCTCATGCAATTTCTTTTGTTGGATCCTTGTAAGTTCATGAGTCATATTACTACAGGACGGTGTAACGATGTTATAAGATGGTACGCGGACGGACGGTACGGTTCCACAGATGTTCGTATGAAATCTTTAAATATAAAATGGTTGCTTTCCTTTCACTTCGTTTTGCTGCCAACCTATCAAAATATGGTTAAAATTGGAGGATGCATCATTCTCTCCGAGCCTGAGGAAAGGAAGTCCATTTAGTCGAATTTAATAGAATTTGCGACTATCCCAAATATAATTTATAAAAAAAAATAACTTAATCTCGGGTTCTATTCTGCGAATTCATCATTTTTATTTAAAATAAATAAATAATATGTAATGAATCAAATTGATTTATTTTTACGTTTGAGGCTTAACAGCATTTTGTATACAAAATCCTGATGAATTCTATTATAAAACGAAACTATGTTTCAACTGTATTTCACGATTTCACAATATTATTCTAAGCGTTCAAATAATTATTTATTATTTATGAGCAAAAGTGCCCGAATGGGGTAGGCAACTGTCAAAATGGCGCTTTCATAGATAGTTCCCAAAACAAGCCAATAATACAACGCGTGAGGGGTTTTTTTGTGTTTCAAAAGCTATTAGTACCTACTCATTGTTGTGTTCCAAAATGCTTCGAAATTAAAGTCCACCATAGAGTTTACGCGCGGTGGACGTATATACAAGCTCCCGACTTCAACCTCTGGGCAATTGCCCGCCAGACATGACACCCGACTGGTCGGAGGATCCTCCCTTTTCTTTGGTGGATGAGTGAACTTTACACCCGGTTCCTCATACCTCTAAAATTTAGTAGTATTTGTATAACTGGATCGGAATCTTCTAAATATTCCATATGACCAAAACTAAAATGATGGATGTTTAGTTCAAGCCTGTAAAATATTAAGCATTATTTATTATCATCGTATGAGTCATTTTTTTAATAAGACACTAAACAGAATTATTTGCATGCGCTGCCTAAACAGTTGTAGATAATTGAAAACAATGTATGGCAACCTGGAACTGCTTTAAATAATTCTACAAAAAAGTCCACGACTTTTTTTAAACCAAAAACATGGATTTTTTCGTTTTTTTTTTCGTTTGGATGATTAGTTTGTCGCTTAACAAAGTACGAATCCTTATCAAAATCATAAGGACATCATAGAGTTATATAAGATTTGCCCCGTACAGTACGTCAATTGGTCATATAGTTTCCGAGACAATAATTATATAAAACTATAATAATTTATTAAAGCTGAAGAGTTTATTTGTTTTGTTTAAACACGCCGATCTCTGGCACCACCAGTTGGATTTGTAAAATTTTTCTTTGCATTTGATAGCTCAATTCTTAAGAAACGTTATAGGTTATTCAACATGACACTACGACCCTAACTAAGGAGCCGAGCAAAAAGAAAAAAAGTCAGGATGAATGTAAAGCAAGAACGAAGTAAGGCGCAGGCGGGCGATATTTTCACGCGTACGAAGTCGCGAACAGAAACTACTTTATTATATATTTTTTTTCCCCAAATTGTTTATTTTTGTGTTTTGTTCTTTCTTTGCGTCATGTGTACCGCAAATAAACGTATTTTCTTTCTTTCTTCTTTCTTTAATCATAGAAACTTAGAAAGTACAAAAATAACTGAGCAACAAAACTTCTTTTTCATAGTTTATGAAAATATTAACAGTAATTTTACAATCAGCAGTTTTTAATGTTTGAACTTTTACGTCTACGTTTTTAGAACCCTAAAAGGATCACTCGTGTGCCTGTCTGTCAGTCTGTCCGTTTGTCACAGCCAATTTGCTCCGATTCTAATGGACCGGTTAAGTTGAAATTTGGTTCACATATCAATTTCTGAGACAAAGACGGACGCGCTATGTAAATAAATTAATTTTTAATTTGGGGGTCACTTTTCGTAGACAAATAAAATTTTTTATTTTTTTATTGCACACTGTACCGTGTGATTTTATCAAATGAAAGGGCTTACTGTGAGGTTCTCAAGTATTATTTGTTTATAAATTTATTATAAATTGTTTTAAAGTTATGTAAGAAAATGGATGAAAAGTGGCCACTCCTGAATTATCTCTGATAATACTGAGCTTACTATAAAAAATAAAAATAAATAGTTCTATATTTGTAGATTACAGGAAAACCTATAATAAATCTATCTCTTAAAATTATCATGGTAAACCTCCCAATATTATGTGTACAAACTTACATTTTGCAGTTGAAATGTATGGGAGATTATTTTTTTTCAACTACATATGTACAGAACTCTTCATCGTGGGTGGTCCGACATTCACTTGGCCTGTTTTCTATTAATCTTTAGATAAATAATTAATGAGTTGAAAATTTTGTTTTCAGTCAAGGTTATATCTACAGAGTCAACACTAGAAGGCAGTACCCGTTCTAAGATTGGATTTTTTTGTGAAAAATAAACTTTTTACTTGCTTATTATATTTTTTTATTACACTTTCCTTGACTAAACCTGAATTTAACTAAAATAGCGATTTTATATGGGCCTTAGTTGCCTGAAAATAAAGCAATTATTTTTATTCTTTACGTCTTTAACATTTTTCGGAACCCTGAGATCTCGGACGTTTGGATGCCGTAAGAGGGGCTAAAGCTAACTCGTACAGGTTTGTTAGACGTTTTTAATTAAATGAGGTGCTGACCGACGATTATCCCTGTAGGTACCTAAATATGTAAACCCGTCTGATCCGAAAGGGGCACATAGGTACTGCAATAAACTTTAAAAAAAAGTCTAATTATTATTATTAAAAATAAAAAAAAATCATTTGCATTTTTTGTACAAAAATTACCCCAAATCCATTAAAAATGTACAAATTTGCTACAGGGGTCATTAGTAATGACTTGTAGATACCCGCTAAACAACGAAAACCCGCGCTTGATGTAATAAACCCGGTAAAAATTCCCCATTGAAAAAAAATTACTTCTTAATATTACCACACCCCGCACTGGGCCCGCGTGGTGGATTACGGCCACTCCCTCTCACAGAGAGGAGACCTGAGTCCCAGCAGTGGGAACGTTATAAAGGCTGATTATGTAGACTCTCATTACGATACCTAACAACACCACACACCACCACACTACTTTCCTAGTCGCCGCAGGAGACGCCCCGGGCGTCGGGAGTCGCGAGCCGACTTCCGGCCACCGTAGGCGCGGGCTTGCGGACGGTGAGCAATGGGTAGCTCGCCGTCCGATAGGGACCAGGCCCGGGTCGACGGCGCGTTGTGTTCCACGCGCGCCTCAAAGAGATGTCAGCACCAAGTGACGGGGTCCGGAAGGGCCAATGCCTGCCGGGGTTGCGGGTTTGTCTGAAAGGGATATCGCGACCTCGGCACACAGGCAACGGAAGGAACACGGGTGGGTTTTAGTCAGTAAAAGTCTGACACGCCCTCCCGCTCCACCCAGAGCGGGAGAAGTTATTTGATAATTTCCCATCCTCAAAAAAAAAAAAAAAAAAAAGGTATGCTGGAAGAGATTTCTTTAAAAATAAGCATCACCTTTATATGTGTGTACATAAACCGTTAAATAAATAAACACCCTCACAGATAGAACAGGGTTGTTTTAACATGTTGTATAGTCATTTTGGTGTTTTACGATCACACAGAATGGCACTCTTAGACTGTGTGCAAGACTAGAGCTCCCTGTAGAAGAACAATGTTGAACAAAGAAGTTGCATAAACATTGCTGGGAAAGTGCAAGGAAGCTTGAAAGATTATGAACGAAGTAAATATTACAGAAGTTTTTAGAATCAACGCCTTCACTTTACGTGATTTAGTTTTATAGGTTAGGTTTTTTTTCTCTAACTAAACAGACAGCAGTGCTGCTTGGGAGTTTGTTGCGCCTCTTCTTCATCCCAGCTAAAGCACTAGGAAGTGATAAAGGGTGGGCGTTATTGGACTGTCTTATGTAATTTTGACGTTCGAAAAGTGCTGATTCTCAGCCTAGTTTGAATACATGACTTTTGAATTTAGAATTTTATGAAGGTAGGTTTATTGTTGTGGTTGAAAAAATACAATGCCTTCGTTGGAATTAACTTTCTCATACAAAATTATGATTACCTACCTTATTAGTTTCAGTTGTGATCAATTTTATTTTTTTTTGCATGTCATTTTCTTAATGCATGAAATATTATATTTAAGGAAAGTTTTAGAAGTATAATTTTTATATTTCGGGAAGAAACGGGTTTTATTATTTATTATTATTAGGTTATGAAGACGAAAAACTGATTCTCTGTTGTCATAGAATAGGCAAAGTTTTTTATTGTAACCAAGCATTTCTGAAAATCGTGCGAGGATCTACTAAGAAGCACGGTGTTTTTATATCAGTGGGTAGATACCTCTTTTAGGTATAGATATGTAATAATAATAACCTCGCCGATAAAGACCTCATTTCTGATAGCGATGTCCCAAATTAGACGCATTATTAATTTATTATACATGAAACAAAATATATTTTAATAAAACACGTATATTTAAAGATGAATAATTAAATTGTCTTTAAAATGGTGAACGTTTCAGAAAAATACGCTCGATAGATTTTTCGTGATTCTCAGTTTTTTATCCGCGTTAGACATAACTTTACAAATTAATTTTACTAAACATAATCTAAAATATTAATATATTTTAGTTATTAAGAATATGCTCTAATTTGACATGTTTTTTTTCCAAATCATTAACACTACTCTATTAGACGTGATCATCAGTATAAAATCATTAAAACTCGGTTATCGTCGCCTTAATAGATATGTAAACTCTATCTCTATCTCAAATAAACCTGAACTCAACTATTCTGCCAATGTCTAAAGTGCATAGGAAAAACAAAAGTGCATGATAAAAAACAATAAAAAAACATTTGTAGTAACACAAGTAATTCTTCGATTGATACAGTTGAACGCAATGTAGATCTTGTTGGGTTAGTACGGAAAAAAGCTATCGTATTCACACAAGTAGTGACGTAGCTGCTGTCATTAATGTCATCTGACAGTCATCACGAATGTAATGGAAAAGATCGATCACTTTTAACCTTTTCCCGCCATTCGTGATGACTGACAGTGCCTGCAGCAAAAGCTTGGGGTGGTATTAAGCCAGTGTAGTGATATAATCTACTCAAATACGTAATCAACAGGATTCTAAAGTTATTATAATGTTTTCTTCATACCACACTATTATTCTAAATGAATGTGTGAAGGTTTAGCTTTATCAATACTCTAGTTTACATATTGTTAAATATTTTTTTACATTCAACCAACTTTTATACTATATTTTTATTTTATTCATTTTATTGGTTCACCAACAATCGTTTACACTGGTTTTATGCTTATGGGTAACATGCAAAAATGTAGTCGTATAGTGCATCAATGACTTACAGGTAAATTATACATGCATAAAGAAATTGTAAAAAAAAAACTAGTTTGTAATTACTTATACAAATGCCTAAATAAATAATTAATCAATATACTATAAGAACTATACTTTTTAGAATATACAAACTATATACTTATACAGTATGTTCGCAAAACATTCAATAGGTACATACATACCTGCTATGATTCCCGCTAAAATCAATACAAATTTACAATTCTGTTTGTTCCTGTCTGAGCAAACACTAGCCTTACCACACGGTTTGTGTTTTGACAAAAAGTTATTTTAACAATTCGTAAACATTTAATTTGGAAATACGATGCGTTGTGAAAAATGCGAGGGATTTTAATAACTTTTTCCACATAACTTTTGTATAACCTAAATTGCAAACACGTATTGGATCATTACAAATGAAAATGTATAATGTAGATCGTGTATTAATTGTTTAAAACAATCAAGCTAAGGTACTATTTCAGTTGTTTAGTGGTGTAAAACAACAACAAGTCGGTCTCGTTTAAATACTGTTCTGAAAACAAAGAAAATGTCTAAATAAATAATTCCTTTAATGCTTCTTGAGTTCATTATTGAACAGTTTCAGTTCGTTGTTGTTAATTATTTCTCGACGGCATGTGAAGCCAAGTCTGAGGCCCATGGGCGGCTTTCAAACTATGCCATCAGGTTAGTTACTAACCACACGAAAAGAAGAAATTCATTACAATAATATTAATGTCTAAGCTGTATTCGTGTGGCGGCATCTACATCGCCACATGCGAACTACGCATCAAAGACCTGACGTCATACAACATCCTGACGTCACACAAATCCTGCATCGCGCAATTAGAGTTTACCGCGAGATAGACATATATACAAGCTCCCGACTTCAACCTCTGGGCAATTGCCCGCCAGACATGACACCCGTCTGGTTGGAGGATCCTCCCTTTTCTGTGGTGGATGAGTGAACTTTACACCCTGTTCCTCATACCCCTAAATTCGTTCTTACTAAAAATATTTTTGTTTTGTACCTGAGCGACCGAGCTCCGCTCTGGTGAAAAAATTATGCTCATTTAATAGTATAGGATAGTTCATACTAATTCCATGTATAGTACATACTAATTATATGCTGCCATGATAGTAGATACTTACTAATTCCATGCTATCATTATTCTAATTGGCAGCAATTCTAAGGTAGCCATCTTGTTCTAAAATGTGGGCGACCGAGCTCTGCTCGGGTGAAAATACGAAGAAAACGAATTTTCCCAAATATGAGACATAGCTAGATCGATTTTATTTCATCACCACTGCTCTCCAAACGGTAAAGGAAATCTGTGTGTTTAAACAAAAATTCTAAGTCATTTGAAATCCACCAACCCGCACTTGGCCCACGTGGTGGCTTACGGCCCACTTCATCTCACAGAGTTGAATCCTATGTCCCAACAGTGGGAACATTATTTAGTTTGATTATGCTGATCAGCAGCATCAGGTTATCAACTAAAAGCAGCATCCTCTTATTCAGTCGATCCTTCACTGTTGTGGATCGTGACTCCTTTCTTCTTATGAATAGTGGATCTCCTTTTGCTACGGTCTGTTGCTTGATGGAGTAACAGAATTACCGATGCTAACTGTAGCTCCGACTCCTAGCAGCTAGCATACAGCAAAAGTTATCTGAACTAATATTATAGAGAGAAAAAAAAACAAACAGCAACAATACTAAAAAGCTAGCTAGCTTTTTTTTTTAAAAGAAACTGACAGCATTATTAATTGTAAAATGTTATTATTCTGTGAATGACTTACTAAATGACACTGACTTAAGTACTGAATAATTTAATGTAATTTAATTTGACACATCTAATTGTGACATTGTTTCAATTTTTTTTTTAAATTGTATTTTTATTATATGAATGTACCATGCCGACTATTATTGAACTGTAATACCTTAAATATAATTTAACTACTTATATCATCACTGCAATTCAATTGTTAATTCACTAATTTTATAATAATGTTGCATGCCTATTATAAGGTAGATTGCACAAGGATCAACCACCAAACTGTCACATCTTATATACTGTACCTGCAATCTATGCAAATAAATGTTTACTATACTTTACTTTACAAAAGATTAGATTTTTATGTTTGTTTGTTACACTTTCACGCTAAAAGGCTGAACGTATTTGGCACATGAGTAGACAATGACCTAGGTTACGACATAGGATACTTTTTATCTTGTTCTCGATTTGTCTCGATGTTCCTACGAGATCGAGACTTATGCGGGTGAAACCGTGGGGTGCAGCTAATAATATTATTCGTCTGGTGTATGCGGACATCAGTCGAATACCGTACCAAGAGAAATTTTGGGTATCTGAATGGGCCCAAAAATGATCAAACTGCAGCGATCAAACACAGTATTCTCTCGCAAATTGAAGGGAGCGACGTAATATACACCTTTATTAACACTGTTGTGGAGCAAGATGACACACATCACCCCATAAAAATTCTGAATTCGCTAACGGCAAGTGGACTTCCAGCGCATATCTACCAGTGGAAAGTCGATGTCCCGATAACTCCGCCCAAGCTGTGTCCTGGAACCTGGCTCAAAGTCGCGTCTTTGCAGCGAAACGTCATCGAGGCGGAAATTCTGACAGGTCATGGCGTTGGCGAGACAGTGTTTATACCGCGTATATCACAAATACCCCACAATTACCCTACGAGAAACCCGTTTAAGCGCGTGCAGTTCCGTGTGAGCGTATGCTTTGCGATGATTATCAACAAGTCACAGGGACAGGAACACGGAAACAGGCACTGGAGGCTGCGGGTGTCGACCTCAGGACAAGCTGTTGCTCACACGTACGTCACTTGCTCCCACGTCACTAGTCCTGACTCATATTTTGGCTGCTGAGAATAAAACTACAAACGTACATATACAGGAAAGTTTTATAAAAATGTGGTTGTTAAGTCTGTAGTATATTGTGGTATCTTACGATATCCACGTGAACGGAGTCGCGGGCACAAGCTAGTTATAAATATAGTTGCTAATATAAGCCAATGAACAGGTACAAAAACAAGTTGCTAATAGGTAATCATCATACTTTCCATGGATACTAAAGATCGCCGTATATTGTAGGTATGCAATAGAATGTAATGAGGGCCACACATCAATATGTAGGAAAGATGATCGCTTCTAGGTTAATATTATTTGCAAACAAACTTGAGTGCCCAAGAGTTTGCCCGCTGGCGCCGGTTAACCACTTTACATGCCATCATTTCCACGAAAAGGTCGTCAACGTTAAATTGGATGGGGAAAACAGCAGCTTGAAAATATAAAACAATTTCATGGGAAGAGAGATTATATCGATATAAAAAAATATTGCCAATAATTATGAATTTAAATGGTTGAATCTTAATTAGTATAAATGCGATAAATGAGTTTGTTTGTTTGTTACGCTTTCACGCTAAAATGGTTGAACGGATTTGGACGAAATTGGGCAAATGAGAAGACCTTGACCTGGAGAAGAACATAGGCTACTTCTCATCCTGGATCGCAGACGAAGTCGCGGGTTTAAAATATCGGGTAGGTATATCGCGGCACTTTTTCAGGTGCTTTCATTTTGCAAAACACTTACCTATCTATAGATACAATACAAAAGGTATACCCCCATAAAGGTATAAAGGTATATCCCAATTATCCGAAAGCCAAACTAACGTGCAACTTGCAATATTTACATTTTTCAAGTGAATATTCAGTTCGTTCGTGTATTCTCATTCAAGTTCCATCGCATGGCTAGTTTAACACGTCGACTAGTCTGGCATGGAGTAGTGAATAAATGGAGCCTTTGGTACACGTACTATAAGTACCTGGGGGACCGAGCTCTGCTCGGGTGAAAATACGGAGAAAACGAATTTTCCCAAAAATGAGACCTTGCTAGATCAATTTTCACCCCCGTAAACCACTATATTGCAACTTTCATCGAAATCGTTCGAGCCGTTTTCGAGAATTTGATTACAAATATTGCTCATTTAATAGTATACGTAGGATAGGAAATAAATATCAAAGAATGAAATCTAATGAAATGATTGTGCGAGATCCTTTTCGCTGTTTCAAAAACTTGTTGGTAATAAGCCTGAAAATGAACTTTTGGAATAGAAAAATTGCATTGAAGGGCTGA
Organism: Agrochola circellaris; assembly: GCA_914767755.1. Lineage (NCBI taxonomy): Eukaryota > Metazoa > Arthropoda > Insecta > Lepidoptera > Noctuidae > Agrochola > Agrochola circellaris. The sequence continues at coordinate 8,327,486 of OU611839.1, read as the reverse complement.
AAGTTATTTTGCTTTGCTGTCTTAGCCAAAAATAAACACTATGAGGAGCTGCTGCTCCCAAAAGTCTAATCCTATATCTAGCAAAAACAACTGCTGGAGACATAATGAAAATTGTGCAAATATCGTCGCACTATTTTTGTCGGCAACATGATCATTCCATTTATTCACTACTCCGTGTAACCCGGACAGTACAGCGCGTAATTGAACTCGTTAGGTGGCCGGCCAACTGCCTGGTGCGATGCAGTATTACCACCATTGCTATTTTATTTAGCCGCCTGTGTGCGCGAGTCCTTAAGTGGAGTTTAAAGTTTAATGCGGTGTTTCTTATGCTTTATAGCGCGAGTCACCAAATGGTAGACCGCGGTCCGGATCCGAACCGTAGACCTATGTTGTGCGGACCTTAAGTAAACAGTAAAATGTATAACTAAAAATAAATCTAAAATAATAAAAACGCACTTTTAGCTGGCACTAACTTTACTCCAGACTCCAGACTTCAGATAGAAAGTTCAAAGTAAAAATGTTGCTTACTTTGTTATTTTTGTTCATTACATAATATTTCTTTACCAGTTTATAAAACAAAAATTAAAAATACAAATACCTATCTTGTTTCTAGCAAACAAGAAAAATTTGTATTTTTAATTTTTAATCGTCTACCAAACGGACCGTTACAGTCCCATTATTTTTGTAAACGGACCCCCAATGAATCTAATTGGTGATTTCTGCTATAACGTATTGTTGTACGATGTTATTGTGGTATACAGGGTAAGGGAAAGCTACGCGCGAAAAAAAAAACTGCTGTTCCATATTTTTTGACAGTGTCGATATTGATTTTTTGTATGTAACAGCTTATTTTTATTTTTAACTAGGTGCCCCCCGCGGTTTCACCCGCATCAGTCTTGATGCTGCAGGAATATCGGGATAAAACGTATCCTATGTCCTTTTCTAGGTCATGGTCTACCCATGTGCCAAATTTCATCCAAATCCATTCAGCCGTTTTAGCGTGAAAGCTTTACAAACAAACTCACTTTTGCATTTATAATATTAATATATATATTTATGTACTAGCTTTAGCACGTGGATTCGCCCGCGTGGAGGTCGGTAATTATCCCACAGGAACGTAATACCGGGATAAAAAGTATCCTATGTGTTAATCTAGGTTATAAACTATCTGTGTGCCAAATTTCATCCAAATTCGTTAAGCCGTTTTTTCGTTATTGAGTAATAAATATCCAAACATACAAACTTTCACATTTATTATATTAGTAGGATAGTTAGGAAGTTAGAATAATAGATGAAAAAATTCTACGCTCGGGGGTCTGGGTCTGGAGTTTGCGGGTCAATGTACCTTACACCCCGTATATCGGTAATATGGTGAAAATACCTAGAATTTTCCGATTGAGCCCTTAGGTCCTAACATAATATACGGGGATCTAGAATCAGTTTAGCCACTGTAGTTTCCTAGTATCCTATAACTCGTATGTGGTTTACTGAACTGATATGCGGTAACTGGTAAATACAGGCTTCACCTCAACTTTGAAAGTTGTGTTTGAAGTTGTTGTGACCATTGACTAATGTTAAGACCGTATAATGTAGGTACCATATTCTGACAATAAATGATTATGATTATGATTGTGTTTGGTGAAGGTTGTCAAGTAGGTAATGGACTGCCACCTGCACGCGTAGCATGACGACCATAGGGTTTTGTCGACGGAAGAATAGACAAAATGACAGATTGTGATTGTTTATATGTCATTTTGTCTATTCTTCTGTCGACAAAACACGTTTCTATTGTGGTCATGCTAAGCGTGCTGATGGGTCGATACTAAATTATGCATTTAAACTGAAATTACCTTATGTCACCCTATCGGTGAAGGTGGTCAAGCAACACTGTAAACCATTTTACATCTTAATCTGCGTCTACGCTGACACAGCTCTCGGTAGGAATAAAAGAAACTGAATATGCCAGTAACAGAAACGCTGGCTGTGTCGATAGGTTCCGTTAAATTTACTGCGTAGGCTTTAAAACGAGCCTTCGACACAAGGAACAAATGAAATGAAATTGTTTATTCTGTAAACAGGATATTGAAATCACTGTTACACCTCATATTAAAAATAAGCTAAATGTGGTCGGCATTTCCTATCTGACTACTCTGAGAAGAAAGGCCGAAACAAACTCAGAGGTCGCAGTCTCTTTTAAAGTCCATACATAATCTTGGTCAGGCCATATGACCATGAAGGTTAGTGTCCAAAATAATCTTTTAAGGAAAGAACCACACAGATTTTTTAGTGGACCTGTCCAGTTAGTGCAAGTATTTGTCAGTAAGCGTGGAGCTCAACTCAGAACTTAAAAGGAGCTCAACGACTCGACGAACAATACCAAAGAAAGGACATTTCTAGGCCGCATAAACTACTCAAGCTGCCAGACCATCATTAAAACTGAGAAAAAAAAAGGATCCACATAGTCCTCACATTCACAATAGGTAATTAAAATAATATAATACTTCACAAAGTAATCATGTCATTTTGTATATAATATTCAAGAATGTCAATGTGTCTAAAATAATATAAAACTGGTATAATTTGATGATTTTACATAATAATTAAAATGTCAAGATTTAGAGCGAGCAGCTCAATCCCAAACTTTTTGGTCTTCTAAATAATCTGAAATTTTATAGCACCCTTTTTTACAAAGTTTGGTTTGATACAACTTTTAAATCGTTTAATGGGTAAGTTTCAAATATCAATGGGAAGTTTGTTTTAAAAGCGTATACATTGACTCATGAACAAGAAGACTGTTAGTTATTTAGTTTTGTTTTCCAATGAACACTGCACATAGTTATTTATGGATGAATTAAAAGATAAATAACCATTAAAGGTAAACAACGAATTAAAAAAAAACATCATCAAAACAACAAAAATATCGTGAGGAAACCGACATGCCTGAGTGATATTTCTCGACGGCATGTGAAGCCAAGCCAGAAGCCCCCCCATGGGTGGCATAAAAACTCTTACACCAGGTTAGTCGCGGCTTGCGGACGGTGAGCAATGGGTAGCTCGCCGTCCGATAGGGACCAGGCCCGGATCGACGGCGCGTGGTCTATCACGCGCGCCTCAAAGAGATGTCAGCACAACGGAAGGGGTCCGCTAGGACCGATGCCTGCAGGGGTTGCGAATTTTTCCGAAAGGGATATCGCGACTCCGGCACACAGGCAACGGATGAACACGGGTGGGTTTTAGTCAGTAAAAGTCTGACACGCCCTCCCGCTCTCACCAGAGCGGGAGAAGTTATTTGATAATTTCCCAGCCTCAAAAAAAAAAAAAAAAGTTTATTTATTTATTTATTTATCATAAGCACACCAACAGCATAGTCACTTACAATTCAAATAAAAATATAATCTAAAAATTAGCATTTCAGTAACCATGCAAATAACAGGTATGCATGACATTGAAGTATGAAAAATTAGAGACAAATGAGAAAAATAAAAAGTGTCTCTAGTAGACCTAAATCTAGAACACTACAAAACAAAACAAAACTCAAAACAATTTGAGCTAGATAGACTCGTCGCACTGCTTAAATAGGGAGCGTCTGTATGAAGCATAACTCATGGAGAAAATATCAATAGGGTAGTCCGTCAAGTTGGACCTTTCATTATATTGCCTTGCCATGCGTGTAAGGGGGCTATTAAATGATGTATTCAAGGTGGATGTAGGCAATTCAAAAATACGATGATGACGCTTACTACGTTGGCTAGACCTAAAGTTAAAATAGTTTATTAATTCCGCATCACTAACCACACGAAAAAGAAGAAGAAGACCAATAAAGATTACCATAGATAGATACTTATAGATGTCCAACCACATAAAAGGACTAAGTCAAATCAGGAATTTCAACAATAATACCCGTTAACATCCAAATCAAAATTAAGTACCACAAAGTCTGCATAGTTATTCCTCTGTAATTTTATTAGAGGACTTGCTTAACGAATTTCGTACTAGACCTATGTCGAAATAGTAAAAGTCGTCAAAGTTTAAAGAATTTAGATGACAACCGACTTCCAAAAAAACACTACAAAGTGTGTCGGTGTCACAAGGTCGGTGGCAAAAACCGAAAATTCAAAACCTTGTTAAGTGAAAAATAACTTTAATTTCGGAAGTCACCGACTTCCGAAATTAAAGTTATTTTTCACTTGTAGTGTTTTTTTTGGAAGTTGTTTTTTTTTGTAAAAAGTTTTCATTTTTCACTTTCTTATACCAAACCACTACCTGCAGCCTAAAAAGATTGCTAGTCCATTGCTTCATAAGTTCGAAAAAAAAATTGAGCAGATTTTTTTTTCGAACTTATGAAGCAATGGACTAGCAATCTGTTTCAATTCATTTCAATTTATTATTGATCGTGCATTACGTAATTAGGCTGCAGCTCTGTAAATAACGGAGAGGAAGTTATTACACCATCCACATAAAACTACCCAAGCAAAGTTAATACAATTTATATGGGAACTTGACGAAAATATCGATGAATTTAAAAATAAAAATAAATAAAACAACACACATACAGACGAACATAGAACCTCCTCCTTTTTGGAAGTCGGTAAAAATGGTTATAGCTTGAACCCCGAAAATATACATTAAAAATGAACCCTCCTTAAAGGTTGAAATGGTTTGCTAAAGCTTGTTGAACTACTCATAATTGCTAGTATTTATTAAGAGTCATCAAACCAAAGTAAAAAAAAAAACATCAACAAATTAATTACCAACGCACTAATAACAACTCGAACCATAAATAAGGTTCTATAAATCATATACACGTCACGTAGTGTTGGCGTGACGTGGTGTGATTGATTAATTTATCGAAGCTCCTTGTTAATGGTTCTCTAATGGTTCTGATATGGTGGCACATGAATACTGGGCTAGCAGGATAAGGAGACAAGCCATGTTCTGGTATGTAAAAAACTGGACGGATTTGGCTAGATTACGTTGTAGTTGTGGTAAGTATGAAGTGAGCTATTAGTAGGTACCCGATCTAAATAATAAATAAAAAACCGGCCAAGTGCGTGTCGGACCACGCACAATGAAGGGTTCCGTTGTTGAAACCCCTACATTATAAGAGCTATGCGAACATGAATGTATGGAACAGCTGATTTTTTTTTCGCAATTTCAGGGTTGGCCCCATAGTGAAAGCTGTTCATAATTATGAGTACAATGACCCCTTAAAGGGATGCAAACGAATTAAATTTCACATTGTATAACGAAATTAAAAGGAAAACTATCACAGCTAAGTAAGCTTTACAAGTAAACGAGTAATAATCGACCAACTTAAATTTGCGGTTGCAAAAACATTTTCTCCCACGGAATGTATGGGAGAACATGTTTTTCAACTACAAAGTTAAGTTTGTTCCTGCGATAAATTCACCTCAACAACGGAACCCTTCATTGTACGTGGTCCGACACGCACTTGGCCGGTTTCATTTAAATGATTTTGCGGAATGACCCACCTGTACTTATCTATAGCACAGCACAGCTCAGCCATAGTATTTCAATGGCGGTGCGTACACGTGCGTCCTGTCGCAATCACAAACTACCGTTATTAGCATCGTCGACGATGTATTTTGACACTATAAACAAAAACATTATTCATACCACGGTTAGCCTCCAGGCAAATCTTCAAGTTCAACCACTTGTGGCCCCTCCCACAAGTAGAACACGAAAACATCAATGCAAAGCAGCAAAGTTCACCTCCAAAAACATCTTAATGAACTAATTATTTTACGAAACATTCGCGAAATAACTCGTTCCGCAGAAATTTTGCAATATTTTGTAAGTCATCTCGAAACGGCATTGTTTATTTACCGCCAAACCAAACCGGTTGGTCGTAATTTTAGTTAATTTAAACCAGTGTTTCTTAAATATTTCTGGCAAAATATTGGAGCGTTTCGAAATTAGTTCTAAGATTGAAGTAGGTATCATTATAGAAGTTACAATTATATAAATTAATTAGGTACTTTAGACCCGTTATTCTTCTATAACTCCGTGACTAACTAAAAATTACAGCTCTAAAGTAAATAAATAATAAATAATGTTTATTTATCAAAAGTAAATATTATTTATTTAGTTCAGTCACGGTGATATTATGATAATACAGGTACCGGTACATAGGTACTTATACTCCATTTGAAATAAGATAAGACATTTAACTAAACATTTTATACAGTCCGTTCAACCGATTTTGACTTCTATTGCGTTAGTGGCATGACAAATGGCAGCTGCAGTAAACAGTTGGTATTGTAACCAGTTTTGTGCTTTTAATGCCATCCTTATAGCTACGGTATAGAAGTCAGAATCGGTTGAACGGACAGTAAAAAAGGGTTGTTTAAATATCTAATCTTATTTCAAATGGAGTGTAGGTACCTTAGCAATATCGGTGAACTTATAGTTTGACAATACGCTTTGCACATGGATTTTTGCAATGAAACCGTTCAAGAAATTATAAATGTCCTGGAACAGAGAAACTGTAAAAAAAGCATATTGCAGCAGAGATATAAAGAAAACACACATAATCTGGGAAAATTTCAATTGCTTACTTACCTATTACGGCTCATGAGATACAGGCCGCTGACAGACAGATGGACAGACGGACAACCGAGGGTTAGTAATAGGGTTTCGTTTGGCATCCTTGGATACGGAACCCTAAAAATAACACAATTCACCTCAAGATCTTTAAATTTCGCCATAATATGTATTTATATCCTCTATTAAAATGCACGTGCACGTGATAAAGGTACGCAAGGCCACAATATTAAAAAATGCTTCGCTCTGATTATATTAAGAATCTAAATTAAATTATAATTAAATTAAGTTAAGTTTTTGCGAGTGAAGGTTAATTACTTATTAAAATTGCTGAATAAATTGACAATTTATTAGCATAGATTTAGCGGTAACTCTTTTGAATGAGATAGCCAGGTGCATTTTATTTTTATGAGCAGAATTTTAATTCATTAAACCCTTTATCGTCCGTATTCTTTATTTTTTAAACTAAAACATGTCCTACTGTCACAGTATTATTTTTTACTGTGACAGTAGGTACAGACGGTAACAGTATTGTGTCTTCATAGAAAACGGCTGAAACGCTTCGAGATCTCAGTGTATATCGGTACGCAACAGTCTCGAAGGCGCAGCAGTTACGTGCACGGACGCGGAAGGTTTACCTTCCGAGCGTAGGTAATTATTTCAAGGTCACTACCGAGACCTAATACTGGTACTTTATTATACTGTGCTACTATTTTATGCATAAAAGTAGGTCAATGGCAAAACATTTTTAAATTACGAATCTTTCATCAAAATTAAATAAGCAGCTGAAAGAAAAGAAAGAAAGAAAGAAAATACGTTTATTTGCGGTACACATGACGCAAAGAAAGAACAAAACACAAAAATAAACAATTTGGGGGAAAATATGCGTCACATCCACGCAAAACGGCCATCGCTCAGCATAATGCTGCGACCCTATGCGAGACAGAGCCCCAACGCTGGTTTTCAGCGACAGCCGGCGTTGACGTGATGACGTCAACCGGTGCAGCATATAGTGAAATAACAAAATGAGACAAAAATAAAATGAATAAATACAATACTTAGTCCTAAATGTTTATATAAAATAAAATATTTAAAATGGTAACATTTCATACCGTCGGCGCAGCTGTCATAAAAACTATTTGTTTGACGTTTTGACATATTGGTTATGTAGTGGTTACGTAATAATTATAACATGGCGCATTAAGTAATTAGTGATATGATGCAATGCATAATATGTAAAAACAGCTGTGACAAATAGACAGAAGAAGTCGCACCATAAGGGTTTTCTTTTTTACTATAATGCGGAACCCTCAAAATAAATCAGTTAATGATAAAACTCAACATGATCTTCACAACAAATTAAATTAGATAGCAAAACTGCACAGACGTGATGGATATGAAAATTAAAACATGACAAAACAAAAAAAAATATGATTTTCTTGGGGGTCAACGACCGCAGAGTGTATGAGTTTACTAAATCCGTTTAATAATTTTTAGGTGTGGATACCCATCACATCTATGGAGTTTCACTAGATAATTTAACTTGACCCTATGTATCGACTCAAAAATCTGCAACTTTATTACAGAACTAGCTGTGCCCCGCGTTTTCACCCGCATAAGTATTGATCCCGTGAGAATATCGGGAAAGGTAGTCTATGACCCTCGGCAGGTCATGTTCTACCCATGTGCAAAATTTGATCAAAATCCGTTCAGCCGTTTTAGTGTGAAAGCGTAACAAACAAACACACTTTCGCATTTATAATAAGAGTCAGGATTACGATGAAGACCTTACTTCCCAATGGCCATCAGTTTCTTGAAATTAAACCCTTTAGTCACCTATAAACTGCACAGGGTAGGTGGGTATATAATCATAACAAAAGCCGCCATATTGCCTTCACTCCTGCCACCTGTCAGCTTCAATATGAACTATCGACGCAATCTGGGTGCATTGTGTGCGAACCATTCACAGTAATGACACTCGAGTATAAGAGCTCGGATTATTGGCTTATATTGCCAATACCTAGACTGGTAGCTAGCAGGCCCGGAGTTAAAGAGACCCAGGGCCCCTAAGCACTTCGACTTTTCAGGCCCCCCCATTCTGGAGCCAATTTGGAGAATTAGTAAATAAAATGGAACAGGAAATTTAAAAAAATAATTTGTTTAGACTATAATTAAGTACTATAAATAAACATTAGAAATAATGCAGTCTGTGCTAAGTATGTTTCTATAGTAAAGTTACTTGTTCGGGGTAGCTGGGTGGGTGGGGCCCCTAGGCTGGCTAGGGGACCCGGGGACCACCCAGCGACGAGACAGCTGTCAAGTAACCGACTAAACGTAATATCTGTCACTTCAGTTGTCATGCTACGTCACAGTTGTACTCTTCAATTTAGCAATGTTATAATTCGTTGACGTTTAGAGTAGAGGCTCTTTAAAATAGACATCCAAAAAATGTGTGCTCAAGAAGCATCTACGAAGAGTAGTTTGAGAATAAATGATAAAGTTTAACATACATTAAGTAATAAAAGTGGAAACTATTGTAAAAATCTAAAATAAATTTAATTTGGTTTTATCGTATTTTTAAACAACAAAGTGTCATCTATAAAAACCCTTTTTACGATTTGTTTACCTTTATTTAACTACTGAAACCTATTGAGTTTTTTTTTTTATTAAGAACATAATTTATGTGCATATTATATTCTACATAAATGTTATGTACATTTCGGCTTCGCCGGACGTTTTTCCGGAATGCCTTCGAACATTATTTTAGTTTCGAGTGAATAAATAAACTTCAAATACCCTATGACGTTAGTGCCAGCCTCAACAGGACAAATATAGAATCGGAACAAATATTATCTTAAATCAACATGGCTGCTCGGAACTTTAATGTCCAATAGTCAAACTTACGTTCTAGAGCCTAAAAATTAAACATTCTGCTAAGTACACTGATGACGACCATGTCCTTCTGTATGTGTCTGTGTTTGTTGGATGCATGAAGACGTCTTTGATGGGCATCAGAAAGGGTTTACTAGAAATTGAAGGTAGGTTACATGGAATGTAGTATAAAACTGGTACTTGTTGATGGGCCTACACTGTCCTCTCATACCTTTTAACACTGTAACTTGGAAACATTGTAAAAACCATTTACTTTTAAAAGAGTAACCGTGGAGTTTCTTGCCGGCTCTTCTCCATAGGAAACGACCAATTGGAACCGTGCACCTAGCTTCTGACGTTTCATAAGTGCCCTTGTAGGTTTATGTGAAATAAAAAATATTTTGATTTGAATTGAATTGAAAAGATACTGAAAAGCGGTAAATAGCTCGGGTGCAAAATTTTACATGAGAGATTCAAATTTTCTTGAGTTTTTTTCCGTTTTGCAGGTCAGTGACAGGTTTTATGTAATTATGGTTTGTATAATTATAATCATTACAATCAGCAATACAACTCCATAAGTTAGCATAATTGTCAAATGACATGATTTCATGAAATAGTAATTCAATCGGATTACATGAACTTAGAGAGTTGTATTGATCATTTTTATGATAATAATTCTATAATTAAACATTTGATACGGCCGCGAATCATATTTAGGTCAACATAGAACATGATACTGACCTGCAAATTGCAAAAAAACGTAAGAAAATTTGAATTTCGCAGGCTTCCTTGACGCTTTCGCCTTAAGGATTAAGAATTATTCCTAGAAGTGGAAATAAACTTCGTATTATTGTATTTTAATAATGCCATATTATTGTATTTTAATAATTCCATATTATTGTATTTTAATAGTCCCATATTATTTTATTTTAATAATTCCATATTATTGTACTATAATAATCCCATATTATTGTATTTTAATAATACAGCTATGTGTAGACCTACTTTTGTATTCCTGCCAATATCAGTACTTTTATATTATTAGGCTCAATAACCTCGCCCTCCAAAGAACGAACTTTCTCCTCAGATCGTATGATCGTGACAATTAAATATTAAAGGTCACCACCCACCGCCGCAATTTATTACAAATATTGAGAACCGCTGACTCAATGCTAGGTATGATAATAATATATTTCACCTGTCTTCATTTCATTAACAAGTGTGCCTTGACACTAATCAGGTAGGATCATTTTAAAATTCGACTCGATCAGAAGAATTTTTTGCCGTTGACCATTGGACCTCAGATTTATTATCATTTGTTGTCGTAGTGACGTTTATTGGTATATTTATTTGTGTAGAGTTTATTGTTTACGTCATCACGTGTGTATTTCACGACGGGATAGGTAGATATGTACATCCACATTTCGCCAGCATTGTTTGCGCTCATAGGCTCGCCCCCTACATAGAACAGAGTCAACAGATTCGGGATTTCAACTCTAGACTCGATTCTGGTACTGAGAAATTACTATTCGCTATTACTATTCCCTAAAATGGTCGACCTAGGAACCGAACCGAACCCAACGCTCAGCAGCTGCGATTTCGATCACCAGACCAATAAGACTGTCATTTGTATTGTAAATCATAACTTAATTATAATAAATGCGAAAGTGAGTTTGTTTGTTACGCTTTTACGCTTAAACGGCTGCATAGATTCGGATGAAATTCGCAACATCGGTAGACCATGACCTGGATTAGGACAGAGGATTTTTTATCCCGGAATACCCACGGGATCGAGACTTATGCGGGTGAAACCGCGGGCGTAGCTAGTTTCTCATATTTTTTTAAAGACGAGATTATAGCACCGAATAAAAAAGAAGTATACGAGTATGCTTGGATGGCTTAATCACGTTGTGAATGAAAGGCGACTAACAAACGGTGTTTACAAGGCAGGTTTGAGTAACAACGCCGGGAGGAATCACTCTAGAAGTACGTATACTAACCTTATTAGTGGTGTTCTTTAGAAAGATCAGGTGTGCTATTCTGTAAACATCTCATCGTGATAACTTGTGTGAGGTGAGCTTGATGTAAGCTGTCATTGCACCTAAAGCTAGGGATTGACACTATGGACAGCTCACTTCATGCTCTCTTCACCTCACCCTTCACGGTGAGATGTTTACAGAATGGGTCCACAGGTCCAGTGGATCCATTCTGTAAACATCTCACCGTGAAAAGTGAGGTGAAGTGAGCTGTCCATAGTGTCAATCCCTAGCTTGTGTGCGTAGTACTCGCAACCGGTTTGCGTGTGTATAGATGTACGAACTTAAACGACGTAAAAGGATTATGTAAGGATCGTTACTTACCCCCATAGGAAAAAGGCGTGAGTTTACGTGACTGTTCCAGGATCGTTATATTATCCTAGATTGGCGCAGTGGTCAGACACACTGACGTTTCATGTCACAGGGATGTAATTAAACGCAATTTGGGATACAAGTGAACGTAAAGCTGACGTCTGGATTGGCGTAGGGTGCGTTTCCCATGTTTCATTTATTTTATTTTCCTTGTCTTTTTCCTTAAGTCGAAAGCGCCAGGGTAGCCCACGAAATTCAATTTTTCTTCCTTTTTTCTTGCAATTTGCAGACCAGTACCAGGTTGTATGTTGATCAAATATGGATCGCGATCGTAAAAAATATGTATTTACAGAATAATAGGTAAGTAATTAAAAATACAATAAATTGAGCAACAGAAATGATAAACTGTACTTCATAACTTTTTTCTGAGTGTTTTCATTTAGACAGATGAAAATAAATAGGTATACGTTGTTTTCAAAACTACTTATTATTTATTTATTTATTTCCAGAGGTTTAGTTAATTTATCTTAGGAATTTTGTTTGGCCCTTATTATTTTACAACGTAATGGACATTAAAAAAAAAAAAAACAACTCATACGAGTAAGTACCTAGGTACCTTAAGTGACTTGTCATTTTTTTTTAAATACAGGCTGGCATGTACATACGAGTAGACGCGAAAACTGTTACTATGGATTCAGTATATGATTCTGAACACCCACTTTTTTTTTTTTGCTTTGTTAAATCATCAAATAACTTCTCCCGCTCTGGGCGGAGCGGGAGGGCGTGTCAGACTCTTACTGACTAAAGCCCACCAGTGTTCCTTCAGTTGCCTGTACATTGCCAAGGGCCACGGTATCCCTTTCGGACTTTCCCGCGACCCCGGCAGAAAAAAATCTGCTGTTCCATACATTTTGACCTCGAGGTATTTCACTTTTCTATGAAACAGCAGATTTTTTTTGTAATCGATAAAAATTTTACGCAATGGGTACAAAAGTATGTACTGAATCCATGGAATCAGGTTTCGCGTCGATGTCCCAGCCACTCTGTATAATACGGGCTTGGCTTTTCTGTAAAAAGTTTACTTTGAAGAACCGTCATCAGCTGTATCTAGTTAGGGAGGTACTGCTTCCAGAAAATCTTCTTTCAATATTATAAAGGAGGCTAATTATGTTAGAAGTATTTCCTTTAAATATTTATGTAAATCATCTGTTTTAATGTGACAGCAATTAATGTGCTATAGTCACTTCTGTGTTATTATGTTAATAGTTATTATTTTCACATTAATTCCTGTCACATTATATAAATAAATAATAAGTTTATTGCAAAAAGATAAAAACATAAATAGTAGTTAATGAAAATCTTGCATAAAGAGGGGTATTAAAATACGAGTTAGGCGAGTTTTTTATCACACGAGTGTTTTAATACCTAGTTATGTGCAGTTTCATACACTACGTCTTTATCTACTCTCATACATTGGGATTGAACCTACTAAATAAAAGATCAAAGTTAAAGATCAAGAATAAAAAAACGAAATTCAGTTCAACAAAACGTATGAATGGCGCCTGCACCCCACATCACCGCGCATGCGCTAGAGCAGTGCAGCTGTCCTCCGCTAACGTTCCATTGCAAAAATAGATGGAGACTCCTTGGTGATATTAACTTCTTGGATTTTCCCTCTATCGTAATAGAAAAAAAAAATCTAAGGCATTATTTTGTTAGAGAAAAAGTGTAACGTGATTCTATTTTTAAATTTCGATATTGTGTTTATAAAATACGTCACTATAAACTCGTTTTGAAATTTATAATTCGAATATTATGATATGAGAGTAGATAAAGTTAGCCATACACTACTACAGCACTATAGATATCAATAAGAGTAAGTAAGTATAGACTTGTCCAATGCAAAACATAGGTAAAATACAAAATATAGGTATAAACTAATCAATCAACTAGATGGTCGGTCTTAGCCTACCTCAACACTGGGTCCTTCCATCTACATAAAAACCTATTTTCCCAACTGTAATTTTAGATCGATTTAATAAAACCTATTTGGAATAAAATCTGGTGATTCAAAATTATCTTTTATCGAAGGTTTATTCCTACTTAATATTAAATATGGGAAGAGAGAATTTAGAAACCTGCATATTGGACAAGAAAAAGACCGGTAAATATCATGTAAAGAAAGAACAAAAACTGGAAAATAATAATTTGGGGCAAAATATGCGTCACATCCACGCAAAACGGCCATCGCTCAGCTTAATGCTGGGACCCTAGGCAAGACAGAGCCCCAGCTCCAGCCAAAGCTTCTTTTTTGAAGTCAGTTAATAAAGAATATACAATGATTACTTGACAGTAGATCTATGATTTATTTAGGTATAATTTAGTTTCAGCTGCGTAGGTAGGTACAGATTAAATCAAATCATTAATAGATTATCCACGCTAAGATGCGAGCTTATAAACAATAGAGTCTAATTATTAATTGTCAGTCATCATTATCCACATCGGTAAAGCCTAACAACTACATTATCTTAGATCAACAATGCACTTAATTATCAATGGGCCATTCTCATTACTAGGCAATATTACTAAATCTCATACTGGTGCATCAGGGATGGTGACAAAAAAAATGTTTTGTCTGTCAGATAGTAAAACATATTGGACACGTATTTTTTCTTATTTTACGTAAACAAAAGATTACGGCAATACGGTAGATTTTATACCGACTTGTGACGTAGCGGGCCCCCACTCCCCAACTTTAATGCGTTTTATCTAAATATTTTTTTATTAATATGATAAAGCAAAAATACATGTGTAATAGTTTTTTATTATCTGACTGACGGACTAAATTGTTTTTTTTTTCAGTCAACATCCCTATTATGTTTTATTTGGTAAACAAACACGATACGAAAATCTGAGTATTAACATCAATCTACACTGTAAGGAATGAACATCCTTTTTTTTTGTTTTTTTGAGGGTGGGAAATTATCAAATAGCTTCTCCCGCTCTGGGTGGAGCGGGAGGGTGTGTCAGATTTTACTGACTAAAACCCACCCGTGTTCCTTCCGTTGCCTGTACATTGCCAAGGGCCACGGTATCCCTTTCGGACTTTCCCACCCGTGTTCCTCCCATGCACTCTCGCTCCGGACCATGGCCTGAACCAGGGCCGGACGCGAGAGATCGCCGCCGCCGATCGCCTCCGTGAGGACACGGCGGTGCCCCGCCCTAGCCGGGCAGACCTCCACCGTATGCTCCACCGTATCCTCCGAGCGATCCACACAGTGGTGACATCCGGACGTTTCCTCCCGCCTTATGCGGAACAGGAACCTTCCGAAACAGCCGTGCCCAGTGAGGACCTGCGTCAGGCGGAAGGTGAGGACGCCGTGGCGCCTCTCTAGCCACTCCTCAAAGAGGTGATTTATCGCCACAATTGTGGCGTGCCCAGCGCTGGGTTGCAACAATCGCACTCTCCATGCCGCCATGAAGGAATGAAAAAGCTCCATTTACCTACACGATGAAAGTTTCTTGTCTTTGGTATACCTACGCCACAGACACTTAAATGGCACCGTGTAAATCGCATTCTGAAAGTGGGCAAAGTCGCAAATAGATGTCAAATATCTTGCTGTTGTGATTATTTTGGCAATATTATTGTATGGAAATATGAAATATGGCTAACTACTGAACTAAAATATTGATTAGGAAATGCAATCATTAATTTCGTATAACCCAATATTTAGTTTTAGATGTAAAAAAAAGTACTAGGAATCTTTCCTAATTTGCATTTTTTACACCTAAAATGGTTACAACATCAAATTCAGTGTTATAATTGCAATTCATTATTAATATTCTAGTTCACTAATTAGCGATATTTCATATTTCCATACAGACATTTCCAAATTAATCAAAACAGGTAAATATTTGACAGCTGTTTGTGACGTTGCCGACTTTTAAAATGAACGCTTTTAATTTCAGAATCACAAAGAATGCATCGAATTTATCATAAAAAAACATCAATCCACCACACCATCTCGCGACTCGCCTGGTGATTGGCCATTCTCTGTATTCTGATAATATTTATCTTTTAACCCTACGCGACTGTCTTTCTGCATAACCTTGCAATACTTACGTCACCAAAATGAAAAACACGAGTCACAAAGAATGACGAAGGGATGACGCTGATATAATTATGTTAAATATAAACAATTCAAGGCACCCATTTTTCTGTCCACTAAAATACAATCGTTTAAGGCTATCGACGTATTTACACTCCTTATATACAGCGATTTATACCTACGACTCAGCCATTAAACTTGACTTAAAATACAAGTAGGTACTGCAGTACATTGGTATCATCTAAAGTTCGAATACGCGCGCACTGACCGCTGCGAACGAACGGCCATTTTTTTTACGAGTGTGGAGTGCGTTCGTCTTTTTTTTCTTTCACAATGTTGAGTTTAGATTCAGCTATTTTGAGCACCGGGTTCATGAAAGAAAGTAGAACATTATTGAAAGTGAGATTGTGGTTCTATGGATTTGCGTATTTGCATTTGGTGGGCGTTGCGGCTTTGTTGTTGACCATTGATTTTGGTGCTCATGATGATCCAGATATCCAGATGTATCAGAAGATCAGGTTTAAACTGATTACTGCTTGGTTTAATGTAAGTTTGTTAATAATTTTAAATATCGAAAACTGAAAAGCATTTATGAAAATATCAAATAGAAATATACTTATAAAAAAAAGGACGTAAATTATCTTGTTATTATTGACTGAATTTGAATAAGGATTTATATTTGTTTTATATACCTACCTAATAGAATACAGTCACTATCATAAATAAATAAATAACTTGCTTCTGAAGATCGATATTTATTTTATTTATCGTTAAGTTGGTAGTGAACGATTTAAGCTTCTATGTCTGTTAATAAAATAAATCATTGAGTTTAAGCAAACTTTTTTGTCAAAAAATACTATCAAAACAAATCTAATGACACCATTACATTTAATGTAATAAATAAATTTGTTAACAAAATAAATCATTGAGTTTAAGCACACTTTTTATCGAAAAAAACTATCAAAACAAATCTAATGACACCATTACATTTAATGTAATGGTGTCATGTAATTTATTTAATTTACATAAATTAAATAATAACTACTATCAAACACATTGTTATCCAAAAGTACAGTCGCCGGCAAAGGCGTTGTCGTTTAAATTAAATACAAAATACAAATAACATCCGATTTTAAAGTCGGCAAACGCATTTGGCAGGTCAACGAGCCATATTCGGACCTATTGTGCGTCTATTATCTGCTTCATTCTCAATCGCGGCGTGGTCCGATGGATTCACGTGGCAGAGTTTCGTAAACTTGAGTGAATTATTTTCGCAAACATTGCATAAACGTTGGACCTGACCTTTCTTAATTTAAACTGGCGTAACAAAAATACAACACAGTGGAATGAGAGAGTGGGTCTATCGTAGTACCTAATAGATAAAATAAATTAACAATACCGAATAGATTTAAACCAATTCTTGAAATTTGGCATTTATGAGTTTTATGATATAATTTATTAGGTAGGAGGTTGTCCATTAAACACGTGAGATTTTTAGCAAAATTTTAACCCCCCCTCCCCCCAGGTGATACGTGGTGACGTTTAAGACTAACCCCTACCCAAAGTAATGTGTATTTTTTTTTTAAATTACGGTGTATGTTACCTAACAGAAAGAAAAAAAAGTTTTTATTTTTTATTTTGGTGCCGCTTTTCGGTTTAGAAATGCGCGTTAAACGAAAAAATAAATACACGTGACATCTCAGTACACCCCCCCCTCTCCCTTGTGATATTTCGTGATTTTTCCAAACCCCCTCCCCCCCCCTATCGATTCCCACGTAATTTATGGACGACCCCTAAGCAATCAGAACTGGAACTATTTATGTCCTTCTCCAAGTCCCTGGCTAGCTAACTGAAATTTTAGAGATGGTCAAATTTGATCAATTTTCTTAAATATTTTTATTTGAAAATATGTCACACTGTACCTACAGTTTGCAAAACTTTTTTTTTAATTTTCTAATTTGTCCACAAAATGTGATAGATATTCAAAATTAAATTATTTATGTTACATATCCGTGTTTGGGTCATAAAAATTTATATATGTACCAAATTTCAACTCAATTGGTCCAGTAGATTCGGAACAAATTGGCTGTGATAGCCGGACAGCCAGCCAGCCAGCCAGAACACACGTGTGATCCTATAAGGGTTCCGTTTTTGTCTTTTGAGGTACGAAACTCTAAAAGTTTATATACTGATACATAGATACATAAATACATACTTATAAACAAAATAAACTTAGTCAGGAGATATAACGATAGATAGAGGAGAACACGAATCCAGCACATCATTGCTGGGATGATTCCGCCAAGTTCTTATGAATATGCTCACGTGCCTTTACTATAAAAGATAACAGACTGGTTGCCGTCCTGCACGCTTAGCATGAACACAATAGAAACGAGTTTTGACGACGGAAGAATAGACAAAGTGACACAGATAAACAATCACAATATATCATTTTGTCTATTCTTCCGTCGACAAAACCCGTAGAAAACCCGTTTCTATGGTTGTCATGCTACGCGTGCTGATGTTTAGAAGGAGCGTATTCCAAAGAAAGAGCCTGCCATGCCGTAAAAACTTAGGTGAAGTGAGCGTGGAGTGAGCTGTCATTCCACAGGGATTGACACTATTGACAGCTCACTTCACCTAAGTTTTCACGGTGAGATGTTTACAGAATAGCACTGCTGGACAAAGAAAGAACAGTGAATGAAACCAGAGCGATGAGAAGGACATCGTAGAAGACGATTGTTGGTGGAGTACGTAGTATTATATTATCTGTGGTGGAGCGAAGATTTTTACTATAGGCAGAGCATAAGTATAATAAACATATAAACTAGGTACTGTATCCCCAAACCTTCGTAAAAACACGAATCAGATTCATATTGCTACATAAATGTTATACCAACCCCAATTTATTGTGAGAGATAACCAAACCGCTATCCCGGTGGACCAATATCATTCATAAAATATATTTTTCACGGAGAATCATAAAATTATTTTTATATTTCGCACTTTCTGTAAATCATATAGGATATGATAGTAGATACGAAACATTTCCTTAGCAGCCCTCCTCCAAGGGCGATATTACACTATCGTATATATAAGATCAATATAAAGGATTATTTTCCCTTATCCTATAAGAAATTTAAAGAATATATAGGCTCACTAATTATACATATACTAGCTTTTGCCAGCGGCGTCGCCCGCGTGTATGTCGGAAATTATCCCATGGGAACATATTACCGGGATAAAAAGTATCCAATGTTCTAATCCAGGTCATGGTCTACCCGTGTACTAACTTTCATCCAAATCCGTTTAGCCGTTTTAGCGTGAAAGCGTGACAAACATATCCAAACACACAAACATACAAACTTTCACATTTATAATATTATACTATATATATATACAGGGTGTTCGGCATACGGTTGACCATACGAAAATGGCGGGTCCATGGGGCCGTCTGCTATGTGTTTAGGCCCAATAACAAGACCCAGGACACAGTTTTTTTTTAAATATTATTCGTAATTCGTCGTTGCTCAAACTTCAAACGCCCATAATTTCATTTAAAAATAACAAAACTGGCAATATTTTTTTATTATTTTCGTCTAGAGTAACTGTAGAATATTTTAAAATTCGTATTTGACGCAGATGATGGCAAGAAAATTAAATACGAGCCTTAAGGGCTCGTATTTAATTTTCTGACTACAAAAAAATAAATACCGAAACCCCGACTTTGAATTACTTACGTAAAAAAAAAACTGACAGTAATAGAGCAGTTCTAATTTTAAGAAAACATCTTTGGTTCATGCCAGTTCTAACGGTATGCAATATGCACAATTTCTTTTAAAACAACTTGAACAATTCGACAATTTTAACTGTCTGGGCCTTTTTACGAAAAAAAAATAAAAAAGTCTTTAAAAAATATCCGTGTAGTTTGGGTCTTGTTATTGGTCCTAAACACGTAGCAGACGGTCCCACGGATCCTTCAATTTCGTATGTTCAACCGTCTGTCAACACCCTGTATAGTAGGATTCTAATTATAGTTAGGATGTCTATTTTACATTGTCATATATCTATGATTCTAGATATATGATAATGTCATATCCCCCCAACCGATGATAAAAGATGATTAAGTCAGGAGAACAGGCAGCAGCATTTTGTCTGCAAATAATAATTAATGTACTTTTCTTAGTAAACATTTGATCATGCATTTAACACGTCATTTTCAAGCCATTTTGCGGATTTAATAATACAAACTTAGCAACTGATCGCTAACTTTACTGTCGCTATGAGTTAAACAAATAATTGTTATGTGCCCTTTTTAGGGTTCCATACCCGAGGGGTGCGAAACGGAACCCTGTTACTAAGCCTACACTGTCCGTCCGTCCGTCTGTCTGTTAGCGGGCTGTATCTCATGAACAGTAATAGTTAGACAGTTGAAATTCTCACAGATGGTGTAGGTATTTCTGTTGTCGCTATAACAACAAAGTTAAAAATAAAGTTAAAAATAAACCCTTCGTGTGACTCGCACTTGGCCAATTTTTTATATTATCCAGGACAGCAATATTGCAGTACCGCCATCATTACCTGCATTATGGAGATCGGTATTCAAGTTTTTCTTGACAAAAGCTATTGCAATTGGCTTCCCGGAGTAACGTAGAAACTGTAACGTACCCTTCTTTAATTCTACGAACTGTTAGTTAAAGTAACACTACACTATTCTTAACATTTTATTTTAACTTTAAAATAAACTTATCGTGCAAGAAAGTTGCAACAACAAAAGCGATTATAGTAGCACTGTCCCCCCATTTGAAAGCTCCCCACTTTCCTTCTGTCAAAGTCAAAGTTTTTAGAGATTTAAGCCTTCGAAGTCCCCAACGTTACAGCAAATGACGTCAGAACAGGGCTTAATTTAATAACTTACGGAACAAAATGGCTTCTTTCCTTTGTAGAATTAGCAGGACGACAAGTGACCGGGAGGAAAAGTTACGCTTTGCTAATAGGTGTATAATATTATTACTGATTTAACACGACGTTGCAGTACACTTCGTATACATTGTATGACTTACTCCCAATGTCAGTAGATTTAAAAATAATAATAAAAATAAATTCATTCATTACAGGTAAATAACACCCATTACCAAACATAAATTAATATAAATAATCAAATAAAATCAAATACAATTAAACTAAAACAAATATGTCAAATAAAATCAAATTCAAATTTCTTGCTTCGTCTTCAAATCTGCTGCTACCAGTTGAAAACCAGCGTCAGGCACTTATAGTCGTCATTTTTGCTGAACTGGCTCTTTTTGGAGCAGCCGTGAGGCACACTCCCCTGCTAATTTCTTACATCGCATTTTACACGTTTTATTTTATTTAAATTTTTTATCGGCTGTCTACATAGGGATGATGGCAAATGTTTTTTTAGTCCGTCATGGAGATTATTAAAAAATATTGGACACGTATTTTTTGTTTTTTTACGTAATCTTTTTTTTTTTTTTTTTTTTTTTTTTTTTTTTTTTTTTTTTTTTTTTTTTTTTTTTTTTTTTTTTTTTTTTTACAAAAACACATTTTACAAATTGATTGCGTACGTAAATAGCTACATTAGTTAAAAAACTGTGTCGCAGCTATTAACGCCCACCTCCAAGAGGGAGAAAACAGCGTTCCAGATAACATACATTAAAATAAAGTAAAGTAGGGGTTAGCCGTGAACATTTACAAAGACAAATAGTAAAAATTAAAATAGAAGTAACAAAATTTAAATAGGTAAGTGCTTAGTGTTGTGCATGTGGAAGTGTTGTATGTGAGTGTAGAGCAAATCTAAAGATAACGGCGATACATTGAGTTAAAATATGCCATGACGTCACGAGTATGTAGATATTATACTTACTTGTGACGTAGCGTACCCCACTCCCCGACTTAAAATGCGTTTTATCTAAGTAGTTTTTTATTAATAATATATGATAAAGCAAAAAATACGTGTCTTATATTTTTTTATTATCTGACTGACGGACTAATTAGAATTTCTTTTTTTACCCAGGCATCATCCCTATTGTGTGCTTTTAGTCTGTGTTTAATTAACTTGTATTTTCCTTTTTTCTTTTTCTTGACCAAATCTGAGGATACAGCTAACAGCCTCACGGGTCGATCGAAGGTCAAGCTACGCTTGCCGCGGTTGGTTCGTGGATGGGTGACCATCCATAGTGTATCGAGACTCCTCCGTGCCTCGGAAAGCACGTTAAGCCGTTGGTCCGGGCTGTCATTCGTAGATCTTTGACAGTCGTTACGGGTCGTCAAAAGCCCGAATTTCATGACAACCAGTCATACCAACTGTATTGCGTTACCCAGTAACTGGGTTGTGGAGGTCAGTTACGCAGTCACTCCATGTAAAATATTAGTATTGAGCTGCGTCCGGTTAGATGTAGTAATTTTATTCTAGGTCCATCATCTTCACATATGCTTACAGAAAATATTGTAAGACATTTTTTAGAGAGTAACGGTGGAGTTTCTTCCCCATTTTTCTCCATTCGAAACTACCTCTTGGAAGGGGCAACTAAGATCAATTATATTTTTCTGTAAATTCTGACGTTCAAAAGTGTTTATTTGAAATAAATGATTTGACTTTGTCTTTGTCTTAGACTGGAAGCCAACCCCAACATAGTTGGAAAAAGGGTAGGCAGACTTGAGAACAATTATAATCACTGACCGTTGATATGATCAGGCTCATAGAAACTATTATACCAGATGGATATGACCTGAAGAAGGATTTTGTAATATCTTGATTTTAAAAGAATTTCCATGTAGTTTCTTGCCCGTTCTTCTCCATAGAGATCTACGTTTTGTAACGGGCAGCTAGCTTCAACTATTTGACTATATGACCGCCTCGAAAAGTGCCTGTAATTGGTTCTATTGAAATAAATACTTCGACTTTGTTCTGACACTGACTGAGTTTAAGTGATATGGGAAAAAAAAATATACTAGGATCACCAATTCATTTGCCAAGTGGAGGAGATTATCCAAATTAGGGGTTATAGGACGGTCAATGTTGATTTTAAATATCTTCCAAAGCGAAGTTTAAACAACCCAAGTTGTCTCAGTAAGTTCCGGCCTGTGTACGTAACAATTGACCTTAAGTCGATAGTTTGCTTAGGCTATGTACACACTTAATTCCTAGGAATCGATAAGACACCCAGTCACATTGATCCTAGGTTAGCACCCAGCTGTTTGGCCAGTTCCGAGGATTCGAATGTATTTTAGAGGTCGCCACACCTCCAAAATACATTCGAATCCTACAAGGTCCTTGGCACCAAGACAGCTACAATATTTTTGCTATCTAGTAATGAAGACGTCAAAGTATTATAACATCATGTTCCAATCGCAAAAAAGTTTATGCCCGACATAATTATGACTGTTACGTTTTTGTCCAAACGATAAACCCCTAATTCGATCGTCAGATAATATTATAATATTACAACAGGGTAATTCCGGTCGGCAAAAGAATTGGAGTGTATCACCAATTCTTTTTCCGGAATTACCCTGAATTCTATTTGGCGCATAGAGCTACAGAGACGCATATTGTTAATGTATGTACGATGTAGGTAAAGGTACCTACTGTTGTGACTGCTGTAAAACGTGTTCTTTGAAAACAATTGTTATTTTTGTTCAGATTTACCTAAACGAGAACCACGTGACCAAAAAAATAAAAAAAAACAAGTTCTAAAATTGTCTAAAGAGAATGATTGCATTTTCGCAGGTCATTATGTTCTTAAGATGAAATTGACAAACACAGCTTTTTACCATTGTTTAAGAAACAATTTTATTTTCGTGTCTATATTTACCGTAATTGTTAGTCTACCTTGAACTTAGACTTGGTAGAAACACGCGAATCCATAATTATGACATTATTATTTGCAAATTGAAACTCATACTAACGTTAAAATTTATGCCTGGTGATGTCAGACTTTATAGTATTCACGTGTACTGTGATTGCAGCATTGTTATCCAATTATCTGGTCGACGAAAAAGTTGCGGAATTTTAAGAACAACTCGTGGTCGCTCATTGGTCGAATTCGACCATAATTCATATATATATTTTAAGTTTGATAGGATAGTTCATAATAATTCCATGCTGCCATGTCATTATTCTTTAACCAGAGGAGAGGTTATGTTAAACACAAAAACGCATAGTAGGGTGTGTATTTTTTTTTTCTATTACATTTCGTATAAAAAATTTAGCTCTCTGCACTCCTTC
Organism: Agrochola circellaris; assembly: GCA_914767755.1. NCBI lineage: Eukaryota > Metazoa > Arthropoda > Insecta > Lepidoptera > Noctuidae > Agrochola > Agrochola circellaris. The sequence continues at coordinate 8,303,346 of OU611839.1, read as the reverse complement.
TCCATATAAACTTTAACTGTGCCAAACATACTCCTCCGTCCGCGTAATTTTCGTAAAAAGGGGTACAAAGTTTTCGCGTCATGTATTAATAAAGACTAGTGGTCGCCCAGAGGTCGAACTTCGACCATAATTCATTTAAATGTCATAATTCTAAGGTAGCCATCTTGTTTCAAACACCATGCGTTTGACACAAGATGGCTACCTTAGAATTATGACATTTTAATATGTGTGTAATGTTTTTTTTATTAATTTAATTTATTTCTAATGTATATTATATAAAAATATTTGCTTCACGTATTAATATAAAGATTCTATTGTTTTAGTAGTGCGTAAAGGGATAAATATTTTTTTCGGTTATGTTAGTGAATGTTTAACTAACGAATTCCTAAACATATTATTGAACACTACTATAATGATTGCGCCTCTTTTTATAAACCTCAAATAATGTCTATTTTGGGCTTCCTAAAAATACTAAATAGTCAACTGTGACCAATTCGGCTCGCGCGTGGTCTGTCACAGTTATAACCTTACCTTATCAGTTTGTTTTGGGAACCCTAGCTTACTTAGTTACTGCTACCAACTGTGAGAAAAGGCCAGAAAATTAAAAAGAAGCTTAAATAGTAAAAAAAAGTGTGCATCTTTAAAAGCGCAATTTTATTTTTCGAAGATTCTTAAATTAAAAAAAAGGGTTTATCATTAGAACATCAATAAGTGTTTAGAGGGTCAGTTAAATATTTTCCTTTAAATAATTCCAGTCCCTGTTTTAAATGAATTACAAACAATGGCAAAAATAGTCAATATAAACAAAAGAAAAACGAATTTACCAGTTAAAATAAAGAAATCTCATACATTTTTCATCATGACAAACGCTAGTACGGTGGTGGTACCAGGCACATCACTATTCCTCAGGATCCCGCAGATTAAAATCCCATTAAAACCCCGTCCGGTATTGTTTACGTGACGTGCGTGCAAATCAACGAAAAAATATTATTTCGCTGAGTTCCTCCTTACATTTTACGATGAAAAATGTTCGTCAAAGTTTTCTGTGTAACACAAGAACACCACCATGTACAAGAAAACCTTCGAATTTCTGAAACAGTGTGATGTTTCCCTGTCCCGAAATTTATCAGAATTTGTTTTGTTTCAGCTCTTCACATTGGTGTATTTCCCGATATGCTTCTACTGCGATTGGAGAGAACTGAGAGGGGAAAACGGGAGAACTCACGTGAAACTTCTCAATCAAGTTAGGTACTTGTGCTTCACAAGCATCCTACTGCCGACCACTGCGGTAAGTTTCAACATACAAATTGCCACTAAGCGGTTCCGTAAACATATTTCCTTAATAGATGACCCTTATAAGTACAGACATGCTCAAAACGTTTACTGTCGATTACATTTCATAAGTAAGTCGAAATGTAAATGGTTTTTTTGTGGTTAAGGTGTCGAGTCACCTTTTAGGTAAATTCTCTATAAAACGGTGTTTTTTGTGTCGTTCAATTTCTAAGAAACCTCGAACTGGTACGGCAAAATTCGGGTCCGTTAGGATGCGTATATCAAGGGAAAAAGAAATACTAAGTAGTTTTACAAACGCATTGGAAATCACTTGGCAAGCATTTACTACTGTAATCTACTTACCTAAGTGGTTACCCAAATAGACTATCTAAAATATCCCTTTTTTGTTTAAATAAGCAACCTTTTCTGATCAGTTACTGATATAAAATAATACCATTTGGCTGTATTATTTAATTAAATAAACTTATTTTCATTTACTTATCCGTATGCCATGGAAACAAAAGATCAATAAAGTTAGCAGTACCTCGCTTCGTCACTAAGTTGTAACAACAATACTTACGTAAGCAATGTAATTGCTTGCCTCAAAAGAACACAATTTGTGAATTTGGTACACGAAGGAGTCTTTGAATGTTTTAATTATTTATTATAATATTAAATTACATCCTATATTGCAAAAAATTTAGGGTCACAATCAAACATAACTAAAAAAATCGAAATGAATAAGATAAACCAAAAATGATTTTAAAAAATACGGGTGACATGCCAAAAGCATCAGAAGTTATTAAAATTTTGACTTCCTTCCTGGTACCGGTAAAAACCTTTTTACTTACAGATAATGTTGATCATGAAAAGACGGACAAAACTAATTTAACGTAAAGCCCTTTTCCGACGAACCATATAATCGATTTACCAATCAAGCCTTAATTAAAAATAAAATGGACGCAGTAATATAAAAGTAAAAAGATGCCTATTTAAAGTATTTGGCCTTTTTGCTGTCAAAAATGTGGAAGATTTTAAGAGATGTCATCAGATTGTAATTACCTCACAATGCCGTATCCTTGGCTTGTTTGGAAGTGACCCGAAAAATATGTAATTAACTATGAAGATGCAGAATCGAGTAAATATAAAATATATTATTATGTAATTATCGAATTTAAAATTTTACTGTCATTATTGGCGACTGTACTTCTTTGAGTAGGTAAATGCACCTTGTACTGAGTCTATCTGAAACCTTCAGGCATGGATGCTTATGATGAGTTTCAATAAAACTATGCCACTGTCATTGCCAAATAGAAGTTTTGTTCTAGATTATCCGACTTCCTACTAATATTAAAAATGTGAATTTTTGTATGTTTGTTACTCAATCTACGTAAAAACGGCTGAACGGATTTAAATGAAATTTAGCACACAGATAGTTTATAACCTGAATTAACACATAGGATACTTTATATCCCGATAGTACGTTCCTGAGGGATAATTACCGACCTCCACGCGGGCGAATCCGCGGGTGAAAGCTAGTACATATATATAATAAGTACTAGCTTCTGCCCGCGACTTCGTTCATACATCACAATATACTACAATAACAGCCACATGTTTTATAAAACTTCCCTGTATACTACGTACGTTTGTAGTTTTGTACTCAACAGCAAAAATATACAGAGTCAGGACTGGTGACGCGGAAGCAAGCAACGTACAGTTGTCCGTGGGACTTTTTATTCCGATATTCCGTCGGAATAGAGACTTATATATGTGGGTGAAAACGCGGAGCGCTGCTAGTCTACTTAATAAAAATCTTAAATACCTTGACAGACAACACACAGCCTAAACCTCAAGGTCTGGCATGAACTGTCAAGGACATGAAATTTTGCACAAGAGTTCCATTTATAAGAATGATTGAGGGTTTTTTTTTTTTTTTTTAAAGATATTTTTTAACTAGGTATAAGGTGTAGATTTAGGATTTAGTTAGTAAGGCCAATCTGTCGCATTGGTTCATAGATCTGTAATGATAGTGTAGGTAAGATTGTTATAAATAAATAAATAAATAACGAAAGTGAGCTAAGAACGGATTTTTGAAAATCTAAGGGGGTTAAATAGGGGATGAAAGTTTGTATGGAAGTTTAAATTTTTGCCGATAGCTGGTTATATCAGAAAATAAGAAGAATGTGACCAGAAACAGATGACAGTCGATAGAGAAGATGGAACTGGAGGAGTAATAGGGATGAAGACAAAAAAATATTTTTTGTTCGTAAAAAAATATTGGTCACGTATTTTTTTTTACTTAATCAAAATATTACTGCCATACATAGAGTAAAACTTTGCTATAACGTCACTAGTATGTAGATGTTATTCTTACTTGTGACGTAGCGTCTCCCACTCCCCAACTTTAATGCGTTTTATCCAAGTTTTTTTTTTTATAATATGATATAGCATTAAATATGTGTCTAATATTTTTTTATTATCTGACTGACAGACTAAATAGTTTTTTTTTTTACCCAGGCACCATCCCTATTGCGTAACATAAATAAAAAATGATAATGGGTTTCATTTTGACAGTTCATTACTTTATTTTATTTTTCGTTGTTGAGCAGACGAATTTTTCAAACCTATGAACCATTGTTATAGCAATATTCTTCAAACCATCGGATTGTGATTGAAAGTGCAAGGGTGCTGACTAAATGCGAGTCAGACTGACGCAGTTAGGTCCCGTTAGCAATTTTTGGGTACGAAACCTTAAAAAAACATACCGTACAATGACCTCAAATTAATTAAAACAAGGGCAAGAGGCCGATAAAGATGCTATTATTAAACAGCAGCAATGATTTTAACTGAATTGAGGTAAAAATCTAGCCAAATATTTTCGGTGTGTCGACAGTAATAAAACCTGTTGGAATGTGAGCATGAATATCAACACGCCTTTAAAAAGGACCAGAAATTGTTTTGACTCCGTTTCTGCAGGTCTAACCTTGTATTTATTTATGTAATAATTTCGTAATGAGGAAAAATTTATAGTTTTTTATGTTGTTGTTATGAACTGTTACCTAATCGGCGAAATTAATGCTTCAAGGTTTTATAAAATAAATGATTCCCAGCGGGTGATTATGATTCGAGTTTCGAAAATCTTTGAACCACAGGAAAAGGGTGTGTTATCTATGAGTATCACTCTTATTTTGTTTAAATTAGGATGTTGGAATAGGGCATTTTCCCGTGATTAATTTTGTTGGACGTAAAACTTCTACTTTTGCAACAACAATTTCAATTAACTTATAAAGGGTGGCAATTTAGTGACCAGCCATGCTATTCTGTAACCATCTCACCGTGAAAACCTAGGTGAAGTGAGCGTGGAGTGAGGTGTAATTCCACAGGGATTGACACTATTGACAGCTCACTTCACCCGAGTTTAATAAACTGTCTACCTACTGGTGTATAGGAATTTGTTTTTTTTTCACGGATCGGCTATTAGTTTCATGATGAAAATTATTTAGTATGGCGGGTAAAATCACCCCCTTGACAGATGCAGCGTGTCTAAATCGCCACTCTGTATAAATACTAGCGACCCACCCCTGCTTAGCACGGTTTTACGACTAGACAAAACATCGAGATCTTTATTAGATTTAAGTTTAGTATTAACGTATTACGAAAGGAATGAATTGGGGTGTGGACTAGTTTTCTTTCTTTTCGTGTGGTTAGTGATTAACCTGGTGTCAGAGTTTTAAAGCCGCCCATGGGCCTCTGACTTGGCTTCCCATGCCGTCGAGATATTTCTCTCAGGCATTTTCTCACGATGTTTTCCTTCACCGTTTTTGAAGCAAGTGATAATTATACAATACGCACATGAATCCGAAAAGTCAAAGGTGCGTGCCTTGGGTTCGAACTCGAGACCTATGACTTGGCAGTCTGACGGTCACATCACTAGGCTATTACTGCATAATTATGTAGGTATTTGTGCTCAGTTAATAGGCTCTATTCCTATGACATTGAACTTACATTATGACCGGAAAAATGAATAGGTACACCTCTGCCCACCCCCTCGGAAAATACTGACGTGATATTATATTACCCAACCACAACATTTATTTGTTTCCAGTTCGGTGACATCCTATTCTGGCGAGTATGGAATACTCATCGAGAACTCATCGCACCGCCTAGCATCCATAAAGTGGTCCCATTCTGGTCCCAACACTGCATGCACACAGTCTCCTTAGTTGTAGTACTGATGGACCTCGTACTGGTACGGAGGAAAAGACCCAAGAGTAATGTGCTGAACGTGGGATTACTGTCGTGTTTCCTTGTGGCGTACACTGTTGTGTAAGTAATCAAACAAAATTAGAATTTTAAAGAAGGTGTAATTCTAAGAACTAGAAACCTCGTATGGGTTCATTTTACTCATTATTATAAAAATCTTTTACTATGGGACAAAACCTGAAATTAAGAAAAAAAATAGCAGCTCCATAAGCATCATGTTCTCGCTCCTGCTTCGCGTGGTTTTTACGATTTAAGAAATCATCAAGATTTTTTCATTATGTATGTTTACTATTAATCAATCAAATCAGTCATATATTTGCAACGAATGTAGGTTACATTAAAATACAGGTGGAGTAGATAGGAGTGAGCCATGTACATTCTGCCTGGTAACAGGGACGCAAAAATTATAAAAAATGTTAACCGCTAAAGTCGATTGTCATCGAAGAAGTTCATATCTAACCACCGTAAGGACTCTCTCTTCTTGCTTGCAGCGCTCGGCGACGATAGAATCGGGCCGGTAACAGATGTGGTCATCATGTTCACGGGATTTTGTTTTGAAACTGGTTAGATATGAACTTCTTTGATGGTACATGCCTCGGCCATATGGCCGCAGTGGGAACGCTTCGGGGAAAATAAGTTTGTAGTTATGTGTCCATTATATTCCAAGCTACCATAGAGCTAAAACCTGCATTCTTACCCGCATCTTCGCCCAACTACGTAAATGTCGGCTTTCAATCTCGCCAGATGCTACCAAATATAAGTATTTTATACGCAGCGGCTGCCAGCTGACTTTCGCAACCCAATTACTGAGCTCTGGAAAATCGAGACTCATCCAGAATATTTTGATGCAATTATACAGTGCAGGCTACGGAAAAGGCTATAGGTTTTTTTTTCATAAGTTAATTATAGACAACACTTGGTCATGTGACATTTTGGATTATAAAAAAAATGATAATTTTATTTTGAATAAAGAGTAAGGTTAGTTCAAACGCTTCTTAGTATGAGATCACCGACTTTAGGTTCGACAGAACGACATTTTTGAAATATTTTTGAAAGCGAGCTCGGTATATGTAGTTTCTGGGCTTGGATGCCGGACGCAATCCGTATGGTTTGTTTGCTCGTGTTTTGTGGTGTTCATTTTTAGTTAGGTCTGTACCTTTGAAACTGTATCCATTTGTATGGAACGCAACATATAAACAAACGGAAAAAACACACACCGACTGCGCACTTTCCGCACAGTTTAAAAAAAAATGTTTTTGACGTATTTGATAATAAACTGTGTGTCCGATGGGATTTCCCATCGTCAAAAATGACGACCTTCCATACAAACTTTCATCCCCTATTAAACCCGTGTAGGAACTTAATTTAAAAAAAAACGAGCAAGCATAATATGATGTGTACCATCTGACATCATGGCTGACGTATAATATGATATAAACAAAAGTCATCATCATCACCATCACCGTCATCGTCATCATTATCATTATCATCCTGTTTACAACTTCTCGGAAAATGGGCTGGTACCATCTGACGGCCAACTCAAACACCGCGCGCGCTCATTGGTCAAATCAAATAACGCGCGCTTCCCCGGCTTTTTGTTACACACTTCCGTCCCTTTTCACGAAATCACTCCCACAGATTTGATTACAGGAGAGTGAGAGGGAAGATGTTACACATCAAAAATCTTTCCTTAGTGTTCATCTTGGTTATACAGGGTGTCAGGGACATCGACGCGAAAACTGTTACCATGGATTCAGTACATGATTCTGAACGCCCCTGCGTCAAAATTATATGAAAAAAAAATCTGCTTTTTCATAGAAAAGTGCAATACCTACGCGGTCAAAATGTACGGAACAGCTGTTTTTTTTTTTTATAACCTACGAAAAATTTCAATGCGGCGGGGTTCAGAATCATGTACTGAATAGTTAACAGGGTATACTAATAGGTAACAGGTTTCTCGTCGATATCCCTGCCACCCTGTATTTGTGCAAAATTTCATTCTAATGGTTTAGGCTCTGCGTTGTCTGTCAGCGATTTTCATTTGTTTTTTTCTCTTCCAGGTGCGTGCAAAGTGTCCTGAAAGGCGAATACATCTATCCAGGCCTCAAGCTCTTCACAGGAATCAAGTTCCCAGTACTAGTGACATACGTTTTCGTTGAAAACTTTTTCTACTATACAAGCCAATGGTTTATTGTCGACATGGTATGGGGCCCAGGGCATTTGAAGAAAGTCGTATAAATAAGATAGATAATTATTTTAAAAATAGATAGTAAAACCGCTATTTGGTAAAGGATATTTTTTTACTAATATTAGAGGTATTTTTAATTTATTCATAGAACATTGTACATAGCTGGCGAATGAAAATGATTGAACGGCCGTTACCTCGGTTTTAATAGTGTTAGTGATAACGAGAACTTTTATTATAATAATGAAAAGCACAATATACCAGAACCAGAAAGAGAGCAAAAATGATTGTATCAGGTACCTTTGAAAAAGTTGTACTGATCATTATCCAATTCAGAGTCAGCACTCTTATTTACAGTAACCCATTGTCTTGAACTCTTTTCAAAATAAATTTGTGTCAAATTGAGAAATTTCTCACGACAGTGCATTCGCTACATGTAAATAAATATTAATGTAATATTGAAAAACCAAGTGATCTTATAATAATTTATGACAAAAGCATAAAGTTACTCTTTATTTATTTTAAAAGCCCAGAGTGTTATTTCAAATATACGAACTATAAGGCCGTGCGCAGATTGGACTTGTTTTCGTACGAACACGCACGAACGATCCCGACCTTCCAAGTACAAAGGGAGCGCGACTTAGTCGTACGTATAGTTCCGACGTCCGAAAACAATCCGAACTTGTTGGGACTCTTCGTGCGTTCAATGTGATATCACCGGAACTCTGCCTATTTGACGGAGAAAATTTTATTCAGTGTGCGCACTCAATTCGTACGACTACGGTCGTACGTTTACGTACGATACAAATTCGTGTCCAAAGTGCGCGCGTCCTAATATGTGATAGTGTACTTAGTTAGTATCGCAGTTTGTTTAATTAACTGAATTTTATGAGACTTAATTGTTGTTTTATTTAGGAGAAAAGCATTCCTACTGTATATACCCGTGATGAAGCAGATACATATTGAAACAGCATCCAAAAAAAATCATCATAATGATTGGTACGAAGTTCTATAACGCGGCTTGTGGCAGAGTATGTACACTGGCAGAAATCGTCACGTACCTAACGAAAAAGCGTTTTACCAGAAAAAGTTAGTTTAAGTACCTATCACGTGTAAACTTTTGACACTCGACACTTGAGACCATACTAGATACCTCTGTATTTAAAAAGCGGGCTACACACGTGCAGTTATACCTGACAGTTTGAACTGTTCAGTTTGACTATTCAGTTAAATCGTAACATATGTAGAAAAAACTGCGAACTGTACAGTTGAACTGATAACTAATCAAATTAGATAAAAATGAACAGTTAAAACTGAATGTCTGTAGCAGAGCGCTGTTGCCATAGCAACTGTAGCGAGTACACGTATTTTTATCTCTCACGGTCCCATGTTTTCGCATCTAGCGCCATTTCATCGTGACAATGTCGAATCAACGAAAACGGTTAGAAGAATTTATAGAAATTTTATCAATCAAATAAAAAATGCCAATCTTTACACGACTCTGTTCTCCTTCGTCTTTTATTGTTTTCCAAAATGCACAGTAACCCAATAATTGCCACGGCATCATCCATCGATGCCATGATTTCGCGGACACGTAACGGACGGTAACTACGAGCGCCAACAGATTATAGCTGAAGCAACATGCAATAAAACTGAGGCGTCAGTTATGACTGTCAGTTAAAACTATCAGTTATAACTGCACATGTGTAGCCTGCTGTAATATACAGCGAAAGGAATTTTGTTCCAACCGGCTGTCCGACGATACCTCACGACTTTTTTATACTAGCTGACCCGGCAGACGTTCTTCTGGCCAAATCAAATTTCGTACTAAAATACTATAGAAAAAAGGACTTTCAGTTTTTCCAATTTTTCCAATTTTGGGGGATTTTTTCCAATTTTCTTTCCCCAAAAACCTTATTCGGACTATTTCGAGCATTTTAAATTAAAATATAGCCAAATACGGTCCAGCCGTCTCAAATGATGCGTTGCGAACAGCAGGAATCCTTATATTTTCGCCATGTCCGTCTGTCTGTTTGTCTGCGGCTTAGCTCAGAGATGTTTAGTACTAGAAAGCTGTAATTTGGCATGAATACATATTAATCACGCCGACAAAGTGGTAAAATAAAACCATGAAAAATAAAATTCACGGCAGTAGTATATAATATTATGTATAACTAAATTAAAAGGAAAACTATCACAGCTAAAAAGGTTTATTGTAAGTTCTTATTTACTCATTTTTAAAAGTAAGATAAGAAAAAATGAATAAATATAGTCCCTTTAAAGTTTATTTTCGATAATTTTTCATGAATATTCAGAAAAATAAGGGCGGGCACATGCCCAAGGGCGGGCACATGCCCATGGGCGGGCACCACTGTATATGTCGGAAATACGTTACTGAATTGATTCATCAGGAAGCTAGCGCCGCCTAGTGGCGTTCGCCAGAATCTACAACATAACGCTTGACCGGGGTAAGCAGTGTTAGTCAGTCCGTGGCTGTCGAACTGTGAACACGTTTAGAAACTGACGCGCATTCCAATTAGTTGTGTCGTGTACCTACAGCGTGTGTAATCTAGTGTGATTAATTTAGTCGTGAATTATAATTTGATCCGAACAGAAAACGGTTTCTCTATTGCGCAGTAATCAACACTACCCACAGCACGCCCACAGTAGTTAAAATATGCCTGATAATAACGAAAGAAACACATTCCCTACTCCGTCATAATTATGCAAAATGAAATTTAATTCGTTTTAAAGTTGTTCATAATGATGAGTACAATGACCCCTTATGAGGACGCAAATTAATTAAATTTCACATTGTATAAAGCCAAGTTACATATACTACAATTTTGTTTATCATGACAATTACTTATGGCCCAATTGTGTCTATAATTTATCCTACAACGAAAGCGATATTCCAGGGATAACTTAATAAATCCGTTGTTTACCGAATCAAATTAATTCTGTTTTACTACGGCGGGCTTACTAACTTAATACGTGAATTTGATACCCGCAAGTGGGTCTTACTGTTCTGAAAATGACAATACCGATGCAAATTATAACATGAAATTGTATTTTCTATGATCTTAAAGATTAAACGGAGATGCATTGCTTGAAAGAAACTGTATTATTCTTCGAGTTGGCGTGGACTTTAAATGTTATAATTATACGTACATACGTAGAGCAGTGGTGGCCCAGTGGTAGTGGCCGCGACTTACGAGTTGTAGGGCGTAGGTTCGCACCCTGATAGGCGCTTTACTTTGTGTAAATTATTTCATCACCACTGCTCTCAAAACGGTGAAGGAAAACATCGTGAGGAAACCGGCATGACCTAGAACCAAAAATTATAAGACGTGTAACTTCTACCAACCCGCACTGGGCCCTCGTGGTGGATTACGGCCCGCTTCCTCTCACAGAGAGGAGGCCTGAGTCCCAAAAGTGGGAACATTATAGGCTGATCATACTATTATTTATTTTTATTTATGTATTTATTGTTTCTGGCCAACCAACAATTGTATATACTAATACATTTAAAAAAATAAAAAATCTTATATCTATGGTTAGTACTACAATGTCTTATAGGTTAGCACCTCATGCCCCATTGGATAATAAGTGTTACGAGTTACACATAATTAATTATAAAATTTAAAAACAGGATTAAAATCAAAATTAAATACTAAAATACAATTAAAACCAAAATTAAATACAAAAATGAAAAAGAAATAAAATGAAGCACAAAAAACAGAATCAAAATTAAATACAAAAATGAAAAAGAAATAAAATGAAGCACAAAAAACAGAATCAAAATTAAATACACAAAATAAAATCAAAAATTAAAGAAAAAGATAAAAGTCGAAACATTCAAAATCATAATCAAAATGTCAAAAGAGACTTCACATTAAAATACCTAAAACAAGACAAAAGTTATAAAAAATTATGCTACGTACTCACGTCGATTATATCGTCGGTTGATTGATTCGGCCGAGCATAGAGTACCTATTACGTTAGAACCCTGAATCGGGCAGTGCTATCAGGTTTTCCATTGAACATTTTTCAGTAGGTAACCCAGAGCCTGGATTTGTTAGTGGTAATAGTAAATATCATATGGGACATAAACAAAATTTGGGTGCAGTACCTCTACCTGCCCTTGATGTTATTTTATGTGATGTTGTAGGTACAGCGGGCTCCAGAGAAACCTCACCCTCTAGCAATGTAAAAAAATAACGCAAGGGGGTGAAGGTTTCTCTGGAGCCCACTGTATCTAAGTACCTACCATAGCCCAATAAAATCATAATCTGTTTATATGTTTACCAGGTCCTAATTTAGTGAATCTATTTCATTAAAAATTAAATCCCCCAAATTGATATCCAATTAAAATCGGGATAGGCGTTTTAATTGTAAGCAATTAGTACTATGTCCAAACAATTTGGAATAACGTGATAACATTTTGGAAATTTGAACGCATCTGTTAGTTAAACCTTGGCTTAATAATAGCAAATGTCGATTCGATTAATTAGTGGTGCGGATAATCGATTAATTATACTCGCTTGGTTGCGTATCTAACCGGTTTTTTTTAACATCAAGTGTTTTGTCTACTATTCTAATAATTTAAAAATGTATAAATGTGAGTTTGTATGTAGGGGATAATCTGCGGAACGAATGGGTCGAAAAATTCTGGGAAGGTACAGTATGGCAGTGTCACAGGATAGGGTTATTGGTTAAATGTCGGCAATCCATTATGGCGAAAGCGTCAAGACAGCTCGCCAAATTGCACCGGACGTCGGGAGTCGCGAGCCGACTTCCGGCCACCGTAGGCGCGGGCTTGCGGACGGTGAGCAATGGGTAGCTCGCCGTCCGATACACGCGCGCCTCAAAGAGATGTCAGCACCAACTGACGGGGTCCGGAAGGGCCAATGTCTGCCGGGGTTGCGGGTTTGTCTGAAAGGGATATCGCGACCCCGGCACACCGGCAACGGAAGGAACACGGGTGGGTTTTAGTCAGTAAAACTCTGACACGCCCTCCCGCTCCGCCCAGAGCGGGAGAAGTTATTTGATAATTTCCCACCCTCAAAAAAAAAAAGCCCGCCAAATTCAAATTTTCTTACGTTTTTTGCAATTTGCAGGTCAGTATCATGTTCTATGTTGATCTAAATATGATTCGCGGCCGTATCAAATGTTTAATTATAGAATTATAATCATAAAAATGATCAATACAACTCTCTAAGTTCATGTAATCCCACTGAATGACTATTTCATGAAATCATGACATTTGACAATTATGCTAACTTATGGAGTTGTATTGCTGATTGTAATGATTATAATTATGTAAAGCCATATTTGTTACGGTCGCGAATTATATTTTAATCAACATACAACCTGAAACTGACCTGCAAAATGGAAAAAACTCAAGAAAATTTGAATCTCGCGGGCTACCTTAGCGCGGGGGATGCATTAAGCGGATGTAGAAGAGGTCGTTTGCAACTAAATGACCCCTTTTGACTCTTAAGCAAACGTCAACAATTTTTTAATTTTTGGCATTTTATATTTTTATTTAATTCATTATAAAATATCTAATTACTCGAAAATGGTTGACATTAACATAGGGGTCATGTGGAGTCAATGACCTCCTACATCCCCGTATTGGATTGCCGATATAAGCTACCGAAAAGATTATGTCGAACCTGTTGAGAGTCGTTGTAGACGCCGCGGCGGTGGCACGACTACCTTCGTTGTGCTCTCATTCAGAGAATCTGCCATCTTATCTCTTCACCACCCTTGGTTAACTGGTAGAGAACGCCTAAGGCATTATTTCCATCTTTGTACCTTATTATATGCGAGAAGCGAGTTTAAATAAACGAATATAAACTAATATTATAAAGAGAAAAGATTTGATTTTTATTATATTTTATATTAAACCAAGCACGCAGCCGAAGTCGCGGGCTGGAACTACTAAGTATTAAATAAATCAAATGTACAACTATTTTCTTAATGTCTCTCGGCAAACTTCGTATTTCGTCAGTCGTCGGATTTCTATCAGTTGCCCTTTGCACCGGGTTCTTGTATGTATTGACTCCTAGCGCTGCGCCCGTTGCCGTCAACCATATATAAGTGCAAAGGGCAACTGATAGAAATCCGACGACTGACGAAACACGAAGTATGCCGAGGGATATTAAGAAAATAGTTGTACTGTAGTGTAATGTAACCAAATAAAGGATCTAGCCAGTAAGGCTAAACTTACGAACAAGGTAGGTTTTTTAAACAACAGTATTTTTTGCGTCCATTGCAAAAAATTGCATTGCATTTTTGGATGAAGGTAGGTACTCCAGATTATGTTGAAATTGTAATTTAGATTCTGGATTATGCCCACTTTCTCAGGAAAAACGACTACCGTAAAGTCAAAGCGTTACCTAGAAGGCGGAAATTAAACTAAGTTTTCTACGACAGTAGTTTTACTTTCAAGGTGACCCAGTTGAGCATGCCTACTGCGTCCTCAAGCAAAATAACCACTAAGAGATTGTTAGAATTCAATTCAGGGAGGAGTCTCGCCAGATAAAATATTTACATAATTAAGTTACCTAACTTTCAAAATAAAGGATGTATTTTTAGTTACTAACAACTGTTAGTATCCGTGTTGTTTTAATACTTTTACAGAATAATAATTTAATCAAAATACACTGAAAATCAGAGCTCACTCAACTGAATTCAGAACTGAACTGAACTTCAGTGATCAGAACTTTTAAATTTACAATACTTATACATACTATATTGCGAATTTAAACATTCTGATTTTTTCTGGTATTTTAATTGTAACCAATTAGAGAATAGACAGTGATAGTAGTGTGACCGTCAGACTGTCAAGTCATAATTCTCGAGTTCGAACCCAAGGCACGCACCTCTGAATTTGCGGCTTCATGTGCGTATTGTACAATAAATCATTTGCTTCAAAAACGGTGAAGGAAAACGTCTTGAGGAAACCGGCATGCCTGAGAGATATTTCTCGACGGTATGTGAAGCCAATGCAGAGGCCCATGGGCGGCTTTAAAACTTTGACACCAGGATAGTCACTAACCACAAGAAAAGAAGAAGAAGTGCTATATCCAAACAAAACGGTGAGTCATTTTATTTTATCTTCATAGTTCGGTACCCTTATTTAATTAAGTATTCTGTCCATTTACAACATCCTGTAATTAAATTTAAGCTAACGCAAACATGTCTCGAATAAAAATTTAAGATAACGTAACTCAGACCCCCAAGATACAGGCGCTGCCTAGTTTGGGGACCGCTGTTTTAATAACTATGTTAAATTTTCTGCTTACAGTAAGCATACGCTATTATTATTTTTACCATTGCCACTCGAAAAAGGGCATTTTAATCATCAATAACAGTGAATAAAACTGTCTTTTAGTCTCTGAGTGAATAAAAACATATTGAATTGATAACAGTGAATAAAACTGTCTTTTAGTCACTGATTGAATAAAAACATTTTGAATTTGGAACAAGTATATTGAATCCTTTGTTCTCTTTAACCTGCCTAGCGTTTTTCCAACCATGTTGGTCGGTTTCCAATCCAACCGGATGCAGCTGAATACCAGTATATTACATGTAGCGACTACCTATCTGACCTCCACAACCCATTAACTGGGTAGTACGATACCCCCTGGTAAGACTGGTGGTCAGACTTTCGGGCTTCTGACGACCCGTAACGTCTATCAAAGATCCACGAATGACAACAGGGACCAACGGCTTAACGTGTTTTCTGAGCCACAGAGGAGTTTCGGTAACAAATATAAATACTATACTACTATTTATTTACTCACTGTCAATAGTAAAAATTAGAGTGAAAAAAAATATCATCTCGGTCCTTGTATCCCTCCCTACGCTCGTGATTCTACTCTAGAATCCTTCGCTGCTCTCGGGATCCAACTTTGTCCCTCGAATTAAATTCCCTTTTTTTCCACTTGTTGTATAATCTACTTTTTTTTTTGGGTCTATGAACCAATCAAATAATTATTATTCTTATTCTTATATTTTTTTACCTTGAACATATCTGTTAGTTAAACCTTGGCTTTATACAGAGTACTCTAGAACCGCTCACCCTTTAGCGTTTTCTGAAAGCGATGAAGGAGACTTTGCCTAAGGCACCTGTCCCACAGCCGACGAGAAAGCTCCAATCAACGAATTTCTCGATCAAGATACGATGAAGATATTAAAAATGGTAAAAAATGAAATGGAAATGAAAAAAAAAATGAATGAATGAATGAAAATGGTAATGGAAAAATGGTATGGTATGGTGGTCGATGGTATCTGTATGTATACACATGTCCGAGCAAATAAAATTTCTTTCTTTCTTTCTTTCAAAGGTCCCGCGTAAGTAAAAGAGATCCATAATATTCGCTGACTGTTGCTGGTGACACACCGCTGCTGGCGAGTTTGTCGTAGCGAAAAGAACTATTAAAGATAGTACTCGTGGTACTTACTAGCGAGTAATCGCTCGTCGCCGTAGCGTACTCGTCTTTCGCCTACTCGTTTTTAGTTGCGAGCGCTACTCTCTTCTCGTTAATCACCGGCGGTGGGACTTTACCTAAAGCTGGAAAGACGAAGCGCCTAAAGAAACTTCTCCGCAACAATACTACACGATTCTCGCGGTTTTTGATACATTAACCAGTAGGTACCGTTTATGTGTACAGGTAGCTAAAATTTTAGTACAATGACGGCTGTAATAATAACGAGGGTGGGCGCTGATACCTATAATAACAAAATATTATCTTAGCTTAGGTATTAGCTGCAACTCCAACATGCAATTTTATTAACCATAAGAGCGTTTATCCTAGTTCTCCAGTTAGCCACATTTCTTATTTCCATACAGTCATATTGCCAAATTAATCAAAACAGCTAAATATTTGACAGCTATTTGCGACGTTCCCAACGCGGATGAACGCTCTTAAGGCTTATATCTCACTAGGATACCATGGTGGCGCAACCATGGTCGCGCTACCAGCAAAATATAGGTACACAGCTTTATACTGGGTATCTGACCAGGCGTCCGATCAGTTGTGCAACCATACATACATTTTTTGGCAGTGCGACCATAGTTGCAGTGTCCTAGTGAGATGGGGCCCTAAGGCCTATCGCTCCGCCCAGAACGGGAGAAGTTATTTGATAAATTCCCACGCAAAAAAAAATGCATATTTTTATTGTAAATCATATTTTTTTATTGAAGGTGCAAATAAACTATTTCATTTATTTATTTTATTATATTCTCCACTTAGGTATCTCAAAATATTGTCAACACTTGCCCAAAACGAAACGCACTTAGACATATTTAAAAAAAAAACCGAAACATAACGACATGTTTGTAATAAGCTATAAAATGTTTATTTGCAGTGACTAAGCTTTTATTGTAAGTACAGAATAGGTAGTTTACATCTTAGCACGTGTCCCAAACACATCGTAACTTTAAAAAAAAAATACTATAAAAAACGAATAGCTAAAATAATTTATGTGTTAAAATCGTGCATGAAAAATCATAGGGATCATCAACAAGAAAAATAAAGAAAGTAGGTAAGTCAATTTTCCAACTAAGTGAGACACATTAAAGCTCGTACAGACCAGCGCGACGCGACGCCGCGCCGCGACACGAACAATACAATTTCTAAGAAAACTTGACGGTATAACAATAACCGGTGTCACGTCGCGCTGTGGCGTCGCGCTGGTCTGCACGAAGCTTTATTATACATATTATTATTTGCACTCGCCATCCGGGAAAAGCAAGGAACGGAAATCGTTTCGCGGAAAATTCATAAATTGCAATTTTCGTTGATGAAAAGCAAGCCACGCTAATAAACTTAGTAAGTATTTTTAAAGAGGTGCATAGTTAATTGACTCAGGCATGACTTTGCGGAAATCCAATATTATAATACAAAAGACGACGTATATTTAATAACCTAATACGCTTAACTGTTCTTAAAGAGTCATAAAGAACCCTGTAAGAAATCGACACGTGTTTCACCTATCAACAAGGCATCCTCAGGATGACGATTGACTTTTTCGAATTAGGATCGTTATCAGCTCGATCGTGACCAATCGTGATCGTGACCAAGGTCACCTTTGCTGCGATTGTTCGCTCCTTATCGAGCTGATAACGATCCTAGCCGAGGTGGACCGAGCAGTATTCCTATACGAATGGGGTAAGGTTACTAAATATACGTCGTGTATAGTATTTATTTAATGAGGTGCATTGTGGTTTCATAGAAAGCACGATGGTTATTAAAGAAAGCGTATCTTGAACAGTATCTATTGGGGCTTATAAAGGATCGGAAACACATTAGTGCTTAGGGACGAGTCTGCAAACCCAAATATTTTCTTATACTCGATCAGTAAGGGAAATAAATTGTTTATAAAGTTAACATACTACGTCAATTTGCTGTGTTGTAGCCATTCCATACAGCTGTCAAAGAATGAAAGTTGTGTTTTGAATATACGGCCAATTTCAGTTGGTAGTAATTTTGCAATATAAACAATTAATTTTCCTGATTTTACTTAGCCTCTTTTTGTCTGATCTAATTACGACCATAGTTAAATATTGCAAAGTTACCTTACTGGACACTCTTCCTCAGCAGCAGTAGAAGTAAAAAGAGCGAGCCTGACAGTAGTCTCATAATTATGATATTGTGTAACATCTGACATCTCACCTTGGTAATAAGCAACATTAAAGGGCCTCGTCAAGGTCGTTTCTGGCGGCCAACACTCTTAACACCACGCACCCTCATTGGTCAAATAAAATAGCGCGCGCTTGGAACCTCAGTCAAGTGAGAGCACACAATTCAAAAGCGAATTCATTTGTTTTTAGGGTTCCGTAGTAAACAAGGAACCCTTACAGTTTTGCCATGCCCGTCTGTCTGTCTGTTCACGGCTTAGCTCAGAGACCCATAGTACTAGAAAGCTGTAATTTGGCATGGGTATACATATAATCACACCGACAAAGTGGTAAAAAAAATATTTGTTTTAGGGTACCTCCCTTCCACATATCCATAGTATGAGGTGTCGTTGAAAATGACATACAAAAATATTGTGAATTCGTAAAAACTATTTTTGGATTCAAGGATCCGTTTGCCAAATATTAAGCTTTAAAATACAATTTTCTTTTAGAGTCAAGTGTGTGTGTCCCTGCCAGTTAAATGGTTGGATTTGGATTCGTAAAAAAATTCATGGTAGTAGTATATATTTATGTATAACGAAATTTAAAGGAAACCTATCACAGCTAAGTAGGCTTTACAAGTTAACGAGTAATAATCGACCAACTTACATTTGCAGTTGCAAAAATATGTTTTTCATCTGCAAAGTTAAGTTTGTCTTGGGATAAATTCACCTCAACTACGGAACCCTTCATTGTGCGTGGTCCGACACGCAATTGGCCGGTTTTTAAAGTAAATCATCGCGGATTAACAACGAGACACTGTTCGAATTTCGAAGTAATGTTCAGGGATAACACTACTGTTTCTTAAAGAAAGAAAGAAAGAAAAAGTATTTATTGAGACTCGCACAGGAAATCACACATTAAACTAAAAACACACTAAACATAAATAAAAAACAAAGTAACATTAAAATTTAAAGAATGAAGTCCCGTACGAGGCCAAAAGGCTCCTATCTCAGAACGTTCGCGCGCGTGTTTCTTGACTTAAATGGCCGACCACAGATTTACAATTATAAGTTGGCCGACTAAATCGCAGAGTAAGTAACATATGCTGGCCCGCACATATTGTCCAACTAAAGTATTTGTATCTTAGTAAGTTACTGTAGTCGGCCAACTTAGAATTGTATGTCTGTAGGAGCTCTAAAACTAGTCTAGGAACATCAACTGCTGTTATTTCTTCAAGTTGATCCATATTCGGAGACACGGAGGATTCTAAACTTCTAAACTACACTGACGAGAAATATAAAAAAACCATTTGCAAAGTGCCAAAAAAATCTAAACATCTCTTAAACCACTCAAGAAGTGAAAAAAATCTTGAAAACAGTTTTTAAATACGTGGTTTTTATGCGCTTTTAAATACACTTAAATGTTGCTTTTTACTTCAAGAAGCTATCTTGCGTGGTTACTGAAATATTTCATGATAAATGTTAGTGGCTTTTCTATTAATTGTTTGTTCGTTTGTAAGAGAGTTATCTCTGGAAGTAATGATCAGAATTCAAAAATTATTTCCTAGATGGAAAGCTAAACAATTTCTGAGTGCTATAAGATGTTTTATGTTATAGTTGACTTCCACGCGGAAGGAGTCGCGGACAGAAGTTAGTTATTGATATGTTCGAACAACGTTGCTAAACTAAACTCTTAACTTTTATGATCTTAATAAACAATTTAATTGTTAATCCTTTAGATTGCTGCTTATGTTACCTCATAAACCTTGGTTGGAATTCTTGGAACATCATAATCACTAGGTACAGTACTTCGTAGGATGTAATTAATTGGTAAGGCCCTATTGAGATATTCATTAACTCTATTGGAAGTGATTCCCTTTTCGTATTCCTGGATTACAAAGTAAGTACCTCATAATATTTATCTTAGATGTTAGACAACTTGATAAAAATTTAACAATTTTTCAGCATATGTTTGTCTATTAACCAGACCACAGGTGCAGGTAAACCAGAAAAGGTGTGCGCTTCGGTAATCTTCGTGTTTCCAAATTCTTACGAACGTCGTGTCGCACCACAGAGTAACCCCCACAAGGGCAAAGCTTATAAGTTTTGTACTGCCCCGTTTTTGTGTAGTGCGCGTTTGAATGGATCTTTCTCTCTGCTGAGTTGTCTACCTACTACGCTCGCACCTTGTAAATCGTCACTCAAAAATCTTGAAAAGATTTTTAGAATCGCATAGAGTTGTCAATCTCTTATTTTCAAACCATAAGTACTTTCATGGCTGTAGCAGCTCTATAATAGATTTCGTCATCGCGTGTCCGTAGTTCCGAAGATAGACGATAATTACCGAAGCGCATACTTTTACTGGGAGATATGTACCATAACTATCGCTAATAACATGGTGTGGATCCACACCATTCAATTTCTTTTTCATATCGCTTTGATTTCTGACGTCAATCTAGTCCTACACGAAAAATACAGAGAGCACTTCGCTTGTTTTATATTCAACTGAATCTGGACGCCTGTCGAAATATTCATAAAGGCCTTTTTTGGCGAAAAGCATTTTTGGTGTCATGCCTTGCTATCGCTGGCAAAATGATGGACAACTCGTTTATTGTAAGGGACAGAGAATAATTAAATTGAAATAAAAAATACTTATGAAAGAAATATATACTTATGAAATGAAATATCGGGTTAAAACCTACCTACGTGAAAACAAAAAAGAATCGCCAATGAAAGACCAAGAGCAGTGGTGTCCCAGTGCTGACGGCCGCGACTTTCAAGTTGTAGATCGTGTGTTCGAACCCAGACTGGCGCTTTACTTTGTGTAAATCATTGCATCACCGCTGCTCTCAAAACGGTAAAGGAAGGTATCGTGAGGAAACCGGGACGTCTCTGAACAAAAAAAAATAAAACGTGTGTGATCCACCAACCCGCACTGGGCCGGTGTGGTGGGAATGGACCGTACCATTCCCTCTCACAGGGAGGAGGCCCGTGTCCCAGCAGCGGGAACAAATTGTCAAATTGAAAACTTATAGGTACCTAATTATAAAATGACAGACCACAATTTTTATTTATTTATGTATTTATGTACGTAGGGTTTGTAAAGTTTTCAAATTAGATAAATAAAGAAATCCTATTGAATACTCGAGGTAACTAATGTTCACAACCTATTGGTACCTATTTCGTCCTTTATAAAAATAATCCCACTGTCTTTTCCCACCTAAAAAAAATGGGTAAAAAAAAACTACCTCGTTGGTCTAGTGGTTGCAATCGCTACTGCTGAGCATGAGGTCTTGGATTTGATTCCCGGGTCGGGCAAAGTGTTATTGGGTTTTTGGAATTTCTCAATAGCAGCCCGGAGTCTGGATTTGTGCCCAGTTGACGGCAATAGGCTCGCCCTATTACATGGGACCTAAATATAACCAGCGAAATGTGGGTGTGCTATAGGAACACCTCTGCCCAACCCTTCATGGAACACAGGCGTGATGTTATGTGTGATTCTAATCCGACAGAGGTAGAGGGGGTAGTCAGAGAGTTTGGTAAAGTATTTTTGTTAAGAAATATTTATTATCTTTTATTTATTTAAACTTTTCACTCTCAAAAAAGTACAAAGGCGGACTTAATGCCTTAGGCATTCTCTACCAGTCAATCAAGGGTGGTGAAGAGATAGATGGCAGGAGCAATAAGAGAGGAACAAAGTTTTTTTTTTTAATATATATTGTTATGCTTTATAACTAAAATAGGTATAACAATACATAAATAGGTTACAAACTACATTCACATACATACATATTTACTATAATATATATCTATATTAAATATATACAAATTCAAGGGAGAGAGGAGTTGAGATGACTCTACTCTATTTATTTTGAAAATAATTCCGCAATTTCCGCTTAAATGCATACCGACTGATGGCCGTCCTGTTATCAAGAGGAAGCGCATTCCAAAGAAGAATGGACTAAATATGAAAGGAAGAATATTATTTTTATTATTATTTTATTTATTATATTTATTAGGATATTATATAGTATTATTAAATTAATAGTTTTAAAATTTATTTGTTTGGATTTAATAATTGAATAATAATCATTTTCTTTAAATTTTTGTTTAATAGTTAATTCAGTTTGTATTTATGGTTACAAGAAAGGCCTATTTTAACACTTTTTTATGAGGATATGCGTCTGTGTATATGCGATGCGTTGTTATTCTACAGCACAGTATGTATATATTAGTAACAGTATTACGTCTTCGTAGAAACGCCGCGCTTCGAAATCTCAGTGTATACCAGTACGCAACAGTCTCGAGTGCGGCAGTTACCTAGCCACGGACGCGGAAGATTTATCTACCAAGCAGCCGTAGGTAATTATTTCAGGGTCACTGCCGAGACGTAATACTGTTACTTTATTATACTGTGTCTACACCGTTACCAATATTTGCTCTTCTTCTTCAAATTGCAATAAATTCTAAATGTGTCAGTCGACGTTATATAAAATATTAATAGACTTCGCTCAAACAAACATCGCTCGTTCCAAGGTTATTTCTAGCAAAGTATTCAGACAAGGCTAAAGGCTATAGTTATTTGGACGACTCCAACTTGTCTAGCCTTGGATCAAACTACAAATTCACAATGGAGAATGATACAAAATATTAGAATCCATGTTGGGCACGTAATAAAAACTTTGGGTGTGACTTCAAATGACATCATATGATATTTCAGACGCAAAAAATGTCAAATGACAACATATGGTATTTCAGACGCCTGTAATTATTTAGTGTTCCTAAAAATTCGTTTTGTATTTTTTTAATATTTTTATTTATTCAAAATTCACAAGGGCACTTATGAAACGTCAGAAGCTAGGTGCACGGTTTCAATTGGTCGTTTCCTATGGAGAAGAGCCGGCAAGAAACTCCACGGTTACTCTTTTAAAAGTAAATGGTTTTAAAAAAAAAACCAAATTACAGTGTTAAAAGCTTCGATCAACTATACAGGTATGAGAGGACTGTGTAGGCCCATCAACATGTACCATTACCATTATTGATATGGCACCTCAACGACAACTCACTAAAACATACACAAACAACAATCACATACGGGTTTAGTTATTGAGAATTCGTCACTTACAGAAGTGCACAGCAGAAGACTTACTTAATGACTATAGGACGTTTTAGGTATGGTTCTTGACCGATATATTATCTGGAATTTATAAGGCTGGCATAACATCGAGGCGAAAACTGTTACCATGGATTCAGCAGTCGTTTATTTAAAAAAAATATCTGCTGATCCATACATTTTGACCGCGTAGGTATTGCACTTTTCTATGAATCAGCTGTTTTTTGTTTTAATACCTGTCACGCAGGGTTCATATTCATGTATTGCATCCATGGTAACAGTTTTCGCTTCGATGTCCCTGCCACCCTGTTTAAGGGTATCCCCTTATGGGTACCCACCAATGGAATGATGCAGTCTAACAGCAGAAGTAGTAGCATGTGTTTGATGAAAACTGTTGTTTTTTTTTAATGAATAGGAACCAAACAACGTTGTTCAACTTTAACATAATAACATGAACAGAAGTAGCAAGCTTTCCTGTGTATGAATATTTACCAGCGTCAGACGCTGACACGTCTGCAATTTATTTTATTTTTTTCCTAACTACATTTAGGTCTAAATAAATAAAGTCAGTAGCGTGCTAGTTATTTGCGCGAGTCTCTCGCGTGCCTGCTTGCCGGTCATGTCACGTACGGGAACATAAATTTTGTCAATCCCACTGCAGCTGTATAACAACTTTTCAATTAAAGTCTGAAACAATACAATTTTGCTTCACAAATGCGCTGATGAATAGAATATTGTTCTAAATTTCTTTTGCCACATTCAAAAACAAAGTTTTTCGTTCACAAAAAGACGTCAACTTTGTCCCATCCCAGTGCCTTTTCAAAGGCGTTTCCTAATTGTTTTCCGAATATCTTAAAATGTTCGTGGTATTTATCAACTAATCGATTCTTAAAACATTAGAGCGGAAACTGTGTGAAAAATTCAGATACCTAATTTACCTTTCCGTGAAACTAATGTTTTCAACCTTCCGAAACACGAATTTATTGAAACGACAATGATATGATGATACTGATAGATCCTACTAACGAGAGTGGAATATTTGTTACCTTTGTGCTTACTTTCGATTGTGTTTTGTACTTAATATTTTCTATTTTCAATGATCGTCGTAAACACAATGAGAAAAATACTCTTTAGGTACTTTTATTTCTCGATGTTCGTTGGCAAAGCCATACTGCCGAATAGATTTATAACTATATTTAACTCATTTTATAAAATTCAAAATTCGAAAGTCATTTATTCAAACTAGGCTGAGAATCGGCTCTTTTCGAACGTCAAAAATTACATAAGACAGTCTCCTAAAAACGCCCACCCTTCACCACTTCCTAGTGCTTAAGCTGGGAATAAGAAATGGCGCAACAAACTCCCCAGCTATAATACCCTAAATCCGGGCAAAAACATTCCATTCGACCTGAATGTTGCCCACATGTTTTCCATTCGCACAATGCGAGATACAGACGCGTCCCACTTGTCGCGATCTCAGGAGGTAAAGGAAACAGCGGCACAAAGTCTCCAGACAGACACTTGATAGAAAAGTGTAGGTTTGTAGTTTCGCTTTGTTCCACGAGCTAACTCCGAGCAAAAGGAACTTGGCCCGCTCCAATGGTAATGTATATTTTTGTGTTGCTCGTATTTTGCGGGTCTGTATTTCTGTGTATCTATTGGGTACTGTTTTGAACATCAAATTGTTTGGAACAAAAGATTTACATATATCACCAGTAGACGGGGGTCAGTTAGAATTTACTTGCTGGAAAATCACGAATTCTAGTACCTACAAGTAGTGATACCTACTTTGTTAGATTTCATATTTATTTTGGTATCAAAACATTTATTTATAAAAATAATCTTTAGTGGGACGCATAGAAATAACTTCGTCGTATGGTGAAAGGTCAGCCATATTAATAGGAACCTCGTGAAACTTCGTGAAACCTCGTGCCTCCCTTGTAATTATATTGCTTTCTACCAGGAAGAAGACCTTTATGGAACTTATATAAAGACTATGTACTTGTCGAAAATAACTTCGTTTTCTGCTCTCATAATAGAACTGACTATATGAAAATATTTGGTAATGGCGTGGTCAAAATGTCATTAGTAGAAAAAAACTTAACCATCTATTTACTGAGATTAATATTTAATTTATTCCGAATTAAAACAAAATGTAGGTACCTACATAAATAACAACTTGTACCTCTCTCTGCCTAGCCTTTTCCCAACTATGTTGGGATCGGCTTCCAGTCATACCGGATGCAGCTGAATACCAGTATTTTACATGGAGCGACTGCCTATCTGACCTCCACAACCCAGTAACTGGGTAATACTATACCCCTTGGTAAGACTGGTTGTCAGACTTTCGGGCTTCTGACGACCCGTAACGACTGTCAAAGATCCACGAATGACAGCCGGGACCAATGACTTAAAGTGGTTTCCGAGACACGGAGGAGTCTCGGTATGTAAAGATGGTCACCCATCCACGGTCCAACCCCAGCAAGCGTAGCTAAACCTGATGGATTGAAATATAATATCCTAACCTAACTAAAACTATCAACAAGCTAAAATATGGCGTCGAAATTAAGTATAAGACGCAAATCTCATTGTCGTCGTCGTATCCTTAATAAGACTTATGAACCATAAACAAGTTCACAGAATTATTAATATTATGTCTATTTAATTGATTCCTATCTATTATTAATATTTTAACGACAGTAACTAATATGTCCGCATGTACATAACCAATAGTTATTACTTCTGCGAACGTCTTTCAACAATCACACGTGTTATTTGCACACATTTCACGGAATTAGGTACCTATCATAGTAACTATGGATTGTCCCTTAAAATAACAACACGAGTCTCTTAGAATTGCTATTCAGATATTGTGTCATTGTTATTAGTATATTTCAAAGCATTTGATTAGGTACCAAGAACAGACATTGGTAAAAACGTAAAACTTATAATGAAAGAAATGTTAGCTAAAAATAAACAGTCATTGTTAGTCAGGTCCTTATTCCAAATAAAGGGAGACTTCCCAGCAGGGCTCGGCTATTGGTATTTTTCGAAACGGTTTCGCCTTAAAAACCTTAGGAACGATTTATTTCGGTTACGTTCGAGCGGAACGTTATTAAAACGTTTTTTGAAAGAACAAAATTTAAATCGTTCTCGGTTAATAAAACGTTTTTAACAGTTTCAAACCATTTTTGGTTTGATCGATAGGAAACTCGCAACACAACTCTAATCAATACGTAACCGGTAACCGCATTGGAATCAATGATGTAATGAAATGAAGATAAGGTACAATTTAACTAAACTAGTTCATGCTTGTCGGCGCACGCACCGTGCGCGACTGCGTCCTGCGGAATAAACTAGTTTTTGAAAACGTTCTCATTCCGTTTTCGTTCCGAACAAAATGTTGTACAAAGAAGATGGAGAACTATTAGAAACGTTTTAAAAAACGTTATTTTAAATAACGCTTCGAGCCCTGCTTCCCAGAGTTAAGATGAAAGGAGCAGCTAAACTTTGATGTTGAGTCCGAGAAAAAAGACATCTTAGTGCCTACTTTGTCGTAGGTACCAATCACGAGAAGAGGATTGCTTTTTTTTGTGTTTTAGTTAATTGTGAGGAAAAGCGTTAAGTTTGTACGAAGGTGGTGGAAATCGATATAACAACTATTGTTAATAAGATACAAAAAGTCCGGCCATGTGCATGTCGGACCGCGCACAATGAAGCGTAGTTGGGATGAATTTATCCCAAAAACAAACTTAACAGTGTGGTTGAAAAACATGTTCTCCTATATATTTATATACGTCACGGTCAATTTTTCAACTGCAAATGTATGTTTGTAATCGCAAAAAAATATGTTTTATGCGGTAAACCAAAAACAAATACGATTTTCGGACGTTTTCCTTTTTAAGTGCTGTGAGACCTTGCCTCCTGCTAAATTTCATGATTTTAATTCATCGAGAAGTACCCTGTAGATTTTGATTTATTTGCGAGTATAAATATGACTCATAAATGGCTGTATTTTTTTATTGCGTTGACTTAGAACCTTGATTTTTTTAGAGCTCTGAAGGACCATAGACCTACGTATTTGTTATTAATTTCAACTTGATACCTCCACACTTTCCTGAAAAAAACGGGTCTTGACACGCTGATAGACGCAAGGACCACGAAGTGATCCTATAAAGGTTTAGTTTGAGGTACAGAACACTAAAAAGTGTCGAAATTAAAAAGTTTTCGTAACACATCGCCGGACGCAAAGATGAGGTGTAAATTATTCTGTTTTCAGGACGATATTTAAAGATGGTCGACCCATCCACGGACCAAACTCGGTAAGGGTAGCTTAACTGATATAATATTGCGATGTAATTATGTGGTTATTTTCTTGTTATCATATTTTATTGTTTTAATTGTATTATTTATTTTTTTTCAAATTTATGTGTTTTGTAAATTTGCATGCCATAATATGGTAGGATATAGATAATGGACACTATTGTTTTTATAAGACCTTTTTGTACCTATATTCGCAAATTAATAAATGATTATGATTATGATTATGATTAACCTGATGGGTGGACCCATGCGGCTATTATTATTTAAAAAATAAGTAAGCACAAAGGACAGAAAAAATTAACACTGCACATTTATCTAGACTGTGACTAACTACAGGATGACGAAAAATTTCATCGCAGGGGGCGTTGAAATTTTTCGTCGGTCATTAAAAAAATAATCAGCTGTCCCGTAGAAAAGTGCAAGAAAAATACCAACGCGGTCAAAATGTATGGAACAGCAGATTATTTTTTAAATAACCGACAAAAAATTTCAACGCCCCCTGCGTTGAATTCGGAATCATGTCATGGATCAATCATCAATCCACCATGGATTATCAGTTTTCGCGTCGATGTCCACCTGCCACTCTGTATTATTCTTCATAAGCACACCACAATTTTAATCAGCTAACCATTTATTCTCATATACATTCATATCACAAAGCTCTTCGAATCCAATATGAACACGTATTAACGAACATCGCCAATAATATCGAAATTGCCAATTTGTGCAGATTATCTCATACAAAAAGCCGACCATGCATGAAAGATCAAGATTTCAGTATGCTTGGTTGTCCATAATAATTATTATAATCCTTGACTATTTGATAGGTACTTAGCGAGGTTAGTCTGTTAAATGAATCGACCTATATTTTATATCTAACTACCTTTTTTGAATGAAAATAAGGTCTGGATAAAAGGACAAACCTTTTAAAAAGTCGGTCCATAGCTTTTGGTTGGTTCATTGGTTTATTTCTTTTGTTGTTATGAATCCAAATTATGTAGGTATGCTTATTTAGCCGTCCATTGGGGCTATGTTATTATGGGGATTTAAGGGAACACTAGTCGACGGCTCGAACTAGTTGGGCCGTGACAAAAAAAAATCTAATGCTATTTAGTCTAATTATTTATTTTATTGGTACTTATTATATATATATATATAATATATATTCTTTATTTCGGACTACACATACAATTACATACAATCCATATAGTATTAGTAACAATGACTTAAAACTATGTTAGTAAACTTTTACAAACTAAAAACTATTAAAATTGACGTGGCCCAACACACGTGCCTCCGTACCCAGTGCCTCATAAAGGGACTGTCCACTTTGTCTAATAATGTGTTCAGGATGCTGTTGGAGCTTATTTATCTAGTTTTTATTTATTCATTTATTTTGTGAAATAGACGATGTTTTATATCGAAACCGAGCGCGTAAAATGTCATAAACTCTTACTGACTCAAATCCACCCGTTTTCCTTCAGTTGCCTGTACGTTGCCAGGGGCCACGGTATCCCTTTTGGACTTTCCCGCGACCCCGGCAAGCATCGGTCCTAGCGCACCCCGTCAGTTGTGCTGACATCTCTTTGAGGCACGCATGGAACACAATGCGCCGTCGACCCGGACCTGGTCCTTATCGGACGGCGAGCTACCCATTGCTCACCGTCCGCAAGCCCGCGCCTACGGTACCCAGCAATCGGCCTGCGATTCCCGATGCCCAGGGCGTCTCCTGCGGCGGCTATGGGCATGAGGGCGCGAAATTTGCATCTCCTTCACGTGTTACGCCTGCTCCTTCGCAAGCATTACTGCTTCGCAGAAGGAGGTAACCGGCCTCCCATGCACTCTCGCTCCGTACCTTGGCCTGGACTAGGGCCGGACGCGAGAGATCACCACCGCCGATCGCCTCCACGAGGATACGGCGGTGCTCCGCCCACTTTACCGTATGCTCCACCGTGTCCTCCGGGCGATCCACACAATGGTGACGCTTCTCTAGCCACTCTTCAAAGAGGGGACTTATCGCCGCAATTGTGGCGTGCCCAGCAATGGGTTGCGACAATTGCACTCTCCATGATACCATGAGATCCCGCCGGAGCTCTGTTCGCTGTGCCATGATTTCTCGCGGCAGCGGAGTTATGCCCCGGCGTTTCGCCTCCTCGCGCCACTCTCAAATGTGCGCGAAAACTTGCCTCCAGATCCCATGGCGGCAATACGGCAAGGAGGCTTGCTACCTCACCAGAGACTGTGTGGTATCCCCGGACCAGTCGGATGGCCATAGCTCTCTGGGACGCATTCAACCGGCGGGCTGGTCGCCGCCTCAAGGGACTAGCGGACCCTTAAATAAGTGTTCATTTTATTTGTAAAAACTGTTACTACTTCATTATATAGCTGGCAATTGGTCGCCAGTAGCCTGCTGTGATCGTGAGGTTCCATGTTTGATTGTGTTCGAGTGTTACCTATAAGACTAAGGAAATTCTTTGTAGCAGCCCGGATTTTGGAACTAGGATTTTGGATGCTTGGTCAATGGCAAATCGATGCGGTCTAATACACCTCTCAATCCCTTTAGGGGAAAAATGTGTGTGTATGAAGTGGATCACAGCGGGGCCTATCAGAATACCAGCGCTGCGGTATTTGTTTTTTTTAAATATCGTAGCATCATGCTGAGATACGGGCCTTTTTGGCCTCGCACAGGTCTTTTTTTTTGTTTTCACATATTTGTTAGTTTTAATGTTATTTTGTTATAGGTATTGTAGATTGTTTTCATGATTTTGATTTTGAAAAATATTTTTCTTTCTTTGTTTTCAGTCAGTCCAGTCCGTTTCAGTTTCAACGAAACAACTATTGAATTCTCTAATACACTCACGCACATGAATTTAGCATCTCATATATGGCAAAGCTGTGTCCCCACAAATCTCAATACTTGTGCTGATGCCAAACGCAAACTGCATGGTAACGAGATACGGGCATGTCAAATGGAACATTCAAACAAGACTAACGTGGCTGTAATGTGAACGTTCTAGAATCTATAGCATGTATCTGTAAGGTGGTGTCAAATTTAAGAGTGTGGTATAGACCATCAATCCGAACAACTTTCTCCATAGGACCAGCATCATAATTGCGAAAAAATAATCAGTCGTCCACATTTGGGTCGAGTAGGATATATTGAAGATTTGTATGGGATAGTTGATAATTTTTTCACGATTACGAGTAAATGCTGTAGGTCTAATGGAAATCGAATTGAATCGGACAGCGAATCCCCCTTGGCATAAAATTTTAAGGCATAACGTTTTCGCATAACTTTTATTAGCATAGTAATACTTTTGCATAAAGCTTCGTGCAGACCAGCGCGACGCGACACCGGTTATTGTTATACCGTCAAATTTTCTTCGAAATTGTATCGTTCGTGTCGCAGCGCGGCGTCGCGTCGCGCTGGTCTGTACGAGCTTTCATACATAACAGTAATTTCGTCTAATTTTTTTTGGCATAATTTGGAGTTGCATACCTTATTGAGACGATATTTATTCGTCTATTAATTATGAGCCATAAATATAAACATTATTTATTGTAATTTAGGAATTACTCTATTGGAATAGGTTAAGGGGCGGCGAGGGTGGCCCTCGGGCCAACCCTGAGCCGCGAACATGTTTGTTTTTATATGAATTATATTAGGGTTTATTATTTTTATTCCAAAGTACATTATGCGTTAACATTACGCTTTATAAAATTATGCTTCATTATTATTATGCCAACAGTATTTATGGAAATAAACATTATGGCAAAAATTTTATGTCGAATAATATTATGCGTAATGATCATTTTGCTGAATTTCGTTATGCCAATGTATAGTTTGTACCATTTGAAATTTGTTCAGTGTGATAGTTTGTACCATTCGATGGTTTGTACCACACCCTTAAATTTAACCACCTTTCTGAAACTTGTTTAGTCAGTTCGAATCGATCTCAGAAATAGAATCATCGATACGGTTATGGATTTTGACAAGGAAATTGGTTGTGGTCGAAACTAGTATATCAGGCGTTCGTTCGTGCTTTGAATAAGAATGTCGACTAGGAGTTTAGTATACTAGGAGAAAGAAAATGTTTAAATTGTCCTGCAGTGTTTTTTGCATTTTTTTATTGTTAAACTTTAGATTTCACTATCAAAATATTGTAGAAATATAGCCGTTTTAGTCAAGGAATTGTAAGCAAAATAGCATAGCAGCCTTCGTTTGGAGGATTAGTTTTTGTTCTTCGACAGTTTGATACTCGTAACAGGCTCCATTTCTCTCAGTAACAAGAACCCTATATAGAACATACTAATTCCACGCCTAGCACTGATATATACATAAATCTGTCATCTCACCACACAATAGAACACACAGCACAAACTATTCTCCAGCTGATACTAAACCTTCATTTATTTTAACTACGTTACCTGCATGAGTGAGATAGTGCGTATAATCCTATGATTTAGTGAGCATTCCGCTTCGTTAGTTGGCAAACCGAGATCAATACATATGTGAGTACTGTGACGTCCTGTGGCTTTGTTCGGTTTCACAAAAAGACCCTTTTGTTATCATTTTTTTTAGCAAAAGGTGAAGATGGTTTGGACGTTCAATAATATCAGTACAGATTGATTGATTTAAGATAATCTGAAAAAAAAAATCTGATTGCAGTCTTAGATAAAATAATGATTTTGATCGTCTTAAGTGATAATACAATCTTTTATTGATATTATTTGACTCATCACCCCTATTTCTCCCTAAGGGGTAAGCAGAGGTGATTTATACCTTTATTAATAATAATAAATTGAAATTAATATGCAGGTAGTTAAAACATTTTTGTGGAATATTTTATGCATGAATTAGTATGTTCGACTCAAGATATAATTTAGCCCACTGTCATTTTTGAGGTAACTTTCAGTACCAAACGAGTATTTCTAATGCGGCATTTTAAACGAATAATATTTATTGAATTTTGTTGTAAAAAACATTTTACATGGGAGAAAACTTTACTTAACAAATATGCAAAAATATCATGAAATGGATTTACAAAACAATTTCTTAACCTAACTCCGTTTATTCCTTAACGATATATTGCCTATATAATAAAAAAAATACTTAGGTACAACAATGGTAATAATAATAAAACTGAATCGTCTTTTTAAGTAAAGTCAAAAACTCAAATCAAGAAGCATTTTAAACCAATAAAAAACTGAAATTCGTTGTAAAAAACCTTTTAATATGGAAGAGAAATTTACATGTAACAACTAAGTATGTACAAAAATATAATATAACAAAATGGCTTTACAAAACTAATTTTTCACCTAACTCCGTTCATTCATTATACATACATATAAAAATTCAAAAAACACTTACACTTATTATAAAACACAATCACTTTAAAATAAAGACAAAAACCTAAACAAGAAGCAATTTATGTTTTAATACCTACATATTTGTCAACTATGAAGTACGTTATGGCCAGAAAGGGAGTAATTACCGAGATGACGACTAAGGCCGTTTGTCTACAGCACCGTGAACGGGGCGTCATCAACGAGAATGAGATGACAACGCCGAAGTAGCGACAGTCTATTTACCGTGGCCGCGTAATCTCGGTTATCGTTGACGTCCCGTTCACGGTGCGGTGGACAAACAGTGTATGGGATCTCGCGCACTAGACGGCCACGATTCCGGCCAGTCGTAGCCGTCTAGTGGTATTTTATGGTAAGCGGCTAGTTGGCCGTTGCGACCATGTGTGCGATTCATATCGGTTTCTATAGTTTACCTGGTCGTGGTCGTGACCGTGGCCGTCTAGTGGTATTGTATGGTCTGCGGCTAGTTGGCCTTTGCGACCAAGTGCGCGATTTGTATCTGTTTCTATAGTTTACCAGGTTGTGGTCGTGGTTGTGGCCGTCTAGTGGTATTGGATGGTCTGCGGCTAGTTGGCATTTCCGACTAAGTGTACGATTCGTATCGGTTTCTATAGTTTACCTGGTCGTGGTCGTGGTTGTGGCCGTCTAGTGGTATTGGATGGTCTGCGGCTAGTTGGCCTTTCCGACTAAGTGCACGATTCGTATCGGTTTCTATAGTTTACCTGGTCGTGGTCGTGACCGTGGCCGTCTAGTAGTATTGTATGGTCTGCGGCTAGTTGGCCTTTGCAACCATGTAAATTTCTCTGCCTTTGCGACCAAGTGCGCGATTTGTATCTGTTTCTATAGTTTACCAGGTTGTGGTCGTGGTTGTGGCCGTCTAGTGGTATTGGATGGTCTGCGGCTAGTTGGCATTTCCGACTAAGTGTACGATTCGTATCGGTTTCTATAGTTTACCTGGTCGTGGTCGTGGTTGTGGCCGTCTAGTGGTATTGGATGGTCTGCGGCTAGTTGGCCTTTCCGAGTAAGTGCGCGATTCGTATCGGTTTCTATAGTTTATCTGGTCGTGGTCGTGGTCGTGGCCGTGGCCGTCTAGTGCGCGAGATCCGTAACAGAGAAGCACGGAATTTATGGACATGTTACGCCGACCCCAAACATATTGGAATAAGGGCAACAGAGTGATGATGACCTATTTTTCAACTTTCAACAAATATTTCCTAGCTCCTAGAACGTAATCACTAATACAAGTTTCCCAGTTAATCGTACGCACGTCGAAGTTAAACGTTTCTTTATCTACAGAGGACAT
This sequence comes from Agrochola circellaris, assembly GCA_914767755.1. Classification (NCBI taxonomy): domain Eukaryota; kingdom Metazoa; phylum Arthropoda; class Insecta; order Lepidoptera; family Noctuidae; genus Agrochola; species Agrochola circellaris. Next base: position 8,268,882 of record OU611839.1, on the reverse strand, counting down.
AGTTTTTAAAAGATTTCTTATATTGTTATCAGAAAACCTCCATTCGTTTAGTAAGAAGAATTTTACTGAATCTACGACTTTCAGCAGACGGTGCTGTATTTTCATTTGTCTGGAAAATAAAGAGTTTTATATTAACCTTAATCGTAATCGTTTGATTACTGTAACTAAAGCCCCATTTACACGATGCAAGTTTCTTGCCTGTGGCATACAGTATTTTTATCTCGCACAGCGACGCGTGCTTTACTTGTGGTTAACAAGTGTACAAACACGCTGTGAACGCATGAGTAAGCGCAGGAGCTCTCGGTACCGTCCGAGACAATGGCTAACTCAGAAGTGTGCGTTTGTATGTTATGTGCTAACGCTACTCGTCTTCACGCACACACTCACAGCGTGTTTGTACACTTGGTGACCACAAGTAAAGCGCGCGACGCTTAGTGAGATAAAAATACTATACAATCAAATTGAAGGAACTGCTTGACTCAACTTGCATCGTCTAAACACTGTTTAGACGATGCAACTTTTATTGTGACTTCAACTTCCGGTATGCCACAGTCAATTAAATCGTACCGTGTAAACCAGGCGTTTTATTCCTTATTTCATTAGCAAAGTTAGTGGGGTCATTACATGCTAATTTCGATTTATACATTCATACCTACACATACTTTAAATCGCCCAACGCTTTAAGGCGAGGCATACACGCGCAACAGCGGGACGTAACTCTAGTAGAACGATTTCTATGAAAAATTAATGGAAATTGATCTACCAGAATCTTGTCGCACCTGTCTGCGATATGACGATATCTTTAGATTGGAGAGCTGAGCATTTTAGGTAGGCATTGCAGATAGGTTTTTATTGAAAACAGCTTATTTCTTTCAGGTTACATGTGTACCAATTCTCCTCAAAACCGTCCTAGGCCTAGATATTAGTTTCCAACGTCTTTATCAAAGGTAAAATAAAAATAAAGGTAACTTACGTTGCTTTTTTTCCAGTTAAAATACACCATAAATCAATCAAGAAAGCAGGTACAATCTGCAGGGCGAAGGTTATTATATTGTATAAAAACATTCTCGGGGTGAACATAATAAAGGGCCACGGGAAGTCATCTGAAAATAAGGAAAACAATATAAAAAATCTGTAGCAACAGGTATTTCTATGGGAAAAGTTTTTTTCATGTAGATACGTCTTTTATTATCTTTATAAATCTACCTTGGATTCTTGAATAATAAAAACCCCTTAACAATATTAAATAATCTACTATAAATAAATAGGGTGGAAAATATATTTTTACTACAAACTTATAAATTGACCGTATATTTAAATCAGAACCGTCATTCTTTGATAGTTGTATGAAATGGCTATAAAACGGCCAATTGACGGTGCCAATTTGATTAAAAATTAGTTTCTCGGACTGTACATCTGGCGCAATATGTCTGGGTGGATATTATAATATAACTCGTGCTGACAAAAAAAATAAAAAAAAACAAAAAACCCGACTGCAAAACACGCAACAGAAAAGAAAAAAACAAGCATTATACAGCGTGCCACTAGAATGGCGACATTAATTTAAAACACGTATACGGTTTCCCTTTTTTGTTTTATGAAGATATTTTAATTGAATTAAACGTTATTGATTAATTTTACAATTTTGTAGAATAGCATCTTGGAGCAGCCGGGGGGGGGTCACGGATCGTAACATCGCATCAATGAAATTAAAACGAATAACGTGCAAAGAGTAGGCGAATTGAAGGAAAGAGGAGCTTTATTATTAAGTTTGTTTAAAAAATTTAATTATTCAATTTACAAATTATTTTATCTTATTATGTTTTTTGGAACGAAGTTCCTTATCGCGCGTTGTGAAAGGGGGCTAGACGGAAAACATTCTCACGAAAAGTTGTAACGACACTTTTTGCTATAGTAAGCTATTGTAAGCTGTGCGGCGTGCGCATGTTTCTCGGTCTGTCTCTCTCTCTCTTCGAACTTCGTTCTATCCGGGTGTCCCTTGACACCTCTCAAATTTTTTTTTTCATGATTACTGGCCCTACCCGTGTGTTAAATTTATGTCACTATATTGTAGCGAGACGTTGTATAATCTATAGAAACGCTTGTTTATCTCTTTTCAGTGACATGGTTTTGTCGTTGGGTTTTTTTTTCTAAATAATTTTATTTTTTCAAGCTTTTTAGTTTTATTAATATTTTTAATATTATATTTGGAATGGACTCATAACTAGCTTGTATTTGATATCAATATTGTTGTTTATTTTTTTTGCTGTACATATATTTTGGAATATATAAATATTATAAAGCCTATGTCAATTCCACAATTTAGACGAATCTTACGACACCTCATTTATTAACAACCATCAAGCCGTTTAGGCTAAAGAGCGTGCCAAAGAAATAGACAAACACACATACATACTCTGGAAAAACATTACCCTCCTTCTGGGGCAGTTGGGTAAAAAAAGAAGAAAGTACTATATTACTTCTGAAAATACTCGGTTACACATAGTCGCAGATTTATCTCTGTATTAATTTGAATAACGTAACTTCAGTAACTTACTTAAGGAGTACTTAAGAGCCACTCTTCTGGTGATGGCGCTTGCTGCTGATGACGTGATGGGGTTCGTTGCTCCGGTACAGCAGTTGTACACTTTAATTTGTTTTGATCTGTAATCAAAAGAAAAGCATAATTGTAAATTAGAAAAGACGACGGAGGACGTTTATTCCACCACCGCCTAAAACAGCTACAAAGATGTGGAGAGAATAAAGCCTCTCCCCCACAGGCGCGTTTTTATCGGTCGATAATAACGCAAGCGGTATTCCGATAATGCGTTCCGATTCCTTGCACCCAGCTGCGATTTTATCGTCCGATATTTCTAAAGTCTGCGTGTAACCTACACTAAAGGCCGCCCGCACTACACCGCTGCACCTTACTAACGTTACGCAGGTGTGTGCAATTTTTTTTTTTTACTTGGGTATCTCTCAGGTTACCACTAAGGTAGATATGATAGCTGCTTAACCGGGCTTTCCTGTGGCTGCCTTAAGCTTCTACACTCAAAGCCTCCAGCTAGGGGCAATAAACAATTCTAAATTAAAGCCAGGCGAGCGCTCGCTAAGGGCAACCCCTGCGGGATACGAACCTCGGCTTAAGGCGCCGCTGAGGGGAGGACAGCAAGATGGGAAAGGCTGGATCAAGGATATATTATTATTAATAGGGGAGTTTAAAGTTACAGGCTCAGCATCGACGAGCAAGGGTCGGGGGGGTAGGTGTGTGTAAGATAGCATGCGTCCTATTATAAAGTGGTCTAAGAACACACATCGGAGTGTGGCGGCATCTACATCGCCACTTGCGAACTACGCATCAAAGACCTGACGTCACACAACATCCAGACGTCACTCAAATCCTGCATCGTGCAATTAGAGTTTACCGCGCGGTGGACATATATACAAGCTCCCGACTTCAACCTCTGGGCAGTTGCCCGCCAGACATGACATCCGTCTGGTCGGAGGATCCTCCCTTTTCTATGGTGGATGAGTGAACTTTACACCCTGTTCCTCATACCCCTAAAGGAGTACCAAGGAACGCAAGCGCCCTACTTCTATTGCGTCGCTATATTTGCAGCAGTGTGTAACTTCGCAGCCATCCTGATACAAAATGTACTGAAAACAGATATCGCAAAAACGCTTGCGTTATTATCGACCGATAAAAACGCGCCTGTGGGGGAGAGGGTTTAGTAATAGTATATTATATAAAACGTAAATGTGTCTCTCACAAGGTAAACTATATAAAACTGGGTAATCTGAAAACAGTTCATGCACGTGATAAGATCCTTTAAAATACCAACGAAAATTAAATAAGGCAGTACTCACTTCTGACATTCCGTAGCAGAAACTATAATAAGGTTTGTAACAATATCAACAGGCACCAAGTCTGCCACGTTGCTTCCTCTGCCCTTAACCACTTTCAGTACTCCAGCACACATCCCCATAAATAACCCAGTTGAACCGCTCCACGTATCTATCCACCCAGGACATGGCTCTTTGAGGGCTGACACCACTGGAAAATAAAAGCAAGAATAAGCAAAAGCAGTATTTTTTTAATATTACGTTAGTATGGGAAAGAGATGAAGGTTTACAGGACGTATAGCTCCATCTTTTACCCCTACTGAAGTAACATTAAAATAATACTGCTTTAGAGGTGGTGGTAGGCCCCCAGGCATCTTTAAGATACGTTCATTGCGTTGTGGACCTCACTCACCGGTTTCCACAGGGCGATCACGGTCGAAGTAAAAGGCGTGGGTAAAAATATTTTTATTCTTTATGCGATAACGATGATGAAAAGTCAAAAATTTATTGGATTGACGTAAGCTACCGAAAAGCTTATGTCAATCCTGTTGAAAGTTGAGCGGCAATTGTGCGCGGCTGCCGAACGCGGTTTGCCGCGCTGTGTTTGAACGACTGCCGCGCGCGAACACTTTTGTCTACCTGCCGCGTACAAACATTTTTAGGAAACATTCGTCACTAATTGTGTCTGGACGTATTAAAGGCTAGCCAGATTTAAATTTCCAATTGAAGTGCGCGGCATGTCTCGGATGTGCCGCGCAGTACTGCCGTGCAAACATTCGTCGGTTTGGTCCTAACTAGAGCGCGGCAGAAATGTGTCCTGCAAACGCCGCGTGTTGCTGTCGCTCTCTTGCGCTCAATGTTTGGACACACCTTAAGAAATACGAAACGCTTTGAAAGCGATTTCCACTTGTCTAGGCCATCTGAAATAATTTTAGAAATCTGAAATGCAGCCAAAATGCAATGATCAATCGAAATTATCACTGCTTGTGCCTTCTCGGTTTGAAAAGTGGCTTTTATACCTTCACCCTGATGTAGGGCAATAAAAAGAGGTACTTATTATTAATATTGAAAAATTGTGACTGGGTAGGTAGGTAATAGGTAATAGGTAATACGGGCTGATATCCGCAACTCCACGACTAAGCGCGTATTTTGCGTACGACCGGGTAGGTACCTAGTGATGATATGGAGACGTAATTTTAGGTATAAAGCTATAAGTCGGTATGCGGCGGGCTCGACTTGTCGAATTCAGTGGGCGTAACGTAGTCAGAAGATATAAGAGTTACGCGATAGAAAGAGAGGGAACTTCAAGGTGAATATAACTGTAAGTAATTAGCGCTGTGTGACCTGAATTGCACTTTATTGTGTCGAAGCAAGAGTCGCTTTTTATTTAAATGAATTTGCGGTATGATCCATCTGTACTAATCTGTGGTAGTAATAAAATTTTAGGCGAAACCAACAAGAAGCCAACGTAGAAACGTTTCAATCAATTTCATTAACAATATATCTTCAAGTATTTCATCGGGAAAACAGAAATTTTCCTTCGAAAACATAATACCTTAGTGTCGAACTCATTAACTTCAAGGGGCATTTCCAAGTATAATTTAATCTTATTACCTATAGATGGTCTGACGATTGCAGCCGGCATGTCTTCGCATTGCTTCATAACCTGCTCTTCCGCGAACGCTTTTGAGAAAGTGTACGTATTTGGCTTCTTTCCTGCAATGAATATTAATTTTGTTATTAGTCATTTCATTTTGTGATTGCCTCGCGTTGGTCTAGTAGTCGCAAGCGCTACTGCTAAGCATGAGGTCCTAGGTCCGATTCCCAGGTCGGGCAAGGTGTTATTGGGTTTTCCGTCAGGAATTTCTTAGTAGCTGCCTGGAGATTAGTGCCCGGTGAATGGCAATAGGCTCGCCTCATATTACATGGGTCAGGTAAAGTCCCACCGCACGGCGCCTTCAAGCCCCACCGTGTACATCGGTACACGTGACTTAAATCACTATTTTGCAGCTAAATAATGACCAATCTCGTCTGTGGGCTATTTCATTCTATGGTCTGACGGATTCTCGTCAATTAGATATAAAACAATAAAAAAATTACAGCACCGAAAAATTCTGAATAATGTTGAAAGTAACGTAAAGCGCTCGTCAGTGCCAAACCGCGGGACTTGAACGTTAAAGCTCAACACATACACAAAGCGGGTGCGTGTCGGGCGTGGGTCGGGACGGGAGTACGGCGGGCTTATATACCGCATGACTTTTTTTACCGTCTCGAAAAAAATAGGGTATAATAGGTGAACGGAGTAGAAGCCTATGGCATAGAAATTTTAATGTTTAAATTTTTTTCAATAACCTAGAATGAAATTGATTTATCGATAAATACCAAGCATATAAAGTGAACTTTTCATTCCAGAATATTAAAAATAGAAAATAAAAAAGAACCCTACCCTCATACGCACCCTACTAGATGCGCGGAATTTATGATGGATAGTTTTCATGTTTTTTTAAGAATATTTGGAACTTTTTTTTTTTATTGAAAAAAATTAAAACATTAAAATTTCTATGCCATAGGCTTCTACTCCGTTCACCTATTATACCCTATTTTTTTCGAGACGGTAAAAAAAGTCATGCGGTATACTCGTATTATATGGATGTCCGCCCACGAAAAGCGTGCGCGGCTCCCGCTCTCGACCCGCTCCACGCCCGACCCGCGCATGCTTTCCGCGGTCTGACATCCATATAATACAAGGAATTACAATTTATACAAGCCCGCCGTACTCCCGTCCCGACCCGCGCCCGACACGCACCCGCTTTGTGTGTGTGTTGAGCTTAAAACGTTTCTATTTTCAAAGGGCAGGCCGGTGAAATGTAAGTGTACTAAATAGTAGTATACCTCTGCCCGACCCTTCGGGATATACAGGCGTGTTGTTCTGTTATAAATTGCATTTCCAACTGTGGCTTTTAGATCTCAAGGAAAATCACACTTTGATGACTTCAATACCCCGCAGCGCTGATATTTGCTAATGCACTTTGTGGCAACCACTAACCCATTATTAACTGGTTGAATAAATACCTAGCTGGCAGCCGGTATTTGTACCCACCCGTAGAGAATCACTACAGCTCTAAATTAATTCACAATTCTACTAAAAACTCCTGCAGTCAGGCGGGTCGCGCTGTCACGTCGCGCCTGTCTGCGGGTTTTTTTGTAGAATTAGCCTTACAAATGTAAGTTTGTACGTTTGAAAGCAAGAAAATACGTTTATTTGTGGTACACATGACGCAAGGTAAGAACAAAACGCGAAAATAAACAATTTGGGAGAAAATATGCGTCACATCCACGCAAAACGGCCATCGCTCAGCATAATGCTGCGACCCTATGCGAGACAACCCCAGCGCTGGTTTTCAGCGACAGTCGGCGTTGAAGTGATGTCGTCAACCAGTGCAGCATATAGTGAAATAACAAAATAAGACAAAAATAAAATGAATAAATACACGTACAATACTTAGTCGTAAATGTTTTTATAAAATATAATATTTAAAATGGTAACATTTCGTACTGTCGGCGACTCACGCGCCGCAGACTTAATGCAGTCTGTGCGCGCAGCTGTCTTATAAACTATTTGTTTGACGTTTGACTTATTGGTTATGATGTTTGGTTGGTTTGGATGTTTGTTGCTCAATAACGCAAAATGGGCTGAATGGATTAGGATGAAATTTACCTGACTTAGGTTATTGAATACTTTTTATCTTGGTAGTTTGTTATCGTGGGATTACCGACTTCCACGCAGGCGAAGCCGGGGGCAAAAGTTAAATCGATAATATGTTTTATCTGAGCACAGATCACTCAATAATTACCATGCAACTCTATACCTAGTACAAAATGGTAAACCTACAAACACTTATACTTACCCATAAATTTGGTGATAATTCCGTCATTATGTGAGTACATTTCAGCAAAAATTCTGGCGGCTTCTAACTTCATAGGCATAGGATATACCACTTCATCTATTTCTTTTCTATCTGAGTTGGTGAATGCTGTCGATACGTGCACAAAAGCCTGCGTAAAAATAAAAACAATAAACAAGATTAAAAAAAAAAATATTCAGATTACTCAGTACAAAAGCGTAATATGTATATATTTTTTTAAATCAATAAATACATATTAGCTTCGACTTGATAACCTCCTCCTTTTTTTGTCGGTTAAAAAGTGGGTTGGCGTTCGTCAAACGTAGACGCTGCGACGTTAGCGCAGCGTATACGCAATGGCTACGCCAGCCGCCACCAGTTACAAAAGCCCTATTACGATCTTTTCCAAATTAATAACATCTATTGTACATATTCTGGCAAATAAATACTTTATATTGGCAATAAATAACACGAACAAAAATTTCTTATTTTCTACTCGAGTTTATTATCTTTTATATAAGCACGTGTTCTGTGACAAATAAGTTATTTTTCTTTCTTTCTATCTACCAAGATCACTTGACGTTTGTTCTACTTCGAGCTTTGACAACCAAACGAGCTGCTGTGATTGTGTATAAACCAAGTGATATATTCCTGACGGTTGGTGCCCCGAGCATACTGCATAGCGATAACGGCAGAGAATTTGCAAATTCCATTAAAAAAAAGTTAAAAAAAACAAGTCCATTATAGAGGAATATAAGACATGTGGCTGGAACTCAAAATCGTCCACGGGGTTTGTCATAGTCTAAGACAAGGATCCGTCGAAAGACCGAATCAGAGGGCCTACTCCCTAAGCAAAATCCGTAGTTCCGGCCTTCGTTACGGGCGCTTCGCTCTCCTTCTCACTTAGGTACTGTACGTCTGCAAGTGAGACGCAGAAAGAAGCGCCCGTAACGACGACCGAAACTACGGAGTTCGCTTTGGGAGTAGGCCCCCTGGACATTGAAAACATGATAGCTGCTTGGATGACGGACAACAACAGCGTTCCATGGGCTGAAGGTCTACCGTACGTTCATGAAAAACCGTGCTTTCCGTTCAGTTATAAAGCAAAGAAAATGTCTCACCTCTAATTTTCTCATTCGGCGACATAATTCAATGACATTTTCTGTCCCATTTACATTGATTCTCATAGCATCCTTGAGAGGCAGCTTGAATGTAACTGTGGCAGCTAAGTGAAATACTACTGATACCTGAAATGAAAATTCTACTGTTAGGTAAAGTTAGGGAAAAAGTAAAGTCTGTTTATTCGAATCACGTTAACAGTTGTATGAAATGGCTTTAACCAGCCCCGGATCTAGATTTTTTTTGAGGCGGAGCGAAAACTGCCGTCTACCGCCCACCACCAATCCTTTATGGGGTATGCGCTAACGTAGCCCGCGAAATTAAAATGATCTCGAAATTAAAATTTTGCCAACAACATATTAATCAAATTTTATTGATCGATAATGCGCCAATCCAACTGGGGTGCCAAAACTGTTATAAAATAGAAAGAAATAGAGAGATTATATGTGTTGCGTGTCTCATTAATTGCAGAGTTGCGGAGTGCTGGGTGGTGCACTCGTCTGCTACGCTTGAATTTATCGCCCCCTGAAGTCGGCGCCCGGGCGGGCTTCGGTTTACCCCCCCCCCCCCCCTCCTAGATCCTAGATCCGGACTTTAATACGGCACATTGATGTGAGGTGTCAATTGGCTTTACAATTATTTTTTCTGACAGTAAACACCGAATTTGTTGTGACAAAGTTTTTTCTATACACATGACAATTTATTCAACCGGGTGCACTCATCAAATAATTCAAAATTAATCAATTATTTAAATGAAACAAAATCCTATTATTTTTACTTTTTTTATGCCTTACTTACTTATTTTACAATTCATTATTTTATGTTGCGGTTTTTTGTTGGAATGGAATACAAACTCAAAACGTGTCGTCTTCGACAATAGCGGAAGTGACGAAAAAACTATATGAATAAAAATCTATTCTTTGCAAATTGCTTGATCTCCTCCGCCGTCAAGCAGACTCATTGAGTCCGCCGTCAAAAACTGCGGGTCCGTCAGGAGAATCATTGAGTGTTTATTAATGCGAAATATTGCAGTATAAAGTTTAGGTACCTTTGCTGCTCTAACTTTAACAGAGTGTAGGGAAAAGAACAGGAAAGTTCATGTTAAACATTTATTCGGGCCGGAATGTTTAATTCTTTGAAGTCTGTGGTGACTACGCTGTCAATGATGGCGGACGCCTTTGTTTACACTTTGATTGTGTTGATTTCGGTAATGTTTTTTATATGCAACAAGCTTTTGTGTTGTGTTTGTCCATTAGTAAATATCAACCTACAGTCTGTGCTACAGTAGAATGTACATTTAAATTTGAAATAAATGCAACAGAATTTAAACTGTGATCCAAAGTTTGAGAGGATGTTATTTGCGCATGGTTTCAATTGCTTCGTGTAATATTCGATACAAAAGAAACTATTTTAACAGTTGAAACTATGTCTGCTATAAGCATGTGGACCAAATAGTTAATCTATTATCTCATGCCACTTTGTGTGTGAGTGTTCTCGAAAAAAAAAGCATTAAACATTTCTTTGTTCGCATTAAGCTTTGTGCAGACCAGCGCGACTTGTCGCGCGACGCGACAACGGTTATTGTTATACCGTCAAGTTTTCTAAGAAATTGTATTGTTCGAGTCGCGTCGCGGCGTCGCGTCGCGCTGGTCTGCACGAAGCTTTACGGGCTCGCCCAAATAACGTCATGTTATTGTAAACCTTGTGGTATGAAAAAAATTATGTGGAGCTGTTTTTTTAAATTGATTAATGTTAAAAAGATAAAACCTTTTTTCTTTTTTGAAGTGAAAACTTCTTTAAGCGCGTTGAGCACTTTTTGGGTGAACAAAAATCATGGAACTCGCGTCATCGTCACCAAACGCTTTCCATGAGCTATTAAGTATACTGTGTATATGTAAATAGACATACAATTCACAAGTTTTCACTTCTACCGGCAGTCTGTCTCCAAAGACCACCAAATAATTTTTTTAAATTTTCTTTTTTTTCGTCCTCAAAAAATAATTTAATTTTGTTATATGATTTGGGGCTGAGAAACAGATGTAAACAAAGCAGTATCGGGTAAATGACGTCACATCATGACCGCGACATTTATACGGACGTTTACGACGGAAAATTACATACTTATTCATATTATTCAATATTGTTCATACATTGGTAAAAGAGTTCATCATGTTTCGTATCTGTTTACTAAGGCCAGAAAACAAATATTTCACAAAAAAAAAACATTTGGAATTGGACATTTGAATGAAATAGAGGGATATAAAATGCCCAAACCCTCTTAGTTTATTTACGTACCTCGTCCTCTAATATTTTTAAAATATCGTCCGGCAATCCAAGACGTTCACGGGTAATGTCCCCGCTGATGAGCGTTATTTTTTTCAGCTCCTCATTTCGGCTTTCTTTTAATCTGTCGAAAACCTGAAAGCATGAATTTGATATTTTAATTAGGTAATAATATTTAAATATCGCTCAGAATTTCTTCCGCCGAAAAAGTCTTCTCATTTTCATTGCTGTAGAAAAATATAAAATAGCCATGGCTGATGGAATTTATTTTGCATGGGCAAAAATGACAGACTCACATATCAAATTTCAACCCCGATTTAAATCCTTTAGGAGAAGATTTTTCTGTTTAGACTTGTTCTTGTGCAAGATTTCATACTTCCAGACCACGATTGAAGTTGTGCGTTGTCTGTCAGTGAATTTAGGATTTTTATATGTAGTTTTATGATACATTAATACATTTAAAGATCGTATTACGAGATAAAAACTCTACGAGGTCCTACTACGAAAATTATGAGACATAAATAAGTACATTTTCTCAAACATGCTTGGAAATTCGAGCATTATTTTGACAATCTTCTTCGAGATAAATCGAAAATGTTGTACTGGTCGAATACATGTGAACGCCCGGTCGTTAATGTTTGTATGAAAATCCGTATCTGTCGTATTTAGCGGCCGAATAAATTACTATGAAAACTCATATCTGTCGTGTTATTTAAAATTGGAACGAACGTTTTACTTCAACACATGGGAACCAAGGAGGTAACTTATCAAAGATTTTATTTTAATTTTGATTTGGTTTGTAAATAGAGATGTTAAAGAAAAGAAGAAATAAATGAACATAATAAGCGCGTGAAAAAATATCGTTGTTCGAGGTTGTTCGTCATTAATGTTGGAATTTATAATTAATTTGCATTAGTTTGAATTTCCGCGCATTATTTGAGAAAAGTACTATTCTAGCCTTGGCCGCAATCAAGCATTGATGGACTCACGTATGTGTGCCTCGGCTTCGCCTCGGCCGACATTTTCACGATCCTCCATCATTGCCCTTGGGATACGACAGTAATGATTGATTCAGAGAAAAAAAACTTGGTGTGCTTTCACATCCAAACTTCTGGGGAAAATTGAAACCCGAACGATTGTCTGTTATTAAAAAAATCTGTAACAAAATAATACATTCTCGTTTAAAACCCATACTTACTGGTGTGTTAGTGATACGCGCCAGTCGTTCACTCGCCTGCTTGCCATACTTATCACGTACTAGGACATAAATTTTGTCAATCCCACTGCAGCTGTACAGCAACTTTTCTATTAAAGTCTGAAATTATTAAAACATGCTGTTTTGAATATAATTTAGAAACAAACTACGTGCAAGTAGTTCTTCATGGTTATAATATTAGAGAGTAGGTTACGAATTCAGAGACGTTGTCTCTGAATTCACTCCAGCAAATACACAGGTAATCATAATCAGCCTATAATGTTCCCACTGCTGGGACACACGCCTCCTCTCAGCACGCGTAGCATGAACACCGCAGAAACGGGTTTTGTCGACCGAAGAATAGACAAAATGACAGTTAAACAATCACAATCTGTCATTTTGTCTATTCTTTCGTCGACAAAACCTGTTTCTACGGTGGTCATACTACGTGTGCTGGGAGAAGAAGCCGTAATCAACCACGCGGGCCCAGTGCGGTTTGATAGATGTCACATGTGTTCGAATTTTTGGTTTTATGACATGCCGGTTTCGTCACGATGTTTCCCTTCACCGTTGTGAGAGCAGTGGAGATGAATACATTGGCCATATAGGGTTCCCATTGGTAACGGCTGTGACTTTTGAGTTGTAGGACTAATCCTACAACTCGAAACTCACGGCCGTTACCAATGGGCCTCCACTGCTCACAATACGTAATATCTAATATTAAATCTATGTCATTTAATATTACCTTTAATAAAACAATTATGCCATGGGTAATTTGAGGAGCTCGTGGCTAAGTAATAACAGCCGCACGGATCGATCCATCAGGTTTTCTTAGATTTTTATTATCAGTATTAGCCTAGCCTTTTCATGTTCATAATATATTTCATGACGTAATCAATCAATCTGCCTACCCTCATCCCAACTATGTTGGGGTCGGCTTCCAGTCTGAATACCAGTATTTTACATGGAACGACTGACTGTCTGAACTCCACAATCCACTTTCTGGGTAACACAATACCCCTTGGTAAGACTGGCTTCGATTTTTATATAATTGATAATGTCCGCCTTTGTACAGTATTTTTTACTTGTGCATGAAGTTTTAATAAATAAATAAAATAAATAATGCACTTATTATATAGGGTGTTTGGTAGAAGGACCGACAATTTTTTTTGTGGGATTAGGTTTTTTTTTTTTTTTTTTTTATTTAATTAAATTGAATTTAAAAAATGAATTTAAAGTCGTCAATTTTAAGACTTTAGAAGCACAAAAGACATTTTCTAAAACCAACTGTACATAAAATGTCATTGCCGATAACATAAAAAAAATTGCATTCTATTTCAACCACAAACAAGAAAATTGTGACATTTTTTAGGCACTATAATTATTGTTAAATCTTACTGTGCACTAATTGTATACTTTTTGTCAACGTTTTATTCAATAAATATTATTATATTATATTATATATTATTCATGTATATTATCCAGGTACGTACACTACTTACATTTATTTTATAAATAAGCAAACAATGTAGGTTCATGAACAATAACTACCTACCGTGACACCTAAGACACAGGTTTTATGGTTGAAAACGAGGATATGAGGCTCCTTATCCCTAAGAACAAGTCGGTCCTTCTACCCAACCTAAATCATATGATGATTCCTCATCACAAAACGATTTCAATTATTCTCTAGAATAAAAGTATAAAAACAAGACTGTTTACCTTGCCAACAAATCCAGTACCGCCAGTCACAAACACAGATTTTCCGGAATAAAAGGATGCCACCTTTGACCCATTGATATCAGCCATTACGAATTGTATCCTGAATCACAATGGCCTTTGAAAAACAGATTAAACTTTCTAAATAAATAAAAATATCCAGCTTAAAGGTAATGTTTACCAACCACTTCACGGACAACTGAGAATAGATTTAATTGAAATCAATTAATATCACTTCACTTATAAAACAATTGAAGGTCGATAAAAGCAGTTTGCTGTTATTATTGCAGACCCAGGGAATCATGAAAGTTTACTTCGCCAGTTTATTCATGAATGTTTTCTAGAAAAATCCAGAAGACAACGAGGTATTTCTTTTATGTCAACAAAATCAATAGCGTTTTTGACTTGAAAAAAAAAAACGTGCGTACTCTTCAAAATCGTTTGAAACAGTAAGCTGAAAAAATCGGTTCCGAACAATTTATAGGTACTTTTCATCCTATACTTACTATTAAATGAGCAATATTTGTATATGTATATACAACGTGTAAAAAACATGTGGCACATAGGTACTGCAAAAACATTACCAAAAAGTAATATAATCTTATTATTATTGAAAATAAATAAGTTATTGCTATTTGAAATTCACGTTTTTAGTACCAAAATTTACCCAGTTCCATTAAAAATTAGCAAATTTTCACCAGGTATGACTTGTAGACATCCGCTAAACAATGGCCGCTCACGCCCGCCCCATGTAATATCCCGGTAAAATCCACTTTGAAAAAAAAATAGGGTAATTTTTGTTATTTTTTCCTGAAAATTGACACATAAATAGATTCTCAGTACGTACAACATCCACAAGGATCGGATAACATTTTTTTTACACATATTTGTATCACAATCTCGAAAACGGCTCTAACGATTTTGATGAAAGTTGCATTATAGCAGTTTACGGGTGCGAAAATTGATCTAGCTAGGTCTCATATCTGGGAAAATTCGTATCCTATGTAACCTAACCTAACCCAGGTCATGGTCTACTCATTTTATGACAAACATCCGAAACTGTTCAGACGTTTTAGCGTGAAAGTGTAACAATGAAATAGACTTACTTTTGCATTTTTATGATTAGTTAGGATTTGTCCGTTTATTGAATCCATACTAATATTACAATATTAATCTATTCTTCGGTTACTTTTTCACGCCTAAACCGCCGATTGCTATGAAATTTGTCACAAAGGTAGGATCTGAAGAAAAACACAAGCTACTTTTCAGTCTGAATATTTTTATTAAAAGATTATGAATGAAATACAGAATACACGCAGATGAAGTCACGGGCAACAGGTAGTGGTAATAAATATATTTTAGTATTTATTTAATCTCATTACTGTCATTCTTTAATGTCATACATAAATGGTGCATAATAAAAATTAAGGACATTACATTTTATTTTGTGGGCCATTAATAAAACGCGAATCATACCTATGTTTCTGATGTAATATTTGGCACTTACAATTCATTTATGGTGGCTGTGATCTTGTGTGTTTATTGTGGTGTGTGTGTTCATTTGGGGTGGTGTGTGTGTGTGTGTGTTTATGTGTGTGCGTGTATCACGTCTGGACCTAATAGAACTTCTATTGTGTCCCTTTCAGTGGACCTGTTTCTTGAAAAAAAAAACCGGCCAGGTGCGTGTCGGACCACGCACAATGAAGGGTTCCGTAGTAGTTGGGATGAATTTATCCCAAGAACAAATTTAACTTAGTAGTTGAGAAACATGTTCCCCCCATACATCGATTTACGTCACGGTCAACTCCCCAACTGCAAAATGTACGTTTGTAATCAGAAACTATTCCTTTTTTGTGTGATAAAACTACAAATTAACAATTTTCGGACTTTTGCCTTTACATGTGCTGCGAGACCTTGCTTCCTGCTAAATTTCATGATTCTAGGTCAACGCGAAGTACAGGGTACTTCGCGTTGACCTAGAATCATGAAATAGGTTTTCATTTATTTGCGAGTATCAAAATATTATTATGTCGCATAAATTTTTATTGCGTTGACTTGAAGCTTGATCTTTTGAGAACTCCGATTATATATTTAATTGTGTAACGTTAGGCCCAGATCTTGCGTCCGGCCCTAGTCCAGGCCATGGTAGGCCGTCACTTCCTTCTGCGAAGTAGTAATGCTCGCGAAGGAGGAGGCGGAACGCGTGAGGGAGAGGCAAATTTCGCAACCTCACACCGCATTCCCGTAGAAGCCCCGTTTCTATGGTTGTCATGCTGTGCGTGCTGGTGTCGTGAAATACAGGCTCCAAGCCTAGTTTAGGCACCAGTCTCCCACAATATACTTACTGTATTCGCTTGTTCCCTACAAACCATGTATTTAATGAATACTGTGGCGAGAAAATAAAGCTTATTCTTATTTTTCAGGTCGGTCAGTGAAATAAAATAGGTTACCTATTGTCGCCAATCTGCAATACTGCAATGGCAGGCCCTTCCTGCCATTTTTTTTGGGCAATAAAATGAAATAACTTCTCCCGCTCTGGGCGTAATGGGAGGGCATGTCAGACTCTTACTGACTAAAACCCACCCGTATTCTTTCAGTTGCCTGTACGTTGCCAGGAGCCACCCTTTCGGACTTTCCCGCGACCAGGCCCTTCCTGCCTGCCTTAGTAATATTTGTCACATCGATCTAATTGATACCTACATATATGGTTTAACATTTTTTTCGTAAACTAAATATTTGGATATGCTCTTGGTTATTAATTTGGTTATAATGTGGAGATCAGGGGACCTAAAACATTAAGCAATTCCTCTAAAAGCAATTCATTTTCTGAATTCCCAGCAATTCCTCTATGGTGACACATATCTTAGCTGAATCACATTCAATTCAATTCATATCAGAATCATATTTGGTGTAAGAATTGTTGCATAAAAAAATGAAGACCGTAATTTTACCGGATAATTTTTCTTTACAGCTTAATTTTATTAATCAAAGGAGATTATTATTTTTTATTTCTACAGTTTTAATGTTATTTCATTATAAAATAAAACTGTCAAACAGATGAATTGCGTAGTATGAATTGAAAGCAGATAATATTATGAATTGTCAGTTTGTGTCAGTTTGTGTGATTCATAATATTAGTATATTATGATTCTGCCAAATCGGCCGTTTTAAGCCCTCAGCTGGCATTTGCTCTAATTACAAGATGTACCTATCTCTACAAGCTCAAAGTTTATCATTTAAAAAAAGGTCAGACATTAGACAGATAAACGCTTCAGGCCGTGTCCTAATAAAAAGCGATATTCACGTGAATACGCGATCGTCGAGTTCACATTTGTCACTTTTTGTTCGGTGAACCGGAACGCATGGTCACGCCGACAGAGCCTTCCGGTCGCCTTTCGGTTTTCTGAACAAAAAGTGGCATATGACCGCGCGGTGATCGCGTATTTGCTTTCTGTTAGGACGCGGGGGTTAATGTTTGCTATAATACTTGCTTTTAATGGTTTGAAAAAATTATAAAAAAGGGGAGAAAGTCAAATGGGACAACAATTTTTGCATCTTAATAGCACCTTAATAAATTTACACCTGTAATCCCCAAAGTGAAGGAGCACGGGGTATATTATAGTATATCTGCCGTGGCCAGATCTTAGAATGATCATTCCATGAAATGAACATCGACCGCTGGTCACATCATGATGTGGTCTGGCCAGATCATTGAATACACAACGTTTGACGATATGACCAGTTAAACGCACGACTACTTCATGATGTGGCCAAATATTAGTGATCATATCGTAAAATAGTTAAATTATCCACCGGTAGAGGCGTTGATGTCGCTTTGTTTTTGTTTTGCATTTTGGCGGCGGCATACAACAAATCAAACAAAGTACCTGATCCACCTTTCGCCAGATAAGTTTTTGTTCCAGGTACGGCAAGTTTTTTGTTAAAGGAGTACCTAAGAACCAGTCTTTGGGCATCTACTGAGTTGTATGGAAAAACCCAAAAAACTTCTGTCAAACAGTCGCTGGCAACTTTTCTAAATACTTACAAATCTCCCAGAAAAACTATGCGCTTCGGCAAACGGGCGATGAGATCTAATTTTATAGAGCTGTTACAATCATGAAAGTACTTGCCTATTTTGTATACAGCTTACAGTACAGTAATCGGCGTGTCCTCGTGACACTTTCTGTAACCATGGTTAGAAAATTATAGATTTACAACTCTATGCGATTCCAGAAACCTTTTCAAAACTTTTGAGTGACAAATGACGAGGTGCGACGGGGGGAGGTAACCCGAAATAAAAGAAAGAGAAGCTTATAGAAGCTTTGCCCCTGGCGGGGATTGCTAATTCGGAAACACAAAGATTTCCGAAGCACATATCTTTTCTGGTTTAACTGTAATACTTAATTACATAAAATTCAAGCTATTACAGTATTTTTCAGTATAATACGCGTATTTTTGCATAATCTCACCTTTTTTCATTTAGGTACTGCTTCGAAAAGAAGTACCTAAATGAAATTACAGTTAAGGTTTTTTTTATATGAACGTTTTTTACAGTCGGTGGCCCAGGACTGATCATGAATTACAACTAGTATATTTCCTTTATATACTTCTTCTCTTCGTGTGGTTAGTGACTAACCTGGTGTCACAGTTTTAAAGTGTGCAGTGGCTTCACATGCCGTCGAGAAATATCTCTCAGGCATGGCCGGTTTCCTCACGATGTTTTCTTCACCGTTTTTTAAGTCAGAGGTGCGTGGCTTGGGTTCGAACTCGAGATCTATGACATGGCAGTCTAACGGTCACACCACTAGGCTATCACTGCCCGCTGCTTATATACTTAAACCAAACATGTAGCTACTAACAACTTTTAGTTTAAATTAACAAAAGGAAGTGTACAGAGGCGCTGCCTCGGCCCAGCTAAAGCGCCGTAAGCATTGCATTGTCATTGTCACTGTCACTTGTTATTTTGTTTGATTGTTGAGGTTAGTTTGTCGCCCTTTGTGATTGATCGTATTTGTTTTAGATAATTATATCAAAAGGCACTACAATGACTGAATTTACGGAAAAAGAACAGTGACAGTGACTCAGTGACAGTGACTCCGTGACATTGACTCAGTGACAGTGACTCAGTGACAGTGACTCAGTGACGGTGACTTAGTGACAGTGGCTCAGTGACAGTGCAATGCTTACGGCACTCTAAGCGGGCCCAGGCAGCGACACGATTTTGCCGCTGGCGGCACTTTATCCGATAGGGATAGAGAACCGCTAGCGGCACTCTATACACTGGCTTAACAAAATCAACCGATATTTTAGAGGATATAACTTCACATTCCGATTAACTTTTAATGCCAATAGAATACACTGTCACGGGAGCGAAGCCGCGGGCACAGCTAGTTTATTATAAGTCAAAGGTTTCGAAAGTAATCTCAGGGCCAATTTATCCAACGAAAGATATTTTTATCCAAAGAAAAATTTAGAATTTTCATCAGTTATACCATACAAAAACTGTCATATTTTATTCCAGGGATTTAATAAAAGGTAATATCTGACATTAGAACATTCAGTTTACACTTAAGAAAACTAGCAAGGATAGCCATCTATGTTGCCAAGTGTGAAAGTGAGGAAAATGGAGGAAAAGCGTTGGTTATACACGGCTACACGGTACTCTCTGGAAGGAAAGGAGTTCTCGAACCTCCCGGTAGATGTTGCTGTTTGGCAAAAACTATAATGTATTGAAGATGTTCTTGAACTAGGGATTGTCGTATTGCAGTCCGTGACTTTTTTACCAATTTTAATAATGTCCGTTTTCATTAACACAAGGTGAAATCTAAATGAATACTTACCTAAATAAAAGCGTGCTGTTGGATTTTCAACGCTCGGCTCAGCACCGAAAGGTGAAAATCGTTCTTTTTTCTCGTAAAGCAGAATATCGTCAAAAAATCCCCTGTCACAACCACCGTCATAATTATTATGACCAATGTATGTACTTCCAAGTATTACTCCACAGTTTTTTCTAACGATTTATTCATTTTCATGATGATTTATATTTCTAGTTATTTCTCAAAACAACATGAAACATTCATCGCGTAGAATACCACCAGGATCTTATATACTTAAAGAATAACACATTTGTATGCAGTTCTAAATCTACATGGTAATATTAAAGACTATCTATTAAACATTGTAACAACGAATCAATTTTCACGCCTCCCCAGACCTAGGCCAATATTTTTATATATTCGTATAGCTCATGGCCAAAAGAATATGATTTAGAAATCCAAAAAAAAACCCTGATGGCGGTTATTCTGGTTTTTTTTTCTTCTTCTTCTTCCCAGCTAAAGCACTAGGAAGTGTTCAAGGGTGGGCGTTTTGGGAGACTGTCTTATGTCATTTTGACGTTCGAAAAGTGCTGATTCTCAGCCTAGTTTGAATAAATGACTTTTGAATTTTGAAACAATCCAAAAGAAATTTTCGTTCGGTCACCTGAAGGCCAATTCTGGTACTTAGAAAACGTTCACATTCAAGTCGCAATCTGTCAAACTTGTCAAAAATGTTGGTAAATTGATTGTATTTTTGACAGATTGAGAACGAGATGCGAATGTAAACGTTCTTAAAAATTACGGGAATTGCCTCTCAGTCCGTCAAGTCACGATAGAAAAAGGAAATAATAAATAGGTTAGGATTTTTGGTATGATGCATAAACGTGTTTTTTTTAAATGTACCATCATGTTTTTATTGTATCACCTTTGCAGAAAGGTGATGAAAGGTGGTGAAAGGTCAGTAACCCGGATTTTTTTTTTCATAATAAACACGGAAATCTGATTAAAAAGTTGGAGTAATTTGGTTCTGACCGGTTCCCCCAGAAGTTGGTACGGCCCAAACACATCTCCTTTCAATTTAGAGTAGAGAGGAGTTCATGGGCTATTAAAATGGTGTTAAGTATCTATTTTTCAATTATTGCAATCCACCACAGACAAAAAAAGCTATATGTTCTCAAAAGCACCCATAATAGAATTTAGGAATCAGATTAGTACCACTACAAAACGGACATCTGCATTATCCTGACCAATCACAAGAAACTGCCATCACCAATCAATTTGCAAATCATGAAGATTAAAGGAATCGATACAAAAACATCGCTTTGGCATCTATTTCGTTTATCGTATCTAGTTTGTTTGTGTTTTCACGCTAAAACGGCTTAACGGATTTGGATGAAATTTAGCACGTGGATAGACCATGACCTGGCTTAGGATAAAAGATACTTTTTATCCCAACATTCCCACGGGGTTGAGACTTATGCGGGTGAAACCGCGGGGCGCAGCTAGTTTTCCAATAAATTTATTATTTCTTCATAAACCTAGCCGACCCTCGGGCCTATCCCATGTCTGTTCAATTCAGTAATTTTGTTTGTATTCACATAAAAAATTAGGAAATGGAAATCGTCTACCTACGACTGTCAAAGTAAACATTAACAAAAATAGCATAATAATAATTTTACGGCACATAAACGTTTTTTTTTTTTTCTTTCTTTCAAATAGTTATTTGTCAGCTTTGACTACATATATATTTTATTTTAACTTAATATCGTTGTTAATTAAGATTACCGAATATTCCGACAGAAGTACCTAATGAATAAAATTTGTGTGCGAGCAACACTGTTAAGAAACGTGCAGATTTGACAGAGTGAGAGAAGTCACTCGAGCCGCCATGACAGATTGTTTGCCCCGTTTTGAAAATCGAATTAAAAAAAACAGCGCAGCCAAAATAATAAGAAATTACGTTAGAAAAATTTAGAATTAGTTCCGTCAATGTTTTGAGGCACAAGGAACATTATTCTATTTGTTTCTCAAAAAGTATCAACTAGCCTATTGTTGTGTTGTGCTGTTGCAGGCAGAATGTCGCAATGCCATCAATACGGACACAATACGACGCCATTACTTTGATAGCTATGATTCTTTGGATTCAAGTACAAACTGGCGACGATATCGCAATATTGTATTATTACGGCCACATTAACATCAATGCAGTCGGGTAACTGCTACTCTTGTTACTAACTTGTGTACACGAATAAGGCTATAAACACCTGCAGACACGGGACAGTCAGTCCAGTAACCATTGTACTGACTTGCTATTTTACGTCATGTCTCATATGTAGATGGCTTGTGCGATACGATACATGCCGTGCCCTCGAAAGAAGAGGTAAAAGATGCACCGTTACGTATGCGTCTGCTCAAAAATATAAATCCGTTTCTTTAGAAAATTAATTATGTGTAATTGTGTAGGTAAATCAGACAAGCTCTGATATTTATCTGATTTACTATTATTCACTTACTTAGAAAAGACTTGCCTTTCTTGCGAAGCACAGGTTTTGTTCCACCAAAGATCCCGATGTCCAGACGCCTTGTACTGAGGACGACCAGGACGGTTACATTGCGGTTCTTCAGTAGAACTCAGTGGTCTCCGAGGTTTAAGTACCTGTGAGATAAAAGTATCAAGAATAGAGCAGCGCACAGAAACCTTAACTGCAGCAGCTTGCAGAGCCTCCTGCCGTGTACACAAAGTTTTTCGGAAGAACAGAAATTAATTGTACCCACGTAAGGAATATGTATTTATCTATTGGAGCCTTTTTGGCCTCGCACAGGTCGTTATTATTCTGTTTTTTAAATAGTCCTGTTTTTGTTTTTTATTTTATAATTATTTTTTTATTTTTGTTATTACTTACTGTTTGTATTTCCTGTGCGTGTCCCAAATAAAATATTTTTCTTTCTTTCTTTCTTTTTTTCTATTGTTAGGTATTCAAATTCAAAAACCTAAACCTCAAGTTACTTCACTAACGTATCTATAACAACGACTACGAACTAATTAAAGGGAAAGAAGGTCATGTTCAGCAAACTTATAGGCTTTGCAGAAGGGTCAGCCCGGAAATGATTTAAGTACAATTTATTAGAATTTAATTCCAACCTTCAGATGGAAGACATAATTTTTTTAATACTTAATGCGTATTTGTTACTTCATGCAGTTTAAGTACCTATCGTACTTAAGAATTCATGGTCATTATTGGTCATATTGTTTTTAATGCTTATAGTTGGCACGTGTATAAGTAATGTGATTACACTTTAAACACACACACGTGCCAACAAGAGCCGTGGTAGCCCAGTGGTAACGGCTACGACTTACGTGTAGGTCATGGGTTCGAACACCAACAGGCGCTTTACTTTGTGTGAATAATTTCATCACCACCATGCTCTCAAAACGGTGAAGGAATACATCGTGAGGAAACCGGCATATCCTAGAACCAAACATTCGAAGACCAGAAGACATAACCCGCACTGGGCCGGCGTGGTACATTCCAGCCCACTCCATCTCGAAGAAAAGAGGCCTGTGTCCCAGCAGTGGGAACATTATAGGCTGATTATGATGATGACGTTCAAAATAAGCTCGATAGTTTTTTTAAATGTCTGCTTTCTGCCCTTGTCCTTGTCATGTTAAGTGGGTGCGCCGACCCCACGTTTTCTTTTCTCATTCTCCCCTGTGAACCGTCACGCTACCGTTCACTCCCTTTTTTTTCATAATCATTCCTCACACCATCCATCAGCAGTCTTAGTAAGCCAGTCTGTTCAAATTCAAAATTCAAAGTCAAATTATTTTATTTCACATAAACCTACAAGGGTACTTATGAAACGTCAGAAGCTAGGTGCACGGTTCCAATTGGTCGTTCCCTATGGAGAAGAGCCGGCAAGAAACTCCACGGTTACTCTTTTAAAAGTAAATGGTTTTTACAATGTTTCCAAATTACAGTGTTAAAAGGTATGAGAGGACAGTGTAGGCCTTAATTGGTTGTAACAGTAACCCCAGGCGGTTACCATACATTCTGGGTTGTGACCAAAATGTTTCTCTGTTCCCTAAGTTGAAGTAAATATAAGCCAACAAAAAATAATGCTCACGATCCGATTAATAGTTGAAAAAACTGTCAACAGTGAAGTGAAGCCGGTTTCGTAAACATGTGTGCACTTTTTGTGGTGTAGTTTGATTATAGTGTCATTGTAAAAGGTTGTAAATGTGTGCGTGTGAGCGTGTATGCACAAAGCGGCGGTGTAGTTTTGGCATGCTTCACTGTATTGTTCGCAGCGTTCTGTCTTGGTTTTTTATTTGGTCTGAGACATTATACCTATGAAATTTTGTACATTTGTTTGGAAGCCCTAATAGATTATCATAATTATGTGAATATATTGCAGTTCCAATAATATTACATACATACGTGTCGAATTGATAACCTCCTTTTTTTAAGAAGTTCGTTAAAAAGTAAGTTATTATAAGATATTACAAAAAAAAGAAGTTTACTTCGGAACATTATCACAAGACTGTACAACAAGTAAAACGATAATAACTGCAAAACTGTAAACTGCAGCACAGCTAACAACGCCCTTCTCCAGATACATGATGATGTTCCATGCAGAAAGCGCATAATAGGTAATTAAGTTAATTTAATTAATGTAGTTTTTATTTTTAAGATAGTTAATTGATTCAGGCGTGACTTTGCGGAAATCCATTATATTACTCTTACTCCACTCTTATATTACTCTTACTCTTTATCCATTTTATTATTATTGATTATCGCGCCGTCGTCGTCTACTGTATTTTTCTTATTTTTATTATTAATATAATTTAAAAAAATAAACAGTACAGGAAATATGATTTGGAATGTATTTTTTACGACGTAAAATACGTATTTGTACATAATGTGTACCAAATTACTCTGTGGTGCCAAATGCAATCAAGATTGCATAGACTGCCCTGCACATCACCTACCCTGGAAACGATAATGGGCCCCATAACATCATAACATACATAATTTATTTATAATCAGACATATATTATGTTTATAGTTTGTAATAGGTATATGTGTATCTTTATATATTACTTTATTTTTTATTATTTTTCTTCCTCAATTTTTCGTAATTGCACCTACCACTGTTTGTCTCTCCATCACCCAAAGGTTGACTGATAGAAAATGCCTATGGCATTAAGTCCGCCTCTGTACTTTTCTGTGCTTGAAGTATTAAATAAATAAATAAACAAACATCAACAACTTGCTACAGTGCTGTTATAAAAGTAATTTTGATATTGAGTACAAAGTAACTGTGCTGTTCGTATGTCTGCGGGACAAAACGCCTGATCGATTTGTGTGGCAAGTTGACGATTCACGTTTTTTTTAAACTTCTAAGTAGTCTTGCAGGTGCAGCAGTATATTGTCATAAAAATGTTGTGATTTTCTGGGTATGTCATTCTCAACTTTGATGTTTGACTACTTATACAATTTCAGACATCAATCCAATAAAAAACGTGTCAGAGAAATTGGCACAGTTGTCACCGACTGACCTTATTCGAGCACAGCCACAACTGACCATTACAATGTCAACTATGCAATTATAAGATCGATCTCATGCGTACGCAGCTTGCTATGTAAATGTGTACTGGACTATGTATTTTTGTATTAGGGTATGTATGTTGATCGGCCGCATTGATTCTAGTTCATGGCGGCCGATCGCACTTTATGATACAGATGAAATCAAAGTTTTAGTAGATCAAAGTTAGTAGAAGTAGTTATACTCCATAGGTTTAAGTACCTAGTTAAATGAAGGTAAACAAATCGTAAAAGGGTAAAGTAAACAAAATTTATTTAAGCTTTTTACAATAGTTTCCTCTTTTATTTATGTATGTCAAACTTTATCAATTAGTAAAATTTTTTAGAAAGATTCACAATAATAATATAATATTTTGTAATCTATCTAAGAGTGCAAACTCTAAAACGTTAACGTATTATAACGTTGCTAAATTGAAGACTACAACTGTGACGTAGCGTGACAACTGAAATGACAAGTATTACGTTTAGCCGGTTACTTGACAGCTGTCTCGTCACGTGTTTTTTTTTGTTTTACCTTTAATTAACTACCTAACCCGAGTATAAGTTACTTTTTAGGTATTCCGTATCGTTTAAATAATTATTATGCAAATTATTAAATTATTAAACCTTAGATTAATATAAAAACCTACCGATTAGGTACCTACCTAATTGTCGTGTCAGTTAGAAAAATAAGTTGTTAAAAAAATAAATACGAAGTGTCAACATCACCTAAGGTTTTACAGCCGCGAGTGAGCCTTAGCCTGGTCAAGTATATTTCTCCAACGTGACCTATTCCCGGGTTCTACTCTTCAATTTCTTACTCCAACAGTTCTTAAATCTTGGTCTACGCCATCCAACCATCTGAGCTTGGGCCACGCTCGACTTCTCTGGCCATCTGGTTTACTATCCAGTAAACGTTTGGGATGCTCTGGTCTCGTCCATTCTTGCGACATGCTCTGCCCATCGAAGACGTTCTATTTTGATGATTTTAATAATTACTAAGTTGTGTTAATAATTAATAATGTCAAATTGATGAAGAACTTTCGAAAAGTAGAAGGTATTGATTTAAAAAGTTGCGCGTGCGGCACCGGACACGTGATAGAAGTGAAACTTCATAAAGATTATGAGAGATTTAGTGCCGATATCACCAATGAAACTGAACACGATCAGCACATCTAAACCGCGTTTAAGAGCAGTCAGTATTAATACTACAAAGCAATTTTGACACTGACAGCTCTTTAACGCGACTTACATGTGCTGAACGCGTTCAGTTTAATTGGTGAAATTCGTCCATTGGGTGAGAGACAGAGAGAGCTGTCTTTTTTCTCTCTCCTGTAACGAAATGTGCCTAAACGTCCTTGAAATGTCACTCTCAATTCTCGTCCAATTATCGAATCGCCGTCTAAGAAGTTCCACTTCAAAAAAGACAAATCTCATAGAGTTTTTGCATATCTATATATATAAAAATGAATTGCTGTTCGTTAGTATCGCTAAAACTCGAGAACGGCTAGACCGATTTGGATAATTTTGGTTTTAAAATATTTGTGGAAGTCCAGGATAAGTTTAAATTGTGAGAAAATATGGAAAAATTGCGAGGAAAATAATAAATTAACAATTTTATTTTCCTATACAAACTGTTCCTCTCTGTCGGTGCATCTTAGCTAACAAAAAGTACTAGGCTTGCATGAATTCACGATAGTACCTATTTCAATAGGTACCTACCTATTGCTAGGTATAAAGGTATGTACGTAGGTAGATAGGCAGGTACTGTATGTGGGTAGGTATGTAGGTAGATAGATAGGGTAAGTAGGTAGGTAGGTAGGGTAGGTAGCTAGGTACGCCGTAGATATAAGTACTTAGTGCTACCCGTGCGAAGCCGGGCCTGGTAAAGCTAGTTATAAATAAAAAGCACATCATTAAATCTCATCGACACCATTTAAAACAAAACAACTAAAGAATCTAGCGCTCAAAACAAACAATGCAGATTGTAGACGAGCGTCGTGGCCTGAAAACGCAGGCAGAAATGCTGAATACAATCTCTCCTCGACTAGCTACTGACGTGACACGGACTCCTCGGCTATCTACCGACGTGACACGGATACGTAGAGCGTCAGACATTCAACAAGACAGTAGACACTGACCAATGTATCGCAGATTAAAGATGAAGCTACAAACATCCCCAATTCGGAATTTATCAGGAATTCCGACCTGCTACCTAATTACGCAACACATTTTCGTTGACAATTCCGACTAATCTGTTTCAATTTGACAGGTCAACAACATTCATTGTGTTATTTACGTTGTTGAGCAGATTTTTTTTTCGAACGTACGAAGCAATGGATTAGCAATCTGTTTCAAAACGATTCAGATTCTGATTGATCGTGTATTACGTAATTAGGGTACCGATCTTGTTTCTATTTCCGGATAGTGATAAGATGCTGTCTATTCTATTGGAAGTGAATATTCAGTGTCAGATTCATGGCTTGTGTTGTATAATTTAAATGCCATTGGAGGAATAAGTATAAATAACTATACGAATATTTGTGATATCTCATTAGTTACTAGCATTCACTGAGAGGCAGTACTTTGTGACACAGTCCATGTACCTATAATTTAATTAAGTACCTATTCGCAGGTATGTAAGTTAGTTTTTCATTTGGCATCATTTCATCTCGAACTAACGTTATATGAAAGTAAGTATGTTTTGTATATTGGCATAAGTTAAACAGTGATTGATGGTTTGTTAGGACTGATTGCTATCGAAGTGCACTTCCGATTTCCTGTGTTTTCTGACTTACCCATATCAATAAAAAAAACCGGCCAAGTGCGTGTCGGACCACGCACAATGAAGGGTTCCGTAGTTGGGATGAATTTATCCCAAGAACAAACTTAACATTGTAGTTGAAAAACATTTTCTCCCATACGGAATGTATGGGAGATCATGTTTATCAAACTGCAAATTTAAGTTGGTTGATTATTACTCGTTAACCTGTACAGCCTACTTAGCTCTGATAGTTTTCCTTCTAATTTCGTTATATTACTACTGCTGTGAATTTTTTTACAAATCCAAGTACAACCATTTAGCTGGCAGGGGGGGGGGGGACACTTGACTCTAACAAAAAAAAATCAGTTAAAAGCTTAATATTTTGCAATCGGATCCCTGAATCCAAAAATGGTTTTCACAACCTCGCAATATTTTTGGACGACCTTTCTAACGATACCCCACAACATGGGGTAGACGAGAAAAAAAAAACATTCCCACTTTACGTGTAGGGGAGGTACCCTAAAAAAATATATTTTACTTGATTTTATTTTACCACTTTGTCGGCATGATTAATATGTATACTCATGCCAAATTACAGCTTTCTAGTACTAACCATCTCTGAGCTAAGCCGCGGACAGACAGACGGACTTGGCGAAACTATGTTCCTTGTTTACTACGGAACCCTAAAAATGGGAGATCCATTTAACAATTTTTTATCTACGCCCCATTACAGGGTCATTGTTTTTTTCTCTCAGTAAGTGTTAATGATGGGCTGGCAGTTTAAGTAGTTTATGCGGCCTACCCAAATGTCCTTTATTTTGGTATTACTCGTCGAATCGTTGAGCTCCTTAAGTTCTGAGTCGACCTGCTATCTAATTACGCAACACATTTTCGTTGACAATTCCGACTAATCTGTTTCAATTTGACAGGTCTACAAAATTCATTTTGTTATTTACGTTGTTGAGCAGATTTTTTTTTCGAACGTACGAAGCAATGGATTAGCAGTCTGTTTCAAAACGATTCAGATTCTGATTGATCGTGTTTTACGTAATTAGGGTACTGCTCGATAATTAACAAATGCGTGTGTTAGAAAGTGGATTAATAAACTACATTTATAGGTATTGATATCCACTAACTATCAAGTTTTGGGTGTCAGAATGGTTAAGTACCTAATAGTTATTTACTTTGTAAGTAGGTACTTCCTATGAATATGGTGTGTAGGAAAAGGATTTTATTAAGAAAAGCACAGAAAGACAAGACCAGGCATTTATTTCAATTAGGCTTGTCATTACATAGGTATCGTTAATCAGAAAGCTAGTTGTCCGTTCCTAATCTAGGTCATCACGGAGAAAAAGGACAAGAAACTCCGTGGCAGCTTGTTTTATATTATTGTATCAACACATTGTTATATTAGCATAAATCATGGTTATCACATTAATCTCTTGGACCATTTCTCAAAGCTAGCAATACTAGGCATATTAAAACACATACAGAACAATATACTTATCAGCAATAATCAAGACATAATAATTATTAATTAACTTACATGAACATTCTAGTCTGTCGATCTTTCACAAGAAGTGATCTGATTATCAATCCATTTTACAATAATGGCAGAGCTTCCGGTATGCAACATGATATTTAGCAACTTTATATTACGGACATGGACACCACTCAGGGTCTGTCCTGTAAAAGTCGGAGGTCTTCTATCGTCCAACAGTATAACCTAAGTCCCCTCAAAATTGGCGGTCAACCCATCTTAAAGCCTCTCAATCCTCAATCTTACCAGTCCCTCAAACATTGCCGCCCACTCTCCCGCCATTTTAGACGAATCATAGACGGTCATACATAAATGTTAAATAACTTGTAACCAAAGTAATAATTAACAAATCTTATGTAGTGGAACTATCTTAAAACTTAATAACATTATTTAGCAATATATTATGTATTTATTTGTAATCTTTATGTAAAATGTCATAATATTATAACATCAACTAGATGTTCCGAAAATCGTTTGAAACACCATGTTACTTTAAAATTGCATTATAAAATCGTGATAAATATTATTCGTATCATATTCATTATTACTTAGTCAATATTAATCATATATTGTACTGCCAAGTTAATTACTCATTTATTTTGATATTCATAAAACCACAAACCATGACTTGTTCGAAAACTCTAGAATCGTTGTTTATGAAACAACCTTTTGAGTCACATTCAAAACTATTTATATAATACATCTGTCTATGAAATATCATTTATAAAAATGCAAATCAAACATTACAACCTTTCTATTCATTAAACATTAATTTACGTTTATTAAAATATTGTTGACATGGAACGTTTAATTACGTCAATGTCATGTATCTTTCTGACAGCTGACGTTCATACTGTGATTTATTGTTGTAAACAATCAATAATGTGATCAATACAATTAAATATTCTCCTATAAATAGGTTTTAGACACCAATCTACATTGTCTTCTCATGATCTGACCAAGATTATGTCTGGACTTTAAAAGAGACTGCGTCCTCTGAGTTTGTTTCGGGATTTCTTCTCAGAGTAGTCAGATAGGAAACGCCGCACCGATCTCATCTAGTTTTTATTAAAATATGATTTCTAAAATATCATTGATGTGTCAAAGTGTTTGTACAAACCTACATATAAAAACAAAATTATTTATCATAATGGAACGATTACTTGTAAATGTTTTCAATTTCTGAAATAAAGAGCTGACAAATATGATACATTGGGGTTTATTTATATACGTTAAGTTCTGGGTTGAGCTCCACGATTACTGACAAATGCTTGCACTGACTAGACAGGTCCACTCAAATCTGTGTGGTTCTTTCCTCAAAACACCATTTCAGACACTAATCTACATGGTTCTCATATGGCTTGATCAAGATTATGTCTGGACTTTAAAAGAGACTGCGTCCTCTGAGTTTGTTTCGGCCTTTCTTCTCAGAGTAGTCAGATAGGAAACGCCGAACCGAACTCATCTAACTTATTTTTAATATGACGTGTAAAAGTGATTCTGTTATCCTATTTACAGAATAAACAATTTCATTGAATTGGTTAAAGGTAACGATTAGCGACTGTAACCATACATTTTTGACCTTTGCACGTCACTTAACTTTAAAAGCAACATTTATAAATAAACCTCTTAATGATGAATGACAGTGTTAATTAACAAAACGCCACATCTTTATAGCGGGAACGCTGAAAATATATTTTTATTGTTTATGTAGCTACATGTACCATCGCGTAAAGCCATAACAAGCCACCCTTAAGAACTAGTCTTGCTTGCAGCGCTTGGCCGCTATAGAACTGGGCCGGTAACAGATGTGGTCATAATGTTCACTGGATTTTGTTTCCAAACTGGTTAGATATGAGTTTCCTTGATAGTACATTCGTAGATATTTGACAATCGTTACGGGTATAGGGTTGCCAAGTGTCTGGCCGAATATACAAAAGTCCGGCCTGTCCGGCTTTTTCCAGGCTTATGGTCAACCCCGCCCCGCCAAAAGATGCCTGTTTATTGATTATTTTAATTAGTTTGAATGTGATGAAGAAGGTTGATTATTTATTGATTGTTTTAGTTAATTTCAATGTGAAGAAGTTACAAATTTTCACTTTATTAACAACAAAATGTGTTTCATAATTAAGAGTACGAGTTAAAGCTCGTGCAGACCAGCGCGACGCGACGGCGCGACGCGACACGAACAATACAATTTCTAAGAAAACTTCACGGTATAACAATAGCCGGTGTCGCGCCGCGCTGTCGCGTCGCGCTTGTCTGCACGGAGCTTTAGTCTTAAATGAATAAAAGTAATAAATACACAAATAAAAGTTTGTTTTTATTTTTCTTTCAAAAACATGTTTCAGGCTTTCAGTAAAATCACTTCATGTAAAATACTGGTAGTCAGTTGCATTCGGTTAGAATGGAAGAAAATCCTAACATGGTTGTTAAAACGCTAGGCCGATTGATGTTAGTACATTTACAGTCACGAGCATAAAAAGCGATTTTATCCTAAATTATTTTGATAGATAAGGGTGGCAAGGGGGACATCGACGCGAAAACTGTTGCCATGGATTCAATACATGAAAAAAAAAACATGTTCCGTACATTTTGACCTGCTAGATATTGCACTTTTCTATGGAACAGCTGATTTCTTTTTTAATAATCGACGAAATATTTCAACGCAGGGGGGTTCAGAATCACGTACTGAATCCATGGTAACAGTTTTCGCGTCGACATCCCTGCCACCCTGTATATTATGGCTTTCCGAACATAGTATTATCAAAACCATACTTTTATGAATTAGGTATTTTTCAATGTTGTAATTAAAGGCTTCTACAAACAGGCGCGACACGCGACGCGACACAAAGACACCGCTCGGCGCGCGACGTGCGGTGTCTTTGAGTCGCGTCGCGTGTCGCGCCTGTTTGTAGGAGCCTTTAATTTGACGAGAAAAGCATCACTTTCTCCAAAGTGTTAGACAGGTGCTGTTTAATAAAGCAGAAAATCTATTAAAGAAATTTGTGAAATTGTTGGATAGTCAGATTGTCGTTGTTGTTGATTTTATTAAATAGGTTTTATTACTAGACCATAGTTTACACACTTAACGATGTTTTGAACGGGGCAGTAAGGGCAGGATCCCTGTATAACTATCATTTTATTACCGTAGTTAATAAAATAAAGTAATTAATAAATCTTTTGTTGTGGAATTGAAACTTAATAGTATAATTAATAAAAAAAATATCAGTTGCATTGTAGACTTTGAGTAAAACTCAATAAAACTTTAATATAAACGGAACATGTAGTTCCGTTTATGTAAAAGTTTTACTGAGTTTAATTTACACACTTAAGGATTTTTTGAACGGGGCAGTAAGGGTAGGTTCCCTGTATAACTAGCATTTTATTACCGTAGTTAATAAAATAAAGTAATTAATAAATCTTTTGTAGTGGAATTAAAACTTAATAGGATAATTAATCATTTTTATAACAGTTGCATTGTAGTCTTCGGTTTACTAAATGTTATTAATGTTAAATTGTTGACATATTTTATATTGCATTAATCTGACACCTGCAACCATTAAAAAAATATTTATTTTATAACCTAATAAAAACTATAGTTGCGTCAAACTTGAAGCTTGAAGTACTGAGTAATTTTTTAAATGAGCAGAATTTTTATTATTTTATTTATCTAAACTAATACACTCGAGAGCAATGAATCCGGGTCACTTAAAGAATGTTAAAAATCTCGGAAACTAAAAATTATAGGTTAATGCAATAAATTGTATTTAATAGACAATGTAATACTCCTTAAATGAAAGTAAAAAAAATATAAGTCACCATACATTTTATTAACACAAAATTACATAAAGAAAAAAACTGCTGATCTCTCCTAAAAACAAAAATAGGAAACATGAAATTTTTGAACTTTATTACGATTTTCTTGAATTTTAATACTTCGTATTGCCTCCTCGTGCTTCCATTACTGCGTTTACGCGGTTTGGCATGCTGTACACCAAGTTCCTTATACGATTTTGGGGAATATTCTCCCATTCCTCTGTGAGAGCAATTTTGAGCTCACGAAGCGTGATTGGGGGAGGGTTTCGTTGTTTTACGCATCTGCCTAGCTCGTCCCAAGCATGCTCGATCGGGTTGATATCCGGGCTGCGCGCTGGCCACTCCATACGAGTAATGTTCATCTCTTGAAGGTAGTCATTCACAATCCTACCTGTATGAGGTCGGGCATTGTCATGCATAAATATAGCATCCTCACCTAAATTGACCATAAATGGACCAACGTGATCATTGAGGATTTCTTCCACATATCTTACGCTAGTTAAAGAGCCGTTTTCTATGATCACCAGCTCTGTGCGACTTTCAGAAGAAATTCCGGCCCACACAAGTACAGACCCACCACCGTAGGCTACTTTTTCTTCGATGCATGCTTGCTTGAATCTTTCCCCTGGTCTTCGATACACTCTGTGTCTTCCATCGTGCTTGTAGAGCATAAATTTTGATTCGTCGGAGAACATAACTTTTGACCAATCTTCAATACTCCAATTTACGTGGCTCTGGGCATATCTTAGTCTTGAAATACGATGCCCACGCTCCAGTTTAGGGCCGTTTGCAGGTCTAAGGGGTTTTAAGTTAGATTCAGCAAGCCGACGTCTTACTGTCCATGCACTTGGGTTACTTCCTCCGAGGCGTCGAAACTGATTTGTGAGTTCAGTTCCTGTGAGAAAGCGATTTCGAAGCATGGTGTTCACCAAGTATCGGTCTTCTCGTGCTGTGGTACACCTGGTTCTGCCCGTTCCTGGTCTGCGTAGGTTAGAACCAGTTTCTTCGTAACGTCGGAGAACTCTTTGTACTGTTGACAGCGACACACCGACAGTCCTGGCTGTATCGCGCTGACTCCGGCCGGTTTCCAGCATTGTAAGTATTCTGGTGCATTCTTCAGGCGTAAGCGACATAATTTCAGCTTGAATAATGAATATAGAGCACTATCAACATGGTTTATGTACCCACATAAATGACAGATTACAAACAAAAGCAAAACCAAATGCTGTAATTTCGTAGTTCCATCTTCGAAAGTGGCCCTTTTTCAAATTTGATTTTTTTATGATATAACTTTACAATAACTAAGAAGTTTTAATACCTTCATTTAAGGAGTATTACATTGTCTATTAAATACAATTTATTGCATTAACCTAGCATTTTTAGTTTCCGAGATTTTTAGGATTCTTTAAGTGACCCGGATTCATTGCTCTCGAGTGTATTATGAAGAGAAAAGATTTTTTTTTTTGTATGTTTGTTTGTTTGTAATGAATAAACTCAAAAACTACTGGACCGATTTAAAAACTTCTTTCACCGCTAGAATGTTATAATATCACTGAGTAACAGGCTATAATTAATAAAGATATCACGTGGGCGAAGCCACTGGCGGAAGCTAGTTTATTTATAAAGGCTTACCAACTAAACACATACACAGCATTAACACAAAGTCTTTGTCATAATATACTGCCCTGCTAAGCCGAAATGCGCTATCTCAATCGGAGTAAGTAATTTTTTTTTTTTTTTGTAAATTGTAATTTAAGGAACATAAGGATAAAAAAAAACCTCTTAGTGTTTTTTTATGTTTTAAGTTAGATAGCGCGTTATTTGGCTTATACTATGAGATCATAAACATCAAACAACAATAAAACAATGACATTTACTAATATCAAAATGTAATTTCGATACAGTTTTGAAAAATCCATTATTTTGATTGTTACCTGTCATTACATTGAACTATCATTATTCAACTACTATTAGCAATAATAAAAGGTAATAAAAATTATAAAGAGGTACAATTTGTGAGTTTGTATGTAGGGGATAATCTTCGGAACTACTGAGCCGATTCCGAAAATTATTTCACTAATGGGAAGCTAGAGTATAGCAGAGTGCAATAGGATTATTTTATCTTAAAACAAGAAATTTCATACCGACGAAGTCGCGTGCAGAAGTCAACAATAAAAACATAACAGAAAAATAATAAACAACACAGGAGGTATGTTGACTGGAAAAAAAAAACTATTCAGTCCATCAGTCAAATAATAAAAAAAAATTAGACACGAATTTTTCCTTTATCATATTAATAAAAAATGATTGAAATAAAACGCATTAAATTTGAGTGGGGGCTCGCTATGTCATAAGTCAGTATAAATTCTACCGGCCAGTGATGTCATGCCACATTTTAACGCATTGCCTACTCAATGTATTACCTTTATTATATGTATACGTGTCTAATATTTTTCAATAATCTACCTGACGGTGTTAGCTCTTGGTCGACAACCGGCTTATTAATGATGTCTAAAAAAAAAAAATTTTCCTCCATCCGTCCGTTTATTAAAAAATATTAGACACTTATTTTTTCTTTTTTTACATAATCATGACAACAAAAAAAAAATGTCAACATCCTTTATAACCCAGTTGTCGACCAAGAGCTAACACTAACACATCAATATTAAATAGTAAGTACCTATGTAAAAGTGTCTAGGTTTAATTTCTAGTTTATTTTGTTATTAACTTTGAAACAAAACTTAACTTATCTTTGTTTTATTTAGAGTTGTAAAATATATGAATATTAGATTAGAATAGAAAAGATTATAATTATAAATGATGTACCTGCCTAATGTGGATGGATATAAATTAGCTAAGAATATCAAAACTAGATGAAGTAAAAAAAAAACAAATAACTTCAATTAAAGCCTTTCCTTGTTGACTGTACTTTTCAAAGTTTTTACCCAATATTCAAGTATCCTTTTTATTCGTAAATATATATCGCCGCATTAAGCTTCGTGCAGACCAGCGCAACGACGGCGCGACGGCGCGACGCGACACGAACAATACAATTTCTAAGAAAACTTGATGGTATAACAATAACCGGTGTCGCGCCGCGCTGTCGCGTCGCGCTAGTCTGCACAAAGCTTTATGCTAAAATAGGTGGGCCCTATCAGAATACCAGCGTCGCGGTACTTATTTTTTTTAAATATCGCCGCATTATGTTGAGATAGGAGCCTTTTTGGCCTAGCTCAGGTCGTTATTATTCTGTTAGTTTTTAAATGCTCCTTTTTTATAATTTATTTTTATTATTACTTACTGTTTGTATTTCCTGTGCGTGTCCCAAATAAAATATACTTTCTTTCTTTAAATATGTAGTACTGTTGACAGTTGTATTGTAATATCAACTCCTTAAGTTTTTTTTCTTATATCTGAAAATTGTGTATAGACAAATGTTTTGATAGTTTATATGCGTAAACAAACTAAGATGCGTAAGCTCGCTTGATAATACTCATATGAATTCATATACCTGTGTATACCTGGTGTAGCTACATTGACACAGTTGACCTCAATTCAGTTATAGGGTCGCTGAAACCCATTCTGCTGTCAGATTTCCATTTACTACGGTGACAGGCTACGATGTCAAATCCGTCTCTACTCAACATTAAGAGCACTCTCGTCTCTAATTAGAGATTAATTGAATCAGGGAGCGACGAAGAGCCCTTTGTCGGTTTCTCGCATAAAACGCCCTCTCCATCAAACGAACCGCTTAAAAAGAACTTTTCAATTGTAGCTAAATGAATTAACTTTGATTGATTTTTAAATCATGGTGATAAAAGAATCGATTTCGGATTATGAATTTCGAACGTTTTTACACACTCTCAGCGGAGTTTGGTTGGTATGTCAGTCAGTTGGCCGCCACGCGTAGTCGGCGTCGCACGTAGCGCCATGTTTCGCGCTGTGACAGACGGCTGGAAGCGATATTGGTGGGGAACAGGTACGGAACAAATAATCACACGACTTCCTCAATAAACTTCCAAATTATTACCACGATGTGAAAATATAAAAGTGCCGATGTTACTTTTATATATTTTTTATATTTTTTGCCCGCGCAAATTTTCTTTGAATATCTAAGCGAAGTAAATAGCGGGTAAATGAAGAAGTGAAGGCGGCTTGTTAATATTCTGTCAGGTGTCCTTTATGTGCTATTGTCACGACAGATTATTGTTTGTGAAAACTAACACGTCGCTTCGTGTTGCTGCAAAAGAAAAGTCTAGTTGTGTAAAGGGTGCTAACCGGTGCGAAGTACAGCACACCTCAGAAGTTCAAAACTATTTGCGTCTGCGTTCGTTCAACTTCGCGCGCGCTCGAGCGTTTCCGGAGCACGTGGTAAGGAGACCGTGTTGACAGGTTGTAAAACCGATAACAACATTCGCTTTCCGGTTTTTTGGAAAGATAGTGCCCGTGTATTATTAGACAACAATACAATCTTTTGTGTGCCGCAATTTACAGTGGATTGTGATAGTTCCCTTATATTATTTATTAATAGGAGAACTAACAGCTATAACAGATGCATAACAACACTCATTATATTATATTTAATTAATTTGTCAAGCTAATTGTCCCCATTCCGTAAAGCAGTGATTGACGTTTATAAACCGGTTTTCTTAATAGTTTAAAACCAGTATGTGCAAGTAATTAGAGGCGTTGTAAATGTGCAATAATAACACTTATTATGAAACTTTAAAATATGAGTAATTATTATTGTATGTACTTTTGATTTATTATTAAACACTGTTTTTCAAACCTGTTGTATGGAATGCCAATTTAAAACGTTCGTTTTATGAACGTAAATTACCTACCTTAGATACTGATTCTAAATCTGAAATTACT
This sequence comes from Agrochola circellaris, assembly GCA_914767755.1. Lineage (NCBI taxonomy): Eukaryota > Metazoa > Arthropoda > Insecta > Lepidoptera > Noctuidae > Agrochola > Agrochola circellaris. Next base: position 8,230,419 of record OU611839.1, on the reverse strand, counting down.
AGCTACTACTTAATTAGTAAATAATTATTTCAAAGACCTTGGAATCGTCTAGACATCTTAGAATGCTTGACGCATTAAAATTTCAACAATCTACAATGTTATTTTGTCGTACTATTTTCGGCATCTAAAATTATATTAATGCTTCCATAGTCATAATCATTTAATCAACCATTTTATTATAAAAAAATCTTCGGAGTCATAGTTAGCGTCCTTCGGATGTTTTTATTAGTGATCTCAATTGAAGAAGTAGAGTTACTTCTAAACTGTTTCATTTCATGATCCGTTGCGACATTCAGGCCTTCATCTCTAGTAGGTACTTATTTAGATTAATTCTTCCTTATTAAGGGGAAAACGAACAAACTTTTATGCCTAGAAGGTACTTACATATAAGATAGATAGATAGATAAATCGTTTATTTGGTGCACACAAAAGACAACATAAAATACAAAAACACGATTAAATAATAAATAAAAACATGAATATCATAAGTCTTATCTGGGAATTCCATTCTAAATTTTTGACAGTATTTCCCTCAGACCAAATAAAAAACCAAGACAGAGCGCTGTCAACAGTGAAGTGAAGCCGGTTTCGTAAACATGTGTGCACTTTGTGTGGTGTAGTTTGATTGTAGTGTCATTGTAAAAGGTTGTAAATGTGTGCGTGTGAGCGTGTATGTCCTACAGACAGAGATGCGGTGTAGTTTTGGCTTGCGTTGTTCGCAGCGCTCTTTCTTGGTTTTTTATATGGTTTGAGGTTTTTCCATACAAAATATATTCCATTAATAAAAGATAACCGACTTTTTTTCATTGACGTTATTCTAATTTTAAATCGCTCAGCAACTTATATAAAATAAAATAGCCCGGTTTTTTCGACTATTCCAGCCAGTGCAGCAGTAGATGTATTCATAAAAATTAATAAGTACTTAATTACTCATCAAATTCACTAAGCTTATTTTCATCATCATAAAACAGGAGAATTCCATACAAATATAGCAGCTATTACTCAATGAAATCCCCAACGTATGTATAATAATACAATAACAGCTCCAAATGAGAGTTCAATAGGAAAACATTTGGGTAAAGCTAGCTTTCAATCGATGATTGTTTTAAACCGTTGTGAGGCAAAGTCACTATTTTCCTTGTTTAGGTAGGTAAAGTGGACCTTATGGAAGTGACATTCAACCTTACGATTGTAAAGCAATTATTACAATCCTAAGGCTGAATGTCACTCGCACGTCATAAAACGACAAGGTCTATTGTCTAAGTGACAGTTACTAATTTCAATCTTACACTCACGACAATCTAAGAAGTCCGATTTGACGTTACGTAGTCGTACGTGTAATAAAACGATATGCCACGAAAATCAGTTTTAAGCAATGGAAATGAATCGTCGATTACATACTCTTTAATGTCTCGAGAATCGGTTTTTAAAGCAACCGATTTTTTGGAGTTTACTCCTTAAGAATCGATTTTTCATATTATAAGGCCCCTTTTTTGTTGAGAGATTCCTTTATTTTCCCTCTTTGTCTATTGCATGTTCAAAGACAATCGTATAAAGGAGTACCTACCTACTTAATCTCCAGTCGTGCATCGGAGCTGACACACACACACTTTTTCCCATCACTACACAAAATATTTTTATAGCTGTCAAATCGGACTTCTTAGATTGTCGCGAGTTTAGTGAAGTTTCAATAATATCATCATCGTCATTGGCAGGCCTCTTTTGTGCCATGCTTCCCTGGTCTGTGCGAAACTAATCCATTTGTGGTCTATTATTTAATAATTTGTAGGTATTATTGTCAAAAGTGGCACAGTAAAATACGAGGACTATACATACAACCCGGGCGCAATAACTTGACACCTGGCTCGAAACTCGACTCCCCTCCCGCTAACCCGCGCGAGGCCCCGCTCTCGAGCCAGGTGTCAAGTTATTGCGCCCGGGTTGTTTCCCAACTATGTTGGGGTCGGCTTCCAGCCTAACCGAATGCAGCTGAGTACCAGTATTTTACATGGAGCAACTGCCTATCTATCCTCCACAACCCAGTAACTGGGTAATACGATACCCCTTGGAGACTGGTTGTCAGAATTTCGACCTTCAGACGACCCGTAACGACTGTCAAGGATCCACGAAAGACAGCCGGGACCAACGGCTTAACGTGCTTTTCGAGGCACGGAAGAGTCGCGGTATGTAAAGATGGTCACCCATCCACGGACCGACCTCGGCAAACGTAGCGCAACCTAATGGAGCGAGCGGCTGTTATTACTTAGCCACTAGCTCCTCTGAGAACTATACATAGTTAATCACTAATAATAAAACGATGTTCTACAAGTTACTTCAGACTGCAATAGGCTTGCTTGCCTTGAAGTGTCAGTATCGTTGTACTAGCTCCAATGCATAAAGTATTTATTTTAAATACTTGTAGAATAAATAGAAAAACCGGTTTTTTGTACTGCTTATTGCTACCTAGTTTTTTGTGATTTGCCAATTATTATTGCTGACTGATCACTGAACATAAAGCGGTAGTATTTAGATTTAATTACAAAAATAATTACCTCTAAATATTTTAAAAAATAATGAAATACGTACTCATATTGTACAACTTCACTCGTATTTTTTTATAGAAAGCCTACAAGAAGAAACAATACAAATGCTGCCTATGACTATTCACGATGGCAACATTGAAAAAACTATAAATCAATTTGATAAAAAAAAAACGAGTTCATAACAGCAATCTAAATTTAAAATTAAAACTGAAGAATTATTAGTAACTATGATGATTGTACTGTAATTACGTTTGATAAAAATCAATTGAATGAACGTAATGAATGACTTGATTCTTAATTCAATGTTGAAACGTACGATTTTGGCTCTGAATAGAAATTAAGATAATTGTACTTGGTAGAATTTATATCAGTCACAACCGACACTATATACGTAGTTTCGGCCAATGTTACGGGCGTTTCATACTCCTCATAACCTGCGGACATAATATTAGTTCGGGACCCGACCTAAGAATAACTGACAACACGATTTGAAGTTGTCGCTAATCCCGATAGTGTTTCTATACGTCCGAAAAATTGAATTTTGGTGTTTTGGAGGGGCCCGTTTCTTCGTTGACGTTAATATTTCATCAGACAATACATTGAAATAGATCATTAATCTTTCACCGCAACTGTGTAAAAAACGAGTAAATAGCTAAAGAACTGCTACTGTTAACATTTAACCTTCACAAAGAACTTGTCATGTAAAGATATTAAGAATCATAGAGTTCAAAACAAACACACAAACCATTTCTGATATTTTAAAACAACAATTTACATGCATACGTACCTACATAAAAATAGAGTACTCTTATAGAGCAGAAGCTCATTTAAGTATTTCTAAAGAAAAGCAAAACTACCTAGAAGTATTTATTTAAAAATTACAGAATAGATAAAAAAATGAGAATATCGTGAAATCGTTAGACACCGAAATAATAGAAATCTAAGTTCCTAATACTCGTCCGTCGCTTTCGAACTCCCGAGTCAAAGTGAACGAGGTGCGTGAGCGCCCCTCTAACGTCGTGTCGCCCCTTCCACTCTCTGCGTCACAATGGTTACGTGATATTCCTGCCGTTTCAGTTGACAATTCCTCTAAGAGTACATAATAAACCCCATGTAATAAATAGGGGGTGAGCCAATTGACATTAACTGGGCAAGTGGGCACATCTCACAACTGTTAGTCAGAAATTCCTATATAAGCCAACAGCACTGCGCAATCAGAGGACCAAACACACTTGTCTTATCAGTCCAACTTGCAACCACTGTACCAACGAGTCAGGTCACCAGGACAATAATTTAATTACATACATACCTACATAAACTCACGCGTTCTTCCCACAAAAAAACAAAACAACAACAACTGCCGATCGATTCTGTAAAAATATCACCGTGAAACTTAGGTGAAGCGAGCTGTCAATAGTGTTAATCCTGCCGGTCGATTTGTGACTGACAGTTTACATCACGCTCACTTCACGCTCACTTCACGCTCACTTCACGCTCACTTCACGCTCACTTTACGCTCACTTCACGCTCACTTCACCTAAGTTTCACGTTAATCTTTTTACAGAATCGACCGACTGAACGCCACCTGCTACGATCCTTACATACTCCTTTTGCTTCGTTTTCGTTCATGTATCTATACTCCATAGGTTTAGGTAGTTAAATAAAGGTAAACAAATCGTAAAAAGGGTTTTTATAGATGACCCTTTCTTGTTAAAATATACGATAAAACCAAATTAAGTTAAATTTAGATTTTTACAATAGTTTCCTCTTGTATGTTAAACTTTATCATTTATTCTTAAACTACTCTTCGTAGATGTAACTGTTTGAGCACAATTTTTTTGTTTGATTTATAATAATATAATATTTTGTAATCTGTCTATTGTAAAGAGCAAAAACTGTAAACGTCAACGAATTATAATGTTGCTAAATTGAAGAGTACAACTGTGACGTAGCATGACAGTGAAGTGACAGGTATCACGTTTAATCGGTTACTTGACAGCCGTCTCGTCACGTGGTTTTTTTTGTTTTCCTTTATTTAACTACGTAAACCTATGAAGTATAGTTATACACGCATGGCGCATTGTGAGTACTTCTTATACTAGTATAATTTAACTCTCGTCAATTAATGAGTAGTTTAGACATTTGTCGGCATTTAAAACTACTTGAAGTTCTTTTTTTTTTAAAGAGGAGCTTACAATAGACGCCGGCTGAAGCAAAAGATCGGCATTGTATGCGACGCAGTCAGTTGTTTTTTATTCTTATTTATTAAAATAATCAAGGGCAAAACTATATTCTCCATAGCGGCCCCATTATGCCAAAGTGGCCTTAAAGGTTAAAGATATCAGTGTTTTTGGTTAAGTGGCGGGAAGAGAGAAAGGCTTTATTGAAATTGATAATAAGTAAGCTCTTCATCAATTTGAATTCTGACTTAGAATGTCTAAGATCGTAAAATCAGTTAATTTTTTATGATTTTCCGCAAAAGAAAGAGAAAATACTGCTTTTAAAATAACAATAAATCATACTCTTTTTATAAATCTGTACTCTTTATTCGCCCTCTCCGAAATGAAAAAAATACTTCTAAAAAAGTTGGCAACCCTAAGTACCCCTTCCGAAATGAATTCCTGGCCACGGCCCTGCATAGAAGTACAAATGTAGCGTTCATCTTATATCAACATTTATAACAGTACGCACATATATAATTAACCGGTCCAAGGAGCTCATACGGTTTCATTGCTTTAATAACCGGTCCCATTGCACAACAAGTTACGAGTCGTAGCTAGTAACCCGTACAAGGAATCCAGAGTTGAGTCATGTTCGTGAACTATGGTCAATCTCTGTAGACTACGTAGTTTATATGGCAGTAAATTAGATGGCTACGGTCGTTTAAATTGAAATGACACAGTAATTTAAAATCTTATCGTTAGAGTTCGATGGCAGTGAATAAAGGAGGTTCTTGTTTCGTAATTTTCATTCTAGAATATGTATATCTTAATAATAAAATGGTCTTTTGGCCTTTGATAGACTCGTTAAGAGGCCGTGCACAAAATCGAATGATTTTGATCAATTTTGTTCATTAGCCGCGCATGTTTTAACTGTCAAGCCCCGCGGTTTTGACATTGCTGCGCGCTTCAAGTCATTTTGATATTAGATTTAAAAAAAAATGTTGCTTATACCAAATTGCATTTGGCTAAAAGGGATTTTTCAAATTAGTCGCAAATATTTGCAACAAGTTTTCCGAAAAATGACTCGAGACTGACGTTTGATAACTTTTTTACAAGAAACTACTTTTGATTTTGAACATTTAAAAATACTATAGTTTACTTGCATGTGGCTGAACCATTTTATTCATCTTGATAGAAAATATAGCAGAAAAATAATGTTGAAAAAACCGTTATTTTTTTTGTAAACTGTCAATAATGTATTTTCTCCAATTATTTAGCAAACCTTAACAAGAAATTTACAAATCACTCATTAGTCTTCAGCTACCCTTGAAATAAAATCAAAGTTTTATCTTATGATAATACAATACCATCATTAAGTAAATCAAAGGCGAAATAAACCATATTTTCGAGAGCGCCAAACTGATGCAATTAATAACAGGTGATGTGACTGACACGAAAGGTTTAGCACCACGAAAGCAGTACTTTTATAGTTACACAGACTTAATGCTTCAATTATTTCTAGCTTTCTTACAAATAGATAAGTTATTGACGAAAAAGGGTTTTTTCGTGCACGAAGCCTTAAAGAACCATGGTAATTTAACATACATTCCACGACAGTCAACGTAATAATGCTTTGTAAGAAAAAGTATGTATCTTTAGTGCCGACATTTAAATCCAACTTATGATAACAAAATGAAAATGTCTAAACATATTAAAACCCAAAACATAAGAAAAGTTTTTTAATCTTTATCTACAAGTGGCCTCGTAGTTTCCATCTTGTAAAACAGCATTGTTGTTATTATAACATAACAATCAAGATTCTAAAGGACCGGACCTTTTAACCGTACCACCACAGACGAATACTCACTCAATTGATTCACTCCGTAAGATCATTTAAATAAAAAGCGCTTCTTGCTACGACACAATAAAGTATAATTCAGGTCGCACAGCGCTAATTACCTTCAGTTATATTCACCTAGAACAGGGATGGCGAACCTTTCTACATCTACGTAACATTTTTTCCAAATACATAAATATTGAATGTTGTCATAATTTGCCAACAAACAATCTTAACGTGACTACAGAAAAAAAAAATACTTTCACATATTATTATACAGTACTTTTAATATCAACAGTTTTATATTTATTTAAATTAAAGAACAAACGAGTCTGACTTCTGCTGTTGCAAACTTAGGACTTAGGTTTCTGAAATGACGCCTTGCCCAAATTATTTTGTTATGTGCCACCAATGGCACGCCATTGGTTCGCCACCCCCCTTACCTAGAAGTTGCCTCTCTGTCTTGTTAGGCCTGAAACTGCGTTAAGCGGGCGCCCGCGACGGGCATCCGTCGCGTGTCTACGCGCGTGGACACGCGGATGGGCTCCGTAGGAACGCGACGGTCCCCGCCGCGGGTCCCGTTCCGAGTACCCGTCGGAGGTACCCGTCGCGGAGACCGGATTATTTTATTTACGCAGTGTCGCGATTTTAACGGAAAAAGTGGCGCGGGCGCGGGGCCCGCCTCCCCGCGACGGACGGCCGCGCGTGTCCCCGCAACGGAGCACTTTTGTATGGAACCGCGCGGACGTCCGCATAACGCAGTTTCAGGCCTTACACTCACTGAATTGGCCCGACAAGACGGGCCCACCGCGTAATTGTAGCTTCAAACCTAAAATGCGGAGTGAACCGTCTGTATTCATCTGTGGTTAAATCACGTAGTAATAAAGTATTAAGATTTTACAGCCAGTAAACGAGCATTTCCAGTTTCTTCCGAACTTACTACACATGATACGTTGTTATGCAGACCAACAAATATCAGGGTTATGTTTTCCCAGTTTATTTGGGTTACTTATGCCTTTAACCATTGTTTTCCTTTTTATAACCTGATAACTGGTTTTAAGATATTTTTAGATATAGGTAGAACGGTACAGAAATACGATCGTTTTAGAATACAAAAAAATTACATTGATATTTTTTCTCAGTATTTTTATCTGACCTTGAGAGAGAATCGTTTTGTTTATCACAAAAGTATTATTATGGATAGGTATTAAGTGTTGTTTATTCTTTTATTCCCCCTAAAAGTTCACCACTTTTTTATTAGTTTTCTTCAATTTTCTATTGTTACATTATATTTATTTAAATACGAGCTGCGCCCCGCGGTTTCACCCGCATAAGTCTCGATCCGGGGAAAATATCGGGATAAAAAATATCATAAGTCCTAACCCAGGTTATGGTTTACCCATGTGCCAAATTTCATTCAAATCTGTTCAGCCGTTTTTGCGTGAGAGCGTCACAAACAAACAAACAAACTCACTTTCGCATTAATAATATTAGTTAGCATATAACATCACACCTGTATTACGCGAAGGGTTAAGCAGAGGTGTACCTATAGTACACTCAAATGTTAAATACACACATTTATGCTTATATTTTCTATAATTTCCTTTTCCTTACTTTGACTAAAAATAAACTCAAACTCTAATCTCAAAGTCAAAGCATTTATTTCAATGTAACCATTTTTAAGCACTTTTGAACTGTCAAAGAGTCGGTCAGTAAGTCAGAAAGTTGAAGCTAGCCCATTCCAAAACGTAGATCTCTATGGAGAAGAACGGGCAAGAAACTCTAAGGACAGTCTTTGAAATCAAGATATTTCAAAATCCTGAGTACATTATTCTTGTTGCTTTTATATGTGAGACAGAACAATGCATTTTTTTTTTATTAAATAAATCACACACACTGCCCTTTTATTTTATTTTTTTGGGTGGGAAATTGTCAAATAACTTCTCCCGCTCTGTGTGGAGCGGGAGGGCGTGTCAGACTTTTACTGACTAAAACCCACCCGTGTTCCTTCCGTGGCCTGTGTGCCGAGGCCACGATATCCCTTTCGGACAACTCGCAACCCCGACAGGAACACACAGCCCTAATAACGCAGATATACATTATCAGTTTACCACGGTTATGACTGAAATTTAAATATTAATGAGCCATTAATTACAATAACAGCAAATGCCCTCAATATTCTTACCTACTCCTTAAGAATGATTGTAAAAAATCTGTGAATTAATACAAAAATAAATAAAGCCATCTTCTTATCACTACAATAACCAATTAACCTGATGCCCAACTCATTTATAACAAACATAAATTTATCGTCACCCACCGCTAATTTATTAGAGATCGCAATAGATATTAGTTAATCATTATTATCAATCAGCTTATTATATACATGTACCGGTCGATACCAATCAAATGATTAAACCAGTCTATGGGGAATGTTCGATACATAGAATTCATTAATTAAGTAAGGCCTTGTATCGGACTTACGAAACAGAGCGAAAATGCAATATAATTGATATTGACTTGGATTCGTAACATAGTTATTAAATTATCGCCACGCCCTATAAAAGTCAGTGAAAATAGAAGAACTTGAGCATTCACTTGTAACAGAACTTCGAGCATTCGCCGTTTTTAAATTTGTCGAACTGAACAACGAACAGAGCCAAGCATAGAGCCAAACATCGCTACGAACATTTTCACGATCATTCTAACGAACGTTCTTGTCAATGCTCGTCAAAAATCAGGGGTGCGGGAGGCATATAGGGACGGCGGCGGAATGACAGAATGGCTCAGCACGGCAAAAAGTTCGAAGCAAACTTAATGTCCTTTAGAATGCTCGCTGGAACGCTCGCTAGAATGCTCGCTAAAACACTCCCGTTTATTTTTCTGTAATGTAACATTCGCTAGAATGCTCATTTCACGTGAATGCTCAAGTTTATCAGCACCTTAACCTGTTTTCGTTGCATTTTTTTCTATTTCCTCGAATGAAACGTAACTGTTACCGTTGCAGGATTTTACAGAGCTACAGTAATATAGGTCAGTAGGTAGTACCCGGTACAAAGCTGAAATCAATATTTAAAACTGAACATAAAATACATAAAGACAAATAAGTGTGTACAGATATTATTTACTATATTAATAATAGTGATATATAAATGATATGGAGGAGCTCGTGGCAATAACAGCTGCACGGGTCGATCCATTAGGTTAAGCTATGCTTGCCAGGGTTAGTCCGTGGATGGGTGACCATCTTTACATCGAGATTCCTCTATGCCTCAGAAAGCACCTTAAGCCGTTGGTCCCGCCTGCCATTCGTGGATCTTTGACAGTCGTTACGGGTCACCAAAAGCTGGAAAGTGACAACCAGTATTACCAAGGGGTATCGTATTACCCAGCTACGTGTTGTGGAGGTCAGATATGCAGTCGGTCCATGTAAAATACTGTTATTCAGCTGCACCCGGTTAGACTGGACGCCAACCCCAACATAGTTGGGAAAAGGCTAGGCAGATTTTCTGGGATCCTGCCGTTTTGCCGAAAAGATTTTGCCAAATTTTCATTACCCAAACAAATTTTAGCAACCTTTTTTTATACCAATGTAATATTTGGAATAATTTTAGTACGCACATTTTCATTTGGTCAAATGTTTACTTGGCAGATTGTTACCAAGGATAATGTCATTAAGGCTTTTGGTCTTTAATCAAATGATTTATTACAGCAAACAATATTTAGACAATAAACGTTTAGTCAAATGATTTGTTATGACAAAAAATATAAAGGCAAAAATAAGATTTTTTTGGGAATTGTATAATTAAAAATGCAATTTTATTTTATTAACGCGAGTACAAAATAGCAAAAGCTAGTACAAAATATTTGTAACTTACAATTTTAAATTTTTTGCAATGGACATTAGCAGATTTATTTCGGAGTATTCAGACTTGTGCTGCAGAACTCGATTAATTCTGTCGTCTTTATCCATATTTTTTTTTTCTATTTTTGTGGCGGTTCACCTGATAGTATAATCTCAATGTCAGCTAAATTTGAAGAAACTTCATTTATTAATTCTTTAATTAAGCGATACACCCCAGGGTGGTGTTTATCAATGAGAATGTTTATTCTACGATGCCACGCCTCAGCTGAGTTTGAAGTTCTAGGTATTTGTCTTTCGTTTACAACATGGCAACTCCAAAAGCTTGGTGGATACTTCGGTTGCGTGTTCCATGATCCGCTAACATAATTTTCTTCAAACCAATTCGCGATTTGCTTCCAATCAGAATCTTCTATACCTTCTATTAGCTTGTTAAAATATAGAATGATTTCATTTTCTGGCAAATAACTTGAAGCCAATAAACATTTTACTTGTTTGTTAAATTTGATGTCATTTGCGTATTTCTTTATAAGCTTATGTGTTTGAATTTGTCTGAAACAAGTCAAATTTATGGTTACTAGACATTAGGTTATTTATGGAACTAGTTACAGTAGGTTATTAATTTAAAAAAAATGGTTAGGTTAGGTTAGGTTAAAACTGTGACCACCTAAGCACGAGCCGAGCGAGCGAAGCGAGCGGTGCCGCGGCAGCGGCCGGCGAGTGCCAGAAACGACTAGATTATATAGAAAAAAAATATGGAAAAAAGGGATTAATTTTAGGAGGCTATCGAGAGAAATAATATAATTATAATAACATTATTATTACCTGTTTAGAATTTGTCCCAAGTGGAAAAAGCACCTCAATAAACAATCAACTTCCGCTACAAAACACAGTGATAGTGTTTTGCATGACTTACCCACATCGCGCGACATTTATGATTTACCATCTACCCACTTATTTACACATTGTAATTTAATTTGTATAATCTGTGCAACTAACATATAGATGCTAATTTTTTGTCATTGGCTACGCAATCGACTAAACAGAAATGGTAAGTTTAAAATTGACGACACCAAATATTTGGCTTATTTAATTTTGCGTAAAATATGTTATACCAACTGAAATATTTGACTAGATAAAAAATGGTAAAAGTACTAGTTGGTGAACAAGTTATTGTTCAAACGTTCACTTGCCAAACATAGGTTTTCGTAACAATTATTTGTAAAGAGATTTTTTGGTAGGTAATAATTTGGCAAATGAAATTATGCGAAAATTTGTTTGGGAAGTGATGATTTGGCAATTTCTTTTCGGTAAAACAAGGGAGACCCAGATTTTCTATCTACCGTACTACTACTTGCTATAATATTTAAAGCTTTGGGGAGCCGATATAAAAAGACCAAAGAAATCCAAATCTCTGTAGAGGAATACATTGTTCCTCCACTTTTCTCCAATACTATGTATAACTCAGGAACCGGCACAAAAATTCTACTGGATCTCTTTTGTAGAACAAATAAATCCCTTTACATAACAACCATAATCTACGCAGAACCAAAAGCGTATCCTATACTACTAAATGAGTAATATATATGTACCTATATATATTTGTAATCAGGTTCTGGAAAACAGCTCTAAGAATTTCGATGAAAGTTGCAATATAGGAGTTTACGGGGGCGAAAAATCGATCTAGCTAGGTCTCATATCTGGGAAAATTCGTTTTTTCGGTCGCCCAAAGTTTAAAACAAGATGGCTACCTTAGAATAATGGCATGGCAGCATGGAATTTGTATATACTATACATGGAATTAGTATGTACTATACATGGAATTAGTATGTACTATACATGGAATTAGTATGTACTATACATGGAATTAGTATTAACTATACGTGGAATTAGTATGTACTATACATGGAATTAGTATATTCATTAAGCATTCTCTATTTTCACCAGAGCAGAACTCGCCGCAGAGGTCGCCCAGGTACTGACATATTATATGAGTATGTTTATGGGACAAACAAATTGAGAGGAACAATCATTCCTATTAAATCGATTGCGGTCGAGTGTAGATTGATTGAACCAATTTTCTGCGTTCTTCTGTCTAATATACCTACGTTCATGTATAGAAAACTGTTGATGAATGAAGTAGGTATGTTTTTAAATTAAATTATGCTTAAAACATCCAATTCATTTTTGCATGTCATTGATAACGTTTAAAATATATTTAAAAATTAGTGTGTGTCTGGATTGAGGAGCCAATCTCATATCGGAACGAGGGTACTACCAATATTTAGTAGTAAATTAGCCGATTTTGTAGGCCGGATCCTGGAATTTGTAGTAAAACCCTTAAAAAGTTATACGACGTTAAAGGTGGCTCCTCAATCCTGACGTCTGGATTGAGGAGCCACCTTAGAACTCGAAAACTAGCCAACGGATATTTTTGAAAATTTTGTAGGATTTAGTAGTACTTTTGCGTAATCTCTACAAAAAAATGGGGTTTGTACGGTCGAATTTGAGATAGCTACAACGTTTTGATTTTTCATAAAAAACCATAAATTTCACCGCGCTGTATCTCGGAAAGTTATCAACCAATTACAACAGATTTTTTGTATGATTTAGTAGTAAATGTGCTCGAATTTGTACAATAAAAATAAAATGGAAAAGCTATATAATTTCGGTAACATAACACATTTTATGTGGCTCCTCAATCCTGACGGTCTATAGAAATGATATGTACGTAGCTACTAAAGTAGTTGATCAAATCGGATAACAATAACACCAATATTTAGTAGAAATTTCTACTAAATATTGGCGTAATCCAACATCCTGCGCATTCAGTATTTCAAAAGATATTAATAAAATAAACATTCCTTAACAAATTAGTGAATAAGTTGACCATAAATAATTCAAACTATGATCATAAACAGAGTTTTACTTACACATGAATAATTCTTCACCAATCAGTACTTAAATTATGAACACAATATTAACACCAAGAATAAAAAATAAAAATAAACTAAAAGAGCAATATCCCATAGAATAAACAAACACCAAGAATAACAAAAGAAATCACAAAAAATTTTCAGCATCAGCACTAACTCCGAGCGACGGCGACGACGCTCTAAAGAGATTCCAGCCCAAACTATAACATATCCACTGCCAACCGGCACTTTTTCCTCAAAACAAGCTGGAATAAAGTCTACCCCTGGCCGTCTGTAGACTCTTCGCCGCCCGTCACTTGCACACAGCATAAATCTGGATTCGTCAGAAAACATTACTCTTGCCCATTCTTCGTCTCCCCATTGTGCGTGTTCGCGGGCGTAACGTAATCTTGCTACCCGATATTCCCTTAAAATTTTGGACCATTTGCGGGTCTAATCCCCCCCCCAACTTTAAATTTTGCCATATGTAATATGAAAATATTTTGGTAATTTTGTACTATTGCAAATTTTGGTTTCATAATCGTCATAGCAAAAAAACTGACTATCCATAATGTAGTGACATTTATGCCCATGCCAATTTCACTGAGTGCTGGAATAAATTCTATAGCTCCAATGAGAGAGTATGTTATACCTTTAACTATAATGTGATGCAGATGATGATGTATATCTTCTAAAATATTTTTTTTACATTGACAAACATTCAGTGTTACTCACGCAATAAAGAAGAATCTAACGACATATCATTCATGTAAATCGGTTCAGTAATAATCTAAAACCACAATTACATAAGTTACACGTAGGTAATCGTACTTGTAGAATGATTTATATGCAAATAAAACTACTTATTTCAAACAATGGTCTTCTTTGAATTATTTATGGTCACCCTATTCACTAATTTGTTAAGGAATGTTTATTTTATTAATATCTTTTGAAATACTGAATGCGCAGGATGTTGGATTACGCCAATATTTAGTAGAAATTTCTACTAAATATTGGTGTTATTGTTATCCGATTTGATCAACTACTTTAGTAGCTACGTACATATCATTTCTATAGACCGTCAGGATTGAGGAGCCACATAAAATGTGTTGTGTTACCGAAATTATATAGCTTTTCCATTTTATTTTTATTGTACAAATTCGAGCACATTTACTACTCAATCATACAAAAAATCTGTTGTAATTGGTTGATAACTTTCCGAGATACAGCGCGGTGAAATTTATGGTTTTTTATGAAAAATTAAAACGTTGTAGCTATCTCAAAATCGACCGTACAAACCCCATTTTTTTTTGTAGAGATTACGCAAAAGTACTACTAAATCCTACAAAATTTTCAAAAATATCCCTTGCCTAATTTTCGAGTTCTAAGGTGGCTCCTCAATCCAGACATCAGGATTGAGGAGCCACCTTTAACGTCGTATAACTTTTTAAGGGTTTTACTACAAATTCCAGGATCCGGTCTACAAAATCGGCTAATTTACTACTAAATATTGGTAGTACCCTCGTTCCGATATGAGATTGGCTCCTCAATCCAGACACACACAAAAATTAGGATGGGCACGCTTCGCCCATCGCTCAGCCTTCTCTGGTTTAGCGAATTCGCATATTCAAAATTATTTTAATGATAAACATAAAATTACTCCTTTATTTCCAGAAGAGAAAAAAAAACTACATCATCATGTGGGTGTACTACACACCCACATAATGATATAGTTTTTTTTTTGTTAGCCTACATAGTCCCACTGCTGAGCAGAGGCCTCCCCCATATCCGGAGGAGGACTACACTGTGGGAGTTATTTTCAAAATAAATAGAGTAGAGTCATCTCAACACCTCTCTCCCTTGATTTCGTATATTTGTAGATATATTTAATATAGGTATATATTATAGTAAATATGTATGTATGGGTATGTAGTTTGTAACCTATTTATGTATTGTTGCATCTATTTTAGTTGTAATGCATAAGAATATTCTATTTTTTCTTTTTTTTCTTTGTTCCTCTCAAATAGAGCACCTGCCATCTTAATCTGTTCACCACCCTTGGTTGACTGGTAGAGAATGCCTAAGGCATTAAGTCCGCCTTGTTTTTTGTGTGAAAAGTTTTAATAAATAAATAAATAACTATAAATCCTTTCAGGCGTTCTTTTCCAGAGCCATCTCAATCCATCCCTTGCGGCGCGAATCCAGGTCGGCTCGCCACCTATCTATTAAGATGTATGTTGACTTGAAAGAGCATGGCAGTTGAGAGTATGTCACGCTCACTTAAATGTCTCGCTGATGGTAGCGAATGTGTTGGATCATTCGGTTCCCTACAAAATGGTTGAGCTGGATGGTGCTGATCCATGCGTCATATTCGTGAACGGGCGCTGTCAGTTGAGACTGGTCATCTCTTATCGGATTTTGTAATATCTATATGTAATGTGCTTGGAGTTTCTTGCCCGTTCTTCTCCATAAAGATCAACGTTTTTGAATGGGCATTTAGCTTAAATTTTCTGACTAACTGACCGACTATTTGACAATTCAAAAGTGCCTGTGAATGGCTTAATTGAAATAAATGCTTTGAGTTTGAGTATGAGTTTGACCTCTCTGTCTTAAATTAGTCAAAATATTTGGAATCAACAACTAAAAGGTTGAAAGTGCCTGATCAAAACTTCAATCAAGCTTAAAATAAATATTGCAATCGATTTACTTACAGCACCTTTTTCAATAAATCCATTATTATTTATTATAATATCTTATTCCATCCAACAACTCTACGAAGAGTATTACATCAAGATGCTGCCAGCAATTTAATTATTTACATTCCATCGTTGCACAATCGAATTACATAGGTAATTAATAATAAAGCATTTACAGCATACCAATTCCTTAACAACAATAACAGTACATGATTACGTGATGTATTATTAAATACTATTAATAACGCTTCCGCTTTTAAACTATACACTTATTCTTGAGAGTCCGTGAGGGTTCTATTCCGTTATTAGATCCGTTTGGCCCTTTGATACTTACATTTTTGCATTTAGTCAATGCAATGTAGATTGCTGAAACGGTTTTTACATTCTACTTGAACTATTATAGCATTCAAAATTCAAAATATTTTATTTCACACAAACCTACAAGGGCACTTATGAAACGTCAGAAGCTAGGTGCACGGTTCCAATCGGTCGTATCCTATGGGGAAGAGCCGGCAAGAAACTCCATTATTAGCCGGTCTCAATTAGTGCAAAACTATATTAGGATTTTTATAGGAACTTCTATCAATAACTTTACGACTATCGAGAATAATCATTTATATACTCAAGCATGAGTAAACATACAACACAAATTGTCTGCATGCAAGAGATGTTACTAATAAAAATAATAAGAGTCAAGGGTTTGATTCAGAAAACAGTACTCCTGGACACGGCTCGCATAGTGAGGAGGTTCCTCTCTAGCTAGAGCCCTGACCACCGGCAGCTTGGACCCTGTTCCGGATGCCGATGGGCCACAATTTTTTTATATTTTTTATTGTATTTTTAAATAAAAATACTTAAACATTTAATTAATATGTCCCTATCACAGAGAGGAGGCCTGTGTCCCAGCAGTCGGAACGTTATAGGCTGATTATGTCATTAATATGTATGGAAATGTAATAATATAGGAAAAATAATAAAAACTAACCAATTGGCCTTAGAGTTACACAATGCCATGCAATAAAATAAAATCATCGGCAAATACAATCACAAAGTTTCTTGAAAAGTGGTTTTACCTCTCAATCTTTATTACCCTCGAGCAAACTTTAGATTTCACCAGTATTTAGCAAAATACGGGGTCAAATTTAAATCAGACCCCGTATAAAGTGCGTATCTTTTCAACTATTTCATTTATACATTTTCAACGCAGCGCAGCCCTATACAACCCCTGTAAGGTTTCGGTAGTAATAATACCCTTAATTTACATGAGCAAAGCTGTGGGCTCCGGGCCATTAGCATGTGTGAATGAGAAGTGGGAGAAAAAATCATGTATGCGGCCGCAGTCATTTAAAATTCATACGTCACGACTCGTGAGTCTAGGCATAAGCAATGCTATTGCCATAGTGGACCTGCTTACAGTGGTTCATTGTCCATACATTTATTTTGACAGTACCTGAGACTTTTTATTTTTTATTTTTATTGTTAGGTAAATGTAGAGAAATTAATTGTTTATCAAATTGATAGCCAATTTAAGCGTTAATTCAAATCACAACGGTTATTCTTGGCAGTCATATGCATTGGCTAAAACACGACAAATTGGCGTAGTCTGCCAATTTGAATTTCCCAGACAGTACATTATTCCTACTTAGGTCTCGAACTGCAGTAGGTATAGCAGTTTGGAACATAAGCTTCCCGACCGTACGGATTGCTCTGCGAAAAAGCGCTCCCATTGAACTACTGCAAGTACTTACACTGTGCTAATGCTATGTTAAACAGTGTGTTATACGTACGTGTATTGGAAAGCAACATCAGTATGTCGTCTTTGCTTTGCGTAGAATAAGAAACGAGACAGAGGTGACGTCGTAAGACGATATAATTCCTATCTTAAGAGGCCGACAACAGCTAAAGCGCGGTCATTGTCGGATAACATAGAAAAGGAAGAGAAACGCGATGATACAACGCCGGTAATTTATAGCTAAATATGAAACAATTACCTATTTACAAAAAATGTATTGATTGGACAAGAAATTAATACACTATTACCTTAATATGTAACTTGTAGAATAATCTGACAACAAATATGTCATATTAATATGGTTTTAAATCGTACATTTTTTTTAGAGGTACCTTTCTGATTTTTTTCTACCGTATCAAATTTTGTTGTATTATGTTTTCAACACACTATCTAACTAGCAATATCCTGAAGAATATCATATATTTTTATGATTTTGTTTTCTGCAGTGGATCATATTCTTTTAGGCATTACAAAACTTGCGTTTAGCCCCCTTAAATAGTAAAGTTTAATAATGATTCACAGCATTATCAAAGATTTATAAAGATAAAATGCAAGGCACAAGTAAAGGAAGTATCGGTGTTTGCGATTGCGTCAATGTAATTTAGATAATGTTTTGGCACAAGATATTATTATATCATTTGTGTGTTAATTTTATTCGTAGTCTCCTAAATCAAGAATTTAGTGCAAATGACAGCTGAGTTTACTTCGCGGGAGTTTTGATGACCATTGCCTCGTACATATTTATTTTGTTTAGATGTATGTAATATGTATCTATGTCGTTTTTGTTGAGGAGGTCGTGACTGAGTAATAACAGCCGCACTGGTCAATCCATTAGGTTAAGCTACGCTTGTCGGGTTTGGTCAGTGGATGGGTGACCATCTTTACATACCGAGATTCTTCCATGCCTCGGAAAGCATATTAAGCCGTTAGTCCCGGTTGTCATTCGTGGTTCTTTGACAGTCGTTACGGGTTGTCAGAAGCCCGAAAGTCTGACAACCAGCCTTACCAAGGGGTATCGTACTACCAAGTTACTGGGTTGTGGAGATCAGATACCCATTCGCTCCATGTAAAATACTGGTATTCAGCTGCATCCGGATAAGCTGGAAACCGACCCCAACATAGTTGGGAAAAGGCTAGGCAGATTGATTTTTTTTATTGTTATTTTCGTGATATCTATCCCTCATGTTGCACCTGCCATGTCTTGTCTCTGGATCGGTTAACATTTCATGAAGAAATCTACATTATTAGCTCTTTGAATATATTTCCTATACCACAGATAATATAATACCTATACACACATAACATGCACGGTGTAATGATTGCGAGACCCTTCATAAAAACTCATAACTAATGTATTTATAATCACGGGTAGGAATGTTAAGCACAACATAAATCGCACTCAACGTGTTATTAGTATGGAAACAACGTTTAATGTAAATGAAGAAACCATACATGTATGACTTGACATAACTGACGTGACAAGGTGTAAAAAAAGACATACAGCCTCGTTTATCAATAAAAAGGTAAATAGATAACAAGTAATTAGTCTCAACATTGTTAGTTAGGTAAATAAAAACAGTCTATACTCCATAGGTAGTTAAATAAAGATAAACAAAAAAACCACGTGACGTGATAGCTGTCAAATAACCGACTAAACGTAATACCAGACACTTTATTTGTCATGCTACGTCACAGTTGTACTTTTCAATTTAGTAACGATATATTTCGTTGACGTTCAGAGTTTGGGCTCTTTACTGTAGACAGATTATAAAATATTATACTATTATTATAAATCTAACAAATTGTACCTACTCAAGCAATTAAATCTACGAAGAGTAGTTTAAGAATAAATGATTAAGCTTAACATTCATTAATAAAAGAGGAAACTATTGTAAAAATCTAATATAATTAATTTGGTTTTATCGTATTTTTAAACATGTCATCTATAAAAAACCCTTTTTACGATTTGTTTGCCTTTATTTAACTACTTAAACCTATGGAGTATAATTTAATTTTTCACAAAAAAACAACAAGGTTTTAATTGATATCTTATCAGTTAATGATGTCATGCCAAAAGTCAAGACACTTTTGGCATGACATCGCGTAAGATAAGATACCTAGGTACATGGTTTTGATTGCCCATGCCATGTAGACCCGCTAACAGTTCATGGATCCTATAGGCAGCATGTACTCATTCTTCTGAATTTAACTGAGTAGGCAGATATTTATAACGATATTATTCCATTATAAAAGGTTACACATATATTTGAAGCCGATGCAGCATCCCATATTTTGGAGTTGCTGGTCTCGTCAGATAGTTTTGGTGTTCTTTCGATGTCACAATGCCATTATATCGGTCGTCAAATTGAATGACAATATAATTTGACGACAGTTATTAATGGATGAATCATAAAATCAGATATTATTGCCGCGCTGTCCGTTAATATGTTTAAGCTCGTGACAGTACAAGTATTAACGGGAATAGAAAACTAGGTTAATGTTAATTAAAGGTACTATAATTCTTATTACTAAGTATGTAGAATGTTGTCGCTTTAATTATGTTTTTAAATTAACTTTGAAGCAAGGTTTCTGCGATACATGGGGGCTGGGCTTCTGCAGTCGGTTTTTTTATTTTTCTGTTTTTGATTTTCAATCTTGCTTTCTCACATTGGTAACATCGTAGGTAGGTACTTATATCTCTATCCGTCATATCCTAGAAACCCGAAACCATTTTTTTTTTTTGCCATGAAACCACAAATTTTTTTTACAGCCACTTTTAATTTTTTTCACTAATCTCAAGGAAGTAGCCATAACTGAGATAACAATATTATCTCACACTATTAATATCGTACTGCACTCGAACATTGTTTCTTATCTCAAAAACTTATCTACTACAAGAGAGATAGTATAAAGGTTCCCACAGACAGTTGCGACGCGATTCTGGTAGAATAATTCCCATGAAGTTTTCATAGAAATTGTTCTACTATTGTCGCGACGCCCTGTCGCGTCGCGCCTGTCTGCGGGAGCTGTTAGTCATTATAATGTTTATGTTACCGTACAACTGTGGAATCCGTTATGACACGGATTGGCGTCACGCCCTGTGATTCTCAAAGAAGGTTGTACTTTGTAGCCTCGGTTTGCTAATTAAAGTATGTAATTGGCTGTACATAAAATACATGCCATTGAGATCAGTAACAAGTGGACGATTATGATGGAGGAGCGTGATTCAAGATTTCTAACATTATTGTTCGAAATCTACTAAAACTATGATACGTTATGATGCGACTGACATGCTACTGAGGATAAAAACCTCATAATATATTTAAAAAAATCTTACTATCAAATAAAAAAAAAACGTAAGGAAATTTGAATTTTTACGGGCTACCTCAGTTAACCCCCTTAAGGTAATTGAATACCTAGGAAAAATATCACATTAATATTTTTATATCACAGAATCAACATAGCATTCAGTAAAAATTAATAGCAGATAATAAAAACACAAATACTATTGTTTAAATTTTAGGTATTTTCTTAATTTCATGTGTATAGCTATTATTTAGATATTATGTTTTTTATTTATTTTGTATGTAGGCATTTGTATAGGTATAGTCTCTCTATTAAGGCCTATTCAGACCTAAGCGGTATTCGCTACCGTCTGCGGCAGAGAAAACCCAGTGGGTATGCGGTAATATTACTGTTCACACCAAAACGGATTTCGCTATCCTTGTGGGTAGAATAACGCGCGGTAGTCGAGTTTCGCTCAGAGAGGTACTTGATACTAAATACCTGAGCGAAACCCGCGCGGTATGTACCTCTATCCACAGCGGCAGCGAATATCGCTCAGGTCGCTCTAGCCGCGGTACGTGATACTAAATACCTGAGCAAAACCCGCGCGGTATGTACCTCTACCCACAGCGGCAGCGAATATCGCTCAGGTTTGAATAGGCCTTTAAGGCACTCTCACTTATAATTTTAACGCAACGGGGACATCGGGCATAATTTGAAAAGTACCTATATATTACAATAAACTAATGGGGACAGCGTACGGGGACAACGGGAAGTAATTTTAATTATTTTATTAAATTCCCTTTGTCCCCGTGTTAAAGTTAGGTGGAGGATATAGAAAAAACAGTTAATAAGAGAAACGGTAAAAGTATATTGATGTATAAAAAATAGAATTATACGAACTAATCCGAGTGACTTTCATCCACAGTAAGTATTGTTAGGCAACACAACCATAGAGTACTAATTAGGAGTATGCATTCCTCAACATGGGGACATGGCCTACTGGGAAAACGGGAATACAGGCATAGTTCTACCTCGACTCGGGAGGTTCCTGTTCAGGATAAAGCGGGAGGAAACGCCCGCGTGTCACCACTGTGTGGATCGCCCGGAGGACACGGTGGTGCATACGGTGGAGGTCTACCCAGCTTGGGCGGAGCACCGCCGTGTCCTCACGGAGGCGATCGGCGGCGGCGATCTCTCGCGTCCGGCCCTGGTTCAGGCCATGGTCCGGAGCGAGAGTGCATGGGAGGCCGTCACCTCCTTCTGCGAAGCAGTAATGCTCGCGAAGGAGGAGGCGGAGCGCGCGAGGGAGAGGCAAGATTCGCGCCCTCGCGCCCCTAGTCGCCGCAGGAGACGCCCCGGGCGTCGGGAGTCGACTTCCGGCCACCGTAGGCGCGGGCTTGCGGACGGTGAGCAATGGGTAGCTCGCCGTCCGATAGGGACCAGGCCCGGGTCGACGGCGCGTTGTGTTCCACGCGCGCCTCAAAGAGATGACCAACTGACGGGGTCCGGAAGGGCCAATGCCTGCCGGGGTTGCGGGTTTGTCCGAAAGGGATATCGCGACCCCGGCACACAGGCAACGGAAGGAACACGGGTGGGTTTTAGTCAGTAAAAGTCTGACACGCCCTCCCGCTCCGCCCAGAGCGGGAGAAGTAATTTGATAATTTCCCACAATAAAAAAATAAATAAAAAAAGGCATAGGACTACCTGATTTTCGAATGAGTTGATTTATTTTAATTTGCATTTAGGAGAACTAAACAACAAAAAACCGTACTTTTACTAAACAACAGCCCTAGAGCCAACCAAACCGAAACGATACGGTTGACGGCACTTTAAAACAAAAGTGTTATCTTCTACATTATCACGGACGCATACGCATGGTACAATCAGCGACAACGTCAATTTAGTTTTTTAAATCTTAATTATCCAGCTAAACTTTATTGGAAAAGAAGTGTGATTAAAAGATCATTAAGTAATATATGAATTGCTGGAATTCAAATAATTTAGTGTTAATTTAGATGCTTTATGTGTAAATGTAGCAGTGTTAATCGACTTTGTCGCTAACCGTACGTATCGCGTTTCAACTTCCAAACAATGCTTGATATGACAAGAGATCAATTGGGGATCACTGATAACGGTATTGTCATGTCAATGACGTTGAAAAGGGGTTTTTATTGTGGAGGATGTTTCGAAGCTGTCACATTCCATTGGTTCATAGAAGATAATCTATATGTCGGAGGATGGTATGTGTCCCTTTCGTTATCAGATTTATAACTACTGTGGGCGTACAGTGAGTAGTGTTGGGTATAATTTACGAAAACATTAATCACACTAGCATTTAACACTATAGGTACACAACACAACTATTCGAAACGCGCGACAATTTCTAAACGTCTTCACCGCTTGACCGCCACCCATCAAGTCTGCTCCGCTGAGCCCCGGCCGGCGGCCGGTCCGAGCGTTATGGTGTAGACTCTGTCGAGCACCGCCACCTGGCGACGCTAGCGTGGCGACCCGATTAGTCAACTCACTAACGTATTTCCGACATATATATGTATATACAAATACATTATACTAGCTTTACCCAGCCCGGCTTCGCACGGATAGCACTAAGTACTTATCTACGGCGCACCTACCTACCTTATCTACCTACCCTACCTACCTAACCACTTACCTACCTACATGTATACAGTACCCACCTACCTACACACCTACGTACCTACCTACCTACCTATTGAAATAGATACTATCGTGAATTCATGCAAGCCTAGTACTTTTTGTTAGTTAGGATTTATAGCAGGATGTATAGCTAGGAACGGTTTGTATGGGAAAATAAAATTGTTGTTTTTACTATTTTCCATGTTTTCTCGGTCTAGTTTTAGCGAGATTATGCCACATTTCGCCAGTTCCGGTTAAGGTGACGATAACTGTCTTTTAATAACTGTATATTGAAGATCACGTCTAAACGAGTAGTGTTAATGATTTTGAAAAAATATGTTAAATTACAGCAATTTCTTAACAATTTAGTATTTTTGTATTTTAGATTATGTTTATATTGCAAAGTGAAATTAATTTGGAAATGTATGTCCAACGCGGATAAAAAACTGAGAATCATGCAAAATCTATCAAGCGTATTTTTCTGAAAGCTTCACCATTTTAAAGGTAATTTAATTATTGATCCTTTAAATACGTTTTGTTTTATAAATTAATAATGCGTCAAATTGGGGGCAGTGGTCCTTGATGGGCGATTCCTATAACTGGCTGGACGTACGACGCGTTGCGCGAGCTCAGTACAGAACACGCAAGCTAAGCACTCAAGGTCACTGGCATATATCTGCGTCTTAAGTCCCAAAATGGGCACAAATCCAATTACATTTTGCCGGACCCAGGAATCAAACCAAGAACCTTATGCTCAGCAGTAGCGCGGCCACCAGACCAGCGAGGCACTAGATACTAAGTTTACTCAAATATCGTAGTAACTAAGTAGAGGAAGTTCTTTAATTAATTTCATAAACATCGTTTAGTATCGTAGCATACCTTGTTAGCAAAGACCGCACACTCTATTAAATTAAAGAGCTCCCATCCCGTTGCTCCCTCCCTGCCCCGTTTGTCTCGTGGTCCTGGGTTCGATTCTCGGGTCGGGCAAAGTGTAATTGAGTTTTTCTATTAGAAATTTCTTAGTAACAGCCCGGAGTTTGGAAATTGGCGGTGTGATTTTACGGTTCCGTACCTCAAAAGGAAAAACGGAAACCTTATAGGATCACTCGTGTGTCTGTCTGTCTGGCTGGCTGGCTTGCTGTCTGGCTGCCTGCCCTGTGCCTCGGAAAGCACGTTAAGACGTTGGTCCTTTTTTTTTTTTTTGTGGGTGGGAAATGATTATTAAGACGTTGGTCCTGCGCCTGATATGTCTCCGGTCGTGTCGCATTGCCGTCCCATCGGACTATGAGAGTGAGGGAAGAGAGTGTACTTACCTGTGTCTGCGCACACACTTGTGCACTATAATATCTCCCGCGTCGAAGGCTAGGTACTCTCTGTTGCGCGGCCAGCCATGGTCGAAATACTTCCTGGAGGACTGTACTAAATTAAAGTACTTATGTATTTTTATAGTCATGTCTGCTAACGCTGACGGAATTCGTAAGAAAAAAGAAAAATATTTTATTTGGGACACGCACAAGAAATATAACAATAAGAAAAAGAAAAATGAAATTTGTGGCCAGCCATGGCCGAAATACTTCCTGGAGGACTGTACTAAATTAAAGTACTTATGTATTTTTATGGTCGTGTCTGCTAGCGCTGACAGAATTCGTAAGAAAAAAAGAAAAATATTTTATTTGGGACACGCACAAGAAATATTAACAACAATAAGAAAAAGAAAAAAAAACTAACAAAATCATTAAAACTGAAGCAATCTATGAAAAGGACATTAAAACTAACAATATAGTGATAACAAAAAAGAAGACCTGTGCGAGGCCAAAAATAAATAAATAAATAAAATAAATAAATAAATGAGGCTACGAAATTTGAAAAAAAAAAAACAAAACCTGCAGCGCTGGGGTATTCTGATAGGGCCCGCTGTAATGCACTTACGGACATAAAATTTATCGCTAAGGAATAAAAAAAAACTAAATAAAATATAATTAATACAAAAGTAAATGAAAACCGTATGTAATTAGTATTTCTTACTTTTATAATATATAACTAACTATTTTAGTATCGGACAACATTTTAAGGTAAACTATTTTTAATATCGAATGTCCTTCAATAACAAAGTCACGCTATTAATAACTTTTAATTTAGTAGTTCCTTCCTTGAGCTGTTTTGTTCCCATGTGAGTTGTAAACTAAAACGGAGGTTTTAATAAATATAAATTAAACTATTAATACTTAGATCAAAGTCAATATCGACACCATTTTTCATTACGAGCGAGAAGGTACGTATTTTTAGTGTTCCGTACCTCACAAGGAAAAACGGAAACCTTATAGGATCACTCGTGTGTCTTTCTGTCTGGCTGGCTGGCTGGCCGGCTGGCTGGATGGCTTGCTGTCTAGCTGCCTATCCTGTGCATCGAATAAAGTCAGTTAACTTTAAAATATAAACTCTTAAAGCTTTATATATCGATGAGAATCCACGTACTAATTTCCACCCTTAATCACCGACACTAAACATAAACAGGAAAAAGCAATTACACTACACTAGATAAACGTTTAGTTCTAAATATCAATGGAAGACTGATGTTTCATGAATCTTTAATGGAACGATCCGGGTCAGCTAGCCCTTAGTACCTCGGGTCGGCCCGTGTCGTGTCACGTCGACACGACGACAGCTCGTTCATATGAGTGTGTACTTACGCGCGTGTCGCTGGAACATTTTCAAACCTGTTTTTTCGATTACTTTCTAAAGATTGACCACTTTTTGGAAAGGATTGATTTGGTATTTTGAATTCAAATATGTATGTCTTGGTGTGGTGAACATGTCAAAATGTTACATTCATTCTGTTTTATTGCGACGATTCAGGTCAGCCGGTCGGCCCCGTGTTGTGTGTACGTATGCGTGTGTGACGCTGGAACGTTAGCAAGCCTGATTTTTAGAATGATTTCTAAAGATACCCACCACTTCCTTTCGGAGTAAAGGATTTTGATAGCGTCTTTAAAGTTAAAATTCCTGTATTTTCGTAAGCGATAAAAACGGTATGTGACTAAAAAATAGGCAGTGAAAAGCTCTACAAACAGAGTAGATATTTATGTCTCTTAACTTCTCACCTCATACTGAGAAAATACATGTTAATATTTTAGTATGTAAGACAAAAATCTAAAAAAACTGCCTAGCCTTTATCCAACTATGTTGGGGTCGGCTTCCAGCCTAACCGAATGCAGCTGATTACCAGTATTTTAAATTGAGTGACCCATCTGACCTGGAGGTCAGAGGCTCACTCAATGTAAAATACGATACCTCTTGGTAAGACTGGTTGTCAGACTTTCGGGCTTCTGACAACCTGTAACGCTGTCAAAGATCCACGAATGACAGCCGGGACTGGCACGGAGTAGTCTCAGTATGAGAAGATGGTCACCCATCCACGGGCCAACCCGGCAAGCCTAAATTACCTAATGGATCGACCGGTACAGCTGTTATAACATAGCGACGAGCTGCTCAGTATGTAAGACATAAATACTATTCAAAATAGATATGAAACCCTGCTGCTAAACTTGTTATACTTGATAGCTCAAAAACTACTAAGGTGTTCAAAACGCCCGTGAACGAATGACTATAAATCTGGCTCGATCGTAATAGTCACCTTAACAATAAAAGTATTTCAGGAATAATAAACCCTTGAACTTTCAGGAAAACTTCAATCCGTTTCAGAACATAAAATAAGGAAAGCCTTTAAGTAACTTAATAACGGTCGCACACCTGTTACCTCTTGTGACGTATACGTATGTATTACGACTAAGTTATTATGAGTCAAAGTTTAGGAAAATACAAACCCTTATCGAAGCGCAAGAAAATTGCATCATATTTTTATTTGATTTAATCATAGATGTCATAGGCATATTGATAAAAATTCTACTTCGAAAAGCGCCTGCGACATTTCAGTTAGTCAGTTAACAAGTACGTATTAGATAGGTATATAAAATCGCAGCATATTTTCTATGATCCACGTTTAGATCATAATCTAAAAAAAAAAAATACGTGTGGCACTCGAGGACTGCCGCGGTAAAGCTATTGCATAGCATATATTCAAAAATAAGAAGATAATATTGTTGATTTAAAATATTTTTAAAAAAAAATATACCCCCCCCGCAGTCTAAATCGCAGAATTTACACAACCGTCAATGACGTCTGCCCTCACGCGTCTGCCCGCGTTCGGGTCGCGCACTCGGCGATCGCGCGTCATTGCCTATCCCGCCCCTCCATCCTCGTTCTGCGCGCCCGCCGTCGACTCATCGCAGGTCATTCTTATCATTCTAACTTTTAAAATATTAGTCCAAATTACTTAGTGTAAAAGACAAATTTTATCTACATTAAATACCGAAAGCGATGAAGGTATTTATTTTGATACGAATTAACTAAATACTCTAAAATATGCAACTTAAAAAAAGTATTCAATTTAAATGTATTTATAGCTCACTATTTTGGCTATAATGGCTTCCACATAAAAGGTAGATATATGCTGTCGCGGACTTTTATTTAGAACTCTTTAAGACAAACAACCCCACAATACATTCTTTTCATGTAACTCCAGCGGTTTAGGCAGCGCACGCAAAGATAGATCTCAGAGGGCAGGATTTTTTCCGACTTACTGGATACTTATCGTTATATTATGGCTAAATCACATAAAATCTTTATAAATTGTAGCCTATGTGTTATTCTGATATATAAGCCACATTACTGTAAAGTTTCATTAAAATCCGTTCGGTAGTTTTTGCGTGAAAGAGTAACAAACATCCATCCATCCATCCTCAGAAACTTTCGCGTCAGGTTTTTTTTTCGTTACGGAATTTCTACATTCGGTCGCCGCGCTCAGAGTCTCCGATAAAAGCTATGCAATAGCTTAAAAAACAATACTCTACGTCATAAATAGTATATTTATTTTTATTCAAGTTTTGTCAAAGCCAGTCGTGACATTAAAATTTTCCCCAATATACGACTGCAATATCGAAATATTACTGCTGTTTATCTTCATTTTCAGTGGCGTTTGACTGACGTAGCAGTAAGCAATTTGAGCGATCAAAGGTCTGTTAGGTAAACAAATTGAAACACCTCTGTCATTTTCTGAACAACTGCGTTCTATAAATTGTTTAAATTGCTACATCATTCAACAATAAGTGCGATTCCAACTACAACAAAATTGCATGCTATTGTATTCAAATTTTCGTTTCGCACATATAATAGTAGGTTCATGACATTCTGCTTTCAGTAGTTCCGCGATATCGCAATAAAAATCAAGCCCATTTTTGTATCTGAAAGAAAAAGTAATTCTCAGTAAAACCAGTTTTTCAGTAGTAAAAGAAAATCTTCATATTGCTGCATTCAAAAGAAATAGGCCGAAGTGGAACGTTTACAATGTTTTCGAAGAAAATCGCTTATTTATTTTTAATATCGTACGGTGTAACGGAAATAGCTGCCGGTGTTTTGACGAAGAGTTCAGTCAATGCTATTACTGGCGACGGTAATACCTACATTTAAAAAAATATAACTTTCATTATGCGCTTTTATATAAATTCTAAAGTGACGATATTATTGTGGACGACCACGTCCACGTCACGGCATAGTTTTTGTTTTGGACATACATATACCATGCCATCATAAAGGAAAATACGTGAAAATCACGTGTGCCCATAGTTAGAGGACTGCATAAAAAAAATTAAGAAACAAAAATCTTTCTTAACCTCCATTTGAGAAAGTTTTATTTTTTGCTCCGAATTTCAAACATAATTATGATTTTTTGTTTCAGGAATCTTGCCAGACAGGACAAACCGAATAGAAGATATTTATTTAAGATATTATAATGGGTGAGTATTTTTTTTTAATTAGTTACTTATTATTAAATGAAAAGAGAGATATTAACTTTCAGTTATCATTTTATTAATTTTATAACAAAATGTTTTCTGATATACAATACAACATACATAATTATATAATAATAAAATTACTCGATAATAAAAGGTTAGTTCATATCTGAAAGAGAGACGTTATGGTTATATTAACCTAGTTCAGGTTAATAAACCATAAGTCCAATGAAAAAGAAAAAATAATCATGGCTCAGCCTCAATAAGTCTGTAAAGGAAAATTAAATGCTTATTGGAAAACGTACCGTATTGTTGTTTGTCACGCGATCTGAAGTCATTACAAACTATTCTAGGGTAAAGCATAAGACTTTTTTTTGAACAACTGTTTTTTGTATTTATTTGTAATACATAAGAATCTCTTTTTATTCTTAGTTCTTTTTGCTAAAACGAAGTAGAAATAATTAAACTGAAGCTTTTTTTCTTTCTTTAAGAGCATTTATTCTGAAAGTGGGCAACGTCGCAAATAGATTGTTTTGATTAATTTGGTGATATTACTGTATGGAAATAAAAAATGTGGCTAACTAGCGAACTAGAATATTAATAATGAATTGAAATTATAACACTGAATTTGATGTTGTAACCGTTTTAGTCGTAAAAAAGGCATTTGGAAAGTTTCCAATTACTTTTTTTACATCTAAAACTAAATATTCGGTGTTAAGATATTTATTATTGCATTTCATAATCAATATTCTAGTCCGCTAGTTAGCCACATTTTTTATTTCCATACATTAATATTACCAAATTACTCAAAACAGGTAAATATTTGACAGCTGTTTGCGACGTTGCCAACGTTTAGGATAAACGCTCTTAAAGCCATGGCCACACTGAGGCGAATCTTTAATTAATGATTAGGAAGTCACGCGACTATTCAGGCCAGATTGAATAGGTACATTCATACAAGTTACTTGACATAATCGGCACGAGCGAATTTCTTCCCGAATCCCGCATGCTTTACTCTTTTACGACTGGCGCGACGCGACTCCGGTAGAACAATTTCCATGAAGTTTTCATAGAAATGTTCAATTTCAGAGTCGCGTCGCATCGTCACGTCGCACTGTGGATCGAAAAAAGGCTCTCGAAGAAATAGGAGCTTACATTTTAAAGTGTCGGCTTTTTGCTTGAAATGGCTTCTAATAGATTTTAATGGCTTCAATATAATGCATAAATATATCATAGGATACAACCAGGTAGGCAAATTAGCAACTCATATTTTTTTTGCAAAAAAAAATGTATGGCTTATATCTCCGGAACGGAGAGAATAACCGTTATATCCTTGCACACCGTGATGTTACTATTTATTTATGATTTTTAGATATACGTCATATAACGAGATTTAGAGCCGTTTTTTTTTAAAAAAAAAACGTCTCCTATTCTAAAAAAATCAAATACTTACGTCAAAAAATCATAAATAAATAATTACATCGCCGTATACAAGGATATAACGGTTATTCTCTCCGTCCCTTAGATATCAGCATTAGCTCCACAATAAAAATTAAAAAAATTGTTTCTTATTTGATTTGCCTGATTGTATCCTATGATATATTTATGCATAATATTGCCTATTAGAAGCCATTTCAAGCAAAAAACCGACACTTTAAAATTTAAACTCCTATTTCTTCAGGAGCCTTTTTTCGATCACAGTGCGTCGTGACTGTCTACGAGGCATTGAGATTTCGGTGTCTATTTTCTTATACCTTCCATGACCAATGCACATCTACATTTAATTCCGTCATTATAGAAGGCAACCTTCTTGCCACCTTGGGTCTTAATTAAAATTGTTTCTAAATTTTACAGACAAACTGTCGAAGACTACGTGGACATTCCTCTCAGTCAAGCCAGTCGGTTATTCGAAATCAAAGGCTTTGACAAGAACAACCCTACCGTCTTCTACATCCATGGCTTTATTGAACTCGCTCAGCAGGAAAGTATCCAGGTGAGTTCTAAAACACAGAGTTCCAAAACAAGCTATCTCTTCTTTTCGTGTGGTTAGTGACTAACCTGGTGTCAGAGTTTGAAAGCCGCCCATGTGCCTCTGACTTGGCTTCACATGTTCGAGAGATATCTCTCAGGCATGCCGGTTTCCTTACGATGTTTTCCTTCACCGTTTTTAAACAAGAATTAAACAATACGCACAAGAATCCGAAAAAGTCAGAGCTGCGTGTCTTGGAAGAAGGCTATAGAGGGAGCTTGTTGAATATTAGATATGGTTGGAGCAAAACCCTAGAGGTACAGTTAGAAAAAGACTGGGTAGATCATGTTCAGGAAGAGATACATCATTTTGTTCTATGTCTTCTTGAAATTCTACTTATATAGTCTTTCGTTTGCTAGAACATGTCGAAATTAAAACTGACTGCATCCAAACACCAGTCTATTTTTATATGTATCTGGTTTAACTCAAAGCCTAACATACTTAAAGAGTTACGATAAGTTAGTAATGTTATCTTATGATGAATAGTTCGTGTAAACATCGAGACATGGCTATCATCATTGATACGAAGCAAGCCAAAAGTAGTATAAACTAATTAACACTATACATGAGTAAGGCTACCGTAATTTAGATACTAATTAAATTACTAGGTAGTGATCGCAATCTTTACTCTTTTAAAAGATTTTTCTCTTCCCCGTTAGTTTATATGGTGTCTTGTAAAAGTTTGATTCGAAAAGTATAACCATTTTCTTCTATGTGGCATCTTGTATTGTTGTATGTGTCATTAACATCCTTATGCATCTACCTAGCTTATGGCCCCGTTCAGATGGCGTTGATCAGTAGGTACGATATTTTACTGCAAAATGTTGAGATCACAGTGCAATTTCATACTGCAGTTGTTTTTAACCATACGAACAGTGGTATATTGAAGTGATAACGTCGTGTGAACAGTCGGTAGTTGGGGCAGGCGCATGAAGTCTTCTTCTCCAACAAATTTTAATGATGTTCTCCAATCATCATGTTGGTTAATTTAACAAATAACTGTAGCATCTTCAATGCTATCAATCAGTTCAAACGAATTCCCCAATTGATTACTCAACATTGGTACTTTTTAACATTCTCGCCAAGTGAATCATGCACTTGGCATTCCGTGATGTGTAAAACCAGTGCTCTACGGATTGCACACAAACTCAAGAATAATATCAACGAAACGATTTATTCATATTCTGATGCACTTGCAAGCCTATTGACTGTGGATTTAACGAAGTTTAGAATCACTTTACACACGTATTTACGTATCAAGTATATATTGAAGTATCAACTACATTACACGCCCGTAATTTCCCGAATAGTTAGGCAGAGCTATACACCTTTCATTTCGTCAGTTAATGAGGCTATTGCCATCAAGCGGGCATAAATTCAGACTCCGGGCTGCTACTGACAAATTCCTGATAGAAAAATCCAATAACACTTTTACAACAACTATTAGAACTTTAAAACAATTTTTACCTTATCTAACTGATTGCCATGAAATTCTACAATATTTATATCTTTACTTGCTATTTTTAGCCCACTCGGGTTTGGTTTTATCCTGTTTGTCACAGAATATTCGCCATAACGCCCCAAGTCTTTATGTTTCCTATCCTATACGCATCTGTGTTATCTCGCCATTAACCCTTCAACAGGAAGCCATCTGTCTTCCATTTCGCTATCTCCTGCCACGGGAAAACGTTGCACAATTACGGAAGAGGATTGATGATCGTGATATGGTGTTTACATAGACATAATACTGCTAATGTTGACATTGAAGTCAATGTAGATCAACCGTCACATTTTATAAGAACAAACACATATAGTTTTGAGCCTTTACAGCACGCATAGCATGACCACCGTAGAAACGGGTTTTGTCGACGGAAGAATAGACAAAATGATACAGATAAACAATCACAATCTGTCATATTGTCTATTCTTCCGTCGAAAATATGACAGATCATTTCCATGGTGGTCATGCTACGCGTGCTGAAAGCGTTTGAAGACCTAATTAGGCTGTCAGTGCGATGAAATATTATTGATTCTACTATGTATTTTGCTTACTATGAACGCTACAAATAATCCAGAAGTACAAAAGTTTTCACCTATCAAAGGAGAAATTCAATAATGAAGACCATACTAAGAAGGGAGATTAGTTATCGCAGTTTTTTATATTACTACACACTAGACAGGAAGATAGAAAAAGGAGGAGGAGCTCGTGGCTAAGTAATAACAGCCGCACGGGTCGATCCAACAGGTTAAGCTACGCTAGCCGGGGTTGGTCAATGGGTTACCATCGTTACATACCGAGATTCCTTCGTGCCTCGGAAAACACGTTAAGCCGTTGGTCCCGGCTGTCACTCGTGGATTTTTGACAATTGTTACTGGTCGTCAGAATCCCGTAAGTCTGACAACCAGTCTTACCAAGGGGTATCGTACTACCCAGTTACTGGGTTCCACAACCCAATTTTACATGGAGCGACTGCCTATCTGACTTCCACAGGTCAGATAGGCAGTCGCTCCATGTAAAATACTGGTACTCAGTTGCATCCGGCTAGACTGGAAGCCGACCCCAACATAGTTGGGAAAAGGCTAGGCAGATTGACTAGACAGGAAGATGCCAGAAACCATGAATTTAAGTTAAAATTAAATTAAATTTGAAATTGTTATTTTTTTATTTAAATACCATGATAAGGAGTTTGTTGCGCCACATCTTCCCAGCTAAAGCAGTAGAAAGTGGAGAACAGCTGGCGTTTAGGTGGTGGTTTTCGTCTTACCTATGTAATTTAGGTGTTCAAAAAGTGCTAATTCTCAGCCTAAATTTTATTGCATAAACGACTTTTGATTTTAAGAACCCCCCAGTGATAGAGATATGTTGGTGTAGGTAACCATTTATAATTTTTGTAGATCATTTTTAGTTTTTGTTTTTAATGATTTCCTTTTCTATCTTTAGGTCGTGGTGAGCTCATACTTGGAAGCAAGGCCGGACACAAACGTTATATTATTGGACTGGTCCAATATGGCCCACGGTTCTTACTTAGTCAATGCCGCACGCAACACGAAAAAGGTAAGATTTAATGTTAGAGAAGACTATTAGGCACCACCCACTATCGTTTTACTTAAAAGGCTTTATGGCGTATTTGTCCACCTAATAATGATGCACCCGAGGCCACAGTTAACGATGTGTCTGAGTTTTAGTAAAAGCAAATACAAATAATAACTAAGTATATTTTGCTCCTCGTTTCCACATAAACGAATATCAACTTTATGGTATTGTAAATTAAGTTGATTTCATGACTAGTACTATTAAAAAGTCATAAAAATGCTTGAAATTGTCAAATGAGTAAAAAAAACATTTGTTTATACATATGTTTCAAACTAAATCGCGAACGCAGTAGGTGTAGGGAATTATCGGTACCAAGTTACGAAGGTATTTTGTGTCACGGTGGCGTTTTCATTTTAGGTACCAATTGCATTTTCAAATCCTTTGGTAAAGATAAATAAGCAAGAAGTCTGTATTTGGCAGTGAAAGTTCAAAGGAGGTTTTAAGAAAGGATGTGTTAATCGCCGGCGGCTCAAACTTGAAATCAAAGAAATCGCCAATAGAAAAAATAAAAAAATATTTCGTTTCCATAAGGTGCTGATAAACTTGAGCATTCACTTGTAATGAGCGTTCTAGCGAATGTTACGTTACAGAAAAATAAACGGGAGCGTTTTAGCGAGCATTCTAGCGAGCGTTCTAGCGAGCATTCTAAAAGACAGTAAATTTGCTTCGAGCTTTTTGCCGAGCCGAGCCATTCTGTCATTGTTCCACCGCCGTCCCTCTATGCCTCCCGCACCCCTGACTAAGTAGAGCGTTCGCTAGAATGATCGTGAAAATGTTCGTAGCGACGTTTAGCTCTATGCTTGGTTCTGTTCGTTTTTCAGTTCGACAAATTTAAAAACGGCGAATGCTCAAGTTTATCAGCACCTTTCGATAAATATAGCGTATATTTCCGCGTTGAAAAATTACAGATTTAGGTTGGTTACACAGCTGCCCGGGAGACCCGTACAGACCGTCCGTACACGGGAGACCCGTCCGGTAGCGCCCGCAGTGCTCTGAAACGAGGTAGTAGTACGATACGTTGTACGGGCTCTACACGGAGCGGGTCGCGTACGGACCAATCCGCGTCGCTGTGAAACAATGTTCTAGCGCCTCACATGTGTCTCCGTTCCGGGAGACCCGTACGGGCGGCCCGTACGGGTCTCCCGGATGACTTAAAAAGTTGAAAAATAATATTGTGAAAACAACTGAACAATGTCAATTCAACTTTGCTGCGTTACATAATAGAATGTATCATAATATACCACCACGCCTGTATCCCCTAATGGTTAGGCAGAGATGCAAGTACTGTACACAGAATATGTTTAATTCCCATGTACCCTGCATAGGGCAAAAATTCACCTTCGGGGCTGCTACTGAGAAATTCCGTATCGAAGAAATTTCGTAGATCTATCTTATTTGATAAGAGATGAAGACTGAAATCTAGCAACTCACAAGAGGCTTCAGCTTAGTCTTTTTTGACCACGTTGGCGATCGACGGACTATTTTGTTTGGGGATCAGAATTATCTCAAATTAGTTACCTATTTGTGGCCTGTTTAGGAAAAATTTAAGCTCCGTTTATAAAAACAAAGCATTTTTTATTAGGTTAACAGTGAAAACCGCTTAAGGTCGCCTGGAAAAAATGTAAGGAAGAGGAAACATTAATAATTTCCAAACAAAGCTATACCATTACTTACTTACATTTAACAAATTACATGTAGTTTCAGAAAAAATAAATAAAAGAAATACGCTGCCCGGTAACTTTTCAAAAATCGAGTTAGGCGCGACGCGAATCTAGTAGAACAATTTCCATGAAGTTTTCATAGAAATTGTTCTACAAGAGTCGCGTCGCGCTGTTGCGTCGCGCATGTCTGCGGGAGCGTTTACTAGTTTTCAAGACGAAGCAGTCGAGGCGTAGGTATGGGTACCTACAGTATTTATCGTGCATCTAAAATATAAAGCGAGGTTTTTTTTGTGACGGAATAACAACACTTTGGACTTCTAAGCTGCTCATAAAAATAAAACCTACAGCAAGGGCCAGCACGCTCTAGAGACTAAATCCAGTAAGGCACCTGTCCCACTGCCGCCGACGATGAAGCGACTAGCTATAAATAATGTTCTCGCTCAAAAAACGTACAAAAGATTGTAGATCCCGTGTAAGTAAAAGAGATACAAGTATGAATAGTTGTTCGCGATCACTGACTGTTCACCGCTCGTACCTACTCGGGAGTACACGCTTGTCGCAGCGACAAGAGCTATCAAAAAGAGTACTCACTCAGCGACGATGCTCGCTTGGCAGGCTGAACACTCGCTGCGAGACTCACGCTTGGTACATACGCATACCAGCGACTAATCGCTCGTCGCCGTCGTGCACTCGCTGCTCGTTGCTCGCTAACTCGTTTTTAGTCGCTTCTCGTTGATCGCCGGCGCCGACGCGCGGCCGTGGAACAGGTGCTTAAGTACATATTGTCACGACATGCATGATCACAATAAAACCATCGGCTAAAGTGCGCACCGGCGCCGCCCACCGCCGGGGCTACACAATCACAAATAGATGTTTATGCGTACAAATAAAAACATTCGAATATTTAGTGTACTACCGCAAACAGGCGCGACTCTGAAGGAACAATTTCGATGAAAACTTCACGGGAATTGTTCTATCGGTGTCGTCTCGCGCCATCGCGTCGAGCCTTTCTGTGCGACCCTTAAGTCTACTGGCGTAATAAAACTTTTTACTTCATCGTAGGTACCAATTATTAGAATAATCGTACAATCATTGAAAACTTTGTGATGTCAACACCTTGTTGACTTGACGACCTTCATTATGTAATTATGTATGTCTTCACTAGTAGTAGGTACCTAATTTATGTTATTGTTGACACTATAACCTATTTTTGCATTTTTACAATAAATTTATTGTTATATATGTAAGTGTAGGTACCTATGCCTAGTGAATTTTGCCGAACAATTAATTTGACTTGATTAGTTTTATGTGAACACGTTGAAAAAAAACTATTAGTTTTTTTTTTCAATGTGAAAACATAGAGCATGTATAAAAATGTGTGGTCATATATGACCACACATTTTTATACATGCTCTATAAAGTTTTAGTAAAATAAATAAATTAAACAATACCTAGTAGTTTATGAAACTGTTGCATAAAGAGGGGTATTAAAATACGAGTGTGTTTAAAAATACCGAGCAGTAGGGGAGGTTTTTATAGTATCATACGAGTGTCTTAATACCTAGTTATGTGCAGTTTCATACACTACTTTATCTACTCTCACACATTGGGATTGAACCTACAAAATAAAAGATCACAGTTAAAGATCAAGAATAAAAATGTCCCACGAAATTCAGTTCAACAAAACGTATGAAGCTTCGTACAGACAAGCGCGATGCGACAGCGCGGCGCGACACGGGCTATTGTTATACCGTGAAGTTTTCTTAGAAATTGTATTGTTCGAGTCGCGTCGCGCCGTCGCGTCGCGCTGGTCTGCACGAGCCTTTAATGGCGCCTGCACCCAGCAAATCACCGCGCATGCGCTAGAGCGGTGCTGCTGTCCATTCCTGTCGGTTGCTGTTCCATTGCAAAAATAGATGGAAACTCCTTGGTGATATTAACTTCTTGGATTTGCCCTTTAACGTAGGTAATAGAAAAAAAAATGTTTTATAACATTATTTTATTAGAGAAAAAGTGTATTTATACTTACTCGTATATTCGGTAGGTATTGTGTTTATAATGTACGTCAATATAAACTCGTTTTGAAGTTTATAATTAGAATATTACGTTATGAGAGTAGATAAAAATATTATCTAGTTAAAAAGAAAGTAGGGTACCCCCAAAATCTAGACTTTTGACAAAATATTGAAACCTAGAATATATTTTTCTAATAGCGGAGAACTAGGTAACCTAGTTTTGCGATAGGTACTCATAAGCAGTTATTTTCTAGAAATGACGGCAGCTTATAATTAGACCGCTATACAGACGTTTGAAGGACGAGTTGACGAATCTAGGTCTATTGCAGTAGGCATACGAAGTTAATCCATCCACAGATTTTCTTAACTATTCTTAGGAAAGTCTTGCAATGATTAAAATTAATGTTCTAAATCTAAAATTTTGAGTATGACAATAACGATACAAACTTTTCGCCGCTGAAAACCAGGGCTGCACCTCTGTCTCGCACAGTATTAAGCTTTGTGCAGACTAGCGCGACGCGACAGCGCGACGCGACACCGGTTATTGTTATACCGCCAAGTTTTCTTAGAAATTGTATTGTTTGAGTCGCGTCGCGCCGTCGCGTCGCGCTGGTGTGTACGAGCCTTTTTGCTAAGCGATGGTCGTTTTACGCGGATGTTCATTCGAACATTTTAAAAGAGTAACGATGCAGTTTCTTGCCCATTCTTCTCCATAGGAAAACTAACTTTTGGAAGGGTGACTAGAATCGATTCTATTATTTTGTAAATGTTGACGTTCAAAAGTGCCTTTTATGGGCCTAATTGAAATAAATTATTTAACTTTAATGTGACGCATATTTTTCCTCAACGTTTCATTTTTTTGGGTTCGTGTTTACGCTAAAAATACGTTTATTTGCGGTATGACGCAAATAATTTATTTTTTATATATATTTTTTCTCTGCGTCATATCTTACCGCAAATAAACATAGGTTTTTTTTCTTTTTTTTATATGTTGTATAGGTGATAGTTTACCGAAGTACAAGCTTGTCCACTCTGAATTGACGCGCCTCATTACCGCATTTACCCACAGAAATCCGTATTACATTTACGTATGTAGTAGTGGGGCGCGTTATTTCAGAGTGGACAAGAAAAATATGTTTTTTGTGTCTCAAACGGTTACATTTACAAATGTGAATGAAACAGCCCCAGTAAGTAATTAATAATACCTACTTGTGTTGGGGTTGCAATAACAAACATGATTTAGATTTTCATATAAGTAGTAGTCGCCATTAACCTATTATTGAGGAATGCCCGTTAT
Organism: Agrochola circellaris; assembly: GCA_914767755.1. Taxonomy (NCBI): domain Eukaryota; kingdom Metazoa; phylum Arthropoda; class Insecta; order Lepidoptera; family Noctuidae; genus Agrochola; species Agrochola circellaris. The sequence continues at coordinate 8,190,724 of OU611839.1, read as the reverse complement.
CAAATTCTATGCGTCTGTCGGTAGGTATATATATAAATCCTTTACGAACATCGAAGAGCCGTGTTAAAAATAAATTATCAGGGCTACAAAGTTTCCTTATATTTCAAACGAGTATATTTTTGGACTAATAAAACAACACGGAAACTAATGGTGTTGAAAACGTGCATAAAACCGGAGTAGGTAATTTAATCAATTATTACCAGGGTTGGCATGAAACAAACAAGTTGTTTTAAAACACGTATTTTAAACAATGTTTAAAACAGTTTGAAATAAAACAATGTTTTTTATTAAGTATTTAAAATTACAGTATAAAACAAGTTTTAAATAATTTATTGAACATTAAAAAAAAAAAACATGATTTTAAATCGCAAATGAATGGAAATAAATGAAAATTATAAAGTTTTAGGACTTGATATACCTAGCTCGAAAATAAATTAAAAAGGTTTGTATTTTATACACTTCCACGCCGGTCGAAATAAAGTTAATTCCCCGCAACACTTTTGGGGATTCCCCTTATTTGAAAATAGTCCGTTCTACCCATGTATATAGATTATAGTTTGTCGCTTGTCAAAAAGAGGTAATGCCCTGCAATAATTTTGGGGACTTATATTTACATAATTATACTTTTAGGTAGAGTTTGACATTGAAAATCGGCATTCGCAATTCTGAACGTTCAGAGTGTAGGTACTGAGTGGTTCAGTATCTGTGTTACTTACATATTATTATGTACTTTGATTAAAAAAAAGAAAAGTATGTTCACATTTAGTACTTACTAACTACTATAACTAGTATTACGTTGTTATGATTATTATGTTATTCTGATCGTTTTTTGTAAATGGTTCGGCAAATTTTAAAATAGTGAAGAAATAAATAATTTTAAGCCTGATCGATTTTTGTTGATAATATATTTGATAAATCACTCAAACAAATCAAAACAAAAAAAACCCTTGTTTAAAACAGTTTGAACTGTTTGTGTTAAATTTTTTGAAAAAAAAGCATTTTTTTTCCAACCCAATGGGGGTTGGAAAAAACATTTCAATTACACTGCAGGACATACAAAATATACTTACATAAGCACTCTTAAAATTACGCTATAAAACTTGGCGCTTTGCCACCCTAATCCAGATTAGAACTGCGTTTTTATATTATTGTAAAAAAACAGTTCTTCTTCTTTTCGTGCGATTAGTGACTAACCTGGTGCCAGAGTTTTAAAGCCGCCCATGAGACTTTGACTTGGCTTCACATGCCGTCGAGAAATATCTCTCAGGCATGCCGGTTTCCTAACCATGTTTTCCTTCACCGGTTTTGAAGCAAGCGATAACTACACAATACGCACAAGAATCCGAAAAGTTAGACGTCTTGGGTTCGAACTCAACACCTATGACAAAAAATGGTCAAAAATGGCCTCACGTTATGCCGGAACCAAACCATTAAAATAAATTAATTAAGAAAAGTGTAATTACTTAGGCTGGTTTCACAGCTACCCGTACGGACCGACCACACATCATGGGAGATTAGTACGGACGGACCGTACGGACCATCCGCGTCGCTGTAAAACAATGTTCTAGCGCCTCACGTGTGACTCCGTTCCGGGAGCCCGTGCGGATCTCCCGCACAGCAGTTAAACCAGCTTTACAAAGAACTCATCAGCTAACAAAATCCTCTCTTCTTTCAGGTGGGAACAGTGGCGGCAGAACAATTAAACAATCTAATAGAATCAGGACTTCTTCTTGAGAAGTTCCACGTAATAGGCCACTCTCTAGGAAGCCATGTTGCCGGATACACTGCGAGGGAACTCAAGACTAAGTACAACAAGATAGTAAAAAGGTACCTACCCTTTATAAAACATTTTCACATTTTTGCATCTAATTAAAAATTTGATCGACCCGGCGAGAGCAGAAACTTAAAAAAAAAATGTACATTGGTAATTGGTATTAATATAGGGTGACTGGCAATTAGTGACCGATACTTAAACACCTGACTTTACTCATCATTATGAACAACTTTTAAATATCGCACCAAACATGAAATCAAGAAAAAAAATCTGCTGTTCCATACATTTTAAAATACGATTGATGACGTATATTTAGTAGGTAACCTAATCCGCTTAACTGTTCTTAAAGAGTCATAAAAAACCCTGTAAGAAATCGACATGTGCTTTACCTCTCAACGAAGCATCCTCAGGATGACGATCGATTTGTTGAGAACCCGGACCCGACGTGTTGACACGTTAAGCGTCGAGAGCAGTGTCACCGATCTCAATTTCACGTGTATCACGTTTGAAACACATGTCGATTTCTTACACGGTTCTTTATGACTCTTTAAGAACAGATAAGCGCATTAGGTTACTAAATATTCGGTAAATATACGTAGTCTTTTGTATTTTAAAATGTATGGAACGGCAGATATTTTCGGATCGTTTTCGGACGTCGGAACTATACGTGCGTAAACGTACGACTAAGTCGCACTCAGCCTGCGTGCTCCCTTTGTACTTAGAAGGTCAGGTTCGTTCATGCGTGTTCGTACGTGTACGCACGAGTGAAATTCGTACGAAAGTGCGCACGGCCTTCGAATGTAAGAGGGAGCGAAAACAAGCTAGATTTCGCGCCTCCTCTTGTAGGTTGGTTTCTTTTGATCAATGAAACAGAAGAGTCTTCGCCATTAAATTCAATTCATTTGTTAATCCTTCTTTACCTTAACACGAAATAAACCACAATCATTTTCTTTTACATACACTAAATTAACATCAGCCTACAAACATTTCAGATTAACGGCACTCGATCCTGCTTTTCCAGCGTTCTACCCTGACGGTGTGGTGATGGAACATGTCAACGGGAAGGATGCAGAGTTCGTAGACGTCATACATACCGATGCTGGCGGCTACGGCGCGCCGGTCCGGACCGGAACGGCCGACTTCTGGCCGAATGGTGGCAAAAGCATACAACCTGGATGTCCCCGATTTGCGCCTATTCCTCTCTCCGATGATAGTAAGTACTAAGTGTTTTAACTAATCGGATTATCATAATTACCAAGTCATTTTTCATTTCACAGAATGACAGTACTCTTGATGCTGCGTCATGGGGTTTCTCTGCGATGGTTATTGTTGAGCTTGAGTGAGCTTAATAACAATATAGGTACCATCAAAGAAATTCGTGTCTAACCAGTTGCAAAACAAAATCCCGTGAACACGATGACCACATTTGTTACCGGCCCGGTGCCATAGCCGCCGAGCGCTGCAAGCAAGAATAGTCCTTACGGTGGTTAGATATGAACTTCTTCGAAGGTACCTACTGATGCTCCTTATACTGGGTAGTGGGTACAAGCTACTGACTGAATGCTTCGTTACGCTTGCTCGGACAAAACAACGTCTCTGGCGGGCACGTCTTTTTCATGCAGCATTGCGCTTACGCTTCTCAAACACCTACGCTAGTGTCACGTCCTCTTATAATTTAATTGTGCCTATGGTGGTATGGTATGGTATTCTACATATAGCTCTTTTATTAGGTCAGCTTATATAATTTTAGATATTTTTCTAAAATGTAATGATGTTCAGCCTCATCTGGTAACACTGGGAGACGAGCCCAACGTTCTCGGAAAAACGCTAAAAGGATTAATAGTAGGTAGATTTTTAACATTTATTTTAATATTGGTGTATGTCATATATAAATCTCTGCTAAATTATTGCAAAGTTAATTTAAGTCTCGGAACGGAACAGCCGAGCTATTCTGCAAAAAACTCACCGTGAAAACTAAGGTGAAGTGAGCTGTCAATAGTGTCAATATCTAGCATTAGGTGGAATGACAGCTCACTTCACGCACACTTCACCTAAGTTTTCACGGTGAGATTTTACAGAATAGACTGGCAGCTATCTAATTACGCAACACATTTTCGTAAACGATTACGACTAATCTGTTTCATTTTGACGGTTCAACAACATTCATTGCGTTATTTACGTTGTCGAGCAGATTTTTTTTCGAACTTTTGAAACAATTCAGATTCCGGTTGATCGTGTATTACGTAAATTGGTACTGGTCATTCTCATTCCCATCATTTCTCATTAGCTACGGAATCGCAAATTGACTCCATGAGTGCATTTAACCATGACCCATCCAGCAGAATATTATTATTTCTTTGTGATAATAACAACATAACACAAGTACCACTACATTTGCCTTTCAAATTGATTATTAAATAAGGCATCCCTGGGATATTTGGTAATTGTAAACAAATAACTACAATAATACTACATATAGTTACTAGCAGTAATATTTTCGATACTAAACTTACTTTTTTCTAAACATTTCCAGATTTATGCAGTCACTGGCGGTCATGGCGGTTCTTTGCAGAATCGGTGAAAAATCCTGAAGCGTTCCCAGCCTCCCCTGCTGAATCTTACCACAAATTTAGAGAAAATGCCACTCCGGAAAATGGCATGGTGTATATGGGCTTTAGCTGTGATAATACGTAAGTTGCAACATTCATTAAACATCGAAACAATATAAAATCTAATGAAAATAGACACTCTCTTTTTAAAATGGTTTCAACACATATGATGCTCACTTTTTCTTCTGGAAAATGATTTATTCGCATCAACTGACCAGTGTTCACATGAAAACAAGATTTTTAGACGGGTTGCTATGGGTTTTATTTCTTGCCTCATTTTTAATTTTCTCAAATGGTCCGTGAAAATTTTGTTTTCAGAATCTAAAATATATTATTCAACTACATTCTGAAAATCAGACAGATTCAGATTGCTATGAAACAGTTCGGTATTTTTTTTTTTGACTTATTGAAAAATGCGGTCAGGTCGGACGTAACGCGGAAATTTTCTGAAATTAGGATTTTTGAATTTCAGAATAGCAAAATCTATTGATTTTATACGGTTTTGTTCGTAAAACGCAAAAATTTTGGTCATGGGTTCTCGTACAAATAGAATTAAGTTGAATTTGAAATTCTCAATGAAAGGAGTGCGGTACCGTTTCGGTACAGAATGCTCTTACCGACCAATGAGGAAAGGGCCTTACATTGACCTTTAAATATTAAGGAAAAATAAACATTACTGACATTATAATATGATCTACATGGGTGTAAACTGGCATAAAAATCAATGTCATGTATTTAATCATAACCTCTAATAATTCCCATTTTGCGCTCCTATTAATATTATTAAACGCTCTAGTATAATGGTATAATGGTAGCGCCTCTTTTTATGAACCTCAAATAATATAAGATAGTTAATTGACTCAGACGTGACTTTGCAATAGACGACGTATATTTAGTAACCTAATCCGCTCTGTTCTTAAAGAACCCTGTAAGAAATCGACACGTATTTCACCTCTCAACGACACACTGCTCTCGACGCTTGACGTGTCAACACGCCGGGTCCGGGTTCGCAACAAGTCAATCGTGTTCCTGAGGATGCCTCGTTGAGAGATGAAACACGCGTCGATTTCTTACAGGGCTCTTTATGACTCTTTAAGAACAGTTAAGCGGATTAGGTTACTAAATAAACGTCGTCTATTATCTCAAATAATTTATATTTTAAGTCCCTAAAAATACTAAATAGACAAGTAATTATCGCTGTGCGACCTGAATTGCACTATATTGTGTCGTAACAAGAGTCGCTTTTTATTTAAATGATTTTGCGGAGTAACCCAACTATACTAATCTGTGGTAAAGGCCAGAAAGTTAAAAAGAGGCTCAATTATTTTAAAAAGTGTGCATCATTAGAAGCACAAAAAGATTTTTGGAGGTTCAATAATTTTTAAAAGTGTCTCCCTTTAAAGGTTCAATTAAATATTTCCCCAAATGAATCCACAGAAATATGATTCTGTTAAACTACTTTTTACTATACGTGTTTCTTTTGATACCTACCACTTATTGTTTGTTCTTTTTCCAGTGCCCAAGGATCGTATTACTTGACGACAAACTCCGAAACACCGTTCGGAAAAGGAATGGACGGGCTGTATCCAAAGAGCAAAAAGAATTCCATTAAGAAATAAATAAAAAGTTGTGGGAATAAATAATCTTTTAAGTACTCATATAGCGATACTCAATTTAAAGTGTCAGAATTTTTATACGGAACAAAATCTTTAATGTTAAATATAGTATGAGCAAAAACGCTCGACATAAGAGATCGTAAAAAAAATCGAGTATTGCATAACTCTTGCAGAAATCTAACATCACTCCACTTGATTTTTTCAGTGGAATTAATTATTAAGAAAAAAGAATCTATTCTACTAATAAAACATCACGGAGGCCTAAAACCTCAAAATTTTCTCGAACTTATCACATTTATCACAGTGACTTTGAAAAACACTGACACTAAAATTAATAATGTGATATTTGTCATTAATATTAAAATGTTGTAAAATGGCATTGGGTGTATTATAAGTACTTGATAAGTTTTTTTTATTTAAACTAAAAAAATTGTTTAACATTATAGTTATGATGATGGTGATTGAAACATAACGTAACGTTATGTTCTGGTCTTGATTTGTGATGTTATAACATTTTAAGATAAAGAAGGCAAGACATTCTGTCCTTATATCTACTAGTAAATTTTTACTGTAGATAATTGCTAGAATGTTGCTTGGCAAAAGAATTATTGACAATCCAAACATATGACGATTTTTATGTGAATTTTATGAATGAATATTGATCTACCTTATGCTGGTAGAAATAGAATTGTATTTAATAATTATATTTTTTCTCTTCATTTTAGGGTAGTTTACTGTCAGACATAATATTTTAAGGAGGTAAAAGAGTGATTTGTTTTTACTAAGATTGGTTTTATGCTTCCCTAAATAATATGAATCAATTTTTATTGAATGATTATCTCACGACGCCGGCGCGGGCGGCACCTTAAAGAACACAATTATTCCTAATGTGTAACTTTTATAAATAAAAATAAACAAATGTAGTACAATTAAATCACATGGAGTAAGTTTTAATTAAATAAAAATAGTTCTAATTCACTAAATTAACAAATATAAAACATTATTCAAGTTATACAAAAATGGTGGGAAAACTTTTATTTTTGCACTTAGGTACCTACTGCTTGACTCTGATTTTCATTATAAACAAGAAACACTTAATTTCCTTAAAGCCTAAGTACTTAAACAACAATGATGTCAAATACGCTTGTTATTATTATTTATATAAATAACCTATTTGATAAAAACAATTTAATAAATAATAATTTAATTTAATTCACAAATGAAAACTTGTTCTTCACAAGTTAACTCATACATTATTATTTGTTATATGTATTTGGATTCGAAACGCATGCAAAACAATTATTAGTACAATAGAAACTGCTAATGATAATATTTATTTATTATATATACAGCGTATATCAAAAAGGTGTGGTCATATTTAAGGGTGCAGTACAGACCATCAAACTAAACAACACTTCTTCATGGGACGAAAATATTGATCGCGAAAAAAACATTTGGGTCGAGTGGGTATTGAAGTTTTGCATGGAAAATCTGATTATTTTCACGCGATTACGTTGGTCCCATGGCGAAAGTTTCACATTACTGATACGTACTGTATATGAAATATAACCATAATAATTATACAAATTTTGTTAATGATATTTTTCACTATTTTGTCTTTAATAAGGATAGAAGTCGACAATTTCTTTAATAGCAGCAATTAATAAAAGTGTAGTGAATAGGCTGCATAGATGATATTATAATATTATACATTATCTTATTATTGATTGATAAAAAATATGAAGAGCCTAAGAAATAATAACACATTCAGTGTTAAATGTAGCAACGCACAAAACCTACTAGGTAAGAAGATTGCATCGAATAGAACTTTATAAAAGTTATAATATTATAATATAACATCACAAAATCATTAGTTTTAGTAATTTATTAGTGTTCAATCGGTACTTAAGGAAACAACTACTATTTTCATTTTATTGCAGGACATTGTAAAATATTTTAATATTTTGTTGTTAATTTGAAGTAATGTCTGTTCCCAATAATAAATAAGAAAAAAATCGGAAGCAGTGTTTTTACTAAATTCCCCTTATATTTAAGAAAATAATCGAATATTTAATTATGAATTATAATTAATATTATTGCAACTTAACGAAATATGTAAAATTATATTCATTGATTTATTTGTGTGAATATAAAAGATAAAGTATTCTAACACAGATCTACAAAATTATCTTACAAATAATGAAAGTTTATCTATACGTCTATGTATTAGATATGGTGTGAATGGACAAAATCGTCCAATCAGAGTCCTTTATACCTTCCTCCTTTCCTTCTTTTCTACATTAATTGCATTGCTTTGCCATTTGAGTCTATGCTTTCCAATTTTAATTATTGTATACACAGTACTGGTGTCACTCCAGTCATCACTCTTCAAGGTATTCTCCTCCGTTGAAACATCTTCATCATCAACATCCGCTTCCATCTTTTTGGGACCTTTTTTGGTCGTATTAAATCGTTTCATGTAATTGTCAAGACTTCCTTTCGCGTCTTTAACAACTAAATATATAATGTAAGCTAATGTGCCGTAAACTAAAAATCTGAAAAGATAACACAATTTACTTATTACATTTAGTGTGTATTAGAAATGAGTGGTCATATTTAAGGGTGTGGTACGGACCAAAATTATCAGCTGTCCCATAAATGTGGCTTGAGTAGGTGTTGAAGTTTTGTATGGGACAGGTGATAATTTAGCAGTAGTTCAGTTTGATGGTCTGTACCACAACACTTGTATAATTTTTTGAAGTAGCAAGGAAATTGCTGGGCCCCGAAATCCCTGATTCGCTCACTTAAAATGCGATATGTTATCTGTCTGAAAAACTGAAAGTTCTGTACCCATCTCACCGTGAAAACTTAGGTGAAGTGAGCGTGGAGTGAGCTGTCATTCCACAGGGACTGACACTATTGACAGCTCACTTCGCCCTAGATTTCACGGTGAGATGTTTACAGAATAGCATGGCAGATTTATCATAATTTCTCTCTTCATTTTATTGGATTTAACACTAACAATAAACTAAGACCACTGAAGGGACGAGACCAGTTAAAAAAAATTAAAACATAATATTGTTTCAGCTCACCCGCACCCCATTCCGCTTGCCGTTCCGTCCAACTGTGCAACTGTATTGTTGTCTAATTCTTTAGCACGAACATAACAAAGACTATGACTAGAACCCTCGTTCATAAGGCTAAGTTTACACCATCCGACATAGCACTGCGATTTAAGGCTGGGTGTTCCCGTTTTTGCCAGTTTTGTTTTTGTAAAATTATGACATCTACAATCTGAAATAAGTATATATTTTAGATACATTCTTTCTCCTTACCATGTACCCGTTCAATGCATGATACAATTAAATTTTCTCAATAGAAAAAAATACCGAACTAATTTGGATTTGCTGTTTTTTTACAACTCAAATGTCATTTTAAACATGGACTAACACTCCTTTTTAGGGTTCCGTAGTAAACAAGGAACCCTTATAGTTTCGCCATGTCCGTCTGTCTGTGTGTCTGTCCGTCCGCGGGTTAGCTCAGAGTCGGTTAGTACTAGAAAGCTGTAATTTGCCTTGGGTATACATATTAATCACGCCGACAAAGTGGTAAATAAAAGAAAGAAAAAAAAATTTTTTTTGGTTGCGTCCCCTACATTTAAAGTGGGGATGTTTTTTTCTCATGCCATGGTGTGGGGTATCGTTAGAAAGGTCGTTCAAAAATATTGTGTTTCCCATAAAACATTTTTGGATATAGGGATCCGTTTGCGAAATATTAAAAAATGGCCTTCATGTAGTACCTACTAGGATACGTCTAGCGGCAAATGGTAAAATCCATTTTGCTGACAAAAGAAATTATCATCTTTACCTGCTCAGTCCAACTTTCCAGTCTAACCAACAAAATACAGACAAAATAACGCAACGACATGGTTGCCTTGCGACGGTAGGAGTGTTGGCAGAATTACCTGGCGGGTAAGACATAAATGAGAACTCCACAGACCTTGATAGCGTGGCACAAAAGGTGGTGAGGGAATTCAATTCCTCGGTTGGTAATAAGGGTCAAGTTTGTAAGGAACAAAATCGCAGGAAGCTGCTTGAACAAAAAAAGCAAAATCTATGAACATAGCCTTACCTACAGTTATAATAAACAAACAGACATTGTATCTTAGCTACTGCGGCATCTGTATTTATTTTACTTTCATATACATACCTAAATTAAAGCCCATTCACATATTAACGGTATATATCGCTGTCGCGCTCGGCAGCGGTACTGGGGGCCTACTCCTTAAGAGGCTTACAACAGCTAAAGCGCGGTCACTGTCGGACTGCATAGAAATGAAAGAGAAGCGCGATGACACGACGCAGGTAATTTATTGCAAAATATGAAGCAGTTAGCGATTTACAAAAAATCTATTGATTGGACTGGAAAATTAAAACACTATTATGCTAATATGTAGCTTGTCGAATAATCTGACAAAAAATCAGAATGATTGCATATAAATTAATATGATTTTTAATCGTTAAAAGAAATTTTTAGAGGTATCTTCATGATTTTTTTCTATCGTATCAAATTAGTTGTATTATGTTTTCAACACACTATCATACTAGCATATATCCTGAAGAATATCGTATATTTTTCTGATTTTGTTTACTGCGGTGGATCATATTCTTTTAGGCATTATAAAACTTGCGTTTAGGCACGTTTAGGCACGTTTAGGTCCTGTAGTCCCCTTAAGCTGAATCCGTAGTTTCGGCCGTCGTTACGGGTGCTTTGTTCTCCGTCTCACTTACGGAGATACCGTAGGGAGTAGGCCCCCTGGTCCGCCTTCTGGTTAGTCACTTTGGACCAGTATCACTTCTGAGTGCGACTGCGATATCGCTTATATCTAAATAGGCCTTTAGTATTTCACTGATTGTTCGATAGATTGATGAATATGGTTCCTTTTGGATTTAAAAAACTTTCATCATACGAAAACTTATTAAATCATTCCAGCCTATTATTGTCCTACTGCATGGCTTAAGACCTGTCGGTCGGTTCTGTAAAAAGATCAACGTGAAACTGGGGTGAAGTGAGCTGTCACTGTCACAAATCGACCGGCAGGGTGCTAGGGATTAACACTTTTGACAGCTCACTTCACGCTCACTTCACCTAAGTTTCACGGTGATATTTTTACAGAATCGATCGGCTGTTCTCATACAGAGGCGTTTAATCACCAGCTTTGCTTTTTCTCCCGGTAGTGATAGGTAAGTTATATTGAGATAATTTACGACTTCCACGTAAGTGAAGCCGTCACTTACGTGGAAGTCGTAAATTATCTCAGCAAAAGATAGTAAAAAATCATATAAATTTTTCTATAAGTCGTTTCATACAACGTGTTCCTTTTGCTATGCCATAACTTTTGGGTATTAATGAGACCATGTCAAAGAATCAATATTTTTTTTCGTTTTCATTTTTCATACCAAATAATTCGACAAAGTCACTATTATTTATGTAAAACACCTTTACGTGAAATATGACCAAGTCGCATTTTCTTGACTTTAAATATGAATGATTGGTTTGAATGTAAATGATTTATTCGTACTTATCAATGAAACGTCTAGTGTTATGTTATCTTCGAATCTATGTATTTTAGAAACACTTGTTCTAGGACTTTTTGTATTAGTTTTACTTATAGCATATAAACCTTAGAGTTATCGGACATCAAAATAAACACGTAGTATAGTCCTCTTCACTTTTCTTTTCTTTCGTGAATTCTCTGATGACTAGCGAAACCGGTCTTAAAACCCGGTCACACCGAAGAAGAAACAACAACGTGAAACTAAGGTGAAGTGAGCTGTCACTGTCACAAATCGACCGGCAGGATGCCAGGGATTAACACTATTGACAGCTCACTTCACGCTCACTTCACCCAAGTTTCACGGTGATATTTTTACAGAATCGAGCGGCTGATCAGCATCGTTGCATGTGTAGGTATACGAAGGCTTTTTTTGACTTTTGCGTATTGGCGCTTCTTGTCTAGATCTTCAAGACGAATTGTTTAAGAATTAATATTTTTTATTATTCCAAAGAAAGACAGAGTAACAGATTATTTTTCCACCAGTTATTGATAAGCAGAAACTATGCAATATAATACAGTACTTAACTTAAGTGGAAAAGATCACCTATTACCGGTACTAGTTAAAAAAAATCTGTATCTCAGGAGACAGGCCTTCCGTTTAAAATGAATGAGCGAATTGACAATGTATGTAAGCCAATGCTTGTTGGAAAAAAAACTAATAGATAATAAAAGGATACATGACAAAGTAGGAGCAAGTGGGTAATTAAAAGAAAGGTGTGTAGATGTGCATGTGGTGTGAGTAAGTTGGTGTAGTGTGTGTGTGTGTGTAGTGTGTTTCAAAGCATTCAGTTGCTTTGTGGATAGAAGGCCTTTCTCGGTTTCGAACAAGCTTTTACCACCGTTCAACGGGAATTTTCAAATATTAAAGCTAAGGTCTAATTATAACCTTGTTTCCAATTGATGTTATTTCCACTTAAACAAACATCAACTTTATATATGTGTAAATAAAGTTGATTTTAGATAGACTAGTACTGTTGAAAAAGTCATGAAAAAATATGAAGTTGTAGCGCAAACTGAACCTTATGTGTAGACATTATGGTTGTTTTTCCTAAAACTCGTGTTTGTTTACATATTTGGCAAATACATTACGAACGCAGATTATATAATTGGCACAAAAATTAACAGCTTAGTTCGCTTATTACCTGCAGGTTAGATATGCTTCAATTGTAGTGTAATCATGGTCATCATAATAGTGTTCTAGGGTGAATGTCTGTACGCCCTCCAGCAATTTATCGGGATTAATTTATTGGTTAATACGTGCTTTCACTTCATTTTAAAATAAAACTATTCCATACATTAATGAACTGATGATGTCAAGACTGAAAAAAAAAAACTTTGAGGGGTGCACTAAGATAGCCCGCGAAAATCAAATTTTCTTACGTTTTTGCAATTTGCAGATCAGTGTCAGGCTGTATTCAAATATGATTCGCGACCGTAACAAATATGGCTTTACAGAATTAAAATAATTAGAATTAAAAATTAGCCTTATGTTAGAATAATCCTAAAATGTCATGATTTCATGAAATAGTCTTTCAATAGGATTATTTGAACTTAAAGAGTTGTATTGATGATTATAATTATATTATTGATACGGCCGCGAATCATATTTAGATCAAGTCACAACCTGATACTGACCTGCAAAGTGCAAAAAACGTAAGAAAATATGAATTTCACGAGCTACCCTGACACTTTCGCCTAAACAATACTAGATTTTACAAACTTTAAAGTCCACACACGTTGATCAAAACAAAAAAAAAAAAATTTTTTATTAAATTTTTCAATGTTGTGTAGCAACACAACATTGAAAAATTTAAATAAAAAAATTTAATTGACGTGGAGCACGCGCCAATGTCACGCCGCGAGGCTTAATAAATGTGACGTCTTATTTTTCACGCTCAGTACGCGTAGCATGACAATCATGGAAACGGGTCAACGGAAGAATAGACAACATGACAGATTGAGATTGTTTTTCTGTCATTTTGTCTATTCTTCCGTCGACAAAACCCGTTTCTATTGTGTTCATGCTAAGCGTGCAGATCGGATAACTTATTTATAATTTTAACAACACTCCTACCGTTTTTAGGTAATCATTTTGTCAGTGAGACTGGAAGCCTGGAAGATGATGAATAATTTTGTCTGCAAAATGGATTTCACACTTTGCCGCCAGACGTAGCATTACTTGGATTCATGAATTGGTCAACACGTGCTATTATTTCCTTGCAAAATAAAACTACCCCATAAACGAATGAACTGAAGAGGATTACGCTGTAAGAAAAATAATTAGGTACATAGTATTAAATTCTAAACAATACTCGATTTTGCAAAAATCTCATAGTAAAACTTCGAGAGTTAGTAAAATCGAGTTTTTATTTCAAAATTATGGTTCTTAAAAAACACACTTGATAAATAATAATAAAAAAAAAATACAATAATTGTGAGGTAAAAAATTGACAATCAGAACAAACGCTATGATGACTTATAGGAAATTAATTTACAAAATGTACACAAATGGATTTATAGGAAACGAAACCATTATAACGTGGGATTTAAACATAATATTTTTGACATGTGACACACTATGTACACTTCTGACTCACCCCTTAGGCGTGATATCATGCTTAGTTATGAAACAACCATAGCAATCACCATCAAATACCTACCTAGTAGGCAATACCTACTAGGTTATACCTACCAAGTATTGGGACACGAAACTATTTAATTTATTTCCTCTATTTCACTATTTACATATAAATTATATTTGTAAATATTAGAATAAAAAATATAAAAAAACATTTAAAAAAAAAAAATGCCCACCGGTATCGTGAACAAACTGTGGCTAAGTATTTACAACCGCACAGGTTTATTACAGGTTAAGCTACGCTTGCCGCGGTTGGTCCGTGGATGGGTGACCATCTTTACATACCGAAACCCCTCTGTGCCTCGGAAGCTCTAAAGAGAGGAACCTCCTAACAATGCGAGCCATGTCCAGGAGTAACGCTTTCTGAATGAAGCCCTTAATACAGCTGACCAACGAGAGCCTCCTTAGGTGTTTGTCGAGGCTCTTGACAATGAAATCATTGGCTGAAACGACTATCGGCACAATTATCACTGAGTCTACATCCCACATGCCGACAACCTCGCGAGCCAAGTCAAAATACTTGATTTATTTAACTTATTTTTTTTTTCTTATACACAACGGGGAATCTCACCTGATGGTAAATGATGATCAGGCCGAAAGTGGAAGCGAGCTTCACCCGGAATCCTTAACAACAGAGGAACTGGCTATCTTATCTCTAACTGCCAAAACACAACAGTGTAATATTGTTGTTTTGCCGACAGACAGATAAGATGGTGGTAACTAGCCAGACGGACTTAGAACAAGCCGTTTCACCAACCAAACCAAACAGAAAATGTTACCCCCACTGGGAATCGAGCCTGGGACCCCTGGGTCTGTGACAGGTGGTCTAACCAGTAACCATAGAAGCGGTTGAAACTATTATTAAATTAATATCACGTAAAATATACTTTACCCAAAACATCCCATAGTCTGCAAATATTGAATGTAACAATATCACACATAGTAAGATATTGATCCCATAAATGATTTAAGAATAAAATAGAATCTAATTTTCACGCTCACGTTATAACTAGTTCCTTCGATAGCAAATAAATGACTAAACTGAATTACATGATGTTACGAATTAAAAACTAAGGCCATTGTTTTCAAAACCCGCGTCATACGTGAGTCACACATTGTTTTGTATAAAAAATTTCGTAAGCTAAGCGTAAACAAATGTGTAAACAATAAATTACTGTTATAGGTTCCTAAGATTCTTGGGTCAGTGACAGCTCGGCCCGCGTCAACTTAACCCGAATAATAAATTCCCCATGACGGTGATTTGTACAGTCAGGCAGAAAACCGATCTTTTAAAATAAATAATTACGCATGTAATTTTGTTTTCCGAAGGTTTTGGTTTTCATTGTACATACAAAGCAGGAAAATATAATCTACAACGCTTATTTCAATTATGATACCTATGTAAGTAGCAGGAGTTCATATTTTTTTTAATTATCTGGATTAAAAAATTTTTAGAGGTATCTTAATTTTTTTTTTCTATCGTATCAAATTAGTTGTATTATGTTTTCAACACACTATCATACTAGCATATATCCTGAAGAATATCATATATTTTTCTGATTTTGTTTACTGCAGTGGATCATATTCTTTTATGCATTATAAAACTTGCGTTTAGGCACGTTTAGGTCCTGTAGTCCCCTTAACGCGATTATTATCAACCAGCGTTTATAACCCTTGGTAACATATATCCTCTCAGCAAATTCGGAACTATACTGATTCTACACGTACCAACCCTAGACAGGAATGATGCAGTGCTCTGAATGGCTTTGAACGCGTCCAGCCTCAACTCCGCAAACAATACAATAATATAATAAACATAAAATTAATATACATATTTAAAATTTTCACTATCCACGCCCTTGACTTTTGCTAAATAATAGTATATGTACCCTGCACCTAGAAAAGCTAAAACTCTGAAAAATAAATTATTCATCATTAAATACACAGAAATTTAAAAAAAATATATCACGTCTGCGATGGAGTAGGCAGAGCTACTACCTACCCCCAAAGGTACATCTCACGATTTTTTAAGTCCCTCTACTAAAAAGTTTGACTTTCTTTGAGTTATTTTTTTCGTTTATTCGCTGATGGCGATATGAATGCTGCCGAACAACAGT
Source organism: Agrochola circellaris (assembly GCA_914767755.1). Lineage (NCBI taxonomy): Eukaryota > Metazoa > Arthropoda > Insecta > Lepidoptera > Noctuidae > Agrochola > Agrochola circellaris. The sequence goes on along the minus strand of OU611839.1, from coordinate 8,174,353 downwards.
AACTCGAACCTAACTAAAAGACAACTCACAGGAAGAAATTGAATAGGTTTTCCACCAAGGGCTATTAATATAATGAACAAAGCAAATAAACATGTATTGTTAAATTCCATAATGACTGCACCAGGACAGATGGGCCAGGATCATCATCATAGGGAAATTTTGTAAATTAATTATTAAATACTACTCGCACAACCAAGGCACACTCTGAATTGGAAATTTATTAATTTTACAAATTCAACGATATTTAATTTAATTTAATTTTTAATTTGTTAACCAAATATTTAATTTTGATTTGATTGCTTTATTATTAATTAGCTACCCTATTACCAATTTATGTGATATTTTTATTTTAACTTAAGCACTTTTTATTGTTTTGTTTTTACATTAATTTAATTTGAATTTTTATTGATGTTATATTGCTAGACTAGACTAGATTAGCTTAGCTTAATTGGAAAAAAAAATAATTAAAATTAAATATATAGTGCATGTGGTGTTAGCCTGTAAATAATTGTTGCACTTATAAATGTATATCGTGTACTTTTAAATGAAATGTTATGTGTAAACAGTTGTAGGCCAACCTATTAATAAATAAATAAATAAATAAAAAATCACATGCATGCTAACCGAAATTGGTCTCATTATCGGGAAAATAAAGTACAAATATTTTTTTACGAAAATCATTTATTTCTCATTCATCATCATCATTTTCAAGTTGTACAGTGCATATATGAATGAATGAATTGAATGAAATGCACTGATCCCAGCATGGTTTAACCAGACTCGATAAATCGAATGAACCCCAAGATTTGCACTAGCCTATGAAGCCTCATGTTTCATGGAACTACATAGGCCATTGCAAATCAAGCAGTAGACCGGGGAGCGCGGGTAATGGTAAGGAATACGTGCCCTTAGGATAAGGAAGGATTTGAGAGCCATACCGGATATGCATCCTAGAGTAAGCATTGGAATAGTGGAGAGACGGGTGTTAATTATCTATGGATGGGCATCTTTTGCGACGTCGTCGTTATGTTGGTTCGATTCGATCTTCACCGGTGAATTTTGACGGGGTTACGCTGCTTTCTCGACTATTTTCTATGACACTACTATGCTGTGTTACACGTTGCTGTTTCCATTGTCTTCGTCTGGCTACTATCCGTTTCAGGTTTCTTATAACTCTCGCTAGCCTTCTTAATCTTGTCGCGGTCTTAAGCAGTCTTCAACTTCACAAATATTTAGGTACTTAAATAAACTCAAACATTTCTTTACACAATTATCTTTACCACCCAAATAAACACAAAACTAGGCTACTTATTAAATAATAAAACTATATTTTATCTTCTACATTGTTTATGAGAACACATATTTTCTTTATTTACACAATACTTTTTTTTTTTTTTTATATATTTTAATATGAAACCGTAACCTTCGTGCGTTACGACCAGCAACCTAACTGCTCAACACACGTTTCATCAATCGTTTATTTATTTACGTTTATTTTCTCTACACAAGTTATGTACTTAATGCTAGTATTTGACAATAGTGCACGAACAAGGAGCTAACTTTGTGAGAGTGGCGCCTGAAGTAGGTTTAAATAAAAACCTGTATTACAGGTTTCCAGGGCCCTCCCGCGGCTAAATGCCTGTGATTTGGACCATAATTACAATATAAACTTGAATACAGTTGAATAAAAAATAAAAAATAAATTAAAATTAAAATACAAAAAAATATATAAAAATACAAAAAGAGTTTGTGGAAATACCAGAGTGTGTGTGAGTAACTAGAGAAAGTGTAAAAAGATATGTGAGAAGTTGCTTGAGTAAGTGCGGTGCGAGTATGGATAACGGTATGTATGTACAAGCAGCAGTGGGGGTGAATAGCAGTAGAGATAATCTATCTGAGGGGGATCAGCCAATTCTCCGTTCCCTGATAGTCTAGTGTTTTCAAATATGTAGTCACTGCATTTTTACATTATGTTTAGTTTGAGGATATATATTAAGGATGTTATTTAGCTTATTGTACAGATATGGGCCAAGAAAGAAGAAGTTCTGTAGTTTCTACCTACTCCCATAAGAAGGAGGCGTGAGTTTATGTTTATTTATTTATTGAATGGCACTTCAACGACTTACTCACTAAAATACAAACAAAAATAACATTACAGTTTTAGGTATTGTGAATTCGTCAATTACCTACAGAAGTGCACAGCACTAGCAAAGAATATAAGAGGGTTTATTCTAAAAGTGGGTAAAGTGAAAAAAAAAAATAAAAGAAAATAATGAATTACAATACAATACTGAATTTGATGTTCTAACCGTTTTAGGTGCAAAAACATTTGGGTCCGTGGCTTAGGCCCCCAGTGGTCGAGGCACCTGTGGCCGACGCCCCCGATTCGACTTTTCACTTTTTCACTTTGTACAGTTAATGAGAAAAGTGTTTCACCATAATAATAAAGTATTTTTCCTTGCTAAACAAAAGTTATCAATCAAATAGTAGAGACAATAGATCGCCAGTTAATCTTATACACCTTTTTCCCCATTAAAAGTATATTTATTATGTACAAACATACAAAAAATCAAAAAGACTTAACATAAAATTTTTGTGAATTTTGTTTATATTTGTTTAAGTTGATTATTTTTATGCTTAAAAAATTTCAAAAAATTTCACATATAAAATTTTTGTTACTCTACGAGTACGTTTGTTTTTTAAGCCTGATTATTTTGTTATGTTATTGCTATTGGAACTGACTGTTATAATTAGGTAAAATTATTCTCATTTGTTTAAGATTTCACAGTTGATTATGTTTAATTATTATTGTTATAAAGATAAAAATAACATTTCACTATGTAAAAAGTTAGTTGCTCTGCAGTAATGTTTAGGACTGATTATTTAAAATCACTATCTTATTTAATTACATTTAAGACTGATTATTATAATTAAGTTAAATGATTCTCTTGATTATAAGTGATGAAAACTGTGATTTATATACATTTTTTTTTACTAGATTTCTTATTGAGATAAATAAATAAATAATGAAAAATAACTAAGATATTCATCAAACATCCAATATAAAAGCATTTCTATGTTATAAATATAATTATGATTTAATATAAGTATAAACTTATACTTACAATCAATATACATTTATTATTTTTGTAAAATATGTTTGTGTCTGACAGTACATTTGATCAAAAATTGCTTTGAATAAATTAATCGAATTGGGGGTGTCGGCCACAGGTGCCTCGACCACTGGGGGCCTAAGCCACGGACCCAAACATTTGGAAAGTTTCCAAATACTTTTTTACATCTAAAACTAATTATATTCGCTGTTACGATATTAATTATTGCATTTCATAATCAATACTTTAGTTCACTAGTTAGCCACAATTCAAATTTCCATACAGTAATACTACCAAATTAATCAAAACAGATAAATATTTGACAGCAATTTGCGACGTTGCCAACTTTTAGGATAAGCGCTCTTAATATGATTAAGGAATGTGTAAGATACCGTTGTTGAATTACAAATAAGTTATAAAATAAATTAACTGAAAATGAGCTATACCTATTCACAAATGTATTGGGAAATTTATATTTAAAGAAATCACAAAAAAAAGACAAAAAAATAAATAATGCTAAAACATTTATGTGTGTTTTAAAAATAACTACTAAACATTTTAAATACTTACCACAAGTAGCGGCCCACCGGACTTGGGAACAGGGTCCATTTTATTTAATTTTTTTTTTGTTTTTTTTTGAGGGTGGCAAATTATCAAATAACTTCTCCCGCTCTGGGCGGAGCGGGAGGGCGTGTCAGACTTTTACTGACTAAAACCCGGGTGGGTTTTAGTCAGTAAAAGTCTGACACGCCCTTGAGCGTGCTTGTTCCTTCCGTTGCCTGTGTGCCGGGGACGCGATATAAAAAAATAAAAAAAGGGTCCATTTTTATCAACCGATTAACGTGCTGTACATTAGCTTAATAAAAAAATATAGCTTTATAAAATAAGTAACTACTTAAACACTTGGAGTAGTTGTGGTTTCATTCAAAATCCAATTTGACAATAATTCTTCAAATGTCCTCTGTTCTGTAAACTCTGTTTCCACTGAGCGTGTACATCTAAACAATCTCTTTATACACCAATATACACTATACATCATACCTCCCACAAATAAAATTCTGCAAAAGAATTATCCATTATAAAATGTAGGTACAGAAATTGAAAGATATATGTCACTAATATTCCTTACAAAAGAAGATAGATACCTACGCAAACGGCATTTCGCGATTTTTTTTATCCCACTATAAAACAGTAGAACGTTTCCCTTATTTTCTTCCATTCACAGATAAATCATGAAGAATTGAACACTGGTTATAAAATCTCTTTTTAACAACATAATAATATATTTTAACCTGGTTGCTGTTGGCGCGCCACGCCACCGTATGACACTGTCCCTTAACCCAGATAGACATCCGAAGAATTGAAATAAACATTACAACCGGAGTCATCACGGTATAGAACAAAGCAGAGAAAATGCATTGATTATATTAACTAGCTGTGCCCGCGGCTTCGCTTACGTGACTTGTATTCTATTGGCATTAGAAGTAAATCGGAACGTGAAGACAGTATATTCGTTAAACGTAGTACATCTTTGGTTTCAGTAAATGAACGAAAGAAAATAATTATAATTCACGATCAGTCCTGGTTCCCAACAGTAGAAAACTTTCAATTGAAGAACAAAGGTGAAACTATGCAAAAATACACGTTATCTAATGAAAAAAAATGTAATCGCTCGAATTGAATGTACTTAATTAAGTTACACAGTTAAACCGTGCTTAGGTAATCTTCGTGTTTCTGAATTAGCACGAATGTTGCGCCAGTGTAACCTCCCACTACCCCCCACTGAAGCAAACCTTCTAAAGCCTGCACTACACTACTCGCAAAGTTGATCAAAGTTAAGCAAATACGAGAGTATAGAATGGCACTTTGGTTCGCTTCGTGCAACCTCTGCTCGCCTCGGGCGAGTTCCAATCGTTATCAGTTTTTGCGCCCGAGTCAAAGGACTCGAAGCATCCTGTAGTTCTGCACACGAGTGTGTAGTCACGTACTTCGTAGAAGCAACTTCGCGAGTAGTGTAGTAGCTTCTCCTTCTTCTACGTCGCTCTGGACGCACCTCGTCATCTGTCACTCAAAATATTTTTTGAAATCGCATTGCGTTGTAAATCTATAATTTTCTATTCATGGTCATACATAACCCTTCTTTTTTGGCTTAGCCGCAGTCGGGTAAAAATAGGCAAGTAATTTCATGGTGTTAACAGTAGTGCTATTCTGTAAAAATCTCACCGTGAAAACTTAGGTGAAATGAGCTGTCAATAGTGTCAATCTCTAACATCAGCCGGTCGATTCTGTGACAGTGACAGCTCACTTCACCTAAGTTTCAGGGTGATATTTCAGAACAGAATCGACCTACAGCTCTACAACGTGTTCCTTGTGAAATCCCATAACTCTAGGGTATTAATGAGACCATGTCAAAGAATCAACTGGCTTATAAATTATTTTTCTCTCTTAACTTTTTTTTTTTTTTCTTTTGTTTTCGTTTTAATTTTTCATTCACAATAATTCGACAAAGTTATGATTACGTATTTATGAAAAACGCCCTTACGTGAAATATGTCGTAACCGTCGCATTTTCTTAGCTTTAAACTCACTCATACTTATCAAAGTACACATCGAGAGTCTACTGTTATGTTATCTTCGAAACATTAAATTTTTCGAACACTTGTTCTAGGACTTTTTGTATTTTTACTTATAGCTGTTATGGGACATCCATAGGAACGCGTTGGATATCATCATCACGCGTTCGTATTTCCGAAGGTAAACGATGATTGCCGAAGCGCGACTAGCTTACATAGGTATAGTATTATATATATAGGTTTAATAGGTATATGTATATCCTTATATTTAATAGTATATTATGCAATTAGTGAATAAAAGACGGATTTAAAGCGAGGGCCATAAATGAATCACGAGCAAGTGAAGGATTCTAACGACTGAAGTCACGACCGTAGGGAGTGATTCATGACGATTGAATCACGAGCGAAGCGAGTGATTCAAGTGTTAGAATCCTGAGCGACGCGAGTAATTCATGGCCCTCGATATAAATCCGTTTTATTCAAGAGTTGCATACTATACTTTATACCATGACTACGAGAAAAATAAAGATTTAAGCGTAAATAGACATTTAATGAAGAAAAAAGGAAGGTTGAATTAATTAAAATGCACATTAAAATTGGAACAATTACTAAAATTAAAAGTAATTTTCTTATTATTAAAAATAATCAACTTGTGAAGCGATATTTATTTCCAATGTATCGAGTATGTTTTCGCAAGGAGGTTGTATAGCATTGAGATGGAGGTCGCATATATAGATGTGTTCTAAATTCAAACACCAAAACAGTGATTAAAAGTCCTTTTTATTCAGTGAAAACAGTGAATAAAATAAGCTTTTTAGAGGGGGAATGGTATAAATATATTTTTTATTTATTTATTTAACGGTTTATGTACACACATATAAACAGACAAGAAAAAAAGGAACAGAAAAATACGTACAAAGGTGATGCTTATTTCTAAAGAAATCTCTTCCAGCATACCTGTGATAGGAAAGTAGTTAAAGAGATGTAGACAACGTGTGTAAGAGTAGAAGAGAAAATAAAATACATAAAATAAAAACACCTAATTATTCACTAATTTAACTATAATATTAACTATAAACATAGATTATGAGAATAAACTTACATACATATTACTAAAATAAATATCACTAAAATATATATACTTAATTATAATGTACTTAGTATAAAATAATAAATACAAAAAAAAAAAAAAATGCAACTATGACGAAGTGGAAAGATAGTGTTCTTTCACTCTTCTTTTAAAAACTGCAACAGTTTGGCAGTCCCTAATTTCAGGCGGAAGTGAATTCCACAATCGAACCGCGTGCACGCTAAAGGAGTAGGAGTAGAAGTCGGTTGAGTGGGGAGGGGGTGGTTTTTTCTATTTATTCACTGTTTATCTCTGCATCACCCAAAGGTTGACTGGTAGAAAATGCCTATGGCATTAAGTCCGCCTTTGTACAGTATTTTTTACTTGTGCATGAAGTTTTAATAAATAAAAATAAATAAATAAAAAAATACATAAATATGAATAAATTAAATGTTAAATTTAAACAAATTTAAATGTAAAAAACACCTATTTGAGTTTAGTGTATAATTAAGTGTATGATCCTATGTTCAACCATGGCCGTCTGTGGTCAGAGGATTTTGATGAGTGGCCTGTTCCTGCCCTACACAAACTAAGTAAGCTTGGTATCAACTGCCTCTAGGGGTCAGCAACAGGTAGGCATGCACATTATTAATCAATTGAAGATTATAATATTCACTTTTAGTTTATTTGTATTTTATTTTTCACGAACTGTGTCCAAATAAACGTCATCTTTCTTTCTTTTATTTTCACATTATGATAGTAATAAAGTCCTTATTGTTTCGTAAATGTATTCTGTACATATACCTTTTAACACTGTCATTTGGAAACATTGTTTGTAAAACCATTTACTTTTAAAAGAGTAACCGTGGAGTTTCTTGCCGGCTCTTCTCCATAGGAAACGACCAATTGGAACCGTGCACCTAGCTTCTGACGTTTCATAAGTGCCCTTGTAGGTTTATGTGAAATAAAATATTTTTTTGGAACTTATAATCTAAACAGCAGCAGCTGTTCAAGTCGTTTTGTGAACGTGGTTTTATTTTAAAGATCAATGATGTGTCATCTGCAAATAACACCATCTGCGGTTGATTTTGAAGTAATTGGGGTAAATCATTTTTATAAACTAAAATGGGGAATGGACCCAATATCGAACCTTGAGCAACGTCCATTGCGATTTCAGACCTCAATAAGTTTACGCCGTTTACTTGAACTTGAACTTTTCTATCTTTCAGGTATGATCTTAGTAAATCAAGAGCTGTATTTCTAATCCCATAGTGCTACAGTTTCAGCAGAAGTGTCTCATGGTCTACGCAATCGAACACCTTCGAGATGTCGCAAAAGATTCCAATGGCATCTTGTGGTTCTTCCCAGGCGTTAAAAATGTTCTTTATGAAGGTGACGCCGTTGTCAGTGGTACATGGCCGTTCATGAGATACAGCTCGCTGATAGACAGACGGACAGCAGAGGAGTTATATGGTTCTATTTGGCACCCTTTGGGTATGAAACCCTAAAAACATATATTAAATGTTATGTTCAAGTACGTAGCACAATAATTTCTGTTTCCGTTAATTTGTAGGTTATTTAGAATTCAATGAAACATTGGTGCTAATAGATATTGGACTCAATATTAGGACAGACTCGGGAAAATAAAGCACAAATATTTTTTTATGAAGATAGGTAATTATTTCTTCATGACCTTCAAGTCTTATAGTACTTATAAGCTACATTAGTAACAATAGTACCTAAAATCATTAAGATTAATATGAATATAAATTATATAATTGTCTTTTATCTTCTACATTATTTATGACAACCGATATTTTCTTTATTCACAATTATATCTTTACATATTATATTTAAACTACTAAACATTTTAAACAGGTACTTATCACTAGTTCAAATTCAAAAATATATTTTTTTCTATACATTTAAGATCATATTATTATGTTGATTATTTAATTAAATAATATTAATAAAATTTAAATGATTGAATAAATTTTAAAATCATAAAATAAAATAAACATGAATAATAATACGCCTGCCTCTGAGTCATTTGTTTGTTTGTCATTACATTAATCATATAATAATGGTGTTGGAGCCTGCGCCCCAGAGATGTGCACCACTTTCGCATCATCGTGTACTAGTAGGTAGCGACCCAACGGCTTAAAAGGCTCGTACGGACCGGCGCGACGCGACGGCACGACGCGACTCGAACAATACAATTTCTAGGAAAACTTGACGGTATAACAATAAGCAGTTTAGCAGTGGTTTTATTTTGTTATTTTTTTATTTTTGTTATTACCTACTTACTGTTTGTATTTCCTGTGCGTGTCCCAAATAAAATATTTTTCTTTCTTTCTTTCTTTCTTTCTTTCTTTCTTTCTTTCTTTCTTTCTTTCTTTCTTTCTTTCAGTGTCGCGTCGCGCTAGTCTGCACAACGCTTTATGGGAAAGGGTCAACTTGTATATACTTATAATCTCGATGCTTTACTTTAGTACCTACTTATACAATTGGATTACTTGTGGTTTGATTCCATACCCAACTGGTAAAATCTTCAATTGTCTTAATTTTTGTATACCCTGTTTCAACTGAGCATGACATATCGTCGGTCGGAGTCATTACTGGAACATCTCTAAAATGTTGTGTTTTGGACTAAGTATGCAGAATGCTCTTTGCATTTGATTTTTTATCATTCTGCATACTTAGTCCAAAACACAAAATTTAAGAGATGTTCCAGTAATGACTCCGACCGACGATATATAAAGGTAAAAATCTTCTTTTTAGCTTTATATATGCCATACTCCACAGCTCCGCTGAATATAAAAGTTCTGTAAAATAAATTTTCCATTAAAAAATACACAGGAATTGAAGTTGTGTGGAAATCGGTGGTCATGGTATGGGCATGCGATGCGGAGGAATGAGGAAAATGTCCGTAGAAGTTTCCGGTTTCCGAAAGGATCTCCGGCTTCGAAATGACAATATGGACCTGAATTTGGTCAACTTCGTCAGGTGGCTCTCGGTGACTGGATGAACACTTTCGGGTTTTGCTCAATCGCTTTCTATATAGAACGTGTATTGAAGCGCCGGAGGTAGCGCTCAAGCTCAGATGGTTGGATGTCATAGACCAAAATTTTAGAACTATTGTATTGAGAAATTGGAGATAAAAATCTGGAAATAGGTCACGTTGGAGAAATATACTTAAACCTAAGTCCCACCCGCGGCTGTAAAGCCTCCGATGATCCTTTATTTTAGCTTAATAATTATAAAATAAGTATCTACTTAAACACTTGGAGTACTTGAGGTTTCATTCGAAATCCAACTGGTCAATTCTTCAAATGTCCTGCGGTTTGAATACTCTGTTTCGACTGAGCGTTTAAACAAGCTTTTTATACCATGATATGTGCCATACACAAATGTAGCCATGACTAAAATTCTGTAAGTAAAATAATTAATTTATACATGATAAAATGTAGGTACAGAAATTGAAACAAAACATCTATCACTAATATTCCTTATGGGAGCTGAAACCTACATCCACGTCATGACGCGATTTTATAAATCCCACGAATTTGATCCTTATTTTCTTCCATTCACAGATAAATCACGAAGAATTATACACAATTTTATTAAATATCTTGTTAACAATTTACTATCTATATTTTATAGCAGCAAGCGCACTGCGCCCCCGAACGACATTATATCTTGAAACTAATACCTATAAGAAAAGAAATCCGAAGAATTTAAATAGACTTTTCAATCAGAGTCATTATGATAAAGAACAAAGCCAAAAAAATATGCATTGTTGAATTCTCTCATTATATTAATTACGAATGGCATTTGTGTTTTCAGAAATCGCTGTTGGAAACAATTAGCATCATAATACCGAGTAATGGAATTTTGTAAATGGAGAAAGATAAAAATCTCTTTCTTTCCGTAGTAAAACAATGAACCCTTATAGATTTACGAAGTCACCAACATTTCAATCGTGTTTATTATCAAGTTCAGACAATGTTAGTATATAGGGGTTGGATAATGCATGATGAATTCCCGGAACGTGTGACAATGAATCAACCAGCTCTGGAGGAATTGCTTAACACAATATTCTGCAACTGCAAGAATGGTTGTGGTTCGCGATGTGGATGCAAGAAAACAGGGTTGCAGTGCTCTTTAGCTTGCGGCCAGTGTAATGGGCAAGTTTGTCTTAATGCTTCACCATATCAGAGTGATATCATTGAAGACGGTACTTTAGACCCCGAAATCCTGGAAGAACTGGAGACAAATGTCATTGAAGACAAGGACACAGAAGAATTTGAAATTTTACAGCGACTGGAAGACGATGATGAAGAAGAAGAAGAATGAGAAATTAGAACTTGTAGTTCTTTAAAACAAAAGTTGTAGAGAATTTAATCCTCCACAATATTACAATAGGAAACGAGATATTTGCAATAAATGTGTAAAAATCAGTTTTTTTTACTTTTGACCTCAGAATATCTGTAGTCGCGGACACCCTACAATAAGTAGGTTTTGAGACAAGTTTTAGGTTTTTAAGGTTCATACAAGTTTATAGCTGACTATCTCTCATCGGAATGAGATATTTGCCCTTATTTGAGTCCAGGAATATTTCCTGGAGTATAATGGCCTCTCTCGACTTACGAGTTGTAGGTAATGAAAGCACAACTCGTAGTGTTAGTGATTCCTGCCAGGTTTGTGAGTTTGTCCGAAAGGGATATCGTGGCCTCGGCACACAGGCAACGGACGGAACACGGGTGGGTTTTAGTCAATAAAAGTCTGACACGCCCTCCCGCTCCGCCCAGAGCGGGAGAAGTTAGATGATAATTTCGCACCCAAAAAAAAATACAAAAAGCGCTTTACTTGTGTTGTTACAAAAGTATCCCTCAAAGTAATTTGGTTTGTATGGAAGAATATTAACGCGCGATCCGATTAACTTGAATTTCGGTATTAATACTTTTGACAGAATATAGAAAGATAAAAGATTTTGGGTTTTTCGAAACTGAAAGAACTGCAAACGCTGAGTATTAAAGAATGCGTGTTTTACGAATTTAAACTTAATTAGTCCCGAATCAGTTTCAACTGACAGGTGTCAGGAACGTATTTTCTCGGTGGCCGGAAAATAATATTTACTTTACAGTTGCATGAAACTAAGAAGAAATTATAAATACATAATAATTCATTAAGAAGTACTGTATTTACATAGTTTAGGTACTACACTAAGTGTGGATTTCACCAATGAAATTGAACGCGTTCAGCACATCTAAACGCGTTCAAGAGCTGTCAGTGTCAAAATTGTTATGGAATATTGTACACTGACATCTCTTGAACGCGTTTTTTTTCTTGAGGTTTTAGAAATGCTGATCGCGTTCAGTTTCATTGGTGAAATCAACCCTAAATAGTTAATTAAATTCCCTATCTCATTAAACACCGTAATTTTAATAAATAGAACTTATGCATGAAACAATAACAATAAGCTTAAGTTAGACGATTTTACCAATACCATTTCAAATTATTTATGTAAGACTCCTTGTGTCTGGTTTATGAAGATATAATAACATGGATTATAAAATAATTATAACTATTTCGAGATATCTACTTCTTAATAACTAGTAAACTATGAGCGTACAAAAACAAAAAAAGGAATACTAAGTTAAAACAAGTAAGTACCTACAACATTTTAGTCTATTAATAACACCAATAGCTATGAGACATGTAGAAAATACCCTGTCCGATCCATGAGGTTGTTGTTAGGTATCGTACTGAGAGTACCTATATTTATGTGGAAATTTTCAGAAAAAAAATTAAAATCCTCATATTTTTTTTTCAAAGGGAAATTTTACCGTTTTATTACAATGGGCGCGGTCGGCTGTTGTTAAGCGTGTGTCCAAAAATCATAACTTATGACCGCTGTTGAAAATATTTGCAAATTTTTAATGGATCTGGATTAATTTTGGTACAAAAAATGTGAATTTTAAATACCAATAACTATTTTATTTTCAATAATAATTAGAAAAAAATACTATTGGTTATATTATCGCAGTACCTATATGCCCCTTTTGAATTGAACAGGGTTTTTTCTTAATGTATTGTATAATCATTACAAAACTAAGACCTAGATATGAAGGATTGTCTGACAGATAAGTTGTTAGTCATCTTTAATTTCGACTAATATATCCGTTATTTCCATCGTGCTTTAATTTCCAGTAAAATTTGACATCCATGTATCTGTCCAATTCGCATACATGGCGTAAGATTCTGGATCGTTGTAGGCAGTTTCATCGCTTTGTAATAGTTTGAATTCGTCCCACTGTTTTTTTACGGTAGGGTATATTAAATACAAGCAGTAATATAATGTGCCGGTAAATAAGAATCTGCGAAAAGAAACGAATATAACCTTTAATTTTTATTGAAATTAAGGCGAATGCGCTAAAACTGCGATATGAAAATAAAAACGGTAGAAAATGCATCGCTCTTAAGTGCCATCATGCTACTTTCTTAAGCACTTCATCAAGCATACAATTTTTAAGAAAAATCTAGCATCAATTTAAAGGTCACTGGGCAAAATTGTACGGAAAGTGGTCTACGAAGCTACAGAGATGTATGTAGTATTATTTTTATGGCAAATGTAAAACTTAATTTTCTTCTTTAAATGAAAACAAAAATTTCAAAGAAATACTCACAGTCCCGGTGCCCCAGCCGCCGCCATTTCATTAATTTCAGTTCAATAGTCTTCTGATTTCCCGCGCCCTTTGACGTCTGACCGTTACCTAATCTATGATTCTTATGGTTCCAATAAAAACACGCTTTTTATAACATACTCTTTTAGTCCATTCAATAAGGAAATTATTTATATTTCCTAAACCCAGGCTCATAATAAACAAAACGGCGAAATATAAATAATTATGTTGGAAATTACTGTTCTACGACCATTTCCAGCAGAGATGTTGATAAAACAAGCAGTTTTTTTTCTAATAATATTATAAATAATCTTTATTGGTCACCAAAGGGAAATTCATGTTTATATATTAACGATATATAAATTCTTTGGTCCCACAACACTGTTCTTTTTCAACAAATGCTGCTGTTTGTTAATAATTAAATACCTATGTCAAAAGAATGTATTAATAAGGACCATTTGAATGTTCAACAATAAGCCAATACCTATATGAAATTGTGTTGTGAAAGGCGATGTTGTAACATTTCTATTGGCATTCCAAAATGGAAAATTTGCTTTGTTCCAGTCAGGGCATGACGGCTTCATCTTCCGATTAACACCAGTTCTATGCGGATATAGACGAGGGAAGGAAAGTAGCTGTGCCTTACTGGCCGGTGGCCGACGCCCGGTTGCCACCACTCTGACAATTGCCTTGACGACACGGCCCAGCACACATTGGAAGAGTGCCCATACCAGCCCAACGTGCCTGGGCTAAGCAGCGCTGTAATTTCTCACGTTGCAGGTCATAGTTCAGTTTATGGTCGGGACTACATGGAATGCCGCCACCTTATTTTACAAGGAAATGATGGTCGCAAAAGAGGCGGCGGACAGCTAGAAAGCACCACTATTACTGGGGGTCCCAGTGATTTGGGACGTCTGCTAGGATATAGGTTCGAGACGGGGCACTTGAACCAGGAACTCAGGAGATCAATATCCATGTCGACAAGTCGCAACTATTTTCATGCTTACTATATTAATAATTTGAATTTCATTTCTTGTATCGGCACTATAGAGGTGAGTGAACTTTACACCCTGTTCTTCATACATAATAAATTTTTGTGAAACTGCCCATTTTCTTGCTGACTGTACATTTCTTTTTATCTGTGATTTCAGATCAAAATGTTTCAAAAGTTAAGGTCATGCAGTCTCCTAAGACCGCCCCTACGGCAGTACATCTCAAAAATCCACTCTATAAACAACGTCCCGACATCAATCATCGAGCAGTAGCCCACCAGACACGACACCCATCTGGTCGAAGGATCTTCCCTTTTCTATGGAGGAAGAGTGAATTGAAAAGGGAGATTTTGAAAAAAAAGATTGACCCCCTTTTAAACTTTATTTTACATGACTTTTCATGAATATTCAGAAAAAATATGGGCGGTTACATGCCCATGGGCGGCATTGTATAGTATTGCTCATTAAAAAGCGCAGTGAGATTGTGGGTACAATTCCAGTTCAGGCAAATTCATATTGGGATTTTACCATATTCCTTGTACTCTATCCTTTTCTATGTTCTTGTTTTATTTTTACTTGTGACCTACATTTAGCTCCTCACCGAGCTAAACGTAACGTTACAAGGTAGGTAGGTAGGCACGTAGGTAGGATAGGGTAGGTGGGTGCGTAGTAGGTTACTACTCAGTGCTACCCGTGCGAAGACGGGGCGGGCAGCTAGTTAAAAATAAATATGAAATTAATGTCTCAGGTTTCAGAATTGAAATGAACATACATACGTGTGCCAATTTTTACAAATCTACACCAAAAGGGTTTAAAGAGGGGGTAGTATTTTGAAGGGGGAAAAAGGCATTTTTGTTAAAAGAGTCCGTCCAGACAGTCCGGAGTTAAGGTTAATAGAGAAGGTTAACCTAACTAACATACACATTTAAAATAAGAAACAAAAAACGTTAATGTTGCATTTTTAATTTTGATGATTTTTTAGTTTAGATTTACAACTAACTACTAAATTCACAGACTATCCTATAAACCTTATCTACTTAGGTAATATTTTTAAGATCAATAATGATGACATCAAAAAAAAATTAACTTATCATATATCATTAAATTATCTTTATTCTTTAATTATTTAATTACACAAAGAATTTATTACTACTATAAAATTATATAATACAAAAACTGACCCACTGGGATCGGGGTCAGGGTCCATTTTATTAACATTATCACAATAGTTATAAACCGCCGCGAAACTTACTAAAAGTTAAATCAAGATTAACCTTAAAATTTTCGGGGGTTAAGTTTACCATAACTAAACTCCGAGTTTATTAATAACGGGGTTAGAGGTCTTGTCCTTTGACTCAAAATCCAAGTCAAATGACTTAAATTCTATCCAGTACCATTTTTCTGCACAACGTCCTTTATTCCCAAGGCGTCTTTCACGTTCTTCACCAATAAATATATGTAGTACGCTGTAGCAGCGCTAACTAATAACCTAAAAAAAGTGAAAAATAAACATCATTAGTATAGAAATTAACATAACAGAAAGCCTGATAATCCCCAAACGAATCACATAAATATTACTCAATTCTGAAATTCCATTTAATGGGAGGCTCATTTTCTAACTGGGCACAATTAAACCCAGTCTGCAGTCAGTATCGTGAGGAAACCGACATGTCTTAGAACCAAAAAATCAATGACATGTGGTGAATTACGGCCCACTCCCTCTCACAGGGGGGGACCTGTGTCCCAGGAATGGGAATAGTATAAGGGAATTATGCTAAAAAACACAGTCTCCAGGCTGCTACTGTAAAGTTTCGGATGAAAAATCCCAATATCAATTTGCCTGAACTGGAATTGTACCCACGATTCTACTGCGCTTTTTAATTAGTAACTATGCAATGCCGCCCATGGGCATGTGACCGCCCGTATTTTTGCTGAATATTCATAAAAAATTATGTAAAATAAACTTTAAAAGGGGGTCAATCTTTTTTTTTTCCAAATCTCCCTATGATTTTATAGACTTACACGTGTGTTTTTTTAAATAAATGCTTACAGATATTTTTTTTTTTTTAATGTTTTCACCTTCGTTTTGTTTTATAGTAGAAAATTTTAGTTAATCCGATAAAATAACTCATAAGCTTTTAGAAATAATGAACAGAATCTAAATTGAGCCAATAGCATCGGAGATATATCAAACACAACTCAAAAAATAAAAATAAAATTAACATGAAAAATATTAAAGATAAAGTAAAAATTTTTTCGCCTGACCTATAGTACAATTCGAAAGTGGCTGTAATTAAATTAAATGAAATAAATGCTTTGAGTTTAAGTCTGATTAGCAAACGCACTGACAACCACTAAACGAGGTCAAGAAGGCAGTCCAAATTTCTAACAAAATAAAAAAAGATATTTACAGATATGAACACACCATTCTTCTTGTGCTTTATGGTGATTTGAGCACCTTCGAATACCAATATGTATTCTCTATGACTATGATGCCAGAACACTGCAATTCTGCTCAGTACGAGTAAACCAAAAAAGATTACGTCATTTCATTCGATTGTCTTTTAAAATCAACAAAGCAAATAAACATATGTATTGTTACATTTTGTTATTACAATTGATTACGTAAGTCATTTGAGCTGTAGGTCGCTGATGGAACCTTACCGATTAATAAAATGGGCAATGAATAGAAAAAAGACAATGGTGAATGAAGAATAACCTTCTTTCTATGAGCTCCAGAGTTCTGACGACTGATTATTTGTAAAAATTGTTGATAATGCATTATATTTGGGTTTCTTGAATAACTCTCTGTGATAGCCGGAGAGCTGAAGGCCAATACCCGTATTTTAAGGGCGTTCAAAATCTAGACGCGATCTCATCTCAGCGACAATCCATCTACCTAGCCTTTTCTCAACTATGTTGGGGTCGGCTTCGAGTATAACCGGATGCAGCTGAATGCCAATATTTTACATGGAACGACTGCTATCTGACCTCCAAAACCCAGAAAATGGGTAATACGATACCTCTTGGTGAGACTGGTTGTAAATCTTTCAGGCTTCTGACGACCCGTAAAAACTGTCAAAGATCCACGAATGACAGCTGGAACGTCGGCTTAACGTGCTTTCCGAGGCATGGAGGAATCTCGGTATGTTAAGATGGTTACCCATCCATGGACCAACCCCGGCAAGCATAGTTTAAACTGATGGATCGATCCGTGCGACTGTTATTGCGCCACGAGCGCCTCCTCATCTCAGCGAAAATCAATGTTAAAAACTTATATATTAGTCGAAATTACAAGTATTTTTTCAGATTGATACTGAGATTAGAATGCAAAAGTTCTTATAAATACAGAAATAGCCCCTCTGAAATCAATAGCAAAAATAATAACCGCAATCGTCCGGCCAGATATTTATTCCACATTAATATTATTCAAAGGACTGTGTGTGAAATTGTATTTAGTGCTGATGTATACTTTGGTTCTTCTATAGGTCTTTGTGACTGAGCTCGCCTAGGAAAGTGGTGCCAAAACCCTATTTCTGATGAGAGTGTGTATAGGTGCCGGTGTATTTATAGGCACTGAAGACATTTTAGCTTTCTCTTCGCAGATGCGTCGCCATCCAAGAAAGCATCTGGAATGACGACGCATCTGCAAAGTCTCTGGCACTTTAGGTTCATAGAGCGACGATAACCACTTACCACCGCTGCTTCATTCGTTGCTTGCCACTAATGTCTTCATTCTACATCTTCCAGCTAGAGATGTTAGTTGCAGTGATGTTTTTCAAATTCCGTGATACCATAACGTTCATAAATTAAGATTAGACAGAAAATTAATTTTAAAAAAAATCCGTTATTAAAAACGAAGACATGAAAAATTACCTGAAATTGCTATTTATTAATTATACACAGTCATAACTTCATTCTACAGTTTTATTTAGAAAAGTAATTGAAATATTATACAATTTTCTTTTTTTAATACAAATCAACAGTATTACCTACACAAGTAAACTCAATGCACCGAACAAGTACACAGTTGGACAAAATGCATTACAATAACAGTAACTTAAATCTGACAGTAGTCTTAACTTAAAGCATAACGGTATTTATATCAATAGTTACATTCACCATCCACTATGTAGCTTCACATGCGTGTATGTATGTCTGTCACAACCAGCAAACGTACAAAAATAGTAAAAAAATATCGATTTCTAAACGAACATTATAAAGATAATAGATTTGATTTTTTGTATGTTTGTTTGTGTTGATAACCTCAAAAAATACTTAACCGATTTCAAAAATTATTTCACCTACAGAAATCTACATTATCAGCGAGTAACATACGCTATAATTTATAAAGATATCATGCGGACGGAAGCTAGTGAGCTATATAAAAATAAACAAACTTAGGGTCTGCTTACAAATAAGTGCACAATGTCATGTAATCGTCTCTTTTGTAGCACGCAGGTAACAGTGCAAAAAATAACACTAAAATTTTGTTTCTAGTAAGTAGTAGTAGTTAAGTTAAATATACCTCTCATAAACCCGGTTTTTTATGTTAATTTACTATTGATACATAATAAAGCTGTTTAATCAAATTTACCTAACCACACCAGACTACCTTATTTTTGTCAGAAACAGTATCCCTCCAATTTAAGGTTCGTAATCAAATTAAAAGTTCATACCATACCATAACCATAGATAAAAAATTGCTTGGATGAAAAGATTTAATTATTGATTATTTTTTATTATTATCGGAAATAGAAAACACCATCGTGATTGTCGATAACGATGTCTTATAATCTTGATCGTAGCATATCCATCATTCCGATTGTGCTGTCATTTCCAGTAAAATTCGACGTCGTAAAACTCGACGTCCTATAATTCGACGTCGTAGAACTCGACGTCGTATAATTCGACATCGTAAAATTCGACGTCCATGTGTCTGTCCAATTCGCATAAGTCTCGTAAGATTCAGGATCGTTGGATCCAGTTTCATCGAACTGAGCTAAATATGTCTGGATAACCAGTTTTATGGGGGGGTAGATAGCATACACCACATATGACACTGCGCCGCTCATCAAGAATCTGCAAGAAAAAAACCGTTGCTTTTCAATTTAAAGTGCCAATTTTCTTTAGCGCATCAGCCACGACAGTGATTGAGCAGGAGAATTCCAAGAAAAATCTAACTTCAATTTAAAGTACACTGGGCGAAATTGTATGGAAAGTGGTCTATGAAGCTACAGAGATGCGGTTAGATTTATTTTATGGAACACATGTAGGTGATATTTTTTTTATTATGGTGTCAAAATCAAAATTTGACCCGGTTTTAGAGAAATATAAAATGATGAGTAAAACTAAATAACAAGCTAAAACAATTTGTGCAGTTTATTTTTTACGCTAATCACTAAATACCTGAGTCATCTCTTAGCTTCATACAGTTGAGTAGGAAATACGTACTAGTGAGCTGTGTAAGTGGAGATTGTTAACTAATTGGTTTCACAACCGGGTCGGTTATCATTCGTATAGTTTTTAACATAAGTAAAGATTAATTGAAAAAACCCTTTAGTTAACATCTCCCGGCAAAACATAATTATGTAGTGATAACTACAGCAATACTGTGAGATCCGTGTTAACAAACCAATCTCGAATAGAGCCTGAGAGCGTGAGAGAGAGCCCAGATTTCAAGAGTGGTTCATTAAAACGGGCATTAAATGCAATTGCAAATAAAGAAGCAATATCTACCATTGTGGTCAATCTAAGTATTCAAGAAACTCCCGATTCTTCAATGTTTTATTTAATAAGAATGGTTTAATTGTTGTTGTTCCATTGTTGTTATTGTTCTCGTAAACTTCACGTAAAAATTTTGTGGTCCAGAAAACTGAAAATGCAAAAGCTCCAAGCAGAAGAACGCTGTAAGAAAATGTAAAATACTACGTTATCTACGTGTAACGTGTATTTTTCTATGCTTGTGTGTGGTGTACTGTCTATCTCTTAAAAGCTTTTATACTGAACGTGGGCACCCATCGCAAATAGATGTCTAATATTTCCCTGTTTTGATTAATTTGGCAATATTACTGTATGGAAATAAGAAATGTGGCTAACTAGCGAACTAGAATATTGATTATGAAATGCAATAATTAATATCTTAACACCGAAAGTTTAGTTTTAGATGTAAAAAAGTATTTGGAATCTTTCCAAATGCCTTTTTTACACCTAAAACGGTTACAACATCAAATTCAGTATTATAATTGCAATTCATTATTGATATTCTAGTTAGCTAGTTTAAGCTATATTTCGTATTTCCATACATATTGCCAAATTATTCAAAACAGGTAAATATTTGACAGCTATTTGCGACGTTGCCATCTTTTTGGATGCACGCTCTTAAGCCTGATTTACCCGATGCCACATTTCACGCCCTTTATGCCTGGAGGCTTTTATTAAGATGTTAAGTTTTGTTTACGTTTAGTTTTTATTTCTACCCGAGTATAGTTCTCGATGATTTTGTTTGGTATATTGGCGTGTGCTAGCTAACATATGGATAATAATTAACATTACGTTAATTATGTTGAATAGATTTTTTATTTTTCTTTCTTTTGAACAGACAGCTGTGCTGCTGGGGAGTTTGTTGCGCAACTTCTTCTTTCCAGCTAACGCACTAGGAAGTGGTGAAGGGTGGGCGTTTTGGGGGACTGTCTCATGTAATTTTGACATTCAAAAAGTGCTGATTTTCAGCCTAGTTTGAATAAATGACTTTTGAATTTTGCCATTTGATAACTTATGGCATATACCATAAGCTAAAGAAGCAATAAAAGTTGCATCGTCTAAATAGTGTAGTACAAGTCATTTGTTGCTTCAATTTTATGGTATGCCACTGGCAAGAAACTTGCATCGTGTAAACTGAGCCTTGTGTATGAACTGAGTGTAGGTACGCTAGACTCAAGCGTCCGGCGGGACGGGGCTAGCGGCTTCGTATTAAACACATGCGCACTCGCGAATGTCCTGAGTAAGAGTGAGATTTTCATACTAACTATATTGTTTTGTCAAATTAGACAAAAAGTAATAATATGGTAAATAATCATTAATAAAACGCCTTTATATATTTTTTAATTAAGCTTGAGAATTTTAATGGCAAAGCAATTTTTTTTTAATCTAAGTAAAATTAAAAACTACCACTACTTGTAGTAACTACTTATTTCAACTATTTATATAACTCTAATTTAGTGTGCTAAAACTACGTTTTTTTATTTGTAGTACAAATAAAATAACAGTAATTATTAACAACATACTTATTGAAATCTACTAAAGTTATTTATAAGTATAGTAAGTTGATTTTAAGCAAAAGTCAGATAATAGTGATGATACAAAAAAAAATGTTCGTCATTCTTTTAAGAAAAAATATTGGACACGTATTTTTTCTTTTTTTACGTAATCAAAAGATTACGGCGATACATTGAGTTAGAATGTGGCATGACGTCACTTATATGAAGATTTTGAACTTACTTGTGACATAGCGATAAGCAACGTGTTTTTATTAATATGATAAAACAAAAAATACGTGTCTAATATTTTTTTATCATCTGACTGACAGCCTAAAGCTTCGTGCAGACCAGCGCGACGCGACGCTGCGACGCGACTCGAACAATACAATTTCTAAGAAAACTTGACGGTATAACAATAACCGGTGTCGCGTCGCGCGACTTGTCGCGCTGGTCTGCACAAAGCTTTAATAGAAATCCTTTTTTTTACCCAGATGTCATTGCTGTTATGTCTACATACGTCAAAAAAATATTGCTCGTCAACTACGGTAACGTTTGATTGATAAACTTTAGGTGCTTAATATATTTTCCCTGGGTTTTTGGGATCTTATAACATAACAAAACATTAAGCCTGTATTCCCAGAATAGTCAGGCAGAGGTGTACCTAGAGTACACCCACATTTCGCCAGTTACGTTTATATGACACTTCTTTTATACATTTTATCCAAAATTGGAAAATAACTATGCAATAATGGTTTAATCGTTGTTACACTGGGCTCATTTTTAACGTAAACTTCACGGATGAATATTGTAGTCCACAAAATTGAAAATGCTACTGCAAAAGCTCCAAGCGCAAGAAAGCTGTAAGAAATTGTGAAACACTACGTCTAGCTAAAATGTTTTTTCATAGTCAAAGTCAAAGTCAAAGTCAAAGTATTTATTCGTGTGCTTTTTGGTGATACAACAGGTCTTACAGTAATTTTATGGAAACTCAAAAAGCTACCCATTAGGCATACACGTTTTAACAATATCAGAAATTAAAATTGATTTACATTGAAATACAAAACAAAAATGTCAAAATTGATTTACATTGAAATGCAAACAAAAGAGAATTGATATATTAAATAAAAATGTCAAAATTGAGATAACATCATATTAGAATACCTACAATTAATTATTATTACAAAAATTAAAATACAATCAGTTAGTCAAGCATAAATATATAATTGTCAGTTTTTACACTTTGTCAAGAAGGAATTCGCCAATGGTATAGTAGCATTTTTCAATTAAAAAATCATTCAGTTTTCGTTTAAATTGTATCAAATTCAAATCTTTGATAGCATTTGGTATTTTATTATATATTTTTGGTGCCATGCAGATAATGCTTTTATGCATAAGGGCCGTCTTTGAGGCTCTTAGACATAGTTCGTGTCGATATTCCGGTCTTGTTGATCTATAACGTTCCTCAGAAGCTTTTTTAAATAATTTACTGTTTTTCTTGACGAACAATGCAGTCTCGTATATATAAAGGCAAGGTAATGTCAATATCCTAAGGGATTTAAAATGAGGTTTACAACTATCTGTTTGTTTTAAATTACACATCGATCTAATGCACCTCTTCTGAGCTTTAAAAACGTTATTTTTCTCACATGAATTTGCCCAAAAAATTACTCCGTATCGTAATGTGGAATCTAGATAGCCATAATATGCAGCTATAACAGCTGCCTGACTTACTACTTTCTTAAGCTTGAATAGAGCAAAGGCGAAGCGACTTAATTTTTTTATGAGGATTGATGCATGTTCTTTCCAAGTCAGTTTAGAGTCAATAGTCAAACCTAGAAATTTTATATGTTCTACTTCTTCAATTTTGTTATCGTCAATTAATATATTTATGTCAGGAGTAGTTACTCTCTGTCTAAACTGCATAATTTTTGTCTTACTTAAATTTAATTTCAAATTATTATGGTCAAGCCAATTAATTGATTGTTGCAATGAGTCTTTGATGTCACATTCATAGTCACTATTTTTATTTTGTCTAACAATGATCGTACTGTCATCAGCAAAAAGAACCATAGGAAAACTGACATGTTTTGGGAAGTCGTTTATGTAAACCAAAAATAATGGCGGTCCTAATACGCTGCCCTGTGGTACGCCAAAAATGATTTCACGTTTTTCGGATACATATTTAAATTCCTTTTTTTCTTTTATAGAAATTCGTTTAATTTCCGTACACTGTGTTCTACTGTCCAGGTAAGATTGTATAAGGGAAAGTGCTTTTCCCCTTATTCCATGCGCATTAAGTTTCCGTAGGAGAGTATTATGATCAACTAAATCGAAAGCCTTCGTCATGTCCATAAATATAGCACTAATAGGAATTCTTTTATCGATATCTGTCATTATAATATTAAGGAAATCATAGATAGCCAGATTTATGGATTTATTTTTTCTGAAACCCTTCTGTTCCTTTACTAAGAGATTGTGTTTCGTGAAAAAGGAATCTATACGGTGATAAATAGCTTTCTCGAATATTTTTGATATTACTGGTATCAGAGCAATGGGTCTGTAGTTATTGATATCAGTTTTATCATTTTTCTTAAATAAGGGCTTAATTATTGTTGGCTTGAGTTTATCAGGATATATTCCAGAAGAGATACTAACGTTAATAATGTGGCAAATGGGGCCAGCTATAACATCGGAAACAAATTTTAATACCTTTGTTGAAATATTGTCATATCCTACACTAACTTTGTTTTTTAAATTCTGTATTATTCGATAGACTTCATCAGGTGTAGTTGGGGCTAAAAACATTGATTCGCAACATGAATTTGGAGTCTCATAACTTGCAGATTTTGAGGTATTTGCAAGTAATTCTGCTTGATCCACAAAGTGATCGTTAAATGCGTTCGCTATATCGCAGGGGTTTGTTATTGTAACACCGTTCCTTCGTATTTCCGTTATGTGTTCATGGGGAGGACAGTATTTATTTTCATTTATGATCTTCCATGTATCCTTTGATTTGTTTGTTGATGTCATTATCCTATGATTATTTTTTGCCTTTTATGTCAGTTTTATTATTTTATTAAGTCTTTGTGAGTAATTTTTAAGTTTAGTTAAGTTATTGCTATTGGGTTTTGCTCTTAGTTGCCAAAGAAGCTGTCTCTTATTTTTGCTACAGCGTTTTAGTCCGGGTGTTAACCAGTTCGGATTCCTTTTTAACTTTATTATTTTGTTAATCAAGGGAAAACACAAGTCGTAAAACAGACGGAATGTTTGAATAAAGCTATCGTACGCTACATTAGGATCATCTGCTTGATAAACTTCACAAAACGATAAAGGGTATAAACATAATCTAAATTTCATTAGGTTATCGTAACTATAATCACGGGCTGTTATATTCCAACTGTTTATTGTACAAGTCCTTTTTACGGGAATCTTTAAAATTTGAGCGGTGTGATCTGACATGTTAAGGTCAATTATATCGTGGATACATTTTTGTGAAAAATTGTGCGCAAAATTGTCTATACATGTGTTGCTTTGTAACCTAGTGGGCTGGTCAATTTGCAACTTTAGATTGTAGCTTAATAGATAGTTAGTAAACTCAATGGAAGTTCTATTTTTTTTCAATGTATTAATGTTAAAGTCACCACATATAATAACATTCTTGCGCGCTTTATAACAAATCTTGGGCAAGAGAATATCTAATTTAGAGTAAAAAATTTCAAGATTATTTGATTTAGGTATTCTGTAAATACATACAATGATAATATTGTGCTGTATCAATTCAATTGCGCAGCACTCGAAAGCTCCCTGAATAGAAAGTTTCTTTATATCTTCAAGCTCTCTATACTGATGCTCATTTTTAATTAATATGCACGCTCCCCCTCTTTTTGTGTCTCTAGAGTAACAAGCTGCCAATTTATAATTAGGTATAGTGAGAAAGTCTTCATATCCAGTTTCCATGAAGTGTTCAGTCACGCAGATTACATCTATGCGATTTTGAAATTCAAGCAGATGACACACCGACACTGACACGATGACATACCGTGTTTGTTTACCAAATCGGACGTAACAAGTAATACGTACTATACAAGAACAAAAAAAAATTAGCTAGAAAAACTCCACAGACAGAACTATAGGTGATACCTGCGGTCATTGACCTCAAAAATATCATCAATATTTTTATTGTATTTTATCATGTTTAAATATCGATACCCATCACGCCTGTGGAGTTTTGCTAACTAATTTTATTGACCCTATACGTACCTACGCCATGATGCAATAAACTAAGTTGAAGTAAATTAAATTGAAAACAAATTGATTTATGGGGAGAGGTTGCTTAAAAGCTTTCTGAAAGCCAATTCTCGTACTTAAAAACGTTTACATTCAAGTCGCAATCTGTCAAACTTGTCAAAAATGTTAGTAAATAGATTGCATCTCTGACAGATTGCGAATGAGATGCAAATGCGAACGTTCTTATAAATTACGGGAATTACCCCTCTGATCTACTCGCTTAACTCATAAAGGTACAATTCCGTAGCCGACCGCAGGTGGCAACTGCAGAACGGAAGGTATTTCTATGAAATACTATAACTTCTCCCGCTCTGGGCGGAGCGGGAGAGCGCGTCTCGGATTCTTACTAATTAATAACCACCCGTGTTCCTTCACTTGCCTGTACGTTGCCAGGGGCCACGGTATACCTTTCGGACTTTCCCGCGACTCCGTCAGTCGTGCTGACATCTCTTTGAGGCGCGCGTGGAACTCAACGCGCCGTCGACCCGGGCCTGGTTCTTATCGGACGGTGAGCTACCTATCGCTCACCATCCGCAAGCCCGCGCCTACGGTGGCCGGGAGTCGGCCTGCGATTCCCATCGCCCAGGGCGTCTCCTGCGGTGGGTAGGGGCGTGAGGGCGCGAAATTTGCCTCTCCCTCACGCGTTCCGTCTCCTCCTTCGCAAGCATCACTGCTTCGCAGAAGGAGGTGACGGCTTCCCGCGCCTCGTTCCGTACCATGGCGTGGACCAGGGCCGGACGCGAGAGATCACTTTCACCAATCGCCTCCACGAGGACATGGCGGTGCCCCGCCCATGCCGGACAGACCTCCTCCGTATGCTCCGATGCGATCCACAAAATGGTGACACCCGGGCGTTTCTTCCCACCTTATCTGGTACAGGAATCTTCCGAAACAACCGTGTCCGGTGAGGACCTACGTCAGGCGGAAGGTGAGGACGCCACCACCTGCACTGGGTTGCGACAATCGCACTCTCCATGACACCAGTAGATCCCGCCGGAGCTCTGTCCGCTGTGCCGTGATTTCTCGCGGCAGCGGAGTTACGCCCCGGCGTTCCGCCTCCGCGCGCCACTCCCAAATGTGCGCGAGGACTTTTGCCTCCAGACCCCATGGCGGCAATCCGGCAAGGAGGCTTGCCGCCTCACCGGAGACCGCGTCGTATCCCCGGACCAGTCCGATGATCATGATCCTTTGGGATGCGTTAAACCGGCGGGCTGGCCGCAGCCTCAAAGAACGCGCCCACACCAATGCCTCGTAAAGGGCCATGGACCGCACAACCCCCGCGTAGAGCCCCCGGCAGGAGGCGTTTGGACCCCCTAGATTGGGCAGGAGCCGCTTCAAGGCAGCCCCGGCCAAGCCACAAGCTCTGCGTCAGTGGGGGAGCCCACGGGCGGAGTTTATCCCGCACCATCTTGTATGGGCATCCCCATGGGTCCCTGTTCAGAGTCCCTAGCGAGTGCTCGCGGGCCAGTCCGCTGGCCCGCAGGATCTCCGCTTGGAGGGCGGTCTTCGCCGCTCTGTACCCCTCGTACAGAATGGATCCGCCTGAATGGATTCCGTATCCGGAAGGCGAATACGGAGCCTGCGGTGTCTGGTGTACCGGCGTCGCGCAGCAACGCACGCATTGCGCAGAGTCGTAAGCTCTTGCGACCACCAGTACACCTGGCGCGAGGCACGTCCAGGCTGCACCCGGGGCATGATTGGCACGTCACATATTTCGGACATGGCCTCCCGGAACCAATCCGCCTCGTTGTTGATGTCAGCAGGCTTGTCCAGTGTTGACACCCAGGCCTGCACGATCGAGGCTTCCAGGAGGAGCTCCCGGTTTAGCTGCTTCAGCGCCCATTGCGGACCACTCGGGGCCCGTCGGACCGGCGCG
Source organism: Agrochola circellaris (assembly GCA_914767755.1). Lineage (NCBI taxonomy): Eukaryota > Metazoa > Arthropoda > Insecta > Lepidoptera > Noctuidae > Agrochola > Agrochola circellaris. The sequence goes on along the minus strand of OU611839.1, from coordinate 8,146,499 downwards.
CTCGAGTTCCTGGCGGAGACGTCAAACCGGAAGTACCGGGGGTCGGAATAGGTCTCCACCTCCTCCATGGCGTGCCAGTCAACGACACACGCAGACAGAGCGGGGACAGTTGCCGCCTCCGGTCGTCTACGGAATTGTACCTTAATGGAAAACCTAGTTAAAAAAATGCATTTCAATTGCTACCTATTACGAATATTGACTCCTTTATTTATAAACATTGCTTAAAGTGAAGAGACGTTTATACGACAAAAATGTATGGTTAAGGAGTCGCTAATCATTACTTTAAGCAACATTTACAAAAAGAACCCTACGTAGTACCCACCCCCAATAATATCCCTACGTCAAATTAAAAGAGCTAGTATTTTCTTCTACATATTATTCATGTCCTACGGTTAAAATTTTTATTTGATAAACTAGAAGGGGATTGTGATAAATTTTTTCTCATGTCCGATAACCAAAATAATATTTTACTTCTGAACTCTCAAAACGCAAATGAAAAAGGATTATGTTAATATCATTACAAAAAGCGAAAATGTTCTTTTAATCGTATTTCGAGTACAAGTATACAGCGTGTACCAGAAATGTATGGTCACATTTTTAAGGTTACAGACACGAGAGGGTACGTTAAAGAATACTAACAATACCGATTGTCACCTTTATTAATTCCTAATTTCTTATTGTGAACACAGAGAATCGCACTTACTTTTATTGTTATCTTACTTTTCTCAATATATTAAGTGAACTGTAAGTTCCTTAAAAAAAAAAGTTTTAATACCGAGTCTGAACAACTTTATCGATGGGACCAATATCGTACTCGCGAAAAAATAATCAGCCATCCCACACTTGGGTCGTAGGTCTTAAAGTTTTGTATGGGACACCCTTAAATATGAGAACACCCTTCTGATACAAACTGTATAAGTACATTTAATAATTTAAAGTTTGTAATTTTATAGTCAACAGTCGGTTTTTTTTATTTTTTATGGACAAGCTACAAAAATAATCAACTAAAAGCTTTATTTTCTACATGACAGAAAAAAAAACAAAGAAATACTCACAGACCCGCCGCCATTTTGTTTTTCTTTTAGTCCAATTACCTTCGTATTCACCGCAACGTTCGACGTCCCTTGTTAGAATCTCTCTAACCCTTGTTACAACTCATGTTAGTACTTATACCAGTATTTAAACTGTTGTACTTCAACTAATGTTTGGTTCCCATTTTTTCAATTAAAATAAACACTATTGTTTCATTACATCACCTATTCATCCCAAAAATCATTTATAATTATTCGGCTTCACTGAAATTTTCGATGAAACTATTACGACTATTTTCAAAGAAAGATTTTTACGAAAGACGCTTTGTCAGCAGTTGATTTTTTATTTATCTTTTATTTTAATCTTTTGGTACCTGCAACTCGAATAGCACTCACTTTTTATGAACACACACAGCAATGACGGTTATTAAATAATGAAAAAGGTAAACAATATGGACCATAACAATCCGGCCAGGTGCGAGCCGGACTCGTACACGAAGGGTTCCGTAGCATACGTATTTCTTTTTTAGTTCACATATACACATATACTAAACGAAGAATATTTTTCATCTTAAATTGTAAAAATCGCAAAGATAAATTTGTATTACATAATGATACTGTGAATTACAAAGTAATTTTTTACAATTCCAGAAAATCGCCCATATTTAAATAAAATACCTTATGAATCATGTATGCTTTTTATCCTTAAAATACACATAAAATTAAAATCCAGACCAGACTACACAGAGGTAATCTCAAAACGTACATTTAGCTTTCTCATTACCCAAGTAAACTCTCTACTCTATGGCAAGACGTTCTTCAAACTATCTACATCCACGCATATATAACGAAGCAGTTAAGAACTGCAACATAATAGACCTCAAAATATCCCTGTGTAAAAAGATCATAAAGACCTGGCTCCTTACACTGTCGTATGACGAAACAGAAAGGATTATCTATAAATAGTTACATACGAAGTAAGACTACACAAACTGACAGCACTCCTAATCTCACGCAGAGACACACTGACACACACACACACATACACACGCACACACACACACGTTTAAGTTGAATCTTGTTTGTATGAGTATTATTACCAATATTAATATTAATGAAAAAAAAATACTTTATATTCACACTTAATTTTATTAATTATATTTTGCTTGTTTAACTTTAATTCATTAACTTAGCTTTTAGTTTGATTTTGTTAATAATCACCGTGTACGATCTTTTTTGATATAACGAAAATGTACAACTCTGATACCCAAGATACAGACTTATGTTTAGTTTGGGGTTCACCGTTCAACCTTCTATGTACTTGATTATTAATAAATAATTACAATTTCAATTTTAATCGGCGTTTTTAATATTTTCACACACATGTTATACAGAAGTTTCAAATTTGTGTGTACAAAAATGGTCTAAAACTTTCAACATTTACGGGCTCCTATTTCTTAATTTTTAAAGATAAAATAAATAATAAATATATTTGTTCTCTACTCAATGAATTCTAGATAATGATACCCCACATGCTAGGGTATATTTTTTTTCCGAATAAATACTTTATTGCATAAAATTAAATTAAATTAAAAATACCCCTTTAATTTTTAACTTTTTTTTTTATTATTTGTTGTTATAGCAGCAATAAAAATACACAATCTGTGAAATTTTCAACGATCTACCTGTTACGGTTCATGAGATACAGCCCGCTGACAGACAGTTCAATACCAGTTCATTTGACACCCTTCAGATACGGAACCCCTAAAATGTTCAAACATGGACTAGTAATGTTATGTGAATCAATGAAACAATAAACTATTGTCATCGACCATTGTAATAAAACCCAGGTGAAAGACTATGAAGTATTATGAACGTACCTAAATATTTACTTAGATATGATTCGATGGAAGAATATGTAACTATGTATCTATATCTATTACATAGTATAAAATAATATCGTTTTCCGTGTCTGTTTGTGTGACCGTTTAGTTCTTCTATACTAAAGAATGGATTTTGGTGCAGTTCTCACCATCATTAATACAATAATTCGTTCAGGGTGTTGATGGGGTTGCCGCGCTACTGCAGTGCTTCCGGCATGTTCGCAGAGGCGAGAATACTTAGATGGCTTTCACGCCATCATGCGCAAGCGTTGCGCTTCCATTATGCGCAGGGTACGCGCCAGCCCCAACAGCATCCTGAAAACTATAGCTGATAGGTGGGACAGCCCCATACTGGGACATTGGATACGCCTACATGCCACTGTGGCGTGTTAATTAATAGTTTGTTTTGTTTTTCTGGTAGATGTAAGTACTAACACTAGTTTTTAAGTCGTGTGTATACTAACCAAATGGACTAGTTATGGGTCCGAAATAAATGATTTTTTTTATTTTTTATTAAGACGCTGACAACTGCTAAACGATGGTCACTGTCGGACTGCATAAAAAAAAGAGAAGCGCGATGACACAACGCTTGTAATTTATTGCAAAATATAAAAAAAAAAACAATTTACTCAAAAATTTTATGAGTAATCGAAAATAAAAAAAGCAACCAAGTTCTGAATTTAAATAAGACGTTCTTGTTTTTAAATAAAATACCGAAGAACGTTGATATTTAATACAGATATTTTTATTTGGAACTCAAGGTAAAAGGTAAGTTTACCGTTAATTTGTATTGAGTTTTTTTTTTTTCAATACGTGTATTGGTAACAACCTAGTTCTGAAAAATATGTTCTAAATTAACATATATGTTTTCCGCTACCATAAACTACATAGATATGGCATTTTTATTTTATTTAAAACGAGGCTACTTTTAACATTTACCTCTTGTCAGCGCCTTAAGTGAAATGAAGTTTACTCTTTCTCGGTCTTTGTCTACAGGCTGTATCAGAAAGCTGTGGTCATATTTAAGGGTGTCGTACAGACCATCAAACTGAACAAGTTTCTCCATGGGACCAATATCGTAATCACGAATAAATTATCAGCCGTCCCAGACATTTTGGTCGAGTAGGTATTGAAGTTTTGTATGGGACATTTGATCATTGTTGAGAGAAAGGTGTGGTCAAATATGGGTGTGGCCCTTAAATTTGACAACACCTTTCTGATACATTCTGTATACGGTCGGCTTAAGAAAACCTTAACCTTATCATATATTAAAATTATAATAAAGGGTGATATAAAAAATTCGACGCGCCGACGAAGTTTAATGTCACAAGGTCCAAAAGGGGTGTTTCCGTTTTCATCCCACGTTTTCATCCCAGGAGTTAAAAATAATAATAATTATTCCGCTTTCAACCCGCAACAAAAATGGACTCCGTTTTCAACCCACGGCATAGTACATAACTGTTTAGTAACTTATGTAAGTAACGTTAGCAGACAAACAAACTTTGTTAGAAAAATCTTTATTCATAATTAACACAACTAAGTCTTTAGAATATTGATATCTAGAAAATCACAGATTCGTACTATTATCAATTCTACATTTTAAAAAAATCACAGATTGTAAGTATTATTCATCCTACATCTAAAAAATCACAAATGGTAATTATTATCAATTCTACGTCTAAAAAAATCACAGATTGTAAGTATTATTCATCCTACATCTAAAAAATCACAAATGGTAATTATTATCAATTCTACGTCTAAAAAAATCACAGATTGTAAGTATTATTCATCCTACATCTAAAAAATCACAAATGGTAATTATTATCAATTCTACGTCTAAAAAAATCACAGATCGTAAGTATTATTAACCCTACATCTAAAAAATCACAAACTATTATCAATAAATTCTACTTCTAAAAAAATCACAGATTGTAAGTATTATTCATCCTACATCTAAAAAATCACAAATGGTAATTATTATCAATTCTACGTCTAAAAAAATCACAGATTGTAAGTATTATTCATCCTACATCTAAAAAATCACAAATGGTAATTATTATCAATTCTACGTCTAAAAAAATCACAGATCGTAAGTATTATTAACCCTACATCTAAAAAATCACAAACTATTATCAATAAATTCTACTTCTAAAAAAATAACAGATTGTAACTATTACCAATTACATATACATCTAAAAATCACTGATCGTAACTATTACCAATTACTTATGTATTTAAAAATCACAGACCGTAACTATTACAAATTATACATCTAAAATTCACAGATCGTAACTATTACAAATTATACATCTAAAAATCACAGATCGTAACTATTACCAAATTGTGCATATAAAATCACAGATTTAAATTATAGCTTTATGATTTACATATGAAAATTATCAAATAATTTACAATAAATTAAAAAGTAAATGGTACTAATTTCTCCAGACAGTGTCCGATGCTAATTTTACCACAAGAAAGATCACTTAATGCTGAATTAATTATTTTCTCTCTCTCCAAAACATCATTGTTACGTGGCCTTGATGATGAAACTTGTCCAGTAAAACGCGTGTTTTGTAACTTGGCATCTTTATTTATAATTGTGAGGAATTGGAGCATATTGAGAGTCTTCTTTTTTGCCACATAGCGGTTTAGGGTTGCATGCCAGCTTTCTAGTGCATTTGTAGTTCGGTGTCTTCTATTATTTGCGGACCACAATGTTGGGGGATATTTACCACCATTCATATATGTTTGGACAACATAGTCATTAAATTTAACAATATTGTTTAAGGTGGGACAGTCTTCCATAATATATAGGAAGGCATCATCAATCATTTCCTGAGGTATTAAAGGTAACGTAAGTATTAAACCCACATGTTTTTTCAAATAGTTTTTTTTTGTTAGATCAAGCTTTTTGGCTTTTTTGTGTATTGTATCAAAAGTGAAAATAACAAGCTCTTGTCTTCGTTTCTGGCGAAACAATTTTTAAAGCGTTTATGGCTGCCGGCTCAAAATCTGTCAGAAACTCTAAAGGTTTCCAGGTTGGTATTTGCGATTTGATAAGTTGGAAGAGTGTTACATATGTTGATTTCTTTTTGTTTAAAAGAAGACAGTAAACAAGTGGTGTGATACCTGTTGTAGTGTCTGTGCTGCCCATGTCACCATGAATGACATATAGCTGCATAAATGGTCGTATGCAACATTTAAATGTTCCGTCTCCAAAAAACATTGCAAGTTTACTCATTCGATCTCTAGCTTCATGTGTAGCGAACGCAATTATTCTATTATTGCTATCTTCGTAATCAAACAGTAAAAAATCTTTGAAGGTGTTCGGTATTTCTACTTCACTTTTGTTCTTAAATACTAATTTAGAAACATTTTGACTTCTGTTTCGGGCATCGAAAAATGCTGTTTTCACACTTGAGAACTTGGGGATTTCTTCTACTAAATCTAACCCTTGTTCTTTTATTAATAAAACTTCATCTTCGTAGATCTGTTGAATAGAGCGACCATCGGCAGATTTGACTTGTTCTTTTATTTTCTTCATAGAGTTTTTAATTAAAAGTTTGTTATAATTAGCATGGCAATTACTATTGTGTCCACTTCTATTAGTAATTTCACTGTCCATTGTTTTTATAATGCCAAAGCAAGAAGGCGCTTTCGCACATCGCCATATTATGGAATTGTCCTTATTCACTCTTTTTTTATGGAATTCTCTACCACCACACACTAACACTGGCTTGTTTCTTTTTGACAGGGTAAAATAAACTTCGGAATCAATGTTTTTACTGGTACTTGGACCTGGATTTTGCATTTTAACTGCTTTAATATCACTTTCACAGCAACTATGCTCCTGTCGATCACTTACGACTAACTAACAGATAAGAGAAACAAAGGGTATAACAGATTAGCAATATTCTTTAGAAATATTGCTTTCTCTTTCACTCCCTCTCCGGCTGAATGAAATAGACATAGTGTCTGTGCCTGTGTGTGTGTATGCGCGTCTGTGCCAAGGAAGTGACGTCGTAAATAAGTACCTATTCATCAAATTATAAGTATACAAAGTTTAAATAGTTTAAGATTATTTTTCTGTCTGTACAAAAAAACAATTATAAACTGCAGTGGGTAGAAACCGGAATATATTTTAGGTAGAATACGGAAAAAACAACTATTATTATGATTGTGGGTAGAACACGGACTAAGATTTGGGTAGAAAACGGAATAAAATATTCGTGGGATGAAAACTTGGGATGAAAACGGAAACACCCTCCAAAAGTGATCAAAGTTTTCTTAAGGTAGGCAACTGCAGGCGACGTATCGCCGCGACACGACTGGTGTCTATGAAATTCTATCAAATATCTTCCATAGCTAGCGACATGTCATTGGCGAGCAACAGGCGACACGTGAAGCCCGACCACAGACCAGGTAGTGCCGCCAACGCTCGAGCGATAACACATTTTTCTATCTCGTATCTATCGACTGAAATACGGGCTGCTGCCGCCTGCGGTCGGGCTCGAAATCATGACTGCAGCGACATGAGGCCACGACGTGTTGCAGCGACATGACGGCGCGACACGTCCGCGTCACCTGCAGCTGCCGCCTTTTTTTTTTGAGGTTGGGAAATTATCAAATTACTTCTCCCGCTCTGGGCGGAGCAGGAGGGCGAGTCAGACTTTTATTGACTAAAACCCACCCGTGTTGCTCTTTGAGGCGCGCGTGGAACACAACGCGCCGTCGACCCGGGCCTGGTCCTTATCGGACGGCGGCTTAATATGGCTCCCTCTAGAGTACGTAAAGTCAATAAAAAAAAACAAAAAAAAATAAAGATGCCATGTTGGATATCAAATGAAAGAGCATAATTAGCACATTCAAAAATATATATTATAATAATTTAAACCAAAATATAAGTTACAAAAACTAAAACCCAACCACGGCAAAAAAGTCAACTAAAAATGTATAAACAAGACATCACAGACAGACAAATTAAAAATCCGGAGTCACACGTAACTCGATCTATAGCACGTGTGACGTGTATGTAATTTTTGTTACGTTAAGTCATTATAACCATTTTCTCCCAATAAAAAATTAAGCAACAAGTAAATAAATTAAAAAAAACTATCATAAGTTTAATGACGGTTCTTAAGATCATCCAACCAATTTTCCTGACATCAGTTTGAGGATTTTTTCATCGCCTAAAATTAAAAATAAATTAGTTACGTGCATCTCTGAGGTTTTTTTTAAATTATAATAAATTATATATCTTATTTTCTTACTTAATCCGGTAATGTTTCCTATTGGAACGGCATTGTTTCGGCGGTCCATCTCTAGTAGATACTTTCCGCCCAGAAATACGGTCATCATAAGGGCAGCTGACAGAAGAGCACTGGGAATAAATAAATAAATAACACTTATAAACACTACATACTTATCCAGTTTATAATTATCACTTGCTTCATAAACGGTGACGGAAAACATCGTGAGGAAACCGGCATGCCTGAGAGATATTTCTCGACGACATATGGAGCTTAGTAAGAGGCCCATGGGCGGCTTTAAAACTCTGACACGGTTAGTCACTAATAACTAACTCACACGAAAAGAAGAGAATAAATAAATGATAAAATACTAGCTAGTATTTTATCATTTATTTAATCTTTTCTTTGGGTGTAGCTACACCCCGCGGGTGAAACCGCGGGGTGTAGCTACACCCCGCGGTTTCACCCGCATAAGTCTCTATCCCATGGGAATATCTGGAGAAAAAGTATCCTGTGTCCTAATCCAGGTCACGGTCTATCTATGTGCCAAATTTCATTTAAATCTATTCAGCCGTTTTAGCGTGAAAGCGTAACAAACAAACAAATAAATAAATAAACTTATTTCCGCATTTACGAGTATAACATTAAGTTAGGATTAGAATTATCCGACGAAATCTTTACTTCAGAACCTCAAAAAACCATCTGTGATGTAGGGGTCTACGTTCACGAATATTTTAAGGGCTACTTAAAATATTCGTGAAGGTGTGCATCCCCGAAAGTTTAGGCAGTAGTGTAGGTACCTATAGTACCTACACCACATTTAGCCAGTTTTGTTTAAGTCCCATTAATAGTGGGCGAGGTTATTGCCATCAACCGGGCACAAATCCAGACTCCGGGCTGCTACTGAAAAAATTCCTGATGAAAAAACCTAATATCACTGCCCAACCTGGGAATCCGAAACCAGGAAATCATGTTCAGTGGTAGCGCTTGCGCGGGCTTGCGGACGGTGAGCAATGGGTAGCTCGCCGTCCGATAGGGACCAGGCCCGGGTCGACGGCGCGTTGTGTTCCACGCGCGCCTCAAAGAGATGTCAGCACCAACTGACGGGGTCCGGAAGGGCCAATGCCTGCCGGGGTTGCGGGTTTGTCTGAAAGGGATATCGCGACCTCGGCACACCGGCAACGGAAGGAACACGGGTGGGTTTTAGTCAGTAAAAGTCTGACACGCCCTCCCGCTCCACCCAGAGCGGGAGAAGTTATTTGATTATTTCCCAACCAAAAAAAAAAAAAAAAAAAAAAAAAAGTGGTAGCGCTTGCGACTACTTCACCAAATGATTCAGTTTCTTTGTGATTAAAGTATAAATCACCTTAGAATCATTATACAAAATTATGCTTAAATATGTAATCTTCTTTGAGGAGCAGTGGTGGCCTCGACTTAGAAGTTGTAGGTCGTGGGTTCGAACCCAGGCAGGCGCTTTACTTTGAATAAATAATTTCTTCACCCCTGCTCTCAAGACGGTGAAGGAAAACATTGTGAGGAAATCGTCATGTCATAGAACCAAAAAAATCGAAGACATGTGATATCTACCAACCCGCACAAGGCTCGCGTGGTAGATTACAGCCGACTCCCTCTCGAAGAGTGGAAGCCTGTGTCCCAGCAGTGGGAACATTATAGGCAGATAATACTATGTAATCTTCATATGAAGTGTAGGTTTTTAGAACTCGTTATTAAGCGCCTGATAAAATGTTCAATGCATGATGTGGTAGTTCTAAAAATGCGTGCATGGTTCTAATGTTAGTTAGTGAACTGAATTAAAGTAAGTATTACTAGTACCTACTTAGCAAGCTTTTTTACAACCAAATAAGAACCATTAATGGCATTGGATACTGGTTTAGGTAAGGCGATATAATTGACACGATGTTTATAATAAAGAAGCTCTACTTTCCTATCGCAGGTATGCTGGAAGAGATTTCTTTAGAAATAAGCATCACCTTTGTACGTATTTTTCTGTTCCTTTTTTCTTGTCTGTTAATGTGTGTACATAAACCGTTAAATAAATAAATAAATTGTCATAATTCCAAAAATAGGTAAAGCTTGTCCACTCTGAAATGAGATCGTAATTTACTCACACGGTAAAGGCCGTCACAGACGTAGCTATAATGTATATTAATATACTGTGCTTTTGCTTTTTTTTGTGTAATTTTTGTTGACGTAATAGAAATATAATATTATAACTCTATCTGAGGTCGCTTGAAGATTACTATGGAAAATATATCGTAATATTATGTCTTGCTCTAATATACAATGCTGCCCATCATTTCACCGCCCGTATTTTTCTGAATATTCATTTAAAATGTTTCTTTAATATTTTTCATGTTATTCAATTATTATATTTTTGAGTAGCGTCTGTGATATCTGCGATTTTATTGGCTCGATTTGGATTCTCTTTATTATTTCTAAAAGCTTATAGTTATTTTATGGGATTAACTAACATGTTTTATTAAAAACTATCTGTGTGTCTGTGACTATGAAAAAAAAGCGGAGCACGAAGACATATTTTTCTAAAAAAATAAATCAGTATTTATTTAAAAAACACATGTGTAAGTCCATAAAATCCACCTATGAATAAAAAAAAAATATATATTATGAAAAATATTAAAGATTGACACCCCGTTTTTTTTTTGATAATTTTTCATGAATATTCAGAAAAATAAGGGCGGTCACATGCCCATGGGCGACATTGTATATTACAGCTACGTCTGTGATGGACTTAATACGGTAATGCGGTAGTGGGGTGCGTCATTTCAGAGTGGATAAGCTATACCCACATTATTAAAACAACATTATTATTTACTTAATTTAAATTTTAAGAAAAAAATTAATAACATGAATTTTTCAAAATCATCTTCATAATTTGCAACATTGGTTACTACCATGACTAACGATGAAGAGTAAAAAAAACATTGAGAGGAAACGTTGGTCATTTTGTTCAAAAATAGAAAAAAATACATATGTATTATAAAGTTAAATGTTAAATATAAAATTACTTACAATCCAGCCATTTATAGTATGTAGTGGTTACTTTGTCAAAGACTAAATTAAACTAAAGAAAGTCGTGTTATTATTCGTTATCGGAATGCGCTGTTTCCTGCAGTTTATTGTTTATTTATTTACGAATATCCTTTACGTTTAACACCGAATATGACTGTATCAAAATACTACTACATATTTTGTGTACGGTTCCATTACATTATTATTCTTATATTTCCTTTATTCATTGTAAATACCTACCAATATATTTGTGAGTGTTAAAACATGCGGCATAAATGGCCGTATATTTTTAATGCGTTGACTTAGAAGCTTGACTTTTTTTCAGCTCCATGTTATCGCAAATCTCTATTATTAGATATACATTTCAACTTGATACCTCCACGCGATCTTGAGAAAAAGAGTCTTGATAGACAGATGAACAACGACATTATAAGGGTTTCATTTTTCCTTTTCAAGTACACAACCCTAATATAAAACGTTGAAAACACCATTTATCCAGATTTTTTATATAAAAAAGACCAAACGCAAGGGTTATTTTCATTATTTTCTGTCATGATAGCGGCCATAGTTTCATGTAGGTTCTTTGGCTAGCTATTACGGTTCTAAAAATACAGCCTTGTGACTGTGACAGACAGACGACTTATAGGTTTCACCCTAAAAAAAAACTAGGTTCTCAGTACTTAATTACGACCGTAAATCAAAAAATCAATCAAATACATAATATCAAATTAGTCACTTAGTATTCTCATATAAATAATGAATGTTGGTTTATTGAATTAATTATTTGTTTGTTATATAAAAAAATTGTACGCCTCGACAGGCAAAACATGTACGGACTTTTTAATTATATTTAAGATCTTGCATGTTCGATATGTATGTAAAAGCATGTTTGACAAATAAATTAGGTATCTTTTATCACTATAGCTAGTCGCAAAACCCATTACTCGGTTTATCACTACTGTTTTTACTGTTTGGAAAATTATTTATTATTAACTTCCTGTGCCCCGCGGTTTCACCCGCATAAGTCTCGCTCCCGTGAGAATATCAGGATAAAAAAGCTAATGTCCTAACTAAAGAAATGGTCTCCCCATGTGCCAAATATCATTCAAATTCGTGATTTTAAAAGAAAGTTATGGGGCGCGTATGTGGAACCCCTGCCCCGGAACAACATAATACTATAGTGACTATTGGGTGCTGTTCTTCAGAAAGGTCAAGTGCGTAGCACTCGCAATTCGCCGCGTGCGCATGAACTTAAACTAAGTATGTAAGGATAGGAACAGCTGGCATTCTGTACTTTCTACCTACCCCTATGGCAAGAATGTATGTATCGAAACAGTACCTACCTTATTCGAATAATGTTTTGACATAATTACAGTACACCACCTGTTTCAGCATGATTAAGTCGGGAGCCTGTCGCTTGTTCTCAACTGGACCCATTCTGTAGGTAGTCAAAGAAGTTTTTAGGTATGCGGTTACGAGCCTAGTACAGATTAGTATAGCGTAGCACCGCGTAGCAGAGTGTAGCCAAGCGTAGCAGACCGTAACACCGCGGAGCAGCAAATCATTTTCGTTGAAAGTGAAATTTATGCAGTTTGTAGAAGTATCTAAAACAAGTTAAGAAAATTGCCACGTTCAAGAATACTTGACACTAAATTCTTTATTTCATCTCGAATCGCTAATTTTAAATCGAGATCAATACTTGAGTTCAAGTTCTAGAACATGGTCAATTGAGCATAACAGTTTAAGCTTGGAAGACCTAAATAAATAGGTAGACATACTTGCTCGTATTTTCAAGTCGTACCGTTTTTATTTTTTGCCTATTCGTCAAGGGGAAGAAAATCCAATTAAATTGTGAACTTGCATTTTAACTGATTGTAAAACACTAACCCATATTTCAGAATAAAGTTAAACCTAATATTGTGATTGTTACTGGCGGCCTTATCCTATACGATTAAACGAGCAATATTTGTATATATATATTTATATTTGTAATCACGATCTCGAAAACGGCTCTAATGATTTCGATGAAAGTTAAAATATACGCGGGAGCGAAAAATCGATCTAACTAGGTCTCATATCTGGGAAAATTCGTTTTCTCCGTATTTTCATACAAGCAGAGGTCGGTCGCCCAAAGTTTACAACAAGATGGCTACCTTAGAATGACATGGCAGCATGAAATTAGTATGTACTATCATGGCAGCATGAACTTAATGTGTACTATACATGGAATAAATATGAATTATCATCATCATCTAAGGCTTTACAGCCGCAAGTGCTGCGAGCCTTAGCCTGGTCAAGTATATTTCTCCAACGTGACCTATTTCCGGTTTTTTCCCTCCTGCACGCATAGCATGAACGCCATAAAATGACAGATAAACAATCACAATCTGTCATTTTGTCTATTCTTCCCTCGACAAAACCCGTTTCTACGTTGGTCATGCTACGCGTGCAGTTTCTCACTCCAACCACAACTCTTAAATCTTGGTCTACGCCATCCAACCATCTGAGCTTGGGCCGCCCTCGACTTCTCCGGCCATCCGGTTTACTATCTAGAAACCTTTGGGTGCTCTGATCTCGTCCATTCTTGCGACAGGTCCTGCCTATCAAAAACGTCCTATATTGAAGGTTTTTATTACATTACGATCGTCAATATCTCGTAGAGCTCATGGTTGTATTGCGTTCGCCATTACTCGTTTTCCAGCACTGCACTGAGTAGAAGCTTAATGCTACTTGAGAGTAATTTTGAACGAAAATACCTTAGCAGGCTGAAATTGCATTTAGCAGTATGAACTGTCCTATACTACTAACCCTTCGGGTAATACGGCGTGATTCTGATGTTATGTTGGTAATAATGAAACACAAATTGAAAACCAAAAATTGTAATGCTTTAACAAGATTTTTAAGATCCTAAAGGTTCCATTCCGTAGCCGACCGCAGACGGCAGCAGCAGGCGCGTGTCGCCGCGCATCTCTATGAAATATCTGCCGTAGATAGCGACACGTCGGTGTCATAGAAATATGTACATAGAAATCAGTCGTGTGGCGACGATACGTTGCCTGCTGCTACCGCCTACGCTCGGCTACGGAATTGTACCTTTACAATTAAAGTATATATCAGAAGATATGAGAATAAAATATATAAAAAATTGCTATTTCTATTTTTACATGTTTAAATGGTCATGTTTTACACTGTTAGGTACTTGCTATGTTTGTATTAGCTTTTAAAATTATTATAAAATTGAATAATGAATAAAATTGTTTAAAAACCATTTATTAACAACGGTCTTTCAAGATTATCTAAAAAGATTCATTCCCACCATATTCTGAAGTCTTTCTTGGCCTAGAATTAGAAAAAATATTTTAGACTCGTCTTAGAGATATAAATATATTTATTAAGGTATTTTAATTATCGATTTCTTATTAACCAATTCCAGTTAAATTTCCAATCGGAATCTTGTTATTTTTACTGTCCAGCTCTACAAGATATCGTCCACCAAAGAACGCAGTCACCATGAGAGCGCTCCATAAAAGAAATCTGCAAGAAAAGTATAATTATGCTCTTTAGTCAGCTTGTATTCCTATTATTTCCTAAGCTATATTGTTCTAACGAAATAATAAGAACACCTACAAGGTTAATATTATACCTATGGCATGATGTTCGCCAGTTTAAAGATCAACATCGAAATAAAAGATTTGCATTTTGAGTTTATATTTATGCGAAATTTCGATTTTTTATTTGCGAAAATTACGTAACATTAATTTTTATCTATAGATGCAGATTTTCAACACAATTGCTCGTAAACTAGCTCTTATTGAACCGTTTTTAGGTTCATAATGCAGTGTATTTAAAACGCGTGCTTTTTACTATCTGTACTGTCTGGAAATTGAACGCGATATCTACGTGTACGCACTAAATAGGATACATGTATTATCACACCCACTTTAACATCCTATGCGTGTTTCTTATCTTTTAATTCAACTATTTTAATTAACAATAAAAGCTAAAACTGGAATAAATTTTGGAAGGAATTTGTAAGTAAAGAGGAATTAGTAAGTACTATCATGGCAGCATGGAATTTTTAAAAAGAAATTGACTTTGAATACTAGTATGAACTATTATAAACTATTAAATGTGCATTCTCTATTTTAACTCGAGCAGAGTATGTGCTTTTTTTAATCTCATCAAAGAGACTTCTTGCCTTCTATGTTCTATTATGGGGCTTCCACACTTAGTCCTTCAGGTGGACCATTGTTCTTGCCTTTTTTATGCCTACTGTACAAATAAATAAAATATGATACATTTACATCAAATTATATATTTTTCACTACATATTAATCTTAATTTGTGTATTTAAATTATTATTTTGTGTCCATTATATTTTTATATACCTAGGCTGTTCAGCGGTTTTGCCTGTGCCTTTATTTACACCTGCCTGCGCGCGTATCGCTAGCGGAAAAAATAAAACCACCGCGCCATTTTCCATAATATTTTGTTATCGTTTTCGTTGTGTGGTTACTTATTATCAAAAATACGAAAGTATTGTTACCAACCGACGTAGAAAAGTTTTAAAAGAAGCTCCGGTTCAGAACTACGCGGTCAAAATGTATGGAACAGCAGATTTTTATTTTCTCGCTCAAGAACGGAACATAAAATCATTTGCACGTTTCAAATGATTTCAGGTTCCGTATAATTAAAAGAGATACATAATTATATGGCTGACTGTTCACACCGTGAGTACTCGCTTGTCGCAGCGACAAGAGCTATCAAGACAGTATTTGTTTAGCGACGGTCACTTACACGGCATAGACCCACGGTTGATACATACATACGTATACCAGCGTGTAATCGCTCGTCGCCGTCGCGCACTCGCTGCTCGATGTTCACCAACTCGTTTTTAGTAGCTAGCTCTACTTTTTTCTCGTTGATCGCCGGCGGGTGGGACGGGTGCCTAAACACCGAAGTTAACAAAAATGTTCGTTTGAGTTGGTACTTACAATCCGCCAAACATCGGCATTTTGTTCAATTTATTGAATAAATTTGCTTTAATAATTTAATTTACATAGCGTTTCTTTACTACAATACATTCTGTGCGAATGTTATATTCGAAATACATTTATTTATTATGCCGTCGTGTTTTGATTAACTCTTCACATACCAATGGAATGTTTCTTTAAAAACATTACTTTAGTAGATTAAATTACGATAAATATTTGTCCAGTCAGAACAACGACTAACAATAATATTGTATAAGGGGTGCTACTGCCCATAAATGCTGACAGACGATACAGGCTTATTAAAAGAATCCCGCCACCATTTGGGGACGGAAGACCAAAAACTAGCCAACAACAAAATGGTCCTTTTTTACCATTTTGGTAGGAAACCTTAAAAATCTGTATAAACTTAAGTAACCTTTATATGTACAGGGTAAACCCTGCTATAGAACATCAGGTTACAGTCTAAAATTAAGAGCAGTAGAGTAAGTCAACGGGCAACCAGCTGAATTTAA
Organism: Agrochola circellaris; assembly: GCA_914767755.1. Classification (NCBI taxonomy): domain Eukaryota; kingdom Metazoa; phylum Arthropoda; class Insecta; order Lepidoptera; family Noctuidae; genus Agrochola; species Agrochola circellaris. Next base: position 8,129,776 of record OU611839.1, on the reverse strand, counting down.
AATAGAAAAGTTTTTGATGTCAAGCACAATATAACGGTCCAGCAGAGAACATTAGATGGACTATATACCGTAGCGGCGTGTATGTGACGGTCCACCGAATCTAGTGTGGAAAAATCTTCGCTTTGCTATGCACAGTAGGCTGTCACTCGAAAGGAATTATTTTCGTCTTTGCGCCGGTCGCCTGCGCAGCTTCAAAAAACAGCACAGCACGCATAGCATGGCCACCGTAGAAACGGGTTTTGTCGAAGGGAGAATAGACAAAATGACAGATTGTGATTGACATGTCATTTTGTCTATTCTTCCGTGGACAAAACCCGTTTCTATGGCGGTCATGCTACGCATGCAGGTCTAACATTACATAACTTCAACCCTGAAATCCCCGAAGCGTTAGGCAGGTTGTATCTATAGTACACCTATATTTCGTCAGTTGTGTTTAAGTCCCATGTAATAGACGTCGAGCCTATTGCCATCAACCGGGCACAAATCCAGACAATGGGCTGCTTCTGAGAATTTGCTGAAGAGGTGGAGCTGGATTCGAGGTGGGCTCTAATGGCTGCAACACGTAGCGGCTAACGAACACAAAAAAATTGTAATCTGTTTTTTGTTCCAATATTTGATTTAAATCGATTTTGAGGTATTTTTTTTTCTTTGACCTGGTCAGAAGACGCCAGACGAGAGGCCGGTCAATTGACTGCTCACTGTAGTTTGATCATTATCATCACCAGCCAGTCCACTGCTGGACATAGACCTCTCGGATTGCAAGCAATAGGGAAGTTACAAAAAAAAAAAAAAAACGTCTGGTAGGATATTAAAAAATATTGGTCACGTATTTTTCTTCTTTTTTTACGTAATCAAAAGATTATGGTTATTTTTTTTTCCCAGTCAACATCCCTATTGTGGTTTGGTATATAACCCTAATTGGACGTAGTTAAAGAGAAGGGATCCAACCCACACAGAGTTAGTTTTAAGATATTCAAGTTTTAAGATCAGATCGTGTTATGTGATTGTATGACCTGCCATACATACGGGTTGGTAACGTATGGTCATAATGACATGATGCGTTGGGATTGTTTTTGTGAGATTAAAGTTTTGACTACAAAGAGTGTTTTGGTATACATAACTAATCTTCGCCTATAGTGTGGGTTGGATCCTTTCTGCTTAACTACGTCCAATTGTGCAAGCCCGACTCGCTCTTGGCCGATTTTATCGTTACGCAAAGGAAGAACAGCCATCTTTTCAATGCGTAGGATTTTTTGGAGATTAGCCGCCATGCTTACAATAATATTAAATTCTCTTGGGTCTTCCAAATTCTGGCTTTTTGTTTTTTAAATAAAAAAACAGGTATTACAAATTTAACATATTTATAAAAACGCATGACAAATCAGTAAATCAGAGATAATCCTCATAATGTTCAGTGGTGGTAGTTACATCGGTGGTTGTTTCGGTCGTAGTTGGAGGAATTGGCTTGTTATCCTCTATATGCTTCATTATGTTCAACGTTCCCCAATACGCTATAAATACCAGCATTGCAGCGAACAATAAACTGAAAAAAAGAATCTGAATAAATAACTAGAAACTCTTTTTTTGATAATAATACCTTTTCTCGAGAATGTAATCTTCGAGTCTAAACATAATATCGCGCCGGTATTCATTGGCATTCAGAATAAGCAGAGGTATATTACTCCCACATCTTGCCAGTTATGTTTAAGCTCCATGTAATAGGGGGCGGGCCATCAACCCGGCACAAATCCAGACTGCAAATTAAATTTGAGCTGCTACTGACAAATTCATTATAAAAAACCCAATAAAACTACCTTTTTTTTTGGGTGGAAAATTATCAAATAACTTCTCCGAGTTAATAAATTACGAGAAGTGGTCAAATGTGTTAAAAGCCCGTCCGAAAAGGTAATTATTCGGGTATAAGGTTCACTCCGAAGTTTCGAATTACTTTCGGACAAGCCCGTACCGTATCTTCGCTGACGGAATTAGAGAGTACGCCCGCAAAGCAGTGGAGTAAATATTAAAAAAACCGGCCAAGTGCCATATAACACAAATACTAAATTTAATTTAAAAAATCGCAAAGACAAAGTATTTTATCATAATGACACTGTGGATCACAAATTTATTTTTTGCAGTTGCAGATAATCGTCCATATTTAAATAAAATACCATTATGAATGTTTTTAATATTAGTTGATTATGTTTTTTTTTTAATCCAAAAGTTTATTTAAAAAAATTAAATAAATATTAAATGAAAGAGGGTCCCCTTTTAATTTTTAACATAATTTAAATTTTTATTATTTTTTGTTATAGCGGCAATAGAAATACACAATATGTGAACATTTCAACTGTCTACCTATTACGGTTCATGAGATAGAGCCCGCTGACAACCGGACGGACGGACGGACAGTGGAGGCTTAGTATTTAGGTTCAGTTTGGCACCTTTCAGGTACTGAACCCTAAAAATAAGCTGCCTCTTTGACCACACAAGGTAGCCCTAATGTTCTTTTTACTTAACTGTACCGAATGAAAACAATTTCTCGAATTTCAACTCAAACTGTGACAATTCAACTCACATATTGATTAGCTTATTAGTTAATTAAATTATTATTATTTTTCCTTTATTACATTTTCATACCTACATATAAATTACATTTTTAAATATTTTTATGGAAAATATAAAAAATAGTGGCCCATCGGCATCACGAGCAGAGTCCAGCTGCCGGTGATCAGGGCTCTAGAGAGAGGAACTCCTCACGATGCGTGCCGTGTCTAAGAGTACTGCTTTCTGGATCAAGCCCCCTTTTTTTTTTTTTTTTTTTTGAGGGTGGGAAATTATCAAATAACTTCTCCCGCTCTGGGCGGAGCGGCGAGAGGCGGGAGGGCGTGTCAGACTTTTACTGACTAAAACCCACCCGTGTTCCTTCCGTTGCCTGTGTGCCGAGGTCGCGATATCCCTTTCAGACAAACCCGCAACCCCGGCAGGCATTGGCCCTTCCGGACCCCGTCAGTTGGTGCTGACATCTCTTTGAGGCGCGCGTGGAACACAACGCGCCGTCGACCCGGGCCTGGTCCCTATCGGACGGCGAGCTACCCATTGCTCACCGTCCGCAAGCCCGCGCCTACGGTGGCCGGAAGTCGGCTCGCGACTCCCGACGCCCGGGGCGTCTCCTGCGGCGACTAGGGGCGCGAGGGGGCGCATTTTGCCTCTCCCTCGCGCGCTCCGCCTCCTCCTTCGCGAGCATTACTGCTTCGCAGAAGGAGGTGACGGCCTCCCATGCACTCTCGCTCCGGACCATGGCCTGAACCAGGGCCGGACGCGAGAGATCGCCGCCGCCGATCGCCTCCGTGAGGACACGGCGGTGCTCCGCCCAAGCTGGGCAGACCTCCACCGTATGCTCCACCGTGTCCTCCGGGCGATCCACACAGTGGTGACACCCGGGCGTTTCCTCCCGCTTTATCCTGAACAGGAACCTCCCGAAACAACCATGTCCGGTGAGGACCTGCGTCAGGCGGAAGGTGAGGACGCCGTGGCGCCTCTCTAGCCACTCCTCAAAGAGGGGACTTATCGCCACAATTGTGGCGTGCCCAGCGCTGGGTTGCGACAATCGCACTCTCCATGCCGCCATGAGATCCCGCCGGAGCAATAAGAGCCCCCTGAGGTGTTGATCGAGGCTCTCTACTATTAGGCTTATTATTATAATAATTTATTGGATTATTATTAGCTTTAGGGTTCTGCACCCACATCGCTATTAGTAGGTGGGCCTTCCTAATTCGGGCTTTTACTAAAAGGATATTGTAAGACTTGTATCAATAAATAGGAAAAAAAAAACAAAGTACTTACTATACACAGAAATTATTTATATAAGAAAATGTTAGGTTAGTTATAAAGACGATCTATTGTTGTGGTTCGTCTTGATGCTCTATTTCTTCTAACAAAAAATCTATCTGGACTGTAATGTCCCCACCCGTCATCTTTCTCGTCTCCACTGCGCAAAGTGTCGTTGATCTTCTTTACAGCAGAACCTTTTTTAGCTTTCAACCTTTCAGCCTCAAAAAAGGTCATCGTTCCAAAATACACTACAAATATCAGCATCGCAAGGCACAATACACTGAAAAATAAAACTTCTTAAATATCGAGAAACCGTTTATTGGAAACCAATGAGAGTGTTTTTCTTCAATTTGAGTTACCTTTTCTTGGTGACAAGAAACCCCACTCAAACGGCGAATTGTACACAATGAGCTCGCCGTTTGAGTTGGGTTTCTTGTTTTGATAAGAACATTATTACAATCTTGTCGTCTGCCTGTCACAGCGACGGACTGTACTTTTTAATCATTCTAGGTAGTCAGTTGAAATTTTCTACATTCATATATAATACTAGCTTTTGTCCACATTTTCTCCCGCGTTGAGGTCAGAAATTTTCTCACGGGAACGTACTAGGTACCGGGATAAAAGTATCGTATGTCCTCATCCAGGTCAAGGTCTTTCTGTGTGCCAAATTTCAACCAATTTCGTTCAGCTGTTAAGTAGTGAAAATATAACAGACAGACAGAGCTATTTTCACATTAATAATACATATACAGGTTGAATTTGAATTCATGCGACACCTGTTAAGGGGTCATTGTACTCATCATTATGAACAACTTTCACTATGGGACCAACGTTGAAATCGCGAAAAAAAAATCAGCTGTTCCCTACATTTATGTTCGCATAGCTCGTCAAAATGTAGGAAACAGCAGATTTTTTTTTCGCGATTTCAACGTTGGTCCCATAGTGAAAGTTGTTCATAATGATGAGTACAATGACCCCTTAACAGGATGTCGCATGAATTCAAATTCACCCTGTACCTATATATAAAGTATGTAGTATGGTTTTATTTATAGAAAAAAGAATGTGAACTAAAATAGTTTTCATGGTAAGTTACCCTCCGTGCACGACTTGGACTCGCACTTGGCCGATTTTTGTTGTTGCCGAATTAGATTTCAAAATTATTCGAACCTGTATAATACTTCAATATATTTGATAACTCGTTTTTTACTTAATTCAAGTTATATATTGGGTATGTATGTTTTAATTGTTTCTTACTTATCCGTCACTTGTCTCTAAGGGCGAATTTTACTAATGATACTGAACGCGTTCAGAACATCTAAATCACGTTCAAGAGTGTCAAAATTGTTGTGGAATATTGACTATGACAGCTCTTGAACGCGGCCTAGAAGTGCTGATCGCGTTCAGTTCCATTGGTGAAATCCGCACTTATTAATGTTCATTACAAAACCAGCGTCAGACAGCATCTGTCTGGCATTAATGCTGAAATGAACATTTTTGGCGCAGCCAACAACAGTGTTGTTAAAACATTGCATTAATTTTTTTATTTGTGTTTTGTGAATCTAAAGTAAACTAAAGAACCCCATTTAATATCTTCAAATGAACAGTTTCCCAACAGCCCATTCGAGTAATAGGGATGAAGAAAAAATATTTTTTTGTCCGTCAGATAGATTATTAAAAATATTGGACACGTATTTTTTTTTTTACATAATCAAAAGATTACCGCAAAACATTGAGCTAAAATGCGGCATGACGTCACTCTCCGCTTTCTTGAACAGTTTATTTTTTTTCATTCGCTTCTTTCTCCCTCCTCATCTTTCGCATCTGAATTCGTTTAGTTTTTAAGCCTTTATAGTTCTCTAACCACAATGCTGGATTTTAGGTAGGCATGTTAATTATGTATGCCAGCACCCTAACCACGTAACACACTCGAAATGACAATCCCTTTCATTTTTTTTATAATAATGAATCATGGTCAAAATGGATGGTAAATTGGTAATTAAAATAAATATTGTTGATAAAAATTAAAATTTCGTAACTTAGCTATAGCTACTATCTTACCCGTGTCACAGTTAAATTTTACCATACATAGCTCATTACCGTTTAGGGCTTGCAAAATTGCACTTCTAAAATGGTAAGAGCAACATCCCCAACCTCTATTCTTTAACGCCCAATCCAGACAGCTTGTGGCTGAGATCAATGCTTGCGCGGGAACCATTCCACTTTTGCGTTTTCTCACTGGCCGGCACGGCAACGACAATGGCCTCGCAGCCGCGGAACTAAAAATTTAAGGAAAATATGGCCCATTTCCCACTTACCAGTCACGGCGACGGCCCATTCATACATTTTGCCTCCATCTCAGCCTTTTCATGTAAAGCGCCTGTACTTGTTATAATAATTTAAAAAAAACAATTACTTACAATCCGAAAGCCATTTGTCCAATATAAAAAAATCCCTCCGATCCTGAAGTCCGTAGAACGAACTCTTGAATCAAAGTGTGTGAATTAACAAAACAGATTATACTACCACAATGACATAGTGGGTATTACAGGTAAGGTCAAGTTTACCCTGACGTTGAAAACATCTCGTAGTTAAATTTGGGTTGTAGCTTGTTCAAGTTGTACTTGTACTTCTTGTAGTTAGAAACCAGCGTCAAGAACTAGTTCAATTTTTTTGCTGAACTATTTATGCGCAGCCGTGATGCACATGTTCCTGCAAATTTTCTTTGCACTTTTAATTTGATTTTGGTGCCTGGTTGTGTGCATTTCAGCCAGTGCTATACAGGGTGGCAGGGACATCGACGCGAAGCCGGTTACCATGGACTCAGTACATGATTCTGAGCCCCCCTGCGTTGAAATTGACACCCTGTATATATTTGCTTTCTTTCTTCTTGTCTTTCTTTCGAGCAGCTGTAGAGCTAAAGCAACTTAAAGGAGCTCGTCCGAGAGTACTTCCAACATACGTCTTCGTGCCGCCAAATACTTAGGCTGTTCTTCGAAGAGTAATTTCGGCACACGAGGCTTTAAAGCTCTGATGAAAAAAGAAGGCAATCTCGAGACCTAACAAGCAGATTGGTGACCATGTTTGCCGGCCAAATAAAACTCAGTACCGCTGTTGAATCGATCATGGAGGCTACAATACAGGAGTAACCTGCTATACAGTGTATAGTATATTATATTGGCTAAAAAGTGAAATGTCAAACGATTTTAAACCATGTGCGGTGCGACTAAATGTCACTTTTAGGCAGTGGTGGATCTAGGATTGTCGTTTGATCACGCTGAGGATAGGTTTTAGCAAAGTAAACACTAAAAAGGACAATTGCAATATGTAGCACGTAGGCGCCATCGCGGCGACGAGCGGGCGTTAGGCTTGCGGTGGAGATAGCGTGAGCGGCAGGATCAATGAGAGGCGTGGGATTCAAAATTCGTCACGTATTGTAGCGTTGTGAGGGTTCTCAGCTGCAAGTACTTAGTCGAGTGATAAAATATCGGATTTAGTAATTATCATGTCACAACACTAAAAACTGGGAACGTCACTGGTTTACCGGTGACGTTCGGTCATTCGGTTTCCGCTTGCAGAGCTGATGAGAAGTATCCCCTGACCCTCAGGATTCTATGTACCCCGACCTAGGGTGAGTTCCACATTAGCTTGGTAATTATACCAGATCCTTAGCGCTGGATGATCTATATTGATTAAATAACCTATATGTTTTCTGAGCTTGTGTGTGTCAATGTCGGACACGCGGCTACAAGTCATCCAGCGCAAAGGAGATTGAAATATGTATGTATTGCTACTGCATCGAAATGGTGTAGTGCCTCACTGTGTTATTCTTAGTGAGCCATCTACCATGGCCACGCCTACTTTGTGATTTATGCTCGCGTGTTCACATATTCGCATCCGCCATTGTGGCACGCTATGTTGCAAACTCTCTTGCCTGTAAACCGCTGCGATGTGCTGAGCTTTCACCTACAATGCTTCCCACACCGTTCCTTGGCTTAAAATGGGAAGGAGGTTGGCACATCGCATGCGGCTTGCTGCTATTGCACCGCATCTAACATGCGCTCCCTAACGCGCCTTCCAGGGTTCTTCGTACGGGCTGAGGGCAGGTGCTTGCTACTATATACTGCTGATGGTAGCGGTGCTGAACATTGCATGCGCACGCTGCCAAGGTCACGAAGGCCTGACAACCTGCGGCCTACCGCCGTAGCTACCTGTGCGAGCCGGTGCTGACCGCACACTGGTTGCGCACGCTGCTAAGGTCCAGAAGGCCTGACGACTCGCGGCCTACCGCCGTGAGCCTGTGCTGACAGGCCCCACGTCTGCCACGTGTGGCCTACCGCCGTGAGCCTGTGCTGACAGGCCCCACGTCTGCCACGTGTCGCCAACCGCCGTGAGCCTGAGCTGACAGGCCCCCACGTCTGCCACGTGTTGCCAAGGACGGTACCTTTCATTTATATTAGTTGTGATAGTGCTCAGAACAGAACAGTAAAGTGACTTACCCGCGACCTAGCCGTGTTAGTTCTAATAACTATAAATATATGTATGAACTTAACCTAGTGTTTTTATTGACTACTTACCTACCTATCAGTTAGCGGCCTGCGCAGCCTACCTGCAAAGCCCTAGCCGTTACAGTGGCGCCCAACGTGGGGCGCCACTGTAACGGCTAGGGCTGCGCAGGGTAGGCTGCACAGGCCGTTAGTTATAGAAGGTAGGTGATAAATGGGGTAGGGCCATCATCAATTTCACAACTTTGGTTGTAGGACCAATAGTTATTTACGGTAGGTGATGAATGGGGTAGGGCCATCATCGATCACAACTATGGCTGTAGGGCCAATAGTCATGGTAGAAGTATAAGATGTATGGGGTAGGGCCAGCATCCTATAGAACTGTTTGGATTTTCCAAATAGTCGTAGTGTAGATATTATGATAATTGTTGGTTATATTTAGACATAGTAGACTGGTAGTAGTGGGTGTGTGCAATTTGTTGTAGTTTGTAGGGTTGGATTGATTTGGTTAGTGGGGGTAGGTTGGATTGGGTTAGTTTAGTAGTGGTAGATTAGTGTTAGTGGGGGTTGATCTGTTGTTTATTTACTGGTAGTCAGTTGTTTATTTCTTAACATAGGTTTAGTTGATAGTTGAATTTAGTTTTATTAGTTATTGTTGTTGAGTGTTTTTTTTGTTTTGTTTTGACTAAATTTTATTATTAGTGTTCGAAAATGTTAGTTTTGATTTGCATGTATGAATGTGTGTATATGAATAGGAAATAGTAATAGGTATGGCTGGTTAGTATTCATACCTGTTTAGGCATTTGTTCAATTTTTTGGATATGAGTAGGTAGTTTTTTATTTTATTTTTATTGTAAAAGCAGTGCCAATTATGTTATTAGTTATTTGATTGTTTGCATGTAATAGTAGTATTGTTTTAGTTTGCCAATCATATAAGTAGATAGTTGTGTATTGGTTCATTTAGTGACTAGACAAGAACACAATTTTTGTTTATTTGTAACCAGTATTCATTTGATGGTATATAGGTAGTTTCATTTTATGGATTTTAATACCAATTAGGTAGGTAGTGTTATTTTTTTTTTAGAAGTAGTAATTATTTTATCAAATTGTGATTAGATAAACAGTAGTAATTAGCAATGTAGTTCAATTTATTTGGTAGTTAGTTTAAAGTGATAGCAGTCTTTAGTGTTTAATTTTGGCCACAGAAGTTATATAAATTTTGTTTTTGTGAGCCAGTAGATAAGTTATTCAACACACAGTACGCCAGCGCACTGCCACTGTCACGGTTAGGGCTGCGCAGGGTAGGCTGCGCAGGCCGTTAGCAGGTAGGTAGGTAGGTAGATAGAAGATTGGTAATTGAAAAGCTAGGGTAGGTTAAAAGATATATAATTAGATAGTAGTATACGGCTAGGTCGCGGGTAAGTCACTTTACTGTTCTGTTCTGAGCACTATCACAACTAATATTAATGAAAGGTACCGTCCTTGGTAGCACGTGGTAGACGTGGGGGCCTGTTCTGCTCCGGCTCACGAAGGTAGCTGGAGCCGTAGGCTGCAGGTAGTTTGCGGCGGTAAGCCGCAGGTAGGGCACGCCTTAGCTAGCGTGCGTAGGTGGCATGCTGGATATAGTATGGGGTCCTGCCCTCAGCCCGTACGGAGCGCAGTTTTTCAGTTGTATGTTTAGTGTTTGTTACAAAACATCTTATAGATGAAAAAATTATACTTATAAGAATAATTGATATCAATTGTACCATAGGTAGTGTAATGCATACTAAAACGTTTCATTAGAATAATATCAAGTTCACTTTAAGATTTGTCACAGAAGAACTCCGATGATTTTGGGGGGGGATTGAGCCCGTTAGCCCCCTGGATCCGCCACTGCCTTGACCGCCTGCATTTAAACTGCCCAGCTAATAATTATCGTAAAGGGTCGCACGTACCTGCTTATTGAGCGTGTTTTGCCTAATAATCTGTAGAGTACCTATGATGGAATGATTGATTTTGGTTTACATACACTACTTACCTACTTATTTAAATTAATTGTCCATAATACCTCAGCTCAAATTCACTTCTTATCTCGTTCGCATGATACTGCTCGCGGACTGAGTGAGAGCGAGACTGAGCGGCACGGAGAAGGCTCCAAGGCGCCAATAGTTTAGGTAATTTCTTTTTACGGCGTAAATAATTTGAAGTTTTTTTTTTTATTACAGCGGTTTATTGTTCGGTTTGAAGATAACTTTGGATATTTTTGTTGTGTTATATCTTTCCTCTTGCTTTCCTGCAATCAAAACCGAAATAAAAATAAAAAAAATCGAAATAACCAAATCTGTGGGAGTGATTTCATGAAAAGGGACGGAAGTATGTCACAGGAAGCCGGGGAAGCGCGCGCTGTTTGATTTGACCAATGAGCGCGCGCGGTTTCACAAACGACCTTGACGAGGCCACGCCCCTTTAATGTTGCTTACTACCATAATGTTTCTCTTCCTTATTACCAAGGTGAGATGTCAGATGTTACACATGATATGCGACCACTGTGAGGCTCGCTGGTTTTCCCATGATTGTTTATTTCAAAATACTTAAATGCTGCAGTATTCTCGATATAACGGAGGGTCATGCTAAGCAATGTGAGGTACGGAAAAGTAAAGTATCTGAGAGTCTATAACTCTTAAGATACTTAACTTTTCCGTGCGGCATTCTAAATACGCCTTTACTTTTTTTGAATTGGACAATGATTGTTGTTGAGTAAACAACAAACATGATCCATGGGAACATTTTTGTCATTAGATTCTGTTGAATCTTTCCATTGATAGTTATCTAAAGCCCTAGTTGGTCTGAGTCTATAGTGGACCAGACACCATTAGTAATAATGACATCAATATTACTATCATTCCTTTCAATATTGACGTAGAAATATTAAAATATTTCGATCACATCATCATTCCAACGCACTGTCTACATTATTTGAATGTTATGTCATTATTAGGTACCAGGAATAAACACAACCTTGCTGTACATCGCACTCGTCTCCACAGAGTAGGCAACTCGTTCATGGGTCAATGTATACGGTTTTACAACAAGCTTCCCATTGACATTCGAAACTTAACCATTAAACGATATAAAAGTTGTATTAACACCAAACTTGGTATAAAAGGGTACTATAACGATTTTTACCCATGAACCTGTAATTGGCTGTATGTTTCTTAAACAACTGTTATCCATTTGTAATAGCTGTTGGTTCTCCTATCAATAAATGAATAAAATTTCAGATAATTTAGAAGATAAAAGACCACTAGAGCTTCGGCTTGAGCTGCTCGCTCTGCTAAGCCTTGTGATAGAATCATAAAACTTGACATTATAATTATTCAGTAAAATCATCAAAATATACGTTTTATATAAACACTAGCTTTTGCCCGCGGCTTTGCCCGCGTGGATGTCGGAAAATATGCCACAGGAACATGCTACCGGGATTCAGAATATCCTATGTCCTAACCCAGATCTGCCTTTCATCTAAATCCGTTCAGCCGTTACGGCATGAAAAGGTAACAGGCAGATAATAAATCTCTTTTGGGGTTCCTTACTTCAAAACGAAAAATTTAAACCCTTAAAGGATGACTTCGTTGTCTGTCGAGACCCTTTTTCTCAGGAAACCGAGGCATCAAGTTGAAATAGATATCAAAAACTTAGGTCTACGGTCTACTCTCTCTCTCTCTCTTTCTCGGTCTCTCTCTTTCTGTCTCTCTCTCTCTCTCTCTCTTTCTCCTTTCTCTTTCTGTCTCTCTCTCTTTCTCCTTTCTCTTTCTCCCTCTCTCTCTTTCCCCTCTCTCTTTCTCTCTCTCTTTCTCCCTCTCTCTCTTCCCCCTCTCTTTCTCTCTTTCTTTCTCCCTCTCTCTTCCCCCTCTCTTTCTCCCTCTCTCTCTTTCCCCCTCTCTTTCTTTCTTTCTCCCTCTCTCTCTCTTTCTCTTTCTATCTCTCTCTCTCCCTCTCTCTTTCTCCTCTCTCCCTTTCTCGCTCTCTCTTTCTCCCTCTCTTTTTCTCCTTCCCTCTCTCTTTCTCTCTTTCCCCTCTCACTCTTTCTCTCTCTCTCTCTCTCTCTTTCTATCTCCCTCTCCCTCTTTCTCAGTCCGTGTCTCGGTGTTGACTTGGAAGTTTGATTATTATTACAACTCCGTAACGAAAATCAAACTTCAAAGTCAACACAATAAATAAATACGGTTATTTATGCCGCATATTTTGACACTCGCAAATAAACCAGTGTATCTGGTACTACCTGTTGGCCCAGCAGCATGAAGTTAAGCGGGAAGCAAGGTCAAGTAAAGTGGAAAATCTGAAAATGGGTAATTTATTTATGAACTGCAAAGTTAAGTTTGTTCTTCAATCTGGGATCAAAAATTCATAGGCCGTGTCTCGAAGTAACATTTAGTCAGAAGAAGTTTCATAGCGTTATTTACGCGTTTGCGTTATTTTTTTATTTTTAAGGTATCATTGTATGTGTGTTACGCAATTACCCTACAGGCCTCTGTGAGTTGGCTTTAGCCCCTCGTACGCCTTCCAAAAATTTGACACCAAGGACCAGAGATAAGAAAAGATATACCATCAAAATGATGTAATAATAAAACAGCAAAAATACATCACATTAACTATTTAATTAACAAAACAAAAAAAAAGTTATATCCTACAATATAGCAGACAATTCTCAATAGCTATGCATTTTTAACGTAATCTTGCTGTCGTGGTTGCCATGGTTACTTGGTTTGTTGTACCTAGTGGTTTGTGGCTGTCGAAGGGGTCGTAATAAGTTTTGCAGTTGAATCATGCGTGTTCATCGGCAAGTTCATCAAATATTTTGTCGTCCAGTACGCGCCGAAAGCCAATAAACCAGTGATAATTATACTGTAATATAAAATTAAACCAGAATTAATTAGGACAAATTCACTACACTATTAAAATAAAGGAAGTTATGTAATCAAAAGTCTGATATAACGCCAACCTGAATAATTGTATTCTTAATAAAAAACTATGAAATCCTGAATGAGACACCATTCGAAAAAACTGGCCAAGTGCGTGTCAGAACACGCACAATGAAGGGTTCCGTAGTTGAGATGAATTCATCCCAAGAACAAACTTAACATTATAACAACAATATTGAGAGATTTACGATGTTATTTTAAGACCATAGACTTCTTATAGGTTTTCCTGTAAACTATGAGTAAAGAACTACTCCCTGCATTTTCTTCAAAATTTTTGTCTCAGTAGTTTCTGAGATAAGGGGTGGGGAATGGTCAATTTTCATAAATTTTCATAAATATCTTTAAAAGTATTTAGTTTAAAATAAAAAAATAAAAAATTGAGATCCCCGCAACATGTCCTTTCATTTGATATGTCACACAGTTCAGTTTGCAAGACTTTTTATTTTTATTTTCTTATTTGCCCCCCAAAATTCAAAACTCATTTATTAACGTTACACGTCCGCGTGTTTGGGTCACAAACATACATATGTGTACCAAATTTCAACTTAATCGGCCCATTAGATTCGGAGCAAATTGGCTGTGACAGACGGACAGACAGACAGACACACGAGTGATCCTATAAGGTTTCCGTTTTTTCCTTTTGAGGTACGGAACCCTAAAAACATACCTAGTAGTGCATTTTTTTTGTCAAATAAGTATGGTACGAAAAGCACAAGTTTTCCAATGAAATAATTATTTGGAAAATTTGAGAGAGAAAAAAATTGAACGTCTATCTCATAGTTCGAAATAAAAGTATGTTTTTTTTTTTTTTCTTGTAATTGTAATCTCACTACGCCATTATTTCAAGCACATAATGATAAATCACTTTGAAGGAGCTCGTGGCTAAGTTATAACAGCCGCTCGGGTTGATCCAACAGGTTAAGCTATGCGTGCCGTGGTCCGTGGATGGGTGACCATCTTTACATACCGAGACTGCTCCGTGGCTCGGAAAGCACGTTAAGCTGTTGGTCCCGGCTGTCATTCGTTACGGGTCGTCAGAAGCCCGAAAGTCTGACAACCAGTCTTACCAAGGGGTATCGTATTACCCAGTTACTGGATTGTTGAGGCAGTCCTCCATGAAAAATACTGGTATTCAGCTGCATCCGGTTAGACTGGAAGCCGACCCCAACATAGTTGGAAAGGCTATGCAGATAATGATAAATCACTTTCCAAAAAAAAATACTAAACATATAACACAAGTATAAAAGTATAATCACTTGAGTTCCAGAAACAATTTTAAATCCAACCTTTTAATTAAACACAAATTATGTCATACACCACCTAAATACAACACTTGAAATAATGTTCTATGTGTTTAGTCACTTACAATCCAAAAGGCATCTTCGCTATATATCTATCTTTGCTTAGTATCCTCGCCACACATATCAACCAGCAGCTTACAACACTAACGATACACACGAGTAATAGAATAGTGGCTATGAATACCTTTTATAGCTCATTACTATTAAGAGTGACAGTACACTGCGATCTGAAGCGATGTTCCGCAAGACGAAGCTAACTCTTAGATTTTTTAAATTTAAATAAATACAGCCTTTGATCCTTTGCAGATATTTTTTCTTATAGATAAATAGCGACCCAAACCTGCTTCGCATGGGTGCAGTGGTGACATGCTAAAACATCGAGATTTCTGTTCTAAGTACATCTAGGATATTATTGTATTATCGTAAAAGTTTCCGGAATAAATGCTCTAAATGAAAACCGCGTCAAAATCCGTTGTGTAAAAACGATCTGAAAAGAGATTTTGTTTTATAACATGTAGGTATAGATTTTCAGTTAGACAAATTGATCATCCGTATATCAGCCGTAATATCAACATTAAATACTTAGTTAAATTAAACAAGTTCCACCTTTGGCTTTACGACGAGACGTACGTGAACTCTCTGTAACTGTTATAGTAGAGAATCCCTAGAGGAACGACCTGTAGGTCTTTTTTTAGGGTTCCGTAGTAAACAAGGAACCATTATAGTTTCGCCATGTCCGTCTGTCTATCCGCGGCTTAGCTCAGAGACGGTTAGTACTAGAAAGCTGTAATTTGGAATGGGTATACATATTAATTATGCCGACAAAGTAAGTGCCGGTAAAATAAAATCAAGTAAAATATATTTTTTTAGAGTACACACGTAAAGTGGGAAGGTTTTTTTTTTCTCATCTACCCCATGTTGTGGGGTATCGTTAGAAAAGTCGTTCAAAAATATTGTGAGTTTGTGAAAACCATTTTTGGATTCAGGGATCCGATTGCAAAATATTAAGCTTTTAACTGATTTTTTTTGTTAGAGTAGTGTCCAGCTAAATGGTTGGTTTTGGAAATCTGAAAAAATTCACAGCAGTAGTATATACAACGAATTTAAAAGGAAAACTATCACAGCTAAGTAAGCTTTACAGGTTTACGAGTAATAATCGACGAACTTAAATATGCAGTTTGAAAAACAGATCTCCCATACATTCCTTATGGGAGAACATGTTTTTCAACTACAATGATAAATTTGTTCTTAGGATAAATTCATCCCAACTACGGAACCCTTCATTGTGGTCCGACACGCACTTGGCCGGTTTTTTTATATATAAATTGCAACAGGGTTTGTCGCTATTTATAGCATTCACTACGCACAAACGCTATAATGCTACTGACGAAGCAATGTCTCATGTTGTCTAAACACGTTTTGTGTAGTAAAGAATAGTGGTATGTGATTAATAAATACGATCATTCATTGCATTCATTGACTTGTCCCACATACCCAAACTTGTCTTGTTATTAATAACATCTACGTGATATTGTATAGGTTTAGAAAATGCTATTTAAAACTGTATTTACTTCCCATGAAACAGAAAAAAGATTTTCGATTTTCCGCTTTCTAATTTTAGCGTCCGCAAATTCAAGGGCTATGCAAAGAGTTTCTTTAAAGAATAAAATCAGAAATGAAGTTATCCGGAAATGAACCGGAGTTACTGACATAGCTTACAGAGTAAACTAGCTAAAGTGGCCATGTCTGTTGAAAGATCGATAGTCGGGGGGACAGATGAGTCCAGCCGATCGATTCTGTAAAAATATCACCGTGAGACTCAGGTGAAGTGAGCGTGAAGTGAGCTGTCAATAGTGTTAATCTATCCGTGCCTTAGGAATGCGCGGCGAGGCGCGCCTTGAGCGTTGACAAATAAGCGGCCTGCCCTGCCTCCCCCGTCTCGCCGCGCACATACCTAACGCACGGAACAGCGGTCTCGATCAAACTATAGCTAGTGGTGAAAATATTAACCAATCAGCTGATTAATAGTGCGGCTTCCTACTGAACATTAAGAGGGATGCGCAAAGATAGCCTGCAAAATTAAAATTTTCTTAGGTTTTTTGCACTTCACAGTCCAGTGAATATTTTTATTTCGCGGGCTTCCCTGGCGCTTTCGCCTTAAAGCAGTTATTTCAATAACACCACCATTTACTCCATTTCTGTCCTCTTCCCCATCCCAAGTATTACTATCTGTGAAGCAACATTTATGTGTTCCTATTTTAACAGCCAACCTTTCAGAAGGTTTTCGTATAGAGGATTATACAGGCGTCTGTATGTGTGTTATGATGGTCTGAAGTTAAAGACGCACGTAATAATTTAATGATGATTTTGTGTATATGCTACTACTTGCCTTAAAGACCACTTCTCATAAAGAAAAGGAACTAGTCCTCACTGTGGGTTTCGATTTCAAACCGTTATAAGTCATGTTTTCTTAACTCCACTAGCGTACATCTATTATGTAGTAAAGATACTTTCCTGGCTTAACCTTAAATTCTTGTATTCCTCAGAAGAGCATCCTGTGAAGTGGATAAAAAATTAAACACATTGTTCAATGTTACCTTTGGACAGTGACTCAGCACTCGGCCCAGCCCACGTGCGGCCCAGTTAAAATAATGATTTGGTTGCATCTTACACGCATAGGACACAAAGAGTTTGTCATAGTAGCGTGTGTTAAGAAAAAATAGTATATAAGCTGTAACATATTGTTATAAATCAGATTAAAATTTTATATTCTTGTCTCATTATCCCTCACAGTGGCCAAGACACCTTTAGCCATCTCTGATCAGTCTCGTGAGTCTGCGGGACTGGCAGTGAGTGTACCCTTCCCGAACCTAACGAACGAAAAACATTTGTAAATATAAAAAATAATAGCCCACCGGTATCGGGAACAGGGATCAGGATCATCTACCTGGTCAGGGTTCCAGAGAGAGTAAACTCCTCACAATACGAGCCGTGTCCAGAAGTATCGTTTTCCTAACCTAACCTAACCGAATTAAGCCCTTGAACCAGCTGCCTAACGAGACCCTCAGGTGTTGGTCGAGGCTCTTTTCGCGCTATTAGGCAATTGGCTGTCACGACTATCGGCACAATGATCGCTGAATCCACATCCCACTTGTCAACTTATCCTTGTTTTCCTCAGAAGAGCATCCTGTGAAGTGGATAAAAAATTATACACATGATAAAAACATTTGTTTGTGTTGCTAAATTCTTTTTAATGTTTATTTTGTGTTCGAATCGATGATGAAAAGTAGAATTTAACGGAGAACTTGTAGAACAGTCCTGTTGCCTAGTGCCTACTATTTGTTCTGGGGTATTTACTTCTAGAGAGCTGGACTGTTTCAAATCCATCGGGCAAGAAATCACGAACTGAATGTGCGGGCAGAGGCAGCCTATCATCGAACGTAATTTCATTCGATGGTCCGATGGCCATTTCAAACGCGCGGCTGACGCGCCGTCCCCTCTGCAAATACAGCTGCGCTTTCAGTCTTAATCCATCTGTCCGGTCCTCATAGAATTTTTATTAGCTAAAGCATTACGGCGCTATATTTCCTCCTCTATTTCCTGTTTAGCCAAAATCACAAACACGACTAATTCACTCATCTTCACAGCACCGGCTAGGACACAGATGATGCCTATCGCGTAGTACGCTTTATCGTAAGGTATCGGCGTCGACGTCTGTTGCGAAGTGGTACGCTTCCCCGGCTCCTGCTCTGCCAAGGTATTTAAGCGCATCCTATGTGCCCGTATCCTTTGTTGCCTTCTTTTATAGGTTCTTGTCTCGTGCACTATCTGGAAGAAATTATCGATGGAAATATTATAAAATTATGTAGGAATTGTAGACATTTTATTAAACGCCTGTCTGCGAGAGCCTTAACCATATCAGCAGGCAGTGGCCGCGGTTTTACCAGCATAGAGATTTCCATAGAAACCGTGCATTTTATTGGCCTAAAATTATCTGTCAATTGGGACATAGTATATCTTTCTATTTTTGAAAGAATTTTTGTAATCGTATCAGTATTTATACAAATTTCCCTAAACAAACACACAAAGTTACAAAAACCACTTTACCTCTTCTTCTCTTATGGATGCCTCATATTTTATCCAACTAGTACGTGGCAACCTGGTCAGTTCTATTGGAGAGTGAAGGTAGAAATATGGAATATTGTCCATGCAGGATGTTGAAACCTGTCTCTTTCCTGTTTCCTCTTCTCAATACGATTGGCTACTGAGCGAAACAGTGAGTGTGGGTGAAGCCCCTTCATAGAATATGCCGCATGTTATCTGCCGTCTGCCGTGCATAACTACCTGCACTCTCCAGAACTTTACCTCTATAAAATATTACTAGCTTCCGCTAGCAGCTTTGCCCGCGTAATATCTTTATAAATTATAGCCTTTTACTCCGTTATAATATAGCATTATACCGGTGAAAGAACTTTTTAAATCGATGCGGTAATTTTTGAGTTTATTCATTAAAAACAAACATACAAAATATCTATTATTTTCTCTTTATAATATTACTAGCTGCGCCCCGCGGCTTCACCCGCATAAGTCTCGATCCCGTAGGAACTTTGGGATAAAAAGTATAATATACTTTGGTAGTCATGGTCTACCCGTATGCAAAATTTCATCCAAATCCGTTAAGCCGTTTTAACGTGGAAGCGTAACAAACAAACATACAAAGAATCAAATCTTTTCTCTTTACAATATTAGTTTAAATAGATTAGTTTAGATTCAAAAGATTTAACTTTTTAACCTGTACATAACCCTCCCCATTTTAAAATACAAAAGTAATGTAACCATCGCAAAATAACTAAATAACAATGTTGACAATTGAAGGGAAGAAACACAGTTATATAAATGTTTCTTCCTTTCAATCTATATATATAAAAAATCAATTGCCGTGCATTAGTCTCGCAAAAACTCGAAAATTTATGAACCGACTTGTTTTTTTTTTTTTTTGTTTTGTTCGCCTCAATACGTTCCCGAGGTTTAGAGAAAAAAAAGAAAATCCAAAAGTAACAGCCGATAAATCGAAATTTTTGACAGGACGACGTCTGACCGGTCAGCTAGTACTTAGTCAATAAATTTGGAATAAATTATTTGTAGAATACACTACGTGTAAAGGTTGGTAAGGTTGACGAGATTACTAGGAAAACGATGGTCACTTTTAACATACACTATTTATTAATCCACAGTTAATGATTTACACAATTTACACAATCACAATCAAAATAATTAAGCAAAAGGGTAAACTAAAAGTATTATGAGCACAAATAAAACCTAAATACTAACTACTAACTAGTTTTAACAATCTAGGTTTAATCTACTATGAGCGCGGCGCGAAATACAGATAGCAACGATAGGTAACTTGTTGCTTCTAAGGCAGTTTGGAGACGACTGACTCAAAAATGGTTTTTTTTTTTTTTTTTTTAGGTAGGGCATCTCATAGCTGACCTCTGAGGTCATGACTATTTAACCGGTCAATCCTGTGGCTGCCTTAAGCTTCTACACTTAAAAACCTCCGGCCAGGGGCAAAACTATGCTAATTAAAACTAGGCGAACGCTCGCTAAGGGCACCCCCTGTGGGGTACGAACCTCGGCTTAGGGCGTTCGCTGGGGGGAGGACAGCAAGAGGGACAGGCTGGATCAAAGATATTTCATGATTATTAGACGGGGAATTTAAAGCTACGCGCTCAGCTGCGACGCGGGCTGGCGCATCGTCGAGCAAGGGTCGGGGGGGAGTATCATTTACTCGGGCGGGTCGCGATCGCGGACCTCGGCGGCGAGGTCGGAAAGTGTGTCGGAGTGTGTGTATGCGAGCTGTACTGGTTTCCCTATTGCTCTCCTGGAGGAGTGTTATAGGGTCATCGGGGTCGAGAAGGATTTGCCTCGGACGGCGGGTTCTACTCATCTGACTTGGGACATAACTAGCGGCCTCGACAACCAGAGGGTTGCGGTGAGTGAGGGCTGAGTCAAAGAAACGCTTGGAATTGCGTTTGAGAAACTGGTGGATTGTGGGGAGTTTAAAATCTACGTGGAGGGTTTCGTTCCTACAGAACCAAGGGGCTCCGGTGGCTTTACGAAGGAATCTGTTCTGCATCACTTGCATTCTATGGATTTGTCGGGGTTTTGAATGTGCGAACACGACGCCCGCATAGGTCATGATAGGGCGAATGCACGTTGTGTAGATTCGCAATTTGCACCTGAGTGACAATTTGCTACGTACATTTAATATGGAGTGGAGTCTACTGAGAGCGAAAGCGGCCCGCGCGCGAGCCTGCTTTATGTGCTCTGTGAAGGAAAGATTTTCATCTAAGATGACACCTAGGTACTTGGCTCGCCTCCCCCAAGGGATCGGCTTGCCGAGCATGGTGATGGGTCGGGGAGGCGGTGGTCTGAAGCGTCTTTTCTGCTTAGAGAATAAGACCGCTTGACTCTTATCCGGATTGACTTCGATCCTCCACTTTCTAAACCACGCGCCGAGCTTGTCGACTGCGGTCTGGAGAGTGCGAGCTATCGAGTCGGGGCCAGCGCCCTTGTAGTAGATGGCCGTATCGTCTGCGAACAGAGCCAACTGCGCCTTTCTACTCTTCGGGATATCGCTGGTGAACAGGGTGAAAATGAGCGGGGCGAGTACGGAGCCCTGAGGGACTCCGGCCCGGATGGGGCGGGGAGAGGAGAGTGCTCCCTCGATACGATAGCGAAAGGTGCGGTTCAACAAAAAGTCACGCAAGATGAGCACGAGACGATCTGGCACACCGAGTTTGTATAGCTTGTATATCAAGCCGTTGTGCCAGACTTTGTCGAACGCTTTCGCTACGTCGAAGAATACTGCACCGGTCGTCAAGCCACGCTGGAAGCCTGCGCTTATGTGTTCGACGATCCGGTGGGCCTGATGCACGCTAGAGTGCTGGGTTCTGAACCCAAACTGTTCGTTGGGGATGAGGCCCTTGGTCTCGGCGTAGTCTCTGAGGCGCTTATAAATAAGCCTCTCATAGACCTTGCCGAGGACCTTGAGCAGACTGATGGGGCGGTAGCTGGTCGGCTCGGACTTGGGCTTGCCGGGCTTTGGGATACCGATAACGGTGGCGTCTTTCCACGCTTGGGGGAAGAAGTTATTGCTTAGCGCACCATTGAAGATGGTGGTCAGAAGCATTATCAAGTGGGCTGGGAATAGTTGGACCACCCTATTGGTGATTCCATCTGAGCCGGGGGCCTTTCGGACTTTGAGACCTTTGATGATGTCTTGCACTTCGTCCGGAGTGACGGGAGGCAGAGGACTCTCAGGGTCTTCGACGGGAGGGAGGGAGGCTCTACGTTCGACTTCGGCGTCGACCTCTTCGAGGTGAGCTTGGTCTACTGGTAAGGAGCTGGGCGAGCATTGTGCCTCTAGACTGTCGGCTAGGCATTCCGCCTTGTCGATGTCGTCGAAAGCTATGGTCTTATCGGGACGGATCAGGGGAGGTGTGGAGGCGACCTGCTGGGACCTGAGTTTCCTCTGGAGTTCCCAGAAGGCTAGGTGGGTCGGCTCTAGGTCGCTCAGCATCTTGTCCCAGCCCGCGTCCCGCAGCTCCTGTATGCGTGTCTTTACAGATCTCTGTAAATAGCGCATATGGGCCTTGTTAGCGGCGCAGGGAAAGTTGCTGTATGCACGAATAGCTGCGTTCTTCTCAGTCAGCAGATCACGCACTTCGTCAGGTAGTTTCCAGCGGGGGTCTTCCCCCACTGGAACTTCCTTCGAGCAGTCGCTCACGACGGATTGTACGTGATCTGTGAGTGAGTCGATCGCGGCCGTTGT
This sequence comes from Agrochola circellaris, assembly GCA_914767755.1. NCBI lineage: Eukaryota > Metazoa > Arthropoda > Insecta > Lepidoptera > Noctuidae > Agrochola > Agrochola circellaris. The sequence goes on along the minus strand of OU611839.1, from coordinate 8,107,341 downwards.
TGCTGCGATAGAGTCGAATTGGTCGGGGATAGAGTCCAAATGGGGGGACGTGTTGGATTTCAGCTGGGTGCCTACTTTCCTCCAGTCCGTTACCTTTTTGGTAGCTGGGGGGCGATTGGGGTCAGGGAGACCTATGCGGGGGTCCAGTTTTAGGATTACCGGACGGTGGTCAGAGTGAAGCTCGTCTACCGTCTCTATCGAGTCTAGTCGTAGGTTGACGTTCTTAAGGATCGCCAAGTCTAATACGTCGGGGGTATGATTTACGTTATGGGGATAGTGAGTGGGATTCATCGGGGCGATGATATCAATATTGAGGGAGTTTGAGAGGTTGAACAAGTGTCGCCCTCTCATCGAGGCCCTAGTGCTATTCCAGGAGGGATGTTTGGCATTGAGGTCGCCCGCTATGATAACGGAGTCGCTCATATTTAACAAGATAGAGAGGTCATTAGTGAAAGGTTGAAAGTCCTCCGTACCGGTAGGGGGAGATACGTAGGCTGAGACTATCTGGATCGGCTGATGGCCTGTCATGCCTAAGCGGCAGATTGAAACTTCTAGATATGCTAGAGGAGGAGGGTCCATAGGGATGCAGTACAGATCCTTTTTATAATAAATTAGAGTGCCGCCCTTGTGACAGCGAACCCTGTCATTGCGAACCACGCGGTAGTTTGCAATCTGGCATTGCCCGGTCACGGTTGAAGGGTTTTAAAAATGATTCCTGGATGAGGAGGATGTCGATTTGATGGTCGCGGAGGAAAGTCGCGATCTCATCTTTTTGACCATTGATGCCATTGGCATTGAAAAAACCTAACTTTAGGGATCGGGGTTTGAACCTAGCTATTACGGTGTTAGACATGATTGGTTTGAGGGGTGGAGAGGGTCAACAGGGCTTGCGTGATCTCGGGATACGCTCTATGAGTGGCTAGGATTCTCGCTAGAGATCCGGCTTTCTGTGCGGCTGCTAGTTCGCATGCCATTTGATGTGCGCGAGGGGTGAAAAACAACTGATAAGCAGTTGTGATGACCTCAAAGGTCTGGTCAAAGGGGACTAGGGGCGCGTTTATGGGCTGACGTTGGGGTTGGGGGCGCGGTGCTTGAGGAGCAGGTGCGGGCCTGTCTAGTGGCGCGGGTACGCGATAAATACGGGGGTCCATTAGGGGGGGGAGGGGTTTGGTGGGTGGGGGGGGTGGTGGAGGGTTTGCGTACTGGCCATAGGCTGGGAAAGCCTGTTGGTGGTGGAGGTGGTTCCACGGACTAGGCCTCTGGGGGCTAAGCCTTTCGGGCATTTGAGATGAGGGGATTTTAAAATTACTGTTGGGGGCTTCCCGTTGCTGGCGGGCGTCGAAACGCTTGGCCAGTTTGGGAGAAGAGGACTTGGGGGCTTTCGGGCAGCCGCGGTAGTTAGCCGGGTGACCTACTTGCCCGCATAGAACGCAACTAGGCGGTTCGGGACAGAGGGTACGATCTTTGGGTCGGGAGCACTCAGAGGTGCCATGCTCGCCCAGGCACTTGACGCACCTGGGTTTCGCGTGGCAGTTCCTCTGCGAGTGCCCATATAACTGGCAATTATGGCATTGCCCTATGGCGCTGCTTTTCCACGGCTTTTCTATGATAAAGCCCGTGAGATGGCAGAGTGATTTTAAGAGGAATATGGGGTGATGCCCCTCTACGGGAGTGCATACGACGAGGACCATGTCGTATGCTTCTCCTTGTTTGCCGCGGTGCATGCGGTGCACTTCGTCTACCGGGACGTTTTGCGACTGAAGGTCGGCTAAAATCTCTGAGGGAGATATTTCCTTTGGGATCCTTTTGATCACCACTCGGATCTGACGCTCTTCTGAGAGAGTGTACGTGTGGAATGACACGTTACGCTCTCTCAGAAGTTTTGTTAATTCCCTAAAGTCGTGGGAGGTAGGGGTCTGGACTTTGATACCCTGCTGGGTATTTCGCGCGTTGGTGTATGCGATCTTTCGTTCGCAACACCATTTGGATACGTCCGTCCACTTCTCCTTGTCCTGAATGAACATGGGAGGTGGCGGAGCGGCCTTCTTAGGGCCATAAACGTGAGGGACGGGAGTAACCTGCGAAGAGGTCGACGCGATCGGGGAGGGGGAGGGGGAGGGGGAGAGGGGAGCTACTGGGGCGCAAGTAGCGGCTGGGGTAAGAGGTAGCGGGGAGAGTGAGAGCGAGTCCTCCACCGCGACGACCTTGTTGGCCTGGGTGGAGAACTGCTTCTTGTTCTTCCGCTTTTTCCCTTTTCCGGCGACGGGGACGAATCCATCGTCGTCAGAGTGGGACGAAGCGGAGGAACCTTCGAGGATTGCCTCTAAGTCGGACTGAGTATAGGGGGAAGCGGGGCGCTTTGAAGAAGCGGCCATCGCGGGGGTAGTGTCCATTTGCTCCGGCGGACTGAGCGGACTGTCTAATTCTACGGCTGGGAGCGAACTCTCCAGCGCGTCGCTGAAGTCAGCGACGTTGTTGTCGGATGGACCTAGTATAGCGCATTTCAGCGCGTTGAATTTAGTTTGCCATTTGGCCTTGAGACGGGGTTCGTCTTCTAAGACGCTTTGGAAAAAATCGACGAACTTCGAGAGTCGAAGGTCGTCCATGATCGGGGGGGAATTTAAGAATTTAAGGGGGAAATGGTCCCTAATTCTCCTAACAATAAACCTAACTCTACTTCCCCGGGCGGATTGGCCGGGGATGTGTAAAACCCTCCCTGTCGGGTATAGACAGGGAGGTTGAGTACCTAAGGGTGAGCCCTAAGCTTGCTTTGGCCCGTTGCCTATCTTATTGTGCAACGGGGTCCTAACCAGTCTAGTGCGCCGGGGTAGAGACACCCGACCAACACTAGGTGTGTCGCTGTAAAAGGAAAACTGTCACCAATGCCGACTAGGAGATCCCCCAAGGCCGGACACTGGGACCCGTCCAATTGACTGCCTAGCCCTGAAGGGGTTCGGCTGGTGTGATTGGGACAACACCACACTCGGTTTCGTTGGCACCGTGTAGGTTTCCACCGAGGACCACGAAACTGTGGATTTACCCAGAAGGGGCCAGAAAGACGCGACGATTACGTTTTGACACTAGACTGTTATTGAAATATTTATTAGTTGTGTCTTGAAAAAGACACCAACTAATAGGTCGGAGGAAGTCGGGGCGACTTCGGAGCTCGTCGGCAGGGGCGACGAAATCTTGACAGGAGGAGGCAGCTTCCACGAACCACACAGCAGCAGCGCACGACCGTCCGCAACCGGTGCCGAGCGTAGAATTAATGTGACTCAAAAAAAAAAAAAAAAAAAAATGGCCCCACCGGTTATATTTATAGAAGTTACATAGTAGCTCAACTCGCAAACGTGGTTTACACAATTCCGGTTCCACCGGCCTATCGACTTGGGCAACCCGCATCCGCGGAGGCGTTACAAGAGGCGCGGGTGGTTGCGGGGTACCACAAGCTCGAGGGTGACAGAGGGTGTTTACAGAGGCGCGGGGAACCGAAACTGCGCAGTTGCGAGCTTATGTATTGTTTACTATGAGAACAATGGATCTGATGTGTTTCCCGACAGGGATGTAATATTTACTTATATAAAATTGGTATCTTAACAGGATTTTAAGTAAGTAACACGAATTGATAGTTTAATTTGAGATATTATCGAAAACCAGGAAGTTATTGAGCCTTTTGACTGATACATAAGGTATATAAGGGTTAATTTACTTATTATACATTATTATAATATTTAAAAGCTAGTTTTTTACTGTGCTTCCTTCACATCCCACCCCCTGTAACAGGGTTCCACCGCATTACATCTGGGTCGGTCGGAAGCACAATAACCTTTGCAACGGGTCTACGCAGGACTCCGTTTACAGTCTTAATATCTACTACACGGATTATTCCATCCTTTCCGTGGTATACACTTTTAATAATCCCCTTTGTCCACGCACTACGGTTCTTATTATTGTCCGCAATCACTACCACGTCGCTGATGCGCACGTTAGGAACGTTGTTCACCCACTTCTCTCGACGTTGTAGCGAAGGTAGATACTCCCGCAGCCAGCGGCGCCAGAACATGTCAGCCAGCGCGTTCACGCGCCGCCACTGCCGGCGGGAGTCGACGTCCTCGATGTCACCCGGCGCGTACGGAGTACTCCCGGAGGCCGTCCCCAGGAGCAAATGATTCGGAGTCAGGACCACAGGCTGGTCGTGGTCGTCGTAGACGTAGCTGAGAGGCCTGCTGTTGATGATCAGCTCGGCCTCGGCAAGGAGGGTGTATAGGACCTCCTCACGAGGGGCACGCTCCTTGAGCGTGCTGTGCAGTGCGTTCTTGGTTGACCGCACCAGGCGCTCCCAGCAGCCACCCATGTGTGGGGCCGCCGGGGGATTAAAATGCCACTGTTGATCGCATCTTGACCGACGCTTGCGGCACCGGCCGATGAAGATGAGCACGTGCGCCATGACACGTTGTATGCGTGTCCACGAAGAGTAGCGCTCGTAGTCGAGAAGTGTTGCCGCTGGCGTCGCTGTGGCGTGGACTCGCTGAATGCGCTCGAGGTCCGCTTCCGCTGCCTCAGCCTCACGACACACCGGCCAGCGCTCCTGTGGGTCAAGCAAAAACAAGGGGCCACGCAGCCACGCCGCATGGTTATCGGGCCAAGACAATCTAGTCGCTTTGTCAGCGGGGTTGTCCTCCGAGGGTACCCAGTGCCAATTGCCTCGGTCCGATAACTTATCAATTTCGGCTAGTCTGTGTGACACGAATCTTTGAAATTCTTGAGCCTCTGAGTTAATCCATTTAAGTACCGTTTTACTGTCGGTCCAATAAAATTTCTTGGTAATTTTTAACCCTAGCTCTTTCTCTAATAACGGTTCGTCCCACTGGATTCCCGGCTTCCATATCTTCTGCATCAGTATGCGAGACTGTATCACACAAGGATACAGAAATCCGAGTGGGTCATAAATAGACATTATCATGCTTAGAAATTGTCTTTTAGTAGGCACCAAGCTACCGTCTATTATCTCTTTTGGTGAACGTTTGAAAGATAGATCGAACGCTAGTTCGTTTTCTTTTGGTGCCCACATTAGCCCTAGTGTTCGTTCTGAAATACCTACACCTTTTTCTAGGGCTACTCTTTCCGGCATGTCACTGTGAAGCCTATCTCTCAAGTCTGTTGAGTTAGTGACCCACCCCCGGATTACGAATCCACCGGAGGCGTGAATCATGGTCACTTCCTCAATTAACCTGCTAGCTTGATCCTCCGACCAAGCACTATCTAAGTAGTCGTCCATATAGTGCTTAGTGCGTATGGCTTCTACTGCCTGTGGATACTCATCACTAAACTCACTGGCATTTTTATTAAGTATGTATTATAGCCGTGGTTGGTGATGACGTCGCTCCGAATATCATTGAATTCATTGCGTACATGGCCGGTTCCTTTGTTTGATCTGCGCCTCTCCATAAGAACATTTGGGCACTTTGATCCTCATTCCTTATCTTAATACGCATAAACATGTCTGCTATGTCTCCCGAAAAGGCTATGGGACCTACGCGGAATTTTAACAATATACCCAGTAATGAATTCAATAGGTCAGGTCCGGTCAAAAGGTTATCGTTGAGACAGGTCCCGTGAGACTTAGCGGCCGCATCAAAAACCAAACGCAATTTCCCCGGTTTATTGGGATTCATTACCCCGAAGTGGGGTAAATACCAAACAGATGGACTATCAATTAGACCCTCTATTTTTCTTGCGTAGCCTTCTTCTAATAATCTGTCTATTTGTTTAGAATAGGCCTCCGCGTAACCGGCGTCTTTTTGAATGCGCTTCTCTATTCCATATAACCTTTGCCGGGCCTGATTATAATTGTCGGGTAATTCTACGTCATCGTGTTTCCACAATAGTCCCACTTCCCACTGGGACTTATCGGGCACGCGGCGGCTAGTGTTATTTAGTATTTCTAGCGCCCTTTCATCATTAGCGTTTTTACGCATACTTTGTGAAATACCTATCGATTCCAATTCGAACTGTGATTTAACAAGGTCATGCAGGTCGGGGAGGGAAACTGTCATGCAATTGAGTGACTGTTCGTCATTATTATTATTGTTATCAAATGGACCGTGGATAACCCAACCTAATTTGGTAAGGGAGGCAACTGGCTTACCGGATTTCCCTTGGCGAATGTCCCGCCCGACCAGCAGCTGCCAGTTGTCCTGCCCAAGCAGCAGTAGTGGCTCGGCGCCCCTCATCTCTACGCAACCCAGGTCGCGGAGGTGAGCGTTGTCGCTAAGCATAGCAGCGGACACAGTTTGTGAAGGTAAATTCAGATTATACATTGTACGACATTTAATGTCGTAGCATTGTCCATTTGGACCTTTGATCTTCACTTGTACCGCTCGCGATGTTAGGTCGGTAACCCCGTATCCACCGGCGGTCTTCAAGGTTAGAGGGATACGCGGGCCCTCTAATTCTGTAGCGATCGAGCTATCTATAAGCGATACGGTCGCCCCGTCGTCTAATAATGCATAGCATTGCCTATTGTTACCGCTTTCGTTACACAATGTTATCGGCATTATTTTTAACAAAGACGTAGCGCGCCATTGTCCAATATTGGTCACGCTTTCGGTCTTATCTATAACTTTATCATCCTTCTTTTGTTCGTCGGCATGTAATAACAAATGGTGACCGTAGCCACACTTTTCGCATCTGTTGGCACGACAAAACCGTTTAGGATGCTTGTTTACTAAACATTTGAAGCACGTGTTCAATCCTTTTATTGTGTCCCACCGTTGTTGAACGGTAAACTTTTTAAACATGTCGCATTCTTCTATAACGTGTTCACGTTGACATACGATGCATTGTTTCGGTATATTGCTGGACTCATCACTTTGTGTATTTATTTTGTGAGTCAGCTGTGGTCTATTGTTGTTGTATAATTGGCGTGCGGTAATCATTGGTCGCGGTTGGTTGTAAACCTGCTTCTGTTGCTTTGCAGGGGGTTTAGAAGTGCTAGGCTCTATCAATGACGCTTGAACGTAATAAGACGTCGTACGGTTTAATTGAACTAGAAAATGTGATAATATTTCTAAGTTGGGTGACACTCTCAGATCCACCCCCTGTACGTTATCCAACCCCATAGCGAAATCCCCATACTGCGCACGTTGAATGGGAGTGAGCTTACTTAATAGCTCACTAACTAGCTGCGGATTGTTGATATATCCGTCAGCTTTAATGTTTTTTAACAACGATACCACGTTTCTAACCGTTGATGAAAACTTCCTTAGCTCGCGGCCGCTCTCGCTTATTCTAGGTAGGTCCCTAACCTTTTGGAGCGCGCTTTTTAATATTAATGTCGGATGACCGAACTCTTCGTCAAGCGCGCGTATTATCTCATTGGGATCCGTACCCGATCGTAATAAGTCTTCCACCGAGATTTTAGCTTCACCGTGTAAAGATGTTTTTAGCCGGGCTAAGTTTTCATGGGATTTAAAGTTGTATTGTTCAGTTGTATCCCAGTACATATTTTTATATGATATCCAGTCGGCTGGATCCCCGTTGAAATGCGGTAACTCGTAAGCTTGTCTAGGTATCGGTCGCGGTTTAGTCATACTAGTAATTGCCTCTGCTAGCCTATCGATCTTACTATCCCTATCGCCAGACGTCCGTCTTTCTTTTTCATCCGCTCCGTACTTCGTCTGCCGTCGTGTATCAGACTCGGGTATCGAAAGCCGAGGTACACTAGTGGCCGGAGTGGTAAAGACGGGGTAATTGGGCAAATGGAATGTTACTCTTTCCGTAGGCATTGGCGTGCGCGTCTGCGCCCTAGGTAGCGACGCAGACGTCCCTAGTATATTCGACACATCGCGATGTTCAATAGAATCAAGCGTACTTACAATTTGTCTTCTTTGACTCACTGTTGGTTCGTGGGGCGCGGCCATATCCGTAGGCCGGCGCGCCGCAGACGGGGTACACAACACTGCATCCGATTGGCACAACACTGGGCTTGTTGGTCGCATCACTATTTCCTGATGACCTGCTTGGGGTGTCGTGTCAATCCACTGCTCGACGCGTTGTTCCGCACCGGCGTTTGAATTGGAGTCGTCGCTCTCAGCAGTCGCTTCTAGCTCGGCGATGTCTGCTTCCATTCGTTTTTTCAGGAGACTTTCCTTTAGCTGCACTAGCTCTCGTTCCGCTTCGTACTCGATCCGTTTCTTGAGGTATTCCATACTCTTGCGGCTATTCTTTGATGACGCTCTGCTTCGCGGCGACGTATGGCGACCTTTTACTGACGCCTGTTCTCCATGGGGTCCCTCTGACGTACTTCTAGCACTGTAGTCGATTACTCGACCACCCGTCAGAGGAATGTTGAGAGCAGACGTTGAAGCCATAGTCGGTGCGACAGACGGCGAACTCAGTGCCTTTTCAGGCTGCAACCCGAAGTCCGTTACTGCGTCATCTTTGCGACGCGCGCTCTGCTCTTCCGCTAGTTTCCTTAGCTTACTGCGTGTGGTGACTGCACTATGCTGACTCATCGTTACTTCTTAACCTTATCCGGCTCGAAGGACCAAAAATGTAGAATACACTACGTGTAAAGGTTGGTAAGGTTGACGAGATTACTAGGAAAACGATGGTCACTTTTAACATACACTATTTATTAATCCACAGTTAATGATTTACACAATTTACACAATCACAATCAAAATAATTAAGCAAAAGGGTAAACTAAAAGTATTATGAGCACAAATAAAACCTAAATACTAACTACTAACTAGTTTTAACAATCTAGGTTTAATCTACTATGAGCGCGGCGCGAAATACAGATAGCAACGATAGGTAACTTGTTGCTTCTAAGGCAGTTTGGAGACGACTGACTCAAAAATGGCCCCACCGGTTATATTTATAGAAGTTACATAGTAGCTCAACTCGCAAACGTGGTTTACACAATTCCGGTTCCACCGGCCTATCGACTTGGGCAACCCGCATCCGCGGAGGCGTTACAAGAGGCGCGGGTGGTTGCGGGGTACCACAAGCTCGAGGGTGACAGAGGGTGTTTACAGAGGCGCGGGGAACCGAAACTGCGCAGTTGCGAGCTTATGTATTGTTTACTATGAGAACAATGGATCTGATGTGTTTCCCGACAGGGATGTAATATTTACTTATATAAAATTGGTATCTTAACAGGATTTTAAGTAAGTAACACGAATTGATAGTTTAATTTGAGATATTATCGAAAACCAGGAAGTTATTGAGCCTTTTGACTGATACATAAGGTATATAAGGGTTAATTTACTTATTATACATTATTATAATATTTAAAAGCTAGTTTTTTACTGTGCTTCCTTCACATTATTATTATACTTAACAAATATTGTAGGTATGTATTATTAATGCTCAGTCTGGGAAAGGTATTTTAGTTTTTTAATTTCATCATATATTTTTTTAACCATTTAGAGGAGCTCGTGGCTAAGTAACAATAGTCGCACGGGTTGATCCATCAGGTTAAGTTACGCTTGCCGAGGTTGGTCCGTGGATGAGTGACCATCTTTACATACCGAGACTCCTCCGTGCCTCTGAAAGCACGTTAAGCCGTTGGCCCCGGCTGTCATTCGTGAATCTTTGACAGTCGTAACGGCTCGTCAGAAGCCCGAAAGTCTGACAACCAATCTTACCAAGTGGTATCGTGTTACCCAGTAACTGGGTTGTGGAGGTCAGATAGGTAGTCGCTCCATGTAAATAACTGGTATTCAGCTATATCGAATTAGACTGGAAGCCGACCCCAACATAGTTGGGAAAAGGCTAGGCAGATGTGATTTATTTAACCATTTATACACACATATAAACAGACAAGGAGAAAGGAACATAAAAATACGTACAAAGGCAATGCATATTTCTAAATAATAAAAAATCGCAAAGAAATCTCTTCGAGCTTACCTGTTATAGGAAAGTATATAAAGAGAGATTTAAACAACGTGTCTAACAGTAGAAGAAAAATAAAAAAAAACTATTCAAAGAACAAAAAAAAACAATTCACTAATTTAAACATGAACATTCAATATGAGAATATATTTACATACAAACCTTAAATAAATATTACTACAATATATATAATTATAGATAGTGTTATTGCATTATTGATCAAAGTTTATTTCCTCTGTTTTAATATTTATCCTGTTTACACTATCGTGTCCCGTAATTGAAGGTGCAGACATAAAAGAACCTTTCGTATTGTTGTGATTTATATTGTATCTGCATATCCTTTGTTGGTGATCACATTTTTTTTTTAATTAATAGGAGGTAGAAGATAAGTTTAGATAAGTAATTATGAACAACAAATATAATAATAAGGTACAGATAAAGACACAGTAGTATGACAAAATACTAACCAGAACAATTCCAGTTGTCCACAGAAGCAATATTCCAGCAATTAGATAATATCCTTCTACAAACAGATCAATTTCTTCTTCTACTACCTTGGATATCATTAGACCAATAGGTATTATTATTTGGCTCCAGATTGTCCCTCCTACGAGAGTCTGTTCATCTCTGTGTTTTGGCCTCATAGTAACTCCTGCGCCGGCCCATAATCCAGCTGCTGCTATCACTAAACCTATACTGCCAATTTGCATCATTACTTCTAAATAATTTAGAGCCATCGGTAAATTGGAGTTTGATTGCGACCTATTTATGCACTTTGGTTTGGAAATATACAAATAAATTTTAATTGTAAAGATAAATTCCGAAAAGCTTACTTTTCATAACAAAAACAACAATGCAAGAAATTTTACTTTGACATTGAATGACAGTAAAATATTTCTTTCTTTTTCCAAAACCATGGAATTAGTAAATAATCCTAATCCTAACTAATATTATAAATGCGAAAGTCAGTTTGTTTGTTTGTTTGTTTGTTACGCTTTCACGCTAAAACGGCTGAACCGATTTGAATGAAATTTGGCACATGACTAGACCATGACTGGGTTAGGACGCAAGATACTTTTCATCCTGATATTCCCACAGAATCGAGCAGGTGAAACCGCGGGGCGTCACTAGTAAATAAAAAATAAAAAAGCCCTTCATCATCATCATTTCAGTCAAAAGACGTCCACTGCTGAACATAAGCCTCCCCCAAGCACCGCCACTTCGACCGATTCTGTGCTACCCGCATCCAGCGGATTCCTACGGCCTTCACAAGGTCATCGGTCCATCTTGTGGGAGGCCTTCCAAGCCTTCGTCTTCCGGTACGCGGTCGCCACTCCAGAACCTTTCGGCCCCATCGGCCATCTGTTCAATGTGCCCTGCCCATTGCCATTTAAGTTTGGCAATTCTTCGGGTTATGTCGGTACATACACACATAAATACATTACATTACATACATTACATTTGAAAAAGCCTTTATTATTCCTTAATTACAAAAAATATAAAGTTCAAAGTAAAATAATTAATTAATTAAAGACCTCTCGACGGGTATAGGCCTCCAGTAATATCCAGATTTTTCTGTTTTTTGCTTTCACAAGCCATGATTTTCCAATCAATTCCACTATCTCGTGGTGCCAACGTTCTGCTGGTCTGCCTCTTTTGCCTGTGTGGGCCTTTCCAAGCGGTTTTTCTCAAGATCCAACTGTCGTTTTCTAATCGCGCCAGATGGCCCGCCCATCTCCACTCCATTGCTTGATCGTGTTGAAGTGCTATAACTTGTGTCTTCTTTCTGATTGCTGTTGTGTTTCGTTGTTTGTCTCGTAGTCTGATGTTTAGGATGCTTCGTTTCATTATGGCCTTTGACAATCTTGTATTTTTATTTTTAGTTGCGGTATTAAAGATCCACGTCTGGCAAGCGTAAGTAAGGCATGTTAGCAGGCAAGAGTTCACGACTTTAGCCTTACATTTTACAGGTAAGCGTGATTTAATTATTTCCTTGTTATTCTAAAATTTACTCCAAGCTATGCTAATTCTTCGCTTGACTTCTTCTATGTTTCTAATTTTGTTTAAAGATAATTGCATATACATATTATATAATCATCTAAGTAGTCTATCGTCTCATCGTTAATTCTTATTACCTGTTTTGTCCCGTTTGTATTTTACGAAGCGACCCCACCCGCACTCCCTTCACCTCTCCAGCATCGGAGCAGTCGCAAAAACGCGGGATTCGGATACCGCAGGGAGTCGCGAAATCGCGATGCAATATCGATAGAATCTCTAAAACGCACGATTCTAATACTGCGATGGAACGCAAAGAGTCCCCAAAACGCGTCGCAGCATCGATACAGTCTATGTAATTAGACCCTTGTGTAAAATGAATCCATGATCGACAGGACAGAAAGCAATAACTCAACCATTGACCAATAAAGACTTCATTTATGTATTGGTTTAGATTTTTTTTCTTGATAACTTGTTTAGTAATTGTAACCGGCGTGCGTGTATGACCATGTATGTATGAAAGTAAACGAAGTACAAGAAGCAATAGCAGAAGTAGAACCATAAGGATCGTGGTAGATTCATGTATGTAGCACGGAGAAATAAAAAAGGAAAATCTCATTTGCAGAAATAAAAATAATACAAATAAAAGAACCAAGCACAATTTAATTACTGTTTCCTGAGATTCTAACTTCAATGACGGAGCAAGATAAATTGCATTGATCACCATAGAATATGGCTTTAAATGCATATAGGCCATACAGATGCATTCCACCGTAGTAAGCTCGCAAAACCTCCTGAAAATCTAGGGAAAATATATAGTGTCCCTGTAAGTCAAAATAACAGCATTACTAAATAATATCTTGTGTCTAAACTTAAGTAAAATAACTTAACAGAAAAAAGACCAGCGCTAATGTTTGAAAACATTATAATATTAAACTAATTAACTTGATGTAAATGACGTTGGCAAAATCCACGGGGTAGCTAAGGGGTATGTCCTTCAATCATTCAACTCAGCCTATCGCAGTCCACTGCTGGGCAAAGGCCTATCCCAGGCTGCTTCATAACACTCTGTCCTCCGCTTTCCGCATTCAGTCTGTCCCACCTACCTACCTTTTTAAGGTCGTCGATCAATCTAGCTGAGGGAATTCCACGCTTGCCGATACGCGGTCTCCACTCCAGGACTATGTCCTTATAAGTAGATAATTCCATGAAAACATCATAATCATCATGATTGAATGTAGGTACCATCAAAGAAGTTCATATCTAACCAGTTTAAAAACAAAATCCTGTGAACACGATGACCACGTCTGTTACCGGCCCGGTCCTATAGCCGCCGAGCGCTGCAATCAAGAATAGTCCTTACGGTGGTTAGATATGAAGTTCTTCGATGGTACCTAATGCCGGGTACACAAATTCGCCTAGTTATTGTGTTACATTTTATGTAACGTTTCAAAAATCTGTCTCCAGCATAACATTAAATCATGATGACACCTTGTCGTTTTTATGATTCATAGGTATTGCATCTGAATCACTATCTCACCTGATGGTAATGGATCTGACTAGAATGGTCAAAACTAAAAGACTCGTCTGGCTGGTCTACCTTGGCAATAATTATCATCTAAATGGATGTGATATTCTTTTTTCTTGCCACCCATACCTTTTTAATAACGCAGCTGTTCGAAGCATTGAATAGCTTCATCAGAACAGGCTTCATAAACAAATTTTCACAAGGCTTGTTGATCTGCAACCTCAGGAATTCATTGCCATTAGATATGGCAAGCACTTTTCCCTGTAAAGTACATGGATTTATTATTTAAGGAAGTTCTACCGTTCGAAATATAAAGGCAAAGACCCTAAGATGAAGAAAAAGCCCAAAAGTCTGACAACCAGTCCTATCAAGTGGTATCGTGTTACCCAGTAACTGGATACCAGACAGGCAGTCACTCCATATTAACTGGTAATCTATTGTATCCGGTAAGACTGGAAGGCGACCCCAACATAGTTGTGAAAAGGCTACACAGAGGATCTTCTTCGTTTCGTGTGGTTAGTGACTAACCTGGTGTCAGAGTTTTAAAGCCACCCTTGGGCCTCTGACTTGGCTTCACAAGCCGTCGAAAAATATCTCTCAGGCATGCCGGTTTCCTCACGATGTTTTCCTTCACCGTTTTTTCACAGACGATGACATTTTGACTATACTGATCGTTGCTTAATTAGTTCACTATATCAATAAAAATTTCAGCCTAAAATATATGTTAAGAAGAGCGAGCTTATGGTCTTCACCAGTAAAATTTTGCGGGGTACCATTGAAGCGGGTACCAAGTTTTAAATACCAGGACGACGCTGATATCAAGTAAGAAAGGAGAGTGCTATCGGTGAGGGCGAATATGATAGCCCGCAGGTTTGCTCGTAGCTCCAAGGAAGGCAAAATAGCCTTGTTTCAAGCCTACTGCAAAAGCACTCGCTTATGCGAAGCAGAATCTAGAGTCAGCTTCTTAATAAAAACGGCTAAAAGCATGACATATCCTTACCTTATTCGGAGTTAAACTCTCATTGAGCAGTACATCAAAGTCAATGATGACGCTATTGTTTATCTTCATACGAAACTCACCACAATCTCTCTTCTTGGGTCCCTTGCAGAGTTCTACTTTAGTCAAGACGAGGTTGAATGAGCCCTAGAAGAAAAAGGAAAATGTATTTAATTGATTAAATCACAAGCCAGCTATTTGCCGTAGAATTGATGCGATGTCCGTTGGGCTGGACGTGTTCTTGATTGGAGACCGCGAATCGGTAAACGTAAGGAAGGACACCTCAGGCTAGGTGGAGCGACGATCGTGGTCGGGGTGGCCAGAATTGCTGCCGAATCCACCATGAAGTACCTGGGACTGGTGCTCGACAGCCCGTGGGATTTCGGCCCCCACTTTTGGTGACTGACGCCCAAGTTGATGAACGCCCCGGGTGGGTTGTCGACGCTGCTTCCCAATCTGAGGGGCCCGAGCACCCCCTGTAGGCGGTTGCACTTGGGGAACGTGTGATCCATGGCCCTGTACGGGGCGGCCGGTGTGGGCTTCTAACCGCCCTCTGCGGTTTTCGCAGTATTGCAATGCTGCCATTGCAATCGTAGCATTGCAATACTGTATCGTAATCGTATCGGGCGACGCAGGTGCTCTCGGGGCATGGCTGCTTCGAGAAGTACCTGTGTCGCATTAACAGGGCGCCGGATGCTCCGGAGCATCCGGCTCCCTGCTGCATCCACTGTCGGCAGGACATGGCACGGCATACACTGGCAGAGGTCTACCGCATGGGAGGGGCCACGCCGGGCCCTAGTCTCAAAAGTCTAAGCCGCCCTGTCGCTGCCGGCTGTCGCTCGTTCGATGGTCGGGAGTTGTGGTCGCACCGAGTTGTGGGATATGGTGATCTCCTTCTGTGAAACCGTCATTTCGCAGAAGGAGGCTGTGGAAAGGGAGAGGAAGATCGCGGCCACTCTCCTGGTCCGTAGCAGGCGGACCGGGCGTCGGCGGAGGGCGGACAACGCCGTCTAACGGTGGACTCGGGGACGTTCGTCGCCCCACTCCTAGCAGGACTCGAGGTGGCGGCGCGTAGTGTTCCACGCGTGTTCTCACACCTCGCTCTCCCCGCGGGCATACGGTGGCCCGCAAAAGCGCGCTGGCTCCAGTCGGGGATCATGGAAGGTGCATAATATCTCATGGTCCCCGGTCCAAGTGTGAGAAGGGAACACCAGGGTGGTTTTTAGTCAGTAGGAGTCTGACAGACTCCTTCGCCCGTCCCAGGGCGGAGGACGTCTACATCGAAAAAAAAAGGTGGAGCGACGATGTTCGCACGGTGGCTGGTAATAGCTAGATGAAAGTTGGGCTGGTAATAGCTAGATGAAAGTTGCTAAGTTATGATTATGACTAGCACAGTGGAGTGATATAGGCTGATGAAGATGATGAATCACAAGGTTTTACCTGCGGCTTTGTTATCGTGATAAATTGCTTCTCATTCCAAAGGTACCGTGCATTTTTTCTAAAATATATAGTAGCCTATGTCACATTTTAGCTCCGTTGCTACATGAAAGAAGGATAAAACAATAAACTCACTTTCGTATTCAAACTCAAACTCAAGGCATTTATTTCAAATATACCAATTACAGGCACTTTTCAATTCTCAAGGCGTCGGTCAGTCAGAAAAATGAAGCTGCTTGTCCATTCTAAGGCGTAGTAGATACACAGATGGAGAAGAACCGGGAAGAAACTCCATGTACACTCTTCATCAAGACATTGTTACAAAATATTGGTTACTTCATTCCTGTTGAAATTATACATGTGAGAACGATGCAGATTCATCAGGATTTGCACCATTCAGCTTAACCATTTTGAAGGGAACTTAATGATCCAATACACGCGCCACCATCAGCGAGACATTTGAGTGAGCATGAGCATACTCTCAGCAGCCAGGGCACATTCGAGTCAATGAAAGACGTACCCAGTAAATGGTAAATGGTTGTAGATACTACTCACACATGTGCTATGCAATTAAACGATACTTAAGAGATTGAATTTCTACAATGCAAATATAGTTTTTTAAATCTTAATCTAATTTATTTATTTTACGACAACTACTTACATAATTCTTATGTTTTTCAGAAAGCACAATAATAATTAAACTTGTGAATAAAAATAATAATATTCTGTATGCCATTTCCGCTTAATGCCCCAATAGATAACTAAGTAGATAGATAACTAAGGTAGTTTGAATACAAATAAAATGACCAATTATTTCCGTTTGTCATTCAGCTAAATACATCCGACTATTAAAGTAGTTCGGAGGAAAATGGCGTAAATAGACTATGTAATAGTCAAATAATTAATCTTTTAAGGTAAGCTTTTAACCACCTCTGTGGTCTAGTGGTCCACCACCTCTCTCAGACCCTGAATTCCCGGATTCGATTCTCAGTGGGAGGCAAATTTTCTGCTCGGTTTGGTTGGTGGTAGGGCTTGTTCTAACTCCGCCTGGCTAGCTACCACCATCTTATCTAAGTCCGTCGCTATAACAACAATGTTAACAGCATTGTTTTGTTTCGGCAGTAGAGTTCCTCTGTGGTTGAGGACACCGGGTGAAGCGCTTCCACCTTCGGCCTGATCAACACATTCCATAAGATGCAGGCCAAAAGCTTCCCTGACACGGTTAAAAAAAAGATAAGGAAAATAAGTCATTTCAGAGTATGAAAGAATGTAACCAGAAATAAGTATTTAGATATTCGAAGTCAAAAGTTAGGTTTAAAGCTTCTTCGATTTAAAAATGCCTAAGTACTTTGCTGACTTTGATAAGATTTCTTAGTTCGCGTTAAAATAGTTAGGGTACCTGCCTCTATTAAGATTACTATATCTCCTCCTAGGAACGCCCTCCCGGCGTTTCCACTCACATCTGCCATGTCATTACCTTTTGTTAATCGCCTTTCATTACGTTCGGAAACTCCTGCTGAATGGTATAGATACGCCAGTAGACTGCATACAGCATTGAACAGTAGGTATGTTCCTAAGATCTATAAACACAACCCCTTTCGAATTATTAATGGGAACCAAAATAAAAATAAGGAACACTTAGAAATGGTTACAGTTGTAAAAGGGTGAAAATACATTGCAGAAAATAGGGAAGAAGGAAGAAGGCTACAGGCTTAGGAACGATATAAAATATACAGGAAGAAAACAAGGGGGGAGTAAGGGGGAATGAGGGGAGTACGGGGGGAAACGACAATAACGTCTCAATCAATCAATCATTATCTTTATTGTGGATCATAGGTAGGTACAAAATAAAGGTCTTAAATAATTAAATTATGATCAGCTATGTATGTGCCGCCCTTAGGGCATACAATGGTTATACAGAAATTAAATTTACAATATCGTTAGAACTTATTAAGATTAAAAAAAAAATATTTAAAAAAATATATATTATAAAAATAAAACGGAACGAATTTTTTTTTCGCGTTTTCAGTGTTGGTCCCATAGTGAAAGTTGTTCATAGGAATGAGTACAATGACCCCTTAAGAGGTTTAGGGTAAACAAAAACTAAAGTTGTATAACAAATGCCCATACACTACCTGGAGCTGATTCCGGATTAGACTGAACTGACAACAGACAGAACCCTCGAAAAACAAAGCCTAGACGTGAATAATGTACCGAAATTCAAGTTGCTAGTGGAACACAACTGAACAAAACGGAAAGACGCAGTTTTCGACAACGAACCACTGGAAACACTTTGAAACAGAGCAAGGTCTCTTATACAGATCACGGTCGCAGGAGCCAAAGCACCCGCGGTAATTCACAAGCGGAAACACGGGATGACGGATGGCACGTTTGCGCTTGTTGGGTTGGTTTGTTGGTGATACTAAACAACAGTCGGCCGACTGATCAGAGTAGGTACTCTTCTCAGTTTTTTTTATAAACCGCGAGTTGCTTTTTAACCAAATTTACGATCGTCGTTTCGACAAACAGTACTGGAGTAGAACTGGACAGAGCCGTCATTAAAAATACGCATGACCTTCATGCGCTAAAGCTCTGAGCAAAGTGAACTATCGGCCGGGTCGGCCGACTAAACAATCGGGGGACGCGTGGAAGAACGCCATACTAATTTAGCAGTAGGCCGATAGTTCGTCGACTGTTTGATGGGCTACACTGTAGATCATCAAACTTAATCGTTATTGTGCGCTGTTGCTTACAGCTTCATACCAGACTGAACAAACTATGGGCCAATAGAAAGTCTGTAGTCTGCGGGGGATCTAAGAGAGTCACAAAGTAAATTCAGAGAAATATTTTTTAAATGAAATTGACTGACTACCAACTTAAATTGTACGTATACTAACATGACTACTGTCGTTCTTTGACAGTTGTTTGAAATGGCTATAGCACGGCAAATAAATTGACATAGGGTGTCAATCTGTGTTACGATTACTTTCCCTCTTTGTGCCTAATGATGTAAAGATGAGCACGCACTAGAGCATTTCATCGACCAGTACCTACATTCCAAAACAAATAAAAAATATCAATAGTTGGACTTATTTGACAAATAATTGGAGCATTTAACTATTTTTTCATCGACATTGAATTGGATCCAAAACTAAGTACATTTTTCCGGTTCCTAAATACAAATAACGTTCGTAATTATTGTTATGTCAGTATTGTCTCATGGCATTTTCTTACGTTCATCACGTCAGTAATAAATAGCCACCCATCATGAATAACATACATACTATTTTTATAACATTTTGGTCTATTTTCGTACTGATAGATTCGACTAAACAATATGTGAGTATTTTTAACTAACAAATAGATACAAAAGATATTTGGGATTGTAACATAAAGGTGAGTATAGACTAGGGCTACTAGTAACAGAACATCGAGCATTCGCCGTTTTAAATTTTTATCGGACCGCACTTCGAACATGACGCTCGATAATATGATTTAAAACCAACGAGAGCATAGTGTAATATTTTATCGAGCAAAATGCCCTTTTTCGAGTGGCAATGGTGAAAAATATTTTTTTGCAACAAACCGCCGTTCCTACCATTCTTCCTGATGATTCACATCATTCCTTTCAATAGACTGTAAAATATTTCAGGGTACATTCAACCTAACTGTGAAAACTTTCGAGTTCTGTAAAGGGCCGAAAATGAGGGATTGTGCTGTTGGTTCAATCAACATGTCTTCTGATACTACCGTTACTATTGAACTGTCTGTTACTGAAAATACTGCATTAGATAAAGTAAGGTTTTCTTATATGTTCATAACACAACATAACAACACGCTTTGTTTCTACGAAGGGCTGGGCAGAGGTGCACCTATAGTATACCCACATTTCACCAGTTATGTTTAAGTCCCATGTAGGGGCGAGCACATTACCATCAACCGAACACAAATCCAGATAGAAAAACCCAATAACACCATTTCCCGATCCGGGAATCGAACCCAGGACCTCATGCTCAGCAGTAGCGCTTGCGACAACTACAACAACGAGGCATTTTCATACTTTTACCTACTAAATACTTTTGAAGCCTCGTGCAGAATTGTGCAACGCGACAGCGCGACGCGACTCTAACAAAACAATTTCTAAGAAATCTTCACGGTATAATAATTACCGGTCTCGCGTCGCGCGACATGTTACGCTAGTCTGCACGGGGTTTTATCCGCCACATTGTAGCGAAGAATCGAAAGCATAGCATTGTACGCCAGCTAGAGATGGGCCGACGGCCATAAAAAGGCGATAAGGACGACAGCGAGGACGACTGCGAGGACGACGAGACTGGATGTGGAGGAACGTGAGGGGTCTGTGTCCAGAACTTTTCGCGAATTTTTTATTTATTGATTGATGCTACAACGCCATGTTTTGTGCCGAATAACTTGTTCTCAAAATCAATATTTGTTATGTTTTCAGGCAAAAGTGACGTCTTTTTCACAAAAATACAATCAAACTCTACGAATGCCGTACAATAAGCCTTGCGACAGTTTGTTCCTGAAGCCATTTTTTCATGTTTTGCTAAATGCCAGCAGTCAATGTGTTGTACCAAAAGTAATTAACGAGCAATTTACCTATTCACTAGCATCTAGCCGGACTAAGCCTGTTTTATGAAGATTACATTATAATTAAACACGCCTTGTTGTTCTGTGTGGTGCCGGACGTAAAGAATAGTACCATCCCATTTCTTCCCGTGGGTGTCGTAAAAGGCGACTAAGGGACTTACTAGAGAATGGGCAGCAGCGATCTCTACGCATTTTAACACCATACTGTGATCGCCAACCCGCCTGCCAAGCGTGGCGATTATGGCATACCCCCCCATTTGGCGGAGGCCTATATCCAGCAGTGGAAGTCTTTCGACTGAAATGATGACGCCTTGTTATCTCGAAGGGATGGGCAGAGGTATACCCTCATATCGCCAGTTATGTTTAAGTCCCATGTAATAACGGACGAGCCTATTGCCATCAACCGGGCACAAATTCAGACTCCCGGCTGCTACTGAGAAATTCCAGATAAAAAACTCAATAACACTTTGCACGACACGGGAATCGAACCCAGGACCTCATGCTTAGTAGTAAAGCTTGTGACCACTAGACTTAGCAGTCAACATTCAAAATCTTGTTTTAAAACTGCTTTAGATCTCGAGACCGAAGCCCCGAAACGGTGGTCTGATCTCTCTGGTCTGAAGGTATTTCCGATGTTTTTTAACAACGGAAATACCTTATTAGCGCCATACTGCAAGAGGCTTTATTGATCGTAGCAGATGGGGAGAAAACACTGAAACAGAGTCATGATTCTCAGTTGTGAGAAAAGTACCTACTCTACATTGTCCACAGGCTCAGTAATTATCATGAGCGACGTATAGGTTCACAATTTTTTTCTTTATACGGTGTTTTTTTAATTTCACAGGGCCTCTATAAAATCAGCTTAAATATCGAAGAAATGTTCACCAAATATTTCGCGGGGATGTATCTATATGGTACTCAAAGGTGGATATCAATGTTTTATAGTAAACACTGTAATTTTTTATGTACTAATGCAGTTTTTGTTTTGTCACCCCGAAAATAGATGAACATAAATGTTGGGTTCTTAAAAAATGGCTATTATTTATCATGATTATCATCGGCCGATCATCGACTCATGAATATAACTTTCCAATTGAATACTTCCAAACTATAAAGGTTGGTCACGCATTTCACCCACTCTGTAAGTATAGATACTCCACCAAACGTAAAGTGCATTATGTCATAGGATGATTTGAAAATTCGTATTTTCGCGAAAACCCTCGGGATACCCTAAGGATATTGCGAAAACACGGATAATTAGAAAATGGTGAAAACATTTCGTCATATTAAACTGGGTGAAATAGGTTAGGTAAGGTCGGAACTGTGGCAAACTGCGCGCGAGCGATACCACACAACGAACACTACGAAGTGTAGTATGCACTTGCACTTCTAGTACCTATCTAGTTATGAGTAAACTCACAACCTCTACACTACTTCTTTGAATTACGTATAGATGCAGTTGTTCCTACCAGGAACAACTGCATCTATACGTAATTCAAATGTGTAATTCGTTGTAGGTATAATTTTTTGGAGAATAAAAAAAACTTTAAAAAAATCTCTATATAAAAAAACAATAACTTTTGTCACTTGCAACTTGGGACCTTGATACTGACTTTTTCGAGCATAACGCTTTTTCATTACGTGACGATTTCTACCAGTTTACTCTCACCGTAAGCCGCGTTAAAGAACTTCGTTCTAAAAAGATACAGAAATTATGGGATATGAAAGAAGCAGATGCTCGGTTGGTATTGGAGTAGGTAAAATATGCAATTTATGGATAGCTCGTATGGTATCTATATATAGAAACTAATGATTATAACACATGCTATTATGGAAACTTATTTATGGCAAATGAAAGTAATCTACACTAATCTACACTAATATTATAAAGAGGAAAGATTTGTATTTTTGTGTGTGTGTAGTTTGTAATGAATAAACTCAAAAACTGCATCGCCGATTTCAGAAATTCTTTCATCATTAGAAAGTTACATTCACCTTGAGTAACATAGGCTACTCGTAAACTTATTGCTAGAAAAGATTAGGGATCCTTACTAAAACTTTAGTAACGTAACCCAAGGTGTAAAAAAAATGCAATAAAACATCTTTCGTCGCAAGCGCTGCGGAAACTATTGAGGATAGAACAAAAGTATGATCTACAATATTAAAGAACATATCAATAACTACAAAAAACTTCAGGATACTATATGTCCAACTATTATCGTTATGTCACAATAACCACTTTTTACATTTTAAAAGTTGATAGAAATACCGATCAAAATTAGACCATGTATTCATACTTCTGTTTAAATCCTTATCCTTATCCAAATATTTTATGAAGATTTATCATAATATTTGGTTATGTAATTTATTTATTATAAGGTAGCTTCACGGCTGACAGTACGTATAATATTAAAATTATTCTAAACAATTAAAGAAAAACAGTGAGTGACATAATTTTTTTTTTTTTTTTTTTTTTTTTTTTTGTCTGAATTTCCCACGGTTACGTACTGAAGAAGACATCGTATCTATAATCTGTGCCATAAAGATAAGTCTGCACTATTTGACAAAGACATTGTACTCTGAGATAGGCTTTACTAATAACAAAAACAGTAAGATAAGATAAGATAATTTTTATTTGTCAAAAACATGTGTACATAGGTTTACAGTTGGTATGTTCAAAAAAATAAAGTTTCAACATGTTTTGCCTGGAAAGGCGTACAAATACAATAATAATAGCTTGAAACAATGAAATCATGCAGTTACATTAAATTAATAGAACATTTCAAATTAATACAGTAATTAATAAAATAAAATAAAAGATGTCAAAAGTAAGATTTAACAATTCAAATTAATATTCTAATTAATAAAATAAAAGATGTCAAAAGTAAAATAACAAAATAAAAAATGTCCATAGTGCATCATTGAAAATTTATACAACAATAATAAAAACTGTCTAAATAACGTCATTTAAATAGTCGGCAACATTATAGTAGCATTTATTTACTAGAAAATTCAGTGAAACGTTACTTACATGATTTTAGTGAAATATACTGGATTGTGTTATAATAAGTTTTCGTCATTGGATTGATTTTGGTCGCATTTGTGTTTCGTCTTTAGGTCACTTTATTTCTTAAGCCGTTTTTGTCCTTTGGCCTATTTGGTCCTTGATCCGTTTTGGTTCTCAGATCCTTTTTGGTACCTTTTAGGTAATATCGTAACTAATAATTATTATAAATGCGAAAGTGAATTTGTTTATTTGTTTGTTACGCTTTTCACACTAAAACGGCAGAACGGAATTGGATGAAATTTGGCACATGGGTAGAGCATGACCTGGATTAGGACATAGGATATTTTTTATCCCGATATTCGGTATCGAGACTTATTCGGGATCGGGATCGAGACTTACGCGGGTGAAACCGCGGGGCTCAGCTGATATGACAAGCGTTATTAGTATAAATGATAACAGTGCAAGTAAATATTATGAGGGGGGACGATTATGGAAAACAAAAATAGTACAAATAATTTTATGGAACACAAGACAATAGCAACATTACAATGTGGAAAGCTGGAGAAGCATAAAGGACAATGCAACTTTTTCTTTGAGCGCTGGCCCATAAAAATTAAACTTGTTGTGCATAACTGAAACCTATGCCAAACGTTAGTACTAATCATCCATGACAACTTTTACTATCGGGACAAATAAATCTATCCCAGTAAAAAAAATATACAGGGTAACAAACGTTTTTTAGGTGGCCATGGCTAAAGTTATGATGTGGTTAAACTCAAACCTTCTTACATTAAACCTACAAAAAACTACCTATATTCCCTTTGCTATACGACGTAACGCTAAACCATCTCCTTCTTTTAGTATAACTCCTCATTCTTGCACAAACCCGTTCACCCCCTGCACTTGTCCTCCGCTTGCTAGATCCGAAAGCGTTAAATACCTCGGAGTATACATAGATGCCGGACTGAGATGGGACCAACAAATTGACGCCGTCACCACCAGAACTTTACGTCTTATACATATATTTAAGTCTCTTAGAGTATCCGCCGACCTACAAACTCTGAAGATGGTGTACCTTGCACTATGCCAATCAGTGATAGGTTATTGCATAGTTGCATGGGGCGGTGCCGCTAAGACAAGATTTCTGAGGGTGGAAAGAGCACAGCCAGCTATACTTAAAGTCATGACGAAAAAGCCCTATCGGTATCCAACAACTGAACTGTTCTCTGACTGTAAAGTACTTACGGTTCGTCAGCTTTATGTGCTTAAATCCACCCTTAGAAAGCACGCAGGCCTTCCTCCTCCTATAACAAATAAACGCACGTACCTTCCACCAAATATCCAACACAAGACCTCCTTCGCCAAACATCAATATTATATATTAAGTACTCATATCTATAAAAACATTAACAAACATCTCAATATTATAAAACTCAACTCACATGCACTAAAATCTAAACTAACAGAGTGGCTGCTCCTTAAGGATTACTCTTATACGGAGTCTTTACTCACCTATCTTGTATAATACACTCACACACACCTACACACACACACCACTCACATACACCTACACTCACACCTGCACACACACCACTCACACACAACATACAATTCCACTCTTGTTTTACCATACAGTAGAATGACACAGTCCACTTGAGATAAGTTTTTGTTAACTAATGACCGTAAACTACCTCTTAAAATACAGGTATACCCTAGCTTAAGAGGTAGAGTATTATTCTTGTACAGATTTTGTAACTTAAACTACCTTTAAATGCATTTATTTCTAAACCAAATATCAAACTGTTTTTCAAACTCTGTATGTTTTTTGGATAAATAAAGTTTATTATTATTATTATTATTATTTTGAAAAAGTGTCGATGTTTATATCACTTACTTATAGGCTTTGTTTGTTTTAAACATTTAAAATATCGCCAATTGTAAACATTATGGACAATAGAACATCTAAATAGGATCTAGGATTGGGTATTCAGAATTGACAAACTACTATACAAACCTTATTACTTATAGTTTTATAAACATAAAAAATACCGTAAAAATGACTCCTCATTTTGTTAGCAGAAATGACCACTATTTGTTTTAACTTAGCCAAAACTTATTTTTGTCGCGTAATCTAAGTGCATATTCGTTAACTTAGTTTTTAAACATTAGTGCATAAAAGTTTTAAAACATTCGTGTTCATGGTTGTTATTATCCATACAAAACGCTGACTTCATAGGTGGGGACCTATTATTTATTTATTTAGGTTAAAAGATATTTATTTCCCATAAGAACTTTAAAATAGTTCATTTATAATGAGATACAGAGTTATTTCTAAATAATAGTTATGATGCTTTAGAATAGTTTAGTTTAGTTTTATTTTATTTTATTACATTTCTATAGTTAATTTTGTTTTAAGTATGTTTTTTTGTCTTATTTAGTAAGTTTTAGAATAATAAGTATAATTAAGTCATATAAAAATCGACACTTTTTTAAAACATTTCTTACCCTGCATATAATTTTTACTAGGATAGATTTATTTGTCCCCATAGTAAAAGTCGTCATGGATGATTAGTACTAACGTTTGGCATAGGTTTCAGTTATGCACATTGGGTTTCATAATGTTTGGGCCAATCGGTTGCATTGTCCTTTAAGACAGAGGTCTCTTTATCGTTTCAGTAATCCTCTATTTTATATTAAAACATATCATTTATTTTATAATATAACTGAAATACCTACACTAGTCTTGCAGCAGCCTTGCAAAGGTTCTTTTATCAAAGTCATTGCGGTAACTACACTTATGTAGTTACCGCAATGACCGCCGTATAATCACATGTTATAATCACAATTCTTTGGAGGTACAACTACCTAAAATTGTAAGGTTTCTGAATGTTTCTGTTACCTGTGCTGTAAGCTATTGCTTCTTACCAAATTTCAAGATTCTATGTCAACGGGAAGTAGCCTTTAGGTTTTAATTCCCTTGCGAGTAGTTGCGAGTTTCAAAATATGTGTTATAAATGGTTGTACCTTTGCGTTTTGCGTTTTTGCGTTGACTTAGAAATTTGTTTTTTTTTCACAGCTCCAAGGGACAATAGAGTTGACAGTATTTCATATGAATTTCAGCTTGATACCTCCACGCATTCCTGAGAAAAAGAGTCTTGACAGACAGACAAACGGACAACAAAGTGATCCTATAAGGATTCCGTTTTTTCCTTTTGAGGTACGGAGCCCTAATAAGCTAGATGAGTTCTATTTTGTTAAAGCTACGTTTTGTTTGGATTTAATATGTTTAATTTACATAGGTAATATGTACCATCGAAGAACTTCATATCTATACACCGTAAGGACTATTTTTTCTTGCAGCGTTCGGCGGTTATAAAACCGGTACGGTAACATATTATATGCTCATCGTGTTCACGGGATTGTCTTTTCAAACTGCTTAGATATGAAGTTCTTTGATAGTACCTACATTCCAAAACAAATAAAAAATATCAATAGTTGGTCATATTTGACAAATAATTGGAGCATTTAACAATTTTTTCATGGACAATGAATTGGATCCAAAATTAAGTACATTTTTCCGGTTTCTAAATACAAATAATGTTCGTAATTATTGTTTAAGTATTATCTCATGGCATTTACTTACTACGTTCATCACGTCAGTAATAAATAGCCTCCCATCATGAACATACATACTATTTTTATAACATTTTGGTCTATTTTCGTAGTGATAGATTCAACAAAACAATATGTGAGTATTTTTAAGTAACAAATAGATACAAAACTTATTTTATACCATTCCCCTTCTAAAAAGCTTATTTTATTCACTGTTTTCAGTGAATAAAAAGCACTTTTAATCACTGTTTTGGTGTTTGAATTTAGAACACATCTATATATGCAACCTCCATCTCAATGCTATACAACCTCCTTGCGAAAACATACTCGATACGTAGGAAATAAATATCGCTTCACAAGTTGATTACTATTAGTAATAATATGAAAATTAATTTTAGTAATTGTTCCAATTTTAATGTGCATTTTAATTCATTCAACCTTCCTTTTTTCTTCATTAGATGTCTATTTTCGCTTAAATCTTTATTTTTTTCGTAGTCATGGTATAAAGTATAGTATGCAACTCTTGAATAAAACGGATTTATATCGAGGGCCATGAATTACTCGCGTCGCTCAGGTCGTCGTTCGTGATTCAGTCGTTAGAATCCTTCACTTACTCGTGATTCATCTATGGCCCTCGCTTTAAATCCGTCCTTTATTCACTAATTGCATAATATACAAATATTTTTTCTGACAACTATTGGGTCGTTATCAGAAAATAGTAGATTATACAACAAGTGAAAAAAAAGGGAATTTAATTCGAGGGACTAAGTAGAATCATGAACGTAGCGAGGGATTCTAGATTAGAATCCTAGGACGATGGATACAAGGACCGAGATGATTTTTTTTGCAGGTTGAAGAGAACAAAGGATTCAATAATTAAATGATGAATATGCCCTTTTTCGAGTGGCAATGGTAAAAAATATTTTTAGCCTGATGATTCACTTCATTCCTTTCAATTATTGACTTTAAAATATTTCAGGGTTCATTCAACCTAACTGTGAAAAGTTTCGAGTTCTGTAAAGGGCCAAAAATGAGGGATTGTGCTGTTGGTTCAATCAACATATCTTCTTATAATACCGTTAATATTGAACTGTCTGTTACTGAAAATACTGCATTAGATAAAGTAAGGTTTTCTTATATTTCCATAACACAACATAACTGCACGCTTTGTTTCTGCGAAGGGCTGGGCAGAGGGGCACCTATAGTAACTCACATTTCACCAGTTATGTTTAAGTCCCATGTAGGGGCGAGCACATTACCATCTACCGAACAGAAATCCAAACAGAAAAACCCAATAACATCATTGCCCGACCCGGGAATCGAACCCAGGACCTCATGCTCAGCGCTTGCGACAACTACAACAACGAGGCATTTTCATACTTTTACCTACTAAATACTTTTGAAGCCTCGTGCAGAATTGTGTAACGCGACAGCGCGACGCGACTCTAACAAAACAATTTCTAAGAAATCTTCACGGTATAACAATTACCGGTCTCGCGTCGCGTGACAAGACACGCTAGTCTGCACGAAGTTATATCCGCCACACTGTAGCGAAGTATCGAAAGCATATCATTGTACGCCAGCTAGAAATGGGCCAACGGCTATAAAAAGGCGATAAGGACGACTGCGAGGACGACGAGACTGGATGTGGAGGAACGTGAGGGGTCTGTGTTCAGAACCTTTCGCGAATTTTTTATTTATTGATTGATGCTACAACCTCCATGTTTTGTGCCGAATAACTTGTTCTCAAAATCTAATATTTGTTATGTTTTCAGGCAAAAATGACGTCTTTTTCACCAAAATACAATCAAACTCTACGATTGCCGTACAATAAGCCTTGCGACAGTTTGTTCCTGAAGCCATATTTTCACACTTTTCTAAATGCTAGCAGTCAATGTGTTGTACCAAAAGTAATTAACGAGCAATTTACCTATTCACTAGCATCTAGCCGGACCCTGTTATAAAAAGATTATATTATAATTAAACATTCAAAATACAATAAAATCACGCCTTGTTACCCCGAAGGGTTGGGCAGAGATACACCCTCATATCGCCAGTTATGTTTAAGTCCCATGTAATAACGGACGAGCCTATTGCTATCAACCGACCACAAATTCAGACTCCCGGCTGCTACTGAGAAATTCCAGATAAGAAACTCAATAACACTTTGCGTAATCGTACCCAGGACCTCATGCTTAGTAGTAAAGCTTGTGACCACTAGACTTAGCAGTCAACATTCAAAATCTTGTTTTAAAATTGCTTTAGACCCCGAGACCGAAGCCTCGAAACGATGGTCTGATCAAACAACAACGGAGATACCTTATTACCGCCATACTGCAGGAGGCTTTATTGATCGTAGCAGATGGGGAGAAAACACTGAAACAGAGTCATGATTCTCAGTTGTGAGAAAAGTACCTACACTACATTGTCCACAGGCTCCGTAATTATCATGAGCGACGTATAGGTTCACAAAATGAATATTTATACTGCGTTTTTTTAATTTCTCAGGGCCTGTACAAAATCAGCTTAAATGTCGAAGAAATGTTCACCAAATATTTCGCGGGGATGTATCTATATGGCACTCAAAGGTGGAAAACATTGTTTTATAGTAAACACTGTAATTTTTTATGCACTGATGGAGTTATTGTTTTGTCACCCCGAAAATAGACGAAAATAAATGTTGGTTCTTAAAAAAATGGCTATTATTTATCGTGATTATCATCGGCCTAGCGGTCCACTGAGGAATATAACTTTCCAATTGAATACCACCAAACTATGAAGATTAGTCATCCATTTCACCCACGCTGTAAGTAATGCTCCGCCAAAGATAATAGTGCATTATGTCATAGGATAATTTGATAATTCGAATTTTCGCGAAAACCCTCGGGATACCCTAAGGATATTGCGAAAACACGGATAATTAGAAAATGGTGAAAACGTTTCGTCATATTGAACTGGGTGAAATAGGTTAGGTCGGAACTGTGGCAAACCGCGCGCGAGCGATACCACACAACGAACACTACGAAGTGTAGTATGCACTTGCACTATAATAAATAACTTATATAATACCAATTACTGGCCTATAAGTATGTGTAATCCGTGGTATTATTTTTAAGAGATTTTTCTTTTTTTTATACATTAACAATTAAAACTGGCTCTATATAAAAAAACTAAAACTTTTTCCACTTGCAACTTGGGACTTTGAAACTGACTTTTTCGAGCACAACGCTTTTTCGTTACGTGACGATTTCTACCAGATTACTCTTACCGTAAGCCGCATTAAAGATCTTCGTTCTAAAAAGATACAGAAATTACAAGAAAAAAAAAAAAAAAAAGGTTTATTATTACCTTCAATTGTACAAAAAACACTTAACTAAAACACTAAGCAGCGTTACAACTAAGGGGAAGAGTGTTTTCGATGAACTCTGGCACCCAAAGTAAGATTTAACTTGTGTTTAGGGTGCCAAAAAAATTATGGGCTATAAAAGAAGCAGATGCTCGGATGGGATTGGAGTAGGTAAAATATGCAATTTATTATGGTATCTATATATAGAAACTAATGATTATAACACATGCTATTATGAAAACTTATTTATGGCAAATAGAAGTTATGACTAATAAGTTGATATGACAAGCGTTATTAGTATAAATGTAATGTATAGTGCAAGTAAATATTATGAGGGGGGACGATTATTTAAAACAAAAATAGTACAAATAATTTTATGGAAGACAAGACAATACCAACATTACAATGTGGAAAGCTGGAGGAGCATAACTTTAAGACAGAGGTCTCTTTATCGTTTCAGTAATCCTTTATTTTATATTAACACATATCATTTATTTTATAATATAACTGAAATACCTACACTAGGCTTGCAGCGGCCCTGCAAAGGTTCTTTTATCAAAGTTATTTGTTTTCCCCTCCCCATATATAATATAATAAGTCGCGGTCATTGCGGTAACTACATTTATGTAGTATAATCACATGTTATAATCACAATTTTTTGGAGGTACAACTACCTAAAATTGTAAGGTTTTCTGAATGTTTCTGTTACCTGTGCTGTAAGTTATTGCTTCTTACCAAATTTCAAGATTCTATGTCAATGGGAAGTAGCCTTTAGGTTTTAATTCCCTTGCGAGTAGTTGCGAGTTTCAAAATATGTGTTATAAATGGTTGTACCTTTGCGTTTTGCGTTTTTGCGTTGACTTAGAAATTTGTTTTTTTTTCACAGCTCCAAGGGACAGTAGAGTTGACAGTATTTCATATGAATTTCAGCTTGATACCTCCACGCATTCCTGAGAAAAAAAGTCTTGACAGACAGATAAACGGACATCAAAGTGATCCTATAAGGGTTCCGTTTTTTTCCTTTTGAGGTACGGAGCCCTAATAAGCTAGATGTCAATGAGTTATATTTTGTTTAAGCTACGTTTTGTTTGGATTTAATATGTTTAATTTACATAGGTAATATGTACCATCGAAGAACTTCATATCTATACACCATAAGGACTATTTTTTCTTGCAGCGTTCGGCGGTTATAAAACCGGTACGGTAACATATTATATGCTCATCGTGTTCACGGGATTTTCTTTTCAAACTGCTTAGATATGAAGTTCTTTGATAGTACCTACATTCCAAAACAAATAAAAAATATCAATAGTTGGTCATATTTGACAAATAATTGGAGCATTTAACAATTTTTTCATCAACATTGAATTGGATCCAAAATTAAGTACATTTTTCCGGATTCTAAATACAAATAATGTTCGTAATTATTGTTTAAGTATTATCTCATGGCATTTACTTACTACGTTCATCACGTCAGTAATAAATAGCCTCCCATCATGAACATACATACTATTTTTATAACATTTTGGTCTATTTTCGTAGTGATAGATTCAACAAAACAATATGTGAGTATTTTTAAGTAACAAATAGATACAAAACTTATTGTATACCATTCCCCTTCTAAAAAGCTTATTTTATTCACTGTTTTCAGTGAATAAAAAGCACTTTTAATCACTGTTTTGGTGTTTGAATTTAGAACACATCTATATATGCAACCTCCATCTCAATGCTATACAACCTCCTTGCGAAAACATACTCGATACGTAGGAAATAAATATCGCTTCACAAGTTGATTACTATTAGTAATAATATGAAAATTAATTTTAGTAATTGTTCCAATTTTAATGTGCATTTTAATTCATTCAACCTTCCTTTTTTCTTCATTAGATGTCTATTTTCGCTTAAATCTTTATTTTTTTCGTAGTCATGGTATAAAGTATAGTATGCAACTCTTGAATAAAACGGATTTATATCGAGGGCCATGAATTACTCGCGTCGCTCAGGTCGTCGTTCGTGATTCAGTCGTTAGAATCCTTCACTTACTCGTGATTCATCTATGGCCCTCGCTTTAAATCCGTCCTTTATTCACTAATTGCATAATATACAAATATTTTTTCTGACAACTATTGGGTCGTTGTCAGAAAATAGTAGATTATACAACAAGTGAAAAAAAAGGGAATTTAATTCGAGGGACTAAGTAGAATCATGAACGTAGCGAGGGATTCTAGATTAGAATCCTAGGACGATGGATACAAGGACCGAGATGATTTTTTTTGCAGGTTGAAGAGAACAAAGGATTCAATAATTAAATGATGAATATGCCCTTTTTCGAGTGGCAATGGTAAAAAATATTTTTAGCCTGATGATTCACTTCATTCCTTTCAATTATTGACTTTAAAATATTTCAGGGTTCATTCAACCTAACTGTGAAAAGTTTCGAGTTCTGTAAAGGGCCAAAAATGAGGGATTGTGCTGTTGGTTCAATCAACATATCTTCTTATAATACTGTTGATATTGAACTGTCTGTTACTGAAAATACTGCATTAGATAAAGTAAGGTTTTCTTATATTTCCATAACACAACATAACTGCACGCTTTGTTTCTGCGAAGGGCTGGGCAGAGGGGCACCTATAGTAACTCACATTTCACCAGTTATGTTTAAGTCCCATGTAGGGGCGAGCACATTACCATCTACCGAACAGAAATCCAAACAGAAAAACCCAATAACATCATTGCCCGACCCGGGAATCGAACCCAGGACCTCATGCTCAGCGCTTGCGACAACTACAACAACGAGGCATTTTCATACTTTTACCTACTAAATACTTTTGAAGCCTCGTGCAGAATTGTGTAACGCGACAGCGCGACGCGACTCTAACAAAACAATTTCTAAGAAATCTTCACGGTATAACAATTACCGGTCTCGCGTCGCGTGACAAGTCACGCTAGTCTGCACGAAGTTATATCCGCCACACTGTAGCGAAGTATCGAAAGCATAGCATTGTACGCCAGCTAGAAATGGGCCAACGGCTATAAAAAGGCGATAAGGACGACTGCGAGGACGACGAGACTGGATGTGGAGGAACGTGAGGGGTCTGTGTTCAGAACCTTTCGCGAATTTTTTATTTATTGATTGATGCTACAACCTCCATGTTTTGTGCCGAATAACTTGTTCTCAAAATCTAATATTTGTTATGTTTTCAGGCAAAAATGACGTCTTTTTCACCAAAATACAATCAAACTCTACGATTGCCGTACAATAAGCCTTGCGACAGTTTGTTCCTGAAGCCATATTTTCACACTTTTCTAAATGCTAGCAGTCAATGTGTTGTACCAAAAGTAATTAACGAGCAATTTACCTATTCACTAGCATCTAGCCGGACCCTGTTATAAAAAGATTATATTATAATTAAACATTCAAAATACAATAAAATCACGCCTTGTTACCCCGAAGGGTTGGGCAGAGATACACCCTCATATCGCCAGTTATGTTTAAGTCCCATGTAATAACGGACGAGCCTATTGCTATCAACCGACCACAAATTCAGACTCCCGGCTGCTACTGAGAAATTCCAGATAAGAAACTCAATAACACTTTGCGTAATCGTACCCAGGACCTCATGCTTAGTAGTAAAGCTTGTGACCACTAGACTTAGCAGTCAACATTCAAAATCTTGTTTTAAAATTGCTTTAGACCCCGAGACCGAAGCCTCGAAACGATGGTCTGATCAAATAACAACGGAGATACCTTATTAGCGCCATACTGCAGCAGGCTTTATTGATCGTAGCAGATGGGGAGAAAACACTGAAACAGAGTCATGATTCTCAGTTGTGAGAAAAGTACCTACTCTACATTGTCCACAGGCTCAGTAATTATCATGAGCGACGTATAGGTTCACAAAATGTATATTTATACTGCGTTTTTTTAATTTCTCAGGGCCTGTACAAAATCAGCTTAAATGTCGAAGAAATGTTCACCAAATATTTCGCGGGGATGTATCTATATGGCACTCAAAGGTGGAAATCATTGTTTTATAGTAAACACTGTAATTTTTTATGCACTGATGGAGTTATTGTTTTGTCACCCCGAAAATAGACGAAAATAAATGTTGGTTCTTAAAAAAATGGCTATTATTTATCGTGATTATCATCGGCCTAGCGGTCCACTGAGGAATATAACTTTCCAATTGAATACTACCAAACTATGAAGATTAGTCATCCATTTCACCCTCGCTGTAAGTAATGCTCCACCATAGATAATAGTGCATTATGTCATAGGATAATTTGATAATTCGAATTTTCGCGAAAACCCTCGGGATACCCTAAGGATATTGCGAAAACACGGATAATTAGAAAATGGTGAAAACATTTCGTCATATTGAACTGGGTGAAATAGGTTAGGTTAGGTCGGAACTGTGGCAAACCGCGCGCGAGCGATACCACACAACGAACACTACGAAGTGTAGTATGCACTTGCACTATAATAAATAACTTATATAATACACCCAATTACTGGCCTATACCTAAGTATGTGTAATTCGTGGTATTATTTTTAGGAGATTTTTCTTTTTTTTATACATTAACAATTAAAACTGGCTCTATATAAAAAATCTAAAACTTTTGTCACTTGCAACTTGGGACTTTGAAACTGACTTTTTCGAGCACAACGCTTTTTCGTTACGTGACGATTTCTACCAGATTACTCTTACCGTAAGCCGCGTTAAAGAACTTCGTTCTAAAAAGATACAGAAATTACAAGAAAAAAAGAAAAAAAAGTTTTATTATTACCTTCAATTGTACAAAAAACACTTAACTAAAACACTAAGCAGCGTTACAACTAAGGGGAAGAGTGTTTTCGATGAACTCTGGCACCCAAAGTAAGATTTAACTTGAGTTTAGGGTGCCAAAAAAATTATGGGCTATAAAAGAAGCAGATGCTCGGTTGGGATTGGAGTAGGTAAAATGTGCAATTTATGGATAGCTCGTACCATACGAGCTATCCATAAATTGCACATTTAATTGCACATTCTATATATAGAAACTAATGATTATAACACATGCTATTATGAAAACTTATTTATGGCAAATAGAAGTTATGACTAATAAGTTGATATGACAAGCGTTATTAGTATAAATGTAATTTATAATGCAATTAAATATTATGAGGGGGGACGATTATTTAAAACAAAAATAGTACAAATAATTTTATGGAAGACAAGACAATACCAACATTACAATGTGGAAAGCTGGAGGAGCATAAATTTAAGACAGAGGTCTCTTTATCGTTTCAGTAATCCTTTATTTTATATTAACACATATCATTTATTTTATAATATAACTGAAATACCTACACTTGGCTTGCAGCGGCCCTGCAAAGGTTCTTTTACAAAGTTATTTGTTTTCCCCTCCCCATACATAATATAATAAGTCGCGGTATAATCACATGTTATAATCACAATTTTTTGGAGGTACAACTACCTAAAATTGTAAGGTTTTCTGAATGTTTCTGTTACCTGTGCTGTAAGCTATTGCTTCTTACCAAATTTCAAGATTCTATGTCAACGGGAAGTAGCCTTTAGGTTTTAATTCCCTTGCGAGTAGTTGCGAGTTTCAAAATATCCGGTATAAATGGTTGTACCTTTGCGTTTTGCGTTTTTGCGTTGACTTAGAAATTTGTTTTTTTTTCACAGCTCCAAGGGACAGTAGAGTTGACAGTATTTCATATGAATTTCAGCTTGATACCTCCACGCATTCCTGAGAAAAAAAGTCTTGACAGACAGACAAACGGACAACAAAGTGATCCTATAAGGGTTCCGTTTTTTCCTTTTGAGGTACGGAGCCCTAATAAGCTAGATGTCAATGAGTTCTATTTTGTTTAAGCTACGTTTTGTTTGGATTTAATATGTTTAATTTACATAGGTAATATGTACCATCGAAGAACTTCATATCTATACACCGTAAGGACTATTTTTGCTTGCGGCGTTCGGCGGTTATAAAACCGGTACGGTAACATATATATGCTCATCGTGTTCACGGGATTTTCTTTTCAAACTGCTTAGATATGAAGTTCTTTGTTAGTACCTACATTCCAAAACAAATAAAAAATATCAATAG
This sequence comes from Agrochola circellaris, assembly GCA_914767755.1. NCBI lineage: Eukaryota > Metazoa > Arthropoda > Insecta > Lepidoptera > Noctuidae > Agrochola > Agrochola circellaris. The sequence goes on along the minus strand of OU611839.1, from coordinate 8,070,794 downwards.
TTGGTCATATTTGACAAATAATTGGAGCATTTAACCAATTTTTCATGGACATTGAATTGGATCCAAAATTAAGTACATTTTTCCGGTTTCTAAATACAAATAATGTTCGTAATTATTGTTTAAGTATTGTCTCATGGCATTTACTTACGTTCATCACGTCAGTGATAAATAGCCTCCCATCATGAACATACATACTATTTTTATAACACTTTGGTCTATTTTCGTAGTGATAGATTCAACAAAACAATATGTGAGTATTTTTAAGTAACAAATAGATACAAAAGTTATAATATTTTTTCTGACAACTATTGGGTCGTTATTAGAAAATAGTAGATTATGCAACAAGTGAAAAAAAAGGGAATTTAATTCGAGGGACTAAGTAGAATCACGAGCGTAGCGAGGGATTCTAGATTAGAATCCTAGGACGAGGGATACAAGGACCGAGATGATTTTTTTTGCAGGTTGCAGAGAACAAAGGATTCAATAATTAAATGATGAATATGCCCTTTTTCGAGTGGCAATGGTAAAAAATATTTTTAGCAACAAACCGCCGTTTCTACCATTCTTCCTGATGATTCACTTCATTCCTTTCAATAGACTTTAAAATATTACAGGGTTCATTCAACGTAACTGTGAAAACTTTTGAGTTCTGTAAAGGGCCGAAAATGAGGGATTGTGCTGTTGGTTCAATAAACGTATCTTCTTATAATATCATTAATATTGAACTGTCTGTTATTGAAAATACTGCATTAGATAAAGTAAGGTTTTCTTATATGTTCATAACACAACATAACAACACGCTTTGTTTCTGCGAAGGGCTGGGCAGGGGGGCACCTATAGTAACTCACATTTCACCAGTTATGTTTAAGTCCCATGTAGGGGCGAGCACATTACCATCTACCGAACAGAAATCCAAACAGAAAAACCCAATAACATCATTGCCCGACCCGGGAATCGAACCCAGGACCTCATGCTCAGCAGTAGCGCTTGCGACAACTACAACAACGAGGCATTTTCATATTTTTACCTACTAAATACTTTTGAAGCCTCGTGCAGAATTGTGTAACGCGACAGCGCGACGCGACTCTAACAAAACAATTTCTAAGAAATCTTCACGGTATAACAATTACCGGTCTCGCGTCGCGTGACAAGTCACGCTAGTCTGCACGAAGTTATATCCGCCACACTGTAGCGAAGTATCGGAAGCATAGCATTGTACGCCAGCTAGAAATGGGCCGATGGCTATAAAAAGGCGATAAGGACGACTGCGAGCACGACGAGACTGGATGTGGAGGAACGTGAGGGGTCTGTGTTCAGAACCTTTCGCGAATTTTTTATTTATTGATTGATGCTACAACCTCCATGTTTTGTGCCGAATAACTTGTTCTCAAAATCTAATATTTGTTATGTTTTCAGGCAAAAATGACGTCTTTTTCACCAAAATACAATCAAACTCTACGATTGCCGTACAATAAGCCTTGCGACAGTTTGTTCCTGAAGCCATATTTTCACACTTTTCTAAATGCTAGCAGTCAATGTGTTGTACCAAAAGTAATTAACGAGCAATTTATCTATTCACTAGCATCTAGCCGGACCCTGTTATAAAAAGATTATATTATAATTAAACATTCAAAATACAATAAAATCACGCCTTGTTACCCCGAAGGGTTGGGCAGAGGTACACCCTCATATCGCCAGTTATGTTTAAGTCCCATGTAATAACGGACGAGCCTATTGCTATCAACCGACCACAAATTCAGACTCCCGGCTGCTACTGAGAAATTCCAGATAAGAAACTCAATAGCACTTTGCGTAATCGTACCCAGGACCTCATGCTTAGTAGTAAAGCTTGTGACCACTAGACTTAGCAGTCAACATTCAAAATCTTGTTTTAAAATTGCTTTAGACCCCGAGACCGAAGCCTCGAAACGATGGTCTGATCAAATAACAACGGAGATACCTTATTAGCGCCATACTGCAGCAGGCTTTATTGATCGTAGCAGATGGGGAGAAAACACTGAAACAGAGTCATGATTCTCAGTTGTGAGAAAAGTACCTACACTACATTGTCCACAGGCTCAGTAATTATCATGAGCGACGTATAGGTTCACAAAACGTATATTTATACTGCGTTTTTTTAATTTCTCAGGGCCTGTACAAAATCAGCTTAAATGTCGAAGAAATGTTCACCAAATATTTCGCGGGGATGTATCTATATGGCACTCAAAGGTGGAAATCATTGTTTTATAGTAAACACTGTAATTTTTTATGCACTGATGGAGTTATTGTTTTGTCACCCCGAAAATAGACGAAAATAAATGTTGGTTCTTAAAAAAATGGCTATTATTTATCGTGATTATCATCGGCCTAGCGGTCCACTGAGGAATATAACTTTCCAATTGAATACTACCAAACTATGAAGATTAGTCATCCATTTCACCCACGCTGTAAGTAATGCTCCACCAAAGATAATAGTGCATTATGTCATAGGATAATTTGATAATTCGAATTTTCGCGAAAACCCTCGGGATACCCTAAGGATATTGCGAAAACACGGATAATTAGAAAATGGTGAAAACGTTTCGTCATATTGAACTGGGTGAAATAGGTTAGGTTAGGTCGGAACTGTGGCAAACCGCGCGCGAGCGACACCACACAACGAACACTACGAAGTGGAGTATGCACTTGCACTATAATAAATAACTTATATAATACCAATTACTGGCCTATAAGTATGTGTAATCCGTGGTATTATATTTAGGAGATTTTTCTTTTTTTTATACATTAACAATTAAAACTGGCTCTATATAAAAAAACTAAAACTTTTGTCACTTGCAACTTGGGACTTTGAAACTGACTTTTTCGAGCACAACGCTTTTTCGTTACGTGACGATTTCTACCAGATTACTCTTACCGTAAGCCGCGTTAAAGAACTTCGTTCTAAAAAGATACAGAAATTATAAGAAAAAAAAAACAAAAAGATTTTTTATTACCTTCAATTGTACAAAAAACACTTAACTAAAACACTATGCAGCGTTACAACTAAGGGGAAGAGTGTTTTCGATGAACTCTGGCACCCAAAGTAAGATTTAACTTGTGTTTAGGGTGCCAAAAAAATTATGGGCTATAAAAGAAGCAGATGCTCGGATGGGATTGGAGTAGGTAAAATATGCAATTTATTATGGTATCTATATATAGAAACTAATGATTATAACACATGCTATTATGAAAACTTATTTATGGCAAATAGAAGTTATGACTAATAAGTTGATATGACTAGCGTTATTAGTATAAATGTAATGTATAGTGCAAGTAAATATTATGAGGGGGGACGATTATTTAAAACAAAAATAGTACAAATAATTTTATGGAAGACAAGACAATACCAACATTACAATGTGGAAAGCTGGAGGAGCATAAATTTAAGACAGAGGTCTCTTTATCGTTTCAGTAATCCTTTATTTTATATTAACACATATCATTTATTTTATAATATAACTGAAATACGTACACTAGGCTTGCAGCGGCCCTGCAAAGGTTCTTTTATCAAAGTTATTTGTTTTCCCCTCCCCATACATAATATAATAAGTCGCGGTATAATCACATGTTATAATCACAATTTTTTGGAGGTACAACTACCTAAAATTGTAAGGTTTTCTGAATGTTTCTGTTACCTGTGCTGTAAGCTATTGCTTCTTACCAAATTTCAAGATTCTATGTCAACGGGAAGTAGCCTTTAGGTTTTAATTCCCTTGCGAGTAGTTGCGAGTTTCAAAATATGTGGTATAAATGGTTGTACCTTTGCGTTTTGCGTTTTTGCGTTGACTTAGAAATTTGTTTTTTTTTTCACAGCTCCAAGGGACAGTAGAGTTGACAGTATTTCATATGAATTTCAGCTTGATGCCTCCACGCATTCCTGAGAAAAAAGTCTTGACAGACAGACAAACGGACAACAAAGTGATCCTATAAGGGTTCCGTTTTTTCCTTTTGAGGTACGGAGCCCTAATAAGCTAGATGTCAATGAGTTCTATTTTGTTTAAGCTACGTTTTGTTTGGATTTAATATGTTTAATTTACATAGGTAATATGTACCATCGAAGAACTTCATATCTATACACCGTAAGGACTATTTTTTCTTGCAGCGTTCGGCGGTTATAAAACCGGTACGGTAACATATTAGATATGAAGTTCTTTGATAGTACCTACATTCCAAAACAAATAAAAAATATCAATAGTTGGTCATATTTGACAAATAATTGGAGCATTTAACAATTTTTTCATGGACATTGAATTGGATCCAAAATTAAGTACATTTTTCCGGATTCTAAATACAAATAATGTTCGTAATTATTGTTTAAGTATTATCTCATGGCATTTACTTACTACGTTCATCACGTCAGTAATAAATAGCCTCCCATCATGAACATACATACTATTTTTATAACATTTTGGTCTATTTTCGTAGTGATAGATTCAACAAAACAATATGTGAGTATTTTTAAGTAACAAATAGATACAAAACTTATTTTATACCATTCCCCTTCTAAAAAGCTTATTTTATTCACTGTTTTCAGTGAATAAAAAGCACTTTTAATAACTGTTTTGCTGTTTGAATTTAGAACACATCTATATATGCAACCTCCATCTCAATGCTATACAACCTCCTTGCGAAAACATACTCGATACGTAGGAAATAAATATCGCTTCACAAGTTGATTACTATTAGTAATAATATGAAAATTAATTTTAGTAATTGTTCCAATTTTAATGTGCATTTTAATTCATTCAACCTTCCTTTTTTCTTCATTAGATGTCTATGTTCGCTTAAATCTTAATTTTTTTCGTAGTCATGGTATAAAGCATAGTATGCAACTCTTGAATAAAACGGATTTATATCGAGGGCCATGAATTACTCGCGTCGCTCAGGTCGTCGTTCGTGATTCAGTCGTTAGAATCCTTCACTTACTCGTGATTCATCTATGGCCCTCGCTTTAAATCCGTCCTTTATTCACTAATTGCATAATATACAAATATTTTTTCTGACAACTATTGGGTCGTTGTCAGAAAATAGTAGATTATACAACAAGTGAAAAAAAAGGGAATTTAATTCGAGGGACTAAGTAGAATCACGAGCGTAGCGAGGGATTCTAGATTAGAATCCTAGGACGAGGGATACAAGGACCGAGATGATTTTTTTTGCAGGTTGAAGAGAACAAAGGATTCAATAATTAAATGATGAATATGCCCTTTTTCGAGTGGCAATGGTAAAAAATAATTTTAGCCTGATGATTCACTTCATTCCTTTCAATTATTGACTTTAAAATATTTCAGGGTTCATTCAACCTAACTGTGAAAAGTTTCGAGTTCTGTAAAGGGCCAAAAATGAGGGATTGTGCTGTTGGTTCAATCAACATATCTTCTTATAATACTGTTGATATTGAACTGTCTGTTACTGAAAATACTGCATTAGATAAAGTAAGGTTTTCTTATATTTCCATAACACAACATAACAACACGCTTTGTTTCTGCGAAGGGCTGGGCAGAGGTGCACCTATAGTAACTCACATTTCACCAGTTATGTTTAAGTCCCATGTAGGGGCGAGCACATTACCTTCTACCGAACAGAAATCCAAACAGAAAAACCCAATAACATCATTGCCCGACCCGGGAATCGAACCCAGGACCTCATGCTCAGCAGTAGCGCTTGCGACAACTACAACAACGAGGCATTTTCATATTTTTACCTACTAAATACTTTTGAAGCCTCGTGCAGAATTGTGTAACGCGACAGCGCGACGCGACTCTAACAAAACAATTTCTAAGAAATCTTCACGGTATAACAATTACCGGTCTCGCGTCGCGTGACAAGTCACGCTAGTCTGCACGAAGTTATATCCGCCACACTGTAGCGAAGTATCGAAAGCATAGCATTGTACGCCAGCTAGAAATGGGCCGACGGCTATAAAAAGGCGATAAGGACGACTGCGAGGACGTTTTTTATTTATTGATTGATGCTACAACGCCATGTTTTGTGCCGAATAACTTGTTCTCAAAATCTAATATTTGTTATGTTTTCAGGCAAAAATGACGTCTTTTTCACCAAAATACAATCAAACTCTACGATTGCCGTACAATAAGCCTTGCGACAGTTTGTTCCTGAAGCCATATTTTCACACTTTTCTAAATGCTAGCAGTCAATGTGTTGTACCAAAAGTAATTAACGAGCAATTTACCTATTCACTAGCATCTAGCCGGACCCTGTTATAAAAAGATTATATTATAATAAAACATTCAAAATACAATAAAATCACGCCTTGTTACCCCGAAGGGTTGGGCAGAGATACACCCTCATATCGCCAGTTATGTTTAAGTCCCATGTAATAACGGACGAGCCTATTGCTATCAACCGACCACAAATTCAGACTCCCGGCTGCTACTGAGAAATTCCAGATAAGAAACTCAATAACACTTTGCGTAATCGTACCCAGGACCTCATGCTTAGTAGTAAAGCTTGTGACCACTAGATTTAGCAGTCAACATTCAAAATCTTGTTTTAAAATTGCTTTAGACCTCGAGACCGAAGCCTCGAAACGATGGTCTGATCAAATAACAACGGAGATACCTTATTAGCGCCATACTGCAGCAGGCTTTATTGATCGTAGCAGATGGGGAGAAAACACTGAAACAGAGTCATGATTCTCAGTTGTGAGAAAAGTACCTACACTACATTGTCCACAGGCTCAGTAATTATCATGAGCGACGTATAGGTTCACAAAATGTAAATTTATACTGCGTTTTTTTAATTTCTCAGGGCCTGTACAAAATCAGCTTAAATGTCGAAGAAATGTTCACCAAATATTTCGCGGGGATGTATCTATATGGCACTCAAAGGTGGAAAACATTGTTTTATAGTAAACACTGTAATTTTTTATGCACTGATGGAGTTATTGTTTTGTCACCCCGAAAATAGACGAAAATAAATGTTGGTTCTTAAAAAAATGGCTATTATTTATCGTGATTATCATCGGCCTAGCGGTCCACTGAGGAATATAACTTTCCAATTGAATACTACCAAACTATGAAGATTAGTCATCCATTTCACCCACGCTGTAAGTAATGCTCCACCAAAGATAATAGTGCATTATGTCATAGGATAATTTGATAATTCGAATTTTCGCGAAAACCCTCGGGATACCCTAAGGATATTGCGAAAACACGGATAATTAGAAAATGGTGAAAACGTTTCGTCATATTGAACTGGGTGAAATAGGTTAGGTTAGGTCGGAACTGTGGCTTGCGGGGAACTCTCCTCCGAGGCACGAGTGTCGTCTGCTACGCGGACGACACTCTCCTCACCGCCCGGGGGGAGAGTTTCAGGGAGGCGGCCTCCTTGGCCTCGGCGGGCGGATCCTTGGTCGCAGGGAGGATCCGCCGCCTAGGGTTGACGGTGGCGCTGCAGAAGACCGAGGCCGTCTTCTTCCACGGTCCCCGGCAGCGCCCCCCGCCACCTGGCGCCCACATCTTCGTGGAGGGCGTCAGGATTGAGGTGAAGGCCCAGATGAAATATCTGGGCCTTGTACTCGACAGCAGGTGGCGCTTCGGCCCGCATTTCAGCGGGCTGTCGACGCGCCTGCTGAAGACCGCGGGCGCTCTCTCGTGGCTCCTTCCCAACTTGGGGGGGCCCAGCGCGCGATGCCGGCAACTGTACGCCGGCATCCTGAGGAGCATGGCCCTCTACGGGGCCCCCATCTGGGAGGAGTCCCTCCACAGACGAGAGAACGCCGCGGCCTTGCGGGCACCTCAAAGGGCGATAGCCCAGCGGGTGGCGCGGGCTCACCGCACGGTGAGCTTCGCCGGGGCGTGCGCTCTGGCCGGCACCCCTCCTTGGGAACTCGAGGCGTGGGTGCTCGCCAGAGTGTACGAGTGGAAGGCGGGGCGGAGGGCGGCGGGTCAGCCCTTCGCCCCGGAACAGCGGGAGGCCGTCCGGCGAGAGGCGAGGGACGCCATCGTCGTCCACTGGACGACGGACCTCGCCTCCGCGGTCTTCGGCCGCCGAACCCTCGACGCGATCGGGCCGGTCCTGCGGGACTGGCTCGAGCGGCCGCACGGGTTCCTCTCGTTCCGCCTGGTGCAGGTGCTGTCCGGACACGGTTGTTTCGGATCGTACCTGCATCGGATCGGGCGGGAGGAGACGCCGTCGTGCCACGACTGTGGCGCGGCGGAGGACACGGCGCAGCACACTCTCGAGGTGTGCCCGTCGTGGTCCGAGCCGCGCCGCAGTCTCGTCGCGGCGATCGGGTTGGACCTCTCGCTCCCCGGCGTGGTGGGCGCCATGCTGAGGGACGAGGGGTCCTGGGCGGCGGTCGCCTCCTTCTGCGAGCACGTCATGTCCCAGAAGGAGGCGGCGGAGCGCGTGCGGGAGGACGATCCCGACGCGGCACCGCTCCGAAGGCGGAGGAGGGGTCGAAGGAGACGTCAGTTCGACGGTCATCTCCGACTCCTCCTCCCAGGTGGAGGCCAGCAGGCAACGGGTGCGGGGGCACCCTCGCCTGCATCGCACAGGCCTCCACCAGTGCCGGACGGGAATGGCCAGGTGCTCCCGGCCATTCCCGTAGCCCCCCACCACGCAGGTGGGGGGCCTGTGGGGCCCGCCAGCTAGGCGGGCATGCGCCGGGAGGGCTGTGGACGTAAAGGCTGAGCCGGATTCCCATGGCCCTCCCATCACGGCGATGCGGGAGCACCGCTGAGTTTTAGTGGGTATACTGCGTATTTAGTCAGGAGTCCCACATACCCCGACTCGTCCCCCACGAGCCGGGGATGCATAAAGCATTTCTCAGCGAAAAAAAAAAAAAAAAAAAAAAAAGTCGGAACTGTGGCAAACCGCGCGCGAGCGACACCACACAACGAACACTATGAAGTGTAGTATGCACTTGCACTATAATAAATAACTTATAAAATACACCCAATTACTGGCCTATACCTAAGTATGTGTAATTCGTGGTATTATATTTAGGAGATTTTTCTTTTTTTTATACATTAACAATCAAAACTGGCTCTATATAAAAAATCTAAAACTTTTGTCACTTGCAACTTGGGACTTTGAAACTGACTTTTTCGAGCACAACGCTTTTTCGTGACGTTACGTGACGATTTCTACCAGATTACTCTTACCGTAAGCCGCGTTAAAGAACTTCGTTCTAAAAAGATACAGAAATTACAAGAAAAAAAAAAAAAAAAAGTTTAATATTACCTTCAATTGTACAAAAAACACTTAACTAAAACACTAAGCAGCGTTACAACTAAGGGGAAGAGTGTTTTCAATGAACTCTGGCACCCAAAGTAAGATTTAACTTGTGTTTAGGGTGCCAAAAAAATTATGGGCTATAAAAGAAGCAGATGCTCGGATGGGATTGGAGTAGGTAAAATATGCAATTTATTATGGTATCTATATATAGAAACTAATGATTATAACACATGCTATTATGAAAACTTATTTATGGCAAATAGAAGTTATGACTAATAAGTTGATATGACAAGCGTTATTAGTATAAATGTAATGTATAGTGCAAGTAAATATTATGAGGGGGGACGATTATTTAAAACAAAAATAGTACAAATAATTTTATGGAAGACAAGACAATACCAACATTACAATGTGGAAAGCTGGAGGAGCATAAATTTAAGACAGAGGTCTCTTTATCGTTTCAGTAATCCTTTATTTTATATTAACACATATCATTTATTTTATAATATAACTGAAATACCTACACTAGGCTTGCAGCGGCCCTGCAAAGGTTCTTTTATCAAAGTTATTTGTTTTCCCCTCCCCATACATAATATAATAAGTCGCGGTATAATCACATGTTATAATCACAATTTTTTGGAGGTACAACTACCTAAAATTGTAAGGTTTTCTGAATGTTTCTGTTACCTGTGCTGTAAGCTATTGCTTCTTACCAAATTTCAAGATTCTATGTCAACGGGAAGTAGCCTTTAGGTTTTAATTCCCTTGCGAGTAGTTGCGAGTTTCAAAATATCCGGTATAAATGGTTGTACCTTTGCGTTTTGCGTTTTTGCGTTGACTTAGAAATTTGTTTTTTTTTCACAGCTCCAAGGGACAGTAGAGTTGACAGTATTTCATATGAATTTCAGCTTGATACCTCCACGCATTCCTGAGAAAAAAAGTCTTGACAGACAGACAAACGGACAACAAAGTGATCCTATAAGGGTTCCGTTTTTTCCTTTTGAGGTACGGAGCCCTAATAAGCTAGATGTCAATGAGTTCTATTTTGTTTAAGCTACGTTTTGTTTGGATTTAATATGTTTAATTTACATAGGTAATATGTACCATCGAAGAACTTCATATCTATACACCGTAAGGACTATTTTTGCTTGCGGCGTTCGGCGGTTATAAAACCGGTACGGTAACATATATATGCTCATCGTGTTCACGGGATTTTCTTTTCAAACTGCTTAGATATGAAGTTCTTTGTTAGTACCTACATTCCAAAACAAATAAAAAATATCAATAGTTGGTCATATTTGACAAATAATTGGAGCATTTAACCAATTTTTCATGGACATTGAATTGGATCCAAAATTAAGTACATTTTTCCGGTTTCTAAATACAAATAATGTTCGTAATTATTGTTTAAGTATTGTCTCATGGCATTTACTTACGTTCATCACGTCAGTGATAAATAGCCTCCCATCATGAACATACATACTATTTTTATAACACTTTGGTCTATTTTCGTAGTGATAGATTCAACAAAACAATATGTGAGTATTTTTAAGTAACAAATAGATACAAAAGTTATAATATTTTTTCTGACAACTATTGGGTCGTTATTAGAAAATAGTAGATTATACAACAAGTGAAAAAAAAGGGAATTTAATTCGAGGGACTAAGTAGAATCATGAACGTAGCGAGGGATTCTAGATTAGAATCCTAGGACGAGGGATACAAGGACCGAGATGATTTTTTTTGCAGGTTGCAGAGAACAAAGGATTCAATTATTAAATGATGAATATGCCCTTTTTCGAGTGGCAATGGTAAAAAATATTTTTAGCAACAAACCGCCGTTTCTACCATTCTTCCTGATGATTCACTTCATTCCTTTCAATAGACTTTAAAATATTACAGGGTTCATTCAACGTAACTGTGAAAACTTTTGAGTTCTGTAAAGGGCCGAAAATGAGGGATTGTGCTGTTGGTTCAATAAACGTGTCTTCTGATAATATCATTAATATTGAACTGTCTGTTATTGAAAATACTGCATTAGATAAAGTAAGGTTTTCTTATATTTTCATAACACAACATAACAACACGCTTTGTTTCTGCGAAGGGCTGGGCAGAGGTGCACCTATAGTAACTCACATTTCACCAGTTATGTTTAAGTCCCATGTAGGGGCGAGCACATTACCATCAACCGATCACAAATCCAGATAGAGAAACCCGCCCTCGCGCCCCTAGTCGCCGCAGGAGACGCCCCGGGCGTCTGGAGTCGAGAGCCGACTTCCGGCCACCGTAGGCGCGGGCTTGCGGACGGTGAGCAATGGGTAGCTCGCCGTCCGATAGGGACCAGGCCCGGGGCCACGGCGCGTTGTGTTCCACGTGCGCCTCAAAGAGATGTCAGCACTAACTGACGGGGTCCGGAAGGGCCAATGCCTGCCGGGGTTGCGAGTTTGTCCGAAAGGGATATCGCGACCCCGAAACACAGGCAACGGAAGGAACACGGGTGGGTTTTTTTAGTCAGTAAAAGTCTGACACGCCCTCAGCTCCGGCCAGAGCGGGAGAAGTTAAAAAAAAAAAAAAAAAAAAAATATGATAGAGAAACCCAATAACGCCATTGCCCGACCCGGGAATCGAACCCAGGACCTCATGTCCAGCAGTAGCGCATGTGACAACTACAGCAACGAGGCATTTGCATACCATTACCTACTAAATACTTTTGAACCCTCGTGCAGAATTGTGCAACGCGACTCTAACAAAACAATTTCTAAGAAATCTTCACGGTAAAACAATTACCGGTCTCGCGTCGCGCGACAAGTCACGCTCGCACGAGGTTTTATCCGCCACACTGTAGCGAAGAATCGAAAGCATAGCATTGTACGCCAGTTAGAGATTGGCCGGCGGCCATAAAAAGGCGATAAGGACGACTGCGAGGACGACTGCGAGGACGACGAGACTGGATGTGGAGGAACGTGAGGGGTCTGTGTCCAGAACTTTTCGCGATTTTGTGCCGAGTAACTTGTTCTCAAAATCTAATATTTGTTATGTTTTCAGGCAAAAGTGATGTCTTTTTCACCAAATTACAATCAAACTATACGAATGCCGTACAAGCCTTGCGACAGTTTGTTCCTGAAGCCATTTTTTCACGCTTTGCTAAATGCCAGCAGTCGATGTGTTGTACCAAAAGTAATTAACGAGCAATTTACCTATTCACTAGCATCTAGCCGGACTAAGCCTGTTATAAGAAGATTATATTATAATTAAACATTCAAAATACCATCAGCAGTGGACGTCTTTCCGCTGAAATGATGACACCTTGTTACCCCGAAGAGTTGGGCAGAGGTACACCCTCATATCGCCAGTTATGTTTAAGTCCCATGTAATAACGGACGAGCCTATTGCCATCAACCGACCACAAATTCAGACTCCCGGCTGCTACTGAGAAATTCCAGATAAAAAACTCAATAGCACTTTGTCCGACCCGGGAATCGTACCCAGGACCTCATGCTTAGTAGTAAAGCTTGCGCCCCCTAGACTTAGCAGTCAACATTCAAAATATTGTTTCAAAAGTGCTTTAGATCTCGAGACCGAAGCCCCGAAACGGTGGTCTGATCAAAAAACAACGGAGATACCTTATTACCGCCATACTGTAGGAGGCTTTATTGATCGTAGCAGATGGGAAGAAAACACTGAAACAGAGTCATGATTCTCAGTTGTGAGAAAAGTACCTACTCTACACTGTCCACAGGCTCAGTAATTATCATGAGCGACGTATAGATTCACAAAATTTTTATTTATAATGCGTTCTTTTAATTTCTCAGGGCCTGTATAAAATCAACTTAAATGTCGAAGAAATGTTCACCAAATATTTCGCGGGGATGTATATATATGGCACTCAAAGGTGGAAATCATTGTTTTATAGTAAACACTGTAATTTTTTATGCACTAATGCAGTTATTGTTTTGTCACCCCGGAAATAGATGAACATAAATGTTGGTTCTTAAAAAAATTGCTATTATTTATCGTGATTATCGTCGGTCTAGCGGTCCACTGAGGAATATAACTTTTCAATTAAATACTACCAAACTATGAAGATTAGTCATCATCCATTTCACCCACGCTGTAGTGCCCCACCAAAGGTAAAGTGCATACCACACAACGAACACTACGAAGTGAAGTATGCACTTGCACTTCTAGTACCTACCTAGTTATGAGTAAACTCACAACCTCTACACAACTTCTTTGAATTACGTGTAGATGCAGTTGTTCCTAGTATAACTTATATACTCCCAATTACTGGCCTATAAGTATGTGTTATTCGCTGTATATTTTTTTGGGAAAAAAAATAATACTGGTATACATTTTTATTAAAAACTTACGCTAAATGGCTCTATATGAAAAAACAATAACTTTTGTCACTTTTTGGGCCCTGATTTCTCGGAAAGGTAATCTTTCCGTGAAATAAATATAAAATGTCATAATTTTACTCCTCATTATAATAATTATAAAGAGGTGGAAAATTTATGACATTTTATATTTATTTCGATCCAAAGGAAAACAATGTTTTGTAAATGTATCCATGATGGTCTTATTTAAAAGAGCTTTCTATAATGATTGCAAAAATATATAATTTTCTTTACAACACCCCTGCACCAACAAAAGTATAAGTCAACTATCGTAAGTATTTATAATTGATTGTAAATAAGTATTTGATCTAGGTTTTCCTTTCAAGGGGGACGGACGGGAATTTCACAAAAAGCCTTTTAAAAACAAAACCTTTGTCACCTATTTTCCGTACATCTTAACATACCAAGATCCCTCCGCGCTTCGGAAAACAAGTTATGCCGTTGGCCCCGGCTGTCATTCTTAGATCTTTGACAGTCGTTAGGAGTCGTCAGAAGCCTGAAAGTATGACAACCAGTCTTACCTAGGGGTATCGTGTTGCCCAGTGACTGGGTTGTGGAGGTATGCAGATAGGCAATCGCTCCATGTAAAATACTGGTATTCAGCTGTATCCCGTTATACTGGAAGCCGACCACAATGTAGTTAGGAAGAGGCTAGGCCGATTGATTGATGTACAATATCACAAAATGTTTTCAGCTGAGTCTGACAGGCAGACAGACGGACAGATGGACAACGAAGTGATCCTACAAGGTTTCCGTTTTGTTCTTTTGAAGTACGGAATCCTAAATATGAGCCCTTAATACACAACTGTTTAGATTTTTAAATAATTTTAGGGATGCATAAGCAAAACCGCAAGCGGGTAATTTTGAGCAGCAGTGGAAAAGTGACTGCAAGACCCTTGGACTTTATTTTGTACTATGTATTATGAGAACGCCTTCGTCTTAAAAATAGCAAGCATTGGTTTTCCAGGGGTCATTTAACTTAACGGTGGCTGAAGTGGAAATGTGCAGGGATCCAAAACATAAAGAGTGCTCTGTTAAGAAAGCTCAGATCACAAGTCATAATGTATTACAATATCATGGAATGTGACACAAAGTGTTGTTCCAACTAAAGTAAATCCTTATGATCTGTTCCAACAGTATCTGATGAAATTGTAAACAATGAATGAATGAATGTGTTACTAATTCCCTTTAGCGAGTGATTACAACAGGCAGACAGAGTTACTTTCGCATTTATAATATTAGTTATTAAAACTTTCCACCCTTCCGCACCCTTCCGCTTCTGTTTTGGAATGTACCTGTACCCAAAGATTTCAATCGTAGATTTGCCCTTCCGCGTCAAAAGATGGTCGCGTTTCTGTTTAGTTTTGAAACCTCTGAGACAGACAGTGTCGCAGAGACTTGACTTGGTTGTCATGGAAACGCCATTGTTAATGTTTGAGCTCGGTCCTCTCATGGACGAGTTTTCGTGCGTTTTCGTACAGTGAGCGCAAATCTACGATTTAAATCTTTTCTGTACCTACCATCACAAAAAAAAATGTACAAACGAAATCGAAACATTTTAAGCCTAATCAAAATAAAGTGGAGGATTCATCTAAGATGTCGAAATTATTCTCGTAGCGAAAGGGGCTACTAAATAACAGTTCTGTTTCTGCATCGTCTCCCTAATGATTTTTGATGTAAGTACTACATATTTATGAGGAGACAAGTCGATTTAACACGCTTGAGAACATTATCATATTAGTGTGAAAACGTCAAAATATTACTAAATCTATGTGAATAGAAGTTTGTACCTATTGACTGCACTGATGGTGCATGACTGATTTTTTTTTTGCGGAATGTTGGAAAGTTTTAATAACTAATATTATAAATGTGAAAGTAACTCTGTCTGCCTGTTGTAATCACTCGCTAAAGGGAATTAGTAATACAATTAATCAATCATTGTTTACAATTTCATCAGATACTTTTGGAACAGATCATAGGGATTTATTTTAGTTGGAACAACACTTTGTGTCACATTCCATGATATTGTAATAGATTATGACTTGTGATCTGAGCTTTCTTAACACTTCCACTTCAGCCACCGTTAAGTTAAATGACCCCTGGAAAACCAGTGCCTGCTATTTTTAAGACGAAGGCGTTCTCATAATACATAGTACAAAATAAAGTCCAAGGGTCTTGCAGTCACTTTTCCACTGCTGCTCAAAATTACCCGCTTGCGGTTTTGCTTATGCATCCCTAAAACTATTTAAAAATCTATAAAATGGCAACAGTTGTAAGTTTAAGGGCTCATATTTAGGATTCCGTACTTCAAAAGGACAAAACGGAAACCTTGTTGGATCACTTCGTTGTCCATCTGTCCGTGTGTCTGTCTGCCTGTCAGACTCAGCAGCTGAAAACATTTTGTGATATTGTACTCCGGTTCTTTTCCGGATAATTTCATTTCTGATTTTATCCTTCACAGAAACTCCGAGCACGGCCCGCTCCATAGTGCGCTGAACGACCTTGAATTTGTAGACCAGCCAGACTGTCAGTGTTCACGATTCAGCACCGTATGTCATGACGGGCAGGACGCACTGGTTGAACACCTTAAACTTCAAACATTGCGGGATAGGTGACGAGAAGACTTGACAAAATTTCCCAACAGGCATGCAAGGAACCAAATGGCATGTAAGTTTACTTGCAAATGTATCCACCGTGTGCCATTTACTTAACTGGCATGCAAGCTACTGCACCATTTTACAGGCATGTGTATTTTCGCCATTATAAATAATTACAGCGTTAAAATGTTTTTCATCGACATTCAATTTAAGGCAAAATTATGTTTTTCCGGTAAATACGAATAGATAATGGTCGCAATTACGAGTTAGTACTGATCCCCCCTGCTCTTGTTTTCACTGAAAAGTATAATACTTTATAATTCTGTTTTATCAGACGAAATCAAGGTGATATACAGTCAAAGAAAAAAGTACTAAGCGATTATTAATAAGTATGCTTATTATTCTACATTATCACAAAGCAAATCACAGCTTTTGTCAATTTTACAATTAGTTTCTTCTCAATTGCAAAAATTACAGATTTCTTGAAACTAATATAAAAAAATATTTTGTAGGGCATTTCTTTAGTGTGTTGTATCTTTCCCATTTGCTATCAAAACAAATATAAATGCACAAATAACAATGACAATAACAATACAACAACACAACAAACAAGAACAACAAAACAACAACAACAAACAAACAACAACAACAACTATAATGCAAAAACAAAACTACTAAACAAACTAAACCAAGAAACTAAACTAAACAACAAACAAACAAAACAAGAGAGAAAACTAAGCGAGTAAACTTTAATTAACAATTATAATGTGAATGTAACGGTTGGTTTAAAATTAGGTGTGTAAGGTATTACATACAATGAAAATTATATTAACACCTAACTTGTAGTAGTAGGTATACTGATATGTTTTAAATACTTTACCTTTCTTGAGCCGTGTCATGGGTAGAAATATCTAGTGCAATCGTTGTAGTAAGCTAAGTTTTCTGCCTACGAACTCCTGCTGTCGCTGATTCAAAACTACCAAGTTCTACCAAGTTGATGCTTATATGAAGTTCTTTGTAATAACAACATTTAGATATCATAGGAAGGTCGACAAAGTGATCATTGAACTTGTTTATTTGTTCTGCCGGAATACTCAAAAATTCAAAATTAAAAATATTTATTTCACATAAACCTACAAGGGCACTTATAAAACGTCGGAAGCTAGTTGCACGATTCCAATTGGCCGTTTCCTATGGAGAAGAGCCGGCAAGAAACTCCACGGTTACCCTTTTAAAAGTAAATGGTTTTTACAATGTTTTCAAATTACAGTGTTAAAAGGTATGAGAGGACAGTGTACTGTAACAAAACGAAACAAAAGTCACGTAGACACTTCTCCTGACATCAATTCTCGCATATTAAATTCTTAATAAATGCAAAATATAAACTAACGAGTAACTGTATACCTGGTTGCGATAATTAATAGCAATTACGCCGAGACTCTTTTTCAAATGGTAGTCACCGAAATTTTCATCGTTGTTTAACGACATACCTAGCCATTTACCATTATCGACAACCACCAATCCTCTATGTCTTCTTTTGGAAGGAAAGTCAAACTTATAGGTACACAATTTTACTTGCTGTTTTGACTCTCCATTATGAGTAATTCTATAAATGATGCTTTTCTAGATATTATGGTTCTGTGTCTTCAAAGCAACCGTGAATAATTACGTAAGGAAAGACCTTTTTTTATTGCGGTCGTTACTGCTGTTTCAAAATCCAACGTGAATTTTTTGTGCTTACTATCAATTAATAAAAGTGTTTGAAGTTCTTCGGGATAATTACTTCTTTTGGTTCTTTAAATTGTGTCTTCATTACTTTCAGATATTTGTGTCTGCGTGAATATAGTTGACTTTTAACTGCTTGAAAATCAAAAATATCAGCGAATATTTCGGCGCTTGCACTTTCTCGCTTAACTTTACATTTTTTTTTTAATTTCGTTCGTCATTGAGAATATAATTAAACGATATTGATATTATAACTTTCGGGGGGAAACAAGAACGGGGGGAATAAGTACTTTGTATAAGTTTTTTCTGATGGCTTTTACTTGTTCATCATGAATGTCAGAAATAAATAGGCTGCCATCATGAACAATATACATGTTTATTTCATAATATTTTCGTCTATTTTCGTACTGACAGATTCAGCAAAGCAATATGTGAGTATTTTTTTATTAACAAATACAATAGATGTTTGGAACAGTAACATGACAAATCATTTCTTCAATTAAGGGGACTACAGGACCTAAACGTGCCTAAACGCAAGTTTTATAATGCATAAAAGAATATGATCCACTGCAGTAAACAAAATCAGAAAAATATATGATATTCTTCAGGATATATGCTAGTATGATAGTGTGTTGAAAACATAATACAACTAATTTGATATGATAGAAAAAAATCATGAAGATACCTCTAAAAATTTCTTTTAACGAATAAAAATCATATTAATTTACATGCAATAGTTCTGAGTTTTTGTCAGATTATTCTACAAGCTACATATTAGCATAATAGTGTTTTAATTTTCCAGTCCAATCAATAGATTTTTTGTAAATCGCTAACTGCTTCATATTTTGCAATAAATTACCTGCGTCGCGTCATCGCGCTTCTCTTTCATTTCTATGCAGTCCGACAGTGACCGCGCTTTAGCTGTTGTAAGCCTCTTAAAGTCAGAGAAAATATTTGAACACAGATCATTACTTCAATCAAATCGTTAGTCGTCTGTCAAAGATTGACAGTAGTGAATAGAATATACGGACAATCTAAGTTGGTAATCAATTTGCTAAGCAGTTAAATTCTCTGGGTCTTACTATAAAAACTTGACCACTTCTTGTTCAACGTGTGTGTCCCGACCCTTGCTTGACGAAGCGCCAGCCCGCGCCGTAGCTGAGCCTGTAGCTTTAAATTCTCCTGATAATAATAATTATCCAGATTTGATCCAGCCTGCCCCATCTTGATGTCCTCCCCCCAGCGACGCCCTAAGCCGAGGTTCGTACCCCACAGGGGGTGCCCTTAGCGAGCAGTCGCCACTTATATAAGTAGTTTTTACGCTCTGCCGGAGGCTTTAAGTTAGTAGCTTCGGTTAAGTAGTCATGACTTCAGAGGTCAACTACAAGATGTAATAAAAAAAAATAAAAAATGCGTGTGTTTAATTGGCCAGTCTTTCGTCAAACTCCATATTATAAAATTCAAAAATTCAAAATTCAAAAGTCATTTATTCAAACTAGGCTGATACTAATCAGCACTTTTCGAACGTCAAAATTACATAAGACAGTCCCCCAAAACGCCCACCCTTCACCACTTTCTAGTGCGTTAGCTGGGAAGAAGAAGTGGCGCAACAAACTCCCCAGCAGCACAGCTGTCTGTTCAGTTAGAAAGAAGAAAAATAACTATACTGTCTATTAAGGAGTGTGACGTAAGACAATGACGTAAGTATAAATAAAGAGGTCGTCATTAAAAGGTGTTCAGCCTAAACAACTGTTAAGACGGGTTTGTGGTAGTACGGTCTGAGATTAATTTTTTTCCTGTTGATTCACTTTCTTCCTTCCAATGGACATTCAAATATTTGTCTTTTTTCAGGGTTTATTCAAACTATCGGTGAAAAGTTTCGAGTTCTGTAAAGGACCCAAAACTAAGGAGTGTGCTGCTGTTTCAGTTAATGTAACTTCTGACACTACTGTTTCTGTTGAATTAGTGGTTATTGAAAATGCTGCACTTGATAAAGTAAGGTTTTCATGAAACACAATACATTAATCCTCTAATCCTCGAAAGGTTAGGCAGAGATATACCGATAGTATACCCACTTCGCCAGTTACGTTAGGTCCTGGGTAATAGGGGGCGCGCCTATTGCCATCATTCGGGCACAATTCCAGGCTGCTATTAAAAATTCCTGATGGAAAACCTAATAACACTTTGCCGCACCTGAGAATCGAACCCAGGACCTCATAGTCAGCTAGCGACCACTAGGCCAACGAGGCAGTTCGTATTTTATACATAACCAGGTAGCTATTCACCACGGCACGATGCGCCTCCGTGACGAATCGAACATCGATCAATCAATGTCATCAAAAGAATCCTCTAAAGGCTGTTCACAAATCCAAAAACCCGAAAATTCTGTCAGTTTATATCAAATAGACGACCGCCATTCTTCCGACAGCTGTTTTCTGTCGCTAGGCAAATAAGTAATTGAAAATGTGTCATTTTCGATTTGACAACGTGTCGAACGGTCGCGAATAGCTATGCTCGACTGCTTTAGTTGATACCTCGAATAGGCAAAGGTAGCGTGGGATGCCCTTTAGCTAGATGGACCGACGGCCATAAATAGGCGATTGAGACGCCGAAGCCAGAAGGACGGGTGATGTGGAGCAACGTGGAAGAGGTCTAATTCCAGAAGTAGGTATAGACGGTATTTATTAACAGGCGTCGGGGCACTGAGGAGGTAACCGGGCGGGTGAATTCTATACTAATAACCTACGTCTTTGGCAGCTCCAAGCGCACAGTTATAATTCAAAATTCATTTATACTAGGCTTAGAATCATATATTTTCGAACGTCAAAATTACACAAGACAGGCCCCCAAAAACGCCCGCCCTTCACCACTTCCGAGTACTTTTCTGGAAAGAAAAAGTGGCGCAACAAACTCCTCCAGCAGCACTTCTGTCTGTTCAGTTAGAGAAAAAAAAAAAACTTTACAAAAGTATGCAAAATAATTTACATTACTCAACAAAAGACATTACATCAAATTATTTGCTATAATGTCAGCTAGCACACGCCAATATACCAACAAAAACATCGAAATCTATAATCAAGCGAAAATAAAAACTAAAAAACGTAATCAGAACTTAATACCCGAATAAAAGACTCCGGCGTAAAGGCATAGATATAGCATATAGCTGTAACAAGAAGTTATAAATGATAAACTAGGACCATCTACGTAAAATTAATACAACAGTTAATTACTAATAACAATAACAAAACCATGGTCAGCAAGACGACCAGTTACTACAAGCAGCACCCGGTCATGAGCATAACGCAAGGACCATTGAGGGAAGGAGGCAACCCGACCCTCGACGCTACCGCAAGCAGTGACATCTAAGCGAGCACAACTAACGTGCTGCCGGTTACTAGGCAAGAATAATTTAGGATCTATAGTCAAGGTCGCTAGCTAGCCAAATATTGAAATACAAGTCATTAAAAAACATTGTAATGAGTAAATTATGTCAATAATAAACGAAAATAAAATTAAAATTAATTAACTTATAGTGTCAAAGAAAATAAACAATTATATAACTCATAGAACCTGTCAGTAGGTAAGCTGGTTCTGGAAAAAGAACATAATAATCATTGTCATGAGTTAATCATAGCGACCAACTATTCTTATCGTTTAAGTAGACGTTGATAGAATAGTTAGAAAAATCGAGTTATATCTAACTGCTTTTTGTTTGCTAATGGATTCTGAATGCTACAAGAGTCAGATCGCCGGTTCAGAATGATTAAAATAACGACTTGAATCTACTAAAAGTTGTTGTAATAGTAATATGTTCCTTTTTTTCAGGGCAAGGTGATGTCTTATTCATCAGAAAACAATCAAACTTTGCGAATGCAGATCAATAAGCCTTGCGACAATCTGTTCTTGAAGGCGCTTTTTCAGACTTTGTTCAATGCCAGCAGTCGATGTATTGTTCCAAAAGTAATTTACTAACAGTTTACCTTTTGACTAGATTACAATAAAATTAAACATTCAGACTGCCTCGTTGGTCCAGTGGTCGCAAGAGCTACTGCACAGCATGAGGTCCTGGGTTCGATTTCCAGGTCGGGCAAAGTGTTATTAGGTTCTTCCATCTGCAATTCGTAAGTCGCGGCAGTTACCACCGCCACCATGACTGCTCTCTCCAAATAACTGAAGAGGCCTAATCAGCGCCACACTCAGCAGGCTATTGATCTTACTTATTTACTGCCAGTCGCTGTACACGTGCGCCCTGTGGGTCAGTTATAGGATTCATACAATGTTCTACGAGTCCAAATACAATAAAACGTTCCGGGTAATGCTGGGGTTGCCTCGTTTCCGTAGCGCGTCGGGGATGTTCGCGGATGCTCGTGCTCCGGATTTCGGGTCGCTGCTGCGTCTATGAATTTTATCACTAATGCGTCGGATGCGCGACAGCCCCAACAGCCACGTGGCTCTTGACCCGGCAGGATGGATGGCCTAATAATATGTCAGTGGATGGCGACACACAGACCGTCATTCAGACATATGAGATAATAAGTTTATTAAACGTGTTTTAGTCAGTAATTACCAATTTATTTTCTCATACTTTATGGATCTCTGGTCTGAAAATAAAGATTTATATTATTATTGAAATAGATTAGAGTCCGCATTGTCCATAGGCTCAGTAATTATCTTGAGCGAAGTAGGCATAGATTCATAAAAAGTACATTTAATCTGACTTTTTAAATTTTTTCAGGGCTTCTATAAATTCACCTTAAATTTCGAAGAAATTTTTCAGAAATATTTCGGGGGGATGTATCTGTATGGGACTCAAAGGTGGAAATCAATGTTTTATGCTAAAGACTGTAATTTTGTATGCAATGATGCAGTTATGGTATTGTCACCCCGGAACTAGTTGTCAATAAACGTTCTTAAAAAAAAAGGCTATTATTTATCAAACTCAAACTCAAAGCATTTATTTCAATTAAACCATTTACAGGCACTTTTATATTGTCAAGGAGTCGGTCAGTTAGAAATATGAAGCTAGTTGCCCATTCCAAAGCGTAGTGGGTACCTATGGAGAAGAAAGGGCAGGCAACTCCACGGACACTCAATTGTTACAAAAATGGTTACATCATTTATTTAGAAATTATGCATGTGAGAACAATGTAGAAAAACGTGCACGTTAAAAGCGTCCGTAGTAAAAAGAAAAAAAAACAAAGAAAGAAATTAATTAAAATAAGCCATGGTAGCTAAGAGATGACCAGTCCCAACTGACGGCGCCCGTTCACGAATATGATGCATGGATTAGCACCATTCAGCTCAACCATTTTGAAGGGAGATATACGGCCAACATCAGCGAGACATCTGAGTGAGTATGACGTACAGTCAGCCGCCAGGGCACATTCAAGTCAATGAAAGACTTATTACCCGGTAAATGGTAGCTCAATAGTACCTACATAGTACTCGACCCTGTGCTATGCAATTATACAATACAAAAAAAGAAAAGAAGAAAAGAAAGAGATTGAGGAGGTTGAGTTTATCAAACTCGTACACGCGTATCGTGATTATCATCGGCCTAGCGGTCCACTGAGGAATATAACTTACCAATTAAATACTACCAAACTATAAAGGTTGGTCAGCCATTTCACCCACGCTGTAAATACGGATGGTCCACCAAAGGTAAAGTGTATACACACAACGAAGACTATGAAGTGTAGTATGCACTTGCACTTCTAGTACCTACCTAGTTATGAGTAAACCCATAACCTCTACACTACTTCTTTGAATTACGTATAGATGCAGTTGTTCCACGTCTAGATAAGTGCTAACGCTTTGTCGCTATGTGATTACTACAAGCCACATTAAAGAACTTCGTTCCAAAAAGATATAGAAATTATGAGATATGAAAGAAGCTCGGATGGGATGGAGTAGGTAACATATGCAATTTATAAGGTGGATAGCTCGTATAGTATCTATATCGATACATATTATAAATTAAAGTCGCTTTTCATGTCTGTCTGTCCGTGTGATCGCGTTGTTCTTCTAAACTATGCGGCGGATTTTGACGCGATGATAGTCAAGCCTTTTAAATGTCTATCGTTCAGTTTTACGGCTTGGCAAACTTGTTTTTAAATTCAATTATTTCCATCTTTCTGCATCTTCTGCATTAATGAACATGAAGAAAGACGGAAACTCCTACAATTTCAATAAGCTTTGCTTATCTCCTTTGCTACCCTTAATCGCAGCAGTGCAGGCGTGGGAATAGTACACTCATAAATCTTTACTTCCGGCAATTTTTCTTACAGAAAGTCGTGGATTCCGACCCTAAAAGGAGAACGCGAAACCTTTATAAAATGACTTTTGTGTCCTCGAGATCTTTCCAACCTAGTATTTTGGCATAACGTTAGTTCTCACCCCTGGTAGGCACTTCACTTTTTCAGAATAATTGCTAACAATATTTTTGCAGGCGCTTAGTGGCATAAGGCACCAACTGACGGGGTCCGTAAGGGCCAATGCCTGCCAGGGTTGCGAGTTTGTCCGAAAGGGATATCGCGACCCTGGCACACAGGCAACGGAAGGAACACGGGTGGGTTTTAGTCAGTAGAAGTCTGACACGCCCTCCCGCTCCGCCCAGAGCGGGAGAAGTTATTTGATAATTTCCCAACCTCAAAAAAAAAGGTAGGCACTTCACTTTTTCAGAATAATTGCTAACAATATTTTTGCAGGCGCTTAGTGGCTTATGAACTACTAAAGACGTAAGTAATTGATGTATAGGCGGTTTACTGGCTTTTACATATCTCGTTTGGTCCAGCCATCCTGGACGGTGAAGCGCCTAGGAATTCATTTTAGTGGAAAGAACATAAATGTCACACAAATAACATTATATTTGTATGTCTTCATTAGCTTAGGCTCAACGTTGTTTTACAGTAATTATTCTCAGGAGCCGTGAAGGAAAGAAACTTGCTTCCGTACACGTGATTTGAAATAGAAATGCCTTATAGGCAGGGTTACGTGCGTGTGTTTGCATATAAACACAACATTCAAAATTTCGTTTGTATTCGTCAAAAAAAACCTTGTAATTAAATCACGTATGTATTTGCATAATCATTACAAGAAATATCTAAAAATAGTTAAAAGCTAACATTTCTGTCATTTATGAAAATATTTCTACACTGTTGGCTGGGAAGTGGAGGCTTTGTATAGCTGCATTTGCAAATCTAGGGTAGCTACATTTTGTTGCTACTAAAATCTGTATGACATCGACAGGAGTTTCTTGCTAAACTACATTTAGTAGCTGCCTGTGGAAATGAGCGTATCCATCTAAGAGTTCATCCTTCATTCATTGAAGACTGTTATTTCGGACAAGCTCTCCAAAAAATGTTTTCCTTCATTTCGTGGCAAAGTATAGAAAATACATGTCGCAATAATTAGTAAATTTTGCATGTATCGCACCTATTTAGTAAATTTCGCTTTTATTGCATCTATTTCGTATAAACGAAAATTACGTATCTCTACTTACGATTGTTATCTTTTAGTGTAAAGCGTCGTGCAGACTGGCACGACGCGACAGCGCGACGCGAACCTAACAAAACAATTTCGAAGAAAACTTCACGGTTGAACAATTACAGGTAGCGTCGCACGACAAGTCGCACTAGTCTGCACGAGCCTTAACATAGTGAGATAAGATTATGTTATGTAATAGCAGTACCTACCTGGTCGTAATTGTAATGTAATTCGGGAATATACCTAGTTATACTAAGCGCTCTTGGGCTGAAACCCAAAGCCAATATTCTCGTAAGGTTTGGACAATTTCGAATTAAATTAATAATACCTACATTTGTAACTAACCGACATGAATAAATATTAATTAACCACAAACACGTCTATCTTAACGACCCTCTATAATTTCGTTATCAACAAACTTGTTTATACAAGTGTGTTGATAACAAAATTAAATAGGGTCGTCAGTGAAAGCTTTTCTTATCAAAAGCTCTCACTATAAGGCTACGGACGCGAAGTCAGCGGGCAGCGGGGCGGTGGCGGCAGCGGCGCGTTCCAATACATAATTTTATATGGAACTGTCCTCGCTCCCCGCGCTGCTGCCTTCGAGGCCAGTTCCATATAAATAAATGCATTGAAATGCGCCGCTCCCCGCGCCGCCGCCGCCGCCGCCCCGCGCTCGCTGACTTCGTGTAGGTACCCTTTTCCGTAGCCTTAAAGCGACTGACATAAGAATGCAGTCTAGGAGGAATTAGCAGAATAGGTAAACAACATAAATAGAAGATGAGTAGTCATCCTTGTTTACTTTTCAAATCAATCAATCAACTAAGCCTGTCGCAGTCCACTACCTCTCCCACGCTGAGACACAACACCCTGTCCTACGCCTTCCGGATTTAGTCTGTCCTAGCCACAGGTCGTCGGTTCCACTCTACGCTTGCCGATACGAGGTCTCCACTCCAGAGGAGCTTCATGCTAAGCCTACTGACCACAATAGAAACAGGTTTTGTCGACGGAAGAATAGACAAAATGACAGATTGTGATTGTTTATCTGTTATTTTGTCTATTCTTCCGTCGACAAAACCCGTAGATACCCCGTTTCTAAGGTTGTCATGCACGCGTGCAGGACGCGTCTGCTCCACAGGACATCGGTCCTTCGACAAACATGGCCAGCCAACTGCCACTTTAGCTTGCTTACTCTGGAAACTATGACCTTGATGATTGACCTTGTAACAATAGGCTTGACCATCTTTACATACCGAGACTCCTCCGTGCTTCGGAAAGCACGTTAAGCCGTTGGTCCCGGCCATCATTCGTGGATCTTTGACAGTCGTTAAGAGTCGTTAGAAGCCCGAAAGTCTTACACCAGTCTTACCAAGGGGTATCGTATTACTCAGTTACTGGGTTGTGGAGGTCTGGAAGCCGACCCCAACATAGTTGGGAAAAGGCTAGGCAGATTGATTAACCTATTGAAGACCGGAATCAGTTCACGTGTTTCACAGCGAATGGGGTCCTATTCAATGAGACCGCAGACCGGAACGTCTCTAAATCAAGGACGTCTGTTTGAATTACAACAAAAGAGCTAGAGGAACACACAAAACAACTCAAAACTTTTAATATACACAGTGATTTTTTTTACTTTTTAACCTGCAATGCAAAGGAGGGTCTGCAAACTTACTAGAGTTATTTGTATCGTACTTAATGACACTGGAAAAAAACTTTTTACAATAAAAACCACCGACTTCCAAAAAATACACTACAAAGTAAAAAAATTACTTCATTAAGCGGTCTTTGGTTTTGAATTTTCGTTTTTCGCCACCGACTTCCGGAATTAAGTAATTTTTACTTTTTAGTGTATTTTTTGGAATACTGGTTATTTTTTCGGTAGTTTTTATTTTTTGCTTTTTGTTGAAAGAAAGATCTTTCTTTCTTTCTTCTCTTTCTTTCTATCGTGAGGAAAGTTTGTAGTATTGAGGTGAAAATGACGGATTTCGTGAAAGATAATTCAGAATTTAGAATTTCATTATTTTGCATAAAATATGGTACATAAATGGTCTGAAATATAAGAAGCTGCACATATTTTGCTTACTTACATATTTCAGCATGCAAAAAATAGCTTATAATAAAATTATATACAAAAACACTAAAATTGTTACTATTGAGATAATGAGGCAAAAATAAAAAAAACAAAAATCCTTAAAATTACGGTATTTAATTATATTACTAGTGAGATCATATTTCGAACTTTGCTTATAATTTAATATAGGTAGAAAGGGGTAACTACCGAATTAAGGAATAATAGAGCCCATGGAAGAACAAGACATCCTGCACCGCTATCTTTATTTTTTTGTTTTTGTGTGAACTTTTTGTGCCTTAAGAGCGTTTATTCTGAAAGTTGGCAACGTCGTAAATAGCTGTCAAATATTTACCTGTTTTGATTAATTTGGAAATAATACTGTATGGAAATAAGAAATGTGGCTAACTAAGTTACTAGAATATTGATTATGATATGCAATTGTAACATTGAATTTGATGTTGTACCCGTCCTCTTCCTGGTGTTAGAGTTTAAAAGCCACCCATGGGCCTCTGACTTGGCTTCACATGCCGTCGAGAAATATCTCTCAGGCATGCCGGTTTCCTCACGACGTTTTCCCTCACTGTTTTTTAAACAAGTGATATTATACAATACGCACATAAATCTGAAAAGTCAGAGGCTTGGGTTCGAACTCCAGACCTATGACTTGGGAGTCCGACGGTCACACCACTAGGCTAAAAGTCTAACTTACATTGTCATTGATTGCCCCAATGATACATTATTAGTCGCTTCTGGTCTAGTGGTTAGACCAACTGTCTCAGACCCGGAGGTCCCTGGTACGATTCACAGTGAAGGCAAAATTTTTTGCTCAGTATGTTTGGTGGAAGGGCTTGTTCTAAGTATGCCTGGCTAGCTACCACCATCTAAGTCTGTCGCCATAAAAATAATGTTAACAGCATTGTTCTGTTTCGGCAGTTGGAGGTAAGATAGCCAGTTCCTCTGTAGTTGAGGGTGAAACTCGCTTCCTTCGGCCTGATCATCACCTACCATCCAGTGAGATGAAACAAGAGCTTCCCCATTATGGACAAAAAAAATAAAAAACATTAATTGCACCTGGCTATAAAGACACAAAGTCATATTTCTATACTTCCGCCTAGAATGTCAACCATGATATTAAATCCAACACAGTGAATCGGATCTTCATTGTTCAAACCTCACCTAATGTAATTATAATTGTATTAGATCACATCTCAAACAATGCCTCTAGTATTTAAGACCTTGGATTCCATCACATATGTCATTAAAGTCTAGCTATCGAGTACTTACTTTCAAGTGGTGTGTTTTGATGATATTCTGAATATCATTTGATAATACGGCCACAATGACAATACATAATACTCGTGTTAACATATCATTAATGTCAAGTTTTGGTGAAGTAGTTTTATTGAGTTATTGAGTAGCGAGTGAATGGATATCTTCTAGGCCAGGAGAAGCACGCTTGTGCTTCTCCTAGACATAGGCGTCCATCTATTACCACCCAACCAAGACACGAGGGTTGCCACTCCAAGTAAATCAAGACTCTATCAGTAATAATGACATCAATATTACTATCATTCCTTACAATATTGACTTAAAACTATTAAAATATTTAGATCACATCATTTCAATCATTAGACTGTCAGTAGATATTCCTGATAGTGTCTGGTCCGCTAAACGAATACGTTTTGTAATTTTTCAAAACGAAACACGTGAATGTACGAATATATAGTCGCTTAGTCAGTCTACCTTCAGTGTTGCATGTTAGATCTGTGTGTGTTTAGAGATCTGCGGGGTGATTGCGTAACGAACTACAATTCCAGTAGCAATGGCCTTCATTTTGACAGTTTATCAATACTAATTGCGTTATTTACGTTGTTGAGCAGACAAATTTTTCATAAAATTCAAAAAATTCAAAATTCAAACGTCATTTATTCAAACTAGGCTGAAAATCAGCACTTTTCGAACGTCAAAATTACATAAGACTATCCCCCAAAACGCCCACCCTTCACCATATGAAGCAACGACCTTCAAAATGATTCAAATTGTGACTGAAAGTGTGTTACGCAATTAGGATGCTACTTTCTGATATTGTAACTATCAGCCTTTGTCGTTTCACTACTGGGCTTTTTCCATTACTTCTTCTACTTCGTTCCAACTCCAGAGCTGATTTGGGTCATTTGGCAATTACACAAATTAATCTGTGTTTAGAGGTCTGCTTTCTGATATTGTAACTATCAACCTTCATCGTTTCACTACTGAGCTTAGGCTTTTTCCATTCCTTCTTCTACTTCGGTCCAACTCCAGAGCTGATTTGGGTCATTTGGCAATTACACAACACACTGCGTTTAGAGATCTGCTGTCTGATATTGTAACTATCAACCTTCATCGTTTCACTACTGAGCTTAGGCTTTTTCCATTCCTTCTTCTACTTCGGTCCAACTCCAGCCGATCTATTCTGTACAAATATCACCTTGAAGACTTAAGTGAACTGAGCTGTCAATAGTGTCAATCCCTAGAATCTGATGGAATGACAGCTCACTTCATGCTCACTTCACCTACTTTTTCATGGTGATATTTTTACAGAATAGCACCGCAGAGCTGATTTAGATCATTTGGAAATTGTTTGTGTTTTGCAGTATTTTAACCCATGTAATAGGGGGCGAGCCTATTGCCATCAACCGGGCACAAATCCAGAATCCAGACTGCTACTGAGAAATTCCAGATGGAAAAACCCAATAACAATTATGGGACTTAAATATATCTGGTGAAATGAGGGTGTTCATCTCTGCCTAACTCTTCGAGGAATACAGGCGTGATATTATGTCATTATTTTCACTTTTTTTTTGTATTTAGTGTTTCACGAACATCACAACAACTTTTTTTCTTTACAGCTCATCCCACCATCTCTATCATGGTCTGCTGTGATGCCATCTTGCCGTGTTAGGCCCGGTTCCCACTATGTCGTGACGACAGATTATCGTGTCGTTTTTAGCGTTGTGGCTTGCGTATTTAAATAGTGATGTTCACATATATGTCAGTAATGTCCAAGACAAACTCAGAAAGTACATATGATTTGAAGATGTCACATTGGTACTTGGCCGGATTTGTCATGCATGAGAGACGAGGCCTTAACCACTTATCTAGTTTTAAAAAAATACCTTTAACCATGGAATAATAATGATAAATATCGATCACGCCACCACAATGAGTATAATCATTAATTGCAATAAACAGATGAATTGTTACTCTTATCTTTTTGTTTTTCATTTCACTTTATACTGTTTATTATTTATTGTTAATAATATACTGATAAGACAGACCTCTATTATATTATTATAATGAGGACACCCAATGATAACAGTTTACTCTTTCGGATTGATAATAAAAAATATTTATAAATAAAACCTTGTGATTGCAAACAGTGGAAAGTATTTAAAATTAATTGGCATTTACTACTGCAAAATATACATTAATTGAACTAACATTACTTAATTATTTTTATTTGTTTTGTCAATAAAAAAAGAAGTTTATTTTGTTAGCTCTAAATACTCCTTTTTTACTGTTTTTATTGCCTGTGCGTCATTAGTCATCAGACATTTCAGTCAAATGGACATAGGTCTTCCCAAGAACCGCCACTTCGACCGATTCTGTGCTTCCGGCATCCAACTGTTTCCTGCGGCATTCACAAGGTCATGGGTCTATCTTGTGGGAGGCCTTCCAACGCTACGTCTTACGGTACGCGGTCGCCACTCTAGAACCTTTTGACGCCTTCGGCCATCTGTTCTCCGAGCAATGTGCCCTGCCCATTGCCACTTAAGTTTGGGGATTCTTCGGTCTATGTCGGTACTTTGGTTCTCCTGGAGATCTGTTCATTTCTGATTCAATCACGTAGGGAAACTCCAAGCACAGCCCTCTCCATTGCCCTTTGGGTGAATTTTAGCCTTATGATAAGGCCCATTGTGGGCGACCACGTGTCAGTGCCATAGTTCATCACTGGCAACACGCACTGGTCAAAGACTTTCGTCTTGAGACACTGCAGTATGTGGGACGAGAAGATATTGCGTAGCTTCCCGAACGCTGCCCAGCCGAGTCGGATTTGACGATTGACCTCTTTCTCAAAGTAGGCCCTACCTACCTACTGAACAGTTTGTCCTAAGTAAACATACTCGTCCACAACTTAGAGCGTAGCGACTCCGATCTGCATGAGAGTGGGTGTTACATGGGCATTTGACATAAATTTTGTCCATGTTCATTTTAAGACCCACTCTTTCGAAGGCTTTACTAAGGTCTTCGAGCAGTGTACTGAAGTCCTATGCGTGACCCAAATAAAATGTTTTTCTTTTATTTTGCTAAATTTTCGTGCAATGGGTACAGGAAGGACCTACTCTTCTGCCCATATCTACAAGAATTACCTTCAGGCGTGATCTTCTACATTATCAATCCCTACTACTTATGTCCAGTATTTTGGACCATTCCATGCTAAATACCTACCTGCTTATCTCTAATAACCTTCAACGAATTTTATCATAGATTGTAGAAACACTTGAAATTATTGCCCGTTTTCAGTAACACTGGGCGACACTTAAATGAATGCTTAAATAAAAGCGCACTGCTATGTCGACGGTACAAGTTGAAAACAATAGCAAAAATAACAAACAAAAAATGCGATCATTGAAATCGTGGCCCTCCGGGACGTGTGACTGCGGGATCGCGGCCTTTTGCCACGAACCCGGTTTACGACTAATTCTAATAGTGCATTATTATTTAGGCATTCGTTGTCGCCTGGAGTTAGACAGAATAACAAATATAACATGGCGTTTGCTCCAACGTCGCAAATATTTATGTTCCTATCGTATCTTTGCAAAAACCGTTAAAATTGTAGTTCGATATTTATATTACTGAATTTGCGAATCTATTTTCAAGAATTAGTAACAGAAAACACCAATTATGATGAAGTTGAATACAATGTAAATGTAATTAATCAAACATTTAAAAATGAGCCAAGGTCAGACTAATTAAATTATCACCATATCATAATTATTTTGTCAAATCATTCCGTTTGACAACTCATACACACTTTAGTTAGATAATAATTATACCTAACTGATATAATTAAACAGTGTCAACCTCCTCTACACAATGCCAATGCCAAGATTTATTTTCAGGATTCAGTATTGAAGCGGAAGCGACTAAAACGAAAAAAAAAACGGTCTTTGTCAAGCCCCTTTTACACGATGCAAGTTTTTTGCCTGTGGATTACAATAAAATTGAAGCAACAAATGACTTGCATCGTCTAAACACTGTTTATAAAATTGAAGCAACAAATGACTTGCATCGTCTGAACACTGTTTAGACAGTGCAATTTTTATTGTTGCTACAACTTGTGTAAAACACGGCCAAAGTGTGCACGGCCATGAAAAGGCACTTATGACGTAAATTATGATTGAATTATGATTTAAATTTTGACGTAGAACTTCTACTTAGTTACGTAGCGACAATTCAATCAACAACAAATAATCCCAAATTCTATCAACTCAAAGAAACATACCTACTTTTAATACGAAACTAACAAGCAATTTCACATGGTCCGGTTATATTTTAGCGATATAAAACGCTGTCGTCTAATGTTTTGTTGTACTGAACGCGTCTGAGTTCCAGTACCACAAAACATTAGACAACACCGCTTTATATCGCTAAAATATAACCCGACCAAGTGAAATTGCTCGATAGTGTTACACGTATGTTACTTTGAGTTGATAGAATTTGGGATTATTTGTTTCGCTACGTAACTTAGTCGGAGTTCTTTGCTTACAAAATTTATAGCTTCTCGTGACGGGGATTAGGTTGTTTTTCGAACCTCTTGTTTCGAACAAAAGTGTTCAACAAGTTTGACGCATGCGCTATTACATCTGTAGTGTTCCACGCATGCGTCTTATAAAAATGAAGACGGTCTAGTGCTGCTAATACTATACCATCTTACAACATTATTAAAATTCTGCAACCATTATAGAATTGACAGTTCTATTAAAACGTACGGAACACTGGGTTAATATAATCTGTATTGATGCGGACTTAGGTATTACGTTATCGTGGCTATGTGTGTGTCGCGATGTTTATTGCCGGCTCGGTGTGCGAGGTGCGACGCAAAATCTAACCATTTATATCAGACCACTGGAGCAAACGCACGTGCTCAAACAACCCGGCTTGAAAATGGTTAAAGTAGACATCAAATACACTAAGGTAAGACTTTTTTATATCTTAATGTTTGAAGTATTGTTTTTATGAAAATGGTACTGAAAGAAAATACAGTGAAATAAAAATACTGTAGGTTAAAAAAGTGTTTACAAAATTATTCAGTTGGTTACCGGCCAACGTATGAATTTCATAAATGGTTACGCTTGTAAAAACATGTTTACTGATAAAGTGTTCATAAACAGACTTATTATTTTTGTGGTTTTTGATAATTATTTTTAGATAGATTTGGATTGAAATCGAGCGTATATTTAGAGAGTGGGAGACCGGGATTAACATTTGTTTTAATATAAATAAACTTTATTGTATGTAGGTACTTTATTGATTATAATATTAAATTAACTATAGTTGATTAAAGATAGAAACGCAAATTTTAAAAAATACCCACAATTCCACACAGAATTATATTATTATTTTTATTTTTTTATTATTATTTTATTATTTTATTTGTATTCCATACAGTAACTGAAAAAGTTTGTTACTTCAAGAGCATGCCTTCTGAAAGTGGGCAACGTCGCAAATAGCTGCCAAATATTTCGCTGTTTTGATTAAAGCTTTGTGCAGACCAGCGCGACGCGACGCCGCGACGCGACTCGAACAATACAATTTCTAAGAAAACTTGACGGTATAACAATAGCCGGTGTCGCGACGCGCTGTCGCGTCGCGCTGGTCTGCACGAAGCTTAATTTGGAAATATTACTGTATGAAAATATGAAATATCGCTCTAGGCTGAACTAAAATATTGATTATGAAATGCAATAAATAATATCGTAGCACTGAATATTTAGTTTAGGATGTAAAAAAAGTATTTGGAAACTTTCCAAATGCCCTTTTTACACATAAAACGGTTACAACATCAAATTCAGTCTTATAATTGCAATTCATTATTAATGCTTTAGGTCACAATAGAGCGATATTTCATATTTCCATACAGTAATATTGCCCAATTTATCAACACAGGTAAATATTTGACAGCATCTTCACATCAATTATAATTAGAAGCCAGCTCAATTCTATATTTTTGTCTCTGTATAGGTATGTCATGTGTTGATATTTGATTTTATGTGTACATACTTTGAAGGTACACATTTAGTGACAGACTGTAATTTAAGACTTGTATATTCAATACTTGTGGTATACACAATGCAACGTACTGGAAAATCAATATTGAATTGCCCAACAAAACCACAATAGGTGATTGGCGGATCAATATGCACCATCGCGGACACTGGCACCTGACCAGTTTTCGACCTTATTGCTGAGGCAATAAGATCGAAAAGTGGTAAAAATTGTACCTATTATACCCAATACATTTTCAGTCAAAACATAGCTGTTTCTGTAAAACGATTGGCTTGTTATTCCACAATAGGTACATGTACGTACTACAACCATATGAATGGTATAGTTCAATAAGAATGTATGAATGAATGTACGTATGAAAGTAATTTATCATTCATAAAAAGAAGGTACATATACATTTTTATTATATTCAATTATAATAATTCTAATAAACAATTTAAAAAAAATAAGTAGGTAAAAATTTTAATAAACTTCTTGTAACCGTTTTTTTTTTCTGTTTAGTTGTTCATCAACAATGAGTGGGTAGACTCAGTCAGCAAGAAGACCTTCCCCACCGTCAACCCTCAGGATGAGAGTGTCATCATACAGGTGGCTGAAGGCGACAAGGTATGTGGAGTCCAGAAAATAATTACGAAAAACACAGAAAATGACTTTTAAGATATTTAATAAGACTATACAATACAATGTGTTCCTTTTAATGTCTCATAACTCTAACGCTATAAGTTAAAATAATACAAAAAGTTCTAGTTGTTCTAGGACTTTTTTGCTTTACTTGCTGTCCCGTCTTCAAATAAGTGTTCAAATATTTGGAATAGAATGGAATATTATTTACGTACTCCACACATTTACAAATAAAGTTGTTGAAAATAAAAAGAAAATAAACAGAACAATCTAACATCGATAAAGAGAAAACTAAACTACATAGTTTAGTTTTATCTTGCACTTTATATTAATTAGAACTCCCGTACATACGGGAGTTCTAATTAATATAAAGTGCAAGATAGAAATATAAGATACAAATCTACAACGTGTTCCTTTTGAAGTCCCATCCATAACTCTAAGCTTATACGCAAGTGAAAATAATACAAAAAGTTCTAGAACAAGTGTTCCAAAAATACATAGTTTCGAAGATAACATAACACTGGACTCTCGATGTGTGTATCTAAGTTTCTTTGATAAGTACGAGTAAATAATTTTCATTCAAACCAATCATTCATATTTAAAACTATGAAAATGCGACGTTGTCATATTTCACGTAAGGGGGTTTTACATAAATAATCGTAACTAAAGAAAAATAAAAATAAAAACCCTAGATTTATGATATATCAAAAGGTACACGTTGTATGCATACAGTCCTTACTGTATTTTTATTTTATAATCTTATTATAAAGCCAAATAATATACCTACTGCTTCTTATTATCAATCATAAAGATATAATTTTATGTAATACAATATTTACCTACCTAAATTCTTTAACATGGAATTGCATTTATGTGTACAAAAGCATGAATTTCAATTTTCATTATCGTATCTTGCTTACCAACATATTTATCATTGTATAACAAAATTATCTTCAATTTCGTGATGTATTTATCAACAGTGATCGGATTGTATCGATCTATTGGTAGGTAGGATTGCTTTTTTTAACCTCGAATAAGCAAATATAGGATTCGCGATTAAATATAACTGAGAATGTGACATATTTGTCAAAAAACGAAAAAAAAAACACATTTTTATGATAGGTGCGAAAATGTATACTTGTAAAAATGTCGGATTGTTGCCTGTCACTTGTTGCCTGCCGGTTTTAGTAAATAGGCCTATCTATAATATCTAATTATTTACGCAACACATTATCGTAAACGATTACGACTAATCTGTTTCATTTTGACAATTCAACAACATTCATTGCGTTATTTACGTTGTTGAGCAGATTTTTTTTCGAACTTATGAAGCAATGGAGTAGCAATCTGTTTCAAAACGATTAAGATTCTGATCGATCGTGTATTACGCAATTAGGGCTGGTCAGCTCAAGTTACTTGGAGTGACGATCTTCGCAAGATAGCTGATAGCAGCTGGATAAAAGCAGCTGAGGATCGAGTTAAATAACATATGATTGGAGAGGCTTATGTCCAGCATTGGATTGCTGTCTTATGACTGCTGCCCCTTTGGTCTCGTGGACAGCAATTGCGACTAATGAGCGTTGGGTCCTGGTTCGTTTCCTGAATCGGGTAAAGTTTTATTGGATTGTTCCATTAGGAACTGCTTAGTGCGTACTAATCTGGAAATTAGTGTTGTGCCTTGAAAGCACATCAAGTCGTAGGTGCTGCGCCTGATCTCTCCCCAGTCGTGTCGGATTGCCGTCCCATCAGTAAAGGAACAGTAGAGAGTGCATGTGTTTATGCACATGTGTTTGTGCACATGTGCTTAGTGCACTATAATAATATCTCCTGCGTTGACCGCAATTAACAAAATTCGGTAGGGGGAGGATATTATTACTTCTATAATGAAAATAATGTTGTTTTTTATAGGCTGACATAGACATTGCAGTGGCTGCAGCCAAGAAGGCGTTCCACCGCTACTCAGAATGGCGTCTCCTCGATGCCTCTGCAAGAGGTCGCCTCCTCCTCAAACTGGCTGATCTCATGGAGAGAGATGCCAAGTACCTGGGTGAACTGGAAACCCTGGACTGCGGCAAACCCGTTAAACAGGCAGAAGGCGAAGTTTTCTGGTCTGCTGGCATTATCAGATACTACGCTGGCAAAGCCGACAAAATTCTCGGCAACACTATTCCCGCAGGTACCTACTTTTTAAGATTGTAGCATTAAGCTTCGTGCAGACCAGCGCGACGCGACGCCGCGACGCGACGCCGCGACGCGACTCGTACAATACAATTTCTAAGAAAACTTGACGGTATAACAATAGCCGATGTCGCGTCGCGCTGTCGCGTCGCGCTGGTCTGCACGAAGCTTTACACATAAATTCCTACCTACATTAAATTATTTTTCTGTTATTCAGACATGTTATTTAGCCAGTTGTCTAGACTAAAGACAGTTTGCAAAAAATACAAGATAACATGCCATAAAAATGGATAATGAAAACATTATGACGTTTTGGCATAAAACTAGCATAAATAAACTTTTTTTTGATGATGAAATGTTGAGAAAGCAATGTTTACGAAACTGCAAGAGCCAGTCCTTGCTAAAACATGTCTAATTATTCTAGTCTGTAACTGGAATCAGACCAATTCTCTTAAGGTACAATTCCGCAGCTGACCGCAGGCGGCAGCAGCAGTATGTATTTCTATGAAATGAAATGAAATTAAATGAAATGCGCCCTCGCGCCCCTAGTCGTCGCAGGAGACGCCCCGGGCGTCGGGAGTCGCGAGCCGACTTCCGGCCACCGTAGGCGCGGGCTTGCGGACGGTGAGCAATGGGTAGCTCGCCGTCCGATAGGGACCAGGCCCGGGTCGACGGCGCGTTGTCTTCCACGCGCGCCTCAAAGAGATGTCAGCACCAACTGAAGGGGTCCGGAAGGGCCAATGCCTGCCGGGGTTGCGGGTTTGTCCGAAAGGGATATCGTGACCCCGGCACACAGGCAACGGAAGGATCACGGGTGGGTTTTAGTCAGTAAAAGTCTGATAATTTCCCAACATCAAAAAAAAAAAAAAAAGGCGGCAGCAGCCGGCAACGTGTCGCCGCGACACTATTGGTTTCTATGTATTTTTATGAAACCGACGTGTCGCTAGGGAAGGTATTTCATAGTAATACATAATAACCAGTCGTGTCGCGGCGACACGTCGCCTGTTGAATAGTACCTTTACGTCTCTAACTTCACCATAATACACAGCTTTATAGATCGAAATAGAAATCAATCTTAATTTGATAGTGTCTTGATATCATTACAGATTAGGTACCTACTTCAGAAAAATCATAAAATATTAAAATCATTACATATTTAATTATGACTTTTTTATTAGTTTGCTATAGAGAAATATCCAGGGTTTTTTTAGTGGTCTGCAGTTGATTAAAGCATCGTGCAGACCAGCGCGCCGGTTATTGTTATAGCGTCAAGTTTTCTTATAAATTGTATTGTTAGTGTCGCGGCGCGGCGTCGCGTCGCGCTGGTCTGTACGAGCTTTAAACCGTCAGATATCAGCTTCAAATTATATATTTTATACATACAACGTGTTCCTTTCGATATATGATACCTCTAGGGTATTAATGAGATCATGTCAAAGGATCAACTGGCATATGAATAATATTTAAGTTTTTTTTTTCTTTTTTCATACAAAATAATTCTAAAACGTCACGATTATTTGTGTAAAACCCGTACATACGTGAAATATAAAAAACATTTAATTCAGACTATTTTTGTGCATAAAAAAAATATGACAACGTCGCATTTTTCTTAGCTTTAAATATGCAATGGTTTGAATGAAAATAATTTACTCGTACATATCAATGAAACTTAGATACACACATCGAGAGTCCAGTATTATGTTATCTTCGAAACTATGTATGTATTTTTGGAACACTTGTTCTAGGACATTTTTTATTATTTTACCTATAGCATATTACCTTAGAGTTATGGGACATCAAAAGAAACACGTTGTATATTTGTATTTTATATTTTATATTTTCTATCTTGCACTTTACATTAATTAGAACCTCGTACATAGTTTAGTTTTCTGTTAATCGATGATAGATTGTTCTGTTTATTTTCTATTTATTTTAACCAACTTTATTTGTAAATGCCCGTAGCAACAATAAGTAAATAATATTCTATTCTATTCCAAATATTTGAACACTTATTTGAAGACGGGACAGCAATTTACACAGTACACAAACTCAAGTACCGATGTCACACACATCAACAACTACATATTAAGAATCTATTCAATTCAACTATGACCTTGTACGAAGCCATTTGTAAAATCCGCCATTGTATTCCAGATGGTGACGTCGTGACCTTCACATTGAAAGAGCCCGTGGGTGTCTGTGGCCAAATTCTGCCATGGAACTATCCCATCCCCATGTTCGTGTGGAAAATCGCCCCCGCCTTTGCTGCCGGTAAGTTTATTTATTTATGATTTGTATATAAATACGTAAGGACCGTTCACTATAACGTTTCCCTGGCCGTCATGTTGGCACCATTGCTTGTCAAGTGTAGATTCAATACTAATAGAGTTCAAAATGGCGACTGACAGAACAGTACTACCAATATTCACGGGTCAAGTTATAATGGACATACTTTTAGATATTATTTTACGGCATAACATTTTCTGGCAGGTTTAAAAATGATGTCGTTACATTTTGTAGTTTTTGTTTTCACGGAATAAATACTTTTTCTCACAATGCAAAAAATATATATTTTGAAATCTCTGAATAAGCCACATTGAGATTTTTTGTGATGACTC
The DNA here is from genome assembly GCA_914767755.1 of Agrochola circellaris. NCBI lineage: Eukaryota > Metazoa > Arthropoda > Insecta > Lepidoptera > Noctuidae > Agrochola > Agrochola circellaris. The sequence continues at coordinate 8,030,530 of OU611839.1, read as the reverse complement.
TTGTGTCGTTGATCTAATGCCTAGTGTAATACATAGTGTTCAATATAGAATAGGTATACTTCATTTCTAACTAACACTACTGTTATAATAATTATTACTTCGTCAGATATATCCAAAGAAACATGATCAAATTGTATTGTTTTTCTATAGGCTGCACTGTAGTCCTCAAGCCCGCTGAGCAGACCCCTCTTACGGCCTTGGCAATGGCTGCCCTGGTCAAGGAGGCTGGCTTCCCTGCTGGAGTCCTCAACGTGGTCCCTGGCTATGGGCCCACTGCTGGATCTGCCTTGACACACCACCCTGATGTTGACAAAGTTGCTTTCACTGGCTCCACTGAGGTAAACTCATAATTTTGTAGATCTAGGTTCAATATCTTAGAAAGGATTATTTTTGCTCGACTTGACGGGGCACTGTCGTCCCCCACTCTCGTGCCCCCAACATTAATTTTATCGACCTAATTTAAATTATTTATGCAAATTATATTCTTGTTAGATAGGATATAAATTTACTTATTTTAAACTCTTACTTTTTCTCAATAATATCTAATTTTATCTACTTGCTAAAGCTAAAGAGTGAAATTGGAATCTTCGAGATATTCTAAACAAAATGTCAGTCAGCATCCCAAGGTTCGCGTAGATGAACATGTACGAGTATTTGCTCCAATTTTATGACCAACGTTCGTGCGCTCATAATATTGAACTTGAACCTTGAACCTTGAACCTTCTAACTGAATCGATATCGCCAAAATATAATACTATGTTGTTGTCGTTATTTTTGGATCGCATGATTTGAACTGATTTGAACAATAAAATGAGACGTAATTTTTTTCGTATACCGTATTATTCAGTAATTCTATTTCAAACAATATCAGCAGATAGATATGATATAAAACAACACGACAAAAAATTACATGAAATAACATAATCCGTAAATTTCATGCAATACTTGTAAAAATAAGATAAAGAATGCTACACAATGTTATGTAACTATTGTTGTTACAATGACTATACATTTTACGGCTTTATCTTGGCTTACTGCATTATCATCCACTTCTATTAAAATGCCTGCTGTTATGGAATGCCTAGTTGGTTGACTGCTAAGCTGATCGATTCCAGGACCCCATGCCCTGGAATCTATTTCCAGGTAGGTTAAAATGTTATTGGAATTTTCCATCAAAAATTCCTCAGTAGCAGTCTGTAGTCGGGGTTTGTGCCCGGTTGGCAACAGTCTCACACACTGTTTCATGGGACATATTCTTTTTCTAAAGCTCTTGGCCTGCGTCTCACCTGATGGTAAGTGATGATCAGGCTGAAGGTGGAAGCGAGCTTCATCCGGAATCCTCAACCACAGAGGAACTGGCTATCTTATCTCTAACTGCCGAAACACAACAATGCTGTTAACATTGTTGTTATGGCGACAGACTTAGATAAGATCTTGGTAGATAGCTAGGCGGACTTAGAACAAGCCCCACCCTCAACCAAACCCGGGACATTTGTGTCTGAGACAGGTGGTCTTAACTAGACCACTGAGGTGGTTAATTTAAGCATACTAGCAACAATGTGAAATGTAGGTGTACTTTGGAGAATACTAGTGTTATTATGTTATGTAATGTTGTCTTATGTGCTATTTAAGTATAGTTCCACTTAGAATTCCTACGCAATGCGACATTATATTAGCAATGCAAACTATTAGTGCCTACGTGCTTCGAATACCGATACATATAGGAATGTTATTTATATATATTTTTTCTTACACAGGTGGGTAGAATCATAATGAGCGCCGCATCCGCCGTCAACCTGAAGAGAGTCACACTTGAACTTGGAGGCAAGAGCGCGCTGGTCGTCTTCAATGATGCTGACGGTAACTTCATTCCCATATCTTCCGACTAAGACAATTTAGCCAATGTGTGTAAATAGATATAGAGCGACATTAAGTTATGCCGACTAGGCATTATAAATTTATTTATATATATATATATATATAACTAGTTACAAAATTAATGGTATGTACAAATTTGAAGAAGAAGAGATGAATCTTCATTGCACTAATCGCCAACACACTTGAACGCCCAGAACAGTTGAACAGTCTTGTTTTAAATCGTTCAATTGATTGTGAAGATTAATTTACGGATGTGCATTCATCGCTTCAATAAAGACTTGTACTGCTGTTATCTCAATTATTATTTAAACTTCTTAAAATGAGTACTATATACTAGTAAAGTCACGTTTATCATGAGAAATGCTGAAGAATTTGTAGATACAAAAAAACTTAAAATACGTACCAAGGTCATCAGACAGTAAGAATTTACATTTTATCGTTTATTATTTCAGCTAACTCTGACATAATAATGTTTATCATGCTAATTAAAACATGTGCATTCATTGGCGGAGTATATGTGTGCAAATTTAATTCATTGGTGTTGATGAAATATTTTCCTAGTGATATTATAGTAGGTTTATGTATTAAAGGTCATCAGGTCAACAGAAATTTTCAATCAGGCTTTTTGACAAGTACAAAGTTCCCCATCCATGTTACTATCGATCGATACGATCCAATTTTAATTTTTAGATCAATCCTAGGCGGTTGATCTAAAATTGATAATTGGTTTAGAATCGATTAATAAGGAATTTACCCATGGCGTGATCTCTTATTTCGTTGGGAAATCTATCCTATTAATTAAATGATTTAAAAAATTGTAACTGATCGTGTTTCAGTATCATGAAAATTCATAAGCTGTTCTTGTTTTAACACGAAGATACTTACACAATGTATTTTCCCTGTTTAATGTCAAACTTGATTGTTTCACTTTCATTGAAATCTGAGCTAATCCTTTCTCGCTATCGTTAATGTTGTTTCAAGAATCGGCCGGTAATTCCGGTCAATGAAATCAAATTGACTTTGTTTTTATTATTGTCTGCTGATACCAATGCTGCTGAACATATTTAGCCCAAAACAGCATTCAGAACTGAGCTTATAATACTACGATAAGACCATGCATTTGTGCATTATTAATGAATACTCGTTGCATAGTAACATTATCTAGCAATTGACATTCCATAAAGTCGGAAAATAATGGTATATTTTTACTCATCCGTACTACAACTTTATTATTTTTACTCATGTCTACATTTCCAAGTACAACCAGAATCCCTTTTCGGTACTATTGTTTCTTGAATTTGCCGATAATTCCTTTCAATTTAATGAAATTAACATTATTTGACTCTATTCACAGTCGAAAAGGCCGCGGAGATCGCTCACAGGGCTGCGTTCGCTAACGCTGGCCAGTGCTGCGTCGCTGGCACCAGGACTTACGTCCAGTCTGGTATCTACGACAAGTTCGTCGCCAAAGCCGCCGAGATCGCCAAGAAGAGGACCGTTGGAAACCCCTACGAAGATGTTGAACAGGGACCTCAGGTTCGTGAAGGAATAGTTTATATGGTTCAGAAAGAGTTTCATCAGTCTACTTCTCTGTCTACTAAAATTTGATGCAGGACGGGCAGGAACTCATGGTTTTCTATGACCTTCAGAGGACCTAATTTGGCCGTAAAGATGATGATAATAAAATCATTTCAGGATCCTCTTCATAGAAAATTGAATCTTATACACGAAGCAATTGTTGAAATGTTTTAATCATCTATTCTATACTCATAGTAAAATCGATCAAAACAACAATATCATACCTTATACTGTAGACATAAATTAATCAATCAATCAAAATTAAACTTTAATAATGGATCCTTACCGTTGTTTTCAGATCGACACAGAAATGTTCACCAAAGTTATGGGTTACATCGACGCTGGTAAGAAGGGTGGTGCCCGTTGCGTCGCTGGAGGGGACCGCCAAGGCAAAGTCGGCTTCTTCGTCCAGCCTACTGTCTTCGCTGATGTCAAGGAAGACATGAGGATTGCTAAGGAGGAGGTGGGTAACGACTACTTGTAATAACAGATTTTAGAATCCAATGTTATAAAATCAAAATATTTCTTTTGCAAAATTCCAATATTTTGACTGCAATACTTTTAATTTTAATAATATTATGCAAGGAGTGTCTGATTACGTATGCCTCCGGTTCAAATGTCTGATCGTTGTTTTTGTAGTGTAGACGCAAATTCTTAATCCGAGGCCAGTTCTATTTTTTTTATATCTATGACCATTTAAAAAACGCGCCTATGATTAATTGACGCGTTTCCTGATCAATAAATTACATTTTAGCTATATTATTATTATACTGATTTTGTTATGATTCTTATTTTTTTTAAGCATACGCCACATCATAAGAGGGCTTATCCTAAAAGTTGCCAACGTCACAAATAGCTGTCAAATATTTACATGCTTTGATTAATTTGGCAATAATACTCTATGGGAATATGAAACGTGGCTAACTAGTGAACTAAAATATTGCTTATAACATGCAATAATTAATATCGTAACACCGAATATTTAGTTTCAGATGTAACAAAAGTTTTTGGAAACTTTCCAAATGCCTTTTTTACTCCTAAAACGATTATAACATCAAATTCAGTTTTATAATTGTAATTCATTATTAATATTCTAGCTCACTAGTTAGCCATATCCCATATTCCCATAATATTGGCAAATTAATAAAAAAAGTGAAATATTTGACATATATTTGCCAATTTAAAGAATAAATACTCTTAATCTTAGCTTATGTTTTGTTCATAATATTAAAATTGATATTTTAATATACACTTCAATGTATCCTGATCAATACATACCATTTTAAGTAATAATATTACACCGATTTTGACATGGTTCTCAATTTCCATCTCTAGATCTTCGGGCCGGTCCAGAGCATCCTCAAGTTCGACAGCTTCGAAGAGGTCGTTGACAGAGCCAACAACTCCAACTACGGCCTGGGCGCTGGTGTCATCACGAACGACATCACCACCGCCCTCGCTTTCATCAAGCATGTGCGCGCTGGCTCCATGTGGTACGACATGTTTTTCTTCTTCTTTTAAATAATCTTCGTCGGTACAAGTTTTATTAGAAGAGAAAGAAATACTATGTAGTACTAATATTTCAAAGTCTTAGGGGATGTGTAAATTCCATAATACGAGTCTGTACTCGTACATTATAATTATTTTCTTAATGACCCTCGGGAATCATCGCATTTCCGAATACAAACGAATGCTAATTTCCATGCCCATCAATATTAGATGTATCGTCTATAATCATTTCAATTCAGAACTAAGTACTTTATTGTTGTTTGTTTGGATTTCTGTGTGAAAGCAATAAAGTATTTAGTTCTAAATTCAAATTATTCTTATACACGATAAATTTAATAATTGATGGACATGGAATTCGTTTGTATTCGGAAATGCGATCATTCCCGAGGGGCATTAAGAAAATGTTTATACTGTAGATTGATGTCCTGGTCGATAATGGAATCTTAACACTTGCAAGATATGCGAACTGTGTATGTGAGTACATCCACGGTTGGCATATCTTGACCTTGTAGGAAGAAGCACTTCAAGCCCACTTTGGTATAATAAATAGAAATGAGTAACTTGTAGAATATTTACGCCATTTAAGGAACGGTTTCTATGAATAAAAACTAAACGTGTTTATTACTTATTTTTCTAGGGTCAACACATACGAACACGTGGCTCCCCAAACTCCCTTCGGTGGTTTCAAGGAATCCGGTATCGGACGCGAATTGTGAGTATCATTTTATCAGAAACCTAAAATAGTTGACTTAATGATAGCATAACTGTGATGGCATTAAGTGAAAATTGTAGGCTAAATAAGCTGATATGCCATAACAGCTTATTAAGCCAACTTATAAGAAGCCAACTTACAGCTTATAAGGTTGTTAACTAAAATGTTTTTTTGTCGATCAGATAGATTATATAGGAAGTCTGATTAAAATGTGGCATGACGACGATTTCCGGTACATTTTATTCTGACTTGTGACGTAGCAAGCCCCCACTCCGCAACTTTAATGCCTTTTATCTACATGGTATTTTACTAATATGAGTACCTGGGAGACCGAACTCTGCCCTGGTGAAAATTGAGAATGCTCATTTAATAGTTCATACTAATTCCATGCTGCCATGATAGTAGGTACTTACTAATTCCATGTTGCCATGATAGGAGGTACTTACTAATTCCATGCTGCCACGTCATTATTCTAAGGTTCTATTTTTATCTTGTTCTAAACTTTGGGCGAACGAACTCTGTTCGGGTGAAAATACGGAGAAAACGATCTCTCCCAGATATGAGACCTAGCTAGATCGATTTTTCGCCCTCGTAAACCCCTATATTGCAACTTTCATCGAAAAGGTTAGAGCCATTTTCGAGAACTTGATTTCAAATATATCCCCATTTGTAAAAAAGAGTGTCGACTGTTGACTATTAATAAATCTAAGAAGTTTTCAATACACCAAGTTGTTAAACGTTGAATGATTCTAATTCAATTAACTATCGGCCTAGGCATCCAATTGGATGCCGGCGTTTAATGAACGGCTTAGGCATCCAATTATCTGGCTAATTTAACCAGATGGCTGCGACATATAAAGCAATCACAGGTGTACACGACTTTCACGTAAAACAAAGCAACCTTCGTAAATTATATAAAATTAAAATATTTTTTTGATTATATAATATTAACGTGTGACTATGTTATCTTTTCAGGGGTGAGGATGGTATCCTGCAGTACCTGGAGACCAAGACAGTGTCCTTCGCCCTCCCCAAGAAACCCCTGCTGTAAATCAACTAAACCAAACTGAAACAAATGCCACATCCCCGCTAAATACGAAACTACTATTATTTTTATATACTTACCTATAAAATACTTGTTATTGATTAATTTGTGAAAATACAAAGTATCAATTATTTTTTTAATTGCTTTTTTTATTTATGTTGTGTGTTGTGTGTGTGTTCCTAATCCTTCCAGTGAGAACAATGATTAAGTATGCCTTTTTTTTTTGTTTGGGAAATTATCAAATAACTTCTCCCGCTCTAGGCAGAGCTGGAGGGCGTGTCAGACTATTACTGACTAAAACTTACCCGTATTCCTTCAGTTGCCTGTACGTTGCCAGGGGCCACGGTATCCCTTTCGGACTTTCCCGCGACCCCGGCAGGCATCGGCCCCAGCGAACCCCGTCAGTTGTGCTGTCATCTCTTTGAGGCGCGCGTGGAACACAACGAGCCGTCGACCCGGGCCTGGTCCTTATCGGACGGAGAGCTACCCATTGCTCACCGTCCGCAAGCCCGTGCCTACGGTGGCCGGGAATCGACCAGCGATTCCCGACGCCCAGGGCATCTCCTGCGGTGGCTCGGGGCATGAGGGCGCGAAATTTGCCTCTCCCTCACGTGTTCTGCCTCCTCCTTCGCGAGCATTACTACTTCGCAGAAGGAGGTGACGGCTTCCCACGCCCTCTCGCTCCGTACCATGGCCTGGACCAGGGCCGGACGCGAGAGATCACTGCCGCCGCTCGCCTCCACAAGGACACGGCGGTGCCCCGTCCAAGCCGGGTAGACCTCCACCGTATGCTCCACCGTGTCGCCCGGGCGATCCACATAGTGGTGACACCCGGGCGTTTCCTCCTGCTTATGCAAAACAGAAACCTCCCGAAAATCGGCATGCCTGAGAAATATTTCTCGACGGCATGTGAAACAAAGTCAGAAGCCCAGGGGCGGCTTTAAAAGTCTAACACCAGGTTAGTCACTAACCACACGAAGAGAAGAAGAGTGAATTATTATCGAATTAATTATTATTATAGAATTAATTATTGTACGAAGAACACACTATTAATCACAATCTGAATCATTTTGAAGGATATTGCTAATCCATTGCTGCTTAAGTTGAAAAATTTGTCTGCTTAACAACGTAAATAACGCAATGAATGTTATTGAATTGTCAAAATGAAAGCCATTACTACTGTAAGTGTGTTACGTAATTATCCTGCTGATTCAATCGTAAGGTCCTTCAATTCCTGTGCCGGACGGGCATGATTGCTGGATACGCAACCTGCAGTGCTATTCTGTAACCATCTCACCGTGAAAACTTAGGTGAAGTGAGCGTGGAGTGAGCTGTCATTCCAAAGGGATTGACACTATTGACAGCTCACTTCACCCAAGTTTTCACGGTGAGATGTTTACAGAAAAGCATGGCAGGTAGGTTGTAAGCTATCCTAGTCCCACCGATGCTGACGTCCTGCACCTAGGGTTCCACGTGCCTACAATACTCACCAAGCGGCTAAGTACTATTATGGGAGGAAAACGGGTCTTTGATGGGGGAATAACAATACTGTTTCACTGATAAGACTTCATAAGTACTCAGGAAGCGATTTCAGGACCCTTCAGGACTACTGCATGACGTATTAGGTGGAACTAGTTTCTATGTTGATGACTACAATTTCTAAAGAGGGCGCGATAGGCTAAGTAGTCGCAACCCTATCCTTACAGAGACCTGGAGGCCTACCACCACCTCTATAGCAGTATTATTTTAATATTACTTTAGTGTGGGAAAGAGATGAAAACACAAACAAAACGTATAGCTCCATCTCTTTCCCCCACTGAAGTAAGATTAAAATAATACTGCTTTAGAGGTGGTTTAAGTCGTTACTTATGAGTATGACCCCTGATGAAAATTTGCAAATTTTCAATGGAATTTTAGTACAAAAAATGAGAATTTTAAATAGCATTAACTTTTTCATTTTCAATAATATTAAGATTTTTTATTAGTTATTGGCAATGTTATTGCAGTACCTATGTGCCCCTTTCAGATCGGAGAGGTTTTTTTTACATATTATATGCTTACCTACAAGTATTTGTGACAATACAAAAGTATCAATAATTTTTTTATTCCTTTTTTTATATATCTCAATGTTATCCTAATCCTTCTAGTGAAATGCCATCAAAAAGACTGTGTCGGCAGTCAATTATCTATTCATATTTTATTAGGCAGAGGACACATTGGAAAAAAAGCCCCTTGTTACAAAACTTTTGATTTATAAGTTTGTTATATGGTTATGACCTTTATTATGTATGACCTAGCATCCCTAGATGTATGTGTTTTAATTAATAGGTACATGAAAAGATAAAAAAAAGAGATTATATTTCAAAGATAATAACTACTTGTAAAATATCATGATAACTCATATTTATACATCATTTCTGTTCAGCAGACCATGTAACGTTTAATTCATATCCTACGAATTACAATTTTTTTAAATATTACACACATTTGTGTGATGCAATATTTTAATATTACATATTCGTACTCTCTTTAAATGAGCACACTACACGCAATGTTAAGATTTATAAGTTTTATTTCATTTTGTATAACAGTCACCACCTCTGCGTTAGATTATGTGAGTACCCCGCTGTCTTAACCTAAAAGTCGCAGTCGCAACGTTGTATGTTTATCCTAAAAGTTGACAACGTCGCAAATAGTTTGGCAATATTACTGTATGGAAATAGGATCAGGAAACCACCAGCAACCAGCTAACTGTAATGTTGGAAAGTTTCCAAATACTTTTTTACATCTAAAACTAAATATTCGGTGTTACGATATTAATTATTGCATTTCATAATCAATATTCTAGTTCGCTAGTCAGCCACATTTCTTATTTCCATACAGTAATATTGGCAAATTAATCAAAACAGCGAAATATTTGACATCTATTTGTGACGTAGCCCACTTTAAGAATAAACGCTCTTAAAAATGTGCCATTTGCCTAATACGTATTTCTGGAGTTGTCGATTCATCCACAAATAAATAAAATTTTCAGGGAGAATTTGATTTAAAGGTGACAAACTACGAAACTTGTAAAGCACCTAGAAGAAGATATTGCGCTGAAGTTAAGGCTTCCTTGTTTAACGATGTGTGGATAAAATACGACGTCTTAGTAAAAGAGAACATGACGACAATCAAAGTAAGTATGCAAAAGTTCCATAGAAATGTTTTAATTTCAATTCGCGATGACTGACGAAACTGAATGGGAACCTACCACGATGATGGCAATGTGTTATAGCATTTATAGAGGCGATGCACATTGTGTTTGGAAACAGACCACCTCGCTAGAAAGAATGTGAGGTTATTTGAGGGTTCAAGAGGGTCTCGTGAACCCTCTACAACATTTTTTTTTTTGCCAGAGACGTTTTTATTTTCTAAATAAAAAATATTCCTTTTTAGGTAAATTAAAAAAAAAATCTTCTTATTTACGAATGCAAGAGCAAGCGAAGCGAGCTCGGGACTTGGGGCACAGGCGACACATTTTCAAGGTACATGTTAAACGTTTCGATGGTCAAGAACAAAAATAAAAAGAATTTTACATGTTAAATATAATTTTTTTGAAGTAAGACGTAGTCGACGGAGCCTCGCTTGGCAGGGTTTAAAAAAAAAACACGATGGGGATCGCGTGGTCATAAGACCCTGCCATCCCTTTCGAACCTAACCTATCCGAGTCGGGGTGCCCCAAGTCCCGAGCTCGCTTCGCTCGCTCTTGCATCCGTAAATAACAAGATTTTTTTAAACCCTACCTATACTCCATTGGTTTAGGTAGTTAAATAAAGATAAACAGAAAAAAACATGTGACGAGACAGCTGTCAAGTAACCAACTAATCGTAATACCTGTCACTTCAGTTGTCATGCTACGTCACAGTTGAACTCTTCAATTTCGCAACGTTATAATTCGTTGACGTTTAGACTTTGGGCTCTTTACAATAGACAGATTACAAAATATTATATTATTATTAAAAAACCTGACACAAAAATTATGCTCAAACAGCAAAGTTTACACTAATAAAAGAGTAAACTATTCTAAAAATCTAAAATAAAATTGATTTGGTTTTATCGTATTTTTAAACAAGAAAGTCTCATTTATAAAAACCCTTTTTAAGATTTGTTTACCTTTATTTAACTACCTAAACCAATGAAGTATAAAAAAGAATACTTTTTCTTTATATTTAAAAAAAACATCTCCGGAAAATATTGCTGTGCTAGGGTTTACGAGACTCTCTAGAACCCTTTAATAACCTCACATTGTTTCTAGCGAGGCGGCACGTTTTTAAACCCAACCCGTAACTGCCGGTCGATTCTGTAAAATTATAACCGTGAAAATTAGGTGAAGTGAGCTGTCAATAGTGTTATTCCCTAGCAACCTGCCGGTCGATTTGTGTCAGTGACAGCTCACTTTACCTAAGTTTCACGTTGATATTTTTCCAGAATCGACCGACTGGTCTCAGGGCAGACAGAAGAAGAACAAGCGTCTTTTCCAATTTGTCACCGTTGCACCAACGTAATTTTTTTATATTTTTCAGTCCTTAATTGTGGGTAAGGTGAACAACAAGGAAATAATCAGATTACGCATAAACAACATGTGTGAACATGTGTTCTTCAAACCTATATTCCTGGCTATCTACAACGTTACAACCGGGCGCTGCGGTATTTATGAAGTAGGTACATATAATGCATATGAAATACTTTTCCCCTGAGGATATGGTGATAGACTGATTTTTGGATCTTTTGTCTTCATTCGTTGAAAAGCGTCCCACTGGCTTTATATACCAGATGCATCGAAGAGCTTGCCGATGCGTTGTTACACGTCTGTACTTCATCTAACAGCTTGTAATTATAACAAAATAGTTTGAGACCTTTTCATGAGGATCTTTTCTACTACTTTTGTGGAAAACAGCTTTATGTTATATTAAGTAAATTATCATTATTATAGTCAAAGAGCGTCAAGACAAAGCCGTTTCCAATCAAACACCATTTTGCTTAATCGTAGGCTACTCTGATCCAGCTGTCACCAACCACCCTGCAGAGATCGTCGGTTCCAAGCCTGAGTTTCCTACCCTTAGCTTGCTGAATCGCGATCTCCACCTAAGAACGCGTCTTCCTCAATAGACAGTCTTATTATTTTTTTGGCAATAATAAAATAATAACAAGAAAATCCTTTCAGGGTCGCCATAAATTTAGCGTGGACGTTCAAGCTATTTCCCGCACCCTCTCAGGTGGGAAGTATATGTATGGAAACTGGACGTACAAGGCTTTGTATTTCAACGATTACTGCAATGTGCGTTGCGAAATCCTTCAGACAATGATCACTCCGAAGAAAATATAACGAAATTTTCGTATATATATATGGAAAGAGTCCCCGAAAAAATCAATTGCAATTGTAGTAATATTGTGAAACACTTTAATTGCATTTGTTAGACGATCAATTTGCGCATCAATGTTGCCATCGATCGTTTGGGGGATTTTTTTATCCTTTTCATTAATTTGACAATAAAGAATATTTCAATGAAATATACGTTTTAATTACTTTCTGAAACGAAAAACTAGCACCCTAATTACGTTACACACTTTTAATCACAATCTCAATGATTTTGAAGGATATTGCTAAACCAGTTGAGCAGACAAATTTTTCGAATTCGATGGCAATCAAATTCGAAAAATTTGTCTGCTCAACTCGTAAATAACGCAACTAATGTTGTTGAAATGTCAAATTGAAGGAGCTTGTGATTAGTCGTGTGTTACGCAATTCAGGTAATGGACTTGTGAATCAAACCTGGGCCTTCTTTTACACAATGGCCACTAGACCATGAGGCAAATAAAATAACCCTTCCCTCTAAGTGAGGTCGTAAGATCATTTTGTGCGGTGAACCATTACACGCTTTAATACATGCCACACTCGTGTACTGCTTATCACTGGTAACAATTTCATACTGACAGCACCTTTATGTCGCAGCAGTAACGGCGGTTTTCGTAGAGCAAGTGACACCACTGATGTGCGTTGACAGTACATATTAAAATATAATTACAGGTAAACATAGGAAATTCATTGACAAATCATGACCATTTGTAGCCAACGAACCATGATGTGGTTTAGAGACGAATTGTAATTTATATGTTAGAATTAAAATAATATTGTAGTCAGGAATTCGTTCAATTTAAAAACAAAACTCGTCGTTATGTTAAAATATCTCGTGGTTATTTCGTTTTATTTCATGGTCTCGAAATCATTGTTGGAACATGTGAGTAATGAATTTAGATACTTCAAAGGCCTGTTTACCACAAATATTGACAGCAGCTCAGAACAGCAGTGCTATTCTGTAACCATCTCACCGTCAAAACCTGGGTGAAGTAGTCAATAGTGTCAATCCCTGTGGAATGACAGCTCACTCCACGCTCTCTTCACCTATTAGCATGGCTGCTAACATCCGTTTAGCATTTTCTCTACTCCGCTGGATCCGAGAAACAGTACACAACTTCTCACTGGACCTGTGATGAATTGAAACTCATTTATGAGACACCAGTAATCAGAACATTTTTTTTTAATTTTCAGGGTGAATTCGAATTAAAAATGACAAAACTTGAAACGTGCAACGGACCTAAACGTAAGAACTGTGTCGCGATTGTGTCAAGAATTGTAAATGGACAATCCATGGAAATTAATATTACTGTAAAGGAACCTATGGCGACAGCTAAGGTACCTGCAACTGCCAGCAATTTGAAACTATGTCATTTAGGGCTAGCGTACACTGCAGTGCTGTGGAATGTGGTGTGTTATTTCTGCCGTACGGTATCGGTACGTACCGTACGGTATCAAAAACGGGTGAGCAAATCGCACGGCAATGTGCACTAGGCCTTAAGGTCTAGCGCACACTGCCGTGCGATTATTATCGCAAAATCTATGAAGTATGGAACTCTATAGAAAAGCGCGTATTGCGATGAAAAAACGCACGCGGTTAATTCACAGTGGGCCTCGCGCTGCAAATTTGCGGTGAGTCCACTGCACCTATTTTGTATCGCAAAGAGAACTATGAAGTACCGCGCACTGCGGTAAAAAAAACGCACCGAGGACACCAACCAAGCAGTAGATAATATCCTTTTGTTTTATAGATACGCCCGTAAATCTTTATATCTTACGAAAAAGTTGACCTTAAGGCCGTGAAGAGATGCACGTAAACTGTTTGGGTACGAAAAACGTGATTTTTTTCACCAAAGTGCGCGGACCCTTTACTGCGTTTTTTTTACCGCACGGCATAAATAACGCACAGCATTCCACCGCACCGCAGTGCGCGCTAGCCATAATACACAAATATCAATCGAAATATGAACGTCATCACTTAGTCTAAGCATTCGTCAGGTGAATCCTGGACAGCCGACTGCCTTTCAAACCTGCTGACCGGCAAATCTTTTTTAAAAGCATGGGCTAATCTGCCCTGCTAAGCCGAAAGGCGGTATCTCAATCGGAGTAAGTTTTGAGAAAATTGACTTTTTGTAAATTGTAATTTAAGGAAACATAAGGATATACCTTCTGAGTGGTTTTTTTTAATGTTTTAAGTTAGATAGCGGTATGTGGCTTATACCATTAGATGCGAAATTATTATAGCTATTGAATGGTATAAAAAAAACTAAAAGGGCGTATCTCAGAGATACCGCCTTTCGGCTTAGCAGGGCAGTAATAGTCTTGTATAGCTCGTGTGGAGAATTTGTCTCCTTTTCTTCTGTTGAATTAATTGAGGCCCTCTTACCATAATCTCAAATCAAAGATAGTTTACCTTTTGTTTTTTCCAGGGTAGAATTATGGGTTCGATGAACGACAAACCGTTGTTTCGCCTCGAGATAAAGAACGTGTGCGACCACATCTTCACCAGACCGTTGGTTCAGAGTTTCTTTAATAAGTCAGACCATTGTGCAATTGAGAAGGTAATCATAAAACACACAAATTGTTCCTGTTGAGCTGCTTATGTACCTAAGCTAATTTGTACCGTCAAGTAACATTGCTAGGAACCAACTACTAGGGACTAATTAGGTATTCGTACCAGAAAATCGAAATGCACATGAAGCATTTCAATATTGTGTCTAACGTTGGGATCACATCACCTTCAAAACGTCCGTCCACGCCAGCATTGTCGGGTAGAAGCGTCAATATGTTCACCAACCCTATGAACTATCCTAGATCTTCTTTCAAAAGACCAACAGAGAATCGTCGGTAAACTAAAAAAGAAAGAAAAATAAGTTTATTTGTCACAGAAACACGTGCATAAAAAAAAGATGACAAACTCGAGTAAAAAATAAGAAAAAGAAACAGAATAGATTTAAATACAATAACGATCACAAAACAGAAATAGTCGGCAGCTGCTGGCACGTCATGACTGTGACAAGAAGGCTTCCACCACCCAACTACTACACCAAAAGAAGGCTGAAGCTTCAACTACACCTTTAAGTAGTTAGAATCTCTTTCACACGATGTGCAGCAAAAGGACCATACCTTAAAACTTTTTTGGTTTCAGGGTCACCTTCATTTAAACGTAAACGTACAAACGCTTGCACGTAATTTCTTCGGAGGCAAATTCATATACGGAAACTGGAAGTTCAAATGGATATTTTATAATGAATTCTGTAACTTAAATTGCGGTGTTATGTATCTTACGATGACTCCAAAAGGATTCGCTGTTGGTGATAAATAATAAAGAAATGAACTGGTTTTAATTCAAATTGACTTGTACATTTTTTGTTCAACCCATTCTACAACTCAAAACACAGTTTCATTGACACTGAAAGAAAGAAAAGAAAGAAAATACATTTATAAAAAATAAAGGAAAAAACTAAAAAGTGTAAAGTGACGAAAGCATGCGTCGCGGCTGCGCCAAATACACACACACACACGGATATAACTATGACTCCTTTAGTAAAACCCTGATGATCAAATGTACATGAAACAGTTGTATCCACCCCATTAGTGGAGTTAATTCAGAGTGGAGTAATTTCAGAGACCCTTTGGAAAGGTCTCTGAAATTTCTCAGACTCAGCTGAGGCTTTTACCTAAGCTGCTTCTGAGACCATCTTCACCTAAAACCTGATCCACATTTTACAATATCAAAACTATCGTAAAACCTCAAGAAATTATTATAAACAAGCGGGTCGTAAAGAAGTTATAAAAGAAATTACGAAGATTCAGCAAGCCCTGCCACCATATAGCATATATAATTTTTCAACATAGAAGTGGCAGTGGGTTGGCTACTTGGCTAAGTCTGTCCGAGGACCAATATCCGTTGCAGATGACCTAAATCTTCGAGTAAAGACTTCAAAAAGGGTAGCTGGGATGAATTGGATACAAAGAGGTGGCGGAACAAGTATTAAGTGTGACGCAAGTGTTGTTGATCTTATTACTCAGATAAAAGCTTCTAGAAACTTCCTGATAGCTACCCAATAACCCTCTTATCTCATTCATTATCTGTATCATGGGTAACTATTATCATCATTTATATGCTTACAAGCCGTTTCTATAAATATTCATAATTATTTCCAGCGAACGAAATTAAATGCTCAGTTTCCAATAATTCACAGTATAATCACAAAGGAATTTTGCTGTTCAACGAACCATTTCATAGGCCAGTAATCGCTTGTTTTTTTACAAAAATAATCCTAGAATCTAAACGTTTACTCAACTATCTTCGTGATGACATTTGCATTCCTACCAAACGTGCAGCTCATTTGCAGTTAAATATGTTTATAATATTTCTTATGCTGATCACAGTTCACACTGTCTACGTAGAATCAAATGCACAAAAGGATTATGTAAGTCAATATCCTTCACCTGGCTTATGACCTCCATTGGTCCCTAATAAGGACCATTTTCTAAAGTTAGTGTTTACTGGCTCATATTATTTATTTATTTATATGTACTTTATTGTACACCACAAAAATACATAACAAAAAATAATAATTAAGCACTAAAATATGGCTCATATTATGATACTTATTCATTGAAATAATTTACAATATTCATATTACTTTCCAGGGAAAGTTCAATTTATCGATAACACAATTCGACGTATGCAAAGGGCCGAAACAAAAAGAGTGTACGTCTGCAATAGGTACTATCATTAACTCCGCTACAATAAATTATGACTTGACGGTTTTTCAGAATGTATCACCATCAAAGGTAAGGCATTGGAAGTTTTGAATTGAGCATAACGAATACGCGCTTTAACCCTGTTGTCAATCCATCAGTCGAAGAAACTTATGTGTTACTTAAAAATAACCATTTCAGGGTAAAATCATCGCTTCGAGTAACGGAAAGGATGTTCTTAGACTGCAAGTTAAGAAACCGTGTGAGCATCTGTTCTTGAGGCCCTTGTTCACCTCACTCATGAACGTGACAAAAGACTGCTTCATTTTAAAAGTAAGTATAATGTCTATGTATCTAATTGAGTTTGTGTTGAGTTTCAGTCTATTTTACGCAACGAGAACAGCATCCAAAAGGGCAATGGAGAACGCAAAAGAAAGGCGCAGCATGGACAGCGTGGACCGATGACTCGGAGTAGTTTTTTGTGAGTCACCTCTGGATGTGGGGAACGTAGGACCGGTCGTTGTGGCGAGTTACAGCTTTATTAGCTATATGTAAGCGGGCACGCCCTTTATGCCTGGAGGCTTTTATTCCGGTATTAAGTTCTGTTTACGTTTTTATTTTCGTTTGAGTATAGATTTCGATTGTTTTGTTGGTATATTGGCGTGTGCTAGCTGTAATTTTGGCAAATCATTTTATTTACTTTTTTGTGTTGAGTAATGTAAATTATTTTGCATACTATTGTATAGAATCAAGTTTTTTTTTAACTGAACAGACAGCCGTGCTGCTTGGGAGTTTGTTGCGCCACTTTTCTTCCCAGCTAAAGCACTAGGGTGGGTGTTTTGGGGAACTATCTTTATGTAATTTTGACGTTCGAAAAGTGCTGATTCTCAGCCTAGTTTGAATAAATGACTTTTGATAGGTTGCTTACATAAACATACAGGTTTTCTGGTCCCGATTTGTCGGTACAGGTCGATACTGACAGGTACAGATTAACCCACGGGTGCCTGAAAAGTGTAGTCGATACCGTCAACTTTCAACCAGTTTATTTATACAGAAAGTGCAGGACTATTTACCCGCACCGATCGGTACCGATCCGTTCCGACTTCTCCGTACTGGGAACCAATATCTTTATGCAAGCAGCCATGGTTCTGGGACAGCTATATCTAACAATGACCGTCGTTCGGCTAAGATGATGAAGGGCACAGCCACCAATTTCTTCTTTTGAAACATGTGATGTAATAAAAATTACTAAATTATAACATTACACTGAGGTAAAGATACCATATCCGCAGTTTCAGAAATAATTACTGCACCATACAAATCCACGTTCACTAAGCGAGATGATTTTAATATTATGGCACTTTTTTCAGGGACACTACAAATTCAATGTTGACATTCTGGCGATAGCACAGTCTTATTTTGGTGGTACATTTATATTCGGCAATTGGACATTCAAGGCAGTGTTCTACAGCGATATTTGCAATTTCACCTGCACTAACATTCAAGTTGTGATGTCTCCCTTGAAAAAGGATCATTAATTAAACAAATGAATTAATATTCAAACCCTATTTTGAGTGAGTGATTCTCGCTTGCAGTTGGTATATTATGTTTTCAAATAAATACTTTAATTTATCACCTTTTTTCATAAACTAATTCTTGAAGGACTTATCCGCCTCGAAGGACAAGTTTTTCGTACCCAAACAGTTTGGGTGCATCCCTTGACGGCCTTAAGGCCTATTAAGATCTACTTTTTCATAAGACAGAGATTTACAGACATATCCAAAAACAAAAAGATAGTTCGCCAACCCTATGAACTATCCAAGATTCGTTATCATAAGACCCTTATGATAAACTCAGAAACTTAGAATCTCTGTGACATGATGTGCAGCAACAGGGCCATATCTTTAACCTTTTCCTCACTTAAATGTAGACGTGCAAACGCTTGTTCGTAATTTCTACGGAGGCAAATTCATATACGGAAACTGGAAGTTCCAATAGATATTTTATAATGCGTTTTGTTTTGTATTTTGCAATGCGGTCTTACGATAACTTGAAAAGGATTCGCTTTTGGTGATAAATAATAAAGAAATGAACTAGTTTGAATACAAATTGACTTGTAAATTTTTGTTCAACCCATTTTACAACCCAAAACACAGTTATATTTACTGAAAGAAAGAAAGAAAGAAATACATTTATTTAGCCCATAATAAACGACACACAATACAACATAATTTACTACAAATCAAAAATAAAAATGAAAAAAGGAAACAAATAAAAAGGGTAAAGTCATGAAAGTGTGCCTCGCGGCTGCGCCAAATACCCACACACACACACACACTCACTTCACACACACACACTGTTATGACTCCTTTAGTAAACCCCTGAATCGCCGCATATCTGTGTTATATAACTTATAATAATAATTATGCAAAAGGTTTATCACGGCTGTATTCTTGCAAAGGGAGGACACATTATGACTATAAGTGATCAAATATACACGAAACAATTGTACCCACCCCATTAGCGGGGCCAGTTTTAGAGACCTTTCCAAAAACCTAAGCTACTTCTGAGACCACGTTCACCTAAAACCTGATCCACATTTTACAATATCAAAACTATTGCTATTACTACCTCAGAAATATTTTAGGGACCGCATCCCTACAGGATTCCTGAGGTTTTACAATAGTTCATAAAGAAGTTATAAAAACAATTACGAAGATTCAGCAAGCCCTGCCACCACATAGCATAATATATGTAATTTTTCAGCATAGAAGTGGCAGTGGATTGGCTACTTGGCCAATCTGTCTGAGGACCGATAAACGTTGCAGACGATCTATATCTTCGAGTAAAGAGATCAAAAATTTATGAATTGGATACAAGGAGGTGACGAACCAGGTATTAAGCTTGACGCAACTATTGTTGGTCTTATTACTCAGATAAAACTAAAAGTTGCCTAATAGCTACCAGAACAATAACCCTCTTATCTCTTGCATTATCTGTATCATGCATAACTATTATCATCATTTATTTCTGCTTACAGGCCGTTTTTATATCTAAATATTTATAATTATTTCCAGCGAACGAAATTAAACGCTCAATTTCCTATCATCCACAGTATAATCACAAAGGAACTTTGCTGTTCAACGAACCATTTCATTGGCCAGTAATCGCTTTTTTTTTACAAAAATAATCCTTAATTCGAAACGTTTACTCAACTATCTTCGTGATGACATTTGCATTCCTACCAAACGTGCAGCTCATTTGCGGTCAAATATGTTTATAACATTTCTTATTCTGATCACAGTTCACACTGTCTACGTAGAAGCAAATGCACAAACGGATTATGTAAGTCAATATCCTTCACCTGGCTTATGACCTCCATTGGACCCTTTCTTAATAAGGACCATTTTCTAAAGTTAGTGTTTACTGGCTCATATTATGATACTTATTCATTGAAATAATTTACAATATTCATATTACTTTCCAGGGAGCGTTCAATTTATCAATAACACAGTTGGAAGTATGCAAAGGGCCGAAACAAAAAGATTGTGCGTCTATAACAGCTACTATTAGCAACTCCTCTACTATTCATATTGACCTGGTGGTTTTTCAGAATGTATCACCATCAAAAGTAAGGCACAGGAAGTTTGTAATTGAGCATAACGAATACGCGCTTTAACCCTGTTTCCAATCTATCAGTCGGACATTCACATGTATCAAACTTATCTGTTACTAAAATAACCATTTCAGGGTAAAATCGTCGCTTCGTCTAACGGAAAGGATGTTCTTAGACTGCATGTGAAGAAACCGTGTGATCATCTGATTTTAAGGCCCTTGTTCAACTCATTCGTGAACGTTACAAAAGACTGCTTCATTATAAAAGTAAGTATATACATTTATACTTTTGCCTAATTGGGTTTGAGTTGAGTTTAATTAATGTAACGAGAACAGCATCCAAAAGGGCAATGGAGCGGGCAAACGGAAGGCGCAGCATGGCCCTCTCACAACGTGGACCGATGACTCGGTGTAGTTTGTAAGTCACCGCTGGATGTGGGGAACTCAGGACAGATAATTGTGGCGATAGGGTGTTTGCATAAAGATACAGGTTTTCTGGTCCCTATTTGTCAATATAAGTCTATACTGATAGGTACAGATTAACCCACGGGTTCTTGGTATGAAAAGTGCAGTCGATACCATCAAGTTTCAACTTGTTTACTAACGCATACAGATAGTGCAGGACTATTTTACCCGCACCGATCAGTACCGATCCTTTGCGACTTGTCCGTACAGGGAACCTATATCTTTATACAAGTAGCCATGTTTGGGGGACAGCTATATCCAACAATGAACGTCGTTCGGCTGAGATGATGAAACTCGCACAGGAAATCACACATTAAACTAAAAACACACTAAACATAAATAAAAAACAAAGTAACATTAAAATTTAAAGAATGAAGTTCCTTACGAGGCCAAAAGGCTCCTATCTCAGCATGACGCCGCGACATTAAAAAAAATAAAAATGGTGCAGCGCTGGTGTTCTGGTAGTGGTTTCTGTGTAGTAATTACTTCTGAGCTATTTGTCAGTAAAGGCACACATTAAGAGCTACTCGTGTATGTTTATTCTACAGGGGCACATGCAATGGTTTTAGAGATATACGATTCTGCAAAACGTTACTCCAGCAGGAAATGCAATATCTCGAAAACCTGAAGGGGTACAGATTTTATTTTTGGGGGCACATTTTGGCACACATATAAGCTATCTGGCCATGCACAATTTTTCTCTCTCCGATCATTTGTTTAGAATTTTCCTGCTAGAAAAACGTTACCCCAGCAGGAATCGTTTTTTATTTATGTTTAGTGTGTTTTTAGTTTAATGTGTGATTTCCTGTGCGAGTCTCAATAAATACTTTTTCTTTCTTTCTTTCTTTTACACAACACAAACCCACCTTCACTAAGTGAGATAATTTAAATATTATGGCACTTTTTTCCAGGGACACTACAGATACGACGTTAACATTCTGGCGATAGCACAGTCTTATTTTGGTGGTACATTTATATTCGGCAATTGGACATTCAAGGCAGTGTTCTACAGTGATATTTGCAATTTCTCGTGCACTAACATTCAAGTTGTATTATCTCCATCGAAAAAGGATAATTAGTTAAACGGATGAATTCATATTCAAACCCAATTTTGAATGATTGATTATCGTTCGTTGTAAGTATATTACGTTTTCAAATATATTTTTTTATGTTTGTTACGCGATTACTTCGCCAATTATGAATTGATTTTGATGATTATTTTTTGTTTGTAAGGTCATACTTTAGAAGTAGTACCATTTAAATCTTATTAACTTTACTTGGGTAATTTTTTGAGTTAGTTTCAATAAAACGTATATTTCCGTCTAGTCTATATGATGATGTTATAATCAAGGGCGGATCTAGGGGGTGGGGGCCATAAGGGTCATCACCTGGGTCTCTCTGAAGTCCTCATTTTGTGTTGCCGTCGCGGGCCCTCGAAAGGCTTAGTCCGCCATTGATTGGAGCCTGTCCGGACTGGACCCCGAATATGTGACCCCCCCCCTGACCCGAAGGCTGGTTCCGCCCTTGGTTATTCTTGTCACTGTTATTTACATAGCAGGTAATGGTATTCGAATTTGTGTGGGGTAGGTAACACAACTAATTTTTTTTCTTTTTTTTAAACAATCTACTTAAAAAAAAACGCAACAAAGTGAAATATAACTTTAATTTCGGAAGTCGGTGGCAAAAAACGAAAATTCAAAACAAAAGACGTCGACTTCCGAAATCAAAGTAATTTTTCATATAGGGTTTTTTTCTTTTTCATAAACTAATTCCTGAAAGGCCTTATCCGGCTCGAAGGACCATATAAAATGACCGAGTTATAATGTCTAATTACTCTTGCAGCATTATCTACATCTCCACTTATTGTATGAAATTTAAATAAAACCCTTAGGCAAAAGTAACAAAACTTAATTTTATTTCTTAATTACAAAATAAATAACTTAACAACATAACATTTTACTTTGGATTTGTGTACGATTTAAAAGTAACACTTCACTGTGAACCATCTCATTGGAGACGAATGAATTAATTACCTTAAGCAAATCAGTCGAATGGACAATCGTCGTTGTGGTCGAAACTGATGCAGTACATCCCTCGCGCCCTGGAAACAAACACGGAAATATTATCATTCAATCTATTCGAATATTTCCAACAATAGGTGCAAGTTTTAGTTTTTGTATTTTATTTTATAATTTATAATTATGTTTATGATTTTAAGACCATCTTTGCATTGTATAAAATCAATCTCCTTTGTATTATATAATTGCAGAGCACAGGTGTGAGTCCTATGTACTAAAGACCTACCATTTACCGGGTAAAGCTTTGTGCAGACTAACGCGACGCGACAGCGCGACGCGACACTGGTTATTGTTATACCGTCAAGTTTTCTTAGAAATTGTATTGTTCGAGTCGCGTCGCTCCGTCGCGTCGCGCTGGTCTGCACGAGCCTTAATACGTATTTTATTGACTTGAATGTGCCCTGGCGGCTGTGAGATGTCTCGCTGATGGTGGCGCGTGTGTTGGATCATTTAGCTCCCTTCAAAATGGTTGAGCTGAATGGTGCTGATCCATGCGTCATGTTGGTGAACGGGCGCCGTCAGTTGGGACTGGTCATCTCTTAGCGGCCATGGCTGATTTTAATTTTTGAATTGTTCTTTGTTTTATCTTTTTATTACGGACGCTTCTAACGTGCACATCTTTCTACATTGTTCTCACATGTATAATTTCAACATGAATGATGTAACCAATACTTTGTAACAATTTATTTTATTTAAAAGAGTGTCCGTGGAGTTTCTTGCCCCTTCTTCTCCATAGGTACAACGCTTTCGAATGGGCAACTAGCTTCATATTTTTGACTGACCGATTCCTTGACAATTCAAAAGTGCCTGTAAATGGTTTAATTGAAATAAATGCTTTGAGTTTGAGTTATGTTTTATGGATCATGCGGTCTGCAATAAAGATTTTTATTTATTATTATTTATAAATAATATTAGTGAACACAATATGTTGATAAAGTGTGCAGATAAAGACACAAAGTCTTACTGACTCCTAAATTCTGCAAGGCAATGCAAATTAATTTACTGTCAAAGCTTATTTCAAGTGATTTGTTTAGCCGTCATTATTTTAGCCAACCAATCACAGCTGACAAGAGTTTTGACATAAGATTAAATATTACAGTCCTTTCACAGTTAATTTACCTCTGTCAGCAGCAACCCAACAGCAACCTTATTGTAACGAGGATAAAGATCATTGTGATTTTGACAGTGATGCAAAATCTGATGTAAAATACCAACCACTTTTCCAGTTCTTTCTCAGAGAGGAAAGGAAAAGTGGTTGAGAGACTCGAAATCGGCCTTTCAGGAACCGGGTGCTATCCCCTCCTAGTGCGTGTAGGACTTCGCACAATGACGGGTTCCGTAGTTGGGATGAATTTATCCCAAGAATAAACTTAACATTGTTATTGAACATCATGTTCTCCCATTCATTCCATCCAATGTAAGTTTGTGCGAATAATATTGAGAGATTTGTGATTTTATTTTAAAACAGGAACACCTATATTTTTTTTTTTGGCTCTGTACTTTTGGAGATAGGGGTGGTGGTCAATTTTTATCTATTTTCTTAAATAACTATAAAACTATTTATATTAAAATTATAAAAAATATATTTTTGAGACCCTCACTGTTTGCAAATCTTTGTTATTTTATTTTCTTATTAGCCCCCCAAAAGTGACCCCATATTCAAAATTCATTTAATTACGTTACACGTCCGTGTTTACGTCACAGAAATTCATATTATACCAAATTTCAACTTAATCGGTCCTTGATTCGGAGCAAATTGGCTGTGACAGACGGACAGACAGTGATCCTATAAGGGTTACGTTTTTTCATACCGACGTACAGAACCCTAAAAAAAAATAGGAACTTACGAATCAGAAACCTCTTCACCAAGCGTCACAGCTTTTCTGTCGAACTTGATCCCCCAATGTCCTCGTTCCTTAGGACATGTACTGTCGCACGGTATACCGACCAGACGTCGCTTTTTACGCACGCTCGCGGCGAAGTAACATGCACTCATGAAGTGGCTGCAACGGGCTATACCTGTGGGAATTGAACGAAGAATCATAAATTAATATGATGACTACCAGATGTGGCTTAAGAGGGCGCTTAACGGTCCACTAGCGCCACTCCTTTAAAAAAATATTATCTCGTGACTGAGAAGGAGTTATGAATAACGGATAGTAAGGACCCTGGGTAAGTGTGTCTAGAATTTTCTAATACTTTTTATAAGGTTTCATATTGAGACACGAAGCAACAAAATTCGATCTAAAGAAAAGCGGCCACATTCCACTAGATTGTATTTTGTTGTTCGTGTCAGAATATGAAACTTTATAAAAGGTATTAGAAAATTCTAGGCACACTTACCGAGGGTCCTTACTAGCCGTTATTCATAATTCCTTCTCAGTCACAAGATTTTTTTTTTTAAAGGTCTGGCGCTTGTGGTCTGTTGGACACCCTCTTAAAAAAAGCATGAAATTATAGTGTACAATAACTGCTAAAATACTATATTTAAGAGGGAGATTATTTGATTTGCATGATTCTGACTCTCAGTAACGCGAAAGTCTCTCTTCTAAGTGCCGATGGATCTCGACGGTTCCGGACTTTGGACGATTAGCCACCCGAATGGTTTAAGTATACAATGCCTGTGTACTTAAACCATTCGGGTGGATGTGATGTGATGTGTCCAAATCCTATTTGGTTGACTTCGGAAAAAACAAAACACTTGCGAACATCGAGATATAAGTACTAACGTACTAGAGAAGACACCGAAAATTCCTACTTTGTCTCGTTCAACTGCGGCGATCGCGCCGCAGTTGTCGAAGAAAACGCGTAAGTGCCGTGATTTACATGGCGCTTAAGACCTTTTTGCCGAGAATAAATACACTTCCGCAGCAAATCTAGCGCTGTGGTAAATTAGTTACGGTTTAGACGAATTGTTATTATTTTAGCGCTGCAGCGAACTAAAGATTCAAATTACGAAGAATAGGACAATTCAGTTATTTGACGTAGCTTCTCTAGTACGTTAGTACTTATATCTCGATGCTTGCGAACAACTTACGCATAACATGTCCTTTGCAGCCAGGTTGAAGTTTTCCGCCATTGACACAAAAGTCAGCATGGCCCACCAGTCCATCTTCGCCAAGGAAACCGGCGTTGGTATGGATGACATGCACTACGTATGCGTCATCCCTGCCCAGGCGGAACTGGCGAGATCCAAAGTCTGATACCAAAGGTCTTCCTGGATCTAAACCTGAGAACAAAAAGTAATAACATGATATAACGGGTGCATGCAATGTCGTTTGGGTCGAATTTAAAACATCGCATCATCATTACTTCATCCGACAGATGTCACCTGGCTGGATAATTAGACAGGCCAAGGATTTCCACAAAGACTGGTCACCAGATTGTCAGTCTACCTTGTAGGAACCCTACTCAGAAAAAAAGGAAATCAAGCTGATGAAAACAGACCATGCAGCGAAAGGACGAACTAGCTAAAAACCAATTTTAAATTAATTCCATCCTAACTATTGAGCTGACTTACCATAAAAGAGTTTTTTTCTGACCGTACTTATTTATATTTTTAATAGTTTAAGGTAGTTATAGTTTTACGCTCGCATCGAGCGTCTAATCTTTTCCAGACACAGAGCAGTGTGAACTTAGCCACTAATCGCTCTAAAAACGTTAAGATCACAAAAGATGCATCTGTATAGTCAGTTGACAAGATAAATTGTAAAAATAAAACAACAGAACAAAGTAATAAGGATCAAAATTGTATGGCATGAGATAATGTTGTCGGTTATTTATTTAAATGATTCGCTTTCATTCATTCTGAAGTAGGGTTTGTGTCCTCTTCTTTAAGGTTTAATTCACAGTAAACGCGATGATTGGTTGACAGGATCAAGTCCAAGTTCAGAGTTGCAAGATAACCGGAACTCCCGCTTTAAGTGCTATCTCGTACACCTTGGGAAACAATTCGGTGATAATAATATTTTATCTGTCTAAACCTACGTCTAAACGTCAGAATGAAATGATTCCAGAAAATGTCAAGTCCGCATCAACAAACTAGAACATAATAACGCTATAAAAAACAAACTAATTACTTTTGACATTTTGTCTCGCCATTGAACGTTTCGTTTTACGTAAGGTCAATGCACTAAAATGTTTTATTTTATATGATGATGATGAATGATGAAATAAATACGTATATTTATTGATTTACTTACATACTTTTTATTTCCGCATATTTCATTATATTACCTATATTTCACTGATTTAAATTAGTCCTATTAAATTAACACATAATAATTTACCGACTATTCCCGATATGTGAAACCAAACATAAAACGACGCCTATTTGTGACTGCTGTCACTGATACTTCACATAGTCTGTCACTCTGTCAAGTGTCAATTACGTTAATTGGATATAGACCATAAATTTTTGTTGATTTTGCAAATAATAAGCTGACGCGAACTTTATTTAAAAAAGTCGTCGGCTTATTATTTCATATGAGAACGAGCCTAGCGAGCTTGAGACCCAAGTCCCGACACTTCTCGACTTAGTAAAAAGGCAATGAAAACTTAGGATGCAATTCCGGACTTGCGGCACCCCGACTCGGACAGTTTAGGTTTGAAGGGGATCCCCTTCGTAGTTATATTTTTTTCAAACACTCAGAAAGAGGAGCCCCGACAAGCGGAGCAAGGTGGACACCGCCTCACAAAAAAAAATTACCCTATAAAATACTATAAAAAATAGCCATAAACTACAATGCTTCTCCAAAAAAATTACCAAACAGAACCTCAAAATATGATCTCAAAAAATGTATTTGAAAAACTATGCATTTCCTAAACTTCTCCCATGTAGGGGTGGGGATCTCCCACCTCTCAAATACACATATATTTATGTTCCCTTCGATAAAAGTCCCAACTTTTCCTCCACAGGGTGTTCTACACCTACCCCTCCTACCTCCCCCCACTCACACCTCTTAAATCGATGGATGTTAAAGTAAAGTCCTACCGTTTTCGGTTCCAACCGCAAAATATCCATGTTTATCTTAGTTTTTTCGAGAAATACTGTGAAATATAAACTTATTTTTGCGGCGGTAAAATCATTACAGTGCATGCGAAAATATTCATCCTAACTAAGGAAAACTTCACTACGCGTGGTCCGACACGAACTTGGCCGGTTTTATAAATATTATTTTCAATCTTCTTTTTCCATTTTAAGTAAATAGTAGTTCTAAAAGTTCTAAACATACATGTTACACGTCGTAGTATTTTAAATTTTGATGCTGGCAACTATTAATTCATATCTAGACTTGTTCTTACTCGGTCATTGAACGGATCGCTCCGATCTAGTACAATCTGTGAAATGTACTAGTTCGGACTTCTAGTACTATTAGTACACTAACTGAATTAAGAGTTTTACAAGTGCTTGGATGGTAGCACAGGCTCATAGGTGTTTACACCGAAAACCAAAAAGAAAACAAAACTTTAAATGGTCAATAAATCGTATCTACTATCAGTCACAGCGAATAATAACAGTATCCTACTAAATTCAAAATGGAAACTAACTACAAAATAGGTAGGTACTTATTATTTTAAGAAATCAGAAAATAATTTAAAAAATCGATATCCATATAAGTTTCGAAAGAAATAAAGCAAAATGCCTAAATTATTTTCGTTATAAAGATCTAAACACCTTGGCAAATCAGAGTTATGAAGTTGTAAGTTTGAGAAGTCAGAGTGCGACAGGAGTGAAGAATGCGTCTCGTTCCTCGCTCCCTGGCGACCGGTCTGTTTACGGCGCGAATCGAGAAAAAGCGTGATCAACGTCCTGCGGATCCAAGTTCGAGCGACCGATCGGACGGAACGTGATCGAAACGAAGTACTAAATGACCGAAGTACTATTAAGCTTACGGAATAGTTCATTCTAGTACAGTGTCGTGAATGAATTCTTAATAGTACATAGTACATGTACTACACAAGCCTATTCATATCAGTTTGCCTGAAGCCGGCTTTGAGTGCGTACGCGAACAGTCTTGTAAACAAACAGTTGAGATTTAGTAACAAATATGGTGAAAGTAGACGTTAAATACACTAAGGTAAGTGTTAATTTGCTTATATCCATAACAATTTTGAGAAAAGAAGTAAAACATCCGTGGTCGCTCCATTAAATATTTTTAGATTTGTACAGTGCGTTCATTATAACTTGTCCCGTGACGCGATTCTGTCAGTCGCCATTTTGAACTCTATTTGTATGACAAGCAATGGTGTCAACATGACGGCAAGGGACAAGTAATAGTGAACGGTCTGTAGTCGCGGGTGCCCGGCCGGCATTGATAACATGTTTTATTTTTTATTTTTTCTGGTAGTTTAGTTTAGCACAGCCGTTAAAGCACAAACATAATTATGCCTGGGTTGTTTTAACAGTACAGCACCTTTTTTATGTTCTAAAGTAAGTTAAAGACAGTAAAAAAACCCACATACAGATTGACCTAATAAAATGTACGAGTATGAACGTGATTGACCAATCTTGTTTTTATGATTCCGTTGTGCTATCACTAGAAAAACAAACTGCTCTTGACGACAGTTAATTATCTACTTCACCAAAAATACATTTCCGATAAATAAAACTTTGATAAAATTAAAAGAAGGGGAGAATATATAATTAGTTTTTTTTTTGAGAGACCTCTTTGAAAGTACTTGAGCAACCGAGCTCTGCTCTGGTGAAAATAATCAATGCTGATTTAATAGTATAGGATCGTTCACGCAAATTCCATGCTGCCATGATATTAGGTACTTACTAATTCTAAGCTGCGATGATAGTAGGTACTTACAAATTCCAAGTTGCCATGTAACGACATTCTAAGGTAGCCATCTTGTTCTAAAATTTGGGCAACCGACCTCCGCTTGGGTGAAAACGAATTTTCACAGAATGAGACTTAGCTAGATCGATTTTTCGCCCCCGTAAACCCCTATATTGCAACTTTCATCGAAATGATTAGAGCCGTTTGAGAACGTGATTACAATCTATCTATATTTAAATTTTCATTTTTATATATATATAAAAATGAATTGCTGTTCGTTAGTCTCGCTAAAACTCGAGAACGGCTGAACGGATTTATCTTATCTTGGTCTTGAAATGTCCGTGGAGGTCTAGGGAAGGTTTAAAAGGAGAGAAAAAATCGAATAATTGCCGGGAAAACCCTAAAAACAGCACTTTTCTTCTTCCCATATAAACGTTTTTCTAAATAAAATTTAGAGTCAATTTGAACTTTATTGATATTCAATAAAGTTAATCACTCACAATCCCAGGTAGGGTAGGTAAGGTAGGTAGGGTAGGTAGGTAGGGTAGGTAGGGTAGGTAGGTAGGTAGGGTAGGTAGGTAGGTGCGTCGTAGATAAGTACATAGTGCTACCTGTGCGAAGCCGGTACGGGCAGCTAGTATATATATATATATACAAAAATATTGGTCGTTTAATAGTATAGGATGTTATTTACAAATGAAGGTAGTGATTTTCTTGCACTCTAACTGACCGTGTCTGAGAAGAAATGCCGAAACAGGTCATTGTCTCTTATGGCCGAAACCTATAATTTACGGACTGTTATTGGTTAAGTTAAGACTCTTGTATTTTTACCAATAATGAAGCAAAGACCTCATAGCTTTGCATAGTAGACCCTCCTTACGAAACTATTTATGGCACTTTACTTTGTGTAAATTATTTCATCACCACTGCTCTCAGAACGGTGACGGTAAACATCGTGAGGAAACCGGCATGTCCTAGAACCAAAAATTCGAAGACGTGACGTCCATCAACCCGATCTGGGCCCGCGCGTTACGACCCACTCACTGTCACAGAGAGGAGTCCTGTGCCCCAGCAGTGGGAACATTATAGGCTGATTACGCTGATTATGCTAAGAAAAAAAGCCTGATAAGTGGTGCATTTAAAAAGTTCGGATTGTCAAAAAAACTGCCTATGAAATTAAGCATAGATAATAAGTAAGACGGTTAATTAAGACAGTTTTTACCAATGACTTATAAATCATAGCTTTTACTGAAAATTCCACATTTTTAATTTATACTTTTACATTCGGCTTAATAATCTCGCTATTATTCCCGCGAAAATATATTTTTTATTTTGTGAAAATAGCAACATTTTGGTCAAAAGTCACATAAGAAGTAATCAAACAATTTTTAGTTTATTATCAACAAGAGAAAACGGGAAGTGACCAAGAAAATGCTTAAAGAAATTAAATTCAACAAAGTAATTTAAAATTTATTTATTTATATATTAACGTTTTTCATATAGGATGATTTTTATATTTAAAACCAAAGGTGAAGACAGACCTGTTTCAATGATTGAAAGATCCATATGTTCCAAATTCGTGATGGTGGGAATGAGACTTAACTATCACAAGAAAGCTACTAAACCGAGGTTGCAAACCCCGAACTAAGTTCATGGTTTAAAGAATACTAGCCATTGCGACACTGTGATAAGTCTTATATTTTGACCAGTAGATTAGAGACGCAGGCCTAGAAACCAGTTTTCAAATACCAGAATACCGTCACAGGGTTGGCCTGTGCATGGCAGAATTTCTTAGTAATAATGGCGCATCTATTCCACTCGCGTCGTAATTGCCTGGAGGATGTGATCAATTTCATAAAATTATCCTGTCAAGATACTTCGCCCAGAAAAGTCCTTGTTTATCAAATAACTTGGGCACTTAGTTCACTCATCAGAGACTATTCATTTTTGTAAATAATTGAATTCCACTAGAAAGACACCTTTTTTTTTTTGATGGTGGGAATATATCAAATAACTTCTCCCGCTCTGGGCGGAGCGGGAGGGTGTGTCAGACTTTTGCTGACTAAAACCCACCCGTGTTCCTTCTGTTGCCTGTGTGCCGAGGTCGCGATATCCCTTTCGGACAAACTCGCAACCCCGGCAGGCATTGGCCCTTACGAACCCCGTCAGTTGGTGCTGACATCTCTTTGAGGCGCGCGTGGAACACAACGCGCCGTCGATCCGGGCCTGCAGTGCTATTCTGTAACCATCTCACCGTGAAAACTTAGGTGAAGTGAGCGTGGAGTGAGCTGTCATTCCACAGGGATTGACACTATTGACAGCTCACTTCACCCAAGTTTTTACGGTGAGATGTTTACAGAATAGCATGGCTGGTCCCTATCGGACGGCGAGCTACTAATTGCTCACCGTCCGCAAGACTAGAAAGTCACCTGAGTTAAGCCAACGGTTTTTATTTTGACCCATTGTGATAAAATTCACACACATTTTGAGAAATGCAAATTTTTCGTCAAGTGCACATTCTACGTCAAACCCTTCTGGCATTGGGTAGAAACTGCATCATATTAAAATACAAAATACTCATATTTATTATCTTTTACACAGTTGTTCATCAACAATGAGTGGGTAGATTCAGTCAGCAAGAAAACATTCCCTACCATAAATCCTCAGGATGAGAGTGTCATCACACAAGTGGCTGAAGCAGACAAGGTAAGTCACCATATTTTACGAAATATTCATCAAACCAGCAAGGACTCGTCACCAGATGACTCTCCAAGGTGATATTGCTATTACCTTAAGGAGCTAAGTTCTGTATATATCTGAATTACTGCAAAAAAAGACTAAACTTATATCAATAGTTTTTTACGTAACAAAGTCGTTAAAAACATAATTGTAGCTATAGCAGTATCTACCTGAGCAAATGCTAAGATACTATGTATGGCAGCAATTAAAATTATCACGACATCATTACTGAAACATCTGCTCTGTTTGTATAGGAGATATATATTACTGTTTTTTTTTTAAATTAATTACTATTTGTCTCATGAAACATTGTTAATATAACGGCAATTTGAGAGGCAGAATTGCGACACAATCTTAATGAAAAGTCAATAGAAGGGACAACCAATGTTCTGAACAAACCGGAGACTTACTCAACTTCTGAAGGTGGGCTGGTTGGAATAACCACCAGGGCCGCCATGGCCCACGCACAATGGTCCACTTGAAGGACTAAGTGCGGAAACCAAACCCCCCATAACATAGATAGAACGGCAAGGCAAAATTAGGACACAATAAAGGCAATGACGGAAACCTTTAGATCTCCCCCGATCAATATGATTTCGCCGTAAACTGCAGTAATTAGATTCTAGGGATAGTCCCAATTAGAAAACAAATTAGTCTTATTTACTACTGCATAATAATACTGTACAATATTATCATAATATCAAGACAATAATTATTAGTAGTAGATATAAATCAAAGACTACGCTAGTTTCCACGTGTTTCCTAAGAAGAGTCGAAAAGATTAAGAGGCACCAAATGGCGGACCGAGGTCCGAATACGGACTGCCGCGCCGATCTGGAAACACGAACTTCTAAAAATACTAAAAAAAAAAATACCTGTGGCACTCGAGGACTGCCGCGGTAAAGCTATTGCATAGCATATATTCAAAAATAAGAAGATAATATTGTTGATTTAAAATATTTTTTTTAAAAAATACCCCTATACCCCTCCCCTAAATCGCAGAATTTACACAACCGTCAATGACGTCTGCCCTCACGCGTCTGCCCGCGTTCGGGTCGCGCACTCGGCGATCGCGCGTCATTGCCTATCCCGCCCCTCTACCCTCGTTCTGCGCGCCCGCCGTCGACTCATCGCAGGTCATTCTTATCGTTCTAACTTTTAAAATATTAGTCCAAATTACTTAGTGTAAAAGACAAATTTTATCTACATTAAATACCGAAAGCGATGAAGGTATTTATTTTGATACGAATTAACTAAATACTCTAAAATATGCAACTTAAAAAAAGTATTCAATTTAAATGTATTTATAGCTCACTATTTTGGCTATAATGGCTTCCACATAAAAGGTAGATATATGCTGTCGCGGACTTTTATTTAGAACTCTTTAAGACAAACAACCCCACAATACATTCTTTTCATGTAACTCCAGCGGTTTAGGCAGCGCACGCAAAGATAGATCTCAGAGGGCAGGATTTTTTCCGACTTACTGGATACTTATCGTTATATTATGGCTAAATCACATAAAATCTTTATAAATTGTAGCCTATGTGTTATTCTGATATATAAGCCACATTACTGTAAAGTTTCATTAAAATCCGTTCGGTAGTTTTTGCGTGAAAGAGTAACAAACATCCATCCATTCATCCTCACAAACTTTCGCGTCAGGTTTTTTTTTCGTTACGGAATTTCTACATTCGGTCGCCGCGCTCAGAGTCTCCGATAAAAGCTATGCAATAGCTTAATAAAAATGTCCGGTAATTTAATTTAGCCCGCGCTTTCTCTCCCGCGCGGTTTGTCTTCTGACAAAAATTCAAAATGAAAAATGTCATTTTTCACATTCATGTGACTTACTTTGTTATTTCTGTTAATTACATAACATTCGTTTATTACTTAATAAAACAATATTCAGGCTCTTAATGGATGTTTTTAATCTCGGTTGGTAGTAATCGTCTACCTAACGGACTGCGATATTCATATTAATAAAAAAAACGGACCTCAGTGAAATTAATTCGTAAACCCTGGATTAGCTTGACTATGATAAATACGACAGACCATACATACTAACGAACTTCTCAGGACAACATTTAATTTTTGATGGATCATTTTTAAAAGGTTCAGAGAATAATATCGTCCAAATAAAGAACTGTCGTAAACTGAATTGTGTTTTATAGGCCGACGTAGATTTGGCCGTAGCAGCAGCCAAAAAAGCCTTCGCCCGCTACTCAGCATGGCGCACAATGGATGCCTCACGACGAGGTCTTCTAATGCTCAAACTGGCGGACCTGATAGAATCTCAGGCCAGATACTTGGCAGAACTAGAAACCTTGGACTGCGGGAAGCCAGTCAAAGACGCCGAGGAAGAAGTGTACTATTCAGCGACTGTTTTGAGATATTACGCCGGCAAAGCTGACAAAATTTTGGGAAACACAATCCCTGCAGGTAAACCACTTCTTGATTTACAAAAAGATGCGCATCGTACGAATTCCGAAAGATGCATGAAAGTAGAAGGAAATTCTTTCTTCTACTTTCTAAAGACTCTAGCCATAAACAATCGTTGTAATTCTACAACGATTGTTTATGGCTAGAGTCTTTCGATATATTTTTTCAGACTAATACCGAATCTACGCATATCTAGATTATAAATATCAAGAACTAAAAAGTGTTTTAAATGAGTTGCATTACATAATTTAATTATCACATATTTACACGTAGCCTGATGATAGCATAATACTGCGGTCGCAATTTATTTGCCAAACATGCAAACACGAGTTTCCACTTAGATAAACATCAACTTTATGCACGTGTAAATAAAGTTATTTTAGACCGACTAGTACCGTTGCAAAAGTCATATAAAAGTTCTGGCGCAATCTGAACCTTATGTGTAGGCCTTACAGTTGTTTTTCCTAAAACTCGTGTTTGTTTACATGTTTGGAAAATGAATTGCAAACGCTGATTAGGTTGACACATTTTTATTTTCTACATATCGATTTATTATCATTATTTTAGTGAAATTTTATCATTTATTCGATAAAAAGTAATAGGTACCAACTATCTGCAACATGCATATTTCAGATGATTCTATTATTTAGATCACAATTTATTATATCCGCATTGTTAATGTTATCTCTCCTAGACATTGAGATAATTCATTGACGTCTTTTGTCACGATATTGTGGCAGGATTAAGCGTGTTCGCAGTGTGTTAAATGCATTTCCAGATGAAAATCATACTCAGCTGTTCATTTGTTTTCTAGTAGATAAAACTGTGTCAAGATATGTTCTTTTTTCCGTACCGTACTTCCGTTTCGTACCAGAGCCAGTGTCGCGATCCAAGAACGCTAGTTTGGACGCCCGCTCGCGGCGTCTCGATACGGATACAGCATCGCGAGTCGGTTTTTTCGCCCCGTTCAAAGGCGATACCGATACGGCGGTCAGAGTTTTAGGATCGCGACGCTGATACGAAACGGAGGTACGGTACGGTCCTGCCGGGGTCGCGGGAAAGTCCAAAAGGGATACCGTGGCCCCTGGCAACGTACAGGCAACTGAAGTAACATGGGTGGGTTTTGGTCAGTAAGAGTCTGACACGCGCTCCCGCTCCGCCCAGAGCGGGAGAAGTTATTTGATAATTACCCTCCATAAAAAAAAAAACAAAAAGTCCTTGTAGCTGGCATAGTTTTTTTTTCTAGGTCGTTCTGTCCACTACGAAGAGCAGCTCTTGTGAGGGGAAATGTCTGTTAAATTGTTTTTTTAGGTCTGATAGACGGGGTTAGGTAGTAAAATAATGATTAAAGCTATATTGCGGATTTCGTGCTATTTATGGCAATTAGCTTAAGCCGTGTGTGTGAGACACGTGTAATGTGTAATTTAATGTACCGTGTAATGTAATGCGAACAGTTTAAACATACAAACAGTTCATACAAACTCAATGAGAATCCTGTATGACTGACTGCGAGAGCCTTTGTGCTGTTCGCGCAAAACCAGCCGATGGATCGGCGCAAGCTAAAAAACCTTTTTTGTAAAAGCGCTCTCCACTACAGAAACAGCTACCTTATGTCCATAAAAATGTACAACCATATTCCAAAGTAATAAGAGAACTATAAAAGAAATCTAAAAACATGGATTCTCCAAAAAAAAATTTATACACTAAAAGATTTTTTTTAATATAAGGGTAATATTACCTACATTATAGATTTATAATACCTTAATTTTATATTATAATAGAGTCTAAATGTATCTTTATGTCTACAGTCTAAGTTTTTTGTATTGTTATTAGAGTTTATGTAGTAACAAGTTAGGTTTTATGACCATGTAAATGTAAATATTCATGTGTCCTGAACATAATTATACCTAAACAACTTGTACGTATCATTTCCGACGAATAAATGTCTTTGTCTTTGTCGTAGTCCCGTCCAGACGCAGAATTCGCATTAGAAAGAAAAGAAAGAAAGAAAAATAAGTTTATTTGTCACAGAAACACGTGCATAAAAAAAAAGATGATAAACTCGAGTAGAAAATAAGAAAATGAAACAGAATAGATTTAAACACAATAACGAGCACAAAACAGAAATAGTCGGCAGCTGCTGACACGTCATGACTGTGACAAGAAGGCTTCCACTCAGCATGATGCTGTGCTATGGAGACCCACAGCGCAGCGCTGATTTTCAGTGGTCACCCGAAAGAGACATTAGATTACACGTTAAATTACATTACACATTACACGCGTCTTTACACGCGTTTAAAATGTCTTTGATGCTTGTTGATCTGTTGCAAAACTGCTCCCTTTGGATGTTAACCGTGATTTTATGCATAATTTTTTGTCTCTTACAGATGGCGAAGTACTATCATTTACTTTGAAAGAGCCAGTAGGTGTATGTGGACAGATCATACCATGGAACTATCCGATACCAATGTTGTCATGGAAAATTGCACCAGCTTTAGCGGCGGGTATGTATATTATTTGAGGTATATATATAAACATTATACGTAGTGTTTGATTAGCGACTAATGTTTACGATCGGAAATGTAAATATAGAACTTACTACTTATTTACTTTTCCATTGATAGTTTAATTGAATGGGGATTCGATAATGATAATTAATGACTTGAGATCCCGAGATGTATTGATCTCGGAGTCTGGAAAAGTGTTATGGGTTAGTATTTGTTACTTTTACTCATATTCCATTGAATTAATAAAATCTGCTTGTCGTAATTAATCCTGTACTATATTAAATTAACAATATTTGTATATACCATTTGACCCATTTACCACCAAAACCTATTCCGCATGCGCTGGGCTGAACGCTGACATAAAGGGCATAGTTGCTTCTTGTACTTTATATATATATTATACATGTTTGCTCCCTTGGCAAACAATCTACTATTATAGCATTATTTTGTTAGAGAAAAAGTGTTATATTAGGATTCTATTTTTAAATTTCGGTATTGTGTTCATAAAGTATGTCAATATAAACTCGTTTTGAAGTTTATAATTCGAATATTACGATACGAGAGTACAAAAAAAAAATTGTAACCACGTTCTCGAAAACGGCTCTAACAATAGCATTATAGGGGTTTACGGGGGCTAAAAATCGATCTAGCTAGGTCTCATATCTGGGAAAAATCGTTTTCTCTATTTTCACCCGAGGTTGGTCGCCCAGGTACTGAGTAGAAAATAGAAACTTGACCTACTTTATAAAGTTTAATCACTAATCAGGAAATAAAAAATTTAAACGAACATGAAATATTTTACTACGTTAATTACGGCTTTCAGGTTGCACAATAGTCCTGAAGCCAGCAGAACAGACACCCCTGACTGCATTGGCAGTAGCAGCCCTAATCAAAGAGGCAGGGTTCCCTCCAGGTGTTGTCAACGTAGTTCCGGGGTACGGACCCACAGCAGGATCAGCGCTTACACACCACCCTGATGTCGATAAGATAGCTTTTACTGGATCTACTGAGGTATGTCGCATTTCTTTAGTTTAACAAAATTGAAGGCGTCTCAAATATGGAATATCAGAACGGCTTTTGAAGTTGTGGCGGCATCTACATCGCCACCTGCGAACTACGCATCAAAGACCTGACGTCACACAACATCCTGACGTCACACAAATCCTGCATCGCGCAATTAGAGTTTACCGCGCGATGGACATAATACAAGCTCCCGACTTCAACCTCTGGGCAGCTGCCCGTCGGAGGATTCTCCCTTTTCTATGGTGGAAGAGTGAACTTTACACCCTGTTCCTCATACCCCTAAAAAGTCATGAGTCTTCTTCATTTGATTCAAGCCGTTGAAGTCGTCGGGGTATTCTGACATCCATAGGTATAATAAAAATTTAATGCTTTTCATTGGTAAGCGCATCACTTCAGAACGGCTGAACCGATTATTTTAGAATAGTCGTAATAGTACGAAAAAAAAAAAAAAAAAAAAAAAAATTGAAAACTTTGGAACATTGAAATTGCATTAAAAAAAATTACATATTATTGTTTGGACAAGACAATGTCTGTCGAATCAGCTAGGTTATAATAGTAAACAAATATTGGCAGAGAGATGTTTGTCCAGATCTCTCTGCCAAAAAATGCAAAAAATAAAAATAAATAAAAACGTGTAAGTATTTGTTCTTTCTTTGCCGTGCTTCAGAAAGCACGCTAAGCCGTTGGTCCCGAGTGTATTTTTTTATTTGTAACAGTCGTCACGGGTCGTCAGAAGCCCGTTAGTCTGACAACCGGTCTTACCAAGGGGTATCATACTACCCAGTTACTGGGTTGTGGAGGCAGTCGCTCCATGTAAAATATTATATTGGTATCCAGTTAGACTGGAAGCCGACCCCAACATAGCTGGGAAAAGGCTAGGCAGATTGATTTGTTTTTTCTTTGCGTCATGTTAACCGCAAAAAAAGGTTTTTTTTTTTTTTTTTTCATTTGTGATTTGTATTATTGCTTTATAGGTAGGCCGCTTGATTTTGGGAGCAGCATCTGCTGTAAATCTGAAGCGAGTCACTTTGGAACTCGGTGGCAAGAGTCCTTTGGTGGTCTTCAATGATGCTGATGGTAACTAGAATTTATTTTCTAACGAATCCCTTTTACCTCACCTTAACACCATGAAAATGTCTATACTTGTGTCATTTCAAGTTGAATCCCAGCAACTAATACTTTGATGGCAGATCGGCAGCTGATCGAAAATTACGCCGTATCAGATTTAGATCTGTTAAATGAGATGTATCATTCTTCTGAGGATAAAATGATAGTCTTATTTGATTTTCGACAGATAAAAATACGGGTTTGCAGATATATTTTTTTCTGTAAACGAAACTGCAACCAATATCAATAGTCATAAATCGAAGGTCTAAAAGATGATCTTCTGATCTCGTTCCAGTTGAAAAAGCAGCTCAGAAAGCTCATGCAGCGGCGTTCGCCAATGGTGGCCAGTGTTGTTGTGCCGGCACGAGAACTTACGTCCAATCTGGGATCTACGACCAGTTTGTGCAGAAGGCCGCTGAGATCGCCTCGAAGAGGTCTGTCGGAAATCCCTTCGATGACGTACAGCAAGGACCTCAGGTATGATATCTTAAGGTAACATCACGCCTTTTCTTCCCGAAGAGTCGGGCAGAAGTGTACCTATAGCACACCAGCACCGCCTTGTCAGTATTATTAAAATCATCATCATCTTAAGAGCGTGCATTCTGAAAATGGGCAACGTCGCAAATATTTCGCCATTTTGATTAAGGCTTCGTGCAGACCAGCGCGACGCGACACCGTTTATTGTTATACCGTCAAGTTTTCTTAGAAATTGTATTGTTCGTGTCGCGGCGCGGCGTCGCGTCGCGCTGGTCTGCACAAAGCTTTATTCGGCAAAAATATAAAATATCGCTAACTAGTGAAATATTAATACCCTAATGAATTGCAATTATAACACCGAATATTTGATGTTGTAACGTTTTAAGTGTTAAAAAGGCATTTAGAACGTTTTCAAATATCTTTTTTACATCCAAAACGAAATATTCGGTGTAACGATATTAATTAAGTATATATACAGTAGTGGCAGTGGTGTGTAGTATGTATTAGTACATTATAATTAAGTATATATATTTTAGTGATATTTATTTTAGTAGTATGTATGTAAGTTTATTCTTATAATCTATGTTTATAGTTAATATTATAGTTAAATTAGTGAATAATTAGGTGTTTTTATTTTATGTATTTTATTTTCTCTTCTACTCTTACACACGTTGTCTACATCTCTTTAACTACTTTCCTATCGCAGGTATGCTGGAAGAGATTTCTTTAGAAATAAGCATCACCTTTGTACGTACTTTTCTGTTCCTTTTTTTCTTGTCTGTTTATATGTGTGTACATAAACCGTTAAATAAATAAATAATTATTGCATTTCATAATCAATATTTTAGTTCACTAGTTAGCCATATTTCCTATTTCCATAAAGTAATATTGCCAAATTAATCAAAACAGTATATTATTTGCGACGTTGCCCACTTTCAGAATTCACGCTCTTAAGATCGTAGAACATTTATGTAATTTTAAGAGGGCGCCCAATGGTCCACTAACGCCATTCCTTTAAAAAAATATTATCTTCTGACTCTGAAGGAATTTTCTAATACCTTTTATAAAGTTTCATATTGAGACTCGAAGCAACAAAATACGATCTAGAGGAATGTGGCCGCTTTTTATTCTGATTTAAATACTGACATCACCCTACAATTTTTTTTTTTATCTCAAGACTTCCGAAAGGTTTCGTAAAAATTTTTTTTCCATTAACAGATTGACAAAGACATGTACAACAGAGTGTTAGGATACATCCAAGCTGGTAAGGAGGGTGGAGCCAAGTGCGTAGCTGGTGGTGATAAGGTGGGCGATAAGGGATACTACATCAAGCCTACTGTCTTCGCTGATGTTACTGACAACATGAAGATTGCTAGAGAAGAGGTAAGGAAATATTATTTCTTTGCCAAAACATACAAGCATAGCATAATCAGCCTATAATGTTCCCACTGCTGGGACACAGGCCTCCTCTCTGTGAGAGGGAGTGAAAATATTTATACACCACAAAGAATCGAAATCAAGTAGTATTCTAGTATTTTTGAAATACACTCTCGTCTAGAGATGTTACGCAGGTTGTTTTACCGGAACCGAAGCCGGAGTCTGAGGTTTTGAATTTGATTTTAAGGAGTCGGCACCGGAGTCGGAATCGGAACCGGAGGCGGAGGATATTCCATATAACACTTTTTTTGGCTTCGTATTGAAATTATACACTTACTTATCACAACAATTAAACTACTTAATTCACCGCTCTTAACTTAATTTAACTTATTAACGTGACGCGTCTGACATTCACAAAACAGTAAACTGAGACTTCGAGCGCGAGCGTGTATATTCCGTGTGTATCCTGACGTCAAGTTAAAAGTTGTTTGTACGCGCTCTAGTCACGCGAATCAGTGCTTTTTCAAAATTATCAGAGCCGAAGTCGGAACCGGAACCGGAGATATAATATTAATCGGAAATTGCGACCTTTCGGAGTAGAAATCGAAGCTCCGTAACATCTCTGCTCTCGTCATACTTCGAAATATTCCTATAGCCCTGAGAAAGATTTTATCTCAATCAACAAAGTTCGTCCTAAAGATGTCGTCGTAAATAAATTTCATGAGTTTGTCTTCCGAACTAACAACTTGATTGCCACTATAAAATTATTATAGTATACAATAATTTTATAATGGAAACCAAGCTCACCCAGTGTGGTGGGTTTGGTAAACCCAAAATATTTTCATAAACAAGCCAGTTCTATTGAAGTTTTTCACAAGTTTTGGACTAATTCTTTTGAATTTCCCGCATTTC
This sequence comes from Agrochola circellaris, assembly GCA_914767755.1. Lineage (NCBI taxonomy): Eukaryota > Metazoa > Arthropoda > Insecta > Lepidoptera > Noctuidae > Agrochola > Agrochola circellaris. The sequence goes on along the minus strand of OU611839.1, from coordinate 7,988,176 downwards.
CGTCTCTAATTACGTTGTTATTTTTCCAGATATTTGGTCCAGTCCAAAGCATCCTTAAATTCGACACGTTCGAGGAGGTTATTGACCGAGCAAATGATTCTAACTACGGTCTCGGCGCAGGAGTCATCACCAATGATATCACAACCGCTCTTAGCTTCGCCAAGCAAGTCCGGGCTGGCTCCATCTGGTAAATATTATTTCGCTTTCAATGCAATTGTTTGATTTCAATAATTATTCATTATTATGCTTGGTCCAACATAATGCCATCATCCTCCCCCATCCCCAGCCCCTGATGCATTTTTAGGGTTCCATACCTCAAAAGGAAAAAACGGAACCCATATTATAGGATCAGTTTGTTGTCCGTCTGTCTGTCTGTCTGCCAAGACCCATTTTCTCAGAAACGCACAGAGGTATCAAGGTGTTAATTAATATCAAATACTTAGGTCTATTGTCCCTTGGAGCTCTAAAAATATCCAACTTCTAAGTCAACGCAATAAAAAAATATGGTCATTTATGCGACATATTTTGATAGTCGCAAATAAATCAAAACCTACAGGGTTACTTCCCGTTGACCTAGAATCATGAAATTAGGCAGAAAGCAAGGTATCACAGCACAAGTAAGGGAAAAAGTCCGAAATCGTTAATGTGTAGTTTTATCACATTTTTTTTTTCCATTTACAAAAAGTTAAGTTTGCTTTCGGGATAAATTCATCTGAACTACGAAACCCTACTTTGTACGTGGTCCGACACGCACTTGGCCGGTCTTTTTTATCGGTGCAGCACGCCTTTACTATAGTGGCTTGTTCATTATTTATCTCTTATTAGCATCATCTCAGAGTTAACTTCCTCCCTAGCTATATCATCTTTCACACAATCCGTTTCTTCCTATTGTCTGCCTCTTTCTTCAAAACCATCAACATAACACTTTTCCTGAATTTCTAATGAGTTATAATTCTATTTTTCAGGATAAATACATACGACCACACAACATGTCAAACTCCGTTTGGTGGTTTCAAAGACTCTGGTATTGGAAGAGAATTGTAAGTATTGATTTGCTAATCTCCTAAGTGTAAAGTAACTACAGTCATAACTTATGTTGAATGAGATTTTAACAGTAAATTCAATAAGAAAGAATTAAGTATTGAATTTCTTTTCTTTCTTTCTTTCTTTTCTTTCTTTTATTTATTTCTTTCTCTTCTTTCTTTCTTTTCTTTCTTTTTCTTCTTTCTATATTATAAATGCGAAACTGAGTTTGTTTGTTACGCTTTCACGCTAAAACGGCTGAACGGATTTGGATGAAATTTGGCACAAGAGTAGACCATGACCTATAGAAGGACATAGGATACCTTTTATTCCGGTATTCCCATGGGATCGAGACTAATGCGGGTGAAACCGCGCGACGCAGCTAGTGTCCTATATTAAAGAAATCATCGATGAAGAGTCTGTTTAGGTTCATGGCCCAGATATGACTAATGTGTATTTAGGGTACGATGGGACTGACATACGCATTGCGATTATATATGTCCCTAAATAAAATAAATAAAAAGAAGAAACTATGCAGTGGACGTGATACGAAACGCTAGATCAGTTTGTATAATTAATTCTCAACCATTTTATTTTTGCAGGGGCGAAGACGGCATCAACCAATACTTGGAAATTAAGACAGTCACCCTGGCGTTGCCAAAACAACCACAACTGTAAAACATAGCAAAAAAATATATTATAAATTAGGAATATTAATTATAGTTACGTATAAAGCATTATTTTTGTACTAACGCTTCAAAAACGCTCATAAATGTTATTATAATAAAATGTTAAATAATTCATAATTATAAAGAAAAATAAAACTGATAAGCCAAGAAGAGCCAATATATTTAAACACAACATATTAAAACACAAAACAACAATATATTAAAAATAAATAATAATATATTGATAAAATATATATTAAATATATATTTATTTTTATTTATATTATTAATTTATTATTATTATTATTATTTTTTTTATATATTTGATACTTAAACTAACGTGAATGCCACGCCATTTGAGCAATGTCGTCTTATTCCTGGCATTCGGTTTGCCAATCCATTGTAGTTTCATTTGTCCCATACCATACCCATAAATAAAGAATGGGTGAACTCTATTAACGAGATCATACCAGTAAATGTGCCAGGTTGCATTATCGACGACCAAAAGTAATTTCACAGTAGGAGGAAATATTTTTCTGACAGTCTTCGCCAATAGGAACTCCATCTTTTGTGGAATCCGAGATGTGTTTTTCTAACTATCCAGAACTATCCGTAAAGTCACTCACTGCATGCCTTCAAGTAGCCTCCACAATTTTTTATATTGTCTTTTTAATGTGTATATGTTTTTTTCTTTAATTATTGTATTTGATTTTTAACCGTTTTAATTAAAGTTAAGGCGACGATAACCGAGTTTTAATTATTTTATACTGAAGATCACGTCTAAACGAGTAGTGTTAATGATTAGAAAAAAATATATGTTTAATTAGAGCATTTTCTTAATAATTTAATATAGGAATATTTTAGATTATGTTTATATTACATAGTTAAATTAATTTTTAAAGTTATGTCTAACGCGGATAAAAAAACTGAGAATCACGCAAAATCTACTAAGCGTATTTTTCCAAATGCCAAATTTGTCACATTTATCATATTTGACATCTATTTGCGACGTTGCCCAGTTACAGAATAAAAGCTCTTAATTATTAAACTTTTAATATAAGTGTTTCATTAAAATACCTTTTGTTTTATGTATAATAAATTAATAATGCGTCTAATTTGGGGCAGCGATTTCCTAGATGGGTGAGTCCTATCACTGGCTGGACGTACGACGCGTTGCGTGAGCTCAGTACAGAACACGCAAGCTAACCACTCAAGGTCACTGGCATATATCTGCGTCTTACATAAATACAGCTGCATGTTTATTATTTAAGTATGTGTAGCGTCCCACCCTGGACCGGAGCTACTCGAACCAAGAAATAGATAAGACCTCTTTCATCACGTCAATGCTGGCTGTCGCTGAAAACCAGCGCTGGGGCTCTGTCTCGCTTAGGGTCGCAGCATTATGCTGAGCGATGGCCGTTTTACGTGGATGTGATGCATATTGTACTCCAACTTGTTCTTTTCGTGTACCTATGTGTTCTTTCTTTGCCTTATGTTTACCGCAAATAAACGTATTTTTTTTTCTTTTTTTTGTATTATCTATTCCGTGATTCCAACATAATAGGGATGGTGACTAAAATGTTTTTTGTCCGTCTGGTAGATTATTAAAAAATACTGAACACGTCTTTTTTCTTTTTTTAAGTAGGTAGTCAAACAATACATTGAGTAGGCAATGCGTTAAAATGTGGCATGACGTCACTGGCCGGTACATTTTATACTGACTTGTGACGTAGCGAGCCCCCACTCCCCAACTCTAATGAGTTTTATCTAAACCATTTTTTATTAATATGATAAAGATAAAAATACGTGTCTAATAATTTTTTTATTATCTGACTGATGAACTAAATAGTTTTTTTTTTCCCCCATTCAACAACCCTATTCGTGCCGAAACGAGAGAAGAAGTAACTCACCGACAATTTTGTACTGCTTCTCAGTGAGGTGGTTAGAGATCATGCCACAGATGTGAGCCCCCAGGGAGTGTCCCACACAGGTGATCTTCTTCGCCAACGCCCCAGCTTGCGTGATCACTGAGTAGAGTTGAGCCGTGCATTGAGCTGCTTTTCTGGAAAAATTTTGAACGGGTTTAATTTTTTTTCAGTATAATTCGGTGTCTAGTAATTACCTTTTATCACTATTGTTTTTCTCAAAAATATCCGCAGCGAAAAAAGATGAAAAAACTAGGATTCTCTCGACCAAATAGTGAAAGTTATCGGATAGATACTCCATGACTTTGACCATACACTATCTGACCGAATTCAATAAATAAAAACCGTAAACTTGAGTCACGGCTTTTACTTATTCAAATTCAAATACTTAATTAATTTATTCTTCACGAATAATGGCATCTTATTAATTTAGACAAGTTTAAAAAACGTTATGACACTAGTTTGTGAGTGGTGTCTGCACTAGGAATACCAGTCATGCTATTCTGTAAACAGCTCACCGTGAAAACTTGGGTGGAGTGAGCTGTCAATAGTGACAATCCCTGTGAAATGACAGCTCACTCCACGCTCACTTCACCTAAGTTTTCACGGTGAGATGGTTACAGAATAGCACTGCTGTATAGCAAATTACCAGCTAGCTATTTTCGCAAACGTTTACGACTAATCTGTTTCATTTTGACATTTCAACAACATTCATAGCGTTATTTACGTTGTTGAGCAGATTTTTTTTCGAACTTGTGAAGAAATGGATTAGCAATCTGTTTCAAAAGATTCAGATTCTGATTGATCGTGTATTACACAATTAGGATACAGGGTCCCATCACTCCCACCACACGGTACGTAAACATAATCAGTTATTAAAAAAATGTGAAGGGCATAAAAAATCAAAAAACAACAAAACCGACCAAATGCGTGTCGAACCACGCCCAATGAAGGGTTCCGTAGTTGGGATGAATTTATCGCAAGAACAAACGTAACTTTGTACTTGAAAAACATGTTCTCCAACTAATTTCAACAACAAATCTAATGTACGCATAATATTGAGAAAATTACCATGTTATTATAAGACCATAGACTTCTTATAGGTTTTCCTGTAATCATGTTTTTGCAACCGCAAATGTAAGTTGGTCGATTATTACTCGTTAACTTGTAAAGCCTAGTTAGCGGTGATAGTTTTCCTTTTAATTACGTTATACAACGTGTAACGGAAAGGGTATATACATACCAAGGGCACGGCTTCTTTGGATGATATTAAACGATATTGGAAGGGTTTTTTAATCCTATCTCTACATGTTTGGAAGTTATGAGACTTTTTAATACATTGATACCAGAAACCGAAGTTTTAAAATTGAAATAAACACATCACTAGCACTAAGTCAGCTGATCGGTGTCAGCGAACTATTTGTAAGTAAAAATAAACCTCTTACTCCTGGTATTTCTAAATAAAAGGTTCCGTATGTTTATTTTTTGTTTACAAAATATTATTACTGACTTTTCCTAAACTTTGATGATGTCTGTGAACTAGTTACAATACAATTAATAAAGTACGAAATAATATTTAGAAACATTACACACTTGTTGGTTTTTTACGTAGTTGTCCTTTAGAAGATTACTTTGTAGATAATTATTATCTACATAGTAATCTTCCACCCACCACCCACCTTACCATCGTACCCACAACACAGTAAATACCTACCTAATTCAAAAACAATATTCCGGTAAAGAAAAGTGTGCAGAGAAGTTAAAAAGTGTCGGCGGCATATGTATGTAATTGATCTTGTTTTAAATAGATAAACCTACCTATTCGCTGTTTATGATTGTCAGCACAATACTTTGGGCAATATCATAATAATGTTTACACATACGATCCAGGAGATTCGATTCACCTTACAATTGAATCGATTTTCTTGAAGATCGCTTTAAAACGATTTGTTTCGAAAAATCGTCAGCTCGTACCATTGCATTGATCATAAAAATCGAATCTTTACGTGCATCCTACCAGGAATTAATTGCTTAAATAAACATTATTATTTGCCATTAGAACTTAGAATAGAAAAAGGATTTAGTAACGATTAATGTCCAACTGAACCCAAAACATCATTTCAATTCATTTCTTTGCAACTTATGCTACTCCTAGTACAAATAAAATCACAGTGGGTTCCGTTCATAATTGTTAAAATATGTTTATTTTTTAATAATTATCAATAAACTATTATCAACAAGGTAATAGTTTTGTTTTATTACAAAATAATAGCACGAACCACGAACGCATAATTTTTGTCTGTAGGACTAACCGAAAGAATTATCGGAAGTTCACGGTCTGTCGGTGCTGTTTGAAGAGGTACATGGGTTCTATTGGTTTGAGCACGTTTAGTCTTTATAATTCAAATGAAGTCAATAAATAATAAAAAATGTCGCAAAACTGCATCTAAATGTAGAAAGAAATTAATAAAAGTACTAGGACCGCATGAGTAACAGGAATTGTTATTGCCGAATTGAAAATCGTTTGCTCACAGATCCCTGATTACGTCGTTACACACAATGAAAGCATCATAATGTGTGTAAACCTATTGGGTTAGGGTATTAGGGTATGTGAACCAATTGCAGTCCCTGTAGTTTCTATTACTCCTGGTAAATAAAACTTCTAATTCAGATTTCTAACGAGATAAGGCGGCTCCACAATATGATAATTAATGGATTGAAATGAAAGATTTTCCGGAGTTGCGGGAATGTCCTACCAAGATAACGCGGCCCCGGAATGCAAGGGCAACTGAAGGAACAGGGTGGTTTTTAGTCAGTAAGAGTCTAAGCACTTCCTTCCGTCCCACCTAGGGCGGGAAGTGAGTCATTGGTGATTTTCCCATCCCCAAAAAAATAAATGATTTTTCAATTTTGCATTTGAATAACGTAATTAGTCTGCTCTGATGTGTGAGATTTTCTTAAAACTTTAACGGAGTTTAGTTGAAATTATTATTAAATGATGTAAAATAATCTTGAATTCTTGAACAATATTTTTCAATAGTAGTGCACACAATAGGACAGCTACCCTATAGGTATCTAAATTTAACGAAATAATTAAGTACCAGAATAGCAGGGAATAGAAGCTTTATTTAGCATTATTGTTTGTTATTGCTTTGCTCGTCAGTCGACTCTGGTCCGCGTCTCCGTCTAGTGCACTAGTTCCTATCCCTGTGATACGCGCATCAGTTCAGTGCGGTAAAAATGTAGTGTACGCAGTGCAGTGTGATACAATGGACCTAATGAAAGTGCGGATTGAGGCCGCTTTCAGGACCATTACACCAGACATGCTACGTAATGTTCAGGTGTCCATGAACAAGCGAGCGGCCTTGTGCATACAATACCAAGGTCACCACATCGAACCCCATCTTTAAAAATGTAAGTCAATTTACTAAAATAAGCAAAGCTTTAACATTTTACTGTTTACTCGGTAATAAGTAATAATAAGAGATGAAACTAGTTAACCTACCTAAACTTTGTTTCAATTTTTTACGTAAGTTCTGTTATCTCAGTTTTTACGTGCAATTTCTGGCTTGATATTAACGAATAACTTGTAAATCAATAATTACGCATTAATTTTTACATCATGGTAAAGTAGGTACGGTTTAGTGCGCGCGCGCGCAATCGCATTGGGCGGCGCGGCGGCGTCGTCGGCATGTTTTTTCTTTCGTCAGTTCGCGCCGACAAAGAACACCGCCTGCTGTAGGCTACTACTGTACTAGGCGCGCTGAATTACGGAGGAGATGTATCATGATATTGGCAAGTAACGTGGAAAGTTATTGACCTACGTAGTGCGGTGACACGTTTGTTATGATTTGAATTTAAGAAACATATGAAACCGAAAATTTGGTATCAATTCTTAGAGTATTTTATTTTGAGTTGAAACTACGTATAGTGACTCTATACCAGCTGTTATCTTTAGTGCTTAAGGATAGCAATAGGGTTTCTGTTACACGCTGTATGTGTGTACATAAACCGTTAAATAAATAAATAAAAATTAGCACTTTAAAGCTTAATATTTCGCAAACGGATTCCTGAATCCAAAAATGGTTTTCACAACCCACAATAACGACGACATCCCACACCATGGGATAGATTTTACCACTTTTTCGGTGTGATTAATATGTTCCTTGTTTACCGGGTTAAAGGGTTCCGTACCTACCCTTTAAAGGGAAGTAAGTGGAAAGATGCGTGATCTATTACGTGTCGGGAAATTAGAGGGACTTAGGAACTACACACACTAGGGGACAACACCACACACACACTACGGGACACTGGGGGGGGGGGGGTTAGGGGGACTTGGGGGGGGGGGGGTCTATTTTACATGAATTACTAATTCATTGTCTTCCCATTGGCCCATCGGTGGTCCGGTAATAAAAAAAATGGCAGAATATCGTCTATAACAACAACAAAAGTAGGCAATCCTATGGGTTCGTGTAAAAGTCCTACGATGCTGTGTATGATCGTGATAAGTCATAATCCTCATTATCACTTCAAAGACTTACTTCATATTAGACAGCGCAGAAAGGTAGCAAGGAAACCTGGTGAGCATCGACCAGTCTACCATGAACACGTTGTAATCTTTGCGAGATAGATACGCTGTAAACAGATAAACAGAATTATAGACAATGTAGGTAAATAAATAGACGGAACAGTTACTGTAGTCATATAATTAATGATGTTATCGTTACCGCAGGCTTTGTAAGTGGACTATGCAGCAGACCTTTCATTTTTTTTATAGAAATTGAAGTCGTTTTTATACGTACCTAGGTAATTATTTTGTGAATTTAGAGGCTAAACTTTCTTAAAAATCTAGAGATTATTTTAAAGATAATCAAGCAACCAAGCCTGTAGCATTTAATAAATCTTTACTGTAGACTGGACAAAGACTGCCGAAAGACGAAAGGTTGTAATAAATAATCCATCCTATCCACCTACATGGGCAAAAGCGTTTATCATAAAAGTGGCAACGTCGTAAATACCTGTCAAATATTTACCAGTTTTGATTAATTTGGCAATATTACTGTATGGAAACAAGAAATGTGGCTAACTAGCGAACTAGATAATTAATAATGAATTGCAAATTGTAACACCGAATTTGATTTTGTAACCGTTTTAGGTGTAATAAATGAATTTCGAAATTTCTAAATACTTTTTTTTAAATCTAAAACTAAATATTCGGTGTTATGATATTAATTATTGCATTTCATAATCAATATTCTAGTTCGCTAGTTAGCCACATTTCTTGTTTCCATAAAATCATATTGCCAAATTAATCAAAACAGGGAAATATTTGACATCTATTTGCAACGTTGCCCACTTTCAGAATAAACGCTCATAAACAGAATATCACCGGCTTCCCATCTAAATCTTGTGTTACAGTTGATAATGCTAAGTATAAAAACATCATGAAAAGATATATCGAGCGTTCCGCCTTCTGTATGATCACGCGCACAAAGTCGGTCGCCTCTATATCACTTTCACACTTTCATTGAATACTCTTGGTTGTTTTTTTTGTCTTCTTACTGAAATAGCGGAACTGCAATACTTATTCTCGATTCATCCTTCCGTGAGAAGAATGCATGATACTGTGTGAAATTGAATGTTTTGTTTTCCGTTACCTACTTTGTTTTTTTTTTTTTACTGCCTTCTGTCTGCGACTTTTCCCACGTGTAATTTCTTATTTAAACATAAAATATAGGTAGGTATCCTATGACACTCGGCAGTAGGTACGAGTATGTTGATTGAGGGGAAGAAAACCATTTAGTTAGTCCGTCAGACAGATAATAAAAAAATATTAGACACGTACTTTTTGCTTGTATCATAAAAATGATTTAAATAAAACGCATTAAAGTTGGGGAGTGAGGTCTCGTTACGTCACAAGTCAGTATAAAATCTACCGGAGAGTGACGTCATGCCACTTTTTAACTCGATGTACCTATTGCCTTATCTTAATATTATGTAAGAAAAAATACGTGTCATATATTTTTTAATAATCTATCATAAGGACAAAACATATTTTTTTGTCAAGGGCCCTATACTTCGCATTAGTGAAAGAATTTTCGGAATCGAATAAGGAGTTCCAAAGATTACCCCCTACAGACAAACTTTATCACTACCTTTTATTAGTACTTATAGATATGAGATACACCAGTGCATCTAATTATAAAATAAACTCACCATCTCGAATGTAAGTCATCGGTGTTTTAGAGTATGTTCCATTGAAACCATGAATGATGAGAACATTCTTCCTCGTCTTCTTCCAACCGTAATCGCGAAGAAGTTTTGGATGTCGAGGATCCACGTAATGCTGCTTTGGATGTTCTCTGGAAACATTAGAAGGAAGAAGATTAAGATCCAATACCTAAGGTCTATTTAAATCCTTGTTTCCAATTGATGTTATTTCCACTTAAACGAAAATCAACTTTATGATAGTGTAAATAAAATTGATTTTAGACTGACTGTTGAAAAATATGATGTTGTAGCGCAAACTGAACCTTAAATGTAGGTATTACAGTTGTTTTTCCTAAAACTCATGTTTGTTTACATGTTTGGCAAATAAATCGCGAACGCAGATTATCTTGCAATAGGAAACTCGTAGTAATACACGATTATCGAACTGTAATCGTTTCTGTCCCTGAACATGAGGTTCCTAACGTATTTATAAGTGTATTATCTATGGTTCCTAATGGACCCCTTTATCCTATGACACTCGGCAATAGTATAGCTTCCCATTAGTGAAAGAATTTTCGGAATCAGTGCAGGAGTTCCGAAGATTGCCCCCATAAACAAACTCACAAATTTTACCTGTTTATAATATTATTTATATTAATATAAATAGACTATACTCCATTTATTATAGCATTAGACAAATAACGGCTAAATAACGACAGTTATTGTGTAATTCTGTTGAAATTACTTTAGAGTTATTTTTTTAATAGACAAATAACGTTTAAATAACGACAGTTATTGTGTAAAACTGTTGATATTACTGCACTTTAGAATTATTTTTTTAATGTCAGTGAAGATTATATTGCTTTGTATTTATCGTGAAATGACGGAGTTTATTATACGTTCATATCGAAATAACGAAAGGATAATAACCGCTATTTGTCTAGTGTTATATTATATGGAGTATAGGTACTACGAGGCATCGGGATAGGTTCATATGTGTGAATAGTCCGAATGCTGAGACTACATTGTCGCGTTATCGCGAACAGCGCTCGACGTCTCGCTAAGCAACAGAGAGCGCGCGAAGAAAACTTTGCGATAACGCGACAATGTAGCCGTAGCATAACCAATTTCATTTGTTTTTTTATCAATTAATATAAATGGCAAAACTGCAAAAGGGGATTGTCTTAGTGATAATTTGAACTACACTGAAGATGCACTAAGAACTTAAATATATACCTATTTATCTAAAGATAGAAAATACTTACGGCGTATACATAAAAAAGTTAATCTCGCTGTCTGGACACTTCCACTCTCGCTTCATAACACATCGAAAGTAACGGAAATCCAACATGGATGCTAGATCGCCATCCACTTCAGACACTGTAATTAAAAGAAACGGAACAGTTTATTTCACGCTCACACACTGCTGTAGAGTCTTCCGTGAGAACAGGCAACCATCCGTAACTGCCTCTGTGATCTAGTGGTTAAACCTCCTGTCTCAGACCGAGCAGAAAGTTGGGAATCGAACCTCCCAGAGGTTCGATTCCCAACTTTCTGCACGGTTTAGTTGGTGGTAGGGCTTGTTCTAAGCCCGCCTGCCTAGCTACCACCATCTTTTCTAAGTCTGTCGCTAGAATAACAGTGTTAACAGCACTGTTGTTTCGGCAGTTAGAGTTTAGAAGCCCGTTCCTCTGTGGTTGAGGATTCCGTGTGAAGCTCGGTTCCACCTTCGGCCTGATCATCACTTACCATCAGGTGAGTTGCAGGCCAAGAGCTTCCCCGTCGTGATAAAAAAAAAGAAAAATAAAAGTGTATGTAAAGTAACAACACGCCTGAATGAAAGGGTAGGCAGAGGTACACCCTAAGTCCCATGTAATAGGGGGCAAGCCTATTGCCACCAACCGACACCTAGTTGCTACTGAAAATTTCCTAATGGAAAAAAGTTTTGCCTAACTAAAGAAGAATCCAACGCAAAACCACACACTCTCGTAGTTGCGCCCAATAGACTAAAGAGACAGTACCTAACCTTTTGATATAGAAAAACAGTTCTTTTTTTTATTCTGCACAAACAAAACGCACGTACACAAAAAAAAAAACTATAAAATACAAATATACAGTAAAAAAAAAACAGACGGTGGTAAAAAGTATTCTATGTATGTATACAGTAGTATAGTTGGCAAAAGCCTCGTATTCAACCAATAAAAGTTTGGCCATTTTATTCCCTGCTTGATGTCAAGGCCAGGGACCAAAGACAATATTGCGTAATTACTGTTATCCACTCTGTTAGCAGCACGCATAGCATGACCACCGTAGAAACGGGTTTTGTCGACGGAAGAATAGACAAAATGACAGATAAATAATCACAATCTGTCATTTTGTCTATTCTTCCGTCGACAAAACCCGTTTCTACGGTGGTCATGCTACGCGTGCTGGTAGATTGTTAAAGAGATATTGTTTTCATAAAAACTTCAACACACATTGACTTGCTTGTAGCAGAGTTTCTTTACTCACGTGGTGAACGTTCGCAAAAAAATTGCACATACAGATACAGCGAAAGTAGGTAGATATATTATGCTAAGATGTGTTCCTTTTGATAATTATCCCATAAGTCATTAATGACACCATGTCAAAGAATCAACTGGCATAAGAATTATTTTTCAATTATTTTTTCATTTAATTCTGACTATTACCTACAGCCCATTAAAAAAAATAAAAGACAATGTCGCATTCTCTTAGCTTTAATTATGAATGATTGGTTCGAATGAAAATGATTTACTCGTACTTATTAATGAAACTAGATACACACATCGAGAGTAGTGTACTCGTATATGTTATCTTCGAAACCTATGTATTTAGTGGAACACTTGTTCTATGAATTTTTGTAATAAATTAACTTAGAGCATACCTATAACCTTACAGTTATGGGATATCAAAAGGAACACGTTGTATATAATGATGGTTAAAAGGCATTATAAACGATGGTCCTATACTTTGAAACTTTATCAAGGAGAGTGAAGTGGAACACACTAGCATAACTTCCACTTTCACCACCAACTACTGGACAGGCCAGTTTGTAGCAGATCGGCACATAATCAGGTAATACAGATATTTGTTATAAACGCTAAAGACTGGACAAAATACAAGTGATAGTGCTGGCAACACCGAGTGAAGCTACTACGAGGTGTTATACCTTGCTAATGATAACAGTGTTGCCAGAAAGTAACTTTTGTAACCTTTTACGTGATTTTTAACTCCTTGAGGTTACTTCTAGATTACACGACTCGAAAAGTTACTATTAGGTGATTTTGCGGAAAATTTTGAATTACATTTTTATTTTATTACATGAAACGTAACGCAAAACTTCGTTCGTAAGGCAGTGAGTGCAACTCCTAAAAACAAGTCTTTCTCTCTCGCACTAATAATGTTCCCAAATTCCAAATCACAAATGACCAAAGTGGAAAGCGTCTTGTCTCGGTTACTCGCTCCTTGATGTTCCATCGGATGGATTCGTTCTTGTTCGAGTTCGTTCGTGCTTATCCGTTTTCGCGTCGATGTCCCTGCCACCCTGGGTGGCAGGGACATTGCGGAGGGCTCATTTTATATCTAGGTTTTTTTTAGCGAATGCAGCATTATAAGCCGTGAAAATAAAATCCGATGTATATTTTCACGAGATTTATTAGTATATGCGTTGGTTTTAAACTCAAAGCATATTTTTTTGTTTTGTGCAAGGTTTCAAAAAAAAAAAGTTGGAAACTACGTATAGCGACCAGACCCCCTGAAAACACAATTTTACTTCGTTTTACTGTGTTTTATAACACGGTTTTAAACCTAATGCCGTTGACCGTCAGCGATGGTTAACTTTAGTACAAACGTAATGCCGGTAACCCTCCTGGAGGGCTCATTTTCAATATGTATGGCGGCATGGCGTACGATTTCTATGAAAAGTGGATGGAGTCGAAAGTGTTGTACACCGACCCTATTCTATCATCTACGTCTTCCTCGTTGTCTGAATTTATTTTAATCACGTAGGTAATGTTTACATAACTAACTGAGCTGAATATAACGGCACCAGTAAAAGGGCTTGGGCACAGCTTCGAATACCAAAGAGGTCATTCGGTGGTTGGTAATCACATCAACTGACGTAATAAACAAGTGACGAGCCAAAATGATTCGAATGGGGCAAAAATGTCCTTTTAAATGTCATGTGAAACTTAATTTATTATCACTTCACTCTACACAAAATGACAAAAAGGTATGAGAAAGAGGCGTTTTAACAATCTCAATGACCTAGTGGTAGGTAATTGAGATTGTTAAAACGTCGGAATTTTATAAATTCGAAAATTTTCGGAATATATTACAATAAATTAAATTGCTTGGTTTTATAGCATACAGATATTGAATAGAAAGTTGATGTGCATAACTATTTTTACTAAATACAAAACGCTCTTTGCTTAGCATATTTATGTCGTTTATTTTTTATATATTCAATTATAAAATTAGAATAAATGTTTATGGATGGCGGAAGAGGAAGGTTAAAAACACCGGCCAAGTGCGTGTCTCGCCACACGCACAATGAAGGGTTCCGTAGTCCCAAAAACAAACTTAATATTTTAGTTGAAAAACATGTTCTCCCATACATGATATACGTCACGGTCAATTCTCCAACTGCAAATGTAAGTTTGTAATCGCAAAGATTTTTTTTTTTCTACAAATGAACTATTTTCAGAATTTGTCTTTATTATTGTGCTGTGCGACCTTGCTTGCCAAATTTCATGATTGTATGTCAACGGGAAGTACCCTAAAGGTTTTGATTTATTTGTGAGCATCAAAATATGTCGCATAAATGGTCTTATTTTTTTATTACGTTGAGTTAGAAGCTTGATTTCTGTCCCTTGGAGCTCTAAAAAAATCAAGCTTCTAATATCAAATACTAAGGTATTTGATATTAATTTCAACTTGATACCTCCACGCGTTCCTGAGAACTTTTTCTTTGGTCTTGACAGACTGACAGAGAGACAGATGGACAACGAAGTGATGGAGTGATCCTATAAGGGTTTCGTTCTTTTGAGGTACCGAACCCTAAAAAAGAAAGATGGATGGCTGTATGATAAATGAGGAATGAATATGAAAGAGAACGGAGTGAATGATAGCGTGATGGTTGACAGGGGTAACTGGAGAAAACGCGTTGCGCCGAAAACTTAGCATAAAAGTAT
The DNA here is from genome assembly GCA_914767755.1 of Agrochola circellaris. NCBI lineage: Eukaryota > Metazoa > Arthropoda > Insecta > Lepidoptera > Noctuidae > Agrochola > Agrochola circellaris. Next base: position 7,973,137 of record OU611839.1, on the reverse strand, counting down.
ACCTAATCTGCGTTCGCAATTAATTTCCCAAACATGTAAACAAACACGAATTTTCCACTTAGACAAACATCAACTTTATGCTAGTGTAAATAAAATTGATTTTAGACCGATAAGTACTGTTCAAACATTCTTATAAAATATGAAGTTGTAGCGCAAACTGAACCTTACGTGTAGGCATTACAATGGTTTTTCCTGTATGTTTGGCAAATGAATTGCGAATGTAGATTAGTAATTCTATGAGTTATCTTTTGGTAGGATGCTTCACTTACCTACCAATAGCGCATCATCTGCCTATCCTTTTCCCAGCTCAATAAAGAAGGGAAACGACCCAACTATTTTGGGGTTGGCTTACTGTCTAACCGTATGCAGTTAAATTAAATACCAGAATTTTACATGGAGCGACTCGACTCACTTAACAACAGCTCATTCAATCTGCCTAGCCTTCTCCCAACTATGTTGGGGTCGGCTTCCAGTCTAGCAGGATACAGCTGAATATCAGTATTTTACATGGAGCGACTGCCTATCTGATCCTCACAACCCAGCTACTGAGTAACACGATACCCCTTGGTAAGACCGGTTGTCAGACTTTTGGGCTTAACTAGTAACGACTGTCAAAGATCTAAAAACGACAGCGGGGACCACGGCTTAACGTGCTTTCCGAGGCACGGAGGGGTCTCGATACGTAATGGACGGTCACCCATCCACAAACCGACCGCGGCAAGCGTAGTAAGTAGCCTTCTATCGACCTGTGCGGCTGTTATTATTTAGCTACGAGCCTCCTATCAACCCCTCTCAACAATAGCTATAGAGCGCAAAACAAAACAATAGTCAGAACTAGATTTAACGTCACTACGTCAGATCCAACCTTATTAGACTTATAGCAAACCTGAACTGCTGGGCATTAGCCTCTCCAAATACACGTTTCAAAACTCGATCCTAAATCACTCTCATCCTCTCATATCCAACCACCTACCGCACCTTTCCGACCTGCGACAACAAAACTTTCCGCGCTCAGTGCGCAAACGCATTGCGCAAGTACTTTCGTTCTTGTTAAATTCCGTACACTAACAGCGCGTAGTGACAATTTATTTTGATTTCTCTGAAAGTTGCCCCACTTTTTATGCATCATAAATTCAAGTATCCACTTGGTTGGTCATTTTTAAAACGTAATTGATAAAACAACAGCCGAATGCGAAAATACTTCACGGACCCACCACCGTGAAGTTTTTCGACCATTGTCATTTTATCTAGCGTATACTCAAAGGTTTTGTTAATGACCTAGTACCTAATCTGATATTCCACTGGTAACCAATAAAATCAATCTGCCTAGCCTTTTCCCAACTATGTTGAGATCGGCTTCCAGCCTAACCGCGTGGATGCAGCTGAGTACCAGTATTTTACATGGACTGCCTACCTGACCTCCACAACCCAGTTCCTGGGTAATATGATACCCCTTGGTAAGACTGGTTGTCAGACTATTGGACGTCTGACTTGGTACCCGTATCGACCGTCAAAGATCTGCGGATAACAGCCGGGATCAACGGCTTAACGTGCTTTCCGAGGCACTGAGGGGTCTCGATATGTAATAGATGGTCACCCATCCACGAACCGACCGCGGCAAGCGTAGCTTAACCTTCTATCGGCCCAAAATTTATATTAAAGACTACATTTCAATCGTCGACGAGCTATTTAGAAAAGGCTATAACTACTTGGATTCACTCTAAAAAGGGAGTTTGTAATGGGGTGATTGCAACAAAAACCAAAGCCCGCAGAATAAGCAAGCTGAAGTTTCAATGGACTGGCCATATTAGCCATGCCATAGAACCGATTGTAAGACCGTTTCCGCACTACATCCGATCCGAATCGGAATTCGAGATCCGAGATCCATCCGAATTGGAAATGTTCTAAATGGATGGAAATTCGTATCTAGTGCGAAACTTTACTATGGGCACTTCACACCGTCATTCCTTGGATCCGAATCGGATGCAGTGCCCAAAGACTCTTAGAGCGGTTTCGCACTACGTCTGATCCGAATCCCAATTAAAGATCCAAGTTCAATTCGAAATGGGAATGTTCTAAATTCTGACGGACAGAGCTAGAATCTAGTGCGCAACCCCTCATACAAATAGTATAATACTATGGCTACTTCGAACCGACACGAAATTTCGCGGATTCGGACCGGACGTAATGCGAAACCACTCTTAGAGAAGACGATTTTGTTAAAATTCTTTGTAGTAGAGATCGCGAATGTAGATGACGATTCCCTCAGGCTAGGCGGAGTGACGATCTCCACAAGATCGAGTTAAATACCGGGCATTTGGAGAGGTATATTTCTAACAGTGGACTACTAAACTAAATAATGCTGATAAATGTTAAATTGCCTCTTCCTATCCATAACTATGGCAATTTCAAGTCCAATCTTTCCTAAACAGGGTGTTTTGAAAAGATTCCCATTGCCAAACTGTCGAGTCTAACGTTCTTTTCTATCGCTAAGTTCACACATGTTTACAAAACCGGCCTAACGTCACTGTTAACAGCGCTGTCTTAGTTTTTTATTTGGTCTGAGGTTGTCACTTGAAAATTTGACGTGAACGGCGAAATGTTGCCATAATATAAAAATCTACCAACCAACATAATGGGAAAAAGTAGGTATGGCTTTTTACTGGCAGCCCGAATAACTTTGACAATCGGCTTTTTATGCAGTGAAACAACGCTTTGTATTTAGCGAACGTTAAACATCTTACGTAATCGTTATTTATTCGACCTACGTATGTTACGTTAACCAGCCGTTTGAAACAACCGGCCCTAACTACGTGTATGAGAATTTGTCGTTTTGAGAATTTGCCCTTTAGCGAACAAAGGAACTAATCTAACCCACGTGCAACCTATTTTTTTGTGGGTATATTAAAGTCCCCCGAAACAGTGCCAGCGCGCCACAACCGGCAAGCCCCGCTGGCACCGAAAAAGCGAAACTTGTCATGCATAGTGTCTCCTTTTCGGTGCCGACGTGGAGCGCTGGCACCGATTCGGTGCCACTGGTCTTTTTCTGTGGCGCTACTGCTGAGCATGAGGTCCTGGGTACGATTCCCAGGTCGGGCAGTGCTATTGAAAATTTCTCAGTAGCAGCCCGGAGTCGGAATTTGTGCCAGGTTGATGGCAATAGGCTCGCCCTCTATTACATGGGACTTAAACATAATTGGCGATATGTGAGTGTACCTACTATGGGTACACCTCTGCCCAACCCTTCGGGGCAAGAAGGCGTGATGTATTGTGTGTGTGAATACCAGCGAAGCGACTTTTTTTTTTTAAATGTCGCAGCGACATGCTGAGATAGGAGCCTTTTGGCGTCGTACAGGACTTCCTTATTTTAATTTTAATTTTACTTTGTTTTTTATTGTTTTTCTTTTTTAATTATGTTTAGTGTGTTTTAATATGTGATTTCCTGTGCGAGTCTCAATAAATACTTTTTCTTTCTTTATTTCTTTCTTTGATGTTAAGTTTATGTGTATTCTGTTATGACTGCAACAAACAATCATTATAATGAAGGTAATTGAAAACACATAAGGGGTTATTGTTCTGTAATAATAGACTTAGTAATCTTATTGTATGATAAAAATCACTTTTACTTTCTCAAGGATATGTTTACTTACGGCACCTATCTACCTAGTTATTGTTTGCAGAACAATGCGATCGTATATTATTATGCCATTGATATAGTATCTTTGCTTCTTGTGACTTTTTCACGTGTACATTAGGCCGCACGTCAAGTGTTAGTAGGCTGGTTTCACAGGTGTTCGGGAGACCCGTACGGGCCGCCCGGCGCGGGCGCCCGTCCGGTCTCCCAGAACGAAGACACACGTGAGGCGCTAAAACATTGTTTTGCAGCGACGCGGATTGGTCCGTACACGAACCGTTCCGGGTAGAGCCCGTACAACGTATAGTGCTACTCCCTTGTTTCAGGAGAAGATAGATAAGAGTGTTAAAAGAAAATGTTAGTAATTTATGAAATTAAATTACTTACGTTAACTTTGTAACGGTTGGATAAACTTTGAGTAAGTAAGTAGTAATAGTTACCTACTTCAATATTGTATTAATCTCTGGCACCTAGCTGCTATAAACAGCTGCTTACGGGAATATCTATTACCTACTTCTTACCGTGATCAACCGATATCGTGACCAGCACGTGTAGCATGACAACCATAGAAACGGGTTTTCTACGGGTTTTGTCGACGGAAGAATAGACAAAATTACAGATTGTGATTGTTTATCTGTCATTTTGTCTATTCTTCCGTCGACAAACCCCCTATTCTATTGTGGTCGTGCTAAGCGTGCTATTCGCAGGTTGGCAGCAAATTTTTCATTTTCGCCGCGGACTACCATATGCTGCTAAGCGTTTGTACAGTTACAAAATTAAATGCTAAACAGACAGACTACGATTAACTTTCACAGTTTTAAAGTTATTTAATTTATTATGAATATACATCCATCTATTTAAATCCTTGTTTCCAATTGATGTTATTTCCACTTAAACAAACATCAACTCTAAGCAAGTGTAAATAAAGTTGATTTTAGACTGACTAGTACTGTTGAAAAAGTAAAAAAAAAAATGAAACTGTAGCGCAAACTGAATCTTTTAAGTAGGTATTACAATTGATTTTCCTAAAACTCGTGTTTGTTCATGTTCATGTTTGGCAAATAAATTGCGAACGCAGATTACAGGGTCAAATTAACTTAGCTAGCGAAACTCCCCAGACGTGATGGGTATTCTAAACACGACAAAATAAAAATGATTTGATGATTTTTTTGGGGTCTATGACCGCTGGTAGTGTTGGTACTTGAAGTATGAGTTGAGAAATCTGTCTTTTTTGTTTTATCATGTTAACGATAGCTATCACGTCTGTAAAGTTTACACAGTAAAAACTGTTTTTTTTTGCTGATATTTCAACTAAACTGCGGTTAAAGACCCAAAAAAAAACATCAAATTAATTAATATAATATGTAATGCGAAACGAAACTTGGTCTCTCACAAAAGTCACAAAACATACCACAGAGAAACGCTTGCATATTGCCAAAGATCAATGAAAAGGAAGGAGTATGACTGGTATTAAAAAATAAGTCAGGATACGAAATATCCTGATTGGAGAAAAGACAAAAGTTACTGATGTTCTTACCAAAATAGACTAACAAAACTGGGGATGGACAGGCCACATGTTAACAAGCATTCAAGACAACTTGAGTAAAGTTGTAACAGAATGGTACCCCAGAGATGGTAAAAGGAACAGGGGAAGACAATATAAGAGATGGGAAGACGAACTGAGGCTTACAGCGGTCCGAAAGAGGAAAAGAGTCCAAATTGGAGAAAAGTTGCAAAGGTCTCCTCTCACAACTTCCACTGAGTCCTATCGACTCAGTGGAAAATGTTAGAGCAGGCCTTTGCCAAAAGGCACACTGAACTAAGAGACTTTCTGTCAACTACGGAAAAATACCACGCCGCAAAGATGTTCAGAATATATTTCATGTCGCAATCAATAAATCTGCCTAGCCTTTCCCCAACTATGTTGGGGTCGGCTTCCAGTGTAACCGGTTGCAGCTGAAAACCAGTATTTTACATCGAGCGACTGCCTACCCGAGCTTCTGACGACCCTTAACGACTGTCAAAGATCCACGAATGACAGCCGGGACCAACGGCTTAACGTACTTAAATAAGAATTACCTATGACAAAACTGCTTTGGTGCTTTGATTAATTTTGAGTCACTAGATGACTAACTAATATATGATAGCGAAAGTGAGTGTATTTATTTGTTACGCTTTGGATGAAATTTGGTACATGGATAAATCATGACTCTAAACGCAATAGTTAATTTCGCTTTGATAGCAGAGCAGATCAAGTGAAAGTAGCCGATGATATGTTTATGAGGTTATATTTTGCGGCAGACTAGAATCATTATCTAGGTTTTAGACTTTCACAAACCGTTATAAACTTTTGGTTTCTATCAGATTCAATCAAGCAAACTATATCTTCTACCAACAAACGCCAATAAACGCATTTTAAAGGCTCGTGCAGACCAGTGCGACACGACGGCGCGACGCGACTCGAACAATACAATTTCTAAGAAAACTTCACGGCATAACATTAACCGGTGTCGCGTCGCGCTTGTCTGCACGAAGCTTTATTTATTAACGGCGGTTGTCGCTGAAAAACAGCGCTGGGGTTCTGTCTCGCATAGGGTCGCAGTATTAAACTCACCACTCACGATACCCCTTGCTAAGACTGGTGTGACTTTCGGGCTTTTGAAGAACCGTTACGACTGTCAAAGATCCACGAATGACAGCCGGGACCAACGGCTTAACGTGCTTTCCGAGGCACGGAGGAGTCTCGGTATGTAGAGATGGTCATCCAACCCCGGCAAGCGTAGCCTAACCTGATGGATCAACCGTGCGGCTGTTATTACATAGCCACGAGCTCCTACTATGTAGTATTTCTACATTTATATCTGTAATTTGTATGTGTTATATTCTTTAAGGGTGTACGTACATAATGAAGAGTATTCTGTTCTAAGAATACTAGGGGCTCCTTCCATTATGTCACGATGATGCTATTACGAAGATACGGTGCAGCATCATTCCACCAGTAGTTACAATGCATTCATCAATGGAAAAGCTTTTTTACCATTCTTTATCAGTCAAGCATGAAATCCATTTAAACCCGACTACGGCGAAGCAAAAAGGAGGGTTATGATTTTGACCGGTATGTTTGTATGTATGTATGTTCATCTGTTGCCTCATAACTTCTAAACTACTCATCATAATTTGACAAATGAGGTATCGTTGGAACTTGGAAGCGTGTTGATCGTCCGCTGGTTATAGGCTATGTGACGTAACTTGAAATTGAATATGGCGCCCTCAAGAGGACAAAAGTCATGAACTAAAAAAAATATGTTGAATATCAATTGAAAGGGCTTAGTGACCACATTTCAAAAACATATACATAGTAACCCCATACAATAATTTAAATAAAATATTGTTATAAAAACTAAAACCCAACTACGACAAAAAAGTCAACCAAAACAGTATAAACAAGAGATCACAGACAGACAAATTAAAAATCCAGGGTCACACGTAATCTATTTTATTTATGCCCGTATACACGTATGTCTCAGGATTTTTAATTTTTCTGTCGGTGATGACTTGTTTATAGGTGGGTACCTTTTTAGTTGACTTTTTGTCCTTGTTGGTTTTTTGTTTTTTTAACATTAGACTTCAGGGAATGTACTATTTATCAGTATGAATACAAACAGACAAACTGCCTTGTGCTGTGTGTGTGTGTGCAGAGCGACCTATCAAAATTCTTAGTATTTTTACAGTTATGTAGTGCAAATAGCCTGTTTTTTCTTTTACCGGTTTATGTAACGACTTGTAATGAGATGCAGAATATGTTGCTTTTTGCTTACCTGTTTACGGTATGTGTTTATAGGACTGAGTCACGCTTGGGGATTTGTATGAGCCTAGTTTAGGAAGTCAGTACCTTATAGTGTCTGTTGAACCACACAGTACCGTGATTAATTGTATTAATATATAGCTACCTATTAGGGATGATGACAAATTCTTTTTTTAGTCCGTCTTGTAGGTTATTAAAAAATATTGGACACGTATTTTTTCTTTTTTTACGTAATCTAAAGATTGCGGTGATATATTGAGTTAAAATTTGCCTGGACGTAACGAGTATGTAGATTTTATACTTACTTGTGACGTAGCGACCCCCACTCCCCAACTTAGAATGCGTTTTATATAAGTACCTATTTTGTTATTAATATACTAAAGCAAAAAATACGTGTCTAATAATATATTTTATTATTATCTGACTGACGGACTAATTAGAATTTCTTTTTTTTACCCAGGCATCACCCCTATTCCTTTTTGTGGGGTTCGAAATTGGATCTCTAGGTCACACAAATACCTAATTATTATCGATTTTTCCATTTGGATCTTTTCAGAATGACTCATAACATCACGCCTGTAGTCCCCAAAGGATTAGGCAGAGGAGTACCTATAGTACTTAGGTGCAATGTATCTGTTTAGTAGATATTATTATGTAAACACTGTTTCATGCACATCAGCAGTGAGGTCGCTGTCACTTATGTCAACTGTCAGTTCACCACAAATGCGGGAAACAGTTGAAAGTGAGGGGTGCCTGCACGAGACGTATAATTGCATAGCACATGTGTGAGCACTGTGACCATTACCTTCTACAAAACTACCATTTACTGGGTATGTCTTTCATTGACTTGAATGAGCCCTGGCGGCTGAGAGTATGTAATGCTCACTCAAATGTCTCACTGGTGGTGGCGTGTATATTGGATCATTAAGTTCCCTTCAAAATGGTTGAGCTGAATGGTGCTGATCCACGCGTCATGTTCGTAAATGGGCGCCGTCAGTACGGACTGGCAATCTCTTAGCTGCCATGGCTTATTTTTGTATTGTTTTTATCTTTTTATTACGAATACTTTTATTTAACGTGCACGTCTTTCTACATTGTTCTCACATGTATAATGTCAACATGAATGATGTAACCAATATTTTGATTTAAAAGAGTGTCCGTGAAGTTTCTTGCCCGTTCTTCTCCATAACAGAAACCTACTACGCTTTGGAATGGGCAACTCGCTTAATATTTTTGACTGACCGATTCCTTGACAATTCAAAGGTGCCTGTAATTGGTTTATTTGAAATAAATGTTTTGAGTTTGAGTTAAATAGATATTATGTATGTAAACACTGTCTCATGCACATCTGCAGTGATGTCGCTGTCACTTACGTATGTCAACTGTCAGTTCACCAGAAATGGCGGGAAACAGTTGAAAGTGAGGGGTGCCTGCACGAGACGCTCGGTGCGGTGATGAGCCAGTGTAGTAATATAATCAGTTTAAATACGGGAGCAACAGGATTCTACCGTAGGTAACGACCGCATTTTCGCCTGTTATGTTTTGATCATATAATAGGGGGAGAGCCCACAACTGGACACAAACACAGACTCCGGACTTTTGCTGAGAAATTCTTGATGGTAAAACCCAATAACACTTTGTCCGACCTGAAAATCAAACCCAGTGTGAATTTCCGGTTAATGGAAATTGATTTTGCCCCTACTAGATTTATTATGGGACTAAAATATACTTAAGTAAGTACCTGGGGCGGCAGTCTCGACATAGATAGCGATCGCTATACAACCGAATTCGGTCGCAAAGTTATAAAGGCGTCACTGGACACGCGCGACGTGCTTCACAAGCACGTGATTTTTTCGTGTTTGTCAAGCAATTTTGACCGTCGACGGATGCCATTAGAACTTTGCGATCGAATTCGGTAGTATAGCGATCGCTATCAATGTCGAGACTGCCGCCCCTGGCTAAATGGGGATGCTAGCAACACTTACTTCGGGAAATACAGATGTCACGAGATTTTGCTTTCGCTATTTAAATTGACACTAAGTACACCTTTTTTTTAAATAACATCTTGCGATTATCTTGAGAAGCCCTTAGCAGATTTGTTGAGGGAGTTTATTGACAGGAGAGAACTGTTCCCCCAGGGAGGAAGCTGTCTCTTATTAAATTATGATTTGTTAGTGAACAAGGTCCCAGAGGTATGTGTTGTCTTTTGAGCCTTCTGTCAAATGACAAAAGGCTCAATGTCAATGTCAATGCTCGTGCATCAATAAATATTGATTCACGCTGTTTCTAGGGTGTTAGTATGAGCTTTTACACGGTCTTTGTTTGCTTTTGCTATTTCTGTGTACTCATGCAATTCACTGGTTCAGCCGCTCGATTCTGTAAAAATATCACCGTGAAACTTAGGTGAAGTGAGCGTGAAGGGAGCTGTCAATAGTGTTAATCCCTAGCATCCTGCCGGTCGATTTGTGGCAGTGACAGGTCACTTCACGCTCACTTCACCTAAGTTTCACGTTGATATTTTTACAGAATCGACCGACTGATGAATGAAAAGAAAGAAAGAAAGAAAAATAAATTTATTGAGCTGCATTAGTTATCATTACGAGTGCTATATTCTGGAACCGTTGTAAAATCTACTACTCTTTATTTAGAATATTATTCTTGAATGTAAGTTGTATTTATTTCCATCTTCATGTAAATACGGCCACCAGTTCTCTCCGCCTCAATGGCCAAGTAATTAAGATGAAGAGGCCATTACAATGTGTATTTAAACCAATTACATGAGACATATTTTCTCCGCGGATTGTCAGCGAACATCATTAGAGGTGGAAAAATCAGTCTTGATTGCATATACGTAAGTACCTACCTATTATTAAGAGCGTTTAACCTAAAAGTTGGCAACGTCGCAAATAGCTGTCATTGCAATATTACTGTAAATAAATTAGAAATGTGGCTAACTAGCGAATTAGAATATTAATAATGAGTTGCAATTATAACATTGAATTTGATGTTGTACCCGTTTTAGGTGTAAAAAAGGCATAAACTGGAAAGTTTCCAAATATTTTTTTTACATCTTAAACTAAATAAGTATCCGGTGTTACGAAATGAATGATTGCCTTTCATAATCAATATTCTAGTTCGCTAGTTAGCCACATCAAATACAATGTTATAATTGCAATTCATTATTAATATTCTAGTTCGCTAGTAAGCCACATTTCTTATTTCCATACAGTAATATTACCAAATTAATCAAAACAGCGAAATATTTGACATCTATTTGCGACGTTGCCCACTTTCAGAATAAACGCTCTTAAGCAGAAACCGTATTATTAGTGATGGACGTGGCTATAGTAATGGGTAAAATGACAGCTAGTGTCTAAACCATTGAACTTGCACTTGTTAATTATTAGCTGCTTTATTGAGAAGTTTGTGCAAAGCCTACTACCGGGTAATAATCGCGTGATGTTAGTTTCTGCAAAAACCGGACAAGATCAGCATTGCTATTCTGTAACCATCTCACCGTGAAAACTTAGGTGAAGTGAGCGTGGAGTGAGCTGTCATTCCACCTAATGCTAGAGATTGACACTATTGACAGCTCACTTCACCTAAGTCTTCACGGTGAGTTTTTTATTTACAGAATACGTCGGCTGGAGACGGGTACAGATACCTACCTACTCGTTGGCTAGGGGAAGAATTTCATGGGAAGCGTCTCGTGTTGTTGTATTTGCGAAGTCACTTTTGGATTGTAGAGTCGGTCTCCGTTTTATACCTACCTACCACCATTTTTTAGGGGGAGGGCAGGAGTAAATATACTCTATAATAAGTAGTAGGAATTTCTATCGATAAAACTATAACTACTCATGCATGCTCGATTCATCGATACTGACTGCATCGTTTCGCGCGGTAATTTTGAATTTTTCCAAGTGAATAATTAATTTTGTTACTTATTAAACCTAAATTTTTTGCTTCGAGTCAGGGACCAGGGTGGGGCAGATGCCTGGTGCCTGCCCCACCGTGGGTACGTCTATGCTACCTAACGGTGTGTTGGGTAGGTATAAAACAAAGATCGGATCAATATCAAACCTTTGCAAACAGTTATGATTTTATTCAGGTACTTGGTGAAAGGACACCTATAAGGTGTAAGTTTTAATTAATACTTGCCTAATTCCGTGGACACAATTACTAAAGACAATAATATCCCGCACTTCATAACACACATTATCACAGGCACAGAACACAGTTTTTCAGAAAAAAAAACTATTATCACCTCATTGAGGATTAAAAAAAAGAAGTATAAAAAAGTTAAATATTTATAAATAGAACTCAATGCGCGCGCTGTCAGTGCAGCGGTGTAGCGGCAAACGACGCGAAATCAACACGCAGAGAAAAGTAAAATGCCCCTCTTGATCGCGATTCACAGTGCAAACTGCTGTTGACCCTGCCTCTAAGCTAAGCCAGTGGTTCCCAAAGTTGACTGATCCGCGACCGCGATCCACCTAACAAAAACTTACAAATTCGCGACCCACCTCTTGGCTGTCATGGTCAAAAAAGGGGCATACTTATAATTATATAAATATGAATAAAGTATGTACTATTCAAATAAGAGAAAAAAAAAATCTGTTACAATCGAACATTTTAATACGTAATTAAACACAAGGAGTGCTATTTCAATGAGAAGGATGTATTTGTTCCTATTTTTTGTCATTATCGCTTTAGCATCAACTTCAATTGAGTTTGATACGTCCAATTTATTTTAGAATTTAGTTTTAATATTAATCATAGCTGATTTTTTTTTATGCCCGCCCGACATTCATTCGCGAACTATAGTTTGGGAACCACTGCTCTTAACAGTAGCCAACCAACACAATTGACTTGCGTTAATTTCTCCTTCTATCATTTATTTCTTCAATCTCTTTAATAACAAAAAAAATAAAAGAAATATTTTTAGAAGGTACCAGCAATCTAATTACGTAACATATTTTGTAAACGATTACGACTAATCTGTTTCATTTTGGCAGTTCAACAACATTAATTGCGTTATTTACGTTGTTGAGCAAATTTTTTTCGAACTTGTGAAGCAATGGATTAGCAATCTGTTTCAAAACGATTCAAATTCTGATTGATCGTGTATTAGGTACGCAATTAGGGTACAGTTCTTATTGATATAATTTCCGGAGATGAAAGAAAAAAATCTAGGTTGGTAGATAAAACCCACCTAGCTTATTCGTCATAATTAGTGTTTTGCACCTTCAGATCAGAACACTACATAAGACTTCTCTCGTTCGTTCTCTATGCTCTAACTTCCTGTACCCTAACCCTTTTTACAGAAGAAAAATCCATGATTTTAAATATATTCTACATTGAATTTACTAAAAAAATCTTGACGCAATGGGTCAAATGGGTGCCTGAAGACAGGCGACCCTGAAAATGTGGCGGGATGCCTCTGGAACTTATTATCACACATATTTTTTTAATAATTGTGCAAGTTTATCTCACAAACTTAATTAATTCTTGTTAAAACACAGAGATAACGTAAAGTAACAATAACATCACAATCTCTATTAGAATCTGGAACCCAAACAAAATGTGGAGATAAGCTTATTGGTAAATGGTAAATATTGAAACAATGTTAGTAGGTAGTGTAAGTTTTAACAATTATTTACCTAATAGTCCCACACACTATGTCCTTCGTCCTATAGGACACATAATTTCAATCTATATTAAACGGAACTAATTTTATTATTCATCTCTTTTCCTTCGACCAAGCAACCTCGTTTCGAAAAAATTAAGATTTTAAATATTTTATGTTAGTGACATCTAGCGACATCTTGTCAAACTATTAGTCACTTACTTTTATAATTCGTAGCCCATTGGTCACTTTTGTGATGCTCATGTGCATGTCCTATTTATTATAAATATAGGTTACATAATAGATTAAAATAATTCTAACTAATTATTATTTAAAATACATAATTACCTTTACCTTTTATTTTTATGCTCATACATTATATTATCAAGTGACTTGAAATCGTATTTTGGAACACTTCATATTTTAGTTGCAAAAGTAGTTTATTTGCGTACGGTACCTATCACAATTTTGTTGTGGTAAACAAAACTATTTAATGGAGTAACTTGAGTATTTAATAAACTACTTCTCGCAGGTACTTAATTTGGTAAGTATTTACTTACATCCAAGAAAATAATTATCATTTTTGCTTACTTGTACATACATAATGATTCTATCAGGCCGACCACAATTTTATTTATGAGGCCGACCAAGGCCGTCATAAAACAATTAACAAACACATTTTGAGGTTATGTTCTATAATATGTATTTACGTAAACATTAATGTTTTAGGGCCGTAGGTATTAAATTAAACCTTTTAGAAGTAATTAAGCGAAATTACGAATAACAACACCTCCGCAAAAATAAACAACAAAGTAGGAAGCTGTCAAACCAAAACAGCTGTTTGTTTGACTTTACAGATGCTCAAAAATTAAAAATGTACCTTATCTTTAGGGAAATACAATAAGGTTTCGCGGCAAATCTCCTACGACTACAAAAGTCCATCAAAAGTTAAGTAGTTCATTGACTTCCCGAAAGTAATTCTCGGACTTTACCTCTTTGACGTAGTTAAGTAGGTGTGTACAGAAGTGTTTTTTTTTTGTGCAGCTGCGGCCTGGTAATTTATTTAGAATCACTTTTAATTATCTTTCATAATCATAACTCAGTACTTAGTAATTCAATTAAAAAAAAACACAAAACAGATCTCGTGCTTTCTTGGTGTTGCATATACATTTTCTAGTGTTGCCAGAGCAAATAAACTTATCACATGCGATAGGAACCACATGTTTTCAGTTATTTCATTTATCTTGTTGACTTTTGACTTTAGGCGGTCTTCTCCTACAACGTAAACGTTATACAACTGGACACTAGTTGTAAAACAAAAGTGAAACCGAGCAGATTATTATTTTTGCGGTATTTTAAAATTTCGTATGTTCCGTTTTTAATTCATAAATCGGTGTAACATTTAACTGTCCATATTTTTCGTTTTTAATTCATAAATCGGTGTAACATTTAAAATTTGTGCATATTTTTCGTTTTTAATTCATAAATCGGTGTAACATTTAAAAGTTGTCCATATTTTAAGTTAAAGTTTATTGTTTAGATAAAATTATTTAGCACTAGTTTACAAGTGGTAAGTTATAAAAATATTTGTGACCGTCAGGATGGCTGGACCAAACGAGATATATACATGAGACCATGAGCACTGTTTAATACCTATTTGCTACTAATGAAATATTTGCTACCTTTGCGTTAAGAAATATATCAAAGAAATAAAGTGTTCAACCATTGTGACGTTAGGTTAGATGAAAAAAAAAAAAGGTTGGCTGACTACTTCCAAGTTCTCATAGTTTTAATGTGTATTAACAGCGTTGCAGCGTTGTTGTAAATATTTACTACCTGTTTGCTACCTTAACATATATTTTTTACGCAACTTTAAGAAGCTCCTATAAAACGTTAAAACGCCGGTACATCAGTTATTTACGTCTTTTCTTCTCAGAATAATTGCTAACAATGTATTTGCAGGCGCTTAGTAGCTTATGAAGAACTTGTTTCTAGATATCCATACTAAAGTTATTATACCATTTATAAAATTTTATCATTATTTTCATATCGCATTTATTATTAGCACCACCCATACTGCACTCACCATTCCACCTGTAGGTAGGAGTAGTGATCCTTATAACTTGGAGTTGTTCATATTTTGAACATATATGGACCTCCTAGTTCTAGGGAGTTTGAGGGCCATTTTCAAACAATTTACTAACGACTACGAAAATACAGATCCTTATTTCGACGTAAACGGCTAAATGAGGGTCTACCTACACCTTAACTACCCTACTAAACACTTGTATCTACCTACCACTTCTATCCTATCCTATCACTTTTTTTTTTAAGTTAACCTGCACTGTCCCACTGATGAGCAAAGGCCTCTCCCAATTCTATCAGTCGTTTACGCCCAGAATGCTGGGTTCCATTGCTCTTGCGCAAACTCCAAGGCGGAGTTTTGCGACTCGGTGTCGGTGAGCGACCATATCTGAGCACCGTAGGTTAGGACGGGCAGGATTCACATATCGATGAGTTTTTGCTTCAGGGAGACCGGTAGATCCCCCTTTATTAGCGTCTTCATAGACCTGTAGCTTAGCCAAATATTTTCGACTCGGCGATCTATTTCCTTATCTTGCTTGTTTTCGATAGAAAATAACTGACTAAAAGCCTCCGCGGTGTTCCCTTCCGGAAAAGTACCCATCGACATGATGTTTTGCCGATCTACCTCAACTCTACGTTTAGTGCTGTTGGTCATGGCTTTTGTTTTATTTATTTATTTATTTAGGCAAACCAACTAAATACACACAAGGACATTCAAAGTAACAATCATTAACAAATACAATAGAATTGCATGCATCTAAATTATAGGTAAGCACAGCATTAAACATTGGTTTTAAACCGATTCATCGTGAGTCTAACCGTGAGGCTTGCCGTGCTTAGTTCTTGAAGCATAGTCTGTAGTTCGCAGAGCTGTGGGGCCAAAAAGGAATATGACGTCGGCAAATCGGAGGATAGTCAACTTCCTGCTGCCGACTTCAATGCCTTTGGTCGTCTATGAGGCTGGCAGTGTTCTAAATATCTCCTCGAGAGTGCTTGTGAATAATTTCGGGGAAAGCGGGTCACCCTGCTTAACACCCTTTTGTATCCTAAACGAAGGTCCTGTAGAATGAAGTTTAATTTCTGCGTTGCTATATTGCTTTGATATATTTCCTAAGAGGTCTAAATATTGCTGTTCCAGTTTTTGGTTTTCTTAAGATATGAATATTTTAGAAGGCTAAGCAAAGTGGTTTATTAAATTCTGAATATTGGTGGCGTGATGTTATACTATTTTAAAATTAAGATATCGTGGTGTCCAATCTTTACAAAAGTCGTGTCACGGGTCTAGGTTTAAAGTCAAACCATTTTTTTCTTCACAAATTACAATGTTTTATCAATCTTACCATATCGATGTGACACCTAAAACCTGTTGTAGACCGACACAGTAAATCTGTGTTTCTTTATCTACCAAGCCGCAAAGCGCCATAAACAACGACATCAATTAAACTAAACCTATGATTTATTCACAGTATTGACGTAGTATTTTGAACTCACAGTGATTCATATTCCTAATTTCCTAGCCTTACGAAACGGTTACGAAATAAATACGAATAGATGTTTAAGCTAGACCGATGGTGGTCGCGGTATTCCTACAGTCGGAACCGAAAACAACCCTGAAAGTCCACAGGACCAAGCACCTTCAGTTTGATTTTAAGATAGGATTTAAAAAAATCTGATATCGGTCGGTCCAATTATTTGTACTTATTTCGGTGTCTATGTCGCTGGCATATTGTATAATTCGTCATTTTACAAACGGCACCGTCCGTTTACAAACGCTGGCGGTTTTGCAAAATGCCTAAGGCAAATTGGCAATTCGTTATAATTTCGACATTGATTGTTATTGTAGGGTGGCCATCATAAAGGCTCGTGCAGACCAAGGCGACGCGACGACGGTGCGACGCGACTCGAACAATAAAATTTCTAAGAAAACTTGACGGTATAACAATAACCGGTGTCGCGTCGCATTAGTCTGCAAAAAGCTTAAAACACAGGATGGACAAATCATACTTTATTCCAGCAGTCAGGTACCTATTATGTTAGCGTAAAATTGTGAGATCCGTTAGTTTATAATTAAGCGGTATTATTTCCGTTAGATTATAAACAATCGAAAAATTGTGAACTGGTTGAAATAGGTTAGGTTAGAACTGTAACCAACCGCGCGCTAGCCATACGAGCGGGTCCGCAGCAGCGCCCGGCGACCGCTACTTCCAAGTTGCTCATTTAGTATTAGCGCAAGGTGCGGTACGTCACATAAAAGTTCGATACCAGCAGTGCTATTCTGTAACCATCTCACCGTGAAAACTTAGGTGAAGTGAGCGTGGAGTGAACTGTCATTCCACAGGGATTGACACTATTGACAGCTCACTTCACCCAAGTTTTCACGGTGAGATGTTTACAGAATAGCATGGCAGCAGTGCTATTCTGTAACCATCTCACCGTGAATACTTAGGTGAAGTGAGCGTGGAGTCAGCTGTCATTCCACAGGGATTGACACTATTGACAGCTCACTTCACCCAAGTTTTCACGGTGAGATGTTTACAGAATCGCATGGCAGTTCACAATATTTTGGTATTATTTCCGTTATATTATAAAACTATTATAAACCACAACGACAATTTTGTACCAATAATATTCCGCAGGAGTTCTCCGAGAACCACATTCCATGGACACCTTACGTTTTTACGTGCCGGATAACTAAAAACTCAAATGTTGTGGCAAATTATAGTGACTAGACAATTTACATTTTGCCTTAGGCATTTTGCCTTAGGCATTTTGCAAAACCACCGGCGTTTGTAAACGGACGGCGCCGTTTGTAAATTGACGAAACATACAATCTGCCTGCGACATCTATAAAGACAAAGTTAAGTATAAATTCTGAAGGTAAACTTGTCCTGTTTAGTGTTCGGAGATATACATAAACCACAAGATAAGTAATCGCCTCAAAGCACCAATTGAATACCTAAATAAATGCTATAATTCGTTACGTACCTACGTTACTATATTGATACTAATCATCTTCTTCAGCACGTTTACCGTGTCCAATAGCTAATATTAATACTTGTTTTTGTTTTGTTTACTATAGTTGCACTATTTATAGGTATTTATTCTACACCTTTTTCTATTCATCCTATGCACTAGTTAAATTACATAAGATAGTCTTATCATATTATTATCTAGGAACTATTTCGTAATAAATTATTGTTGTGATCTTGTGATACGCGTTAGACACGTGTAGGTAATTAATTTTCAAGTGTTTTTAATATATTTCCGTCGAAATGTTTTCAGCTAAGCGGCTTGGTTACATAGACTTAGATATGGAACACAATCATGAAACTACAGGTCAGGCAAACACTTTTTTTATTTTTTGTGTATTATCTAACTATGTCTCGCCATAAATGTCTCATTCATTTATATGTTTACTGTTTATAGGTGTTCGGGTATATACGTTCGTAGGTAAAATCTTTGTTGTAAGCTGTAATTTGGGACTTTATTGCGCTTAGATACAAGTAGTAAAGAAATTGAGTGCGTTATAGACACACACACGAACACACCATCTTATTCATTATTTTCGTTATTATTATTTACAACAAGAAAGAAATTTAATGCCGCTTTCATTCGTTACGTTTGCAGTTACTGACATATGTCTCCATTTGTTTACTACTCTGTGTTTGTTCATTGTCTTATTTGTTTTTTTGCTGACACTCTTTTTCGTTTTCTAGATTTATCTGTTTGCCTGTATTTCTGTCTATTTGCATGATTTTAAGATTCGCTATGCATACGCACATTTGGAACATTATCTAAATAATTTGATATTTTTTACAGATGACAATACTAAAAATCGAAAAAGTCATAATAGGTAGGTGAATATACTGTATTTACACGAGTACCTACAGCTTGTCCACTCTGAAATGACGCGCCCCACTACCGCATTACTCATAGAAATCCGTATTACCGTGTACGTAAATGCGGTAGTAGGGCGCGTCATTTCAGAGTGGACAAGCTTTACCTATTCAATCATTCTAATCAATTAGGTTGGTGTATTTTATTTTATTTTTAACTATTATAATTGCAGATGGTGGGAAAAATTGTGCTTGCGATGTCATCAAGAAGACTCAACACCATCATGGCAACCGTCATGGTGGTCAATTTTTTTTCCGTTTCCTTTTTTTTCAACCTACAGACAATCGGCACAACAAATCAGCATTTTAATGTTCTGTAAGTTTTGTTTTCTACAGTTCGCGTAGGTACTTTATTTTGCATGTAACGACGATTAGGTAAACATACTTAGAAACAACGAGAGATTAGATACCTACTGTTCTGCTTATCTACGAGATCTAGTTTATCTCTGTTTACATGTTCAATATCACGCTAAGTTCAGCCAAAACACTAAAAAGAAAAATCATCTCTTTTTTGTTGAAAAATAGATAAATATACCTGCAGTGCTATTCTGTAACCATCTCACCGTGAAAACTTAGGTGAAGTGAGCGTGAAGTGAGCTGTCATTCCACCTAATGCGAGAGATTGACACTATTGACAGCTCACTCCACGCTCACTTCACCTAAGTTTTCACGGTGAGATGGTTACAGAATAGCACTGCTGTACCCTAATTACGTACTAATACACGATCAATCAGAATCTGAATCGTTTTGAAACAGATGGCTAATCCATTGCTCCGTACGTTCGAAAAAAAATCTGCTCAACTACGTAAATAACACAATGAATGTTGTTGACCTGTCAAATTGAAACAGATTAGTCGGAATTGTCAACGAAAATGTGTTGCGTAATTAGATAGCTGGTCGCGATAGAATGCGGGCAGTGTCAGCGCGGGAGGCTGCTGTGACCTCACAATACCTAATTTAATAAAGTTATGTTTATCTAAGTCACTCACACCTATTGTCAACATTATACCTTCACATTAAAATTATTGTGTATTCTGATATTGACGCACTTCTGCTGAAAATACCTGCAACGTACCTATCCTGTGACTACGATCACGAGTCGACGGTAAAATTCGAAAATAGTATCTTGACAATCAATGAAATGCGATGATATGAGTATATGACACCTAGTATAATAACGTTCTATTTAGAACAATACGATTTTGTTATGGTTTCAGTCCTTCTCACATGGGGTATCCTGTATGCAGAGCTCGGTGAGTCGATAGGAATAAATGGCGAGCTACTTAGTATGTCCCTACTAGTCATCTCCGCGTACTTAATAGGCTGGATATGGCTGAAGATCACAACACTGCCAGCGCTAATAGGCATGCTGTTGACTGGTATAGCCTTCCAAAATCTTCAACTGGTGCATATGACGGATTCTTACAGAAAGTTGAATCAAGATTTGAGGTAAATATTCCTTTTTGTTCACTCTTTAGCGGTCTTTGTTGTGAGTGCCCAAATTCTTATCGTAATTATTGTTATTCAAGTTTATCAACTTTTCAGGAAAATTGCGTTGGTCATCATCCTAACTAGAGCTGGACTTGGTCTGGATGCAGCCGTTTTAAGGAAACACTATGCTGCCGTGTTGCAACTAGGTCTATTACCGTGGTTGGTGGAATGCGTAGCAATATCCCTCAGCACACATTACCTCTTGCAGTTACCTTGGATATGGGGTTAGTAGGTTTTATTATTTTATGTAGTCCTCTAGTGTAGGTTTGTTCTGTTTTGGTCTTTTGGATAAACAAGTATATTTCTTCCTAGTTAAGCCCTTCACCACATAAACTCGAATTTGCTTACAACAATCTCATCACTTTGTTTCAGGCTTCCTTCTAGGTTCAATGATAGCTTCAGTGTCACCAGCAGTGGTAGTCCCATGTCTGTTCAGGTTACGTGACGTTGGTTATGGAGTTTCCAAGGGTATCCCAACAATTGTCGTTGCTGCAGCTGCGGTGGATGACTCCATAAGCGTTGCAATCTTCGCCATTATTTTAAACGCTATGTTCTCAACAGGATCTGCCACTTTTAATATAATTAAGGTAAGGTAATTCATTTGTTCTCTCTTTTTTTCTTGAGTTCTATGCTAATTCAACGCTGTCAATTGGTAAGCAAACCGCAAACATACAAATAAGAAGGAAACTCAAGTTATGGTTTTGATTAAGTACATATTTTATTTTGACTTTCAGGGCCCATTATCCATTATTGCTGGTGTAGCCCTCGGATCACTTTGGGGAGCAATGACGTCAGTTATTCCCGAAAAAGGAGACACTTACGTAGTGCCCTTAAGATTCTTAGCTCTCTTCCTAGGAGGCCTTTTTTCTTATTTTATATCGAGCATGATTGGATGGAGTGGTGCAGGTAAATATTCCTGAAGCTTGTTCCTTAAGCTCTTTGAATTTTGAAACACAAATAAAAGTCACCTGTAAAATATGATTATAACTTCTAGGTCCCCTGGCCATAGTATCGTCAGGATTCGTAGCGGCATACTTTTGGGAGAAACAGGGCTGGCCTGTAAATAAAAATCCAGTTAGTAATATTTTTAGAATCTTGTGGATATTCTTCGAGCCCATATTATTTGCATTCACAGGAGCTCAGGTTACGGTAAGTAATGCCTTTACACAAATTGTATTATGGATCTTGAGCTCTTTAATATTAAAAAAAATATTTGTCAACAGATTAGTGCCTTAGATCCACAAGTTATAAAAATGGCTACTATTTGCCTCGTCTCCTGTCTAGTAATTCGTGGTGTCGCCACGTATTTTGTGAGCTTTGGCTGTGGTCTCAATAGTAAGGAGAAAGTATTCATCGGTCTCACGTGGACAGCGAAAGCTACTGTACAGGTACAGACCTTTTTAATGCATAGGTACCAAACATCCTGAAAAATTAGTACAAATTTAAAAGCAACGGCTTTTTTTTTTTTTACCTTTTTCGATGAATCTACATTTACACACTTATGATTTCCAGGCAGCATTAGGTCCAGCTGCTTTGGACTTAGTTAATAGTGGACAAACATCAGGTGCTGCTAAAGAAGATGAAGAATACTATGCCAAGACAATCTTAGCTGTCAGTGTATTAAGTGTAATGATATCAGCCCCTCTAGGAGCGTTACTCATTGCTCTTGCTGGCCCTAAATTGCTTACTAAAGATGAGTGTAAGTAACAAATATGAACTATAAAAAATGTATGTCTTTTTATGATAATGGGCCTAAATTGGTGATTCGTTTCATTACAGCTAACGAGATACAAATTCCGGATCCAGAAAATCAACAATCTACTCAAATATGACAATCGTAATCTATTGTATCTAGTCTAGGTACTTACGTATCTTCCATTAATAGTTATTAACTTTATAGAAGTCATTTTTAATTTATTTTTCTCTAATATCGAATATATTAGATAATATTAGAAAATAATAGGTACAACTAGATCTTACCTAAATTTATAAATTATATAAGTAATATAAATAAATTAAACAACGAAAGCGATATCTGTAATAAATTTTAATAAATGGTGGTACCTACTTATGTAGCTTCTTAATAAATAATCTATTTTTGATGTAATTTTTATAAATGAATTTAACTTATGTAATATGTGTGTGTTCACTGTAGGTACCTGTTTTCATATTATATATTTACCTAATAATATTATACGTACTTATTGTGTTATTTGAACCCTGTTGTAGTTTTTTTTTCTTACTATTAATAACTAACTATGATAGAATGAGTCTAATAACCTGCACACACTTGTAAATTTTTCAGCTTTGGAATGAAAATTATCAATATCGTTTAACGTTTGCAGAAACCTGACACCTAACTCAAAACTCAAATAATCCGTGAAAGTAGCAAAGATAACATAAAAATATTAGTGGACTTTTTGGCATCGGTTCTGGCAATACTAGACGGTCAATGTCAATGTCATCTGAGTGAGGATTCTGAAGGGTCAATAAACTTTTAAAACTTTTCGCAACTTACTTCTATTTGAAAATTAACTTTTTAATACAAAGTTAATAATTGTAACTTAAAATTGAAATGTCTGTTGTCGTAATTGCTGTAGCCACTGAAAGTGGTGTTCCCATATTTTCAAGAAAACGCGGTAATAATGAAAGTGTAAGTAAACATGAACAAAATCTAGATACTTGTATAAAATGAAATACCTACTTTTATTTCAAGAGAAAATAAAAAATCCATTTTATTAACAATAGTAGCTGTCTAGTAAACTGATTTCTTTCAACATAATTCCTAGAACTGACCAACGAACTATCCCATTCTTCATTTAGGTACAATTCTCCACCATAGCCTCTCTCCATGGCATCAATATGTTCAGTAAATGTCACAATTTATCCATGATAGACACTCAAGTTGATAATGGAGCTATTCTTTGGAAAGAATATTGTAAAAGGTATGCTAACATTTTCATTCTCAACAAATTGTAATGGCAAACGGCTTGGTTGACTTTCCACTTTATGAAAATACACCTTAATTATAAAAAAAAGGATTCCAAAATTAGATATTTATGCTATACAGACTTATTCTCGCTTTATGACACTAAAGATTTTTTAAACTTTGTAACTTCTCAAGATTCCAGCAGTACTTTGGTTTTTATGTATCTTTTCAGCGTAACATTGATCGGCATAGTAACAGGAGGACTGGAATGTGATCTGGAACTTCTCCTATCCTGCGTCCATGATGCCATGGTTTTTTGCATCGGAAAAAAAGAGCTGGAAAATTTTAAGAATATTGACCAAATTAAAAGAGATTTGAGACAATGTTATCCCATCCTCGATTACTTGTTAGAGTCTTTAGATCCTAACGCATTGAACAGTCCCCTTCCAACATTGGTACTGGATTTGATACAAAGTATTTTGTGCCCACAGGCTCAACAATTACAGGTACTACAGGTTTACAGGTTTCTTTCTTTCTTTCTTTCTTTTTTTCTTTCTATTTTTATTATATTATACTTTTATTTTTACATGTCCATTGTAGCTTTCTAATGTTAGAAAGCTACGGTAGTAAGTTGTTTATTTATACCCAAGACTGACTCACTCACATTAATTCATGTAGGTACTAATTAAAACCTTACAAAATGATTTTTAATAATACTAAGTAATCATACTTATCTATTTAATTTCAGCAAGCTCTAAACAACTATGCAGAAAGTGTGACAGGCAGATGGGCATGTCTTATTATTCACGGACACTTGGTGGCTACTAGTTCAGACTTCTGCGAGCTGGATCCACGAGAGGCCCGTTTGATGCTGCTGCTTGCTGCTGCTCAAGATGGTGCACCACTGAGAGATACACCTGTGTATTTGCCACAAATGAGCCCTAATGTTAGTATCCTAATGCCTGTTTTCACTAATACTAAGTGACATCTAAATTAATGCCTAAATAAAAGTGGATTTTTAATGTTTCGCCACAGATGAATACAGACGGTTCACTCCGATGTTCACACACTTTGTGGTTAGGTATGAAGCTCGGGACTATTCAGTGAGTGTAATGTAGTCAGAATCAGAAGCTATAAGAATGACGCGATACAAAAAAAAGAAACTTCTAGGTAGATATAAATTAGTGCTGTGCAACCTGAATTACACTTTTATTATGTCGTAGCAAGTCGCTTTTTATTTAAATGATTTTCGGAGTGAACCGTCTGTATTCATTTGTGGTTTAGCTCACTGCCAAAAGTTGAAACTCCAACAGTGCGCCTTTATCGGCGTTTTAACTGGGAGAAAGTGAGTGAGTCTAGTCGACGTTTTCATAAAAACTACTTTACAGGTTGCCTTCAGAGCAGTGACATGTAAACTCCTGGCCGATGTTTACATTTTGGTAGTTTGCGGAGCGACCCCTGCTTTATCACAGATAGATGAAATAGTTCTACAATGCTGGGAAGGCTATGCATCGATGATAAAAGAAGCTAAACTTGCACACCCTCGAAATTTTCCCACGAGCTTGACATTTGAGCCATGTGTCTTAGGGTAAGTAGGTCCCATTAGTGTGACCCCTTATTAATGTTTAATGCATACGCCTAGAATAATATTCATTTCATACCAAATTTTGTCTAAAGAGAGAGGGAGAATAGCACATATTGTACAGTAGTTAATTGACTCAGGTGTGACTTTGCGGAAATCCATTATAAAATACAATAGACGACGATATTTATTTATTTCTCTGCGTTCGGCGCTTGGCGTGGCAACACGTCGTGTCGGGTTCGCGACAATCATTATCCTGAGGATGCCTCGTTGACAGGTGAAACACGTGTCGATTTCTTACAGGGTTCTTTATGACAATTGCGGATTAGGTTACTAAATATACGTTGTCTATTGTATTTCATATTGTATAGTATCAAGTTCTTCTAACTTAACAGTGAAGAGTAACAAGAGAGTTTGTACGGCCACCTCTGGTTATCTGAAACACTAGGAAGTGGTTAGGGGTAAGCATTTTGGGGGACTGTCTTATGTAATTTGGGTGAAGTGAGACTTTCAGGCCTGAGAATGATATAAAGTACCTACATACTAATTCCAAGGAATAATTATAATATAAATTATAAACTATCAGTTCCGTGGCAAGCACCACCTTTACCAAAGTCACCAATTATGACGCTACTAAATCATCAGTTCTTATTTCAGGGTACTCGTAATACACATTAATAAGCGACGATGTGTATTCTCGCGTCATTTGCACATACCTAATCAGAAGGGTCGAGGGATGTCGGGGGCACACAGAATGGACATTTTAAGGACCTTTTACGTTACCTCTGCGAGAGATCTGGCACCGGAATTAAAACTCAAGGATGGGAATCATAAAGGTGATTTTAGCATGTTTTCCTTTTGCAAGACCTAGCGCTGTTAAGGTCGACGCAGACCTGGAGAAACAAATATCGACTTTGCTTTATTTGAAATAAAGTTCAAAATAAATAAACTTCCATTAACCCTAAATACCATCAAACCACTCCATACTCCTACGCGCCTACTCCCTAAGCGAAATCCGTAGTTACGGGCGCTTTGCTCTCTATCTCACTTACGGTACGTCCGTAAGTGAGACGGAGAACAAAGCGCCCGTAACGGATTCGCTTAGGGAGTAGGCCCCCTGAGGTGCGCGTGTCAGGTTTAAGTCAGGTAATTTATTTTCGACTCTGTTCTTCTTTTCGTGTGGTTAGTGACTAACCTGGTGTCAGAGTATTAAAGCCGCCCATGAGCCTCTGACTTGGTTTCACATGCCATCGAGAAATATCTCGACTATGTTAAAAAGATAACAATGTTGACATTTGTTTGGCAGTAACAACCGTGCTTCGCCAGATCTGCCTTCGGGAATTCACCCTACTGATTCAAAGATTTTTGATTGTATTGGTTATATTTCTCACTTTAATTTTAATTCAAGGAATGAACGAGGACATTGTGAACATGTGCGAGACCTACTGGTGTTCGGAATACCACAAATGTCACGCACAGAGATCTGGAAACATTTTGTGTTGCACACTTTATGCATCAACAGTGCAAATGCAGACTATAAGGTATGTAAGACGATGCTTTCAAAAACCACCAAAAATCAATAAAATTCAAGAGATTTTATGGATTTTTGACTCAATATTATTTATGATTTTTGTTTCAGATTAATAACAAATCAAATTCTGCAAGATTTGAGCACTAATAAAGACGTATACTGGTGAAATGCTGATTATACACAGAATGTATGTGATGATGTCTCTAGCAGCATTTAAAGCTATAATGAAGTCTGTTGCTTAATTCTTTAAGACGATCAGGGTACTTACTTAATTTTCGGTCCGAAACTGAAGCTGCAAAGTTACAAGTGTGGATGAGCTTCGTGACTAAACCACTCCTTTCTTTTTCGTGTGGTTAGTGATTAAACTGGTGTCAGAGCTTTCATGCCGTCCATGGGCCTCTGAATTGGCTTCACATGCCTTCGAAAAATATCTCTCAGGCATGTTTTCCTTCACCGTTTTTGAAGCAAGTGATAATTATACAATACGCACATGAATCTGAAAAGTCAGAGGTGCGTGCCTTAGGTGCCAAACTCGAGACCTATGATTTGGTAGGCCGACGGTCACACCACTTCTGAAACGACTCCTGAAATATAAGGATGTGTTATAATTATGTTTAAATAAATAAAAAACACAGGATTATGTATAATTTCGCTTTTAATACCAGAACATTCAAACTATTACACATACTATG
The DNA here is from genome assembly GCA_914767755.1 of Agrochola circellaris. Lineage (NCBI taxonomy): Eukaryota > Metazoa > Arthropoda > Insecta > Lepidoptera > Noctuidae > Agrochola > Agrochola circellaris. The sequence goes on along the minus strand of OU611839.1, from coordinate 7,945,866 downwards.
CTGATGGTACTAGATGATATAAATTCTTATGTAAGTCTCTAAAAAGGCAATGTATTTATCACTGAATATACTTTTTGTCTAAGCTTAAAATTCCGTTTGGTCATATTTAAAATTAACACATTAAAATGAGGAATATGCCATAATTCCTATATTTACAATAATCTTCCTCCCATTACAATTCTATTGCATAATTTCGGTTTGATCAACGGAATTTTAGTCAATGATTTCTTATGATATTCATACAAGATTCATGATTTTAAAATGTATTGATACAAAATACCGATTTACCTACACATCAAATAAATTATATCGATATAATATCACCAATTTTGTCATTGTAAATATGTAAATGATGAGATTAAAAAATATTTTATGGATGTCTAAGTGATTATTGCTTTAGTTGCAGTTCGAAGAATTTGAGGTTTTATGGTAATCACAAATACAATACGGCCAACGTAACTTGGCGGGTCTGAACATAGGCACAACGAAATTTCGCGCAAGTTCTCTCACTCACACTCGCCTTATGTCACCATTACGTTTCTAAAAAACGTTATTGCGCAACCTTCTGCGTGAAGTTCTCACCCGCCAAGTTACGTTGGCCGTATTGTATGTAATGTAAACAACACATACCTAATGACTCCTATAAAAATATTCAGTAACATTGTAATATTTTTGGGAGAAGTTCGTAAAAGTTACATCAAATACATGCCACATTTTATTTCACTCAGAAAAAACACCCTAAAACTTAATTCAATTAAAATCTCTCAAGGTTGAAATTAATTTGTCTAAATAATATTGTTTTTGAATAGTATTATTTGTGAAATACTGAGATCAGTTTATGCAAATGAAAATATTTTTAATTCATTTCATATCATAGGGAGCTAATCAACCAGTATCGACAGGCCCTATAAGCGTCCACGAAAATTTTCAAACGCTGTTCAAACCCCAATCCTTCTGAGGGCGGTTTATCTATATCAAATCACAAAAATAGTAAAATAAATGAATAACTTTCAAATAAAAATGCAATTGCATAACACTTCAATACACATAATGCCCATTCACAAATAAGTTAAACAATATACAGAGCTTGATCCAAAAGGAACACATGTATTAAATTCATTGTTTCATAGTTAATTCTGTTCTGATTATTCATTATAGGAACAATAAAAATCTCACCCGCGTGCAAGAATGAGTAAAAGTACATTGGTACGGTACAATTTAAAAGCCATTCACACTTTAAATAAAAAACCAATAAATATGAAAATTAAAATAATGGCTAATATAAAAGACATACACTGCAACACGACACGCAAATCAGATATCGAACATTAGTGACTGACCAAAATATGTTTATTTTAAGTTGAGTATAGACTAGAGCATTTACTTTCAACAGAAGATCAAGCATTCGCCATTTTTAAATTTTATCGAACCGCACTTCGAACACGACGCTCGATGTTTTGTTACAAGCTGATTTTAAAAACAACGAGCGCGGGCTATCCGGATTGCGGTGCAAGGGCCGAGGGCAGGTCGTAACCATGGTCTAATAAAACAAGGTCTGGCATTCCGAGAGAACACATGCTTACGTCACTATCCAGTTGCCTCTTTATTGCAACAAAACACAAATTAAGGAAAGATTTTCAGTCACCATTCTGTTAAAAAATATGTACAAAGCATTTAAATTGTTTCGTTTGTCTAATCAAACGAAACAATTCAATTTAAACATAAACCAATGTAATTGTTAATTAAAACCTCATTGTTTTATCGGATTCGCACAGGTAATAACGGTGGTTGGGGAGTTATTATTACAAACTTCTGGTAACACAAATTTGATGACGTAGACTTGTGTCACCCACGCAAGCACTGTGTTTCAGAAGCATGCTATACGGCTAAGTATATTATTATACCATGGTCGTAACAATGAACGCAAGGTAGAAAGAAATATTACGGGTAAATGTTCACTCGCCGGGAGCATTACCTCGAACGCAGCGACGAACATTCGCAGGAACGCATGGAAGCTTTTTAAAATAGAGCTTTTGTGTTGTACCATTCGTAAGAACGTTACATTTAAATGGAAATGCTCGCAAAATGCTCTAGTGTATCCTCACCTTTATAAAACAGTATCGGCTATTATGCGATACTAAAAAATAGGCGGAAGTAGAATCAAACGTTTACAATGCTACTTCGTTACACGTTTGTATAGTTCCATGATTTCAATGGCCGCTGGTAGCGAACGACTTGATTAATCAATAGGGATGTTGAAAATTTCTTTTTTATTTAGTCCGTCAGGTAGATTATAAAAAAATATTGGACACATATTTTTTCTTATTTTACGTAATCTAAAGATTACGGCGATATATTGAGTTAAAATGTGGCATGACGCCTATATAATAGTATGTATTATACTTAGTTGTGACGTAGCGAGCCCCCACTCCCCAACTTGAATGCGTTTTATCTAAATATTTTTTTATTAATTACGATAAAGCAAAAATACGTGTTTTATATTTTTTTATTATCTGACTGACGGAAAAAATATATTTTTAGTCGTCATCCCTATACCTTTTTAAAACTTCTAAGTCTTACAAACGAGAACTAAAGGAGCTTATTCAAATAAACATTACTTAAAACTACTTAGCAATCTGCATTGAGGTTGTTTTATTTTACATTTTAATTGTTGTATCAGGTCGAAAATTTTTAATGAAGGACCTACTTTCATTTCTAATAGTTCGATGATTTCATCTTTTGTCAACTGTAGCATCATATGGCCGGTGATGTTTGTAAAGTTAACACAGTAGGGTTGGCAGTCATTGACAGTGAGGAACCTGGCAACGTCTGCTGTGGTCCAGTTCTCAGGATCAACGGAGTTCAGGACATCTAAGGGTACTGAAGTATTGACTAGTCTAGGTATCACTTTGTCAGGGTCTGAATCCTCAATGGAAGCTACTGGGGAAAGCTGCGGTATGTTCTGACTTGAATCTTGAGATATGTCAGTGTGATCATGTGTGTTCTGAGATATATCGGTTGGTGTGTTCCGAGATATGTCTGTGGGTGTATTCTGAAATAAATAAAATGTAAACATTAAAATGAGATCCATTAGGTTGATCAAAAACCCCTGTCCAACAGATGAATACAGATGGAACACAGCTCATTTTATGTATGAAACTACAAGTAGGTGCGCGGCGGGCTTGACTTGTCCAATTCAGTGGGCGTAATATAGTCAGAAGATATAAGAGTTACGCGATAGAGAGTCAACTTCTAGGTGAATATAACTGTAGGTAATTAGCGCTGTGCGACCTGAATTGCACTTTATTGTGTCGTAGCAAGAGTCGCTTTATATTTAAATGATTTTGCGGAGTATCCCATCTACAGTACTAATTTGTGGTCCGGCCAAGAAAGTGTTAGTAATGTTGTACAAATTAATATTCGCCTCTACAGATTCATGTTTCTAAATATTGTCTGTTCCAAAAATATCCGATGAAAATGTAAACAAACCTTGTTCTGGTTAAATTCGTATGCAATCACTCACTAAATAAGTAACACATGCATCTAACTGAAATATTTTGATGGTTTCAACTAGTGTCCTACCAGAACACGATTTTCAGCCGAAACCGTAACCGAATATTCGGCTCCTTTTCTAATTTCGGCCGAAACCGAACCTTATGAAATTAAGTTAAAAGTCACATACAAAAGTGTTTTTTTTCCGAGATTTTTTCAAATTATTTGGTTAAGGGCTAATTTTGAAATTATCCGATTACTTTTATCCAAAGAAAAGATTGACTTTTGGCAGTTGAATTGACTTTGTATAAAAAAAACTAGCAAGATTTTAAAATTACGATTAATGAGCCCTTACATAAAATAGGCCTCATAGCAAGCAATTATGCTATTGTTAGCATCTTTGATTTCCAAGTTCGAACCAGCCGACTGAGCTTTAAACATCACCGCTTAATGTTAGCATCAGCAATCAGCGATTTAATCGCTTTTCGAAAGCTCGTTACAGCGACAACCCTTTATCTCTCCGTCAAACAATTCAGCATGTTTAGATTTAGAACAAGCAATTTTTAAATCGTACTCAAATGCAAGGAGTCGCCAAAACGCGATGCAACCTCGAAGTAATCGCTGAAACGTGTGATTTTGCTATCACGACCGACCGCAGAGTCGAAGGTGACGCAGGTGCATCTGGTGTCCTGGTGCTGCCTTTATGGTTCATGCACACACGCCAGTCACGTCAACGTCAAGCCGCCGATCAGTCACATCAATTAGGGACGTGTGTGAACAGATAGTCAGTCAGTCAGTCATAGCAACGCCTCGGTTAAAAATTGTCTTTGTCAATATCCATCCAAAAACTTGTCAAAATTAGAGGTATTTTTGACAGATTGAGAGTTAAAATTAGAATGCGAATGTTCTTAAAAATAAGAGAATAGCCGGGGACACATACTTTTGGAATAGACCATAGACAAGACGCAACTGTCAACTTACCGGGCTCTCCGGCTTCATATCAGCAAGCCTTTCTTCTGAAGGCTCAGTGCTATCCTTGGACTCTGTATCGACGTCCATCTTGGCTGGGTTGGAGTCAGTTTCAGGCAGACATGGGACATCTGCCGATACTTCAGACACGCTTGTAGGGGGGGATAAGCTCTTGGTATCACCCATGTCTGAGTTCTGTGAGCTATCCTCTGCCGTGTTTGGCGGTTGTGGAACTTTTATACCTGAAAGTGTAGGACAAAAGTATGTCACTTCTTATTCGACTAAAGTCCCCGTCACGAGAAGCTATAAATTTTGTAAATAAAGAACTTCTACTAAGTTACGTAGCAAAACACATAATCCCAATTCAATCAAATGGTTGAGCTGAATGGTGCTGATCCATACGTCATGTTCGTGAACGGGCGCCGTCAGTTGGGACTGGTCAACTCTTAGCGGCCATGGCTGATTTCTGATTTTTAATTTTTGAATTGTTCTTTGTTTTTATCTTTGTATTACGGACGCTTCTAACGTGCACGTCTTTCTACATTGTTCTCACATGTATAATTTCAACATGAATGATGTAACCAATACTTTGTAACAATTTATTTTATTTAAAAGAGTGTCCGTGGAGTTTCTTGCCCGTTCTTCTCCATAGGTACCTACTAGGCTTTGGAATGGGCAACTAGCTTCATATTTTTGACTGACCGATTCCTTGACAATTCAAAAGTGCCTGTAATGGTTTAATTGAAATAAATGATTTGAGTTTGAATCAACTCAAAGTTTCTCTTGGTCAGGTTATATTTTAACGATATAAAGTGCTGTGGTCTAATGTTTTGTGGTACTGAACGCGTCTGACTTCCAGTATCACAAAACATTAGACAAGTGAAATTGCTTGTTAGTTTCCTATTACACGTAGGTATGTTACTTTGAGTTGATAGAATTTGGGATTATATGTTTCGCTACGTAACTTAGACGGGCCTTAGACTTAAAGGCCCTATTATTCAAAAGTCGTTACGGGTCGCCAAAAGCCCGATAGTCTGACAACCAGTCTTACCAAGGGGTATCGTAGTACCCTGTTACTAGGTTGCGGAGGTCAGATAGGCATTCGCTCCATATAAAATACTGATATTCAGCTGCATTCGGTTAGACTGGAACCCGACGCCAACAAATTTGGGAAAAGGCAAGGAATTGAGTTAAGAACAGTATTGAAAAGTAGGAATTAAAGATGAGGCTCTTGCTCTGCATGTCCTGCTCCGACATATTTCAGAGATAGGCCATTTAGTTGAGAGCCCTTGGTTGTACAAAAATGTGTCGTAAAACGATGAACGTAGGGTTCTAGGTTGCATCCCAAGGTTGTGCAATGTTATTGGGCTCCATTTAAAAATTCTCAGTAGATGCCTGGAGTCTGAATTTATGCCTCATGATTACTATCAATGGGCTCGTCATCAGTTACGTCGTTGAATGGGCCTTATAACATAACTGTCGAAATGTGGATGTATTGTAAGTACATCCCTACCTAGTTAGGTACATCACTACCTAGTTAAGTACATCCCTACCTAGTTCGGTACATCCCTACCTAGTTCGGTACATCCCTATCTAGTTAGGTACATCCTTACCTAGTTAGATACATCCTTACCTAGCATGTTGGTGCAAATAGTAGTCATGTTAGTGCATATTTTATAAGTTCATAGTGTACGCGTCAAACTTTATGGCGGCTCTGAAGTGCGCTACTCGCTGCGCAGTACCCCACCCCTCACCCCCGCTGACGCGTGAATGTGATACTGCGCAGCGACTCGCGTCATGTTCCGAGCCGCCAAACAGTTTGAATCCGGTTGTACCTTGTTTTCGCCGTCGTCTCGGCTGCTTCGGCGGCAGTTTGCGCGGCGGGCGCGGCGGCGGCTGGAGCGGCCCCTCCAGCCGGTGGCCCACCGCGCGACACCAGCCTACAGGGTACACGTCCGTACTGTGCGCCCACAGCCATTGGTCGTACTCCATGCCCCAGCCGTCGAAGTGGACCTTGATAAAGCAATTAGGTAGTTAGTATACATACAAAGGACCTTATTACATGGCGAAATGTGGGTATATCTAATTAAGGTACACCTCTACAAGGCTAGGCAGGCACACATAACCATAACATGACCTTGGTTATAACATATCCCCGAAGGGTAATTCGGGGATATGTTATAACCAAGGTCATGTTATGGTTATGTGTGCCTGCCTAGCCTTTTCCCAACTATATTGCGATCAGCTTCCAGTCTAACCGGATGCAGCATACCAGTATTTTACATAGAGCAACTGCGTAACTGACTTTCACAACTCAGTAACTGGGTAATACGATACCCCTTGGTAAGACTTTTTGTTAGGCTTTTAGTCTTCTGACGACCCGTACCGACTGTCAAAGATCCACGAATGACAGCCGGGAGCAACGGCTTAACGTGCTTTTCGAGGCACGGCGGAGTCTCGGTATGTAAAGATGGTCACCCAACCACGGACTAACCTTGCCAGCAAGCATAACTTAACCTGATGGATCAACCCATGCGGCTGTTATTATTTAGCCACGAGCTCCTCCATTACTATTAAATGAGCTGTCGGCTTCGCTTGCTTGCCATCCAATAACATAAGGATAAACAAACCTTAAGTAGATCAGCGACAACTCTAGCGACAGTAGCGACACAAACTAGTCGCGGATCCATAAGATCAGCGCACTCGAGTCGCATGCCAGCGACGAAACCATGGGACACCACGTGACCTCGAGCCGCGAACAGCGAACGATCGGCCGCCTGCCCACCGCATACTGTCAAGTAATGCTCCCAACTGAACTCCTCCATTGTTATCCTGAAAACAAAAACATGGTTTAGCGGAAAAACTGGCTTCCAAACGAATAAACGGCATCATTTCCTTCTCCTTTTTCAATAAAGTCTGATGTCATGAAGTGAGATTCACTCAGCAGAACTTTGAGTATGATATTATTATATGCTATTCACGTTGTCATGTTGAAGATATAGTATAGGCAGAGATAAAGTACACCTAATGCTGCTGTCCCACGGCTCACTTTCTCACAGGCCAGATTGTACCAGGCCAGGCCGACAGGCCGTAGGAACTTAAACTTTGACGTTCAAAAGTGCCTTACAAGGGCCTATTTGAAATAAATGATTTGACTTTGAACCGTCGATCCGATAAGGCCTATGGTGGGAATGCTCGCCACGACAGGCTTCGCCAGGCCGTGGGACCGCGGGCTTACTGTGACAGGGGCTTCGCCAGTCACTTTACAATAGGCGGCAAAAATATTCGCTTTTAAATGGTTATTTATTGTAAATTCATTTCATGGGCATAAAATAAATAAACTTACCCAGCAGGAGGCACAAGAGTAATATTATTAGCCAGTGCAAAACCAACGGGAAATATGCACGGCGATCTCTGATGATAGCAAAACCAGTCGGCTCCTGACGCGTCAGCAGGATAACAGTCTATCCTGATCATCATATACCCTTCATTCAATATCTGCATCACTGTAGCAGCACAAACAGCTGATAAGTTCAGAGGATCGATCGCCTCAAGCTTCATCCCCTCCGCAAACAATGGCGGTTCATTGCTCGGGTACTTATAAAACATGTCAGGTGTACTGTCGTTCGGTATCAGCCGACCGGCGGCCACTCTTTGGCAATAACTTTGAGGTGCATCTAAAGGATGTCCAATTCTAAAAGCCCAGCCAACTGGATGTATTAGTGGCGAGTCTTCATGGCACCAGAAACCATTGTCTTCCGGTGAACTATCGTAATATTTCACATGTAAACGTTTTCCTATAATTTCGCACACAGTAGCTACCTGGAATGCAAAAGAACTAATGTATTATCGTGCAGGCACACACATCGACTTACCTAGAAGCAGGAGTATTACAGATTTCAATTTTAGAGCATTTTAGAGCAACCAATTTTTAAAAACATATGTATTGAATTAATTACCATAAAATATAGGCCTTTTGTCACAGAGATTGGTACTTTGTTTATCTATATATATAAAAGAAAGTCGTGTTTGTTACAACACTTATAACTCGAGATCTGCTGGACGAATTTTCATGGCTTTTGATTCGTTGGATTTGTCTCCGCCCCAAATAGCAGAATACATCTTAAAAAAGGTAGGGTAGGTAGGGTGGGTAGGGTAGGTAGGGTGGGTAGGGTAGGTAGGGTGGGTAGGGTGGGTAGGGTGGGTAGGGTAGGTAGGGTAGGTATTAGGGTAGGTAGGGTAGGTAGGGTGGGTAGGGTGGGTAGGGTAGGTAGGGTAGGGTAGGGTAGGGTAGGTAGGGTAGGCAGGTAGGTGCGCCGTAGATAAGTACTTAGTGCTATTCGAGCGAAGCCAGGACGGGCAGCTAGTGATTAGATAAATAACAAAGAATATTTTTTTAATAACCTACCTTAACTTGTGAGATCCTATTTTTATCAACAACTTCCATGATGGAACCAATAGAAAACCTAGATACAATACTATCATTCAATTTAGTGTAGAAATTGGCGGGTAGTGTCCTCGCGCCTGTTAGCTGCTTCACAAGGAATCTGAAATGCACATAATTAATTATGATATTATGATTGTATGAATGAGAAAAAAAACATAACATAACATCACTCCTCTATTCCCCAAAGGATTGGGTAGGGGTGTTGTCGGCGCATCATATATGCGCGTGATTCACTGCGGGGAAAGCGCGGGGTCTCGATGTACTGAACCCGCTACCAACGCCCGCTGCGCGCCCGCCACACCACTCAGCTCACAGACGCGCTCCACTACGGGCATTCCTTTTACTGTCTTCCATAAACGTTGTTCATGTAAATTATGGTATTACACCTATTTTAATACAGTCCACTAATCTTTTATTATAAAGTCCCGATTGAGCCGTGGTGTGCTTATAGCGCACCCGTATTTCGCCAGTTATGTAAGCACAAGTCAAAAGGGAAAAAAAAAATTGGACATTAAAATTTAATTATATATTATTTTATTTTTATGTAATTTTTCCAACATCTATTTTTGACTTTGACAGACATTTTTTAGAGTTGCACTCTATACTTACTATGCTATGTGCATGATTGTATTATCAAGTGTAAAGATGTTTTGTATTTATTCATTTGTATAATTTCCAATAATAATCATGGCTGTGAAGCAACCACTTACAATTGAGCCATTTTTTTTAAAGAGATATTTAATGTGTCCTGCGGCTCAATGCTCAGTAGAGTGGTTTATATATTTAGTTATAAAATAAAATAATAAACCACTTTATTTAAACAATTCACATTCAATCCGCCTAGCCTTTTCCCAACTATATTCGGGTCGGTTTCCAGTCTAACCAGATGCAGCTGAATACCGGTATTTTACATGGAGCGACTGCCTATCTGACGTCCACAACCCAGTAACTGGCTAATAAGATACCCCTTGGTAAGACTGGTTTTCAGACTTTCGGGTTTCTGACAACCCGTAACAACTATCAAAGATCCACAAATAACAGCCGGAACCAACTGCTTAACGTGCTTTCCGACACACGAAGGAGTCTCGGTATATTATGATGGTCACCCATCCAAAGACCAACCCCGGCAACCGTAGCTTAACCTGATGGATTGACCCGAGCGGCGGTTATTACTTGCTTGTTGATTCACATTATGGTAATAATGTGAGGAATAAACTTACCTTTTCCAGTCTGTATATTTATCTTCAATACTACGAGGAGGTATAAGAGGTTTGCCTCTAGTTGCACACCATCCAACAGGATGCACTTCTGAGCAGCAAAGGTTGACCCAAAAATCTTTAGAATCATCGCTGCCAAAGCCTTCATAGCGTAACAGCCCCATATACCCTTTCACCTGCACAAAAGAGTTTTAAAATAGAATGCTAAACTGTCCATTTTCTTGATGACTGTAAGTACATTTTTTTTCAAAATCTGTGCATTCAGATCACAATGTTTCAAAGGCACTTAAGGGCAGTTTCCTAAGGCCGTTTTCCTGTAGCTACAATGGCTAAGGTAGCTTCTAAGGCCCTTACTGCCCCATCTCAAAAATCCAGCCTGTGTAAGAATTTTGTAAAAAACATGGTCATCAAAACGTCTTGGGCAGTAACAGTTACAAATTATATAATATTATTAGTATGAGCCTGTTGTGCAGGGCTGAAGGGCAAAGGCCTCCCTTTTGCCTTTCCATTTTTCTCTCTCTTTTGCTATTAGAACTCAATCCTTTAGTTAGGAGTCTATTGCTGTCAACAAATGGTTCATGAAACGTGATTTGTCACAATTCTATTGGTCTGCCAAAACCCATATATTGCAGGGTTGGTGATCAATAATAAAAAAGGAGATGTACTTACTTTCAATACTGTAGCTACCCAAAAATAGTCACTCATCTTCTCATTGCTGTTCTCAATGTCAGTATTTTTTACTTCCACTTTCATGCCCTCAAATGTGCTGTCCCACATTTCATGAAGTGGAGCATGTTTGAACAAGCTCACTGGTGCAGCCAGGAAATCACAGCCAAACAACTCGTCCTTCCATTCATAGCTGTTGGCTACTACAGCAGCCGATTGTTTTATGGGTCCAGCCTAATAACATTTTGTATGTGTGATTATAATATTAAGAGAAAAGTGTTTTTCATGAATCGACTTTATGCAGTACTGGCTACTGACTTCTGTAATGCACTTATTATTACAAAAATAACTTAGGCATCGTCCTTTGTTACTATAAAATGTACTTGAAATGTTTTTTTACAAACTGCAATGAACTACAACAGTTAGTTGTAAAATAAAATGCAAATAGTTAGCAATTATTTTGTTTGTTTTAGTGCCTGTACTCAGGCAACTGTCAACAGTCAGCTGACACAAGGTAAAGAAGGCATTTAACATGGAGTACATTACTTATTACCTGGTATTTATTTACCTGTAACTCGTTCAAAGAAGTTTGCCAGTGCTGCAGCTGGGGCAGTGGCTCCAACGGTATCATACCCGCCATGTGTTCGGCACCTTCCATCAACCTAAACCTCCAATTACAATGTCGTCTTCTCGTGTTACTCGCGTTGCATCTGAGCGAACAAAACTTATTGTTTCTTGGGTAGAATTGTCCGCGACGCCCGACGCGACCACATAATTCGCATATTGCTGGAATAATAACACTAAATAATTGATCTATAGACTCGATGTTTTTATTACCCGTAGAGGTACTCACCGAAACTGTCTTTTTCTAATGGTATTATTGTAAGATCGTCTGTAATATTTGTATCATCAGTTTGGTCAGATGATTTAGGTAGATTTACGACATTGCCGGCATCGTAATAAGCCATATTTCAAATAAAGTCACGATATTGCTGTCGAATGTCGTTGCCGTAAACACTTCAATACACATGACTAAAATTACGCAGTTTGGATACGTATTAATTATTAATACCCATATGAAACACTATTACCACAAACAGCATAAATAAGTTAACCTTAGTTATATAATGTTTTGTTTTTTCATCACATCAAACAAAATAAAAATTGGTTTCGCATTCACAACATTGCTTGAACTCACTTCACCACTCGCTTGCTTGCCTTCACAGAGCAATTCAGAGCATGTAACCACAGAGCATGTAACTTTCTTGCCTTGCTGAACACAGAGCATGTACGTTGCTGAACTCAATCCACATTCCACAGTCAAAATAGAAATGAATTTTTTTTTTTTTAATAATTTTTATTCATGACCATAGATACAAGTCTTTCAGTCGTAAACTTAAAATAGGTTAACATTTCTATAATAGTACAATTGTTAAAGATTACATAAATTATCAACTTGCCGCCCTTTCGGGTTGAGTGATACATCTCAGTGATAATGGTATAATGGTTTTTATACTAATTTAAAAATTACTTTACTTAACTTATATACAAAATGAATTAAATTTTTTCTACCGTATTACAAATATATTTACACAACACACTAAAATATTTCTTATTTTTTAATAACTCCTGAACGCTGCGGGGTACACTTTGACGTTCACTTTCAATGTCATTGTCATCTATTTCACTCAATTCACTGATCAAAATCAAACGTTGAATGTTAAAACTTGAACACTGTAAAATAATATGATCCAAATCAGCATCCTCTACTCCACAATGATAACATCGGTTATTGTTAATTATGTGAATCCTATTCAGGTGAGCTGGTGTTAAGCAATGTCCCAATCTCATGCGTGATATAATAGTTATAAATCTTCTTGTGATATATTTTAAGTTATGATACCAAGGTTTAATCGGTAATTCATTTTGTATTCCAGCATACCATCTGCCTTTCGTTTCCAGGGTTATGTTCCAATACTCCTTCCATAACTGTCTATTAAGTACTGTAAAAAGGCTGTAGTAATCAGTGAATGGAACCTTCAGCAACTCGGATCGATCTTCGTCATGATCCGAACGGGCCGCAGTGTCAGCTACTTCATTTCCACGAATGCCACTGTGTGAAGGTACCCATACAAATTCTACTTTAACATAATTATCAAGTAGTTTTTGGATTATAAGTCTAATATTATAAATAATATAATTTATCTTAAAAGAAATATTTACATTATGTAAAACAGACAAAACACTTCTGGAGTCTGTAACTATTAAAATATTATGTACATTATTTACAAGACTATTTACATGCTGTAGTGCACAATAAATTGCATAGCATTCTGCAGTGAAAATGCTACACACCCTGTTTAATTTAATACATTTAGTGAAGTCTAGCTGTGGATCATAGAAAGCTGCATTTACATTATGGTCTGTTTTAGATCCATCTGTGTATATAACATAATGTTCTGGTCTATTGTCTTTAAACTGTAAAAAATCTAATTCATTGTGCACTGTGTCTAAATGGATTGCAAAGCTGTTAATAATACCATTAAAAGGAATTTTGTATATAGGCCAAATATCATTTTTAACAATATCTTTCGAATTATTACTTACATGTTCAAATATTGTTGGCATTTCAGGTAAAGTTCCACCAACCAAAGAAGAAGCAGAGATGGCATTGGAAGCAATTGACTGTGAGATTTCACGATGTATTGTTAGTTTCCTAAGTAAAGGATTATCATTTGATGCCATGACTTTTAATAAAAATCTCTCAGCCAGCAACAACCTTCGTAATGTCAAGGGTGGTATACATGTTTCAATTTCTAAGGAATTAATAGGTGTGGAACGCATAGCGCCACAGATAAGTCTCAATCCCATATTTTGAATTACATCTAATTTTCGTAGCAAGGTGCTATTAGCATTCATATAAGCTAAACTGCTGTAATCAAAATGGCTTCTCACTATGCTTTTGTACAGCATACTCATAACTTTGGGGTCAGATCCCCAAAAACTTCCTGCTAAATGTCTCAATAGATTAATGCCCTTCAGCGCTTTGTTACTTATATGTTTAATATGTTCATCAAACTTTAATTTATCGTCAATAATGACGCCTAGGAATTTATGTTGCTTGACAGCAGGAATTTCTACATTATTGTATGAAATTTTAACATTGCTATGAGTATTTACATTTTTACGAATAACTAAAACTGAACTCTTTTCTGGACTTATTTCTAATTTAAGTTTATGGTAATAGCTGTATAATTGAGACAAAGCCTTATTGATATTAGCCATTGCTATATCTATGTTTTGATTTATGCTGTACAAAAGCAAGTCATCTGCAAATTGCAGGATATTTACATCTGGTACATCTACATATTTTAATATTTCCGAAGTATACAAGTTATAAAGTAAAGGAGACAAAGTTGCCCCTTGCATTGTGCCTTTGTTGACAGTTCTAGGTCCATGCAATTTATTATTATATTTAACAAATACTGTTCTATTGTTTAAAAAAGAGTAAAGCCATTTTAAAATATGACCAGGTATACCGATATTATGAGATACTTGAATAAGTTCTTCTATATTTACATTGTCAAAAGCACCTTTTACATCTAAAAACACGCAGATTGCATTAGAGTGACTTAATTTAACCTGTCTTACATCTGTTAATAAAGATACAAGGCTTTCAGAGCAACTTTTACCTTTTCTAAAGCCAAACTGAATAGAAGGAATTAAGCTTTGCGATTCAACAAAATAATCTAATCTTAACTTCAACATATTTTCAAAGAGTTTACCCAAACAAGATGATAAGGAAATAGGTCTATATGAAGAAGCACTATTTGCAGGTTTATTAGGTTTTAAAATTGGAATGACACACTGTGTTTTCCAAGACTCAGGTATTACTATATCATCCCATAGTTTATTATAAATACTAAGTAATGTGGTTTTTGCATTTAAATGTAACTTTTTTATTAACATGTAAGGTATGTCATCCAATCCCGGTGTAGTATCTTTCCTACTCTTTAAAGATGTTTCCAACTCTTCTATAGTGAAATTGTTCTTGAGAAATACATTTACATCATTTTCTGTAGCATTTTCGAACAAATATTCAAGCCTATTATTATCTATTCCAGTAGAATCTGCTAAGTTATCTAAAAAATTTGGAACCCATTCATCACTGATGTTTTTGTTTCGATTTGTTCCAATCTTTTTAAATTTTTTAATGTATCCCCATATCCTAGAAACTGGAGTTAACCTATTGAAGCTACTACATAAATTTTGCCAAGAAGAACAACTTTCTTCCTTCAGAATTCTTTTCTTTTTTGCATCTAGGTTTTTATACCTTATCCAGTTTTCAATGTTAGGTTGAGAAAAATAATACTTTAATGCATCTTTTGATTTTGCGACAGCATCACTACATTTTGTATTCCACCATGGTACTGGTTTTTTAATAGTTGTGTTTGCACCTAATTTTCGTTTTGGAATTGTTTTATTCCTTAAATCATTTAACGTTTCTATAAAATGGTTATATGCATTGATATGGGAATCATTTATTGAATCCAAGTGGGAAAAACAAGTTTCTGATAGGCTATAATATTCGTCCCAATCTGCTTTACTATAAATATATTTTTCTTGATCCACAGGAGGGGAAGTGTCATACATAGATGGTTGAATGTTGATCTCAAGTAAGGTTGGAAGATGATAGCTACCCATGGGATCATCATGAACATACCAGTTACATAAATGAGCTATTGAAGAGCTAACAAGGGCAAGATCTATTGCTGAAGCTTGTCTATTAGGATAAGGAACAGTTGTTGGTGATCCATCATTCAAAATACATAAGTCAAATTCATCAATTATATTGTATAAACATCTACCTCTATTATTGTCACTATGGCATCCAAAGGCTATGTTATGAGCGTTAAAATCACCCATAACTATACAAGGTTTGGGTATGTTATTAATTAAATCCTTTAACT
The DNA here is from genome assembly GCA_914767755.1 of Agrochola circellaris. Taxonomy (NCBI): domain Eukaryota; kingdom Metazoa; phylum Arthropoda; class Insecta; order Lepidoptera; family Noctuidae; genus Agrochola; species Agrochola circellaris. The sequence goes on along the minus strand of OU611839.1, from coordinate 7,930,105 downwards.
TTGCTGAGTCAAACCTGATACTTGGAGGGCTGTATATACAAAGTATTGCCATTGCTCCAAATTGTGTTTTAATAGTGATACATACGTTTTGAATAGATTCTGAGAAGTGTGTATTAACTATTTTGTACTTTAAACGATGGTTCACCAAAATGGCTACTCCATTATGAGAATTTATGGAATTCTTGTGAATTAAATTATATGTGGGAAAGTGTGGGATTATAGAATTAGATTTGAACCAAGTCTCATTAAGAAGACAGACATCTATATTTTTTTCCATTAATAAATTTTGTAATAGGCTCTTTTTACTCTGTAAACTCTGTATATTATACTGTAAAATATTTAAATAATTATCCATGTTTAAATTAAATTTGATAAAAATATTTCTTTTATTTTCTTATGTGTGAGTGGGCCATCAGAGTCACTCTTGTTTCCTAATGCAACCAACGATTTAACAATTGCGTTAATTATAATATCATTATTTGCTACTTGTTTAATATCTAAAATATCATTGGATTTAGCCTTATCAGTAACCTTAGGTAAAACAGGGAAAGATTTTTCATTAAATGTGAGGGGTGGTTTCACAACAGTGGCATACGATTGCTGCATAAGAAATTTGGCCTTTTTCTCTTCAATTTTTTGTTTTTTAATGGGACAGTCTCGTGAAATGGCAAGATGATTACCTGCGCAGTTGATGCATGTGATCTCTTCGACATCGCAGTCTTTGTAGGAGTGACGACCAGCACAAGAAGAGCAGTGCTGCTCGCCTCTGCAAGTCTTAGCAGAATGGTTAAATTTAAGACACTTATAACATTGCAATAATGGTGGTATGTATGCTTTCACCTCATATCTAAATAGTTTTATATAGGCGTATTGCGGTAACGACGTTGATGCAAAGGTGACAGCAACAGTATTGAGAGGCACTAATTTTCCCTCTACTTTACGCATGAATCTTTTAATTGAAATTACTTCAGAGTCGCACACTATATTTTTATATATTTCTTCATTGGAGATTTCTTTGGGCACAAACCTCAATACACCAATCTTTTCAGTCAGATACGATGGTATAAAGGCTTTAAACTTATTTTTCCATAAGAAGTCTTCCATCTTCAAAAAATTGTTAGCCGCAGCCGCCTTTCTGAATGTTATTCCTATTTTGTGCGCATTCAATCTATGTACTCCTAATACTCCTTTAACATTTTCAGATATTAAGTTGGTGAGCGTGATAGGATTTTTATTCCCTACCTTCTCCTGCTCTGTTGACTCGACGTATACTACATACTCAGAATTGGTGTTTTCTATGAACAGTCTTTTATAATTTAGTTTAGTAAAAATATCATATTTATTAGCAGAGTCAGAATTTCGGTTATGAGTGAATTTTCGTTTCTTCTTTTTTTCTCCCATATCTGGCAGCTCCTCACCGCCACTGTCGACACTCATGGTTATTCTACGAGTTATTTGTAGACGTTATGTGGTATTTCCGTGTAATTATATAATTATTATAATTTTTGCGAAATTAAAATTGCCGCTTTGTTTGACTTCCCGCCAAAAAGTCCAATAGAAATGAAAAAGATTCTGTGTTGCCATTAGCCCTCTGAAGTCTTTGTTATATCGAGGGGCTCGTGGCTAAATAACAACCGAGCAGATCCAAAGATGTGCAAGGTTAAGCTGCGCTTGTCATCTTCCGAGTACATTCCATGGATAGGATGGGTGACCGTTTTCTAAACAAATCGGGCTCCTCGATTTGTTAAGCTCCGTCACTGCTCACCATTATAAAGCTTCGTGCAGACAGTGGCGGGGCAAGACCTAAATTTGGTGTGGGCGAAATACATTTTGCGAGGCCCTCCTGTGGCGCAAGAAGACGAATAAAAATATATAAAAAACTGTTGAGTCGATAGTCGAGACTGTCAAATTTTTAGATATTAGTCGAGATATAAGATAGGCAGGTCAAAAATATTGCGGGTCTGTGCAAACCATTTTTCGATTCAGGGATCCGCAGCCTAATTACGTAATGTACGATCAATAATAAATTGAAACAGATTGCTAGTCCATTGCTTCATAAGTTCGAAAAAAAAATTGAGCAGATTTTTTTTTCGAACTTATGAAGCAATGGACTAGCAATCTGTTTCAATTTATTATTGATCGTGCATTACGTAATTAGGCTGCTGTTTGCGTAATAGTATAACAATTACTAACTTTTGCAGGGTACCATTCCGTATCCCACCGCAGGCGGCAACTGCAGGCAACGTGTCGCCGCGACAGGACTGATTTCTATTAATACCTTCTGTAGCTAGCGACACGTCGTAAGACGAATAAAAATAATCAAAAAATTGTTGAGTCGAGAGTCGAGACTCAAATTTTTAGATATTGGTCAAGATATAAGATAGGCAGGTCAAAAATATTGCGGGTCTGTGAAAACCGTTTTTCAATTCAGGGATCCGTTTGCGTAATAGTATTAATTACTAAATTTTGCAGGGTACCATTCCGTATCCCACCGCAGGCGGCAACTGCAGGCAACGTGTCGCCGCGACACGACTGATTTCTATGAATTTCTATGAATACCTTGCGTAGCTAGCGACACGTCGCACAGTGGTCTGAAAATCAAGCTCCATACTCATAGAAACTTAACGTCAGAAATTAATAAATAAAAATATGTTTTGTGTTTAATATACCTCCCTTTGTTTTACTAATATAGTATGAAGGGTATGAGTAGCTCCATGCGTGAGAAATTTTTTTTTTTCTTTTTTTTTGTATGGAATAAAACACTTAAAGTGCTTTTTTTCAAAACTGAATAGAACTGATGGGCTAGTATTCACATGAGCTATCGCACCATACACGGCGATCAAGATGACATACAATTCTTGAGCCTTTCGGTGCCGCTTTGCATGTAGCAAGCTTTGGAAATTTTGAATTTACAGTCGGTGATCTTTCAAATCTTTGATGGTATTTTGTGACATATTGCTTTGAATATGAAAATAGTATGTAAACTAATACTCATGCAAGAAGAGACAAACATACACACACACACACCCTCACACACTCACAAACTTTCGCCTTTATAATCTTAGTGTGATTATAAAGGCGAAACTTTGTGTGTGTGTGTGTATGTTTGTCTCTTCTTCACGCTCAAACAGCTGAACGGATTTGGATGAAATTTAGCACACATAATAGTTTATAACCGGGAATAACACATAGGTAATATATTTAACAACACACAGGTATATAATTAAATGAAGTAACCAACCACATAACTGATATTGTCGTTAGTTAATAACCTGCTAATGACTTTTATATTAGAAAACGATGTAGATTATTTACATTTTACTACAAAATTAATTTCACGAAATAACTCATTTGTTAATCACCGTCATTATTGTTGAATTTTAATTTAATAAGCATTATGGGACAGCGAGTGTTAATGAGGGTAGTTATAATATAAATAGGACATTTAAACTAACTTCACTCAGTAGCTCTTTGCACTTGTGCTTTACTATACTTATTACGTTCGATTTGTTTTCGTGTTATGATGGAAGCTTTTAGTACCAATTTGGATATTTTTATGTTTGTGGCTAACAATAGCTGTTTCTCACAGCCCAGTGTATTATATGAAGTTTTTGTCAATGCCGTTGATTTGTCAGAAATCGAAAATAAAGAATTGAAACAATTCTGTCAGACTCGTGTGTGTTCGTTGAGGAACAAATGGATCTCGTGTAATCGCACGAGACATACTTTCATAAAAAAGTATGAGACATGGCTGCAAGAAGACATAAAATGGCCTGAGTTCATGAAGGACAAGATGACACCTTGTTTAATGTTAGAAGAGCAGCAACCATGTTCCAGTTTTGACTTCGGTGTAAATGAGGGTGCATCAACATCATACAAACCGGAGACGTACAGTGTTGGAACATCAACTGTTGTGAGTCCAAGAAAAGTGTTCTCGGAGCTAAGCCCGCTACAGAAGAGAAGAAGAGTGAAAGAGCTCCTCACGCATAGCACTGAAAGCCTTGCTTATGCAACTGGTTTAAGTGCAGATAACAAAAATGTAGCAGATATAATAAAATTGATCACAGAGCATCCCGAAGAGGCTACAAAGATAAAGGAATTGTTGAAGTCCAAGAAAGCTATGCCCATATATTCCGCTGATAAAGCTTTAGGAATTCTGACTTCATTGAAGCTTTCAAAATGGCAGTATACAATATTAAGAGCTTGTGCAAAAGAAGAAGGAATACTACTATATCCTTCATATACTGCTATCTTAGAGGCGAAATAGGACTGTTACCCACCAATTAAAGACACCATAGAAATTACCGAAAGAGGGATAAAAGTAAAGCTTCAAGCGATTTTGGACAAAACTGTTGCTAGATTTGGGAAATTCCTACGTTTGGAATCTTCGCTAGATGGCAAAGAGCTAACATTGATATGCAAGTGGGGCTTTGACGGTGCTTCAGGGCAAAGTTTGTACAAACAAACTATGGCGGGTGAAGATGATTCAAGCAATTTTATGTGTTCTTTTGTGCCTCTGCGCTTAGTTTGTGGTGAAGAAAAGTTATGGGAGAATCCAAAGCCATCTTCCACAATGTTCTGCAGACCGCTCCATTTTAAATTTGCAAATGAAAACAAATTAAATATTAAGGAAGAACAGGCTTTGATTGAAGCTGAGATTGCAGCACTGGAGCCGTCTATTATGGGAATTCATACTCTTAAGCACTCAATGCTTATGACCATGATAGATGGTAAAATCACTTCGCAACTGTCAAATACTTCAACGCAGACTTGTGACATCTGTAAAGCTACCCCTTCGGAAATGAATAAGTTAGAGAAGATCTCAGAGTAAGTTTTGAATAATTTGTTATATTTCAGATTACCGTAATGCTGTGTATCTTTTTATTAATTAATTCACTTTCTTTCCAGAAAACCTGTTTCAACAGATATATATCAGTATGGTTTGTCTACACTTCATGCTTGGATTAGATGTATGGAGTGCCTACTCCATATTTCGTATAGACTAGACTTCAAAACATGGCAAGCCAGAGATGCAGACAGCAAAGAGTCATTGAAGAGTAGAAAAAAAACTATACAGCAGAAGTTTCGTGATGAAATGGGCCTCCTAGTAGACATCGTTAAACAAGGTGAGTTATGATAACAGTCGTTGTTCTTAAATCTTATTTTTTCAAATAACGTTAGTTCTATTTATTCTTTACAAAGTTGTGGATTAGTTTTGATTCATTTATAATTTTCAGGTTCCGGAACCACAAACGATATAAACACAGCGAAGAAATTTTTTGGTAATCCTGCCAATACTGCAGCTATTACAGGCTTGGATCCTAGTTTGATCCAAAGATTTGCAACACTTTTGTGTGTGATGGCCTGTGGGGAGCCCATAAATGTTGAGGCGTTTAAAAACTTTGCGCGCCAAACAGCAGAATTATATGTGGAGCTCTATGGCTGGTATTACATGCCTTCGAGTGTCCACAAACTTTTACTGCACGGTGCTGAAGTTATTAAACACTTCAATATTATGCCCATTGGCAAATTATCTGAAGAGGCATCGGAAGCCAGAAACAAAGACTTCAAGAAAATCCGAGAACAGCATTCGCGCAAATTTTGTCGAAAAGCGACAAACGAAGACATTTTCAATGGTCTCCTTGTCTCGTCAGATCCCTACCTGTCCAGCATAAGACCTGTGCTGAGAAAATCAGTAAATACACCTATTACTGATGATATGAAATCTCTTCTTATTGGTGACGATGCAGATCTAGACAAAGAGAATGTTGAATTTATTGATATTAACGCGTCAATGCTGGACTCGGATTTAGAGGACTGACGACAGCAAAGATACTCTCTGCTAATCGTTTTTGTATAAATAGTTATAGCAAATAATTATAATAAAATAATAATAAGAATATAATTAAATTAATTAATATAATTAATTAGTAATATAATTAAACAGTAATATTTAATATATCATAGTTATAGGAGCTGTAAATAGTTGTTGTAGTCTTAAATTGACAATTTTGACGTTACTTTTATTGTTATTGCCTTTCTTGCACATAATTTTTGTTGTAATGTATTAGTATTAACTATTTCATTAACAGCTCCCCCAAACGTATTATACATTAACTATTTAATACATGTTTTTATCTTTCTTCACTTTTAACCATATATTTAAAAATAAAAATATCCTTAGTACATATTTATTCCTTACTAGCTGCACCCCGCGGTTTCACCCGCATAAGTCTCGATTCCGTGGGAATATCGAGATAAATAGTAACCTATGTGTTATTCCCGGTTATAAACTATTATGTGTGCTAAATTTCATCCAAATCCGTTCAGCTGTTTGAGCGTGAAGAAGAGACAAACATACACACACACACACACAAAGTTTCGCCTTTTTAATCACACTAAGATTATAAAGGCGAAAGTTTGTGAGTGTGTGAGGGTGTGTGTGTGTGTATGTTTGTCTCTTCTTGCATGAGTATTAGTTTACATACAATTTTCATATTCAAAGCAATATGTAACTTCACAAAATACCATCAAAGATTTGAAAGATCACCAACTGTAAATTCAAAATTTCCAAAGCTTGCTACATGCAAAGCGGCACCGAAAGGCACAAGAATTGTATGTCATCTTGATCGCCGTGTATGGTGCAATAGCTCATGTGAATACCAGCCTATCAGTTCTATTCAGTTTTGAAAAAAAGCACTTTAAGTGTTTCATTCCATACAAAAAAAATTAAAATATTTTTTTTCTCACGCATGGAGCTACTCATACCCTTCATACTATATTAGTAAAACATAGGGAGGTATACTAAACACAAAACATATTTTTATTTATTAATTTCTGACATTAAGTTTCTATGAGTATGGAGCTTGATTTTCAGACCACTGTGCGTCGCCTTCATAGAAATACATACATAAGAATGCATAGAAATCAGTAGTGTCGCGGCGTCACGTCGCACAGTAATAATAATCTTTAATCTTTATTGGAACAAAAACACATTTTACAAATTGATTGCGTACGTAAATAGCTACATTAGTTACAAAACTGTGTCGCGGCTATTAACGCCCACCTCCAAGAGGGAGAAAACAGCGTTCCAGATAACATACATTAAAATAAAGTAAAGTAGGGGTTAGCAATGAACATAAAAAAAAAACAAATAGTAAAAATTAAAATAGTTGTAACAAAATTTAAATAGGTAAGTGCTTAATGTTGTGCATGTGGGAGTGTTGTATGTGAGTGTAGAGCGTGTCTGTGGGGTGTAAGCGTCGAGTATGCTCTTGGAACCTCTCCACGAGCACACTTTACGCTACGTGTGTTTGGTGTGCATGTCTACGGAAGAAAGATCTTAGGGTTTGACTAAATTCTCCAATTCTTCGTATGTGAGAGTATGAAGCCATTTATCAATAATTGTTTTGCAATCCCGGAGAGTACATGGATAAATAGTATGCACTTTATTTATTCTATTATAAAGCACGGGACTGCAGAAAATGAATTGCCGGCGGGCAATTTCCAATTTAACACCCGATGTCGGGCAGACTCTGTCAGTTCTACGTTTTTTCCTTTCAAACTCAGGATCAAACGTCAAGTTTGAGTGTTTCCGCAACACTGTATTTAGCACAAAAGAGTGCCTCACTGTAGGTAGCTTCCAAAGCATGTACAGTTCGCTGGTAGGGAAGCGATAGGGTTTGAAGGCCATCACCTTAAGAATAGCCCTCTGCGCCCTCTCCAAACGCAGCAGAAGACATTTACCAGCACCACCCCAGGCCGAAATACAGTACGTTAAAACGGAGTGGGCGAGAGCAAAGTAAACTGTTCTCAGGGTAGAGAAATTGGCGGAGGTCCTTAGATTTTTAAAAACAAAAATTAATTTTCTTACCCTAGAGACCAGTGAATTTATTTGCACACTCCATGACAACGAACCGTCGACCCAGACTCCAAGATATTTTATTGAGTCCGTGCGCATAACTTCAGGACAGCCACAGGTGGCAGTCCTCATTGAATGGCACGCATGAGCTATCAGACGGAAGGGTGTGGCTGGCTGTGACGCTTTCCTTGGACTAAAAGTGATAAATTTGGTTTTATCCAGGTTGAGTGTGAGCAAATTCTGTGTGAGCCATCTCATAGTAACTCGCAAGGCTGACTCTGCCTGAAGCCGAGCTTCGTTCCAGTCACCACCATGAACCAAGATAACAGTGTCATCAGCATAAGTAATTATTTTGGAGTTTCTTAGATGAAGTTTACAGAGCTCGTTTATGTAAACCAGGAAAAGGGTAGGTCCTAAGACACTACCTTGCGGAACTCCGTAGGTGAGGAATGCTTCCTTACTCGTATGGTTGTTTATCCTGATGATTTGCGAGCGATCACTAAGGTAACTCTTAAACAAACTAAGCGGTAGGCCTCTTATACCAATCCTTTCTAGTTTACTGAAGAGAAGGGGGACAGAGACAGTGTCAAAGTGACAGTGGGTAGAAACTATGATTTTGGGGACTTATGGACCAACTTTGTTTGTGTTTTACTTTTTTCTCTATGCGGATGGATAGAGCTCAAACCTCAATAATAAATGCCCTGATGTATTTTTCCTAAACTTTATACTTTGAGTAGAAAAATGTGTCTAGTCTACTATACAAGGTATAAGAAAAATAAAGTTTCAAAGCGGGATCACACGCTACTTAGCAGAAATATAATTTAATTTGATCCGTTCCATACAAAAAAATAACTTAACACAATTTTTTACCTAACAAAGTTGGTCCCTAAGTCACTTAAATCATATTTTCGACCCACTGTGCGTCGCCTACAGTTTCCGCCTGTAGTCGGCTACGGCATGGTGCCCTTAGTGTCAAGCGTAAATATTGCCTAACCAGATGACTTATGACCGTTATGATGTTTATGCATAATATTGGCTAAAAGAAGCCATTTCAAGGAAAAAACCCTCACTTTATTTAAGCTCCTATTTCTACGAGAGCCTTTTTTCGATCCACAGCAGCGCACCGCCACTGGCCACTAAAGTAGAAACTTGACAAACTCTCCCATTATTTTAGTCGATAAATCGAATAGAGTTGTGGAACTTGTGGAATATAGCTAGGGTAAAGTATGGTACATCATTTCGTTTCTAGTTAACTTTATTCATTATTGATTGATTGCTTGTGATTGATTGCACATTTGCACATAAACATAAACAGCGATAAAATCAGTGGTTTTATAAAGATTATTATTATATATAGATTATTAATAAACACAGTTCTGTGCAATAACCGGCCATTTGTGCACGATTTAATGTGAGTGAAGTGAAGTGGTTAGTTATAATAAATTCGAAGGCGAAATTGCATCAGAATAACTAGAATCTAGAAGTGGATTTCCAGGTTCGTTAAAATTCCCAGTAGAAAACAAAACAGCAATCGGTAAGTAAACTTTTCCCTTTAAATTACTTGATACACCCTGTTTTGCGGGAAAAAATTCTTAAGCATTTCATGCAAAATGCAACATGTAGTTGCATAAAAACAAAATGTCGTCACAGTTTGATTTGAGTTCATGTCGTAGACTCGTAGTTCTACTCTTCATAGTCAAATGACATTAATAGATAAGCCGTTTTCTGTTAAATATTGAGCCAAATTATAGTAATTATTGTGGCGTACAATACAAGTTCAGGCATTATCGGTATGTCGATCTTGAACTGTTGAACATTCGCCATTAGACGATAATTTGGGCGGATTCTTTATCGCAAGGAAGTGGCTTAGCGCGTAAATTATCGCGCAACAGTTCACCGTTTATTGTCGGCAGCTTTTGTAAACTGCGAGTTTTGATTGAGAAGATAATAAACGACATGCCTGCAATGCAATGGAGTAACGAGAAAATCTTGGAATTTTTGGAATTATATCAAACAGAGCCTAGCCTATGGGATCCTAAAGAAGAATCATATAAAAACCGCGGAGCTCAAAATGAAGCCTGGCAACGAATTCACCAAGGATTGCAGTTCACTTCAACTGTAGAAGAATTAAAAAAGAAGAAAGAATCTTTAATGGCATATTATAGGATTCATTTAAATAAATACAAGAAATCATTAAAAGGTGGTACGGAAGCAAGCAATGTGTACACAACAAGCTGGTTTGCATTTGATCTCATGCATAGCTTCCTTAAGCCTGTTTATGTAGACGATAAGGTATGTATGTTATATAAAAGTAAAGAGTTTAAACAGAAGCTAAGATTACCTTCTACTTACATACAATATTAGAAGAAATATTTAAAAAAAATGTTAAGTATTTAAATGATACACTAAGCTAAACTTAGAAATTATTGAATGAACGCAAAAAAAAAACTCATTCATGACAAACTACTTTGTTTAAAATCACAAATACTTTATTCCAGTTTTCCGGTTTGCAAAGCAGAGAATCTGTATCAGAATCAGAGGCATCTGAATGTCATGAAAATAGTTGTCATGGTGCAATAACTGAACCAACGGTGAAATCAAAACATCGAGGTTTACCTCAAGTACTGAAACGGACCAATCATTCTCAACTTGTTCATCACAATCCCGAGGAGCAACATTGTTCTTCTCCAAAGAAACAAAAACACGTATCTACGTCTGAAAAACAGATTGCTGAATCTTCTGATAGCAAAATACTGAAAATAAGTAACATATCAACACAAGGATTAGATGAATATGATCATTTTGCTTTAATGATTGCTGCTAAAATACGAAAAATTTATGACATGTATGAAAGGGAAACTGTAATGAACACTATTCAGAATATGGTGTTTAAGTCCTTAGTGAAAAACCAAAATGACCCCTATAAAGAAACTTCAGAAACTTTACAAACTGAATGTTGGGTAACAAGTAACAATGAATCTGCTGTGGAAATTGACACTAAGACCAATATTCCATTATATTTTGGTCCACCAAGGTCGCCTTCATCAGGATCAGATTAAGGGGGATGCAAAATACAAAATTTCTTTAGTTTTTTGCAATTTACAGGTCAGTGTCAGGTAAAATATGATTCGCAACTGTAACAAATATGGCTTTACAGAATTATAATCATTAGAATCAGTAATACAACTCCATTTTCCGAGCATTTATCTTAAAAGTTGGCAATGTCGCAGATGTAAAAAAATTACCTGTTTTGATTAATTTGGCAATATTACTGTATGGAAATAAGAAACATGTTTAACTAGAATATTAATAATGAATTGCAATTATTACATTTAATTTGATGTTGTACCTGTTGTAGGTGTAAAAAAAGGATTTCAAAAGTTTCCAAATACTTTTTTACGTCTTAAACTAAATATTCAGTGTTACAATATTAATTATTGCATTTCATAATCAATATTCTAGTTGCTAATTAGCCATATTTCTTATTTCCATACAGTAATATTGCCAAATGACATCTATTTGCGACATTGCCCACTTTCAGAATAAACACTCTTTAAGTTAGCATAATCCTCAAATGTCATGATGTCATGAAATAGTAATTCAATAGGATTCAATGAACTTAGTGCGGATTTCATCAATGAAATTGAATGCATTCAGCACATCTAAATACGTTCAAGAGCTGTCAGTGTACAATATTCCATACAGTGTTGCCAGCGGGGTCTTATCAAAAGTTACCTGAAATGGATAAAAAAGTAACCTTTTAGTGTGCAAAATAACCTTTTCATATTTTTTTTCTAGTAGTAAGATTAAAAGTTGAAAGAGTTGTTGCACGCGTAGCATGACCACTGTAGAAACGAGTTTTGTCTACGGAAGAATAGACAAAATGACAGATTGTGATTGCATAACTGTCATTTTGTCATTTGATGTGTATGATACTATAAAATAATAATAATTTGACGTAAATATTTGCATGCTTAATGGCAAAATATGGCTGATCTTTGTACTTTACTAACACCTATTGATGTATCATCTACCCATTTGCTAAAATAAAATTATTCTATTCTATTCTTCCGTCGACAAAACTCGTTTCTACGGTGGTCATGCTACGCATGCAGGTTGTATATAACTTACTGGATAATTCAATGTTTTCCATTTAAGTTACATTTACCTTTTACCTTTTTATGTTAAAACAAATTGGCTAAAAATTAAGGACACATATACTGTAATTTGCAAATGAAATAAAAAGAATAGTACCTAACCTACCGATTGAAATATCTTACACGAACAAAAATACAAACTTGAGGCAACAAGCCCGAACGAATTCATCCGATTGAACGTCAAGGAACGAGTAACCGAGAAGAGACGCTTTCCACTTTGGTCATTTGGAATTTGGATACGTCATTAGTGTGAGAGAGAAAGACTTGTTTTTAGGAGTTGCATTCACTGCCTTACAAACGAAGATTTGCGTTACGTTTCATCTAAGAAATAAAAATTTAATTCTACATTTTCCGTAAAATCACCTAAAAGTAACCTTTGGAGGCGTGTAACCTAAAGGAGTTAAAAATCACCTAAAAGGTTACAAAAGTAACGTTCTGGCAACACTGATTCCATAACAATTTTGACACTGACAGCTCTTGAACTCGTTTTAGAAATGCTGATCGCGTTCAGTTTCGTTGGTGAAATTAACCCCTTATAGAGTTGTATTAATGATTTCTATGATTATAATTCTATAAATAAACATTTGATTAGATCAAAATACAACCCAATACTGCCCTATAAATTGCAAAAAACGTAAGAAATTTTGAATTTCCGCGGGTGGCCCTGACGCTTTCGCCAACTAATGTTGAGGATGGCAATATTTAATAATAATTTGAATCATTTGTAAATAAAAAATTAAATGTTTTTATACAAGTACTTTTGTTTTTATTAAATCACTGAATAATGAATTTACAGAAATCATACATTTATTTGTTAAACATCTATAACATTACTATACTCAATATTTTTAATATGTTTATAATAAAAATATAAACTAAAGGAACATGAAATTGGTAAAAAAACGTTGCTAGCTAAAAATTTTTAATTAAGTGGCAACACTATTGTACCCCAATCCTTGCACTTTCATTCACAACACTATGATCTAGAAGTTACCTTTCTGTGACCTCATTCTGCTTGATATATAAGTGTTCATGTGTTGTAAAAATTTTCTTCACATACAATCATTTCAATCCGAACCTCAAAGAGTTTATGTGTTCTGTGATCTGAACTCACTATTGTCCAATTTTTCACCTGTTTAAACTAAATACCTACTTAAATTGTTCAAAACATTTGTGTTCAATTGCAGATTACAACGTAAAGTGACAAGCTATTAACATGGGTAAACCACGTAAGTAAACTGATCATACAATATTTTATTTTATTAGTAGTAAATAGAGTGTTTGTTTTATAATATTAACAAAGTAGGTAAGCAGTGAATTGTCATCTCATTTCTGAAACATCTGTCTTTGTTTTCCATTTCATGTAGTGGAAAATAGTGGTGAATTTCATTTCTAGATGTTGACTTTCTATGGTAGCAAGTATACATAGTAGGTACTTGTTTCCTTTATGGTCTTAATTTTATTGCTTACATTCAAGTAATCTCGAACAGTGATGCTTGGATTGAAAACCTGCTTTGAATAAGTCTATAGTGAAGATTAATAATATGATGCAACTGCAGTGCAAATTGTGAAATTACGTCCAGTTATTAATAGCCTGAGTTGATGAATTGTTTTGAAATGTTTGATTGCAACACGTCATCACGCCTGTTTTTCCCGAAGGTGTAGGCAGAGGTATACCTGTTCAGGGTGCCGTAGATTAAAAAAAAAATATTTTTAAAGATATTTAAGAAAATAGATGAAAATCGAACATTCCCCCATTATCTACGAAACCACTGAGCATAAATTTAAAAAAAAAAACAGAAAATAGTTCTAATACTTATAGATTACAGGAAAACCAATAAGAAGTCTATGGTTTTAAAATAACATGGCAAATTTCAAATGTAATATTGTGCATACAATCTTATATTTAATTGGAATGTATCGGAGACCATGTTTTCCAACTACAATGTTAAGTTTGTTGTTGGGATAAATTCATCCCAACTACGGAATCCTTCATTGTGCATGGTCCGACACGCACTTGGCCAGTTTTTTTTTTATTACGTCGCATTGAATTAGAAGCTTGATTTTTAGAGCTCCAAGGGACCGTAGACCTAAGTATTTGATATTAATTTCAATTTGATACCTCCAGGCGGTCCTGAGAAAAAGGGTCTTGACAGACTGACAGGCAGACTAGACGGACAACGAAGTGATCCTTTAAGGGTTCCGTTTTTACTTTTGAGGTACGGAACCCTAAAAACAAATTAAATACTAGTCTGAACCATAAAGTAAGTACCTACCTACTATGAAAAGTTAGGTTGCCTATAACTTTTTTAGAGGCAAAAAAAAATTTACACACTTAAAACTACCGACTTCGCGTCATCGCTTGCCTTCAGGTGAGGTAGTAAACAAATGAGAGCCTATCAAATTGGTCAATAGAAAATTCATCACTCAGGATATTACTACTCACAGCTGGACAGTTACTTAAATTTAAATGACAAATTGTAATTACATGCTTGAAAATTCGAACATTATATCTGACAACCTTGTTCGAGATAAATCGAAACTGCTGTACTGATCAAATACTTACGAGCAGGTGACCGGCAATGTTAGTATGAAAATCCACATATACTGTCGTGTTTAGCGGCCGAATAAATTACTATCAAAACTCCTAACTGTCGTGTAATATTAAAATGGAACGAAGTTTTTACTTCGACACCTGGCAATCAAGGAAGGCTCAGTTGTAAAATGACCACTGCTTAAAATGTGTACCGAACGCAAAATGTGCATTTCTCTGAATGTCTCTTAGGCAACATCTCCCTTTTTTCCAATGCACATTCAGTCCTTCACAGCAGTACAAAAACGGTCAAGTGCTGGTCGAATTTGTACACAGAGGGTAACATAATAAAGCTGATTTCAGACTACGCTATAATATAATAGCATATAGTATATAGCTCATAGCACAACAATATCGCGCTCCATACATTGTTATGGACACGTTCACATTGTACTGTACTATATATTATTGGCTTGCTATACGCTATAAATTGGTGCGATGCGCAGAGTTCATGCTATGCTATATCGCGCGCCGGCCTCTTCCTCTTCCCTCACCCCCGGCTGTCCCGCAAGCGAAACGAGCGACACAATAATGGACTGGACACGATCCTGTGCCGACGGATTTGCGCTGGCGGCAAATGATTGTTTTTTTCGTAGTTTTTCTCTATTGTATATCTAGGATTACAACATGGAACACTTTATAGAGAGTGTAAGAAAATATCCGTGCCTGTATTAAATCCATTGTGTCGATCGTGATGTGTGCTGTGCAACTGTGCACACTCTTCAAAGATCGCGGTCGACCGAGCTTGCGATAATATCGCGTATGTGAACGTCATGCTATATAGTATAGCATTAGGTCCTTCTTTGCTATACTTTATAGCACAATAGTATAGCGTAGTCTGAAATCAGCTTTATCTTTTATTCAGATAGATAGATAATACTATAATAATTAGTTCAGAATCATGTACTGAATCCATGGCAACAGTTTTCGCGTCGATGTCCCTGCCACCCTTTATAAGCCTTACCCGCAACCAGGCATTGATGGATTCACGTATGTATGCTCGGCTTTGCCCCGGCCCTTCAGCCTACATTTTCACGTTCGTCCATCAATGCCCCTTTTGCAGCCCGCGGCAGTAATGTACTATTTCCACAGCGAAAAAGAAAGGCGGAAAAAAGGATGCTCCAAAAGAGGAGCCTTCACAAAGTACTGAGACTTTTGAAGAACCATCTACTTCCGAACCACCAGTAGCTGAAGTAGAAGATGACGCAGGTCTTACTGGAGCTGCCCGTAAGAAAAGGGAAAAAAAGGAGAAGAAGGAAAAGGCTTTACAGGCTTTGCAAGCTCTGCAAGCGTCTCGAAAACCATCTTCACATTCCGAATCTACATCAGAACAACCATCTAGAGCTCAATCTGAGGCTCCTTCTGAACCATCAGCTAAGGCAGAGCCACCATGTAAACCTTCAGCTGATGTTCCACCCGAAAAACCTTCTGAAAAACCAGTGGAACCAGCGAAAGCCAAAGAAGAACCAATAACCGAAGAAGCGGATGACGTTGGTTTAGGTTTAACAGGGCCAGTCAGGAAAAAGAAACCTAGAAAGAAGAAGGCGGATGTTCAACCAACTGCAGGCGAGCAGGTATCGAGTCCCCAGGAAGTACAGGCTGTTACAAGTGCATTGGCTGCGTTGTCAACATCTGACTCGAGCCAGCAAGTCTCTTCGCCGGTAGTGTCTGGTTCAGGACCTGCTCCTGTACATGTGCAAATGCCACAGCCTGTGAAAGCTGCGCCACCGGCACCTTGGGCCAAAGGCCCGCAATCTGCTGGACGTGGCTGGGCTGCGACTGCAGGTCCACCCCCTGGCATGCCAACCCCACAACCGCCGCAAGTCATACCAATACCAACCCCGACGCAAACACCGATGCCAAAACCAACGCCAACACCAACGTCCGTTTCGCAGACAACTTCTAGCCAGCAACAAGCATACTATCCTACTCGGCCCCCTAAGTCCCTAGAACCTGTTTTATGCCGATACAAGATACCTACTA
Organism: Agrochola circellaris; assembly: GCA_914767755.1. Lineage (NCBI taxonomy): Eukaryota > Metazoa > Arthropoda > Insecta > Lepidoptera > Noctuidae > Agrochola > Agrochola circellaris. Next base: position 7,913,511 of record OU611839.1, on the reverse strand, counting down.
AAATTCCTGGCTGTATGGTTCGTGCCAGAGACATTAGAGTACTGGTAAATTATCTGGAAATGCAGTTTAAATCTCTTAAAATAGTAAGTAACTCAATTTTCTTATTATGGAACATGTTTTGAAAGGCCACATTCAAAATCCCCAACACTAATTTTGCAAAAGTTGTATCCTTTATTTATTCCTTTCGGTGACATTGTTGACTTCGTCCTGCAATTACTTCGCTAAAGAGGTAAGATCCTTTAAATTTCCTGGAACCAGCAGCCTAATTACGTAATGCACGATCAATAATAAATTGAAACAAATTGCTAGTCCATTGATTTATAAGTTCGAAAAAAAAATTGAGCAGATTTTTTTTTCGAACTTATGAAGCAATGGACTAGCAATCTGTTTCAATTTATTATTGATCGTGCATTACGTAATTAGGCTGCTGGTTTTGTAAACTTTTCAAAATAATTATATAAATTGAATCGAATGTTTTTTCATTTCCACAAGTACATTGATATGATTTTCTTTTTGCAGTCTCGTTATGATGTGAGCTTTACTCCCGACAGACCAAAGAAGATGTTACCACAGATATTCGCGAAAGTCAAAGCTAAGTTTTTCGCTAAGGATTTAATTGCATTTGATCAGATGAAGAATTGCTATTCTTTGGAACCGCTTAAGAATATACCAGTGTCGGACCGTTTCAGTACGAATGTTAGTATATTTTTTATTTTGTGCTTTCTGCATTATATTCAAGTTGTACAATTATTTTAAGCATGAGATATTAAATATGGCTAACTTTTTTCAGGTCGAGATAATAGACCCGAATGGAAAGCCCATGCATTTTGAGGTGTCAATGAAGGCTACAGGTGTTGTAGATCTCGATAATATAAGGCGGTGAGTAGTTCTTTATTGAAAACTGCATTCACGATTGTTTCAAACTTATGTGATTTTGGAAAAAATGCTTTTATATCTACATGTAAAGTTTAGTTTCCACTGCAACATTTGCAATACTACCAGTCATTCTAAAATCAATTTAATTTTCACTTGTTTGAAGTCGATATTCGTTATTATGTTATAGTTACATGGTGAATCGTAGTTCGTCTCTTTGCCATCCTACTGAAGAGATCCAATGCATTGACGTCATTCTGCGCCAGGGCGCTTTGGAGTCATATGTAAAAGTATGTATTTTTTAAGGCAGAAATATCAACCTTAGTCATTTTAAATTAGGAAAGAAAAAGCTGTAGGAATAACAATAATAATCACTTTCATTTTGGCACTTTAACAACATCCATTGCGTTCAGTTGATAGTAATTTTTAAATAATTAATTGAGGCAGGCGCGACTTTGTGGAAATCAATTATAAAATATAATAGACGACGTTTATTTTGTAACCTAATCCGCTTAACTGTTCTTAATGAGTCATAAAGAACCCTGTAAGAAACCGACACGTGTTTCACCTCTCAACGAGGCATCATCAGGATTACGATTTACTTGTTGCGAACCCGGACACGACGTGTTGCTACTTCAAGCGCTGAACGCAGAGTGAGCCACACCACCCGACAACCATTCTGGACAGTATGGTTGTCGGGCGGTGTGGCTCACTGCGTATTTCGACAGTTTTTAAATTTGGCAACACAATAATGTTCCTTTATTTTATTAGGCTGGCCGTCAATTCTTCAAGCGTCCACTGCGTCCTGTAGATTTAGGGTACGGCTACGAAATGTGGACAGGAATGTTCCAATCGGCCATTTTTACAAGCAAGTCCTTTATCAACATTGATGGTGAGTGAACAAACATTTTTAGTATTCATGTAAAAGTTTTATATAGGTGATTTTTCTTGTTTTTCTAAAAGTAACTTAGCTTCATATTATGTTAACATAGACATTTGTTTGATTGGATTGTTATAATATGTTTGCAAGCGATAAATATTGTTTTCTGTCTGCAAGTTTAATAACACTGCATTTAACTTTTTTTAAGTCGGTAAAGCAGATTATCGCGGTATAGCTTGTGCAATCTGAAATGACGCGCCCCAGTACCGTATTACCCATAGAAATCCGCATTACCGTGTACGTAAATGCTTAACACTAACCCGCGTCATTTCAGAGTGGACAAGCTATACCGTGGAATGAGCAGACAAAAAGTAGCCCTTAAGGTGACGGCTTTTTTTGGGGGTGAGAAATTATCAAATAACTTCTCCCGCTCTGGGCGGAGCGGGAGGGCGTGTCAGACTTTTACTGACTAAAACCCACCCGTGTTCCTTCCGTTGCCTGTGTGCCGGGGTCGCGATATCCCTTTCGGACAACCCCGGCAGGCATTGGCCCTTCCGGACCCCGTCAGTTGGTGCTGACATCTCTTTGAGGCGCGCGTGGAACACAACGCGCCGTCGACCCGGGCTGTTCAGTTGAATCACTTGTTATATAGGCTTTGGGTTTAGAGTAAAACCACCAAATTATCAGTAAGTACACAACAACTCAAAGGGAACGTCTAGTCGCCACCGGGGATAGAGCGGGACTCTCGGGACACTCTTGAGGCGCTACCTTTGAGTTGTGTGCTACATTTAATTGTATATCACATGGTTCTTATCGGACGGCGGCTTAATATGGCTCCCTGCACTGCAGCCCCTGGGCTTGTGATATCATGATATCAATGATCTACGAATCTCTGCGGTCGACTGTAAAGGTACTATTCCGTACCCGACCGCAGGAGGCAACTGCAGGCGACGTGTCGCCGCGACACGACTGGTTTCTATGAAATACCTTCCGTAGCTAGCGACACGTCGTTGGCAGTTACGGGTGAGTGACAGGAGACACGTGCAGCCCAACCGCAGACCAGTATTGCCAACGCTCGAGCGATAATCACGTTTTCTATCTTCTATCTACCGATTGGAATACGGGCAGTTGCCGCCTGCGGTCGAGTTCGGAATAGTACCTTTAATAATGATATTTAAAAAGTCCACAATATAGCATAAGTATTTCACATTTCAGTTGCTCATAAGGGCTTTCCTAAACACCAGACGTTGCTAGACGCCCTCACAAAAGATTTCAACTTGGATCCCACTCGCCTGGTCGACCACCAACGCGGCGGTGATTATTTCGCAGCTTTTGTAAAAGGCCTCAAGGTAACTTATACAAGATAAGATAATGTATAACTAATGAAATATGTACTTAAGCACAAGCGAAGCCTTTTGTTATTAAGAGCGTGCATTCTTAAAGTGGGCAACGTCGCAAATATTTCGCTGTTTCGATTAATTTGACAATATGACTATGGAAATAAGAAATGTGGGTAACTAGCGAACTGGAATATGGCTTATGAAAAGCAATAATGAATATAGTAACACCGAATGTTTCGTTTTAGATTCTAAAACAGTATTTGGAAACTTTCCCAATGCCTTTTTACACCTACAACGGTTACACCATCAAATTCAATGTTATAATTGCAATTCATTATTAATATTCTAGTTAGCCACATTTCTTATATCTATATAGTAATATTGCCAAATTAATCAAAACAGGTAAATTTTTGAGAGCTATTTGCGACGTTGCCAACTTTTAGGATAAACGCTCTTAAACCCTGCTTTCTGAAATCCAACATGCAATAACATTTAGGTATAAAAATATAAAAAGTTTTATTGGAAGAAAGAAAAGGTGATGACAGACAGTGATCTTACATAAATATAATTAAGTTTGTACACCACAATGTTTTGGTTTGATCGTTGACCCCCAAACTAAACAGGGCTTCTATCTTGGGGGTCAGATATTGTCAGTGAAAACGGGCATAAGTCACTATTAATACCTATTAATATAGGGTGGACTTTTTGTGTCCGTTACCCAGGCCAGATGTTGTCGAAAATGGTCATTTGAATCTTATAGATAATTAGTTGTGCGGCTTCTGTAAATGTTGCGCACATTTTTAAATTTGTTGCGCTTATAGTTTTTTAATTATTTCACAAAAACATTTCCTGCTGGCGTAACGTTACCGCAGCCAGACCTTTTTCTTTCTAATGGGAATATTTAAATAAATACTAGCTATAGAATTAGTTGTCTAGATGAAGTAAATGTTGTGCCTTATTTTGTATTTGTTCTTTCATCGGTTGCGAAGTTATTCGAGATTTTGCTGGGGTAACGTTTTTGGTTTTGCTAGATCTTTGAAACGGTTAAGCAGATTCTTATCATATTTTGTACAAGACTTCTTAGGGATTAGTTTAAATTTGTTCTGCAATAAAAATACCAAAAAAATGCATAGCTTAAAGGTTATTTCATTAAATAGAAAAACACTTCAATCGGTCCCAGCACTCTCAATAAGAGGTCTAAAGACTTGCTTTAAACGTTATTTTAAAGCTTGTAACTGCCTTCAAATGTATGTGAAGTTTCATTAGTATCCTGTAAGTATTTAAAAAGATATGATGATATTCAGTTCTTCACGAGCACGGTCTTGATGCGCGTGGTGTTATTTGGCCACTGGATTGGATATATGAACTGAATGTTATGTCAATTATTAGTTGTTTAGTTCAGTTGTATATCAGTAAAATTTCAGCGTAGTACATTGGATAATTAATGAGATAATACGATTAAAGTCATTAGGAAGTGAATGATCGAGGTAACCCGACCAAGTTTAGGTGGTTACGAAAAAGCGAAAACTCAGAACATTATGCTATCTTTTGAAATGTTCAGTATAATACACCTTACAATTTCGGTACAGACGCGTACACTGTTAAATACATAATAATATAATAATATCTGTACTATGAAAACATTATTATTATCTTCCAGTTGCACATACTTATCAAAAATCACCGATATAACATGTCGTTCGGTGGGACGCGGGAGGGGTGGGGTGAAGGGGTAATTCATTGTTTGATTTATTCCCTTTAGGTATGTCGAGTCCCGTTAAGTCGAGCCGAAAACCTTGTCTCGCTTCTATTACCCCTATGTCGAGTAGTTTTCTGTCCCGTTTCTATTCCCTTTATGTCGAGTTTATTTACCACGCTTTTATTACCTTTAATGTCGAGTTTAATAATATCATATTTTAGAAGTACAGTCACGTCCAATGAAATGTATACACGCACATAATTTAGAATCAATTTTTACACAAAAAAGAATTTAAAAATAACTAATGACTTTAACCTTACAGTACTATGTACGATTATATTTTTAATTAACCATCAAAGTATGTCATAATTTCAGTGTATTTTTTTTAATATTCGAAATTATGTGCATGATGAAAAAGTACCTATCTTTTAAAATATTAAGTTCATTTATTATAAGGAACTTAATAATGTAAATGTAACTATTTCGTTAGTACCTACCTACATATCAAAATATAAACAATCAAAATACATAAAACACAGTATAAAAATACATAAATACGTAATGATACAATGCACATGTTTTCAATTTATGGTTCAAAATATATAGGTAAGTAGTACCTACCTAATAAATTTCGAATAATATAATCGTTATAAAGTATAGTTATTAATCGAAATCCAAAGCCGAAAAGACCCCACGTTCAAATTCTTTTAATTTACATCTCTGACTGTACCTGTTCACCAAACTCGACATAAAGGTAATAGAAAGCGTAAAATATCAATACTTTGGAGAACAATAGACTTCCAGGCTCGATATAACGGGACTCGACGTAAAGGGAATAAATCCATTGTTTGCATAACGCACTAAACATCTATAATAAAAGGTAATAGAAAATTTCAAAATAGCAAAATTACTATCTGTAATTTTAATCTGTGATTATTTTTAAGTATAAGTTTATTAATACTTTAAAAGTTCAATTGAAATGATTATTTTACCTGTTAATAAAAATTCTTTAATAAACATGTAGTTTTTTTTAAAACTTGTGTACATGTCTGTACTAAATTTGTAACACTATCCTACATATTTTAGAAGGTACCATAATGTTCTGAGTTTTCGCTTTTTCGTAACCACCTAAACTTGGTCGGGTTACCTCGGTCATTCACTTCCTAATGACTTTAATCGTATTATCTCATTAATTATCCAATGTACTACGCTGAAATTTTACTGATATACAACTGAACTAAACAACTAATAATTAACATAACATTCAGTTCATATATCCAATCCAGTGGCCAAATAACACCGCGCGCATCAAGACCGTGCTCGTGAAGAACTGAATATCATCATATCTTTTTAAATACTTACAGGATACTAATGAAACTTCACATACATTTGAAGGCAGTTACAAGCTTTAAAATAACGTTTAAAGTAAGTCTTTAGACCTCTTATTGAGAGTGCTGGGACCGATTGAAGTGTTTTTCTATTTAATGAAATAACCTTTAAGCTATGCATTTTTTTGGTATTTGTATTGCAGAACAAATTTAAACTAATCCCTAAGAAGTCTTGTACAAAATATGATAAGAATCTGCTTAACCGTTTCAAAGATCTAGCAAAACCAAAAACGTTACCCCAGCAAAATCTCGAATAACTTCGCAACCGATGAAAGAACAAATACAAAATAAGGCACAACATTTACTTCATCTAGACAACTAATTCTATAGCTAGTATTTATTTAAATATTCCCATTAGAAAGAAAAAGGTCTGGCTGCGGTAACGTTACGCCAGCAGGAAATGTTTTTGTGAAATAATTAAAAAACTATAAGCGCAACAAATTTAAAAATGTGCGCAACATTTACAGAAGCCGCACAACTAATTATCTATAAGATTCAAATGACCATTTTCGACAACATCTGGCCTGGGTAACGGACACGGACTTTTTGGGGTGGATAAACGGAATAACCCTATTACGTTTATCCACCCTAAGGTAGATACTTGGAAACGTACGTTCGAGAATCCACCCTAAGCCTTTAAATTTTGTTTATCCAACTAGGCCGGACATACGTTTCCGAATATCCTCCTTAGGGTGGATTTTTTGGGGTGGATAAACGGAATAAACCCTAGTTAATTGATTCAGGCGTGACTGCGGAAATCCATTATAAAATACAATAGACGACGTATAATTTATTTAGTAACTTAATCCGCGTAACTGTTCTTAATGAGTCATAAAGAACCCTGTAAGAAATCGACATGTGTTTCACCTCTCAACGTGGCATCCTCAGGAAGGCGATTGACTTGTTGCGAAGTCAGACCCGACGTGTGGACACGACAAGCGTTGAGCGCGGTGGTTGGCGCTCACCGCGCTTCTTTTTTGTTCATTCATGCACTGGCAAGCATGCCCATTGCCTGTACCGAAAAAGACTCGTCGTGTTCAAGCATTCTATGGACGTGGAGTTTTAGCCTGAACCCTAAAAACACATGACATGCCACAGTCTTTTGTTATTTCAGGTAATTGCAACGTTGGTCGGTGATTCGCCCTCGGCGGGCCATCGTCGCGAGTTTGTTTGCAACAGCCTTGTTGGGGCGCCTGATGGATTGACATTCAATATGAATGAATCTGAAGGTCGCGTACGAAAGATCTCAGTTCTTGATTATTTCAGCAAAGAGAAGAAGTATAAGTAAGTCTGGGTTTTGTGCATTATGTAATACTTATTTCGACTGAGCAGTTTGTAAAATCACTCAACATGAGTCTCTATATTTGCCACTTGCTGTAAAGCTACTATTTTATTTTATGTACTATCGAAGAATTTCATATCTTAGTAGTTTGAAAACAAAATCCTGTGAACAAATCTGTTTAACGCCCCTTTTTGCATCGACCAATGAAACAAAAAATTGTGATATTGTGTCGTTTTTGTTTTTTTTTTGTTGTTCGTGTGTTTTGTAACAATGATCACAGATGTCTGACCCTTCTTTGACCACTAAGAATAGAACAAAAGAAAAAGTTATGAGATTTTTTTTTTAAGTTGTTGAGATTTCTTCGGCCGAGCGCTACAAGCAGAAATAGTGCTTACGGTGTTTAGATATGAAATTCTTTGATTTGCCCGCGGCTTCGTACGTGTGGAAGTCGTAAGACACTACAATATACTAAAATAACAGCCACATTTTTATAAAACTTCCCTGTATACTGTGTTTGTAGTTTTGGTCTCAGTAGCCAAAATACACAGAGTCAGGACTGGTGATGCGGGAGCTAGCGACGTTCGTATCTGTGTGAGAAGCAGTCCTGAGGTCGACAGAGGTTTTTAGTTTTTACTGAATTAATGAACCCCGGCGTTCCTGCATATACTACCTAATGGCACAACACTGATACACAGACAGTCGCATTCTTTTAGAAGATTCCTGACGAACAGCTATTACTAAAATAATTTAACAGTTGATTCAATTAAGCACATGGGATTCCTCATTAACAGTCGCCTTTCAGAGTTGTCACATCCACCATAGAAAAGGGAGGATCCTCCGACCAGACGGGTGTTGTGTCTGGCGGGCAACTGCCCAACGATTGATGTCGGGTAGTCTTATATACCTATGTCGTTCGCACGGTAAACTCTAATTGTGCGATGCAGGATTTGTGTGACGTTCTTTGATGCGTAGTTCGCATGTGGCGATGTAGATGTTGTCGCCGTTGTCGTGTGGCGTCTCTTTCTTTCACGAACAATAACTTTATGCTTCATTGTTTTACAGGCTTAAGTATCCAAAACTGAATTGCTTGTGGGTTGGAAACAGGGACAGATGCATTTACTTCCCCATAGAATTGCTAACAGTGGCCGAAGGGCAGGTATGTCATGATTTATTGAATTTTATTGTAATTATCAATTAAATTAGCAACGCCGGCTGTCGCTGAAAACCAGCGCTGGGGCTCTGTCTCGCATAGAGTCGCAGCATTATGCTGAGCGATGGCCGTTTTGCGTCGATATGATGTATATTTTCCCCGAAATTGTTATTTTCGTATTTTTGTTCTTTCTTTGCGTCATGCTTACCGCAAATAAACGTATAACGTTCATTCTTCTTTCTAAATGAATAATCTTGTATTTTCTCTCTAGGGGAAAATTCCATAGTAAATATTAATAGCTTGTGTGAAAAATAATAACAACCACTTTCAAGTGACTTGCTAAACTGTTTTGCACCAAAAATCACTATTTAACTCGGAAACATATTTAAAACATGTTTCTATCATTTTCAAACGATTAACAGAAACTGAAAAATATTTTAAGTGATTTGTGGTGAAAGTGGGCCTAAGATGCAAATGGTTCACTCCTCAAAATCGTTAAAATAAAAAGCTACTCTTGCTACGACACTATAAAGTGCAATTCAGGTCGCACATCGCTAATTACCTTAAGCTATATTCACCTAGAAGTTGCCTTTCTTTCTATCGCGTAGCTCTTATACCTTCTGAGTGTGTTACGCTCACTGAATTGGCCCGACAAGACGAGCCCGCCGCCTACTTGTAGCTTCATACCTAAAATGCGGAGTGCGCCTTCTGTACTATTCTGTGCCTAAGATAAGAATTTAATTAAATATAAACGCATATTTGCAGCCCTTGAATAGGCAACTAAACGAAGTCCAAGTATCGAAGATGGTAAAGGAAGCCGCTACTCCACCCGACGAGCGTTTGAAGAAAATCACTGAAGTTATTTCCGACGTAAGTACAAAAGTATTTCTCTTCGGCGCCATATTGGATTACCAAAGTAAAAAATAAACACCAATTATGTAAGAAGTGATTAATTACTCTTTTGGCCCTAACTTTAAAGCCTGATTAATAGAATATGCTGTCAATTTCATAAAAGCTGTTGTGATTTATCAAGTAGCAATTACTAATTATTTTCTTAATTATAAAATTGAGCTTCACGATAACTGACATGTATACATTGTTTGGACAGGTCCAATCAAAACTGTGGTGCTTTCCTCAGACATTGATCTATACTTATACTTTAAAAGACATCTCTGACCTTGTTTCGGTGTTTCTTCTTAGAGGAGTCGGCTAGGAAACACTGAACTCCATAGCATTCACAACCATTTGACAGGTTTCCGAGTCGAAAATGACTCATTTTCGGTTACCTGATTTGCCTATACTCCATAGGTTTAGGTAGTTAAATAAAGGTAAACGAAAAAAACCACGTGACGTGACAGCTGTCAAGTAACCGACTAAACGTAATACCTGTTACTTCAGTTGCCATGCTACGTCACAGTTGTACTCTTCAATTTAGTAACGTTATAATTCGTTGACGTTTAGAGCTTGGGCTCTTTACAATAGACGGATTACAAAATATTATATTATTATTTTAAATCTAACAAAAAAATTGTGCTCAAGCAGTTACATCTACGAAGAGTAGTTTAAGAATAAATGATACAGTTTAACATACATTAATACAACAGGAAACTATTGTAAAAATCTAAAATAAATGTAACGTGATTTTATTGTATTTTTAAACAAGAAACTGTCATCTATAAAAACCCTTTTAAGATTTGTGTACCTTTATTTATTTAACTAACTAAACCTATGGAGTTTAGTCCCCGATAGCAAACAGCTGTCTGAAGTTTGTATATTTGGTTTAAACTCTCAAAATTTTCAGGTACGGATTTGTGAACAGCTTTTAAATGACTCCTTCGATAACATTGATTGTTCCATTCGGCACGGAAGCGTATCGAATGGTTGTGAATAGCTATGCTGATCTAATTTAAATAACAAAAAAAAAAAAAAAAATTGAATGAATCATAGACAAAATCTTTTATGTGGCCCAAGTTATGAATATGTATTGAATGAGATACATGAATTATGAAATGCCATTCGACAAACCACAAAAAACAAAACACAACAATACATTTATTTTTATTTTTTGGTTAATTAATTTAAACATGTCTGTTTTTTTTCCCTTCACCAATTCATAATGTCTCTAGTTTGAAATTGACCATTTTGTAATTAGTAATGTTAATTAGATTAAATTCAGGGTGGCGCTCTCACCCTGAATACAATCTAATTAACATTACTAATTACAATGGTCAATTTAAACTCAAACTACAGAGAAACTGAATCAAACTTTAGAGAAATTGTGTGATCCGTCACACAGGGTATCCTAGTATGGACGCCAGTCTCTCACAAATGATCATATTTTATATATTTTTGTCAAAACGCTATAATTCTTGTCTCAATGTTTATAACTATATGAACTTCTGTGAAGAGAGAAATAAAGCTATTACTATCACTAATATTTTCTTCACTTATTTATTCTAGATGAAATATTCCCAAAATCGAGACTTCAAGAGGTTTGGTTTGGAGATCTCCGATAAGTTTTACACTGTCAAGGCAAAAGTTTTGGAGCCTCCCGTCTTACAGATTGGAAATGGCACAGTTAGACCCAGGTACGTTGCATATCATCTTCTTTAAGATCAAAGCAGACATGCAACTTTTATTATCGAGTGATTTAGTTGCAGTCATAGAAAAATAGTAATTTTGATACCGTCCTCAAACGTAGTGAGTCCCCAAATTGACTATAGTAGAAGCTAAAAGTTATGTCTGTTAGCTAAGACTAAGACCCTTTTATTTTCTATGTTATGGGGTTTGCTTTCCGCACTTAGACGTTCAGGTGGACCGTTGTGCGTCGGTCATAGGGGCTATTGGTGGTTATTCCAACCAACCTCCTAGAAGTTGATTAAATCTCCTGGTCTGTCTAAGTGACACCTAAATGAATCCCTAAATAAAAGTGCACTGTTGTATTTTCAACCCTCGGCGCTGAGCCTTGCGTTGAAAATCCAACAGTGCACTTTGAAAACGGGCATAAGACCCTTAAATCATAATCTACCAAAATATCAACGGATATTGATATAAAAAAGTAAAGTTTCTACATAGGTATAAAAAATTATGTAATTTTCTAGGAACGGGCAATGGCAAGCGAACCGCCTCTTGAAGCCCGAACCACTTGTATCCTGGGGTCTCATCGCTGTTGATACCGACCCAAGGAATGAGTATGACACTATGATTAACCTGGTAAGATTTTACCAGCATATTCTGGAGTTGTGAAGCACCATACATATTATTGATTGACGTAAAGCACGTTAAGCCGCCGTTCCGGCTTTCATTCGTGGATCTTTGACAGTCGTTGCGGGTAGCCGAAAGTCTGATGGTGGCACTTCACATCGCTATTCGCGTTTTTTCTGTATTTTATTCGGCTATATAGTGTAGAAGTTCGAATAACTCCTTCACACCGTCCACACATCGCCATGAACAGCGAATATGCCGAACATTCAAGAATATTATTTTTTGCTAATGTGCACGCAAAGATGGACGTGTTGACGCAAGCAGCGACTTATTTCCTCTGTGTTAATTACCAATACATGTTAGGCGTACATAAAACACCGCACTCTACTGAGCAAGCCATGTGTGAGCGGTAAACGAACTTATTCGGTATATTCGCAATCCTTCGAGTGTTCGTGTATTTGCGTATTCGTCGTAATCGTGAAAAATAGGCAAATAGAAGCGAATATACTAACTTTACATCGTCATATTTGGGCAAATAAGGCGAAAACGCGAACACGAATAGCGATGTGAAGTGCCACCATGACAACCAGTACCCTAATTACGTAATACACGATCAATCAGAATCTGAATCGTTTTGAAACAGATTGCTAATACAATGCTTCATACGTTCGAAAAAAAAAAACTGCTCAACAACGTAAATAACACAATGAATGTTGTTGACCTGTCAAATTGAAACAGATTAGTCGGAATTGTCAACGAAAATGTGTTGCGTAATTAGATAGCTGTCTTACCAAGGTGTATCGTATTACCCAGTTACTGGGTTGAGGTGTTCAGATACGCAGTCGCTCCATGTAAAATACTGGTATTCAGCTGCATCCGGTTAAACTGGAAGCCGACCCCAACATATTTGGGAAAAGGCTAGGCAGACGACGATTATTGATTGACGTACTATCAAAGAAGTTCATAACAAACCACCGTAAGGACTATTCTTGCTTGCAGCGCTCGGCGGCTATAGAACCGGGCCGGTACCAGTCGGTCGATTCTGTAAAAATATCAACGTGAAACTTTGGTGAAGTGAGCTGTCACTGTCACAAATCGACCGGCAGGATGCTAGGGATTAACACTATTGACAGCTCACTTCACGCTCACTTCACCTAAGTTTCACGGTGATATTTTTACAGAATCGACCGGCAGATGTGGTCATCGTGTTCACACGATTTTGTTTTCAAACTGGCTAGATATGAACTTCTGTGATGGCGTGCGAAACGAAAACAAAGAAAATACATTTACTTAGCACAGATTAAAAGGCCTACAATATAATATACAGCAGATATCCTAATACATTTTTATACGTCATTTGCGTAATGTGGACAGTACGTAGTCGAAAAAAAAGGTAAATCGAATGCACAGTGCAAGTGAAATTGATCGAAACGTTTAGAGATTCATTCCGTGGCTGTACGTCTCAACTGCGTGCGATATGACAAAACTTCTGTGGTTCTATGGTAAAATTATCACTAGACTACCGCTTAGTAATATTTTTAATGATATTTTAACGTTTCAGATCATCAGCACTGGCAACTCATTGGGTATGAACGTTGCAAAGCCTAAGCTGGTCAATGTGAACGCCAAAATGAATTCGCTGCACAGCCTTTTGCTGAACGCGTACAAAGATGTGCGTTTCATGTTCATCATCGTTTCTGCAAGGGGCCGAGATGACTATCACAAGGTATTGTGTGATTTAATGGTATGAGTTATTCCGTTTATCCACCCCTCTGGTGGATACTCTGTAACGTATGTCCAAGAATCCATCCTAGGCCTAGTTGAATAAACGGAATTTATAAGCTTAGAGTGGATTTGCACATACGTTTCCGAGTATCCACCTTAGGGTGGTGAGCAATGGGTAGCTCGCCGTCCGATAGGAGCCAGGCCCGGGTCGACGGCGCGTTGTGTTCCACGCGCGCCTCAAAGAGATGTCAGCACCAACTGACGGGGTCCGGAAGGGCCAATGCCTGCCGGGGTTGCGGGTTTGTCCGAAAGGGATATCGCGACCCCGGCACACAGGCAACCGAAGGAACACGGGTGGGTTTTAGTCAGTAAAAGTCTGACACGCCCTCCCGCTCCGCCCAGAGCGGGAGAAGTTATTTGATAATTTTCCACCCCCCCCAAAAAAAAAAGGGTGGATTTTTTAGGGTGGTTAAACGAAATAATCCAATAATTTCAAAATACAATTAAAGACTACAATTTAGTGTAGGTACAACAAAAAACCAAAACAACCAATTATATGAGTTTGAAAATACCAAAAATTCATATATTTTTTTGCTTACAATGCATGGAGCGTTTCATTATCAGAATAATAGCAACACCGTAAACCGTAGACTTTCTTTGTAATAATTATTTGTTTTTAATGATTAAAATCATATTTTCAGTAAGAAAACAGTATCATCATTTTCGTTTTTTTTTTGGGGTACATTGTTTTCCTGAATGATCGCCTTTCTCTTCTTCAAATAGTTAAGATTAAACGCTTAATATGTTTTTGACTGCCTCGTTGGTTTAGTGATTGCAAGCACTACTGTTGAGCATGAGGTCCTGTGTTCAATTCCCAGGTCAGGCAGTGTTATTGTGTTTTTCCGTCAGGAACTTCTCAATAGCAGCCCGGAGTCTGGATTTGTGCCCGGTTGATGGCAAAAGGCCCCCTATTACATGGGACTTAAACATAACTGGCGAAATGTGGGTGTACTATAGGTACACCTCTGCCCAACCCTTCGATGAAAAACAGGCGAGATGATATGTTTTTTATGTATATTCTCTATTTTGAACAGGTGAAGCAACTAGCTGAACGTGAAGTGGGCATTTTGACCCAGTGCGTTAAGGAAATGACAGCGCGTCGCATGAACCCGATGACTGCTAAAAACATTCTATTAAAGGTGAATATTATTTTATGATAACGGCCGACGTATTCTGTAAATAAAAAACTCACCGTGAAGACTTAGGTGAAGTGAGCTGTCAATAGTGTCAATCTCTAGCATTAGGTGGAATGACAGCTCACTCCAAGCTCACTTCACCTAAGTTTTCAGGGTGAGATGGTTACAGAATAGCACTGCAGCTTTCCGTGTGGCGGCGACTTAAGAGCGTTCATTCTTAAAGCAACGTCGCAAATAGCTGTAAAATATTTACCTGTTTTGATTAATTTGGCAAAATTACTGTATGGAAACAATAAATATGGCTAACCAGTGAACTAGAATATTAATAATTAATTGCAATTATAACACTGAATTTGATGTTGTAACTGTTTTAGGTGTAAAAAAGGCATTTGGAAAGTTTCCAAATACTTTTTTTACATTACATTATACCTTTACACCCTGAAAGGTAAGTACAGACAGAGCAGCAACATGCAAAGTAAAGATTTGCGCAAGCATACTAGAACACGCCATAGATAATCATCTCATGCATTCTATTTTGAACTCTATTTTAGTTGTGATTGAGTTCATTATCAATCTATCAATGATAAACTGCTTGAGCAGTTTGGTGCTGTCTGTCCCTAAACAGCATAAATCTTCTAAACTCACTTTATAATCAGTCGATCCATTCTGTAAACATCTCACCGTGAAGAGTGAGGTGAAGTAACCTGTCCATAGTGTCAATCCCTAGCTTTAGGTACAATGACAGCTCCCATCAAGCTCACTTCACCCAAGTTATCACGGTGAGATGTTCGCAGAAAAGCACGGCTGTTGTAGTTTGGAATTGGCGGTCATGATAAGTATATTTGTTTGAAAACAGGTGAATTCGAAGCTGATGGGAATAAACCAATCAATAGATGCTGTCACCATGCCCAAATGTTTGAGGGAGGGAGGGGTCATGATCGTGGGCGCTGACGTCACGCATCCTTCGCCTGATCAGGTATTACAGTTCATTTTATTATGTTCTATAGTAAACGCCAAGACTCCTGTACCATAATTGTAACACAGTAATAGTGTGTAATACACGATCAATTAGAATCTGAATTGTTTTGATTGCTAATCCATTGCTTCTTCATAAGTTCGAGAAATAAAATCTGTTCAACAACGTAAATAACGCAATGAATGTTGTTGAACTGTCAAAATGAAACGGATTAGTGAAACGTAATCGTTTACGAAAATGTGTTACGTAATTCGATAGCTGGTAGTCATGACCTTACAACGTGCGAGTAGGATAGTGATTATTTAGTAATTAGAAAGACTATTTTTTGTCTGCGGCTTTGCCCGCGTGGTTGTCGGAAATTATCCCACGGGATTAAAAATCTATCGGTATCCTATGTCCTATCCCAGGCCATGGTCTACCTGTGTGCTATCTTCATCGAAATCCGTTCAGCTGCTAACGCGAAGCGACGCTGCGCGCAGTTTTGAAGACAGTGATACAAAATATAACTTATTTACTACACAAAAACATACACATTTAATTAAGATAATTCGAAAATGTTCCGCGACGTAACGTTGCTTAGCCGGTCGGTAGGCGTGGCGTGCAAGAGAAGGCGTGCGCTGCGCCTCGGGAAGCCGCGTAGCGTAGCGCGACGCCGCGAGGCGCAGCCTGACGCTGTCGTGGCGACTTGTCTCTACTATTAGCTAGCGGGGCGGGAGCTCGCGGCGAATGTAGACACAGTCCGCTGCGCCGCGCGGCGTCTCGCTGCATCGCGCTGTCTCGTTGCGCAGCGAGGCGTGGCACTTCCAGCGACTTCACGATGCGCCGCGCGGCGTTGCGATGCGTGTCGAGGCGCCGCGCTGCGCAGCGCGAAACCACTCTCTAGCCTCTACAAGCATCGTCGCGTCGCGTCATGTTTCGGTGTGAACTGACCCTAAGGGTCGCAGCGGATGTCACATAGCCTACAACCTTCTTCAAGAAATAGGCAATGCAATGCAAAAAAAAAGAAAAACATCTGACTGGTAGTTCCGGAGATTAACCCCAACATACATACAAACAAATAAAAAGAAAATTACCTCTTTATAATTGTTATGAGTATATCACATCACTAGTCGATAAGTAGCCGGACAGTCAAGATGGTGCCTGAGCCAGAGTGAATCTGCATTATAGTTGTAATCTTTAATGAATATAATAAAACCACGTTTAATTGAAGTCCAGTATTATTATTTATATAATACACTGACCAACACAATAATATTATAGAATAGATAAGTATGGTTTTACTGAAACCTCTGTACTGTGTCTCGACTCCACGTTTTAAGACTATGGCTGCTACGAATGTTGGTGTTACTAAAGACCTATCGGTGCCTATAAAATTAGACAAAACATTATTACACAACTCATGAATTCAAATATTCTGGAAAAGGGTGTAACCAATTAATAATGCAAGCGACTGCACATAACATAACTGAATTTTATTATTTCCTTGCAGTCGAATGTACCAAGCATTGCAGCGGTGACTGCGTCCTTGGATCCCAAATGTTTTATTTATAACATTGAGCTTAGCATACAAACGCCAAAGGTATGTAACCAACCCTTTCTAGATTTATAAACTTGACTATAGATAGCAAATTATAAATTTGGTATCTATAGTCAACTGTATAGAATTTATTTTCCATATTACTTCAATACTCAGCAAAATTCTAACATAATGTAGTTGTTTAAAATTTTTGCGAAAATTTGAATTTACAATCATAGGGCTGTTTAACTGTATTTTCATAGCCACAATTCTCTAAATAAATTAGAACATAGTTCTTTTTTTAAATGTGTTGCATGATAATTTTACCAGAGATGGTAAGACCGGGTGGTTTTCGTAATTCAAATGTTACCATCGTGCGTTTGACTAAATAAAATGGCTGACAGACAACGCACAGCCTAGACCTTGGGTTTAGAAGCATGGAATTTTACACAAGAGCTCCTTTTATAAAGAAAATGAGCCCTAATAAAGGAATTTTGAAAATTCGTCTCCTAATGGGATTAAATAGGCGATGAAAATTTGTATGGAAGTTTTTGGCGATGGGAAATTCACACGGCTTGTTTCTAATAAACTCTTAATTTATGTTAACAGAAAGAGGTGATTGTCGAGTTCGAAGACATGATGTTTGACCACCTCAAGCTGTACAAGGAACGTAACAATAATTTGTTACCGAAGAAGATATTTGTTTTCCGCGATGGTGTATCCGAAGGACAGTTTGCTCAGGTAATACTTACAAATAACACAATAGGTCCAATTTTTTAAATCCAATAGAAATTAGCTAAAATATAAAGGAATGAAATGTCTTAAAATATTACTTAGTTATTAGCGTTTGTTTTGCGTGGCTAAAGGTCAGCGCTCATTATAACAGCACCGCTCCGACACGGCAAATAACTTGTCATTCAAGTTAGGATTTTAAACCAGATATATTAAAGTATATTTTACGATGGCTATACAGAATTGTGGACGGCTCGCCGGCCGCTCACTGCCCGCGAGCCGTCACACGTAGAATAGATTTTAATGCATTTGATTTAAACTCTAAACTTGGATGACAAGTTGTTTGCCGTGTCGGAGCGGTACTGTTCTAAGGAGCGATGTCCTTAAGACGGTGAATAAGAAACGAAAAAAGCGTTTATTTTCAGTTTTTTATGTGTGTTTTCTAATTATGTAAACTTATTTATCAGGACAAATGCCTCTTTTCATACAGAGATGAGCAAAAATTTCAACGCTCACGCTTACATGCTTTACATTTGTGAAAAAAAATCTTGCTCTTGCAGGTGATGAACAGCGAGCTTGCAGCAGTACACTTGGCCTACCAGCGATTGGCGGGACCGAATAGGAAACCAGAAGTACTGTTTCTATTGGTGCAGAAACGACATCACACGAGGTACGAAATATACTTTATCGGGCCAAAAACACCAAGGCAAGCATACACTACACCGTTATCGACGAATGCAACACTAACTATAAGTTTGACCGGGACCGCTGTACCGCGCCTTAGGAATGCACTGCGAGGCGGGGGGGCAGCGTTACCTAATGAGCGGTTCGGCGTGAACATTGACGGATGAGCGGCGAGACGGCGTGAGTGTTGACGAATGAGCGGCGGGATGTCGTAAGCGTTGACGAACGAGCGGCCTGCACTACCTGCCATGAGCCGCGCACATACCTAAGGCGCGGAACAGCGGTCTAAACTATACATAATGAAATTGATAAGTCTATTGCGCTTCACTACGCGCGCCTGAACTTATGACCACGGTGATTACGTGAAGAGCATCTAATTTGCAATGCCTTTTATTCTCCATCTACTGCTAGAGATTGGTCTTCCTACTTCTGTTTACCCTTGCCCCATATTAGTTGGGGCGGACTCAAAATTACTTTCTCTTCCGTTCTCCCCTGTCGACCTTCACACATTCCATTCATCTTTTCTTTGATCATTACAAGGATTTCGATGTACCGATAACCCCAAAACACTTGATTTTCAGATTGTTCAATGAAGGAAACACGCGCTACAACGTTGAACCGGGGACGGTCGTTGACACAGATATCGTTCACGCGTCTGAATTGGACTTTTACCTGGTACGTAAGAATTTGTTTTCAACCGCACAATAACCTTAGTTTTTGTTTACCCTAAACTTTCACTATGGGACCGAAGCTGAAATCGCGAAAATAAATCTGCTGTTCCCTACATTTATGTTCGTATATCTCGTTGAAATGTAGGGAACAGCAGATTTTTTTTCGCGATTTCAGCTTCGGTCCCATAGTGAAAGTTATTAATAATGATGAGTACAGTGACCCCTTAAGAGGTTTAGGATAAAGAAAAACTAAGGTTGTATAAAAAACCGTTGCTCCCAATCCAGGCTTTCAGAATGACGTAAGTTGGACAGTAATGAACTACTGAGATTGATAGCGTCCTGAGGCCCTAGTGTGAGTTTCTTTTTACCATCTCGACTTTAAGCAGCGACCGCGTTCGCTCCGATTGGCCCTTCACTGGTGAAGGCCAGCCGGCTGCCAATCAGAGCGCCGAACGCGGTCGAGATGGTTAACGGAAACTCACACTAGGGCTTCTGCAGACATGCACACTTTAGTTTTGATCGAGACATTAAGTACTTAAGCTCTTCGACGCTCTGTGGTCGAGAGACCGCTATATAGATAGAGAAAGAGCTAGAAAACAAAGGAATCTTTCCTTCGTTTCGTGTGTGAAAGAGACCATATTATTATAGCCTTTATTAACAACCGTTGTCTCGATGTGTGTAAGAAAAACATTAATGTTATGCCAACTACAAATAAATGTTTATAAGAATGGTTATGTGTAGCGATGGCTCAGTGGTTAAGGCCATATGAGCAAGTACCAATGTGACTTTTTCAATTCATATGTACTTTCTGAGTTTATCTTGGACATTACTGACATCGGTGAAGGAAACACCGTGAGGAAACCTGGACTTATAGTTAATATAAGTCTGAAATCACCAGTCCGTCTTGAGCAAGCGTGGTGATCAATGCTCGTGCCTTCTCTGTATGTGAAGAGGCCTTTGCCCTGCAGTGGGACAGTGACAGGCTGGTATTATATTATTACTATGTTTTGTTCAAGGTATCCCACCAAGCCATTAAAGGCACAGCTCGTCCTACCCGCTACCACGCCGTGTGTAACGACGGCAAGATTCCTGACGATGAAGTGGAACAGCTGACGTATTACCTATGTCACTTGTACTCTCGCTGTATGAGATCGGTGTCCTATCCGACACCCACGTACTACGCGCATCTTGCCTGCCTGCGAGCCCGTTCTCTTACACAGTACGTATTTTATTCATTACATATTTTTTTTATTAGTCTTGGACGTCTGCTTCGAGTCAGGCCTAAGAAACGTTGGCGTGAAGATTTAGACTCGTTCCTGACCGATTGGTTTGAGAAGACAAAACACACATAAAATTGGAAAAGTATGGAGGAGACCTTTGCCCAATAGTAGGACATAGCATAATTATCCTACTATATACAGGGTGGCAGGGACATCGACGCGAAAACTGTTACCATGGATTCAGTAAATGATTCTGAACCCCGCTTCGTTAAAAAATTTCGTCGTTTATTTTAAAAAAAATCTGCTGTTCCATACATTTTCACCGCGTAGGTGTTGCACTTTTCTATGAAACTGCTGTTTTTTAAAAATAACTAACCTGAAATTTCAACGCAGGGGCGTTCAGAATCATGTACTGAATCCATGGTATCAGTTTTCGCGTCGATGTCCCTGCCACCCTGTATATATAAATATATCTATATAATATTATAAATTTAAAAGTTTCTATGTTTGGATGTTTGTTACTCAATCACGCAAAAACGGCTAAACGTATTTGGATGAAATTTGGCACACAGATAGTTTATAATCTGGATTGACACAGGATATATACGTTCCCGTGGGATAATTTCCGACCTCCACGCGGACGAAGCCGCGGGGGAAAGCTATTATATTAATAATTTCATCATCAACACTGCTCTCAAAACGGTGAAGGAAAATATCGTGAGGAAACCGGCATGTCCTAGAACCGAACAATCGAAGACATGTGACATCTACCAACCCGCACTGGGCCGGTGTGATGAATTACGGCCCACTCCCTCTCACAGAGAGGGCTGTGTCCCAGCAGTGAGAACATTATAGCAGTAGGACAATAAGTTAATTTAAAAAAGTCTTTGTTTAAGACATTATTTAAACAGAATCAATCTTCTGTTTAAATAATGTCTTAAACAAAGACTTTTCTCCGCAAAACCATTTAAATAAATAGCGACTGTTGCTACGAAACAAAGTCCAATTTAGGTCGCGCAGCGCTTATTATCTACATTTATATTTACTTAGAAGTTGCCTCTCTTTCTATCGTGTAACTCTAAAATCTTCTGACTACGTTACACTCACTGAATTGGCCCGACAAATCGAGCCCGTGGCGTACTTATAGCTTGATACCTAATATGTGGATTGATTTTTGATTTGATTTTTCAAGGTCTTTATTACTGCAAAGGTTGTTACACTGGTGTTTACAAATGATCTTATTCAATTTGTGCACAAATCGTGAATAATTTTGTTACATAGTTATAAACATGTTTTTATTATTTTATATGTCATGTGTGTATGACATGAATAATAATTATCTAATAATGTACATCGTTTAACTAGGTATGTGCAAGTCTTAGTATGGACCCACATAATATTTAATGTTTAGTTACAAAATGTACGCTTTATTATAAAATGTTATAATAACATAAGTAACGTAATAGCGGGTAGGCCGCGCAAAGATTTTGAGTACACGGCCGGTTAAGCGGCGTCGGCTAGCAAGCGGGCTATCGTCATGATACGTCACGGAGGAAGTAGTGATGGGGCAGTCGGTATCGATTGTACGTGCGAGCGTATGTGGATTGCGCCTGGCTTGGTTTTGGGTATAGGGTCGTGAGGGCCTGTACCTGTGTATACTCCATAGGTTTAGGTAGTTAAATAAAGGTAAACAAATCATAAAAAGGGTTTTTATAGTTGACACTTTCCAGATTCAAATACGATAAACCAAACTAAATTTATTTTAGAATTTTACAATAGTTTCCTCTTTTATTTATCTATGTTAAACATTATCATTTATTCTTAAACTACTCTTCGTAGATGTTACCGCTTTAGCACAATTTTTTAGTAAGATTTATAATAATAATATAATATTTTGCAATCTGTCTATTGTAAAGAGCCCAAACTCTAAACGTCAACGAATTATAACGTTGCTAAATTGAAGAGTACAACTGTGACGTAGCACGACAACTGAAGTGACAGGTATTACGTTTAGTCGGTTACCGGACAGCTGTCTCGTCACGTGGTTTTTTTTGTTTACCTTTATTTAATTACCTAAACCTATGGAGTATAGTTATAAACATAAGCATAAGCGGCAATAGCCCAATGGTTTGGGTATGTGTTAGAACCACACCCATTGCAATACTGAAGTGAACTCACTTCTAGAGCATATATGGCTTATTTGCGAGGTATTAGCAGGAATACTATTAATCTACTTTGCAACCTACATTCCTAGATTGGTTTGGTGTAAAATATGATACAGTACTTTTTTATTTACAGTGGCGAGAAATTCGACAACCATGACCTGGAACGTAAACCAAAGCGGCTTCGTGTTCTCGACAAGATGCTGCAATTCAGCCGCATGTTCTTTGTTTAAATATTTACTAGTAATATATTAACTACTTGTATTTCTGGAAATCAGCTTATTGTTGTATTTAAACACAAATCAAAAAAGTAAAAAAAAAAAAAAAAAAATATCAATGTTATAGTAGTCTAAACTCTCGTGGATGTGGGAGGAGCTCATGGCTAAGTAATAACTGCCGCGCGGGTCGATCCATCAGGTTAAGCTACGCTTGCCGGGGTTGGTCTGTGGATGGGTGACCATCTTTACATACCGAGACTCCTCCGTGCCTTGGATAGCACGTTAAGCCGTTGGTCCCGGCTGCCATTCGTGGATCTTTGACAGTCGTTATGGGTCCTCAGAAGTCCGAAATTCTGACAACCAGTATTACCAAGGGGTATCGTATTACCCAGTTACTGGGTTGTGGGGTTACGGTTACGGGGTTGTGTACAGGCAGTCGCTCCATGTAGTAGTCTAAACTCTACTTAAAAAAATAATTAAATAGAATAATAAAACAAAACAAAAAACTACAAAAAAAATATGTGAGGGGGGAAAGTAAGATTTATTTCAAAATATTTTTTTGTGCATATCATTTATTTTTGACTTTACAATTTCATCAATCTTTTCAATCATTTTCTTTACCTACTTATTAGTAGTTTACTTTCAGTTATTTAAGTTACGTAATTATAAGGAATATTTTTTTGCCTATAAATCTTAAAAAACGGGATCTTTGTTCTGATTATATTATTTGCATCTAGTCTCGTGATCTTATGCAGGGGATTGTGTCAAATTTAATTATTGGTAGCATAGATCTATGGAAGATCAATATAATCAACATTTAAAATATACATTTATTATCTGATTTTTGTTAAAAAAAATAACTTATTTTAAATTTTATAATATCAAGATATTATTCCAAAAATATAGAGGGGCCGACTACTAATACTAATGAATTATAATCTGTGCCTAGATTTTTAGTTAGTGGTTGACATTTTGTTTAAATGTCTTTTATTATTATGTAAATTCTTATTTATAAGCCTGAGACTCTCATTTTTTGTATTATTTTATAAGTTGCATAAAAGTAATCTGGCAAATAAATCGTTATTTTTATTTGTGAAGCAAACAGTGCTTCAAATTCCGTGAAGGATAATTTTTACGCTCACTACAGTGGTGGGGAGGGTATCGCTGTAGAGTGAAACGGATGATTATTAGAGAGGGGAATGCAAGAAAATGGCGGGAAGAATCATCCTCAAACGTAATTGGTGGATAAATTGTTGTGTGATTTTGGCCTTTGTGAAGATCTGTGTTATAGTCGCCGCGTTAAGAGCTGAGTCGTCGGGCCATAAATTATTGTTGTTAGTTTGTCTCGCTCGCACTTGAGGAGCTTATGGAGCAGGTAGCAAACTATCGACACAAGGCGTTGCACATTCTTACTGACATTTATGGCCGGATGACTCAGTTCATACCGCGAGTACTTATAACATATCATCAGTTAGTGCCGGCTCCTTTATAATATTCATGTTTACCGTTACTAATTACAATTTTGTAGTAGACTAATATCAATAGAATTTAAGATTCCTTAACAGGTCAGTTATTTTTCGGTGGTACCCTTTAGACCCAATAAACTTAGCCATAGTCCGCGAGAGCATCAAAACGGAGGCACACGGTCAAGTTAATTTATTTTTGACTTTATTTCCAACGTATTCAAAGTTGATATTTCATTGTCAGTGAAAAACACGCTGCATCGCCCTTCGCCAGGTCTGCTAAATTATAAAAACTAAGCGTAAATTATAAAAGGTCGTGGTGGCCGAGTGGTTAAGTCCTCGCCTCTCATGCACCAGGTTGCGGGTTCAAATCCGGCAAGTACCAATGTGACTTTCCATGTACTTTCTGGGTTTATCTTGGACATTACTGACACCTGTGAAGGAAAACACCGTGAGGAAACCTGGACTTATAGTTCAGGCTGGTATTAAAAGCGTATACCCTGTATACGCTTATAATACCAGCCTGTTACTGAAAGCAAGCCATCGCTAAAATAATCGGCCTGTCCATGAAAAAAGACAAAAAAAATAAAAAAGGATCTAGAACAGGGTGTCTTGTGGTTTCTACTGTCCCCTAGAATCCACATCCGCTGGTTTATCGTATTTTACTCTATGTAAGATCAAGGAAATGAATTGTTTATCAAATTGACGTGTCCGTTACCCAGGCCAGATGTTGTCGAAAATGGTCATTTGAATCTTATAGATAATTAGTTGTGCGGCTTCTGTAAATGTTGCGCACATTTTTAAATTTGTTGCGCTTATAGTTTTTTAATTATTTCACAAAAACATTTCCTGCTGGCGTAACGTTACCGCAGCCAGACCTTTTTCTTTCTAATGGGAATATTTAAATAAATACTAGCTATAGAATTAGTTGTCTAGATGAAGTAAATGTTGAGCCTTATTTTGTATTTGTTCTTTCATCGGTTGCGAAGTTATTCGAGATTTTGCTGGGGTAACGTTTTTGGTTTTGCTAGATCTTTGAAACGGTTAAGCAGATTCTTATCATATTTTGTACAAGACTTCTTAGGGATTAGTTTAAATTTGTTCTGCAATAAAAATACCAAAAAAATGCATAGCTTAAAGGTTATTACATTAAATAGAAAAACACTTCAATCGGTCCCAGCACTCTCAATAAGAGGTCTAAAGACTTACTTTAAACGTTATTTTAAAGCTTGTAACTGCCTTCAAATGTATGTGAAGTTTCATTAGTATCCTGTAAGTATTTAAAAAGATATGATGATATTCAGTTCTTCACGAGCACGGTCTTGATGCGCGCGGTGTTATTTGGCCACTGGATTGGATATATGAACTGAATGTTATGTCAATTATTAGTTGTTTAGTTCAGTTGTATATCAGTAAAATTTCAGCGTAGTACATTGGATTATTAATGAGATAATACGATTAAAGTCATTAGGAAGTGAATGATCGAGGTAACCCGACCAAGTTTAGGTGGTTACGAAAAAGCGAAAACTCAGAACATTATGGTACCTTCTAAAATATGTAGCTATCCTACATATTTTAGTTACAAATTTAGTACAGACATGTACACAAGTTTAAAAAAAAACTACATGTTTATTAAAGAATTTTTATTAACAGGTAAAATAATCATTTCAATTGAACTTTTAAAGTATTAATAAACTTATACTTAAAAATAATCACAGATTAAAATTACAGATAGTAATTTTGCTATTTTGAAATTTTCTATTACCTTTTATTATAGATGTTTAGTGCGTTATGCAAACAATGGATTTATTCCCTTTACGTCGAGTCCCGTTATATCGAGCCTGGAAGTCTATTGTTCTCCAAAGTATTGATATTTTACGCTTTCTATTACCTTTATGTCGAGTTTGGTGAACAGGTACAGTCAGAGATGTAAATTAAAAGAATTTGAACGTGGGGTCTTTTCGGCTTTGGATTTCGATTAATAACTATACTTTATAACGATTATATTATTCGAAATTTATTAGGTAGGTACTACTTACCTATATATTTTGAACCATAAATTGAAAACATGTGCATTGTATCATTACGTATTTATGTATTTTTATACTGTGTTTTATGTATTTTGATTGTTTATATTTTGATATGTAGGTAGGTACTAACGTAATAGTTACATTTGCATTATTAAGTTCATTTATAATAAATGAACTTAATATTTTAAAAGATAGGTACTTTTTCATCATGCACATAATTTCGAATATTAAAAAAAATACACTGGAATTATGACATACTTTGATGGTTAATTAAAAATATAATCGTACATAGTACTGTAAGGTTAAAGTCATTAGTTATTTTTAAATTCTTTTTTGTGTAAAAATTGATTCTAAATTATGTGCGTGTATACATTTCATTGGACGTGACTGTACTTCTAAAATATGATATTATTAAACTCGACATAAAGGTAATAAAAGCGTGGTAAATAAACTCGACATAAAGGGAATAGAAACGGGACAGAAAACTACTCGACATAGGGGTAATAGAAGCGAGACAAGGTTTTCGGCTCGACTTAACGGGACTCGACATAAAGGGAATAAATCAAACAATGAATTACCCCTTCACCCCACCCCTCCCGCGTCCCACCGAACGACATGTTATATCGGTGATTTTTGATAAGTATGTGCAACTGGAAGATAATAATAATGTTTTCATAGTACAGATATTATTATATTATTATGTATTTAACAGTGTACGCGTCTGTACCGAAATTGTAAGGTGTATTATACTGAACATTTCAAAAGATAGCATAATGTTCTGAGTTTTAGCTTTTTCGTAACCACCTAAACTTGGTCGGGTTACCTCGATCATTCACTTCCTAATGACTTTAATCGTATTATCTCATTAATAATCCAATGTACTACGCTGAAATTTTACTGATATACAACTGAACTAAACAACTAATAATTGACATAACATTCAGTTCATATATCCAATCCAGTGGCCAAATAACACCGCGCGCATCAAGACCGTGCTCGTGAAGAACTGAATATCATCATATCTTTTTAAATACTTACAGGATACTAATGAAACTTCACATACATTTGAAGGCAGTTACAAGCTTTAAAATAACGTTTAAAGTAAGTCTTTAGACCTCTTATTGAGAGTGCTGGGACCGATTGAAGTGTTTTTCAATTTAATGAAATAACCTTTAAGCTATGCATTTTTTTGGTATTTTTATTGCAGAACAAATTTAAACTAATCCCTAAGAAGTCTTGTACAAAATATGATAAGAATCTGCTTAACCGTTTCAAAGATCTAGCAAAACCAAAAACGTTACCCCAGCAAAATCTCGAATAACTTCGCAACCGATGAAAGAACAAATACAAAATAAGGCACAACATTTACTTCATCTAGACAACTAATTCTATAGCTAGTATTTATTTAAATATTCCCATTAGAAAGAAAAAGGTCTGGCTGCGGTAACGTTACGCCAGCAGGAAATGTTTTTGTGAAATAATTAAAAAACTATAAGCGCAACAAATTTAAAAATGTGCGCAACATTTACAGAAGCCGCACAACTAATTATCTATAAGATTCAAATGACCATTTTCGACAACATCTGGCCTGGGTAACGGACACAAATTGACTAGGTACCAACTTAGATTGTACGTATCAAATCACGAATGCTTTGACAGTTTTATGAAATGACGGAAAATTGACGAACTGTCAATTTGACGATGCATTTCCATGACCGTACCTCCAGTTAAATTAATCTTTATTGAATAAATTTTTTATTAAGGGAACAAATGTTTTATTTTGGAATTATCTGCCTTCTCTTTACACATAAAAGCGTTTGCACATTTTGAAATTATACTGAAAATCTCAAAATTGCTTCACGCTTGTTTGCTGGAAAATCACTCGAATCTATACATACTTAACTAAAAATAAATAAATTTGAAGTGTGTTTGTACCGTCAAACAAACAGCTTTTTACTAAATGCTTATGATACTAACAAAAAAACAATTTTAAATATTTTTGTCTGGCTCCGGTCCGGTTTATCTCCGAAACGGCTGGACCAATTTTGACTTTCTTTTATTTTTGAAAAATAATCAACGCGGGCGAAGCCGCGAGCTGCAGCTAGTTAGTAAATAAACGAGAATGACATTTCCATAGTAATATTATTACTCAAACCTAATAAAAAACCAAGACAGCGCTGTCAACAGTGACGTACTTCGATTTTCTTCGAGCATAACATACTCTCAGCCGCCAGGACACATTCAAAGTCAATGAAAGACATACCTACCCTGTACCTAAATGGTAGCTTTATAGTCGGTACATAGTACTCACACATGTTCTATGCAATTATACAATGCTAAGAGATAGAATTTATACAATTGGACGGTTTGGGTAATCAGCAGTGATAGGAATAGGTAGTGCCTATTTGCCTAAACTTCGAAGAACAGAGATATTCTAAAGTATATTTAAAAATGTGCATGATATTAAAATAATGGCCTTATCACATTGTTTAGTAACACACTTAAACTTTAAAATCATCATTAAATGATGTTTTTTTTTCTTTATTGCACCGAAAGTACAATACGACTTTTACGGCAGCGCATTTCGTAGATAACGAAGAAATTACTACCTATAATACGAAATTAATATAATTGTAATTATTATGGAGTTATAAATTATAAATGTATATTACTTATTCCAAATAACATATTTTTTAAATGTATTTAAAAGTGTTGTCCCGAATTTCGGGACAGATGTCCCGGAAAAAATGTAGTCCTAAGGAAGTCTCCGTTTCTTGTCTCTGTTCTTCGAAGTTTAGGCAAATAGGCACTACCTATTCCTATCACTGGTAATCAGCAACATGGATTCGGATAAACCGGTCGATGGAAACGACACAAGCAAAGGCAAAACAGCCAATATAGAGTGCACACCCAATTCTAATAAAATTACTTTTAAAATGTCATTATATCCGAAGCTTAGAACACCCAAGCAAAAGTTTTTTAACTACTTCCTGATGTCAATAAAATCTTTTGATGATTTGTTTAAAATTATAAAAGAAGATCTAGGTCTTTGTGAAAATAAAATATTTCAATGTGGTTGTTATAGGCTTTGGGTTTAGAGTAAAATCACCAAATTATCAGTACACAATAACTAAGGCAACGTCTAGTCGGCACCGGGGATAGAGCGGGACTCAACGGGACACTCTTGAGGCGCTAAATAAATAAAATAAAACTATAAAAATAGTTTTCACACCTCTTGTTGGATCTAACCATATTCTATATACGTCCCCCGCGCCAATTATCGCACATGTTCTGGACGGAACAATGGCGTCCGTAATATCTCGACTCGCGCGTAAATCGCGTCATCTGGAAAAACTACAGGTTAGGTCACGGCCTAACAGTTCGGTCTTGTATGTACGAAGGAAAATATATGGAAATATTAAAACAAATCAAACAGGGCTACTGACAGACTGCTGCCTCATTCTACTGGTCGGCAGATCATACAGATTATGAACTCATTAATTGTCCGCTGAGGAGTGAAACGCCGGAGTCTGTATTTCTCATTAGCTATGACATTATGAGTGGGTTTTTTGTAGGCATGCGTGCGATGCTATCAAACGCATCATCATTTACCATCAGGTGAGATAGTGGTCAAGGCGAACCTATAACATGTATAAAAAGACCCTCTAATCACAAATCCCCACACCGTAACCACGACATAGTTCACAGCATTTACGTAATATTAGTAAACAAAACATTTGTAGAACAATTTCCGCCCGTTCTGTCCTATTTAGTGCGGCCTCAACATCGTCTCGACATAGAGTGCATGTTAATTACCTAATTCTCCGCTAGAGGCCGCCGTAGCATGTTCGAATATAGTAATGAGTTTGACATCGACAATTACACAAATGTTACTACTATCTATGCCTTAGAAGGTGTTTTATAATATATCGACCCAATGAATACCCTATATACAGTCGACTCTCGTTAATTCAAACCTGCGATAATTTGAACCTCTCTATAATTCAAAGTTATCATGAGTTCCCTAGAAAATCCTCTTTATATTTCGAACCAAATCAATACATTTTTATGCACTCAGTAATTCGAACGAAAAAATCATTGCTACATAACAAAACGACGCGATAATTCGAACTCATCGGCGTCAAACACTTGATAATTCAAATTTGCAGAGAGAAAGAAAGAGGTAAGTATATTTTGAGACAAGAAAAAGTTATTGAGCAATCTGAGCAGTAGCAATAAAATGTGCTTTGAAGCAAACAAATATAACAGAGTTCTTTCGAAAGATTAATTAATTCACATTCTGAATATGTACCTACACGTATGTACCTCTAAACTTTTGTCATTGTTAAAGAATAGCAGTTAATAAATAATAATTGATCAACAGTCAATAATTCATTCGAAGTTTTATTTATTTCCTCTCAAAAATTTCGAACCATTTGATATTTCAAACACTCGATAATTCGTAATATTTGAAGAGTCCCTCGAGTTTCGAATTAACGAGAGTCGACTGTATTTGCAAACCAGGATTTGGGTTTGCATGAATACGTCGTGACGTTCTGCATTAAAAAAGGGGTTCACATTCGGTAAAAAAGGCATGGAAATTAAAATAGAATAAATTAAAATTTCTATAAAGGCAAAGTAAGTCGAAAGCTGAGTTTGTGAGAAGATTCGCAGCTACGCATCCCTTGCTACGCCGTAGTCGAATATGGGCTACAAGTGCTACGCGCGTAGATATTATTCCCGTAGTCCGCTACGTCCGCTACGGGAAGTGAAAAGAGTGACCTATTTTTTTTTATTCTTTGCAGAAAATCATAATAGTCCCGGCATGGTTCCTATAGATTTGTTCAGTTTAATAAAAAAAATAGCCATACAAAGTAAATACATTCCTAAGCAGGCGTGGTTCAGCAAATACGCTATATTATAACCTTGTTAGCTTGCAAAATTGATTAAATCAGGTACAATATTTTGTTACCTTTTTCTTTACCAATGGCATCCACACACTGTGAGTACAAAAAAATAGTTCACTGAGAATTACAAAATTAATTCATTTTTTGTAACTGCAATCCTTTCTTCTCCCAAGGCATTGGAGTTTATCACGTATTTCGTAGTATCAAGGTTCATTGAACAGCAAAAGTATCTTTGTTATCACCATGGAGTTACCACGATTTGTGAGTCGTGCAAGTGGTCACGTAAGCCTGTCTGAGATCTACCTACCGTCTTTGTAACGATAGAGCTTAACCACAGCTATGTGGACCGTGTTTTAAAGTATTATGTTATGCTCATAATATGTCTATGGCACATTGTTCCTGATTTGACGAACTAAATAACTTGACAATCGAAAACCGCGACGATATCGAGCGGATCTTGCTTTTGGCTTTTTCACGAAAAGGAATCCTTCTGAATTCCGTACCTCTATCTATACTCCATAGGTTAAGGTGGATATATAAAGGTAAACAAAAAAAACCACGTGACGTGACAGCTGTCCAGTGACCGACTAAACGTAATACCTGTCACTTCAGTTGTCATGCTACGTCACACTTGTACTCTTCAATTTAGCAACGTTATAATTCGTTGACGTTTAGAGTTTAGGCTCTTTACAATACAAAGTATTAGGTATATTATTATTATGGCTCCTACACAATGCCGGCGGTATGGCCGCCGACTTGCCGAGCGGCACGTGCCCCCGGTTTTTGCGCCTCCATTTCCTTTGCGATCCTTTGTGCGGCAGAGCGTGAGCGCCGCGGCTTGCCGCCGGCAGTGCCGACGGCCATGCACTGCATGCATTGTGTGTAGGAGCCATTATAAATCTAACAAAAAAATTGTGCTCAAGCAGTTCACGTCTCCGAAGAGTAGTTTATGAATAAATGATAAAGTTTAACATATAAAAGAGGAAACTATTGTAAAAATCGAAAATAAAAATATATCGATAAACCAAACTAAATTAATTTAAAAAAAAAACAATTTTTACGATTTATTTAACTACCTAAACCTATGGAGTATATATACCTACCTCTATGATATAATTAGAGTTCTATAGTTATGCGACTAATAAAAATACCAGCCTATTATTGTCTCAACGCTACGTCTTCCGGCACGCGGTCGCCACTCCAGAACCTTTCGGCTCCATCCGCCATCCGTTCTGCCAGCATGAATACTGCTACTTAAGTCTGGCAATTCTTCGGGTTTGCGTACCTACCACAAGGTGGACCGATGACCTTTGAAGGCCGCAGGAATCCACTGGATGCGGAAAGCACAGAGCCGGTCGAAGTGGCGGTGCTTGGGGGAGGCCTATGTCCAGCAGTGGACGTCTTTCAGCTGAAATGAATGAAAAATGTATTGTTCCACTTCTGGGCAAAGGCCCCTTCTCATACAGAGAAGGCACTAGAATTGATCACCACGCTTGCTCAAAACGGATGGCGATTCTGACTTAGATACATGTAATGTAGAATTAATTATTCCTGCAATAAGGTCGTTTTACAGAAAGGTATTTATTATAAATTACATACGACGAGTAGTGTGTCAATCAGCTCTCAACCGTTACTTGTATAAATAATGCTATCTACAAACAGGTATTATCTAGCTTGACGTGTATTATAATAATAAAATAAAATTGCATAACAACAGTGCTCGTAATAATCGACACCAGAATTCTGATCAGTTTATGTCATGATAAATGTCAAAAACCGCATTTGCATTTAGGTGCGATTGTATATAGGTGCAAATAACGCCTCGGCTGCATATCGTAATTTCAAGTAAAACAAGTTTAAAAACAAGCATTTTCTACGACCATAATTGGTTGACATTGTTTTTAATAAGAAATTAACTAGTTAATGCGCGGTATACATTTCATTGGGTCGAGTGTGGAGGTTGATAGTGAGTGCACTAGTTCCGATTACGTTAAAGGAAGTATATGCAAGGTCAACGCCACCGTCATCCTTCCTTCCGCTATAAGATTATCATATCCTAATACTATAACTTACGTAGGTACTTTAAATTATTTACAACTAGCTGTCCCGACAAACGTTGTCCTGCTATCTAATTACGCAACACATTTTCGTTGACAATTCCGACTAATCTGTTTCAATTTGACAGGTCAACAACATTCATTGTGTTATTTTCGTTGTAGAGCAGATTTTTTTTCGAACGTACTAATCAATGGATTAGCAATCTGTTTCAAAACGATTCAGATTCTGATTGATCGTGTATTACGTAATTAGGGTACGGTTCAAATTTCAATAATTCACACAAAATTTCCATTGAAAATTCACTGTCAGTTTTCGCAATTTTCCCGGAATCTTTTGAAATATTTCTTTACGTAAGAACCTGATTCGGGTTATTCTTCTTCTTTGTCGGAGCGCTCTTGACAGAAACGTCGTGGTCATCAAGTTGCAGTGAGATTTTGAAGAACCGTGATTTATCTCATGATGCGACGCCATATTTCTCTGTAACATGATGTGTGCATTCGTGTAATGGGCCGCCCACTGCGGAGTTAATCAGGTCAGTCTATCGCATGGGCGATCTGCCGCCTGCTCTCGTTCCTTCGACCTTTCCCTGCATAAGACGTTCTATGGAATCGTTTCGCCGTGTGTCGTGACACATGCCCAAAGAATTGGAGTAATCGAGCCTGTACTGTAGCTGATAACCGTTGCTTGATGCCGAGTTCTTGGATATAGATGAGTTTGTGCGAAGTTCTGTCTACGATACTCCAAGCAGTTTCGTCCAGCGCCACATTTCCAGAGCCTCTATTTCCTTCTTCTCAATTTCTTTAAGTGTTCACGTCTCAGCAGCGTACAGGCACATGGGAAATGCTAATGCCCGAATAAGCCGGGTTTTGGCCGCTTTGGTGATGTTAGGATCCTTCCAAACTTTTTTCAGCCTGTCCATAGCAGACCTAGTTATGACCATGCGTCGCTTCATTTCATCTACGCTTACTTCGGGCGGTGATATGATGCATCCTTGACGAACGCCTGCTCTGGGGGGGTGGAAATCACTCGATAGTACGCCATCTATTTTCATTGACGCTGTTCGATCCTCAAAAAGACGCCTCAAAAGATGCACAAAATGTTTGGGTGTACCCATAGCGAGAATGGTCTCCACAGCATCAGCCATTTCACCTTGGACCGGCATCAAACACCTTGGAAAAGTCAACAAAGCATATTTATATGTCGATTTGTTGAACTCTCGGGCTTCCTCAGGAATTTGGCGCACTATAAAGATCTGCTCACGAGTACCTTTCCCTTTAACAAATCAAGCCTGACAGGTGCAACTTCTTTGGATAAGTAGGTCTTCAGTCGCTCATTTAACACGTGTGGTAAAATTTTGCGTGCGATATCAGTGTAATCACGCGGTAGTTGCTGCTCTTCTTTGTAGAATTATCACTTCTTTCTTCGGTTTTATGCAGTAGGATGAAAACAGTGTGGGCCCATCCTTTGGCCAAATTCCAGTTTGCCATATTTTGTTATAAAGAGCATGAAATATTCGTACCCCCTGTTCGCCTTCGGCTTTAATAGTTTTGATTGGAATAGTGTCTTTGCCGATAGCTTAACCATTTATTAGATGTATAATGGCAGATTCGACTTCATTTTTTAGTATATTCGTTTCCATATCTGCATTACTGGGCTCCGTAAGAGCGACATCTTGGGAAAGATGGTCCTCGTATAACGACTATTACGTACATTATAGAACAAAAGTTAGCCTAATCGGTCCAACCGTTCTGAAGTGATAATATACGCTTACCAACGAACAGTATTTCATTTTTATTATATAGATATAGCTGCGACATTCACCTATTTCGATACAATTGTAACCGCGAAAAAAAGTCGTGTTAATGATACCTTTTTCAAAGTTTGATTCGTAACTCGGTAATTATTGCACGATTGCATGCAATTTGAATGTTTTAGTATATTTAAACGTTACTTATATTTGTCCAATTCGGTTTCAATGTTGCGTCGAGGACATTACGAATGAGTTAATTCGGTGTGGACATTCTGTCTGTCTCATAATTCATTTCAAGTTATCATTATTTGCCTTAACTAATAATTTATAGATTAATCAATATTCATTTTGATAACGAAGACGTTCTTTGACGCATGTGTGTTGATAGGTATGCATATTGATAAGCGGGGCAGCCTCCGTCACGACTAAGTCATCAATGTCCCGATACGCTGGTATCAGTATTACGGAGGTTAGACGGGGCGGTTCAATTCATGAATTTACACCTTTATCCTGGTGAACATAGACTAATTATTATTATAGTTTATATTAGGTATTTTCCAAATTGCACCACACCTCGTTTTTCGCCTTCCTCTTCAAGTGTCTCCCACCAGTCTTCTTTTGGTCAGCGTTTATCCGTGGGTGCCATTCTTAGCGAGTATTAGTAACCCTTCCGTATTTATAAACTGATGACTCAGTGACTACCTATTCAGGCTGACTTTAATTGGTTTGAATATTTATTCCCATGTACACATGGATTTTTCTTTATATTTTTTTCTCAATTCATCTGCATTCTTATTTAAACGTATTGACTATAAACGAATGTATCGCCTAGTTTTTAAGGGAATCTCACGAAACTACATTATTTTGTCGACAATCGGCTGCATTTTCTCGAACTTATTTCCCCAATCGAAATAGCTATAATGCCCAATGAACTTGGCATAAATCTGTTCTTATTAGGTAATAACGGTTTTTTTCGCGATTCGAAGTCACGCTTGGTTGGCAGATTGGCAAGGTGAAGGATTTTCGAGTAGGTATGCCTATCATGTTTGATGTACCGTGTCTTACGAAATGTTTGTTAGTGTTAAATATTTGTAGCGGAAAAGTGTCATCGAAGAAGATCAGTATGACGGTATTGATTGTTAGTTATATTCAATGATGACATACTTGAAAATAACACATAACATCACCTGTATTCCGCAAAGGATTAGGCAGAGGTAGTTATTTCGCCAGTTTTGTCTAAGTCCCATGTCACAGCTGATGCTGTTGATGTTTGATTCGGAACTATTTCGTCAAAGATCTTGATATTATTTTCATGTTCATCAAAGATGGCACTAAAACTAAAACTAGTCGGTTTAGTGGCAAGAGCGACTGCCGATCGATGAAGTCCTGGTTTGAATCTCGGGTCGGGAAGTGTTATTGTTTTTTTAAGAATAGGAATCCAGCCGGAGTCTTGATTTGTGCTCGGTTTATCGCAAGAAGATCGCTCTCTAATATTACAAATGCAAAAGTGAGTTTATTTGTTTATTACGCTTTCACGCTAAAACGGCTCAAC
Source organism: Agrochola circellaris (assembly GCA_914767755.1). NCBI lineage: Eukaryota > Metazoa > Arthropoda > Insecta > Lepidoptera > Noctuidae > Agrochola > Agrochola circellaris. The sequence continues at coordinate 7,876,835 of OU611839.1, read as the reverse complement.
GGATTTGGATGAAATTTGGCACATGGGTTGATCTTGACCTGGAGAAGGACGTACACTTTCCGCTACAAATCGCCCGCCCTTCACGACTTCCTAGCGTTAGCTGGGAAGAAGAAGTGGCGCGACAAACTCCCCAGCAGCACTGCTGTCTGTTCAATTAGAAAAAAAAAAGTTTCTATATAATAGTTTGCAAAATAATTTTCTAATTATTAATATTATACTATAATAATTTGCTAATTCTGGAGAAAGAACATAAACATTGTCGTGAGTTAATCACAGCGACTAACTATTCTTATCATTTAAGTAGTCGTTGGTAGAATAGTATGCCTTCGAACAAAGGTTGGATTTACTTTCGTTTTAAACGCAATAACGCATTGATAATAAATACAGTAGAGCGTGCTGTGGCATAAGATTGTTCTGCAGTTTTCTAAGTTTGCGTGATTGCGACACTTACGGGTACTATCTGGGTCACTCCTTATCTTCTAAGTCATTTAATTACCACAATACCCAGGTTCCTAAGAATAGTAAAATGAGAATACCTACGTCAATTGTGAGTTGAAATGGCGTGACAGCGACATCTCATAAATTAATGTTGGCCCTTACTGATTTGTGTGAAACAAGGTTAGTTTCAATTTAAGGTTGTACTGCAGTTTTTTAGGTTTGCGTGATTGTGACACTTACAGGTACAATCTGGGTCACTCCTTATCATCTAAGTGATTTAATTACCCCAATACTCCAATTCCTAAGACTAGTAAAATGAGAAATACCTACGTCAGTTGTGAGTTGAAATGGCGTGTCAGCGACATCTCATAAATTAATGTGGCCAACATCAATTTAGTGTCTTACTAATTTGTGTGATACAAGGTTAGTTTAAATTTCCACGTTTTGATTAATAATTCAGTATTTCTATGATTTTATTGGGGATGGCTTTTATGTCTATGATGTTGGATTCAGTTGGTGCCCGGTTAATGGCAATAGGCTCGCCCCTTATTAAACATAACTGGCAAAATGTGGGTACCTATACTATAGGTACGTCTCTGGCCAACTCTTCGGGGAAATAAGGCATGGATTCAGTTTCTAGTATCGGATGCGGCTTTTGGGTTTCGAATGATCAGGGATCAGGGCCACCACCGCTTATGATCATCTATCTATCTATATATAAAAGGAGAAACTGACTGACTGACATATCAATGCACAGCCGAAACTTATACTGGGACTAGGAACGTGAAATTTTGCACCAGGGTATATAATGTAGGATGTAGGGGAGCACTAAGAAGGGGTTTTTGGAAATCCGACTTTTAAGGGGATGAAAAAGGGGGATTTTGTTTGTATGAAAAATCTTTATTCCTTGAATTAATAAACTTGAATCTTGGTGCAACCTAACAAAAAGTACTATATATTAAAACATTATGCTATCCTACTCACAGGATTTGGATGAGACAGACAGAGAATTAATAACTAAGATACTTTTTATCCCAGTAGTACGTTTTCTTGGGATAATTTCCGACTTCCACGCGAGCGAAGCCGCGGGAAAAAGCTAGTCTGTAATATCAGAAGCTTCGCGGATTTAACCTAGAGATAAAGTTCGTTGTCATCTTAGAGACGAAGTGTCTGGTTTGCATGTAATTGCATCGACACCCATACCCGTGAGACCGGAACACAGCTACGCTGCTTGGCAGGTGGTACAAGTATGGTGGTACTTCTTCCCCGGAAGAGCTCGCCCGTATGTATAATTATCCGTCTTTTACACAGCAGTGGTGGCCCACTGGTAACGGCCTCGACTTACGGGGTCGTGAGTTCGAACCCAGACAGGCACTTTACTTTGTGTAAATAATTTCATCACCATTGCTGTCAAAACGGTGGAGGAAAACATCGTGAGGAAACCGGCATGTCCTAGAACCAAAAATCCAAAGATATGTGAGATCTACCAACCCGCACCGGGCCTGCGTGGTTGATAACGGCCCACTCCCTCTCACAGAGAGGAGACCTGTGTCCCAGCAGTGGGAACATTATAGGCTGATTATGCTATGCTATTATGCTTTTACTCAGGACTGTCTGTCCTCCACAAACCTACATTTACCCTCCGAATTAACACTGTACCGTTACAGATAACCTGAGCTAAATTTGTCAGACGTTCAGCCTCATAGCCCGATTGGCATTGTTACATATTATATAAAAAAAACTTTTTAATTACTGCCAACTCACTCGCAAAGGTTTACTTAACGAACCATGCATTTATTAATTAGGTCGATGTCAATCTATTTTTAGTCAAGTTCAATGTTTGTAGTGCTTGTAAAAAATATTTACTTTTACGTCATTATATAACTGTTTTGCAAATCGAAGGCTGGAACATCCAGTAGCGTAGTAAGATCTAGGTTTTTGTATTGTTTACTTTTCCATTTGACATTTAATTTAAGAACAGTGGTGAGGCCCAGTTAGAGCAGTGGTGGCCCTGTAGTAAGGGCCCCGACTTACGAGTTGTTTGGTCGTGGGTTCAAACCCGAGCAGGCGCTTTACTTTGGGTAAATAATTTCGTCAACACTGCTCTCAAAACAGGGAAGGAAAACATCGTGAGGAAACGGTCATGTCCTTGAATCAAAAATTCGAAGACTTGTGACATCTACCTACCCGCACTGGGACCACTCCGTCTCTCCGAATATTATAAGCGGATTAAGCTATCTACAGTTTTTGTAGTGGTCGGAAGCGCGACTTCTGAACATGCATGGCCTAGTCCTGGGTTTAAATTCTAGGGCGGGGAGTGTTATTGGGTTTCTTCATTAGATTTTTAATGTCAATCGACTCGCCCGCTATTACAGTCCAGCCGTCGAGAGAATGCGTTCTTGACACCTCTCAGTTTCATACAACATAATATGTGTAACAGACTAATATATACAACTAGAAAATGTCCAACTGACAGGTGTCAGGAACGCGTTCTCTAAACGGTCGGTCTGTACATGGAACTAAAACATGACTAGCAAAATGCGGGTGTAGGTTTTAAACAAACACCTCTGTCTTCTTTATGGAAAATAGGCTTGTTGTTATGTTATTTGAAATTGAAAGCTTCAATAGTTAATTTGGTGATCGATCAGCATAAATTTTTGTAGTCGATTATAGAGTTTCAAATACGCCATCTTTAGAATTGTCTTCGTCATGCTTATGTCAGCGCATTCTTATATCGATGTAGGTAACTCACGTGAAATAATGATCATAATACTATATTATTACGATTCTCTTACGTCATCATCGATAGTACTGAGCAAAAAAATATGTAGGATATTTTTTTGCTCAGTACGGATGCGTCTCGTAATATTTTTTTCATACATTTATTTGGTTAGGCTTAAGTTTGACCAAACTCATCTAAGTTACCTATCCACCTAAGATAACATCTCTACTAAGTAATCTTTGAGAAAGCAACATAAAATATTTTTTTCAAAGCAGTCATGATGACAGAACAATAGCTGCGCCCCACGTCATCAGAATCAGCCTATAATGTTCCGACTCCTAGGACACAGGCCTCCTCTCTTCGAGATCCCAGTGGGCTGTAATCTACCACTCGGGCCCAGTGCGGGTTGGCAGATGTCACAATCATGTCTTCGAATTTTTTGGTTCTAGGACATGCCAGTTTCCTCGTGATGTTTTCCTTCACCGTTTTGAGAGCCCCACGTGTGTGGTGATATTAAATATTCCAAAATGTAGAGTTAGCACTACTAATGATCGCAAAGAGGGAGTATACTTTTATTTCGGCTTGATGTCGTCATAGATGTCCTCCTCCTCTTGTGAGTACATGGGGTCTGTCAGGTTCTTATTTGCTTTAGATGATATTCCTATTCCTCCAAATACCTACCTTTTGCAGGGGTGCAGTGAGTCGCTTTCTCACCCGCAGCAGGTATATTATTGTAGTTCTGTTTTTTGCCCTCTCATCATCTTTGTTCTCCTTCAGGTAAATCAGTAAAATTTCATGAAAGTCAGTTCCTGTTTGTTTGCAAAATCCCTTTATTTTCACGCCCCATCATATCTGCAACGTTAGCCATGACCGAAACAAAGTTCGATGACACTAATAAAAATACAGCAACTCTTTGGACTGATTTTCCGCTAAAAATGATGAAATGTCTAGGTAAGTACCAGTTTTCTTTTCAGTATTTCGTTTTTGTTCAGTACAAAATTAATATTATAGTGGCCGGGTGTTATAGTTTAATTTGTTCTTATCTTTATTCTTGCTGTTGCTGGTATTGCTTTCTTCCGGACTTTTGGTGGTCCTGCTCCTGTACAAGGTATTATAGTTTTCGGTAACTAGGTACATATAAAAAATTGCCAACACATTTAACGTTGCAATACGCTCGCCCCGTTACATGCGGACTTAAACAAAGCTAGGTAACTGGTGATATCTGGGTGTACTACAGGTGCACCTCTGCCTACTCTTCAATGAATACAGGCGTGATGTTATGATGATGATGATTACCTACGTATATTTAACTTTTACCACTCACCATGGCTACAATAGCGCATACATGCATAATAACAATATCAGCCTATAATGTTCCCATTGCTGGGACACAGGCCTCGTCTGAGAGGGAGTGGAACGTAATCCACCACGCGGGCCCGTTGCAGGTTGGTAGATATCACGTTTTCAAATTTTTGGTTCTAGGATATGCCGATTTCCTCACGATGTTTTCCTTCACACTTTTGAGAGCAGTGGTGATGAAATTATTTACACAAAGTAAAGCACCTGGGTCGGGTTCGGACCTACGACCTGCAACTCGTAAGTCGCAGCCGCTACCAGTGGGCCACCTCTGCTCTTACAATAGCACATTTTTCTTTGTAATTTTCTTCTACTTTTGCTGAAACTCCGCTCCACTACATGAGGTGTAACGCCAGCTCGTCAAAACCACCTCTGTCTTTTGCCAGACGGAAGATTTGTATTCGGTTAAGTGTTGCGATTCCAGTCCACTTGCCAAATATTTTGTCAGTGTTCATTTATGAAATTGACTAAATTGTAATAAAATTTCATTTGCATGCAATAATCCTGACATACATTTTACACTTATAAGATTTGGAATTGAATTGACTTAAAATTTTGACATGAAATGAAATTAACTCTGAATTGTAATAAAATTTAATTTGCATGTATGCGATAATACAATTGGGTAGGTACTCAAATACATATACAGGGTGGCAGGGACATCGACGTGAAAACTGTTATCATGGATTCAGTACATGATTCTGAATCCCCAGCGCTCAAAATTTTTCGACGGTTATTAAAAAAAAAACAGCTATTCCATACATTTTGAGCGCGTAGGTATTGCACTTTTCTATGAAACGGCAGCATGTCCCTGACACCCTGTATGAGTTATTATATTGTAACAAAAAAAAAAACATAATTTAATAGTAATCGTTTTTAATTATATTGATCATTTGTATGTCACTATTGGCAAACCATAGCGCACTACCAAATTTTTAAGATTTTTGTATGCAATTACCTATTTTGCACAAATAAATTATTCTTATCCAGGTCTTGGTAAACTCAGATAGACAAAGTGTAAATTATTTAAGTAAAAGAAGGCAAAACGATTTGTTATGACCGAAACTGTCTGGAAAATCAGTGACGGTCAGCGCTTACTCCATTGTAAGCGCCGGATCATGGTGATTGCAGGCTAATTCCAGTGGCTCTTATCGATCTTCGGCCACCATAAGGACCAGCCTACAGGCGGCGAAATTGGGGCTGTGTCGTCGCCCGAACACTCAGGCCCAAAGAGGGGGCATCAAGTGATCCATGCGAGCCTTTATGGGAGGAGATGCGGCCATGGGATAGGCCGCACTGGGTGATGGGGCCCGCTAGGCATGGCGGGATGACACCAGTCGGGGGTGCGGCGAATCTACAAGTATCTCCCGTCCGTTAGTCGGTACGAATCGGACATAACCCTCCGTTCTCCCAAGCCGGAGGGAATCCATGAAAAAAAATGGAGTAAAAAAAAGGCTAATCCAACTAAGTATCTTTGATGAGCTCACGCCAAAGATACTTGAATCAGGATACGTCCAGAAGAAGACTGCGTTAGTATCTATCTAATGAATTCAATTATCAAGATGACGTGTTTTTTTTAAATTTATATTTTCAAGAAATAACATTGACATTTGCTTCTAAAATAAGGATGTTTAGTTAAGAAATTGAGTAGAATTCGGTAAACTATCTTTATTTCAGTTTCACTCAACCTTTTTCAGGGTTAGTCTTAAAGTTAGAATAAGTAATTTAATGATTAGGAAAATAAAAAAAAAACGTGTCTCTTCCGTGTCCTAGTTCGTTTATTTACTATTTATATAACACGGAAAAGAAGTAGCGATCAGCTTGTAAAAACTCTTCTCTTTTAATTGCAGTATCTCTATAATTAATAATTTCTGTAATTTTAAGTCACAATAACTAACAAATAAACAGCTAATCAAATTGTAGCAAATGGTAATTTGACTTTAAAAAAATAAAAATGCTTTCAACATCTTATCACTCAATTTACATAATCGAGAAAAAACAATCGATAGTTAACCGTGGCAAAAATTATGAAATAAAAGTCATTATTATTATGGAGAAGGATTTTAAAAAGTCCCACTCACTGTCCACTGACATTGCCCTGTTTTCAGCCCAGGGGCATTCACCTTCCATGTCAAACACGGAAGCTAACCAGTTACCAACCGTTTTTACGTTTCAATATCAACAAGGGCAAGATCAACGTGCGGTTTTTTTTTTATACGAAAGTTACTTGATATATGTTTAAATAAATGTATCGTAATATGTCCTGACATTGTGCTACCATTTATATCAAAGGTCGTTTGTTTTATTTTGTAGGGTGTATTCTTTGGTCTAGATTAGTTTTTGTTTTTTCATTCCAGTTTGATTTACAAATATCCACATGGGGGACTCCGAGATTAATTTTTATGTTGTAGATCTTTTCAAAATATTCAGAATATATTATTGTCTTATTTAGAAATGCCACCAATTTAATCAATACTTCTGGTTTAACCTAAGGATAGTGACAATATCTTTGCCTCCATTCTAAACGGTATGATTTCCGGATTGTATCTTTATGAGTCACATTATATCCTCCGGTCATCCCCAAGCGGAGGGTCTCCATGAGAGTTTCTATAGAAATTGCGGAAAGTCCGAAAGGGATACCGTGGTCCCTAGCAACGTACAAGCAACTGAAAGAACACGGGTGAGTTTTAGTCAGTAAGAGTCTGACACGCCCTCCGCCCAGAGAGGGAGAAGTTATTTGATAATACGACTAATTAAGGACACCTACTTAAGCAAATTAAGCACTATCCTAGCAAATGAATGCACAAAATTGTACGCAGCAAGTGCCTATGGTAATATATATGTCGTAGGATGATTTGATAATTCCAATTTTCGCGAAAACTCTAGGGATATTGTGATAGCACGGATAATTAGAAAATGTTGATAACATTTCAGCGAGCAATTAGGAAGAAGCGCCCGCCGGCCGCTGCCGCAGTACCGCTTGCTACGCTCGCTCGGCTCGCGCGCGGTTGGTCACAGTTCTAACCTAACCTAACTTATTTCACCCAGTTCAATATGATGAAACGTTTTTACCATATTCTAATTTACACCAGTTTTCGCGAAAATTCGAATTATCAAATCATCCTACGACTTTAACAATACATTAGCCTTAGTGCATTTATACTCAATGTGTTGTAATGTATTGGTTTTCAGGTCACAACCATGCATCTTAACCCATCGCAACTAATCTAGATTATTTGATCTAGTTTATTGGATTTTTGATCTAGGCCAAAGTAGATAATTCAGAGTCCAAAAAGTATATCGTTATTCAGTTTTTTTTATGATTGGACTTATTTATAAAGACGACATAGTTGACCAAATAAGTTCGAAATAAGTCAACGTTTAAAGTGTAGGTGATATGTGGTTTGTTTATGCGAATAAGTCTCGATCCCGTAAGAATATCGGGATAAAAAGTATCCTAGGTCTTAACCAAGGTCATGGTCTACCTATGTGCCAAATTTCATCCAAATCTGTTCAGCCGTTTTAGCGTGAAAGCGTAACAAACAAACAAACTCACTTTCACATTTGTAATTATTAGTTAGGATGACAACGTAGTTGACCAAAGAAGTTCGAAATAAGTCAACGTTTGTAGGTGGTATGTGGTTTGCTTGTGTGTATATTGGAGGCGAGCTGAAAGATATTGCAAGCAATAGAGTGGTTTGGACGAAGGAAGGGGAGGCCTTCGCCTATCAGTTTTTTTTCGTTTAGTCCACTCTTGGCCCCTCAACCCCCAAAACTGTGTAGTATATGCAAACGCCAGCCTATGTGAAAATCCTAATTACAAACCAAAAATGAATGCTTGTATAAAAAAACTCTTTTCCTTTTTAACGGAATGAATGAACGGATGGAATGTTTTATTCTGAAATAAATGATTAATAATAATAATATTTAACACAACAAAATATTAGTAGAACCATAAAACGAACTGATGGAAATATTTGAACACTATCCTATTTCATATTGAGGCAGCGACGCGTCGAAAGATCACGTAGATATTCGCCGAGTTTCCGCTTCATTGAACTTGAAGCCCTCAGTTCATACCCACCGATATGCATATACTACACAGTTTTGGGGGTCGAGGGGCCGAGAGTGCACGAACGTTTTTTTTTTTGGTGTTGTGGTCCGCAACTCTTCGAGAAGCTCGAGGCAAAGTAATAACAGCCGAACGGGTCGAACCATCAGGTTAAGCTACGCTTGCCAGGGTTGGTCTGTGGATGGGTGACCATTTTTACATACCGAGACTACTCCGTTACGCTAAGCCGTCGGTCCCGGTTGTCATTCGTGGATTTTTGACAGTCGTTACAGGTCGTCAGAAGTCCGAAATTCCGACAACCAGTCTTACCAAGGGGTATCGTATTACCCAGTTACTGGGTTGTGGCGATCAGATAGGCAGTCACTCCATGTAAAATACTGGTATTCAGCTGCATCCGGTTAGACTGGCAGCCGACCCCAACAGTAGTTGGGAAAAGACTAGGCAGATTGATTGGTCCCCAACTACCCCTGCACGTTAATCAAACTCTCATAAAAAAATACTTAAGAGTTACATACACCAGAACTTCAATTATTGCATTACGTTCTCGTTCAAAGTCTTGTTATGCAATAACTAGGTATATATTGGTTTACTAGTCACACAACCATGTCGATGTCGGGGTGTTGGCTCATCGCAAGGACCTCAATAGCTAATCCAGATTCCTAAGGTAGCTCTCACTATGTTGCATTGTGTTACGATGTTCCTAAGGTGCAAGAATTTAGGTTTTGGCACTTCTAGATAGGCTAGTTATTTGCTACGCCTAATGCTTACAGTTCTTGTGAAATGAAATTATTGAAATGATGATTTTATTTTCTGTTAATAGGTTTGTACACTTTTACACGCCAATAATATATAAAGAAAAGAAAGAAATAAAAATATTACACGCACAGGAAATAAAACTATAATTTTTTTATAGTTTTATTTCCTGTGCGTGTAATATACATAGAACATTAAAACTAATAAAATCATGAAAACAATATACAAAAAGTAAAGAACTTTAAACTAACAAATAAGTGAAAACTAAAAACGAAGACCTGTGCAAGGCCAAAAGGCTCCTATCTCAGTATGATGCTATGATATTTGAAAAAAATAATATACAAATGCTGCAGCGCTGGTATTATATTGACTTTCTGGGTTTATCTTGGACATTACTGACATCGGTGAAGGAAACAAAAAATAGGCAGTCAGGGATACTGCCGAGAAAACTGAAACCTTTAAACTGGTATTAGCGCCATCTATATTCGATAGTTCAGCACTACGACGCGAGCGTGTTGGTGACGCGAATCTATAAGTTTATCCATATATCAAAAACCAAAAATCCATGTACCAAAAATCGCTCAACGCGCCTCAATTAGTTTTCACTTCCGAAAAATAATGAAACCTGAACTTATAGTTAATAACGTAACATAAAATATCATAACATCACGCATGTGTTCCTTGAAGGGTTGGGCAGAGGTGTACCTATAGTACACCCACATTTTGCCAGACATTAATATAAGTCAGACATCGCCAACCCGTCTTAAGTAAGTATGGCGATCAATGTTCGCCTTTTCTCTTTATGAAAAGTGGCCTTTGCTCTGCAGTGAAACAATAATAGGCTAGTATTAATAATGTTATTGTGCCTTTCTTTTTGGGAATGTATTATTTTAATTACTTACTTGTTATTTTTATTCGCAGCTGCTTATTGCACTCCTATATACAATTTTGGCCATCGCAGTAATAAGGTAGATGCTTAGACGGATAATCGCTGGTGTCTTTACTGAATTATCTGAAATAAATAGAGGTTGAGACTAAACGAATCGAAAAAGAATACGTTCGTAAGTTCTTTAGAATATTACCCCCCTGGCGACTTGACTTACCAACGAAATACAATGCAAAAATTATAACATGTCCAATACTACCCACTAAAAATACTTAGGCAAGAGTGTCTATAAGTAAAATAAAACTTTCTCCCCTAAATTTTAAATTACCTTTAACGGGAGATCCCAAAATTCCTGACCAACTCAATACTTCCCAAAATACCTTTTTTAGTTGTCCTGTAGCCTGCAGCGGTCACCATGGCAACTCCACGTGGTGCGCGGACGCACTTCCCGCGTGTCGGAGGTCGCGCAGCGTTCTATATAATGTGAACAAGTTGCCCAAGCGCACACTACTACACTCACGCGCTCGCCGCCAACATCCACCCACTAAACACTGTACGTAATAAAGGATATTTAAAAAAGAACAGAACATTAAATTAATTAAAATTTTCAAGGTTATATTCAAACTTTTTTTTCAAAAAGCGTGATTATCGACTTCTTAAGTTAGTCCGGTTGTGTCGTTGCGTTGGTAATTGTGGACCCACCACTATACGTTTGGTTCTAGCGGGAGCGGTCAGTCCTGCACCTCCGAGACCAGTCAGTCTGCGCGAACGCATCTACCACTCGGACACAGTGTGCGCGCAACACAGTGATACTGTGACAGTGACAGTACTTGTAAACCATATCAACATGAACCACTACGTGAAAATCGTAAGTAATTTTACTTTTGTTTGCCAATGAAAATAGTGCGACCTCCGTGGTAGAGGTGATTAGTCTTTTTTTCAAATTACTGGCCGTTAAAACAATTAATTTGAATTAAGAACTTGGCTGCTGCAAAAATATAAACAAACAATTTTAGATAGATTTTGAAGTAGAGGTAACAATTATAATTAAATAATCGGAAACACGTATGTAATTGATTATTATTTTTTGTGAATAATATTATTATAATGTCAGTCAGTCACGATAGTTACAGTCGTAAGTGTTAGTGTCAATGAGCCAGTTTTCGTAAAATTATGTCAAGTTCTTTAACACACGGCTATAAAATATATTTTGGTATGATGAACTTGAAAAACAATGATGAAATGGTCATTCGAAGTTTATGTGTTTATGTTACGCATTTGTGTAATGCTTAGACGATAATGAAATGTTTGTGTGAACACATTTTATGGGTTAGAAATAGTGTGTAATTTTATAGTTAGATTTAACAGCTACGAGTAACTAAGCAAGTTACTTTCAATGATGCACTATTTTATATTGAGAAGCTGATTATTTTTCTTTATTTATTTACACACTGAAAATAAAAATAATAAATAGTTTAATTCAAGAATATGATTGAATTATCCTTAGAAAAATAACTATCTGAGTTTCTTTCGATATTTCTTCTCTGAGGTAGTTAGATAGGAAATGTGGGTTCTATTTAGATTTTTAATATGACGTGTAAAATTGATTACGATATCCTATTTACAGAATTAACAATTTAATTTTAGGTTCTTATTCTTAGAAATTGGTTCCCAGTAAAGTAATTGTAATTTGAGTAAGTAAGTAGTACTTAAATACTTTTATGAACATGTTAATTACAAGATCCACATGCATAACTTACGCATTGCGTTTCTCAACTTATGTAAGAATAAGAAACCAGTTCCAGTGACAAGGATTATCCGTAACCACAATGTTTAATGTAAATTAAATATTATTGAGTTTTATGTAAGTTTAACACTTGTAAACTTATTACGACAGTTAAACAATTATTATTTTATAGATGAATTCCAAAATTGACCGTCTTTAAACATTTTGATCATTATATCACATTATATCGTACTTTTATACGATAATTATCTAATTATCTTTAAAGAACAATACCGAAATAATAAAAGTACTTTAAATTCCAAAATATTATGCCATATTTTAATTATCCATATTGTTTTAATAATCTGATCTAAACAAATGAATTATACATTAAACTTTTAATTTCATAGATAAGATCTGTTTAATAATTACTATTTTAATGAACCTATTTCGTGGTCTGGTAAAAGCACCGAAAATAATTTTAATTATGTTATTGGAACCGTAACTTGCATTGTTAGAGTGAGTCATTAAACTGTCGTAGACATTTATCAGTCAATCGATAACTTAGGACACGGATTTCCGTGATAACGACTGTTGCCGATTTGTTAAATTATGAATATTTTTACATAAATTATATAGGTCTCACAATCCGGAACTAAATTTTCGAAAAGTTATGACGTTTTGACAAGTGCGAAATCAAAAATTGTTTATTTTTACTATCCGTTCAGCTATCAATTTATTGGTCAATTTATTAGCTCTTATATAATTATTTAATAGCAAAGCAATCCTACTTTATTTGTTTATGATACTAACTATTTTGCATAAACGTAATTAGTTACGTTACGGTATAGTTTCGTTAGTCTCACTGCAATTTAGCACTTGCAATTAAAGACACCTTGTTTATTTTAATCTATTGGAGTTTATACCGAATAGAATTTTTATTTCTATCTAGAAATAAAATGAATTGCATACATTATGTATGCAATTCATTTAATTTGTAATGTTATTATGTATTGCATTTTTAGACTGTTAGACGGCGGAGGCCTGCCTTCGTTAGTCTATCGGTCGCAAGCGCCACTGTTGAGCATGAGGCCCTGGGTTCGATTCGCGGGTCGAGCAAAGTGTTATCGGGTTTTCCGTCGGGTATTTCTCAGTAGCAGCCTTTTTTTTTTTTTGAGGGTGGGAAATTATCAAATAACTTCTCCCGCTCTGGACGGAGCGGGAGGGCGTGTCAGACTTTTACTGACTAAAACCCACCCGTGTACCTTCCGTTGCCTGTGTACCGGGGTGGCGATATCCCTTTCGGACAGACTCGCAACCCCGGCAGGCATTGGCCCTTCCGGACCCCGTCAGTTGGTGCTGACATCTCTTTGAGGCGCGCGTGGAACACAACGCGCCGTCGACCCGGGCCAGTAGCAGCTTGGAGTCTGAATTTGTGCCCGATTGATGGCAATAGGCTCGCCCCCTGTTATGTCGGAATTAAAAACATAATTGGCGAAATGTGGGTGTACTATAGGTACATGTTTGTCTAACCTTTTGGGAAATACAGGTGTGGTGTTTTGTACTGATATAAGTAGGTAATAAAGTATCTTTTAATTATCAGCTATATTAGTTGATTTATTAATGAATGCTTGCTGATAACAGAATCGTTTGATTCTCTTCTTATGAAAAAAAAAAAAGAAAAAATAATTAACCTAGCTCATCCCCGTTAAAAGATAGTATTCAAAATTGACGTTTTGATTATGATAAGAGGTATTGAAAAGTTTTAAGACTTCCTTGCATAAGTTTTAATTGGTTTCAAAAGACGTTCTTTCATTTAGGTACCTATTGTATTTTTGAAGACGTGAATATAACAAAGTGTTTATCAGATTTTAATAGTTAATTAGCTTTCTCTAACAAAGCAAGTACCGACTTACTTTTTAAATAGCTGCAATGGTACTTTTAAGACTATTAAATATAAAATAACTTAGTGTGAAAATACAAGTCTACTCTATAGGGCATTTTAAAAATTAAGCTGTGACGTCAATCTTATTATAAGTAGCTGTGCTATAAGTAATGCAAATATATCGGATAGGTACATAAGTTTAGTTAATAACATTCATAGTAAATGCCTAAAACAATAACTCAACAAAATAGTTAATCTCGCCACACCTCCAGAACAATTTTCAATATCGATCACAGAAACAATTTTCCGTTTACATTTTGATAATACAAAGGTAATAGTTTAATATCAAACTATTATCCAGTCATAGTTTTACAACTCATATCGCGATTCGCGGCGATAGAACGATAGACTTGTTTCGAAAGATCGCGATCGATAACTGCCCATTACGATACCAAGCCTATAACTTGTAGAAAACGGTTCGAAATAAATACTGAGATTATGAAGAATTAATCTAGTTTTAGTAAGTGTTTGTTTGAATAAGTTATCACGGGTTCACAGTTCGTAAAATGTTATGTATTTGTTGATGAATTGAAAATTAGAGACTTTTTGTGCTGTTTTATTGTGGCCTGATCTTTGTTTTTTAATAGGCTGCATTCTTATTTCCTGAGTTACATATAACATGCCTGAGCTAGTCAATCTAGGTCTGAAATTGCAGAACTAATCATGCCGAAAACTGAAAACAATGTTGGTCTTCGGAACCCCCGGAAAAGAAATTCAAATCTTAACATATATAATAATTATAAACGCGAAAAGTGAGTTTGTTTGTTACGCCTTCACGATAAAACTGCTGAACGGATTTGGATGAAATTTGGCACATGGGTAGACCATGACCTAGAAAAGGACATAGGATACGTATTATCCCGATATTCTCTCGGGATCGAGATTTATGCGGGTGAAACCGCGAGGTGCAGCTACTCATGAATAAAATTCTATGGTCCTTGCAGTCGCAAATCATTCAAATTAAGTCATTTTTACGTACAATTAAAAACAAAAATACCTTTTCATAATTCGCATGATGGATGAATAAATACCTAAGTATTTATGCAAATGAAATGACATATTTATATGAGAAAATCAAGATACTCGTATTGTGAAAAGTAACGATTGTTTATACGAATGGAACTTCATAAATGTAAATCGTGATTTGTTCTTAGTTAAGACGCAGATATATGCCAGTGGCCCTGAGTGGTTAGTTAGCGTCTCTGTGCTGAGCTCACGCAACGCGTCGTACGTCCAGCCAGTTATAGTACTCGCTCATCAAGGAGCGCTGTCCCAAATTAGATGCATTATTAATTTATTATACATAAAACAAACGGTATTTTTATAAAACACGTATACTATAAGATAATTAATTAAATTATCTTTAAAATGGTGAAGGTTTCAGAAATATACGCGTGATAGTTTTTGCCTGATTCTAAGTTTTTTATCCGCGTTAGATACACTGACACGATACTTGACAAATTAATTACACTATATAATATAGCACGATTACTATCGTCTTAATTTTCAAGAGTTTTTGATTCTTTCTCATAAAAATATGTGGTGTTTAAATCCAACGACAAAGAAAGCGCTTTATAAACCTCTTTTTCACACTCCTAATACAATTTAAAACCACAAAATCCTCCAACTACATAACAATGGCTTAAACTATCCTCAAACCTCTCACTTACCGTAATACATTTTTTGTTTGTCCAATCTTATTTATTTCTGTACCGGGCCTGTCCAATTGTTTGCTGCGATAAATCAAATTTCAAATTATATTATACGTCAAAATTATGATATAATCATGCACGTTTCGGAGCAGAGAGCAAATCTTTGATAGGTGACAATGACCTATGACTTATGTCATTTGGAATACCTATACGTTATTAATGTCATTAATGTCACTAGTGTATAATATTTTGTAACTAATGCATCGTATGCAGTATATTGTGCGTATTTCAACATCGGTGTTTGGACGTGGTCAGTTTTAGTTGAATTTTAAACTATTTGCATTATTCCTTTGGTTTAAATAAACGTCAGTTTGAACCACCTAATTTACATTCCGCTTATGAGACCTTGGTGGAAATAGTAATTCCTAGTGACTGTTGTTTGACGAAAAAACTCCACATAGATTTCAATCTTAGAACTTGGCTTGAGTAGTATGAATTAATTAAATGCACCGATCCCAGCGTGGTTTAACCAGACTCGATAAATCGAATGAACCCCAAGATTTGCACTAGCCCCTGGAGCTTCATGTTCCATGGGGCTACAGAGGCCATTGCATATCAGCGAGTAGACCGGGTGGCGCGGTAATGGTAGGGAAGACGTGCCCTCAGGATATGGAAGGATCTGTAAGCCGTACCGGATATACATCCTTGAGTAGGCAATTAGAACTTAAACTGAGTAAAAGTAAGTAAAAGCAAGTAATGAAAGGAAGCTCAAAACTATTTTGGGTGTTCTTGCATAACTTACTTCCTAATGATATTAAGTCTGAGCTGTCAATCAGATATAATGACAAATGGTTTTAATCATAATAAGAATGCATGTTAATTCTACGTCACATCATTTTTCAATACAAGTTGATTTACTTTACCAATTTCATTATTATAACCATGTATGTAGTTACATCACTGTAGTGAGCACGCTTCCTAGTTACTAGTTAGGCAATGACAGAACATCGCATTCAGACAATTAATTATAAAATCTGCGTTCGCAATGTATTTGCCAAACATGTAAACAAACACGAGTTTTCCACTTAGACAAACATCAACTTTATGAAAGTGTAAATAAAGTTGATTTTAGACTAGACTAGTACTGTTGAAAAGTCATTAAAAATATGAAGTTGTAGCGCAAACTGAACCTTATGTGTAGGCATTACAGTTTTTTTTCCTAAAACTCGTGTTTGTTTACATGTTTGGCAAATGATTTTCGAACGAACATTAAGATGAATACAGTTTCCATGTTGCGCTCACTAGTCGGTCACTTATTTCTACCTCCATACATTAATCAAACAAAAGTATTTGATTAATTACGGCCAAGGGTGTCGTGTACAAACAATGGTTCTCATAATAATTGCAGTATTTTTTTTGTGTGGTTTATTCGCATAAATTTTATAATTCATGATCGCTAGATGATCATCAGTTAGCTCGTGACCGAGATATGCAAAAAGCGACCTTCACGACTTGACATACAGTAGGTGAATGAACTATTTCGTATGTGGCCGAGTATGTTGACTTAGTTTTTGCTATAAGTGCGTTAATTGTGTGTGGAACCTAATGATGTGATGTCTAAATTATCTGCGGTAATTACCGTGTTCTCTAACGATCTATTGAAGTGTGATTACGTTGATATTTTTTATGAAACAAAGCACACAACAATGCCAGGTACTGAACAAGCGATTGCGGACATAAATGTGGTCACAATTCGTATGTGACCAAAATAATAGGACTTTAATGATAGGGTTAGCGCAGTTTTAAGAGCAGTGTTGTAAGATTGTGTAACACAGAAAGCGCATTCGTAAAATGTACGTAGAAAGCGAAATCAGCGATTGCATTCAACACTTGTTTTAGTTTCTGTTGCTGTGGGAATTATAAACCGTTATGTTGTTGATATATTTTAATGACTGTCCGAACTATTTCCTGCTATTAAATATTAATGTTGATACAGGTCGACGTAAAAGAGTCTGACGTGGTGACATTTGGAACTATGTAAATGTTTTACTTAATGCAGACCTATGACGATTCAAATTCTTTATTGAGAACTAAGTGTATAGAAATTAAATTAAATGATGTGTGAATTAAATTAAAATAACTAGTGTGCCGACAACTGCTAGTAGGTTTTGATTTGAGTCACAAGCAGAATTTTTCGTTGCACATTTATTTTAACAATTAGCTAAGTAATAACAGCCGCACGGTTCGATCCATCAGGTGATGCTACGCTTGCCGGGGTTGGATTGTGGATGGGTGACCATCTGAACATATCGAGACTCCTCCGTGCCTCGGAAAGCACACTAAGCACTAATCCCTGCTGTCAATCGTGGATTTTTGACAGTCGTTACGGGTCGTCAGAAGCCCGAAAGTCTGTCAACCAGTCTTACCAAGGGGTATCGTATTACCCAGTTACTGGATCGTGGAGGTCAGATAGGCAGTCACTCCATATAAAATACGGTTTTCAGCTGCATCCGGTTAGACTGGAAGCCGACCCCAATATAGTTGGAAAAAGGCTTGGCAGATTGATTGATATATTTTATCAATTCATTTCCCATTCGAATGACCTAAGTGCGATAGTGGCGCCCTCATTTTTTCCAAACTCTTTTTTGTAAAAGCTGTATGTGTATGTTTACTGTTAGGGTTGGCTTTTCTTTTTCGTGTGGTTAGTGACTAACCTGGTGTCAGAGTTTTTATGCCTCTGACTTGGGTTCGCTGTAAATGGTATATTAGATAGAAAAAGTAAATACGAATTATGTTGACGGTAATGTCCATGATAAACTTTCTGAGTTTATCTTGGACATTACTGACATCGGTGAAAGAAAACATCGTCGTGAAGAAACCTGGAGTTATATTTAATTAGCTGCACCCCGCGGTTTTATCCGCATAAATCTCGATCCTCTAGGAATATCGGTATAAAAAGTATCCTATGTCCTAACCCAGGTCATGGTTTACCTTTGTGCCAAATCTCATACAAATCCGCTCAGCCGTTTTAGCGTGAAAGCATAACAAACAAACAAAAAAACTCATACACTAGAAAATATTGACCAAGAATATATTATATAATATAATATTAGTTAGCAAGTTAGGATGATGTCGGTAATGTCCATGATAAACTTTCTGAGTTTATCTTGGACATTACTGACATCGGTGAAGCAAAAATCGTGAAGAAACCTGGACTAATACATAATATACGTCTGAAATCGCTAACCCGTGTTGAGCAAGCGTGGTGATCAATGCTCGTGAGAAGAGGTGTTTGCCATGCAGTGGGACAGTAATACGCTTGTATTATTATTATTTATTAAAATCACATCACTGCCTTAATGAACTAGTAATGATTACAAGACAATTGAATGACTCAAATCATATGGGAAGTAGAGCTAACGATAGTTTGATATCATAGTCTTACGGTGTCAATGTCATAGGGATTAGCCTTCGTCAAACGACGTTTTAAAACAGTCAATGGGCGAATTTTCCATTGTAAGGTTCACTTCCTTTTTCCAATCCAAGTGTTATGGCCTCATTGTTGTCAAGGTAAGTTTAAATATGTCGTTTAATGCGTTATAAAGGCCTTGTGTCTCTGTTTACATAAACGTCGACCTCGTAACTGCAGTTTCTATGTAATTGACATCTTTCAATAGTTCTGTGTGAGTATCACGTGTTTTGAAATGCTTGCGATTCATTCATTTGATTCTTAGGTTATTGGTCCTTTGACGCTATTTACAGATTGTAAGTGGGTAGGTATTTATATGTCTACCCTTATTACCTTTATTTTTTATGTAATTAAATCTACGCTCGTCTACAATTAGTGTGATGATTTCATTCATCATATGACTAGCTGCGTCCCGCGGTTTCACCTGTATAAGTCTCGATCTCGTGGGAATATCGGAATAAAAAGTATTTTATGTCCTAAACCAGGTCATAGTCTACCCATGTGCCAAATTTCATCCAAATCTCTTCAGCCGTTTTAGCGTAAAAGCGCAACAAATATACAAACTCACTTTTGCATTTATTATATTAGTTAGGATGACTCTCAGGACCGTTGTCTTATATTGTTTGGGCTGGAAAAGCCCAATTTTCTTTGCATATATTTTTCACTCCGTTCAATTTGCTAGTCATGGTTAAATTCTTTGCTTGTAACATTATTACACAACATACATAATCAGCCTATAACGTTCACGTACACAGGCCTCCTCTATGTAAGAGGGAGTGGGCTGGTATCCACCACGCGGGCCCAGCGCGGGCTGGTAGATCTCACATGTCTTCGAATTTTTGGTTCTAGGACATGCCGGTTTTGTCACGATGTTTTTCTTCACCGGTTTGAGAGCAGTGGTGATGAAATAATTTATACAAAGTAAAGCGCCTGACAGGGTTCGAATCTACGACGTACAACTCCTACCTACAAGTTGCGGCCGTTACCACTGAGCTACCAGTACTCGTTACGTTATTATCAATACTATTAAAACGAATTACGTTTTTAGTGACAACACAGACGTTGTCATGTCCAAATTTCTAAATTCCTATAAAAAAGAACTTTCAGATGTTCCCGAATTTTATCATTTTTCGGCCAACTTTTCCATTTTTGGGGTTCCGTACCTTAAAAGAAAAAAGCGGAGCTCAGGATCACTTCGTTATCCGTCTGTTTGTCTGTCAAGACTCTTTTTCACAGGAACGCATGCAGGTATCAAGTTGAATATCAAATATGTAAGTCACCGATCTCTTGGTGCTGTAAAAAAAAAAAATACGTGTGGCACTCGAGGACTGCCGCGGTAAAGCTATTGCATAGCATATATTCAAAAATAAGAAGATAATATTGTTGAGTTAAAATATTTTTTTAAAAAAATACCCCTATACCCCCCCCCTAAATCGCAGAATTTACACAACCGTCAATGACGTCTGCCCTCACGCGTCTGCCCGCGTTCGGGTCGCGCACTCGGCGATCGCGCGTCATTGCCTATCCCGCCCCTCCACCCTCGTTCTGCGCGCCCGCCGTCGACTCATCGCAGGTCATTCTTATCGTTCTAACTTTTAAAATATTAGTCCAAATTACTTAGTGTAAAAGACAAATTTTATCTACATTAAATACCGAAAGCGATGAAGGTATTTATTTTGATACGAATTAACTAAATACTCTAAAATATGCAACTTAAAAAAAGTATTCAATTTAAATGTATTTATAGCTCACTATTTTGGCTATAATGGCTTCCACATAAAAGGTAGATATATGCTGTCGCGGACTTTTATTTAGAACTCTTTAAGACAAACAACCCCACAATACATTCTTTTCATGTAACTCCAGCGGTTTAGGCAGCGCACGCAAAGATAGATCTCAGAGGGCAGGATTTTTTCCGACTTACTGGATACTTATCGTTATATTATGGCTAAATCACATAAAATCTTTATAAATTGTAGCCTATGTGTTATTCTGATATATAAGCCACATTACTGTAAAGTTTCATTAAAATCCGTTCGGTAGTTTTTGCGTAAAAGAGTAACAAACATCCATCCATCCATCCTCACAAACTTTCGCGTCAGGTTTTTTTTTCGTTACGGAATTTCTACATTCGGTCGCCGCGCTCAGAGTCTCCGATAAAAGCTATGCAATAGCTTAAAAACAACTTTTAAGTTCTAAGTAAACGCAAATAAATCAAAACCCTTATGATACTTCCCGTTGACCTAGAATAATGAAATTTGGCAAGACGCAAGGTCTCACAGCACAAGTAGAGGAAAAGTCCAAAAATCATTCATTTGTAGTCACGTTATTACATTTTTTTTTGCGATTATTACGTTACATTTGCAGCTGGAGAATAGGGATGATGGCTGGGTAAAAAAAAACTAATTAGTCTGTCAGTCAGATAATAAAAAATATTACACACGTATTTTTTGCTTTATCATATTAATACAAAATTACTTAGATAAAACGCATTTTAAGTTGGGGAGTGAGGGTCGCTACGTCACAAGTAAGTATAAAATCTACGTACACGTAACGTCATGGCACATTTTAACTCAATGTATCGCCGTAATCTTTAGATTACGTAAAAAAATAAAAAATACGGGTCTAATATTTTTTAATAATTTATGTCATCATCCCTATAGACCGTGACCGTATCAAAAACTAAGTTTGTTCTTGGGATAAATTTCATCCCAACTACAGAACCCTTCATTGTGCGTATTCCGACACGCACTTAGCCGGTTTTTTTTTCCTAAAAGCCGGATTATGATGCAAAATTTTAAACAAAAAATTGCTATATCGGTCCAGCCGTTCTCAAGAGATGCGATTACCAACGAACAGCATTTAATTTTTATTTATATAGATATTATTTGGATCATCGAAACAATCATCTCGGAAATGGTCAAGAATGGATAGGTAATCAGCACGATTTACCTCTAATGGACAGATGACTACATTAGATACGTATGTAAACCGAGTTTTTACGCCTTTATTTTTATTATTTACATTTATGATCATCGCATTACATAATTCATCAATGAATCCGAGTCATGCTACGGTCGGCAGTTTTCGCAACGTACGGTTGATGAGAAATTTTTGTATTTTTCTTTACTGATGTAACGGAGAGAGTGCGCAGGCGTCACTTATGTTTGTAGCATGCTGGCAGTTTAGTACCTACTGCAGTTATGTGTGACATATGTATGTGAGAGCTTACGCTATTAGTTATAGTGTGTAAGCATAAAATAAGAAATAAATAAAAATACTAGATCGTTTAGCATGTTTTTTAGAGTATTGTGGTGTCTATTTGTTTTTTTTTTTTTAAGAAAGAAAACATTTCTATCCAGCCTCTTACTGGCAGTCCATATCAATCGTTTTGAATTTAGCGTGTGAACTTACTTGAACTCAATTAGGTCATTACAGTTCAAATTATTTAATTATAAAGGGAAAAAAATATATAAATATATATAATCAAGGTAACTTCAAAAGAAGAAGAGTCCATTTATAAGAAGTCCTAAAAAATATTAAAATCGAAACCGCATCATAAATCATATTTATTATTTTTTCCGGACACTTAAAGGTCACAGCGTCATAGCACTCACAGCTGATTAGACCGAAGATATATCGCATTAAAAATATAAAAATATTTTGCATCAGTAATATATAATCGATAAATGTCATTGCGGCAGTCGGAAGGCGGAAGCAGCGACGGTAGTAGGACCGGTCCGTTAGCGTTATCGTGGAAGAGAGCTATTCCACTTGGCTGAATTTAGCCGTCTAAATGGCCCTGGTACTGAGTTCAGACAATCAATTTGGTCTATCGTAGTCAACCACTGTCCATAGGCGTCTCCTTAGTTGCGCTGTTACAACCTCGTCCTGCCTCATCCAGCCACCTTTTTAAGGTTGTTGGTTGTTGGTTTTAAATCTGTTCCAGCCACCTTATTAAGGTTGTTGGTCCTTCTAGCTGCGGGGCGTCCCACACTGTGGGACCCACAGTACGCTTGCCAATACCCGAGCAGTAAGTTAGCCTGCTAAAAAGTAAACTAAGTAGAAAAAAGAAAGGTCGCAAAATGTCGCACTTCAATCTGCAGTCGGATTTAGTGTAGTGTGGACAGAGCTTTCTAAATATCCCTCTTTTCCTAAAAAGACAACTAAATTCAGACGATTGAATTTAGTCAAGTGGAATAGCCCCTTTATCATGTGAGTATTTTAATGCGCCCGCGCCGGTTTTCCGCTATGTGACGTACGCTATACGCTGCCCATTCATGGGGCGTGCGTAGCTTTTTATTGCGTGATATAAGCTACTGGTTTTCTTGGTGTTGGATTTTAGGATTTATAGCGTTGTGTAGAGGCTGTTGAAGGAAATAAATATTTAATATTATAAAAAAGTAATTCTTTTTTGTTTCTAAGTTTACCAGTCGGATTTGAAAAAAAATTTTTGGATTAGATAGCCCAATTGTTGAGGAACGTAAGGCCGAAGTTAGTGTGTGATATTTTGAAAATAGATTTCCCAATTTTTCTTGATAAGAGTCTTTTTTTGTTGTACTTATTACCCAGTGTAACGTGTAGTTCATTAATAATTCTGTTGTTTGCCTTCCATTTTCAATTTACCCCATTTGCCTCATTCTACTGCACGTCAGCACGTGTGCTAGGTCTCGCTCATACAGTGTAAATTATTTTTATAAAAGTTTTTATTAACATTAATTAAAATAAATTATTCCTAAAAAGTATTATTATCAACCGCGTTTTGACGCAACTGACTAAAATTATTTAAAAATATGCCGTTCTAAAACTGATCTTATAATGATTGATGATATTTTGTTTAAAATTACAAATTATTAGCCGTTAAATGTCAGGATTATTGATGATAATATGACGTCAGTTGTCATAATATATTTTATGTTATTTTAATAGTTCTTAAACAAGGTGTAGATGACAATACGTCAATAAATAAAACTTCGTATATCCTATGACGTTCCCAGTACAATTACAAAAAAACAGTCAAATTATATATAATATTAGTGTAGTCAGTTTAGGTAGCTAGTAAAGATCAGCAAAACCCATATGCTATTATTTAGTTTATTTGACAGCAACATTGTACACTTAGTTCGCAATAAACGTTTTTGACTTTGACTTTGAAATTCACTTTTTTAATTTCTATGCTAGGATTTATTTGATTGTTCCATAATACTTTTATACATTAGTATTGCCAGTGTTTTTATTTATTGAAGGTTAAGCTACGCTTGCCACGGTCGGTTCGTGGATGGGTGACCATCCATTAAATATCGAGACCCCTCCGTGCCTTGGAAAGCACGTTAAGGCGTTGGTCCCGATCTTTGACAGTCATTACGGGTCAGAAACCCAAAAATCTGACTACCAGTCTTACCAAAGGGGTATCGTGTTACACAGTAACTGGGTTGTGGAGGTCAGGTAGGCAGTCGTTCTGAGTAAAATTCTGGTATTCAGCTGGATCCGGTTAGACTGGAAGCCGACCCCAACATAGTTGGGAAAAGGCTAGGCAGATTTGATTGTTATCTTCACATTGTACATATATTTTCTATCAACCGTGTTTTGGTTATATAACCAAATAAGTAATTGACTTAAACAAATATGTCTATAGTTATGTCTTTAAAAGTAGGCATTTATCAGTCTTAACCTAGTTTCAAAATGCATGACAAGAACGTTTAGCTTTATGATTTCTTAACGTAAATAATCATACTTATCATACCCTGTTTGACCGGAAAATTAAGAAATGTAATGTTACAAAAATGTGGATACATAATAGGAATAATTTTACGCACAGCTGCTGATAAATAGTAAATTACTTTGGTTTAAATAAATATTTGTGTCTTATTAATTTAAATACGAGCTCAGAGAATTTTCCCAGATATCAGACCTAGGTAGATCGATTTTTCGCCCCCGTAAGCTCCTATATTGCAACTTTCATCGAAATCGTTAGTGCCGTTTTCGAGAACGTGATTACAATTATATATGTATAAATATACAAATATTGCTAATTTTAAAGTATAGGATGAAGTTATATCTATTGCAATTAGACACGTCGATCGACATACAAGCGGTGGGTCCTATATTTTTATGGAGACTGTTATTTATACCTTGCGAAGAAATACTACAATAAGAATCGACCTGGATTTTAATAAATTCCTTTCACAATGTTTAATTCGACACTAATAATAATTTCTTCATAAGGTAGATGTTGACGGAACTTTTATTATCCGACACTTGGTAATGTCTTCGCAATAAAACAATGAATTTCTTGCTCAATGAGATTTGTATTTCACTGATTTAGCTGAGCTTAGAATTATTGTATATAAGTAGTCATTAGTCTCGATCCCGTGCGAATATCGGTATAAAAAGTATTCTATGTCCTAACCCATATCATGGTCTACACATGTGCCAAATTTCATCCAAATCCATTCAGCCGTTTTAGTGTGAAAGCGTAACAAACAAACTCACTTTCGCATTTATAATATTGGTATGCAATAGAAAATATTGATCAAGAAATCAACTCTATTACAAGCCAACATAACCGCCATATTTTCTTAAACCATTTTTTTAAATAAAAAAAATAACTCGGCAGCTTCCGAGGTTACAAGAAGCACAAACGGACTCGGTCAAGACATCCAATTATGTATTTATTTTTATCACGGATACGTACGATACTAATTAGCTACAATTACCGCCATACGCAATCATAGAAAAAAACACATATCCGTATGTAATAGAATAATACGGAGAAATACGAGAATGTAAGAAATCCGTTCGTTTGGTGGTCCACAGTTCGGTTTGGTACTGGTCTG
This sequence comes from Agrochola circellaris, assembly GCA_914767755.1. Taxonomy (NCBI): domain Eukaryota; kingdom Metazoa; phylum Arthropoda; class Insecta; order Lepidoptera; family Noctuidae; genus Agrochola; species Agrochola circellaris. Next base: position 7,850,980 of record OU611839.1, on the reverse strand, counting down.
TCGGAATGCGGAACTTTTGGTGGACGTAATAAATATTCGTGGATTATTCAGTGCAGGCTCGGGGCTATGACTGTGGTCATAGTAAAGTGATGGTTACAGCTGTTTTATGTGAGGCTTGTACTAGGTGTTGATTGACAAATCTACCTGTATACTATTGAGAAATTCCTTCAAAGTCAAAGTAAAATAATTTATTTCAAATAGGCCCCTATAAGGCACTTTTGAACGTCAGAATTTACAAAACAATTAATAGATTCTAGTCGCCCCTTTCAAAAGGTACTCGTAGTTTTCGTATGGTGAAGAATGGGCAAGAAACTCCACCGTTACTCTTTTAAAATATTTTACAATATTTTGTTTACGTACATTAATTATATAATTATATGTGAAGACGATGCACCTAGAATAAAATTACTATACCATAGGTAAAAAGAATTAAATGAAGCAACGACAGATAAATTAATTATGTGATAGATACATGATGCCCACATACTTACAAACATAGTAAAAGTAGACGATTTTCCTAAAATTTTACAATTAATAAGTCAATGTGTGAGGAAGTAATCACAGAATGTAGTATCAATGTCATATAAATAATAAATTATACCCCATAACACTTTCGTTTTGGAATGTTATTTTGAAATCCGGTTGTTGCTTTTTTTGGTTCTGTGTATTTTCTGGGTTTTAACAAAACTCTTAACGATATTACTTCATGTTTGATTTTTGATACGGAAATCGTGTCTTGTTAGCTCTTACGTCGCGAGAAAAAAAAGTTGTTAATTCTCGGGAAGTAATATATTTCATTCGTATCCGAGACCACTCGGAAACGTGCGTGTACATAGACATCAATGTACCGATGTTGTTAGTTTGATGGTTATTAATGGTACTTAATGACGGTATAGCCTACAGCCTTAATGTCTGCGAATGCATTAATTCCTCTTGTATCATAATTCAACTATCTCAGACTAGTATTGGTCGTTAGGGCCTGTCAAAGGGACGTTGATAAATACCTCATTGTTACCACTTCTCCGCTTGTCTCTATATATCCTATTAAACGAGCAATATTTGTATATACATATATATATATATATATTTATTTGTAATCACGTTCTCGAAAACAGCTCTAACGATTTCGATGAAAGTTGCAATATAGAAGTTTACGGGGGCGAAAAATCGATCTAGCTATCTGGTCTCATATCTGGGAAAATTTATTTTCACCCGAGCAGAGCTCGGTCACCCCTGTATTTAGAACAAGAATAATGACACCTTAGAATAATGACATGGCAGTATGGAATTAGTATAAACTTTCCTATACAATTAAATTAGCATTCTCTATTTTCACCAGAGCAGAGCTCGGTCGCCCAGGTACTGGGGATATTAAATACCATAAATTATAACCAACGTTTAAAACAAACGGCTAGATTGTACATAAATAAGCGATCAAATTCGTGTTTGAGCGGACTTTTTTTCCGACAAAAAATTAATCGGAAAACTAAATAACGAAAATTATTTATCGAAACCAGAAGACGACTTAGTCAAATTGTGTAATGTTCATAAAAAAGTGAAACTACTGCTTTAGGTTTCTTTTCGAAAATAGGCTGTAGACGTCCTTCATTGTACAACGTAGACTTTAATTTAAAAATAAACATCGAACGTCTTTACATAATACGTTAAATCGGTTGTTGGGGACATGCGACCTTCTCGAATCGCTTTCAATACTCGTGGACAGTTTTATAATCGAATGTAAGTTGTTATTGATACTTACTTACTTAGTTAAGTTAGTGGCTTGGAATAGGCGTGGCCATAATGATGTCGGCTTGGACCGCTGTGACGTAGTAGGTGCTAACCTTGGGTATCTAGGTGACAGTTGGCGATCGAGATTAGCATCGCATTCATCGAAGATGTCAACGCGCTGTTGTGATGTTTGTTCATTCAAGTGTACTGAGATGTTATTGTTTGACCTTAGTTTAATTGTCTATGGGTTAGCATAATGATTTCGTAACGTTGCCTTACAATCACGGCTCACTGTATTAAAGGGATTGAAACCTTAAACAAAAAGCCTACAACATTCATTAAAGCATTTGACGAAATATGAACAAAAGAGCTCGTAGCGTTGTTTGTATTTTAAAGAAATAGCAGAATTCGTTCCACTAGTGTTGCATGAACAAATACATTAAATGTGTTACATAGGCTATACGTTAGAACCTGAATAAAAGATAACGACTCAATCAACGCTCTAATTTGAATAAACCGAAGTGATTTAGTGTGACATTTTTTTGTTTACATATCGTGTCATGCCTTAGTGAAAGGACTGTAGTACCGATCAGGAGCAACAGAAGTGGCATTAAATTAGCATAAGTGTTTGAAATAACTAGCTTAGTCGCATACCAGATTCACAGTAACATTTAAATCGTTCAATTGGAAGTTTTATACCTTTTGCTTGAATTATCCTTAGGGTATCGTGTTACCCAGTAACTGGGTTGTGGAGGTCAGATAGGCAGTCGCTCTTTGTAAACACAGGTTAGACTGGAAGCTGAACCCAACATAGTAGGGAAAAGGCCAGGCAGGCAGAGAGAAAACTTGAATTATCCTTATTTCAAACTTTTATTTTTGCAGACATTTTTTTTAATGAATGTAATGGATCTTTTTAAAAAACGGAAACGACCTCGTTGCTATATGTAGGTAATAATAATGTATCTATATGTAATATGACTTTTCCCAACAATTTTGGGAAAAGGCTAGGCAGGCAGAGAAGAGAACTTGAATTATTCTTATTTCAAAATTTTATTTTTGCAGACACTTTTTTATGAATGTAAGGGATATTTTGAAAAAACGGAAACGACCTCGTTGCTAAATGTAATTATTGACATTCAATTGGATAATTCCATTTCGAATGCAGCTGCTGCATAATTTGTTTTTGGAACAGGACGTCGATATTTGTACATTTTTCTTTAAAAGGCTTATAAGATTGAGGCTATGATTCTTATGATTTCTTAAGTATTTTAGGTCTTAAACTAAGGTTCATTTTCCCTTGTCTCAATGTAGGATTTTTTTTAAGCTAGACTCGCATTTCTAGGTTAGCTGTGCACTCGATTTCAGCTATTTCTCAAATACGGAAGCAAAATTGACCACGACTGGAGTTGAAGCCTTATGCCTGTGGAGAAATGCTCCACTAATAAAATCTTATAGAGCTTACAACGCTACTATCCGTATTTATTGACGTAATAAACATTGTACTCAGTATAATAGCAGTTAGATGTCGTAAATCATGCTACACAATATTAAGATTTGCCCTATATAGAGCTTATAATAGGTATGACCTTAGATAACATATTACTTTGATACGAATCGATAATGGACCGTAAACGTTTATTGTTGGACATAGGGCCTTCTTTATGGATCGTTAGAACAACTGGTCATGAGGCATAATGTCGTAAGTACAGATACGATAAGTTGGAAAATGCTGCTGTGTATTTATTGCTTTCACTTTAAGAACTGAAGCTCAGCGTGAATGAAATGCATCCTTTTTAAAGAAAACAGTAATATTATTCACGCTTAGCAAACGTAGAAGCAGTGTCTAAGCATTTGGTTTAGTTATTGATCGTCCTGGTATTTTGAAACGGGGCGGGTGTTGGAAGGACTTTCCTACGTCGGGCAAGGTCCTTGTCGCCTTTTAAGGACCCATGTATGTACCCTTTCTGAATAGTCATCGAACTTACCTACTAAGGTAATTTTTTATATCATACAGGGTGTAAAAAGACACATCACAAAGCCGTAAACTACGCATACTGTACGTATAGCTAAGTAGCTTTGCGCAAAAATTATTGCTGGGAACCGTATTTTTTTTTTTTTTTATAAAAAAAAACAAGTTTTTATTGCGCGCAATGTAACGCGAACCCACGCTTGAATGAACGGATTCAGTGTTAGTTAAGCTCCGCCCCTACGCTACGTAGGTAGGTACTTGTTGTTCATTGCGTTTTTGTAACTTCAAATGCGTAATCTGTTAAGATAAATCTAAAATTCAGGTAATGTTTGTTTGAAAAAAAGTTTCGTATTATCGCATAGAATTCATTTTCGTGAAAAAGTAAAAAAAAAAAATGCGACTTTGACCTTCAATATCTCCAGAACCAGTGGATTCCCAGGTATGGTCTAGTGGAAAAAAATGATGCAAATAATGGGTAGAATATGTGGCTTTCGGCTTCGGAAAGTGTCTTTTTACACCCGATATAATCTTTATCTAAATATTAACATTAACTTTAAAATTTCTCTATAGACAAGCAATTACTGCTAGCGATTACACTTATTTTTAACCGACTTCCAAAAAGGAGGAGGTTATAATATGTTCGACACAGATGTATGTTTTTTTTTTCTTTTTTTTTTAATGTATATCCGCTTCAATTCTAGACCGATTTTGAAAACTCTTTTTTTTCTATTAACTTTTATGTGTACCTGTAAACAGCGTTGTGGGCCATTGGCAAAACTTTTTTTTGTTAACTTCTTATAATGTAAATGTTTGCTGTTCCTTTCAATAAAAAATAAGGTATCTTGTAGCTCGAGTTGCGTGTTTTTCTCACGATGGATTAGACAATACGAATATTCTTTGGTGGACCTCGCACTATAGTGCTCTACATATGTAATTGCAATAATCATGACCTCAGATAAAACATAACTCAGATATGAATCAATAATTATCATAAAATAATAGGTGAAACTGGACGCGTGATGTTCAACATTTTTATATTGCATGACCTTGTATTATATCCGGTATTCGTGATAAAAATCATCTGTTGTGCTAACCTAAACTCCGATAATTATCTTAACACTAAATCATCTTCGCATTAATAAAATATAATTACCAATTACATGATTATTAAATGTTCAAGCTGTTTAATTCTGACGATTTGTGTGCGTGAGTTATCGTCCATGATTCATGACAAATGAGGATGTTATCGGGTAGACTGTTTCCACTTATAATATTTATTACGACTATCTGAGATTTATCGGGCATTATTTAGGGATTATTGTTTTCTCTGCGTTTCAAGGTTTGCTTTGCGTAGATCACTAATAACTTTAATTGCAGTATAATTACGCTCTTGCAGTTGTTTCGTGTTTTGATTTCAGTTTTTTATGTGTAACATATTTCCTCTTGCTTTCTTCCAATCAGTGCACAGGACATATAAACCCTAAAAATCTGTGAGAGTGATTTTGTGAAAAGGGACGGAAGTGTGTAACAGTACTGCCGGGGTTGCGGGTTTGTCTGAAAGGGATATCGCGACCTCGGCACACAGGCAACGGAAGGAACACGGGTGGGTTTTAGTCAGTAAAAGTCTGACACGCCCTCCCGCTCCACCCAGAGCGGGAGAAGTTATTTGATAATTTCCCATCCTCAAAAAAAAAAAAAAAGTGTGTAACCGATGAGCGCGCGCGGTGCTAGATTTGGCTGTCAGAAACGACCTTACGAGGCCCCGCCCCTTTAATGTTGCTTATTACTAAGGTGTGTTGTATGATGATCTTAAGCGACTATTTTAAGCCTCGCTCGTTTTATTTGTTTAATTAGTCAGAGGCGATCCAGGTTACATATTTCGTAAAGCTATGTTGATTTTAGTAGATCATAAATTATTTCAGAGATTAGAGATAGGGTCAAGACAAAACTCTGAGTCATCTTTGTGGGCGTTATGTGTTTCTTATTCAAATATTTTTATTTCACATAAATCTACGTGGGCACTTATGAAACGTCAGAAGCTAGGTGCGTGGTTCCTAGAGCCGGCAAGACACTCCACGGTCACTACTTAAAATAATTGGCTTTTACGATGTCTTCAAATTACGGTGTTAAAGTATTGGGAGGGCAGTGTAGGCCTATAAACAAGTACCAGGCTATACTATTCCCAGCAGACTGCTCATTAAGAGTAGAAGTGACCTCGCCACAAACATTGGGCCAACATTCCTCAAATGCTGCCAATTATTTAAATGAAGTTCGAATTCCAAACGGATTCCCAGAAACAAAACAAGTTCGTTTGTATCGGGCTCTCGTAACCATAGCAACGGGCTCAGAAACCCGATCATCTTCGAAGTGAGAGGCTAATGTGCCAGTTATAAATCCTTTAATTCATACAGTAGTCAAGATGGATTACATTCGTGAGTATTATTTATGTGCTAAGATCCGAGGCATATCCGTTATTCAGTATCTAAAATGAGTTATTAATATAACTTGGGTTCGGTTTTGTGGCTTAAAGCCGTAAACATAATATTATCTACAAATATAAATAAGTGCAGAAAATTCTCTTCCTGCGTTGGAGAAAATCTTGGACTGTTGTTTTATCTCTCTATTTAGCACCTGTACGCAGTAGTATCATTCAATATTGTAATTTGATAATAAACACGAAAAAAATATCTGAAATGGGGGATAATCGAAAGTAGTTTTTAACATAATAAACGCGTTCCAAATTCAAAATAATTAAACATTAAAAAAAAAAAAGTTTTTATTTATGTAACAGTATTTATGTTCAGACAATTTAGTGTTACCCCAGTTTTGCAGAACCTTAAGACTCGCTGTCAGACAGGGCATGATTTCTGAAAACGTTGAAAGAATATTTTAGAAGGTAACTGTCATATTCAGTATACGCAAAAAGTTTTGCAATTAAAACAACATACTGTGTTTCATGTGATGTTTTAAGAACTCTAGTGCGAAAATTACAGTTTTACACCATTACGTTCTGACCTAGGTAAACGAATGTACATCTAGCTAATCTAGCCGACCTAATAAAGAGAAATGCAGACGTCTATTACCATACATCGTCCATTTATCTTTAGCCAAGCGTACACAACGAATTTTAAACACGTTACGTCAAATTAATGCAAAGTTGCCTGTTCCGAAATCACTTGTGCAATATAAATGTAACTGTTCCATAATAAGCTATTTATAGTATTATTTCATAGACCTGTAATAGTAATTTTACTGTCGATTGGCTTCTTGAAGTGTGCTCGTAATAAAACGAGTGTGTAAACTCTTTTTCTTCAGTGGGTTAGGCGGTCAGATTATTCATTCTAGTCTGGTTTTTGAGACAGGTGTAAATACGTAATTACTACTATATTTTTACATACAATCGGTGAAGGAAATCAGTGTGAGGAAACCGACATGCCTGAGAGATATTTCTCGACGGCATGTGAAGCCATGTCAGAGGCCCAAGGGCGGCATAAAAAACTCTGACACGAAGTTAGTCTACTAACCATACGAGAAAAGAAAAGAATATCGTTTTCTTGTGCTATTATGTTCATGGTCCATTAAGCTTCGTGCAGACCAGCGCGACGCGACGCCGCGCCGCGACACGAACAATACAATTTCTAAGAAAACTTGACGGTATAACAATAGCCGGTGTCGCGTCGCGCTGTCTCGTCGCGCGTGTCTGCACGAAGCTTTATGTGGATGATACTGAACAAATATTTATGACGAATTTTCCGCGGGGCAACTACATTATGTCCCCAGAAACTGCAATGCCTATGTGTGCCCTGTGTGTGTGATTGTCAAACATCATAATTATGATAAACAGCATCTTATTTTTATTCCTGAACTTTCTGCGAATACTGAATATAATTATGTATATGACAGTAACCTAAGTAGCCTTTAAGTTGCTGCAGAACATTCAAACAGCCATCTTGATTTTTATTCATGTAGAAGTGTTGTTCATTTATTTATTTATATAAACTTTTCACACTCAAAAAGGTTCAAAAGCGGACTTAGTGCGTTAGGCATTCTCTACCAATCAACCAAGGGTGGTGAAGAGATTAAATGGCAGGTGCTCTGTTTTAGAGGAACAAAGAAAAAAGAAAAAATTATAATTATTACAATGCATTGTATCTAAAATAGGTATAACAGTACATAAATAGGTTATAAACTTCATACACATACATACATATTTACTATAATATATACCTAGATTATATATATATAGGTATACATATATACGAATTCAAGGAAGAGAGGTGTTGAGATGACTCGTACTCTATTTATTTTATTTGTTCATTCGGATGTTTTAAAAGATACTTCTCTGACCTCACTGATTTCAAGCATGACTTGGCAATCAAATCTTAAAGGACAGGAAAAAGTTGAGGTGACAATATTTTTCAAAGGTATTACAACGCTTACATACGCTGACTTACCTTTATCCAATGTAGAATCCAGTAACACTGGATCGCTTTTGGAACAATTATATAAACTTTTCTTAAATGGAGCAGTTAAAACCAATCCAGTATTACTAGATTGAAATACTGGATCGATGTAAATCAGCCTTTATTTACACAATCTCCCATAATACGGAAAATCCAAAAACTAGCCCAAGATCCTACCATTAGACGAATAATGCTAAATATGGGCTTACAACAGTGTCTCGACACAATGGCCGTCGGACAGTTGCGTCACAGTGTCGCAAGCGCAGCTCGGTGCGTTCACACTTGATTCGGTTTCGCCGCACGCATGCGCGTGATTTGTGAATTGTAGACATACTTAATGCATAGGCTCTGCGTACACCGGAGAATTGTTGACATTGATTCTGTCTTTAATTTTGTCACAGTGGGTTTTGGCGTTTATGGAGAACGAGATTCAGTATCAGGTATAGGTCTACAAAAACTGGAAGATTTCTTTGCCTTTTTGCTGAATATTTCATTTTTGCAGCCGAACAATATCCAAACTCAAAGCATTTATTTCAATTAAACCATTTACAGGCACTTTTGATTTGTCAAGGAGTCAGTCAGTCAGAAATATGAAGCTACGTAGTTGCCCATTCCAAAGCGTAGTAGGTACTTATGGACAAGAACGGGCAAGAAATTCCACGGACACACTTTTAAATAAATAAAAATATTAACCAAATTTTGGTTACATCACTAATGTTGAAATTATACATGTGAGAACAATGTAGAAAGACGGGCACGTTAAAAGCGTCCGTAATAAAAAGTAAAAAAAAAGAACAATTCAAAAATCCACTAAATCCACAGCCGGATACTATGCCCCCAAAGATGGCAACCACATTCGGAATATAATGATAATTTTTAGCATATTATAATTCGATGTCATCCTCATAAATCTGTGTCAGTGTTAAGTTATCAGTTATTGGTTATATCACTAATGTTGAAATTATACATGTGAGAACAATGTAGAAAGACGGGCACGTTAAAAGCGTCCGTAATAAAAAGAAAAAAAAAAAACAATTCAAAAATCCACTAAATCTACAGCCGAATACTATGCCCCCAAAGATGGCAACCACATTCGGAATATAATGATGATTTTTAGCATATTATAATTCGATGTCATCCTTATAAATCTGTATCAGTGTTAAGTTATCAATCAGTTCAAGATCACAGTATATCAGAGCGTAAGGCGCAGGGAATCTCAGTGAAGAACGTTGATTGTTATACAAGTAAACTGAAGTAAATTTGAATCCATCTCCACGTTTGTCCTTAATGATCTGAATATATATGTTACCCAACTTATGTTAGCTGTTAAAACATAAGTTAAACTCACTGTTAGCCAACAATGATGCGTAGTTGTTATGAAATGTTGCAACATTATAAATTAATTTACATTCACAGATCATTTTTCAACTCTAGAGTAGCTTTTTAATATAATTAATTTCCTACATATATTTTTGCCTCAGGCATGTGCTAGTCATTAAATTAATTTGCTACTGAGTTACCTTTCACGTGATTGTTGAACGTATAACTTTTGAATAAGGTTCACTTTTGTGTGGCTGGCTTTTCACATGTGCAGTGTACTTAATATGTACACAAAGAATTTAATATATTCCAAGAATGTTATGTAAAGGTATTTTAACAGTCAATTAATAACGCTTAATAACCTTGCTTCAATTACTGACATGAGAAATCAGTCTGCAGCTATTAATAGTCGAAGAATACGTTTTAGATAGTTAATTTAATAATGTTAAAATGTCATTGATTACATTTAAGTGAGTATTTTTTAAATCAAACAAGATGGAACCGGGTTACCTTCGTTTTAAAGATATAAATATACCAATGTGTTGAATGACATGACTGATGCATATAACGCCGAAAACATTATAATATTAAGTAGGTATTTATTTGGAGTTGGCCTTTACCCAAAGAGGTTGGATAATTTTAACTATAATAATTTTATAAATGCGAAAGTGAGTTTCTTTCACGCTAAAGCGGCTGACCAGATTTAGATGAAATTTGGCAAATGGGTAGACCATGACCTGGATTAGGACATAGGATACTTTTTATCCCGATATTGCTACAGGATCGAGAGTTATGCGGGTGAAACAGCTAGCTCTAAATTAATCCAGAAGCCAGATAAAAATAGAGAATCAGAATAGAACATAATTAGGCAATAACTGACAGAATAGATAACACCACGAGTAGCTAGGAGCATAGGAAAGATGGTTGACGACCTTAAGATGGAGGGATAGACAAACAAGATTTCTACCAAACAAGGAGTAATAAAAGGCGAAAAGGCTTAAAACATAGGAAGGAAAAAACAGAGAGAAAAGAGTAAAAGATAGAGGAGAAAAGATATGAAAAAGACTGGGTGTTGATGATCAGAGAATAGTTGAATGGCTGTGGCTTACACTATCATATAGTTATCATACACATGATTTCATATCTGTCAAATTCCATGATCATAGTTAAATGATGCTGTTTTTAATTTTTGCATATTACACTTATGTCATGTGACATGTGGGTGTGTGTCACATGTGATCATATAAATGTCATACTTAATCAAGATGGATAACGATTTCACCGTGTTTGATAGTAATTTTTGAGGTTAGACGGTTAAGATCATATTTGTACGCTTGCTGTCAAATAGGATCCCTTAACTATGATCATAGACGGTATGAATTATATGTAGTTATTATACCGTCATAGGTTCTTCATAAAAAAATGACTCGTCTGTGATCATATTTCTATGATAGTCTAATATGGCTCTAAGAATGTTGCTTTGCTTGAACCCTTTTCCGAAAATTTAATTTCTTAACACCGTTCCAAACTTAAAAATAATGTATCTTTCCGGCCAGAAGGTATTCTGTTGCTGGCTGGAGTTTGATTAAAAGACTTTTTGGGTTCAAATAGATTGATGGTAGTTGCAAAGTGGCCAACGTAGACCATTGTGTACATGCTGCTATTATTAAAATTTTGATAACATGTTGACCTTAACAAACAAAAGGTTATTTTTAGAAACTTTGTTACAGTTTCTTTACATTTGCGTAATTTAATATCACTTGTCTTGGTATTATAAATTATTACAACAGGTATCTATTTAGTGAAAAGGCTGTTACTAGCATGGCAGTGGTTATAGAACCGTTTTGTTGTTATTTGAATAAGTTGTATTATTGGATTGAGTAATAAATTAGCAGCGGTAGGAAGAAACTAGTCAGGAAGACTTCTACTGTTAGTAAGCCTTTAGACAGATTTATGGTACCTATGTCGGTAACTATTTGGTTTGCAGAATTACGTAATCTAAGCTTATTATTTGTGAGAGATTTATTTAAGCTTAATTTAAGAAGACAGGTATGTATACAGTGTGTTTCAGAAAGTTGTGGTCAAATTTAAGGATGTGGTATTGAACTGAACTTAAACTTTCTTTATGGGACCAATATCTTAATAGCGAAAAAAATATTACTGTCACTTACATTTGAGTCGAGTAGGTATTGAAGTTTTATATGGGACTGCTGATAATGTTATTCTTATGGAGAAAGATATTCAGGTGAATGATTTGTTCTTTTCGGATTCATGTGCGTATTGTATAATTATCACTTGCTTCAAAAACGGTGAAGGGAAACATCGTGAGGAAACCGGCATGCCTGAGAGATATTTCTCGACGGCATGTCGAGCTAAGTCAGAGGCCCATGGGCGGCTTTAAAACTCTAATACCACGTTAGTCACACGAAAAAGAAGAAGTTTGATGGTCTGTACCCTAAGGGCTGATTTCACCAACGAGACTGAATCACGATCAGCACATGTAAACTGAGTTCAAGAGCTGTCAGTGTCAATATTTCCCAATAATGATGTCATTGACAGTCCTTGATCGCAGTTTAGATGAGCTGATCGCGTTCAGTTTCATTGGTGAAATTCGCCCTAATTCTGTACCTTAATTACTAAACCTAAATTTGACCATAACTTTCCGATACAGGCTGTATAGTATACCTTCTCTTCAGCGAGTAAATTTTAGTAGATTATATTGATCAAGAATGTTTCTTCGCTCGTGTTGGTAAAATTCTATAAACTTATGAAATAATTTAAGAGAAATGTCAGCTAATTGGCAAATTTAATCTCGGTTTTAAGCTCAAGACACGTAAACTTGAATAACTTATAAGCGATAACAATTTGTTTCTGGATTTGCGTAAACTATGAATAATCATTAAGCCATAACTTTAACTTTAGATTCATAGAAAATTGGTATTTATACGAAGAGAGAGACACCTATAAGTATAATCTCTATCGCACGCATATTGTGGTATTTTATAAAAATGTTCACAGAACACCTAAAGAAATAAAGAAAGAAATAAATAAAGAAAAAGAAAGAAAGAATAATGTTTATTTGGACACAGTTTGTGAAACACATAAAAGAATAAAAAGTGAAAATAATCTTATAGCAATAATAGTGTGTGCCTCACGGCTGCGCCAAAAAGGTTCAATTCAGCAATAATGCCAGACAGATGCTGTCTGTCGCTGGTTTTCTAATGAACCCTTAAGACAAGTGACGGGGAGTACAAACAGTTTCAACACACCTAATACATAATTTGTATACCTCTAAATAAAATATAAACACCTCTGTCTAACTCATCAGGGATTACAAGCGTGATGTTATTTTATCGTGTTTAGGATCGGGACCAACACTTATGTGGGTGAAATCGTGGGGCGCAGCTAGTACTGTACTATCATATTATAAAAGCGAGAGTGAGTTTGTTTGTTACGCTTTCACGCTAAAACGGCTGAACGGATTTTGATAAAATTTGCACATCGGTAGACTATGACCTGGGTTCGAACATAGGATACTTTTTATCCTGGTAGTAGGTTCCCGTAGAATAACTTCCGATCTCCACGCGGGCGAAGCCGGAGCAAAAGCTAGTACATATTAAAATAAAGTACATACATAGTAGTAATAAAATATGATGAAAATACACAATGCATATTTTGTATTCCATTTTCATTAGCAAAACAACTTGAGGAACTATGCTCATAAAATGGGGTTCAATTATTATATCACTATATAATAATAATAATAATAATAATAATATTTTTATTCACAAAAAGTAATAGGTTACAGAAAAATAGTTTGGCAGTATTAATTTCTAATTACATGGATGTAGCCACTGCAACCGAACTAGGCAATGCCTGTATTTCGGTTTTCAGCGCCTTTTTCCCTCGATATTTTTACAATAAAATGCCAACAAAAGATATGGTTGGTTGTACTAATAATTACGAGTAAATTTTGAATGACTTAAAACTAACTTAACTGTTACATTGCATAAAATTTAAAATATCCTAAACAAATGGTCTATATGTGAGTGAGAAGTGTTTGTGAGTGTGTGTGAACTAGTATTTACAATCCACTTATTAATCGTTTAATTAACGAATAGTATCGGCGACTCAGTGCTATCGAAACTTGCACCCTGTCAGTTTTGCAACGACTAGTCTCGCCCACTCTTAGCAATTTGCTAGTAATCGGAAAGTCACATTAAACCTGTCAGCTGAGAATTTACTTAAATTATTTTGTACTAGCTTCTGCCCAAGACTTCGTCTGAGCCTTTAACCTTCCTCAAGAACTGGGCTATTAAATGCTAAAATAATTTTTCAAATCCGACGGGTAGTTCCGGAGATTGCCGATTGGAGGAGCTCGTGGCTAAGTAATAACTGCTGCACGGGTCGATCCGTCAGGTTAAGCTACGCTTACCGGGGTTGGTTTGTGGATGACCATCTTTATATACCGAGACTCCCCCGTGCCTCAGAAAGCACGTTAAGCCGTTGGTCCCGGCTGTCATTCGTGGATCTTTGACAGTCGTTACGGGTCGTCAGAAGCCCGAAAGTCTGACAACCAGTCTGACCAAGGGGTATCGTATTACCCAGTTGTTGGGTTGTGGAGGTCAGATAGGCAGTCGCTCCATGTAAAATACTAGTATTCAGCTGAATCCGGTTAGACTGGAAGCCGACCCCAATAAAGTTGGGAAAAGGCTAGGCAAATTGAGTCCCGAAGATTGCCCCCTACATACAAACATATAAACAAACAAGTTTTACCTCTTTATAATATTATTAGTATAGATTATTAAATAGGAGTCAATGAAGACCCCATCAGACCCTAAAGTAAGTTTTCTTAAACAAAAAAGAAAAAAAAAGAAAAGGGGGGAAGTAAAGAAAGAAAGAAAGAAAGAAAATACTTTTATTTACGGTAAACATGACGCAAAGAAAGAACAAATACACAAAAAGAACAATTTAAAAGCCTTCGTATGACACAATTATATTGTCTGTATAGCCTTTTTTCAATTCTCATCGGTTTCAGGGCAGATCGGATCAGGCTTAGGAATAATTTACATGAAGCCTCTGTTGTTTTTCCTATAGAATTGACGGATGGACGAATGTATAAAAAAATATCTCTCGTCCATGCACTTATCACATGAAATGTAACTTAATCCACGCCACTATTGTTCATATTATGCGAGCCCCCTTTTTTGACATGCAAGAGAGACATTTTAAGATATTTTTCTGACACTTGACCATGATTGGTGTTTCACCACTCTAGAAGTAAGGCACCCACCAGACCCTAAAAGCCTTTCTAAAAGCAGTTATATAACACAATTATCTGTATAGTTCTATCGCGAACAGTTTCATCAATTGAACACTCTAGTTACTTACTAAACTTCCTAGACAGCATTTAAACTTGCTTCGTTACTTCATCTAACCAAGTTAGAATATTTAAACTATTTTATTGCTATTTACTTTATTTATTACTGGTATTTCATAATGAATAATTATTGTGTTACGGCATTAGGAGAGCGATTTGTTGATAGCCCCCGATTGTTTTGGATACGCGATGAAATAATAGTTAACCTGTTTTAAGTGCGATTTTATCTGTTAGGCAGTGATTGATGGATAATAAAACAGTGTTAAAATAGTACTAATTAAGTATTTGCGGTAGGGAAGGATAAAATAATGGCGTAAAAACGAAGATGCTTATGCCTTGGGAGAAAAGTCATGAATAAGACTTTGGGGAATCAACACTGCTGCTTTGCTTGACATTAGAGAGATTTTTATCTGTATCGCTGTTCTAAATTTCAACTTCTACATCATTTCAGCTGAAAGACGTCCACAGCTGGTCATAGGCCTCCCCCAAGTACCGCCGTTTCGACTGGTTCTGTGCTACTCGCATCCAGCGGGTTCCCGCGTTCCAAACTTAAAATAATGTATTCTTTCCGGCCAGTACTCTGTTTCTGCTGGCAAAGGTTTAGAATAGAATAGAATAGAATAGTTCTTTATTTGCACAGAAAGTAGGTACAGGTTACAGGTGTTAAGGTTAAAATGATCCTTATACTAACTACCTTAACTAAGGCATGCAAACAGTTTACAAATAATAATAATAATAATTTAATTTGAAATACTCTTTGGTTCAAACAGATCCATTGACGAATGCAAAGTGACCACCATGGCCCATTGTGTACATGCAGTTAGCATTAGGAAAGCGATTTGCTGTTAGGACCCCGATTGTTTTGTATACGCGATGAACTAATCGCAAACCTGTTTCATCTAAGTGCAGTTTTATCTGTTAGGCAGTGATTGATGGATACTAAAACAGTGTTAAGATAGTGCTTACTAATTATGTGCAAATACTTCTGAAGATGGTTAGAATGATAACTATTTCTGACGAAACAGACAAATTAATTTGGAAATTCATTACATATTATGTCTAATCAATGTAGTTTTTATGAATAACATCAAACTGGGAAATAAGACGACAGTTTATACGCAGTTTATAATTCGTCGTTTTTTTATCCACGTCTGCCTTGACACCCATCGCTGCGACTATAACGAACAAGAATTTTTTAAACAATAACCATTACTAATTACGACACCTCCAAAGGGCTTTGACTTACCTACTAAGCAATAAAATCTGTCACAGTTTTGCAAGCAAAGCAAAGTGTATCGAACTTATTACCATATTCGATTCAGAAAGCATTTACAACGTGTCCTTTAATGGGAACAGGTACGGTATGTTGCGTACGGCCGTACAGACGGGCGGCTGACCACTAGAATAGTTGCGAAAGCTAGTTCAGTAGCAGATAAATTGTTTCTAGATACGGAAGCAATCAATTTATAAGTATAGTTCTTGTTGTTACTGATTATGTCGTTTTAATTAAACTGGCCATTGTTTGCGAAAGCTTTCCTATTGGCAGAACTTAGAAAACTTAACTTTAAAAGCCGTGTGAAGTAATCGTGCTTAATTCACACTTAGCAGGGATCATTCTACATATTTACATTAATTCAAAATTCAAAAGTCATATATTCAAACTAGGCTGAGAATCAGCACTTTTCGAACGTCAAGATTACATAACGCACCTTTGGTAGAACAAGGGCATAAATGTCATAAATTGCCAAAATGACTTAAATATGCAGAAATGCTTTAAAAAGGCCCTTTGAACTGGAGGGACAAAGACATTCGTTTGGCAATTTATGACAATTATGCCCTTGTTCTACCAAAGGTGCGATAAGACAGTCCCCCAAACCGCCCACCCTACACCACTTCCTAGTGCTTTAGCTGAGAGGAAGAAGTCGCGCAACAAACTCCCCAGCAGCACTGCTGTCTGTTCAGTTAGAAAAAAAACTTGATTCTATACAATAGTATGCAAAATAATTTACGTTACTCAACACAAAACAGTAAATAAAATTATTTGCCATAATGACAGCTAGCACACGCCAATATACCAATAGGCTACTGCTGCTACTGCTGGCAATAGGTTACTACAGAAATGAATAGTTGGTTAATATATAGGTGGCGTCAGCTGTACTTTTTCTAAATAAATCTAGATAAAATGACCGAAGAAACAAGCATTCAGTGTATGATATACACTGAATGCTTGTTTCTTCGGTCATTTTAACCGGTAAAGCCCTGGGTGACCCTCAAGCACGTCAATTAGCACGTTAATTAGTTGTTTATCAGGCCTTTAACGGTTAAATAAAGATAAAACAAAACACAATCTGTTTCTATTATTATCGAAAGTAAAATTAAATCTAAAGTCGTTTTTACCGCCGGTCTGCCCACCCAAGCACGTGTGCACACATCAGCTGAGTGCCGAGGCAGGGTTCACGCACGCCCAGTCCCCGTCCCCGCTTGAGGTCACATATCAAGATCACATACCTGTTTCTGAATCTGTTCTAAACCAGTTCGAGCCCGTATGAATGTATGCATTGCTTACGTCATTATGTTTCCGTGTACTACCTTCCTACTATCGCAATTGTGAATTGATAAAAGCCGGTTGTGTAAGTTGTATTGTTTTATATGAACTGTATGAAGTATTAGTACTCTAAAATTTGTTTTTAGAAAGTATTGAAGGTCGTTGAAGAGCTGGTGTGATTTGATTTTGCAGAAGGTTTTACGTACGTTTTGTTTTTTTTTGACAGCTTTCTGACGCCTTGAGTTTATTCCGTGAGAGCTTCGAAAGTTTGACATCCAGTCTAATCTCGGACCCTACTCCAGATCCAGTAGATTGCTTATGTGTGTTCAACTGAAAGCTAACTCTAACATATGTAGTTGATGAAAGGTTAACAAAGATGACAAAAAAATCACAACTCTAAACGCAGAGCCTTAAGGCGACGATATCTGACTTTTAATGATTTTATACTGAATATCACGTCTAAATGAGTAGTGTTTATGATTTGGAAAAAAAATGAGCATTTTCTTAATAACTTAATATAGGAATATTTTAGATTATGTTTATATTACATAGTATAATTAATTTATAAAGTTATGTCTAATGCGAATAACAAACTGAGAATCACACAAAATTTATTAAGCCTATTTTTAAAGAGAATTTTATTATTGAACTTTTAGTATATGTGTTTTATTAAAATACCTTTTGTTTTATGTTTAATAAATTAATAATGCGTCTAATTTGGGACAGACTCCTGGATGGGCGAGTCCTATTACTGGCTGGACTTACGACGCGTTGCGTGTGCTCAGTACAGAACACGCAAACTAACCACTTAAGGTCACTGGCATATATCTGCGTCTTAATATGTATTGTAATATAAATTTTGATAGAGCGATATACCGATTTAACTTAATGATAATGTTTTACATATTGTAACATGTTTCATATCGATTAAAAGGTTCTTTGTTCTAATGATAAATATGTTACGGGTCATGTGTATGAAATATTTTTGTATCAGCGCAAGATATAATCTGATTTGTGAGATATCGATTCGATTTTGTTTTATGTTTTTGTTCGCTCGATATATCGTTTCCTTCGATATGTTCATGTATCATTTGAATGTATCTTAGATTTTGATCTAGATCAAAAAGTTTATAGTTCAAATTAGAATTAAATATGACTGCATTCCCAATGATTGTTCTTACTTGGAATTTTTATCTACTCTAGATTTTATAACACAATCAAATCGTGGTTCACGGTGTGAATTTTCTTCTAAGTTAGTTTTGAACTTTTTTATCTACCAAAATAGCAGCTGATTTATTAATTAAATTTCAGATCCTTCAATTTGCTACTTTATTTACTGATAGGTACATTTTTAAACGAACTGTAGCAGTGAAATCTTGTACAATTTTACTGAGCACTATTGAAGAAGAAAAAATAGCTCGGAAAACGGATGTCCTTGCGAATTCTTTGTAAGACGCAGTTCAGTAACCTTAGACTCCTTAGAGTATTAACGCACAGCTTAGCAGGTGCAATAATATCTATTTTTGTAAATACACAAAGTAATGTACGTTTTTTCTTTTAAAGCTTCTTAAAAGTCATTTACTTCAGTGTTTATAGTGTTATGACCTCCGGAAAACTTTAACGTTTGAATAATATTTCTGTTATGTGAGGTTTAAAAATTCTTATACATGTTCGTAATTATAACAAAAAAAAATCATTGTTGAGCATTAAAATGGATAATGGTTATAAACCCCTGACATTAAAATAGAACGGGTTCTATTATATTCGTGTTTTTTGCGTGCACGTAAGTTTTTGTGATCATTACTGTTGACGAAGTTTGAAAGGTTTACACCTGCAAAATATTTGATAACTATACTCTCAAATGGTCTTTGTGGTTTTCGACAAAACTTGCCCTATTACTTTAACAGTTTTTCATAATAAGTACCCAGTACCTATCCGCATTTTTCGAAAAGGCGTTTTCGAACCAAAGAGGACAGCAACATTCTTTTGTGGGATTATTATAATGCTATAATTAACCATTCAATTTATTACGTCACAAGCTTTCGCCCGCGTGGAGGTCAGAAATTATCCCACTGGAACCTACTACCGTGATAAAAAGTCCTATATGTTAATCCAGGTTATAAACTATCTGTGTGCTAAATTTCATTCAAATCCGTTCAGCCGTTATTGCGTGATAAACAAACACACAAAACTTTCACATTTATAATATTAGTAGGATTATTATTTAGAAAGAACCATTTCTACCTATTCTATTGGTATTTTAGAAGAAAGCCAATGAATGCTCTGTATTTAATATTGTTTTCCTTTTTTTATTAAAAATGTTTTTGTCTTGTCCCCAGGCCATAGTCGTGTGCGGATGCATAGCGCTGACGTCGGCACAGTTCGGACATTACGATGTCGACTTTTCCGACTTCGGCACTAGCTTCGGAGCCCCGAGTTACAGCAACTTCGCGGCCGCAGCGAGAGACCCCAGGGCTAACCCCGGTAAGGGATTCCAAGGTTTTTTATATTTTTTATTATTGCATGCCTGCTTGTTTGGTGTGGCATGGATATTGTAGGTACACTGTGGAAATCGATCAATAATTCAAATCAGCACTCAGCCTATCGCAGTCCAGCTGGAAATAGGCTTCTGCAAAGTTGTGCTACAAAGAAAAGAAAGAAAGAAAAGTATTTATTGAGACTCGCACAGGAAATCACAAATTAAACTAAAAACACACTAAAGATAAATTAAAAAAGAAAAACAAAGTAAAATTTTAATTTAAAAGCAGGCAGTCCTGTACGAGTACTGCCAAATGGCTCCGATCTCAGCACGAAGCTGCGACATTAAAAAAAAAAAATGCGCATCTCTGGTATTCTGTACAACACCTGGGTCTCCGCCTTCTGCATCCAGTCTGTACCAGATGCTTTTTAATTTATCTTGCATTTCCTACCCTGGATCAGACCCGACGAAAACGAGGTCTTGCGGTACAATAAATACCTATAAATCATTCTACTTTAGTAAAATCTTGTTTATGAGCAATAAAATATAGAATTGGTTGTAAACTTAAAGTTTTCACGATATTAAAATGCATGTTAGACCGAGTTTAATGCAATTTATTCACTACACAATCATGTAGTTTCAAAGTCACTGGTTTGGTACTAATTGTAATACCTACTGCAAAATCCATCAGGGACTGTAAATTCAAATGGAAACCTATTCGTGTAAATGCAAATGGAATAGGTATTTTGTTCTGCATGTTTATTTACTTTGCTTTATAGATGCATGTTGTATTATTTTTACCTGACTACGGTGGAGGGCTATGATTGTGACCGGTATGTAATGTATGTATGTACCCTCAAAGAAGTTCATATCTAACCAGTTTCAAAAGAAAATCCCATGAACACGATGACCGCATCTGTTACCGGCCCGGTTGTATAGTAGCCTAGCGTTGCAAGCAAGAATAGTCCTTACGGTGGTTATAGATATGAATTTCTTTGATGGTACATGAATGTTCATCTGTTCCCTCATAACTTCTAAACTACTCATCATTATTTGACAGGTGAGGTATCGTTGGAAGCGTCTTGATTGTCCGCTGGTATATATGCTATATGACGTCACATTAAATTAATGTGGCGCCTTCTAGAGGACATCAAGTCATGAACTAAGAGAAAAAAAATGTGGTGGCATGTTGGGTATCAAATGAAGGGACTTAATTAACACATTTAAAAAAATCATTTATTATTTCCTCAAAATAATTTATATACTTAGAAATAAAAGTTATAATAAGTAAAACACATCTACGACGAAAAAAAAAACATCTAAAAAGGTATAAACAAGACATCATAGACAAAAAATTAAAAAGCACGTAAGTAATCTGTTCGAAAAAATCAGCTGTTCAATACATTTGACTGCGTAGGTATTGCGCTTTTCTATAAAACAGCAAATTTTATTTTAAATAACCGACGAAACATTTCACCGCAGCGGGGTTCAGAATCATGTACCTACTGAATCCATGGTTACAGTTTTCGCGTCGATGTCCCTGCCACCCTGTATACTGCAAGTTACTGTTAAAATTATTGACGTAGCCCTCAAATCTAATCAAAATATCTCTATGAATAACTTTGTCGTACTAGACTTAGATGTTAATCACAGCCATTAAAAATACAACACAAACTTAAATTTTTCTCAAGCCTACAACCTCTAAATAACCTCAAAGCAATAAAAAATGTCAACTGTTTTGGGTATTAAAACAATGTCAAACGTAACGTTCGCCCTAATGTTTAATTGTTTATTAAGACAGAGACACAAATACTTCCGTCTCAAGGTCATGTGAAGAACATTGTGGTACGATGGTTATCTTGGAGTTGCAAAACGTAAAATGTTAGCCCATGCCGTCTACGGATCTACACGTTTTCAAGCTTGAAAAATGGTTTCGTTTTTGCAAAGAATGTGGAGAAATAATTGTCCAATTTGATGCATTGGGTCTTGCTTTAAAAACTTAGTAGGTATGTTGAAAATGTGTGGGTAATAAATAATAATTTATCATGGTGACAAACAGTCAGTGCGTACCAGATAGTTTGAGTTACAATTAAAAATGAAATGGTTTTGGATCAAATAATAAATGACTGTCTAAAGCAATACCGAACAATTTCAAACAAACAGTAAATTTAAAACCGACAAATACTAATTTTGGGATGTTTTTTGGGAGAGCAGTGGTGGTCGAGTCGTACCGGCCCCGACCCGCGTGCTTTCGAACCCAGGCAGGCGCTTAACTTTGTGTAAATAATTTCATCACCACTGCTTTCAAAACGGTGAAGGAAAACATCGTGCGGAAACCGGCATGTTCTAGAACCAAAAAGTCGAAGACATGTGACATCTATCAACCCCGCGGGCCCGCGTGGTCGATTACAGCCCACTCCATCTCGAAGTGAGGAGGCCTGTGTCCCAGCAGTGGGAACTTAAAGGCTGATTATGTTACGCAGATAAATTAAGATATGCATTAACGAAATAATTATTGAAACAGTTTCTGGTTGCCCAAGAGTTATACAATAAGCCAATTTACCTAAGCCATGACAGTTTCGTCGACTTCTACAGCATGCACGGAAACATCAATTCGAGTTTTATAGATGTCGCAGTAAGATGTTTGAAGCCGTGACATAGTTATATCCCTAGGGATATCTAGGGATATAGCTATGTACCGTAATTTATTTACATGAAAGTGGTTCATAACTGTCTACGAGCTGTCTGCTATGATACGAGCACGATCTAGTAATATAACTATTAGGGCACTACAAAATAGGTTAGGTTAGATCTATGACCACGAGCTGAGCGAGCGAAGCGAACAGTGCCGCGGCAGCGGTCGGCGAGCACTACATCGAAATTGGTTGCAGTAACAAAATTAGGGCATTACGACAGTTATGAACCGCTTTCATATAACTATAATACGGTATATAGCTATATCCCTAGGGATATAACTTTAGCACGGCTCCAACCGACGTAGACACGCTATCATGAATTTTCACAATTTCCTACAACTATGCAAATAACATTCCTCCATTCAAACGATTGCTGAATAATAATTATTCCAGTATCGCAATCAGTCATCGTAATTTTATCAGCTCTGCGATTTATTCAATCAACTTGTGCTTGGTCAAAACATTTCACAATGTTAGTCAAAAACGGACATGGTTGATAAGTAACTCGCCCATGTAGATATGTATCGCGTTTGAATATTACGAAAATACCATATTGCGTACATTTTTTGGCACGTTTATTTTTCATTCTTATTCTGTAACTACGGATGCCGTGGAAACGCTGACTAGAAACTAGGCTATTTAAAGTTACTTAAAATCGATTTAAACAGTCAAATTGTCTCGAATGGCTAGATGAATAATTCGCATCCGATTTCATAGTTACACCAGTTTGATTGAGCTTAAATAATTAACTATTAGTAAGGCGGAAATGAGCTACAAAACTATCGGCTTCCAAACCACTAGTTAGCAGTTTATGATCTGTTCATGATGTGACGATTCTTGTACTAGATCTTGCTCCGTCTACTAGTTACTAGTTATTGGTGAAATAGTACCATAATGACGTTTTTCTTGTTACACAAGCAGTAATTCCCTAAGGCGCGGCACTCACTAATGTCCGTAGCGATAAAATTGAGGAAGTACAGCTGTGGACGACTGTACTATAATTAATTGCATGTAACTGATATAACAGTCGTCGCTGGTAAACGCTTTGTTGTTGCCAGTACCAAGCGCTGGTCCTTTTATGGCTAATGTCCTGTGTCGTTTGATAAACCCCCCGTTGTGTTTTGTTTTCATGTCGTTTGTCGAGTTCCACCATTAGTAAATCGATGTAGCTGCATTGCGAAAATTTAATTCCTTTGCGGTGGGAAGAAAACGGACACTTAAGGGTGCACTATTCACTGCCGGGGTTGCGGGTTTGTCTGAAAGGGATATCGCGACCCCGGCACACAGGCAACGGAAGGAACACGGGTGGGTTTTAGTCAGTAAAAGTCTGACACGCCCTCCCGCTCCGCCCAGAGCGGGAGAAGTTATTTCATAATATCCCATCCTCAAAAAAAAAAAAAAAAAAGGGTGCACTATTCGACGGCTCGAACTCGTTGCTGGACGTGACTAATATGCGTGCAAATTAGTCTAATTATTTAGTTTTATTTATTTAGTTTTTATTTATATATTTATTTAGTGAAATACAAGATGATTTATAACGAAAACGAGCGCGTCATGAACAGACCTTTGGGCATATGGAAAAACTACTGGATGTATTTACTCAAAATAAAATATTTGAACTTTAGAGTAAATTATCGTATTACGGTTTCTATTTTGCCATTTGTTTACTACATAAGTTATTTATTTAAACCCAAAGACGAGTTAAAATTAGTGTTGAAATATGGAAGTTTCGACGCTCATAACTTGAACTCAGAACTTAAAAAAATATTGGTTTGGAAGTTATGAACGTCGAAATTCGCCAGTTCTACTTCCATACAGGGCTAGATAATGACAAGACAAATTGATATAATTTTTAGTTTTGAACGTACACCGTCAAACAGACGAGTAATCACCATACTACGTTTGTATGGAAGAATGACCGAATAGCGTACCCTTAAAGGCAGCAGTTAATAACACAAATCGCACCTTTTATCACGTGATTTAAATTACGAGACCACCTTGCGCCCTAAAATCCATTGCAGGAAGTAAATTAAGCGTTTAATAGAGCCAATGCTCGGATTTTAAGCTTATAATTAATTATCCATTCAATCCAATACACTTTGATTAATGGACACACCTAAATTCCGGGACGTAGAAGCATTAAGTACAAGGCATATTATTACCGCATAACATGGCTGGAAAAAAAAATGGCGCTCGCAGTACACAGGTCCGGAAAGTTCATAAAATACTTTGGTCTTTTTATTCTTGGTTTATTTACATTGCAACAAGTATTTGTAAAAGCTATGTGCAATAAAACAAATTGGAATGAGCGAACAAAGTTTCGCTGTTACGGAACCTTTGTAGATTGATACAAGACTTGCTGTATGGAAATTAAACATAATTAAATGCTGGTCCTTTTCTACGGTTAAACAAACCGCAGTTGTCGGTCTATTTGCATTTTGTTATGTAATTTATCTCGGTTTTATTCGTCGTAAGATATCGAGAGGGTCTGTGTAAATTGGAGCGAGGGAAGAGGTTTAGTTTGTCATGACAAAATCGACTGGATTTAGATGGATAACTTTCTGTGTGGTGTTAAAAAATTTACTTTAGAGGTGCTTTAGACCATCGAACTGAATAACTTTTATTATGGGACCAACTTTGAAATCACGAAAAAAAATAGCTGTCCCATATAGTTTAGAACAGTAGGTATTAAATATTATATTAAACTTTACTATGGAACAGCAGATTTTTTTTTCGCAATTTCCATGTTGGCCCCTTATTAAAAGTTGTTCAGTTCGATGAACTGAAGAAACTTTAAGAGATGCTTTATCGATTTCTTTATCGACATCTCTCGATCTAAAGCACCTCTTAAAGTTTCTAAAGAAAATTTTTTAACACCTTATATAGAGAATTTTAAAGGATTTGTAGGGTGTTTTCTTTGATACGCGATGTTGATTGTTAGCTCGTCTTTTGAGCTAGTTTCTCCACTTTCCGCTCTCTTCAAGAAAGCCATTTAACAAGATGGGTCAATGGCTGTTGACCTCAGTTAACAAGACGATTACACGTCCAAGAACGCTTCTCGATAACGTTTATTTTTATTCAATTCTCAGATTTGAAATTACCCCTAGGACAGTTATTTTCTTAGAAAATGTCTTGATTGAAACTGTTTGAAAGGACCAACCCAATGCTTGCCTTCGCTACCCGGCCCTTATTGAATAAAGTAACTTGACGAGGACTTTTGTTTGTATTCAATATTGAATTTGCAAAACTCGCTTTTAAAATAATGGGTACCTACGAGTATATTTATATTGTACGACGCATTTCTGGTTGTCATCTAAACAAACAGAAACCTCGTTACACTGTTTGAGTGATTTCTTAATTAAGATGATTTCAATATCAATTTGCTTAAGGTAATAATTATTGTGCTGTGAATAAATAACGAACAATAGACCCGACGGTAGTGAACCATGCATAATAGCCGATAAAAACTTTTTGTATCCAGTCTATATTTTAACAAGGGCGTCTTGTGATGGCTTTAGTGAAGGAAATTCATATTATTGTTGTACACAATCTTAACTAAATCATAGTTTTTGTTTCATATTTATGACGTCAATTCTCATTTCAAAATTATTCAATTTGAGAACACTACTTTTTACACCAAAACAGAAAATCAACTTTTTTTTTTTTTTAATTTCATTCCAAGAAGATCATGTTTCTTGTTTGTTTTATTCTCAGTAATATTTCATTATCTGTGTGAAAAACCGCGGGCTCATGATTGTGAATGAGTTTAACGACCGACAGACTCATAATTTTCTCATTGTCTTTAATTTTTTCTTTTCTTTGTAATATTTTATCTTGGCAATTAGATTTTAACATCGCAGTGTTACATTACGCGACAATTAGCTTAACGATATTGTTTATTTAGCATTTATTACGGGTTTGTGAGAAGTCACTGGAGTTATGTAAATGGTACAAAATGTGGGACAAACTTGAGCCTTGGTCCCAACTGTGTAATACGTACATGATTTAACTTGTTTACGTTAGAAACAACACACATACCGTTATCACAAGTGTTTGTTGTCAAACTTTGTTTGAGACAAAGTGTTGTTAAACGTTAATAGGCAAATGTAACGCTAATGCGCTAAACAGTTGGACATAAAACATTACATAAAACTAGAAATTTATTTACACGGAGAGTCACGTAATTTGTAGTATTCTGTACGCAAGGTTATTGTTTCTATTGGAAAATAGGTATCGATCCATTCTGTAAAATTCTCACCGTGAAGAGAACCATGAAGTGAGCTGTCAATAGTGTCAATCCCTAGCATTAGATGCAATGATAGCTCACATCAAGCTCACTTCACCTAGGTTTTCACGGTGAGATGTTTACAGAATAGCACTGCAGGTGCGTCGAATTGCAATAGGGATGTTATCTGAAAAAAAAAAACTATTTAGTCCATCAGCCAGATAATAAAAAATACTAGACACGTATTTTTTGCTTTATCATATTAATAAAAGATGATTTAGATAAAACGCATTAAAGTTGGGAGTGGGGTCTCGCTACCTCACAATTCAGTATAAAATCTACCGGAGAGTGACGTCAGGCCACATTTTAACTGTATTGCCGTAATCTTTTGATTACCTACGTAAAAAACGAAAAGAATATGTGTCCAATATTTTTTAATAAATCAATCTGAAGGACAAAAAACAATTTGTAGTCAACATCCCTATTGAATCAGGACCTAATAGGCCTGATAATTGACTTCCAATACCATTGTTTTATGCTTGAACCAATCAGTTAAAAAACTTGATAATAAACATAACTTCGATCGCAATTGCCATTTGGCCGTTGGTACGACACTTTTGGCCAAATGGCAATTTCGATTCACCAATATATTATACAAAGTTTGCGTGAGGGAGGAAGGACAAAAGCATTGTCGTGTGAGGTTCTGAATCAAAGAGTATCTGGGAAATTCATTATGTGTAAATTAAATGATTATTAAAATTTATCTGCATAATTTGGCCACACACATGTCCACACCGATTTTCCAAGCCAATAGCTCAAGACGAAGATAATAAACCAGCAATTTAACACCACTTGTCCATTATTACGAGACAAAATTAAGCCATACATGCTCTCGTTGGTCATCTAGCCATGGCATATTTTCCGTTCAATTTTAAAGTGCGTAACCGCAGTGTGACACGGTCTTAGAAGGGTCCTAATGACAGAATCATGCTTCGTCGAGCAAAAACCGAGGACATTTTGCAAGCCCGCGTTTGACAGACGCATCCCTCAATCGGAATTAATTATGACTACAGCTTGTGTTCCTAAATAAACAAACTTTGTGTGTTATATGATTTTGGGTTGGTAGTTTTGGTTGGGTTAATTTTGATTATTTATCAGCTGAAACGTTTTAGGATTTTTTTTAAATGAGTTTTTACTTTTGTCCTATACTTATGCGTACCATATAAATTGAATGGGTTTCCTCAAATTCTCAATTGTTTGACTTTTATAACGTCTGGCTTGTGTTACGAAGGACCAAGTTTTGTTGCAAATATACTTAGGTACTAGGAGTCCATAAAATCACAATAGTAAGCCGTTCATGGACATACGTTAATTATAGAACATTTACATGTCACTAAACGACTTACATAATGACTTGTTTTTCATCCACTGGTCCGTACACCGCTTTTCTTCTACTTCCATATTCAAATAGACATCGATTTAATTAACTAATCACGCGACAAACATAAAATTTACATTCTATAAACTCTGTATATTTGTCGATTTGTATATTTTATTCGATTGCGTAAAGATGTCGATTGGTAATATAAATGTAATAACTTTTGGAATTTACTGTGTGATGTAGAACGAATTCTATAAATACCTGAAGCCCCATAAAGTGATCAGTGTTGGGAATCTTATTTATTTTAGTGAATGTTTTAGAGGTGTATGAAAAGTTCATATTCAAATTCAGTGAATACATAAAGCTCAGTGCTTAAAAGAAACAGTGATTACCAATAAGCGGATACCGATACCAACTAGTTGCTTTTTCTCTTTCTGTTATTTAATCTTCCTTTTTATATCTAGTTGGAAACTTCATACTGACAATGATTATGGTAATTTCTTAAGCTAGGCCAACTGTGCCTAAAGCATTCCACTGATGGCCTCATCTATATTGGTCTACAATCGTCGGTCCTCTGCCTTTCGCATCTTATCTACCACTTCAGTTAAATCGTGTCGGTACATCTCTATTTTGCGTCCCGGATCCTGCGTTGGCCAATTTGGTCACTCAAGGACTTATTCATCGAACCTTTGACTGATTTTAACAGACGCAGAGCTGCAAATTGGAATGTGTTTCGAAACCAGACTGATTATCCTTTAAGCTTTGTACAGACAAGCGCGACGCGACAGCGCGGCGCGACACCGGCTATTGTTATACCGTGAAGTTTTCTTAGAAATTGTATTGTTCGAGTCGCGTCGCGCCGTCGTGTCGCGCTGGTCTGTACGAGCCTTTATATCCTCATTAATAACATCGATTATGCTATCATCTAACACTAGTATGTCGTTTCGTCTAGATTTTTAATTACAATTAATTTGATAATAAACCAGATAATATCGTAAGTGTGGTTAATTTAATTGTTTCGTGTTACAGCTAGCTTAGCATTTGCTAATACGTTCACGCGGTCTGTTTCATTGTTTCAATGTCATGGCGATGTTTTGCAATTAGAGCATGATTCTCGTTGCGTGAAGTTTTTTAGACGTTCACAGATTTATGCGTACTTAGATTCTTTTGGAGTAATTGGTAATTAAGATCGTTTGTTTTGGAAGTAATTGTATGTAATAGCTGTACAATAAATATTACTCGTTGTCATTTTTTTTTCTTTTCAATTTAAACGTGACGAATTTAGAGTCTCCTGTCTTTTGCTAACTATCAAAACATATTCTTGAGTCTTATATTTCTCTTAACTGTACCTATAGTTATGTCTTTTCGTGAACACACAAAGGTAAACGATGACTATCACGATGAGTATCAGAACTGACATCCTACTTTACAATAGTACCTTAGCTCTCATAAGGACAAATATTTCGCAACAAACGTTTATGTCGCGTGCCGTAAGTACAATGGAACGACAATAACAATTATCTTTAGGTATGTATGTCGGAAGTAAATTATACCCACGTACATACATTATACAGAGAATTGTGTAAATAGAGGATAATCATTAGGCAGCTGTTGAGGTTGAGTTTATGAGTTCGAAGTATAACTTGTACGGTCCATTTTAAATTATAAACAGCCTATTCTCTACACCAAAAAGCATTGATAAATATAATTCCTTAAAAAAAAAAATGTATATAAATAATATTAAAATAATAAAAAATATACATATACATTTTTCATATAATTTAATATTTATATTATTTGCAAAAATATTGGAATATAAAACTTTGGTTAAGTTAAATACCATCCATGGTTATTATCTTTACGAAAGTTTTGTTTTCGAATAATTTTGCCACATCCTGTATACAAACGTCAACGACCACATGGATTAGGCAACAGGATATAAAAGGCGAGGGAACGAGACGTATGTGTGTAATTTTAATTAATTATGTGTACTTATCAGATTCAAAAAGAGGCCAAGTATTAATTTCAGTGCATATTTAAGTTCTTCTGACCTCAGTTTTTGTATTTTTAATTTCGATAATTAGTCTTTTTTTTACAGCTAGTAATTATTGCGTCAGTGGATAGCATATGACTAACTATGCTTATCAATAGTCAAGCGGATTATTTAATATTGAGATCATAATGACACGCTAGCCTAACGTAATTTTTTATAAATGCTGATGTTTAATATCCATTTCATAATAATATCAACCCAAACTTTTTCATTGAAAAAGCTATGAAAGAAATATGGCAACACTAACGAAATATGTATGTTGGAAGAATGTGAACATTATTTTAGCTGACCATAAACTTAAAAAGTTATGTTGTTCTCTTTTCCTACGCTTGGCGCGCCACCGTCTTTCTTCTCACGATTCCACGCTCACACGTTTACTTTTGTTCATAACTATTGGTAACAATATACTGTTAAATAATCTATCCGAGGTATCATTTCTACAACAACTAACTTAACTTACTAGAACGGAAAGGAAGTGCTAGATATATAGTTTCTGAAGAATTACCCGGAAGTAGGTAGTAGAGCTGACTTGACTGCCACTCTATCTAACTTACTAATCTATGCACCGTCGGCAGTAGCTGTTCAGGTATAGCTCGTGCTGATACAATTGTTTGATATGTTCTAGAGTTTTGTCCCATAAACCTATGACGTAAGTCCCAGATAAGACGCTGGCAAATACAGTATGCATGTATCAGAAATGTAGTGATATGTAAGGTTGTGGTGAAGACCATCAAATGAAAAACTTTATCCATGAGACCGACATCGTAATCTTGAAAAAAATATCTGCTGTCCTGTCCCATTCATTTTGGTCGAGTGCGACACTTGATTATTTCTAAAGTTGTTCAGTTATATTTCCTGTACCACACCCTGAAATTTTTACCAGACTGTTCTGTTACTCACTGTTTTTACAGAAAAAATAATATAGTTTTCCAAAACAGTGTCCTCATATTCAGTTTAATGTTCCATCACATTATTGTCGCGTCATGTCATAACGATACTATTAATTACGTTTGTTACATTATTATAATAATGTGTACCTACAATCGTTGATTGCGTAAATGTATGTGGGCCACTGAAATAGCCGTGGGGGCCAATTATGTAATTTTTTAAAGCGATCGTTTTTTTAAGGGACCTAATTTAATAATAATGGATTATGAAATGCGTAGGCGATAGATGTAATTATTAAAGAATAATTAGGTTATTTTTTCTACTAAGCTCCGAAAGATTTTGACATAATAGGATCTGAGTTAAGGCTCCCGCAGTTTATTTAAAGTACCTGAGTGACCGAGCTCTGCTCCGGTGAAAATAGAGAATTCTCATTTAATAGTATATGAAAGTTCATACTAATTCCATGCTGCCATCATAGTAAGTACATACTAATTCCATGCTGCCATGATGGTAAGTACATACTAATTCCATGCTGCCATAATAGTAGGTACTTACTAATTCCATACTGCCATGTCATTATTCTAAGGTAGCCATCTTGTTCTAAACTTTGGGCGACCAAGCTCTGCTCGGGTGAAAATACGGAGAAAACAAATTTTCCCAGATATGAGACCTAGCTAGATCGATTTTTCGCCCCCGTAAACCCCTATATAGCAACTTTCATCGAAATCGTTAGAGCCGTTTTCGAGAACGTGATTACATATTATATATTTATACAAATATTGCTCGTTAATAGTCTTTACTATTAACGATTATATAGCTATTTGAGATGAGAGATAATATTATAATAGCTATTTTACCCGTCACCAACTTTCTGTAGTATAACAATGAACTGTTAGTGAGATAAAAAAAAAATCTTTTAAAATCAACGTTAATAAATAAAGTAGGTAGTTAGTATTTATTAAGACATCTCAGAAGTCTATTTATAGAGACGTAACTTTAGAATATTACCAGTAAATCAAGACATTAATGACTTAAGTTATTTGCAATAAATAATGTTATTATGAATACTTAAAACTTTAAGAAGTCTTTTAATAGTTATAAATAGATTTAATTAGGGTGACTTATTTCCTGATTGCTAATTGCGTATGTGAATACATTAAAACTCATCCTTGATCTTAGAAGCTTCTTTGTGTTATGTTTGCTTATTTATATTTAAAAAAAACAACCGACTTCCAAAAAACCCACTTCAACGTGAAAAATTAGGTACTTTATTTTCGGAACTCGGCGTCCTTCGATCTGTATTTTAGTTTTTTGCCAATGACTTCCGAAATTACAGTTATTTTTCCACAGTTGACGAAAATATCGATGAACATATAAAAAAAAAATACATACAGACGAACATACAGGGTGATTGGAAGATGGGTGCAAAGCTTTAAGGCGAAGATAGTACAGACAATTTAGAACCATTTAAGCCATGGTTGTCTTAGACGAAGTCTTACCAAATATTTTTAACCAAATTTTTAAGTTTTTTTTCGGAAATTCTCAAAATTTAATGTAAACTGCATAATTATGGCCAAATTGAATGATAAATGAATTCATTTTTTATTTATTTAATTAAAGTAATGTGTAAGCAATCAAGCAAAACATGTTTTAGGCTTCTGTGTCATTAGACATTTTTTTTACAGACATTTAAAGCTCAGAAAAAATAAAAAAATTGTACAATACGTCTTTTAAAACCACAAGCCCGAAAATCTGACAACCATATCTCGCCAAGGGGTATCGTGTTACTCAGTAACTGGGTTGTAGAGGTCAGATACCTAAGTCGCCCCATGTAAATTACTGGTATCCAGCTGCACCCGGTTAGACTGGAAGCTGACCCCAACATAGTTGGAAAAAGGCTAGATAGGTTTATTTATTTATAAAAACACATAAGTTGAATATAAGACTGTTGAAAGTAATATTCGAAACATCTGCTATTCAGAACTTTTCGATAAGTAATGGAATTTAGGAAGTGATTGATAGTAAAAATGCTATAAAAAGCATAGAGAAAACCTGCCTTGCAAAACGAAATAAAAGACTATACCCACACCAAATTATTTATAGTTTTACTACAATATTATTTGCATAAACAAAACAAAATGCTTTATTTCCACAAACAAACAATCGATTTACATAAATTATGTTATAATACGGCAAAAACTACAGATAATAATTTCATCTACAACTCTACTTATCCTTGAGTAGCACATAATGGCATAATAGTGCTATTTAAGTGCTCGGCAACACGATGCCGTTGCCGCGCCGTCGCCGAGCCGCATAACCTTATAGACAGAGCCGCCGCCGCGCCGTCGCCGCTTGATTTTGCCATATTACTTTACAATCCGCGGCGGCGGCGCGGCGGCGGTGCGGCAGCAGGCTGGCAACGTTGTTATGCACAGCGAGGCGCGGCGGCGGTGCGGCAATGGCGTCGTGTCGCCGAGCACTAATACTTCGGCTGTCGCTGAAAACCAGCGCTGGGGCTCTGTCTCGCATAGGGTTTCAGCATTATGCTGAGCGATGGCCGTTTTGCGTGGATGTGACGCATATTATCCCCCAAATTGTTTATTTTCGTGTTTTGTTCTTTCCTTGCGTCATGTGTACCGCAAATAAAGATATTTTCTTTTCTTTTTCTTTTACTCCTATATAGTCAACCGTACACACTAGCAGGATGTGCACGTAGAGGCTTGCCGCATTAGCTGCGCGGTTCATTTGTTTGCCACGTATCCGTGCGTAGCGTGGCCGTGGGTCGCAGTGGACGATTCCACCTACATTTTTATAAAAAGCGAAGCTAAGTAAAGAATACAAGAAATTAATAAAATCCATTTATTTGCGATAAAGAAGAAGTTCGGGGTAAATATGTGTCACATCCACGTAAAACTGCCATCGCACAGCATAATCTGTGACCCTATGCGAGACAGAGCCACAGCGCTGGTTTTCTACGTAGCTTAGCCGTGGGCCGCTGTGGAGCGGCGACTTCATGTCTTAACATCTTATTTCTCATAGACATTCATAGCTTTATAATTTAGTGTACAAATAATTAGCAGTTAGTTTAAGGTTAACGAAAGCTTATCGTGCTACTGATTTACATTGGAAATCAATTGTGTAATGATTGTATGTTAAGACGTATTTGGACGTATTTATTGTTCGCTAATTAGCAAGTCTATCAAGGACTTATAATTGGAAAGGATTTATTTTTGGTATGCGTAATTATCTGGATTTTTATCGTAGGTAATTATATTTGGTTGGGGAAGCTTTATAGTTTGCTTAACTGTTCATTAGATTAAGTAGTAGGTTGATGTTGATAATTAATTAGCCTGTACAGGGTTAAATAATAGATGCCCGAGGCTAAATTATACCAGCTTTCCCCTCTGTGTTTCGGAAAGCACGTTAAGGCGTTAGTCCCGGCTGTCATTCGTAGATCTTTGGCAGTCGTTACGACTATTCAGAAGCCTGTTTTACCAAGGGGTATCGTGTTAACCAGTTACTGGGTTGTCGAAGTCAGATTAGCAGTCGTGTCGTTTAAATACTGGTATTCAGCTGCATCCGGTTAGACTGGAAGCCGAACCCAACATAGTTGGGAAAATGCTAGGCAGATTTATTGAGGGTAAGTAATAGGAATTAAAAAAAAATGAATCAGAAATGGGAACAGTCAATGCCGAAGCTTGTGTCATCATCGTTATAGGCAGCCTTGTTACACCCACTCCATAATATAGGCCTCCTCGCTTTTGTGCCATGCTGCCCTGGTATGCGATCGTCCAGGTCTTCCCCGCGATCTTCGAGTGTGCCTATATTTATTTATCAAAACAAATGAAAGGAATTAAAAATACAACACTAAATTAAATTAATTTAGAGCGTCGAACTCATTAATATTTTACATCATTAATCTCTTAAAGATAATTATTAATGTAAATAAGTTAGCATATCATTAATATCATTGAATCATATAATGAAGACAGTTGTACGCTTAGTATGAGGAAATATAAATAAAAACCTGTGAGTGAGGCTTTAATAGCTGATAGAGGAAATTATACTGACGGACATGACGAAATAATTAATGCTTCCTTATTTTTGCAAAAAATTATATCGAGCATAAAGAGTAGTGTGTTTCCTAAATAGGGAGGCTATTTAAATCAGGCACGGAACATAATATCGCGCTAGTATTCTTAGAAGGGCTCATGCAGAGATGTATAGTATAGAGTAGGGGTGGCCAACTTTATTAGACCCAACATCTACTTGTTTACTGACTAAACCCTATGCGATCTACCAATTACGTACTTCATGAAATTTTAAATGAAACCGTTTACAATTATGTAGTATTATTTATTTTATTAAGAGGGAAAACATAGAATTGAATATTATTCGTAGTAACTACATATTTATGGTAGTGTGAGCATTGCGTCTGAGCTATTGTTTGGAAGAGAGGACAAATAACGTGATGGAACGGCGGTTGAAAAATTTATTAAGATGATGCGCGCAGCAGTAGGTGGTTGCGTGGTCTGTTCTATATTTTTTTATTTTTTTTGCTTTGCCACGAACGACTGGATTAATAGCCGCAATCGATCGGTCGATCGCGATCGACCGGTTGGCCACCACTGATATACAGCATGTATTCGAAAGCTGTGGTCATGTTAGTCTTTATGCTTAAATAAGCACGTTTAATCATAAATGTTACAAATCGCGTAGGACACGTCCGTCAGTCATAGAGAAGGGGGTGAACTGACGGGTCGCGGGCGCACATTGCGGCCCTCTTCCCTGCATGACGTCACGAGGCTGCCTGCACGGTTCATGTTGTTTAAGGGTGTGTTGACCATCAAACTGAGCAACTTTCTCCAACATCGTATTTGCGAAGGAATTATCAACTGTCCCATACAAAACTTCAATACCTACTCCACCCAAATGTATGGGGCGGTTGATTATTTCGTCGTTTTAAAGCCGCCCATGGGCCTCTGACTTAGCTTCACATGCCCTCGAGAAATATCTCTCAGGCATGTTTCGTCACGATGTTTTCATTTACCATTTTTGAAGCAAGTGATAATTATATAATACGCACATGAATCCGAAAAGTCAGAGGTGCGTTGGGTTCGAACTCGAGACCTTTGACTTGGCAGTTCGACGGTCACACCACTAAGCTATCACT
The DNA here is from genome assembly GCA_914767755.1 of Agrochola circellaris. Classification (NCBI taxonomy): domain Eukaryota; kingdom Metazoa; phylum Arthropoda; class Insecta; order Lepidoptera; family Noctuidae; genus Agrochola; species Agrochola circellaris. Next base: position 7,814,677 of record OU611839.1, on the reverse strand, counting down.
GTCATAATACAGTCATACGGAAACGCGGAACTAATAAGGGTGACGAATGTCAGATTGCTAAGCTAAGATTATACGTTTCAACCTTGCGTAATATGGACCTATCGATGTAAGATTTAATAGCCGTGCCCTTGCGCATTGCGTGCATGACTAGTTCCTAAGATCGGTACCTTGTAGATGAGACAGTAGGTAGTAGGATCAAATATGCAGAAATCGTGACGCGATTATGGAACGAAAGACCAGTTTTTACACTGCGTGGTCTTTAAGAAACTTACTTAGCTACAAGGAAAGTATGTACAGATATGAATGACGAAAGTGACGCATTTTTACGACACATAACATTACAGTTATTTACAGAAATGTGAAAATCTCATCGCAATCGGATACAATCTTAATCCGGTTCGCTTTACATAATACGACGTAATTGCATAATATCTCAATTACCGATAAAATTATTGGCAGCAAATCTTCATTATAGTGTCAAAGTATAAACAAAGTTTATTCCGCTATATTGAATTACTATTGAATGCTTTAGTAGATAATATCGGCATGAAAATGTAGTAAATCATTCAGGGAAAGGGTGTTTATCTAGTGTTTTGAACTTGTCTATGGTTTATCTAGAATCAAACCTTTATTGAAACTTTGTTTCTAGCAGTATAATTTGATTATCTTGCCTTATCGGGCTGAGATCTGTGAGGTAAAAACTGAAGCAATCGTCGACAATGGACTTGATTGTGGGTCTTGTATCTTTCAATCTATCAAGAGATCGTTGATCATACTGTTCTCTCCATAAAAGGGAAGTGCCAATCCATTTTGTAAAAGTCTCAGCATGAAAAAATAGGTGAAGTGAGCTGTCAATAATGCCAACCCCTAGCATATCCCTAGCCTTATGTGGAATGACAGCACACGTCAAATTCACTTTACGTAAGTTTTCTTTTCTCTCTTTTATAGAAATGTTTATAACCTGTAGGTTATTTCCCGAACAAATCTTAGGAGTGTCCGAACAAACCCAATAGTAAAAAAACCGACCAAGTGCGTGTCGGACCACGCACAATGAAGGGGATGAATTTATCTCAAAATCAAACTTAACATTGTAGTTGAAAAACATGTTCTCCGATACATCGATATACGTCACGGTCAATTCTCCAACTGCAAATGTACGTTTGTAATCGCATTTTTTTTTTGTGGGATAAAACTACAAATTAACAATTTTAGGCCTTTTTCTTTAACATGTGCTGTGAGACCTTACTTCCTGCTTAATTCCATAATTCTAGATCAACGGGAAGTACCCTGTAGGTTTTGATTTACTTTTGCGAGTATCAAAATAAGTCGCATAAAAGGCCGTATTTTTTTTTATTGCGTTGACCTAGAAGCTTGATTTTTTTAGAGCTCAAAGAGCCCATATTTGATATTGATTTCAATTTGATACGCGTTCCTGAGAAAAAGGGTCTTGACAGACTGACAGACAGACAGACGGACAACGAAGTGATCCTATAAGGGTTCTTTTTTTCCATTGGAGTTACGGAACCCTAAAAAGAATAACCTGTTTTAGTACAGTCTTCTGAATAGGCAATTTAAACCAAATATCAACGATAAGTAACTTTGCCAATTATAGTATTTGTGGGTTAATAATTTGTGAGTTCGCTAAACAAGTTTCTTAATCAAGTAATAGATAATTTATCTTCAACAATGACATACAGTAGGCAAAGAATGTTACAATTGAAAGCTTGCAATGCGATTTGAAGGCAGGAGATTAGTACTTAGTAATTTACATACATTCTATCATCATTATTCATGATTGTGAGGATTGTTTTATAGGCTCAGCTTGTAAGTGAATTGGCGAAACCAAGGTTAATAGATAGCCAGCCTATAGCAATCTTAAGATTATGTTCCCAATGTCAAGCAAAACTATTGGTTTTGCTCAAACCAATTACGCTTTTTGCTCTTCCTCGACTATCAAACCTACCAAAACTGAGCTAATAACTAAACCAATGAAGCGATTCATAAATAATTGTTTTAAAATAACCCAGAACTTGCGTGTGCGCATTTGCGTGCCTCCCCCTTCTATTTTGCCCAAAGGCCATTGTCATTCAATTATCAAGTAACAAAAGTGTCAATGTTCTATTTTTTTCATTGTCAAATTCACGATTTACCTAATTGATAAAATCTTGACAATTGATTAACGATTAAAGATTTGACTTTTGTCAGACTGCTGACAAATTTTATAATGCTCGTTAGTTGATCTTTGAACTGACAGATTGATCATAATCGATCCGTGTATGGTATGATAAAAAAGAAACGTTCCTTTGTTCGTTTTCATTTTAATTCTGAGAATTATTTGGATGTTGAGGTTGAATTGAGGTAATTTATCTTGAAAAATTTCATGACCGGCGGGGTAATTGCATAACACACTTATAATGGCAATGGCTTTCATTTTGACAGTTCAACAACATTCGTTGCTTTGTTTACGTTGTTGAGCAGACAAATGTTTCGAACATTTGAACCAATCAATTAGCAATATCCTTACAAATCATTCAGATTGTGACTGATATTCTGTTACGCGGTTTTTAGAATATTTCTTTTAGCTTATGAACTTACCTGTCCCAATTTAACTTCGTAGGGATTAAGTCAATTTATATTTTCATTACATATACCCCAGATACTGGAAACTAAAAATCCGTTTTCAAAAACTTAACATGTTTCCAAAAGATAACCAATAACACAATATGTTAACTGTTCCAGGTCCAGTGCTGTTCCCTCCTTCTCCGAGCGGCGACCCCTCGCAGACCAGCGGCGTGGTTGTAGGAGCTTCAGGCTACGGCTTTGTTCCCCCCGGCTCGCAAGGTAAAGCCTACGGCCGATGATTACCCCCTAGTCATACGTAGTTAGTACTAATATAAAAGTAGAATTTGTAACACGAGGTTTCTAGAAAAACATATTTTTTGTCTGTACAATGGACAATTCTTTTGGGCATTTATGCCTGGGAAATAGACCCCTGTTAGACAATTTTTGCCAAAGAATAGTCAAACAGGACTCTATTTCTTCTTAAATTTCAAATTTAGACAAATACTTAGTTTGGCTTTATAATTATGCAAACATTTTAAAGGTTTACTAACAAAATGGTGGCTGAAAACTTAGATGTGTAGGGAGGGTATGATTGCGATTTTTTCAGGAAATCAAAATTATGTAAAATAATAAAACTAGTTGTATATGAGTTATTTGTAAGTAGAGAATGTCATGAAATGACGAAAACTGGCGTAAAGGTAAAACTAACAATATAGGAAAGTCACATATTTTCTAATCTCGTGTTACAAATTCGTACAAATAAATGTAACTATTTAATATGTTATTCTACCAAGAACTATTAATTGAAGAATAGCATATTGATTGTAAATTATTTTTTGTTAAATATTGCTGTAGTTTTATTTAATTGCATGGGTAGTTTTTGCATGAGTTGTTCCCAACTGACTGTATCCCACGTCATGGGCTATTATTTTGGTCAAACCTATACTGGGAAAATGGGATACCAGTTTTGTTGTATGTATTATATAAAAAATGCTGGTTTAATAGGCATGTATATTATTGTATATTATGTGAGCTGAAAAAAATAAGAATTTGTATTAAATAAGTGTTGTGAATGAAGTTGTGATTAGAGCCCATGTTATTTATGATTTATAAAAATAAACGAATGAATTTTTATCTGTTTTATTTTTTACCTTGCGTTGCACAATAATCCGCATGTTTGCACTGCCGTTATAGGTAGATAGTTATCTACTAATACATACATAATATGAATAACAATGGAGAATGTAATTGTAATTGTAATTAGCATTGTAGAGCAGTATATTAATAGCTTTTTTATTATAGTTAAATTAGTCGTGATCCAGACTTCGACATGATTTACTTGGCAAGGCAAGACACAACGATCTGTCACGTCGACTTAGCTCTAAGATAATTTAAAGGAACATATAAGGGTATAATAAATAACACAAACATTGACATACAAAAATTTGATTATTTATAAAAACAATGATTAATATTAAAAACACTATGATTAACTACGTTATTTCAGTACATAAAATAAAATATATTTTTTGTTTCGTATTCTTTGCTAACTTAGCGGCATTACAATAATTTTATTGTCTAATACATCTATACAAATAAATAAAATTTAAGTATTTGTTTGTAAAGTCAATATAACAGCTATTTACTAAATGCATATGAAAGTATATAGTAGGTACGGGACTTATAACATTTTTCTTGTTTATATTTTTTCCTCTGTCCGTTTGTTCCGGCTTATCTCCGAAACAGCTTAACCAATTTTGACGGGACTGTCACTGGCACATAGCTGATGTCATAAAGAGTAATATAGGTTACTTTATTTTAGACAAAGAAAAATCATTAGGGTCTACGCCGGCGAATCCGCGGGCAACGGCTAGTACTAAATATTAACGCTATTAAAACAGAAATTAAACAAATTTTCGCCCATTATTAACCACATAACCAAATCGAAATTAACTTTTACGACTAAAGCTAGAAAGGTAAACAATTAACACAAAAGTATGTCAATACAACTAGGTCAAATAATAAAGGTAAATTGTCGACATATTACTCGAAATTAAAAACTGTGCGACATTCAGTCCATATCGAAAGTCGTGATTGATTCGACAATAGTGGACAAAGAAAATAATTGTAAATAAACTTAATAGGGAAACGAGTGCTGGCTTTCTGATCCGGCATTGTGAAGGTCACTTGATCATGCCGGAACGAGTGATCTGACATTAGGCTGTTTGCACACGGAGATAGTTTGGCGATTTACTGCTGCACTTTTCAATTGTTTTAGGAGAATTTCGGGGCTTGACAACTGGCCATTGCGTTAAAAGTTCGCGGCTTAGTGGACTGTAGATTTGTTGACCATCTTCTATTTTATTAATTACTTGTTGAAAGACCTACACTGTCCTCCCATACCTGTTATTTGAAAATATTGTAAAAGTCAATTATTTTTAAAAGAGTAACCGTAGAGTTTCTTGCCGGCTTTTCTCCATAGGAAACGACCAATTGGAATCGTGCACCTAGCTTCTGACGTTTCATAAATGCCCATATAGGTTTATGTGAAATAAAATATTTGAATTTGAAAGCGTTTCGTCTTTTTACTATGATTTTCAACGGGATTAACATAAGCTTTTCGGTAGCATAAGTTCATTCCATACACTATTGACTTTTCCATCATCGTTATCGCTGATTGAATGTCAATTTGTCTAGGCCCTCTGACGTCTCACTAACTTGCCGGAACGAGTGATCTGAGTCGTGTTAGGCTGTCTCTAAACAAGGATAGTTGGAAGATTGGTTGTTAGATAAAGGGGCACGCGTCTTTCACTTTTCTATTGTTTTAGTAAGAACCTGATTGTTAAAGGTTAGGTTAGGTTTAGTTCGGTCTGTAATAAGAATTAAGTATCGAACAGAAAACCTCGCAGAAAAATTTCTTATAAACACCAAATGATGTTGAGCTTTTCATTAGTAAGAGAAAATAAAAACAATCTTATTAGTCCTTATTCTCTTCTAATAATAAGAAAATATATTTATGACACAAGAATGTTCAAAATAAGAAAATTTTTCTTTTCAAGCTATAAAAAACATGCACAGTTGTACTGATTCACCCCTTTATAATTTCAAAACGGGAACTCCAATGAGTAAAGCGAAATCACACAAAAACTGATTAAATGTGAATGTGCCAGGTGATTCAAATCATGGCCAGTTGACTAACTCGCGTGGTATGTAGGGGGCCTTATAGATAATGAACAGTGGAATTGACCTGAGGGCAATTCGTTTTGACACGTCAAGTTATGATCTATCAATTAAGTTCGGTGTAATAACTTTGTATAGGAAACATTATAAGCAGTTTAAAGTAGTTTAAGTTACATGCATAGTTGCTGAGTCATTGCTGTTGAAATGTCTGTTACTTTGAACAGGCATTGTTCCTGAAATGCAACCTCATAGATACTTGCAGACAGCTTGCACTCAGTAAATTCAACTTGCTTCGTTTGTGTATGAACTTAAATAGATAAGTAATGACTTATTATGATAAAGGTTGTAAAATTCATGTATATCTTTGTACATAATTATTATTACATAAACTAAAATCGTTTTTCGTATCTGTTTTTGACCGCGTTGTTCTTCTAAACTTCCCAACGGATTTTGATGCAATTTTCACCATAATTTAGAGAATGTATTCCGGAAGTTTTATGTATATAATACATTAATAAAAAAATTGCAATGTTTTGTCAAGACGTAAAATCCGTGCGAAACAGCGGCGGGTTGCTAGTTTAAAATAAATTATTGTTTGATTTAATTAAAAATGCTTACACTTTTGTATTATAAAAATAAATACACCCAGAATCGTTTTCGCAATCAAACACTGGCTTAAATTAAGGCTTCATCAAATTAATAACACAAAACAGTATGAGATTAAATTATTCATAACGGACCTTTCAAATTGTGTTTGTCCGAAATTTCTCGATGACTTCATTTATATTTTCGGGTTCACTTTTAGCCCGGAATATTCAATTCGCGTGCTCATAATCTCACGGGCCCTCCCTACACGGTCAAATGCGTTTTAATTATGAAATTGACATATCACAAGTCCATGGGTTGAGCACATTTCGTAATTTAATAAAAGAGTTTGGGCTTACGAAATTAATTGGAGCCTGCCTGCGCCATTTATGGGCAGACCTCTGATATTTATCTATTGCATATTTATATGTTTGCTCACACAAGAATAGGGTGTTGTTTTGTGTTTGTTTAATTCATTCACATTAGAACCCTTTTTGTTTTGTATTTTTAAATAAATAGGTACACACTCTATGCCTTTTTATTAAACATCCTTTTTTGTTTTGTTTTATTATATTATATATATTTTATTATATTTTAATCTTCCAAATAATTTTCTTAAAAAATTATTTTATATTAAGAACTTTTTATGAAGTGTCTTGTGATAGTTTTTAAACGTTTCTTGTAAGACAACAATTGTTTTAACAGAGGGGAGGAAAAACTGATACTTCTTGAAACTTTCCCCAGTTTCGCCAACTTAAGACAGTTTCATAAGCTTTTTTGCTGTGACAACTCAGACATGTATTCTGTTTTATGAAAGAATTGTTTGTTTTGCTTCGTCGTTGTTCTGAAGACATTCCTTATAAGATTTGTAGTGAAAGTTCCCCTATGAAATGAAATATGAAGATTATACTTTATTTTTGTTGTTTGCAAAGTGTTATAATTATATCAATTGTGGAATGAATTTGTTGCGAGATGAGTAAGATAGCTTATTGATTATAGAGACAAAAATTTGAGCTAGAAAGAATGGAAGATTCCCATTCCCTAAAAAACAATTCTGGTACCAACGTGTGGAGTAATGAAACGTAAGAATGATTTTAAAATTGGAAATACTACATAATATTATGTGCGAAACGAGTATTTAGTAGGTACCTACTTACTTCGTTTTAAGACTTTATTCGTATCTATCTAAGTGGGATACAATTTTTACCCATATCCTAAAGGGTAGATCAAATCAAATTATTGATTAGTTTGCAAACAGGTAATTATAGTTTGACTGATACCTATGAACCGTGCCTTAGGAATGCGCAGCGAGGCGGGGGGCGAGACGCCGTGAGTGTTGACGAATGAGCGGCCTGCCCTCCCGTCTCGCCGCGCACATAACTAAGGCGCGGTATAGCGGTATCGGTCAAACTATATTACACAGAGATTATTTTTTTTGAAGTTTAGATTGATTTTCGATTAAAAAATCGTTCGAGTTTACGTTACGGTTACATCGCAAGTTCGTGTTATGGCCCCTTATGCCAGACTTGCGATATTCTTATTACAAACAATTAGTGTGACTTGATGGATACTTTTTGAGTACCGATGTGGCAGCTCCACCATATATGGTGGAGCAAGTATATACTTGAAGATACATCTTCATATACTTGAAGATGTATCTTCAAGTATATGGTATCATGTACCGCATGCACAAAAGGAATATAATCATATAATAGCGCAGGAACAAAAGCCTCCACTCAGTGAGAGGGAGTGGGCCGTAATCCACCACGCGGGCCACGTGCGGGTTGGTAGATGTCACAAGTCTTCGAATTTTTGGTTCTAGGACATGCCGGTTTCTCCACGATGTTTTCCTTCACCGTTTTTGAAGCAAGTGATAATTATACTATACGCACATGAATACGAAAAGTCAGTGGTGGATTCGAACTCGAGACCTATTATTTGGCAGTCTGACGGTCACACCACTGGGCAATCTTTTAATTAAATAATAATGAGCCTTATCTGTTCTCAAAATTAACATATAACTAACTAGTCTACGTGTATTTCAGTCAGTTTAAATTGTAACACGAATTAAATTCTAGTTTTGTTCTTAATGAACACGGATTCTTGTCTGACTCAAAACTTTGCACGTCTGTAATACGTGCATCGCTTGTTCTGTGTAAGACTGAGGTTACGGTGATAGACATAGCGAATAGTAGCGAGCTTTTCTTTATGGAAACTTTTAAAGCTTTCGGGCTGAGTTCAGCTGTGGAGTTGCAAGATCTGACATGGCTCATATTTTACTGAAATAAAAACCTATAAAAAGATTAAAATATTGTTTTTTGAATTTTACTAATTCTCGTAACCCGTTGTCGTGTTCACTCTTTTATGATTCCTACTTCTCCCTTCTGCAAAACCAAAAGATTTTAAAACCTCAGGGACAAAAATGGTTTACGCATAAAACAGCGCTAAAACCGTCCAAGAACCTTCGCCATCACAAGCAATTGTATAGAAGCAAGTTTTTTTTTCTCTAACTGAACATACAGCAGTGATTTTTTTTTTTTTTTTTTGAGGATGGGAAATTATCAAATAACTTCTCCCGCTCTGGGTGGAGCGGGAGGGCGTGTCAGACTTTTACTGACTAAAACCCACCCGTGTTCCTTCCGTTGCCTGTGTGCCGAGGTCGCGATATCCCTTTCAGACAAACCCGCAACCCCGGCAGGCATTGGCCCTTCCGGACAATTCTTCTGCTGGGGAGTTATTTGCGCCACTTCTTCTTCCCAGCTAAAGCACTTGGAAGAGGTGAATGAAGGGCGGGCGTTTTTGCAGGACTGTCTTATGTTATTTTGACGTTCGAAAAGTGCTAATGCTCAGCCTATTTTGAATATATAAAAAGATGATAATATTGTTTCTGAATTTTACTAATCCTTGTAATCCTTTGTCGTCTTGATACATATTGCGACTCGAACAATACAATTTCTAAGAAAACTTCACGCTATAACAATAACCGGTGTCGCGTCGCGCTAGTCTGCACGAAGCTTAAAACACTGCCAAGAACCATTGCTATCAAGCAAGACAAGCAATTCTACAGTAGGTAAACTTGATGAACTTACTGTCGCAGATAAGAAGATTTTAGCAATAAAGTAAAAGTAATGAATACTAGCTTTTGCTCGCGGCTTCGTCCGTGTGAATGTCGGAAAATATCCCACGGGAACGTCTCGGGATTGAAAGTAGCTACCCTATGTGTTAATACATGTCAACAATGTATTAATTCATACATATTAATACATTGTTTTCATATAGGTAACTTTATTGGTTTACGCGGCGCACGCCAGTGAAGCTGGGAGTCGGCATGTTTTTTTCCGACATCGTCATAATTCAGCCAATTTACACAAAACCTTATTTAATTATACGAGTACACCTAAACGGGGACTTTGTTTTATAATCAGGAAATGGGGGAATTATTTTTATAATATTTTAGTGATATCAATAATTACACTATAATGAGTACAAAAAAAACTATAAAAGTCACAAATCTACATTTTATGCTTAAATAACACAAAGACCAACTATCGCACCCGCCAAAAATTTTTCACCAAATACGAAACAAATAAATTAGTCTTAGTTCAAATGCATCCGCTACATCCTATGACTAGGGCTGTACTGTGACGGAAGTGACGCGTCTCGCCGTAGCGGCGCCACGCCGGAACCGGCTGAAGGGTTGCCCCGTCACAAATCAAGTTATGAGAAACGCCACAAAAGGAAACTTTGTGCATTTCCGAGCCGACAAGCGTGAAATCCGACACAAACGACCCCCGCACAACTTTAAACCTTAAAATTAATTTCGTACGTTCCAAAATCCCCTGAGTGTGATCTCAAGCACTCTTCAATACTGATATAACTTTACTTGAGTGATTATTCTTGGTATATTGAATGTGTTTGTAACATTTTATATTAAATTGTTAGCGTGAGTAAACGATGAGTTGAATGGTTTTGCTTGGAAGCAGTCACGAATTAAAAGTTTTGTGGATGTTCTTATTATTTAAAGTACCTACTTAGATAGTTATAGATAATAGGTTCTGGCACCGGTATTTTAAATGAATGAATGAGTAGAAATGATAATTGCTACACCACAGGATGCTCGAATACAAATGTTTATCGATGATCTACATGTAGATTGTCAATCAGCTTCTAGTATCATAGATCTATATCTATGGTGGCTAGTATGATAATACTGTCACACTTTTTATGGTTCGGCAATAATATTTTGTCGGCCAAAGTACGAGTTGGACAAAACCCCACGATATTTCAACACTGGCCCAATTTTGTATAGAATTTAATTAGGCTTTGAAGGCCTGTCACTATTATCAGACATAATAATATTTATAATACATTACTGAAAGCGTTACAATAGAAATGAAATCTAGACAAAAAATAATAACTATTACAAGCAATTTGTTGCACATTGACTTTTATTTAATTATAACCTTGTGGTCAGTTTTGTAAATATTACAGCCAATCAAATATACGTTAGTGTTTTATGACATAACTAGTGACCCACTCCTGCTTCACACGGTTTTTACGACTTGACAAAACATCGAGATTTCTTATGTAAACGTAATTTTAATAGTAACGTATTATTATACACATAAACCTTCCGGAATAAATTTTCTAAACGATGGTGAAAACCTCGTTAAAATCTGTTGCGTGGTTTAGAAGAACAACGTGGACATACAGACAAACACGAAGAGCGACTTTGTTTTATAATATGTATAGATTATTTGGCTGCGACAGTTGTTTTCTAAATGTCGCAGCATTATGCTGAGATAGGAGCCTTTTGGCCTCGTACAGGACTTCCTGCTTTAAATTTAAATTTTACTTTGTTTTTCTTTTTATTTGTTTAGTGTGTTTTTAGTTTAATTTGTGATTTCCTGTGCGGTCTTAATTCATACTTTTTTCTTTTTTCTTTATCTAATTGAGTAGTTGCAGATTAAGACCATAAATAAAAATATAAAAAAAGACGTCGAGACATACGAACATAAATGTAGGGAATAGCTAATTTTTTTTCGCGATTTCAGCGTCGGTTCCATAATGAAAGTTATTCATAATGATGAGTACAATGACCCCTTAAGAGATTTAGGGTAAACAAAAACTAAGGTTGTATATAATACGCACGGCCAAAGTGTGGAACTCTCTGCCAGCATCTGTGTTCCCTTCCACGTAGAACCCAAAGCTAGGCTGAACAGGCATCTCCTGTTCTTGCTCGTTACATCGTAAACTGCATCCATCGCTTTCCACCAGGCGAGATCGAGGTTCAGAGACATTTCGCAATAAAAAAAAATGTTAATTAAGTTTATTAATCTCGGCCTCCGTGTGGTGCCGGACGTAAAGAATAGTACCATCCCATTTTTCCCGTGGGTGTCGTAAACGGCGACTAAGGGACTTACTAGAGAATGGGCAGCAGCGTTCTCTATGCATTTTGACACCATACTGCCATCGCTAACCCGCCTGCCAAGCGTCGCGATTATGGCAAACCCCCCCATTTGGGGGAGGCCTATGTCCAGCAATGGACGTGTTTCGGCTGAAATGATGATTAATCTCGGCATAAGACATTGTTAAAATTGCAAGAGCAATACTACTGCTATGTGTAAATAACAGTGACAGAAACTATAACATCATCCATGTAGACTAAGTAGGATTTTTTTTATTATTGAAGCCAACTGAAAAACTACCCAAGCAAAGATAATAAAAAAATTACGGGACAACCTCCAGTATGACCTACGGAACAAAAAAGAATCATCAAAATTAATTCATAATTGGCGGAGTAATCCCGAAACAAACAGACACAAAAAAAATACGTGTGGCACTCGAGGACTGCCGCGGTAAAGCTATTGCATAGCATATATTCAAAAATAAGAAGATAATATTGTTGATTTAAAATATTTTTTTAAAAAAATACCCCTATACCCCCCCCCTAAATCGCAGAATTTACACAACCGTCAATGACGTCTGCCCTCACGCGTCTGCCCGCGTTCGGGTCGCGCACTCGGCGATCGCGCGTCATTGCCTATCCCGCCCCTCCACCCTCGTTCTGCGCGCCCGCCGTCGACTCATCGCAGGTCATTCTTATCGTTCTAACTTTTAAAATATTAGTCCAAATTACTTAGTGTAAAAGACAAATTTTATCTACATTAAATACCGAAAGCGATGAAGGTATTTATTTTGATACGAATTAACTAAATACTCTAAAATATGCAACTTAAAAAAAGTATTCAATTTAAATGTATTTATAGCTCACTATTTTGGCTATAATGGCTTCCACATAAAAGGTAGATATATGCTGTCGCGGACTTTTATTTAGAACTCTTTAAGACAAACAACCCCACAATACATTCTTTTCATGTAACTCCAGCGGTTTAGGCAGCGCACGCAAAGATAGATCTCAGAGGGCAAGATATTTTCCGACTTACTGGATACTTATCGTTATATTATGGCTAAATCACATAAAATCTTTATAAATTGTAGCCTATGTATTATTCTGATATATAAGCCACATTACTGTAAAGTTTCATTAAAATCCGTTTGGTAGTTTTTGCGTGAAAGAGTAACAAACATCCATCCATCCATCCTCACAAACTTTCGCGTCAGGTTTTTTTTTCGTTACGGAATTTCTACATTCGGTCGCCGCGCTCAGAGTCTCCGATAAAAGCTATGCAATAGCTTAAAATAAAACTCATACAACTTTTTCACATTTTTTTTTTCTACTTTCAGGACCGGCGATACCAAGGTTCTTCTACAGAAGACGTATTTATCTAAGAAGGTAGAACGATTAGTAAAAATAAAAACACGAAGTGGTGTATACGTTTCTTTGTACAAAATAATTATTTAATTATTACCTGAGTACCTTTTTGTGTAAAATTAATAAAAATCTTGATTTATGAACGTGACAAATGTATGCAGTGTGTATATAAATATTGATTAAGACATGTTTCATCAATATGCATAATAAAGTGATTATCAAGAAGTGTGCAAGAGCCCTTGACTCAAAAATTAAATTTAAATCTTCTTTAAATTAAGACAAATCTTTGGCATAATAATCATGTTATGAAGTAGTAACATTAACTACGAAAAGAATTTGCCTTAATTTAAAAAAAGAAGCTCAATTTAGTTCTGCGTATCGATTCTAAGATATTTGACCTACTTTTGGATCAGTGCCATCAAACAATGAAATGTTCCATACTTAAAATGGTCTTCCAAAGGCGTGTACGCACGAACGAACAAGAACATGGTGAACACGAACATCGAACACTTTGTTCGTATAATCCGTACGACTAACGAACATCAAGCATTGTGTTCGTCAAAAATGTTCGTGCCGATTCAATTTCGAATCCATGGCTGCTAAAGAGAGCGAAGTGGTTGAGCGCGAACACAAGTCGAACTGTGTTCGTATGGTGTTCGTGTTCGCTTTGCTTATTTACGTCCACACGTACGAACCAAATATTCCATGTTCGATATTCGTGTTCACCATGTTTTGTTCGTTCGTGCGTACACGCCTCTAGGTTTTGCATATTAGCTAAGACTACCTGATCGTTTATACAAAAGCTATTCAAAGTTGAGATTTGTCCCTTAAACTAATAGTAAGAAGTGAGAAACTAAGTACGAAAGAGTGTGCTTGGAGTTTCTTGCCTGTTCTTCTCCATAGAGATCTACGTTTTGGAATGGGCAACTAGCTTCAACTTTCTGACTTACTAACCGACTCTTTGACAATTCAAAAGTAGTTTTAATAGGGATGATGACAAAAAAAATTATTTAGTCCGTATTGGAGATTATAAAAAAATATTGGACACGTATTTTTTATTTTTTTACATAATCTAAAGATTATTGCGATACATTGAGTTAAAATGTGCCATGACGTCACGAGTATGTAGATTTTATACTTACTTGTGACGTAGCGACCCACTCCCCAAATTAAAAGCTTTTTATCTAAGTATTTTGATATTAATATGATAAAGCAAAAAAATACGTGTCTAATATTTTTTTATTATCTGACTGACGGACTAAATAGGATTTTTTTTTTTTTACCCAGGCATCATCCCAATTTGTTTAATTGATATAAATGCTTTGAGTTTTGAGTATTGCTGTTTAAACTTGGAATTAGTTCATATTTTTGAGTTCACAACATTCCGTTAACGGTTGGATAACCAACCGTTAACGGAATGTGCCCAACTTGTTAACCGTCACCATATAAATGGTGACGGTTAACAAGTTGGACATTGTTGCCATTATGTAGTTTGTACTGTACTATAGAAATATTTGCCCGACGTACTGTGTTTTATATCCTGTTGAAAGACACCATTGAATTATTATTCATTTTGGTATTATAGACGCGATATTCATAGCGTGAAAGCGTAACAAACAAATAAACAAACAAACTCACTTTTGCATATATAATATTAGTTGGGATATCTTTGAGACAGTGAATAAGAGTTTTTTTTTATCAACCTGTATAGTCCCACAGCTGGGCAAATTTCTCGCCTATAACTTTCCACCGTTCTTCGTGTGGACTCCAATCTACTAACCTTGCAATATTATTCATTAAGTAATCTATCACAAAAATGTTTATGTAGACAACTCGATCATTTAACATTGATAAATAAAGATACAATACGGCCAACGTTACTTGGCGGGTCTGAACATAGGCACAACGAACTTTCGCGCAAGTTCTCTCACTCACACTCGCCTTATGTCACCATTACGTTCCTAAAAAACGTTATTGCGCAACCTTCTGCGCGAAGTTCTCACCCGCCAAGTTACGTTGGCCGTATTGTACATGTTTATGTAGACAACTCGATCATTTAACATTGATAAATATAGATACAGGCTAGATTATACGATATTATTCGATAACTTAGATTATACAGGTTGACCATCCGCGTCATAAACTTCATTAGTCATTGTAATCATGGTGGAACACGTCTTATTCTCTATTTACCTATTCTAATTATATTATGTAAATACAACACAATGACGAAAAACTGTGATAACAATAAAATAAGTATGTATTTACAATGAAGGAATGGCAGATGTAACGTATTTTTTTACCGCATAGAATGTGCCGAATGGTGTGTTATATTTTGTATGAATTATGGGAATTAACAATAATGTAAATATAAATATGAAAAATGTATGTAAATAAAAGTGTAATATATTTCTATATTTATGTTGGTTTTAATTTTAAACATATCATCACGGCTGTGTTTCCCGAGAGGTAAGGCAGAAGTGTACCTATAGTACACCCACATTTCGCCAGTTATGTTTAAGAGCGCTTATCCTAAAAGTTGGCGAACGTCGCAAATAACTGTCAAATATTTACCTGTTTTGATTAATTTGGCAATTGCTGTATGTAAATTTGAAATGTGGCTACTCAGCGAACTAGAATATTAATATCGTAATATCGAAATGCAATAATTAGAATATTAATAAATAAATGCAATAATTAATATCGTAACACCGAATATTTAGTTTTAAATGTAAAAATAGTCTTTTTTATAATTGCAAATCATTATTAATATTCTAGTTCGCTAGTTAGCCACATTTCTTATTTCCCTACAGTAATATTGCCAAATTAATCAAAACAGTCAAATATTTGACATCTATTTGCGACGTAACCCACTTCCAGAATAAACGCTCTTAAGTCCCATGTAAAGGGGGCAAGCATATTGCCATCAACCGGGCACAAATCCACACTCCGGCCTGCTACAGAGGAATTTTTGATGGAAAAACCTAATAATATTTCGCCCAACCCGGGAATCGAACCCAGAACCTCATACTCAGCAGTAGCGCTTGCAACGACTACACTAAAGAGGTAGTCTTTATCAGTTTTAATGTTATATTAGTACAATTAATGTGTAGCACATCCAGCACCAGCACGCTTAGCATAACTACAATAGAAAAGGGTTTTTTCGTCGGAAGAATAGACAAAATGACATATCTGTCATTTTTTCTATTCTTCCGTCGACAAAACCCGTAGAAAATCCATTTCTCCATTTCCCATTTTTTCATGCATGCGTGTTGCAAGATTTTGTTAATTTCTATACTTACTCAAAAATTCTGAACAAGCGGAATAGCTTTCATTATTTTTCAGTTATTTGTCAGATTTTCCACTTATCGTACAGAGGGATGACGGTAATATTTAAATATATTTTCCCCACACTTGTTGCCACGAAAAAAGAACCAAATTCAAAATAAGGAATCCTTCATAGGGGCCGATCTTATGAAGATTTTTTCTTCAGAACATGTGCTCTAAAAGTGTTATTGGAAATATGTAGTAAAGGTAAATGAGATTTGCCTCTCACAGATGTAGTTGCCAGCCACTTCAATCTGCTCTCGCGCTTCGTTTCAACGGCTAAACGAAATTCGCTCTTTTGAAGGGTGAATATGTCATAATATATGTACCTATGTAGACTACCATACTCTTTTACTGAACTACAGTTTTGAAGGTATTTTGTAGGCGTTACACGTGTATCGGAAAACTCATCAATCTATGGGATACGATTTTAAAAAGTGGTCCGATTTTTTGTAGGAAAGAAAGAAAGAAAGAAAAAGTGTGTAGACGCACATTACAACAAAAAAACAAAACTTTACCACTTTACGGATTAGCCAAAAGCCTCGTATCCATTATTGACTCAGAAAAGTTTGACAAATTTTATCTATTGCTTGCTGTCAAGGTCAGAGGCCAAAGATATGTGTTGCGACATTTACAAAATGAAAACAAATAATCAAACCTACAAAATGCTGATTACAAAGTGGAAAAATAACAGTTTGTGTAACAAGTCACAACAATAACAAGAATAATTAAACTGTGCGTCGTATCTGTGCAAGAATAGGTCATTGCTCAGCTGAATGCAGTGACTTCGGACGAACCTATTGTCAACAGCGCTGATTTTCAGCAAAGACCTCGGACCTTGTAGGGAGATATAGCATTGCCTCGTTGGTCCAGTTCGAGGGTTCGATTCCCGGATCAGGCAGTGCTATTGGATTTTTCTATCTGGAATTTCTCAGTAGTAGCAAGGAGTCTGGATTTGTGGCCGGTTGATGGCAATAGGCTCGCCCCCTGTTACATGGGACTTAAAACATGACTGTCGAAATGTGGGTGTATTATAGGTACCTACAGCTCTGCCCAACCTGTATGTTATATATGTAGATAGTATTCTTTTGAAGCATTAATGTTTCTAACATGGTAGACTTCAGCACAAATGGGGGATTCGTGCTACTCGTATTCGTGAATGGAGGATTGTTCAGTAGGAGATTGACATAATCCTCCACTTTTCCTAACCGGGGGTAACTCTTCAGTTACCTGGACGTTAGGTTCATGAAGACTTCCTCAGACTAAAAAAGTTCCTCATATCTTAATATAGCGAAGTCGATGGTCAAAAAAGGTGCCAATTTTGGCATTGAAAACACACAGTAACTAGGATTAAACTAATCGGACCAACTTGGTTAATTGACTAAATTATTCTTGCCTTTCCAACTCGCCACAATTACTCAATGTTCTAGCATTTTATCTATAGTCACGAACACATCGTGTTTATGCTAAAATCTGGCAAAATGTTACGAATATTTGATAGTTTAGTAGCTAACTCAGTGTAATTGTAAAGCGAAACTAGCATGAGAGGAATCACAATTTCATTAGGTAGGTACTTGTATTGTTTAAATCAGTGGTGGGCAAACTTTCTTAATGTGGGGCCAGGAAGTTTAAGAAATTTGAGAGGAGGGCCAGAATTATAGGAAAAATGCATTTTGTGTTGAAACTTTTAATCATATAAGAACATTACAGCATTACACATTTGCACAAAAGTAAAAAATTACAATTTAACTTTTATTCGAATGCCCTGCCATGGTAGGCGTGTGAGACATATGAAATCGCTTTTGATTTGCCATAATATTTTCGAATACAGGTTCGAGCTGTGACGAAGTAACTTTCAGCAGCGCGAAAAGGTGTTCATCAGTAAGTCGGTTTCTGATTGAGTTTTTCTGCAATTTCATGGTCGAAAAAGTCTATTGACGACGCAAACATCGCCATAATTTTCTGGGCCTGAGCAATCATTATTCTACTAAGTAGAATCTACTTTATACTTCTGGACCGTCAGAAATATAATTTTCGCGGGCCATATACTATTCATGTCGAAGGAAAGTCGGCGAGCCGGATTAAATGCTTTCGCGTGCCGGAGCTGGTCCGCGGGCCGTACTTTGGTCATCACTGGTTTAAATACACATTATTAATATCAGCTGCTTGTGTCCCACTGCAGGGCAGAGGCCTCCCTTCGTTCCTTCGACTTATCTTTTGCTGTGTGTGGCCAATCCTTATGAAAAAAGCCTAGTTCGTCCCACCGTCTCCTCCTGCACGCGTAGCATGAACACTGTTTTGTCGACGGAAGAGAAGACTAAACTGACGTTCCGTGTAGACAGTACGACGTCAGCAAAGTAGAAAGAGTCAACTGCACTTTTTACGAAATTCACTCTTTTACATAATTCGACTCAGGTTTGTTTGTTTTGTCATAAGATTTATTTTTCTGTTTGATTCTCAACTTTTACTGATATTAAGTCACGTATGTATATAGAGACAACTATAACAATTTTTCTCAGTGTCGAAGAACCGTATTTTAGAACAAAAACATATTTCAGTAATATTGGCCTTAACCGTTTCCTTGGTAATATTCCCTATTAACGAAATGATGTAAAATATGAGAAGATAGCTTTGTTCTTCTATTAATTATCACAGTTTTGTGTTTAAATGCTCTCCTGTAAAATCATGATTTTGTAGATATCCGTTATACTTTGTGGTCGTGGAGACAACTGTCAGTTGTCAGTGTGATTTTGACAGTTTGGGATAGAAAACTTTCTTCTGAAATAGTCTACGTAGTTAAGGACCTAGACAAAGATTGTTAGAAACGAAAGACAAAATGACAGATTGTAGAAGGATTTCTACGGTGCGACGTCAAAAATGGAGAAACAAAATGTCACTTTGTATAGAAAGAGCTGTGTCTATTCTTCGTATACATAGAAAGCGTCATGCAACGCGTCTACCGCGGTGCTGTCATACTTAAACAAAATGATAGCAATACATCGTTTAATCTAGAAAAACGTACCAGCGACTACGCCCTGGTACGTACCAGAGCTGGTACCAGAGCGTAGTCGTTGGTGGATATGAATTGGTTTTAAATATCAGATTTTCAGTTCTATTTTACCAACATAATTAGTAAGTGTTTACAAAGCGCAGTGGTATCTTTCAGGCTACATGTATTTTTTTTCCACTTTATTGCTCTTACCGTTACGCACATTACCCCTTTTTATGTCCAAATTATCTTGATGATTGCATAGAAGAAGGCTATAAAGCCCAGTTGCAAAGTACCCCTAAGTAAAAAGAAGTGCAACTTAGTCCCCTGTGTCCTCCAGAACCCTCAGGAAACGGATGTTCTCTTACGAGGGTTATTTATTTTCAAATTAGATTTCATTTTGGATGCGGCCTACCTTCTGTTTTGTATCCAATGCCATTATGTGGAATCTATCACGCCTGCACACATCCTTCAAAGGCAAGACGATTTTTTAAAGAACATCCTTTTGATATTCAAATCATGGACAGAAAATCCGTTTACCGTGAGTAAAGCAAGCAATATTAGATATGTGGGTGTTTTTATATAACATTTTCAGTTCTTTTAGAACTATTTCGTCTTCTTTTCTTTTATTATATTATATTATTTTCAACGTCGAGAGACTGACTTGCAACGTTTATTTGTAATGTATCGAGTTTTTGTAACGCGTTACGGTAGTCGGTGCAGCGAGCAGAGCCGCTCGATGCGAGCATTGCAAGTGCACGTCAATCAGTACGTCCGCCATTCTGAAAAAAAATTGAGCTCGCTTGAGTCAAGTGCTCGAAGCAAGCGTTCGCCATGTTAATTTAATACCCTTTTCAAACAAGAAATGGAGCGCGCTTGAGCCATGTGCTCGAAGCGAGCGTATCGCCGTTAACCAACCTCGCCTCGAATGGTACATTACAAACAAACGTTGCAAGTAAATCTCCGCCTTTATATTTACGCTATTGATACTCTCTCGCTACTCTACTCGTTCTTAACGAAAACAAAATGCTGTCCGTCAAATGATGAGCAAGCACATGGAAAGAAAACCGAAATGTAATATCTATACCTTACCTATATACATATGCATTAATTTTTAGAAAAAACGGTCATATTGTATCATGCAAAATATGCGAACGCAGCTAGCAAGCAATTAGGATCGCTCGCCAACCGCCGGGGCCAACGGTTTTGAAGGAGCCAAACATAGGCGACGAAAAATATGAATTCTATAACCATATCAAACTATGTAAAACATGTGCGGGGGACCCAGTTTGAGAACTTCTTGTGCCAAAAGTTGGGTACGCCCATGTGTAAGCGTTGTTAATCCGAGGTTGGTTCTGGCTTAGAGTCGCAATTGGAGTCAGGTTTTTGGATATGTGTACCACCTTAAATTAATCATTTTCAAGCACAAATCAAATGGCGCCTTTGTCTAAGGACGAGCAAAAATTACATGTTTGACATTAATTATTAAATATTTTACGTCGTGCACATTCCAATAACTACTTCAACTTAATCTGACAAGTCACCCAAAATAATTAATATTTATAATGTACTCGTAGCTTTATATTGTTTGGTATCCACTATACTCATGCGCCAGTACAGTTTTTAGAGCAACAAGTAGCATTAAGTAAAGCATTGCCTTCTTACCTTTTTTTTTTTTTTTTTTTTTTGGATGGGAAATTATCAAATAACTTCTCCCGCTCTGGGTGGAGCGGGAGGGCGTGTCAGACTTTTACTGACTAAAACCCACCCGTGTTCCTTCCTATGCCTGTGTGCCGAGGTCGCGATATCCCTTTCAGACAAACCCGCAACCCCGGCAGGCATTGGCCCTTCCGGACCCCGTCAGTTGGTGCTGACATCTCTTTGAGGCGCGCGTGGAACACAACGCGCCGTCGACCCGGGCCTGGTCCCTATCGGACGGCGAGCTACCCATTGCTCACCGTCCGCAAGCCCGCGCCTACGGTGGCCGGAAGTCGGCTCTCGACTCCCGACGCCCGGGGCGTCTCCTGCGGCGACTAGGGGCGCGAGGGGGCGCATTTTGCCTCTCCCTCGCGCGCTCCGCCTCCTCCTTCGCGAGCATTACTGCTTCGCAGAAGGAGGTGACGGCCTCCCATGCACTCTCGCTCCGGACCATGGCCTGAACCAGGGCCGGACGCGAGAGATCGCCGCCGCCGATCGCCTCCGTGAGGACACGGCGGTGCTCCGCCCAAGCTGGGCAGACCTCCACCGTATGCTCCACCGTGTCCTCCGGGCGATCCACACAGTGGTGACACCCGGGCGTTTCCTCCCGCTTTATTCTGAACAGGAACCTCCCGAAACAACCATGTCCGGTGAGGACCTGTGTCAGGCGGAAGGTGAGGACGCCGTGGCGCCTCTCTAGCCACTCCTCAAAGAGGGGACTTATCGCCACAATTGTGGCGTGCCCAGCGCTGGGTTGCGACAATCGCACTCTCCATGCCGCCATGAGATCCCGCCGGAGCTCTGTCCGCTGTGCCGCGATTTCTCGCGGCAGCGGAGTTACGCCCCGGCGTTTCGCCTCCTCGCGCAACTCCCACATGTGCGCGAGGACTTTTGCCTCCAGATCCCATGGCGGTAGTCCGGCAAGGAGGCTCGCCGCCTCACGGGAGACCGTGCGGTATCCTCGTACCAGCCTGATGGCCATGACCCTTTGGGACGCGTTCAACCGCTGGGCTGGTCGCAGCCTTAATGAACGCGCCCACACCGGTGCCCCGTAAAGGGCCATGGACCGCACGATCCCCGCGTAGAGCCTCCGGCAGGAGGCGTTTGGACCCCCTAGATTGGGCAGAAGCCGCTTCAAAGCAGCCCCTGCCCTCTGCAGTTTGGGAGCCAAACGTCGGAAGTGCTCCACGAAGTTCCACCGGCTGTCGAGGACGAGTCCCAGGTACTTCATCGTCGACTCGACACCGATGTGAACCCCTCCTGCCGTTATCCGGGAACCCGACAGTGGCGCGTTCCGAGGACCATAAAAACACATGGCCTCGGACTTGTGCAAGGCCACCTCGAGTCCCAATTGCCGGATCCTATCGACGATTGTCGCAACCCCGCGTGTCGCCAGTTCGGCCGCCGCCTCATGCGACCTCCCCTGCGCCAGGACCAGCGTGTCGTCAGCGTAGCAGACTACACTGACGCCGCTAGGGAGGTCGGCGCGCAGCACCCAGTCGTAGCCGATGTCCCACAGATGCGGCCCCAGGACCGATCCCTGTGGGACACCGCACGACATCTCTCGCCGGTTCCACTCTCCGTGGTGACCGGGGTAGATGACGGCCCTGTCCGTCAAATAGGCCTCGACCACTCGACAGAGGTAGGTCGGCATCCGGTGATACCGGAGTGCCTCCCTGATGCAACTCCAGGGCAGGGTATTGAAGGCATTGGCGATGTCAAGAGACACCGCCAAGACGACCCCACCCCGGGCAATAGCATCCCCCGTCGTGAGGGCTCGAACGCGCATGATGGCATCCACCGTAGAGCGCCCCTTGCGGAAACCAAACTGGCTCTCCGCCAAGTCCGGTCCCACTCGCACCAGCCGCCCGACAAGGCGGTCTGCAATCACTCTTTCAAAGAGCTTGCCCACCTCGTCGAGCAGCACAATGGGCCGGTAAGCGGACGGAGAGTCCGCCGGGCGCCCCGGCTTTTTGATGAGGACCAGTTTCCCCGTCTTCCAACGAAGCGGGAACTGGCCCCTTTCCAAGCATGCGCTTAGGAGCCCCCTTAGTCGAGGCCCGAGAGCCTCCAAGGCCAGAACCCAGGCTTTTCCAGGTAAGCCGTCGGGTCCTGGGGCGGTATTCTTGGCATTCAGCCTACGTACCGCCACTCTCAAATCTACCTCGGTCACCTCCGGAGTATCGTCGTCGTCGTCACTATAGTGGTCCGCATTGGGCACCGCAGAAGGCGGAGCCATGGGCGGGGGAGTATATTCCCCTCGCGAAGGGAACAGAGCGCTCACCACGTCCTCCACGAGCTGGGGCCGGAGACTCTGTGTCAGCGGGGGAGCCCATGGGCGGAGTTTGTCTCTCGCCCATTTGTACGGGCGTCCCCACGGATCTCTGTTCAGAGTCTCCAGCGACTCCTCGCGGGCCAGTCCTCTGGCCCGCTCGATCTCCGCTCGGAGGGCGGTCTTCGCCGCTCTGTACCCGTCGTACAGCTCCGCCTCAATGGCTTCCGTATCCGGAGGGCGGATACGGAGCCTGCGGTGCCTGGAGTACCGGTGGCGCGCAGCAACGCATGCCGCGCGTAAAGCGGTCAGCTCACGCGACCACCAGCACACCTGGCGCCGAGCACGTCCGGGCTGGACCCGGGGCATTGCCACGTCACATATCTCGGACATGGCCTCCCGGAACCACTCCGCCTCGACATTGATGTCGGCAGGCCTGTCCGGTGATGACACCCAGGCCTGCACGATCGAGGCTTCCAGGAGGAGCTCCCGGTCCAGCTGCTTCAGCGCCCACCGCGGACCACTCGGGGTCTGTCGGACCGACGCGCCCGAGGTCTGGGCGGAGACGTCAAACCGGATGTACCGGTGATCGGAATAGGTCTCCACCCCCTCCATGACGCGCCAGTTAATGACACGTGGCGACAGAGCGGGGCTGGCGAACGAAATGTCCACCACTGATTCACCCCGCATCCGCACACACGTGGGGACAGAACCCCGGTTCAGGACGACCAGGCCTGTCTCCAGGGCCCAGTCCTCCACCATCCTGCCCCGTGTGTCCGTATACCGGGAACCCCAAGCCACGTTCTTGGCATTGAAGTCCCCGAGGACGACCACGGGGAGGGGATGGTACCCGACGACGACGACTCTCAACTCCCCAAGGGAGTTGTGGAACTCGGCGAGAGTTCGGTTCGGGGAGAAGTACGCTCCCACCACGACAATCTCCCCGAACCGTGCTGCCACGCAACCCTGTCCCCTCTTGACGGCCTCGAGGGACGGGGGTACCGGCGGCGGCCGACGATATAATGGTCACTGAGCCGCTCAGGTCCTCCACCCAGTCATCCCTGGGCGGGACAAAGTACGGCTCAGCGACCACGGCGATGTTAATCGACCACTGCGCCATGCTCTGGAGCAACAGATCCTGAGCTGCGGCGCAGTGGTTGATGTTCGCCTGGAGGAGGCGTAATGGGGCCACTATTGGCAGTCCATACTCGCCTCCCCCCGAGCCCCGCGTGAGGGCCCCGCCACAGCGGCAACGGCGGCGGCGGCAACGACGGTGGAGGCGGCAGCGGCGGCGGCAACGACGGTGGAGGCGGCTGCGGCGGTGACGGCGGTGGCGGAGGGCTTGCCCCTGGCTTTCGCTTTGGCGGGTTGGGCGCAGGCCTTGCCCCCAATCCGGTGCTCGGCCGGCTTGCCAGCCGCCGCACATACGGCGCAGTGCGGCGTGGCTTCACACGAGCCGGCCTTGTGACCGGGCTGACCACAGCGATAGCAGTGATCGCTGCGGTCCACCTCCGAGGTGCATTTCGCTCCAACGTGGTTACCCACAAGGCAGCGGAAGCACCTCAGAGGTTTGGGTTCCAGCAGTTTGACCTGCGCGGATACCCAGCCCACCAATAACCTTTGGCCCTCCCCGGCGATTTTTCTGGCCGCCGACACGGGGCAGCTCACCGTTACGGCTCGCATCCCCGTGAAGTCAGGACGGATGGTGCCCGCCCTAACCTGCTCGGCAGAGCACCCTCCAGTCCTGACGACAGCGGCCACCACCTGTTCCTCCGCCACTGAGTCGTCCAGGCCCGAGATGCGCATGTCTACGCACTTGGTGGGCCGGGACACTCGGGCCTCGTCCGCATTTAAGGACGCCCTAAGCTTTTCAGCTAGGGCGTCAGCGGCCGGGCCACTGGCCGCTCCGGGGACCTCTAGCATCCGGGCCCCTGTCGCTGTTACCCTTACCCGAATGCCCTGAGCGGCGCCGATTTCTTTAAGGTCGACCGCCGTCCCAACCTTGGAAAGCAGGTCGCGGTAGGACACGCCCTTCTTCTCCGCTTCCGGCTGTAGTGTTATCACTACAGCTGCGGACTTCGGGGCGCGGAGCCTAGCCGCGACGCTTTGCTCCTTGCGCCGCTGCCGCCTCGCCTTCTTTTTGGCCGCCCTCTTCGCCTTGCCCGCCTTCTGCCTCTCCCCGGCTATTTGCCACTCGGCGTCAGCTTGAGGAGATTTAGAAGGAGGCAGGGGCGGCCGTTTCGCCACCGGGGTCGGGATCGGAGCTCCCGCTGCCTGGGCCGTGGCCGGGGCCCTCACCACCTTGGCCGGGGCCCTCGCTGCCTGTGTCACAGCCCCACCCCTGGTCTGCCCTAACGAGCCTGGTTTGGCCGTGGCAGTTGCAGCGGCGGCATACGATGCCGCCTTCCGCTGGCCCGAGGCCGGCTGGCCCGCCGCTAAAGGAGGGCGAAGGACCATGCCCTCCAGTACGGAGAACCGGCTGTTGAAGGCAGCCAGCTCCTTCCGCACCAGGGTCAGAACCCGGTCCTCCGCCTGCAAGGGCGGGCCTTGCCCTTGCACCGCTCCACGTTGTAACACAACGCGGGCGCCGGCTCCACGGAACCCTGCCAGGTCTGCTCGGAGCCCCTCATTCTCCTTTCGGAGAAGCTCCATGGCGGCTGTCAAGCGGGCGACCTCCGCCCGCATCTCGGACATACCGTCCGACGGAGACCCGAGAAGGGCCTCCCCTGCCGCCATAATGGAGGCCGTGGCCGCGGATATGGCCTTGTCCTTGGAGGACTGGAGTCTCTTCAAGGCCACACTCCTAATTGCGGCCACTACGACCTCCGCAAACCCGGCCGCTCGCTCCGAATTGGAGGCCCCGGCGGCGGCTGGCCCACCACCAACAGGGTGGCGCCCCTCCATCGGCCGCTCCCGGTCCTGGACGGGGGTCTTTCTTTGAGGGACGGTGACGGCGACCCCCTCCGACTCCTCGGTCGAGGCCTCTGACGAGACCTCAGCGTCGCTCTCCCCGCCGATTCCTGAGGGGGTATCAGGCCGCTTGGTGCGACCCCGATTGCCCCGCCCTGGTTTGGAGGTCACCGCCACCGCGCGACCTCGGCCTCTCCTCACCGTCGAC
This sequence comes from Agrochola circellaris, assembly GCA_914767755.1. Classification (NCBI taxonomy): domain Eukaryota; kingdom Metazoa; phylum Arthropoda; class Insecta; order Lepidoptera; family Noctuidae; genus Agrochola; species Agrochola circellaris. The sequence goes on along the minus strand of OU611839.1, from coordinate 7,788,171 downwards.
ACTTTGGCGAGCGGCAGGCTTTCCTCGCTCGAGGATAGCCCTGCCGATCCTGCGCGGTCCGTCTTTTGGGCGCGCGAGCGTTTCCTCCAGAACTTTGATAGGCCACGCCCCGTGTCCTGGTCGGACTTCGTTTGGTCCCCAGAGGGACAGGAGTCTCCTCGACTCTGGTTGCCGTCGCCGGCAAGTGGTTCCTCCGCCAGTAAACTCGGCACGTCATCGTTTTGTGTGTTTTTAGAAAAATTATTATTCATATTAATTCCCACGAGTACAAAATATTTCCAACCAACCAACCAAAAAAATAGTGGTTCGCACTAGTGACTAATTAAGCTACCCATTAGTCAAGCTATCAACCTCCCTCACGGTGCGCCGCCGCTTGAAGGTTTGGGGTGATTTTTTATAGAGGTTTTCTACCTCGCGGCCCGGGCGGTTAAGCCAAGACCCTCGACCCCCGTCAAATGCCAGAGACATGACCTTGACACTCTTCGGGGCTACGAGACCAACGGTGGCAGGAGAAAAGACTTCCTCCTGCCTGCCCGACGGCAGGGTTAGTGCACGTCGAGCCCGCTCCCACTCGAACGCTGCTCAACGTGTGCTCTCAACGAGTACACGTTAGAGCGCTCGGTCCTCCGACAGGATATTGGCATGCGGGCAACGAGACCCCTTAGGCACGCAGTACCTAATGGGGAGTCATTGCCCGCACCCCAGGGTGCACCGTCCTGGAGACTGGCCTTCCCCCCGGACGCATCCATAAGGGAACTCCAGCCCCCAGGCACACGGGGAGGTTTCCTGTCCAAGCACCCCAATGTCCAAGCACCCCTGCCTTCTTACCTTGGATCTTAATTTGACCGAGATCTATCTTTTATGTGTGTTTCTACGTATGTACGCGGGCTAAATGCGACACTCAGATTACATGGAGTCCTGCCATTATTCTTTAACTAAAAGGAATAATAACAAATTTTCTTTGCAAGTCGTATAGTTCAAGTTTCAGTTGACATACTGAGGATCGAGGCTATTCTTAGTTGAATCGCATTGTAAGTAGAGTGCTCGCAAGATAAGTCTGTGCGCAGCTGAAATCGGAAATAAATAATTATCGGCCGTCTTGTCGTTTATTTAAGGTCAAATTAAGTATAGAATTATTTAATTAATTAATATTAATAGCTATAAGATTAATAATATTTAGATTAATTATTAATATAGATTTAATATGTAGTAAATCACGAGCAGACTTATGTATCTTGCGCGCACTCTATGGCACTTGGGCAGGTTTTAATTTAATATGGTATGAGTACCCATGAACGAATATGTCATCCTACACCTTCCTATATAAGAGTAATAGTGTTATCCAAGAAGTATTAAAAAATTAAGTAGTGTTTTATGAGCAAGTACCTAATAAAAAACATATTAAGCTTGCTTCAATTTATTGTGATTAAATAGGTTTCTATTACCGTCAATATTTATAATTATACAATATTAAACAAAAATCGGAGTCCGTTGTCACGCAGGGGTCATTTCTTATTACGTCTTTGGTTTACTTAGTCTTCTTCTTCTTCTTATTCTAATAACTGAAACAATACAGAGTTAGTTAGATTACGATTCCGATATCTATTTTTTATAACCGGTTTTTATCAGGCTACTTTAGTAGTAATTCATCATTTCATTGCTCACAGTCACTGCAATAGCTGTTTTATAAAAATTCAAAGATGATTATTGCAGCTTTCTTCACGCATAGACCTTATCAAAATCTATATATTTGGGGGTCTAAATTGTTTTATGTTTTTAGACATTTCTGGGACAATAGAGCAATTATTAACTTATAAACGACAAAAATATGATTGTATAAGTAAATTGTTGATGCAATTACAGTTCAAATATTTTTCTGTCTCTGTAAGTTTAGAATGGACCGCAATCTTGTGATGTCTCGCTCAGACCAACGGTAAAATAGTAGGAGAGAAAAGCATAAATAAAAATATGTTTGTACCTCTTGTAATAATTGGGTACTTAAACATCGCAGGCGTACAGTCTCCTTAGTTTTCGCGATCTTGGCGATGTGAATCTACTGCTTGCACGATCTCGAGCTGTAATATTAATGATTTAATAGGTATTATTATGTTGATTATAAAGAAAACTAGTTGTAAGTTTGTATGTAGGGGTAATCTCTGTAACTACCAGTTGGATTTGTTTTTTTTTTGCCCTTGATAGCCTAGTTCTTGTGGAAGGCTATACTCGTAGGAATGAAGTCGCAGAGAGAAGCTAGTAATATTATAAAAGTGGTCAAGGAATTTGGTTTAATCTTTATTTATTTTTGGACGCTTCTAAATTGTCAAAGATTTTTGCTATTTGAAGATTATGCTATCCCTTGTTATGCAAAATAACATTATGACATAAAAAAATCTGCTATAAAAGGTAAACCCGTCCACACGCTTTGGCATTGCTGGACAAGTAGCGAGGGAGCGGTCGATGCCGTCCGATGCGGTGCGGGCGATATTCAACATCCAAATGCGTATCCGGGCGGATAAATCTGGGTCAGCCCCAATCCGTTCACAAACCGTGATTCCTTTACGCGAACCATATTTAAAATTGTAAGTTCTATAAAAATATGATACATATTTTTTTTTACCTGGTTCATCTTCGGTATAAGATGGTTCTCTGTCGTCTTCTAAATTCTCTTTAGATGTATCTCCGTCTTCTGAAGCCACGTCAGCCGTGTCTCCGTCTCCTGAATCCGAGTAAGCTGTTTCTCCTGGCTCATTTTCTGGTTCATATATTTTTTATTTATTTATTTAGGTTAGCCAACAATTGTTTACACAATACATTTACACAAAATTCCATAATATTAAATACATTTATAAGTGCAACAATCACTTACAGGCTAACACAACATGCACAAAAAGGATATTTACAATTAAAGTTATTAAATAATTTTGATTCATGCGCAACAATAATAATAAAAACAAAAATTTCATTCAAAATAATATAACAAAAAGATTAAAACATTAACATTGAACAAATAAAAATGATAAAAATGATAAAAATCTAAAATAATAAAAATTACCTGGTTCATCTTCGGTATAAGATGGTTCTCTGTCGTCTTCTAAATCCTCATTAGATGTATATCCATCTTCTGAATCCGAGTTAGCTGTTTCTCTTGGCTCATCTTCTGGTTCATATAGCTGATAGTCTGGTTCATATGGTCCTTCTTTTAGCATATTAGGAATGAAAAGTAGTTGTTAGAAATAGCCTGATACCACAAGCTTGTGTGGCAACGGGGTAAGTAATATATGATATAATTACAAGATCTCGCGAAGTCGTTAGAATGAACAGTAAACCTGGCTCGTTGCCACACAAGACTGAAAAAGAAACAATTATTTTGTGCTGGTATTAAAATAAAATAAAATAGTCCATTAGACCGTATTTCGGCCATGGCGGCCAATAATGAGAAAGCGGGTGGCGTCAATAATGGGTGGGCTGCGCGGAAGCTGCAACAGCATCCAAAAAACATTGGTCGACAAGGTGGACAACCCCTTTATGAGGTACTCGATGCGGAGGCACGTGCCAACATGACATGTGTTGAGCCACGTAGTTATTAGTTATTATTAGGTTAGTTTGTAAGTTTTACTAACATAGTTTCTAAGTCTTTGTTACTAATACAATATGGATTATACAACGTGTAACAGAATAAGCGCAAGACCTGAAAGTAGTTTGCTCAGAATCGGCTTCTGAATCGATTTCCGTCATTATTTATATATGTTAGTTTTTCAGGAAAAAATCTTTTATTTAACTGAAATTAGACCCACCGCGTCATAACAAAGTAATAAGATATTTTATTTAAGGAAATTTAAGCCTTATCTCAAAGGAATAAAGCCTATTCAAATGCATGACCGAATTTGTAGTACGCTCATAGCTGTCCAATGTGTAGTGCGCGTTAAACAAAATAGTTAATCTAAGGAAGCTTAATCCTTATTACAAAGCAATATGTCTAATTTAAATGCAAAACCGAATTTGTAGTTCCGTCATAGCTTTCTTTACACACACATAAACATTGCTTTTTATTACATTTGAGATAGTTGTTAAAAAAAATGTAAATTTAAGGAAATTTAGACCTAATCCCAAAGTTATAAAGCTTTTTTAAATGCACGACCGAATGTGTAGACCGTATTTAACATTATTTTGTTGAGAAATGCAAAAATACTAGGAATTTTATGGTTCGTTTTTTGCAAATGGAAGATTAATGTGAAAGAGTGAGATGCATTAATTTGCCGTCTTATCCCTTTGACGTTTGATATGCCGACGCAAGCGTCGTCACCGCCCGCGGCGCGCCCGCTCCTTTAGTTATTCGCCGACAGCGACAAGTGTTACCGAATTTCATTTGATTACGCGCGCGATGGCATTCCTGTACACCAATATTCAGTACACGGAGATGGTGAGGACACTGGCTCGTTGCTACGATAATGTCGAGTTAGCGTGTCGAGAGTTCAATGCAAGATATGGCACCAGAGTGAGCGCCAGGACAATGTTAAGTGCAACCCAGCGTCTGAGGGACTCCGGTACCTTTCGTCCTAACACGGCAATAGATAGAGGGGCGAATGTGCGCACTACTCGCTTACAAGCAAACATCCTCAATTATTTTGACGAACACCCAGAGAGCAGCACGAGAGAAGCAGCGCCATTGTTTGACTGCAGCCACATGTACGTGTGGCGAACGTTACGCGCTGATGGTGAACTCCCGTTTCACCTACGACGTTGTCAGGAGCTGACGCCGAACGACTACTTACCACGTCTGGAATTTAGTAGATGGTTGTTGGAGAACTGGCAAGGAAACATCATCTGGACGGACGAGAGCACCTTCACGCGAGTTGGCATTTACAACCAGCATAACCAGCATTTGTGGAGACATGAGAATCCACATGCATGCCGTGTTGATTCGTTTCAGCATAGGTTCTCCGTGAACGTGTGGGCGGGCGTCTTAGGTACACGCGTACTCGGACCTGTCTTTCTACCGAGGTTGACTGGAGATACCTACCTACAGTTCTTGCAGGAAACATTGCCCGAGTTATTGGATGACGTCCCTCTCATCTTTCTAAGAGACGTGTTTTACCAACACGACGGTGCTCCCGCGCATTTCACATGGAACGTTCGGCGGCATCTTAATGCGGAATATGGCCCCCGTTGGATAGGTCGTGGAGGACCAGTGCAGTGGCCTCCCAGATCAGCTGATCTAACGCCCTTAGACTTTTATTTGTGGGGTCGAATAAAATCGCTCGTATACGTAAACGAAGCCACAAGTGTCGAAGACCTCAGACAAAAAATCTATCATGCCTTTAGTGTTGTGCAAAGTGACACCGAAGTGCTAAATAAACTAAAATTTAACTTAAGGAAACGTGCAATAAAGTGCATCGAGCAAGGCGGTGGACATTTCGAAAGTCTACTAAAAAGGAGACGAAGAAATAGTGTAGTGTAAATAGTTCAGTTCTGTAAGTACCTACTTACCTTTATCTTTACCGATTTTAATTACTGTAAATATTATGATACAGACTTTGAATATGATATCGCGACAGTTAAGTACGCATCAGAGATAATAAGTGAGTCGGGCGGCCACCGAAAAGACCACTCTACCTACGTTTTCTGATAGATAGTAGACGGGCGAAAAGTTTCTTGATTTAAAAATGCTTCCGTTTTCCTTATCTTAGAATTAAGTAAACAAAATTATTCAAAGCCTACACAGCCTGTAAAAGTGTGATGGAAAGATGGAATCATATTTTTACTAGTAATGTTAGGTCATTGAACTAACGTCCCTACCTAGTGCGTACGCTTGCAGTACCTACCTACCTAGCCAGCTGGAGGGCACACGCACGTGTGCGGCGCGCTATTAGTGTGCGTGAAGATCGAGTAGTTTGCTCAAACGTTTCATGTTTAGTCAGGACAACTATTTTATAAAAAATGACTAGGTGTGGTTTAATTAAATTAAATTCCAGATGTTATTTTAGTCTTATAATTTAATATTCTAATTGGGGTGTATGAGCTCTTGCGTTTATTCCGTTACACGTTGTATATAGAAGATATCGTTGGTTTGAAGGTAAAAGTCATTAAGTGTTTTTAAATAATTAAGAGATAAATGACATTGTCATACATTTTTCAACCTGAAAAACAAAGTCCTTAACTGTATGTTTTGATATTGACATAAAAGCTAGTTATTATGACTGTTCATCTAAAAATTGTTTTTAAAGGAACAATAAATTACAAGTTTAGATGATAATAAAAAAAATGTACTTAATGTTTTTTTTTTGTTAGGACTTTTCTTAAACTACTCGGCTTTTAACGTTTAGTAGGTACTTAATGAAGTTAAAGCAAAATAAGTACGTAAAATTCAAAACTTTATTAATATTATGAAATTGATACTAAATGAATCAAAAATTGACGATTGAGCTTAAGCTAATCTGCCATTTCAGTTTCATTTACATCAGGTTCAGGCAATTTTTCAATAATATCAGTTTTGTGAAATGTATAATGATTTTTTCCTCTCGATAATCTTCTTGAAAACTTTGTTTACGGATTTTTTTAAATGCGTAACTCGAAAACTTTATTAATCAGTACAGTTTCCTATGAAAGATTACGCCGAATTAGTGACGAAAATGAAGAAATGTTATTTTTACCAAAAATGTCACTTAGTGAGTTTTACCTTTTAACCGACGATATAAAAGTAGGTACATACACCTACTTTTATGTGTGAACCGCAATAAATGAAATATATAAGAGCGAATAAAATATTTTACTTATTATATGTCCACGCGGGTTCCGTTTATTTGGTATAATCTTAATGCTCCGAAATTTATTTGGCATAATCTTCTTTAAACGAATATTTTAAAGGCATAAAAATGATTTATTATTATTATTTTTTGGCCGAATGTTTATATGTCCGAATTTACAATGGCATACTTTTAAGATGGCAGATTTCTTTTTGGAATTATTTTATTCGGCATATTGACATTTCTATAAAATAGCATTTCCAACCTTAAATTAAAAAAAATCAATATGTTGTGCTACAAAAGATTGTGATAGAAACGAATCGCTAAGAAACCGATTCCACGTAGTCTTGTCTGCCCTACCCCTTTAGTGTTATTTAAGCCCGCGTAGGTGCGGAGGGGCGAGTCGGCCTGCAAGCTGAGTAGCAGGTGGTGAGCGTTATAACCATGTGCGACGATAAGATCTCGTGGGACCGCCGGAGCCCAGCAGCGCCGGAGCGGTGACAGAAACCATGCCTGCTGCATGTTGCATGCTTGCTTGCATGCATGGTGTATGCTTGTTTGTATGTTTGCATCTTTGTGTGAACTTTCTGCGATATGATGGTTCTACTTTTTAATTAATATGGATATGAAATTTATGCCAAAAGATGATAGTGACTTGTAAAATTATGAGTTTTAAATGTATGATAAATGAGTGTAGGTATGTGATTTTCTGTGAAATGAAGATTATGCTACCTCTTGTTATGCAAAATAACATTGTAACATAAAAAGTTCTGCTAAAAAAGGTAAACCCGTCCACACGCTTTGGCATTCATGGACAAGTAGCGACGGAGCGGTCGATGCCGTCCGATGCGGTGCGGGCGATATTCAACATCCAAATGCGTATCCGGGCGGGTAAATCTGGGTCAGCCCCAATCCGTTCAAAAACCGTGATTCTTTTACGCAAACCGTATTAAAAATTGTAAGTTCTATAAAATTTGATACAATAAAAAATTTACCTGGTTCATCTTCGGTATAACATGGTTGTCTGTCGTCTTCTAAATTCTCTATAGATGTATCTCCGTCTTCTGAATCCGCGTTAGCTGTGTCTCCGCCTCCTGAATCCGAGTTAGCTATTTCTCCTGGCTCATTTTCTGGTTCATATAGCTCATAGTCTGGTTCATATGGTCCTTCTTTTAGCATATTTGGAATGAAAAGTAGTTGTTAAAAATAGCCTGATACCACAATCTTGTGTGGCAACGAGCCAGGTTTACGGTTCGTTCTAACGAACCGTAAACCTGGCTCGTTGCCACACAATACTGAAAAAGAAACATTTTTTTTGTGCTTGTAATAAAATAAAATAAAATAGTCCTTTAGACCGTATTTCGGCCATGGCGGCCAATAATGAGAAAGGCCTTAATGAGAAAGCGGGTGGCGTTAATAATGGGTAGGCTGCGCGGAAGCTCCCACAGCATCCAAAAAACATTTCAATCTTTTGTAGATTGTGACAGAAACGAATCGCTGCAAAACCGACTCCACGTGACTACGTGGAGTCGGTTTTGCAGCGATTCGTTCAGCGTTCGCGGGCTTAAATAACACTCTAGGGGTAGGGCAGACAAGACTACGTGGAGTCGGTTTTGCAGCGATTCGTTTCTGTCACATTCTTTTGTAGCACAACATATTGAAATTTTAAAGCAATATTTTATTTTAATTTAAGGTTAGAAATGTTATTTTATAGAAATGGCAATATGCCGAATAAAATAATTCCAAAAAGAAATCTGCCATTGTACATTCAGACATATAAATATTCGGGCAAACAATAATAAATAATTTTTATGCCTGTAAAATATTCGTTTAAAGAAGATTATGCCACGGATTATGCGACGGAGCGGTCGATGCCGTCCGATGCGGTGCGGGCGATATTCAACATCCAAATGCGTATCCGGGCGGGTAAATCTGGGTCAGCCCCAATCCGTTCAAAAACCGTGATTCTTTTACGCAAACCGTATTAAAAATTGTAAGTTCTATAAAATTTGACACAATAAAAAATTTACCTGGTTCATCTTCGGTATAACATGGTTGTCTGTCGTCTTCTAAATTCTCTATAGATGTATCTCCGTCTTCTGAATCCGCGTTAGCTGTGTCTCCGTCTCCTGAATCCGAGTTAGCTATTTCTCCTGGCTCATTTTCTGGTTCATATAGCTCATAGTCTGGTTCATATGGTCCTTCTTTTCGCATATTTGGAATGAAAAGTAGTTGTTAGAAATAGCCTAATCTTGTGTGGCAACGAGCCAGGTTTACGAACCGTAAACCTGACTCGTTGCCACACAATACTGAAAAAGAAACATTTTTTTTGTGCTTGTAATAAAATAAAATAAAATAGTCCTTTAGACCGTATTTCGGCCATGGCGGCCAATAATGAGAAAGGCCTTAATGAGAAAGCGGGTGGCGTTAATAATGGGTAGGCTGCGCGGAAGCTCCAACAGCATCCAAAAAACATCTCAATCTTTTGTAGATTGTGACAGAAACGAATCGCTGCAAAACCGACTCCACGTAGTCTTGTCTGCCCTAGCCCTAGAGTGTTATTTAAGCCCGCGTAGGTGCGGAGGGGCGAGTCGGCCTGCAAGCTGAGGAGCAGGTGGTGAGCGTTATAACCATGTGCGACGATAAGCTCGCGTGGGACCGCCGGAGCCCAGCAGCGCCGGAGCCGCGACAGAAACCATACCTGCTGCATGTTGCATGCTAGCTTGCATGCATGGTGTACGCTTGTTTGCATGTTTGTATCTTTGTGTGAACTTTCTGCGATATGATGGTTCTACTTAACACTTAATATTTTTGTAAAGGCCTTAATGAGAAAGCGGGTGGCGTCAATAATAGGTAGGCTGCGCGGAAGCTCGAACAGCATCCAAAAAACACAACAGAAATTGATGCCAAAAGATGATAATGACTTACAAAATTAGGTATGAGTTTTTAATGTATGATAAATGAGTGTATGTGATTTTCTGCGAAATGAAGTTTATGCTATCCCTTGTTATGCAAAATAACATTATGACATAAAAAATTCTGCTATAAAAGGTAAACCCGACCACACGCTTTGGCATTGATGGACAAGTAGCGAGGGAGCGGTCGATGGCGTCCGATGCGGTGCGGGCGATATTCAACATCCAAATGCGTATTCGGGCGGAAAAATCTGGGTCAGCCCCAATCCGTTCACAAACCGTGATTTTTTTACGCGAATAATATTAGTTGTAAGTTGTAATAGTAATTGTAAGTTCCATAAAAATATGATATAATCAATTTTTCACCTGGTTCATCTTCGGTATAAGATGGTTCTCTGTCGTCTTCTAAATTCTCTTCAGATGTATATCCGTCTTCTGAATCCGAGTTAGCTGTTTCTCCTGGCTCATTTTCTGGTTCATATAGCTCATAGTCTGGTTCATATGGTCCTTCTTTTAGCATATTAGGAATGAAAAGTAGTTGTTAGAAATAGCCTGATATCACAATCTTGTGTGGCAGCGAGCTAGGTTTACGGTTCGTTCTAATGAACCGTAAACCTGGCTCGTTGCCACACAAGACTGAAAAAGAAACAAGTTTTTTTTTTGTGCTGGTTATAATATAAAATGAAATAAAATAGTTAACTTATTTGGCATACCACACTTGGCATAATCTTCTTTAAACAAATGTTTTAAAGGCATAACAATGATTTAGTATAAATATTGTTTTGCCGAATCTTTATGTGTCCGAATTTACAATGGCATACTTTTAAGATGGCAGGTTTCTTTTTGGAATTATTTTATTCGGCATATTGCCATAAAAATATGATACAATAAATTTTTTACCTGGTTCGTCTTCGGTATAAGATGGTTCTCTGTCGTCTTCTAAATTCTCTTCAGATGTATATCCGTCTTCTGAATCCGAGTTAGCTGTTTCTCCTGGCTCATTTTCTGGTTCATATAGCTCATAGTCTGGTTCATATGGTCCTTCTTTTGTCATATTAGGAATGAAAAGTAGTTGTTAGAAATAGCCTGATACCACAATCTTGTGTGGCAGCGAGCCAGGTTTACGGTTCGTTCTAACGAACCGTGAACCTGGCTCCACAAGACTGAAAAAGAAACAAGTTTTTTTTTTGTGCTGGTAATAATATAAAATGAAATAAAATAGTCCTTTTAAACCGTATTTCGGCCACGGCGGCCAATAATGAGAAAGGCCTTAATGAGAAAGCGGGTGGCGTCAATAATGGGTAGGCTGCGCGGAAGCTCCAACAGCATCCAAAAAACATTGGTCGACAAGGTGGACAACCCCTTTATTAGGTACTCGATGCGGAGGCTCGTGCCAACATGTGTTGAGCCACGTAGTTATTATTAGGTTAGTTTGTAAGTTTTACTAACATAGTTTCTAAGTCTTTGTTACTAATACCTTATGAATTATATATAGAAGATATAAAAGTAGGTACATACACCTACTTTTATGTGTGAACTGCAATAAATGAAATATATAACAGCGAATAAAATATTTTGCTTATTATATGTCCACACGGGTCTATTTGGCATAATCTTAATGCTCCGAAATTTATTTGGCATACCACACTTGACATAATCTTCTTTAAACGAACTTTTAAAGGCATAAAAATGATAGAGTATAATTGTTTTGCCGAATCTTAATGTGTCCGAACTTACAATGGCATACTTGTAAGATGGCAGATTTCTTTTTGGAATTATTTTATTCGACATATTGCCATTTCTATACTACTTTATAGAAATGGCAATATGTCGAATAAAATAATTCGAGCTATATGACGTAGTCTTGTCTGCCCTACCCCTAGAGTGTTATTCAAGCCCGCGTAGGTGCGGAGGGGCGAGGCGGCAAGCAGGTAAGCAGATGGTGAGCTTTATAAAGATGTGCGACGATAAGCTAGCGTGGGACCGACGGAGCCTTGACAGAAACCATGCCTGCTGCATGTTGCATGCTTGCTTGCATGCATGGTGTATGCTTGTTTGCGTGTGGATTTTTGTGTGAAATTTCTGCGGTATGATGGTCCTACTTTTTATTATTATGGATATGAAATTGATGGCAAAAGATGATAGTGACTTACAAAATTAGGTATGAGTTTTTATGCTATCCCTTGTTATGCAAAATAACATTATGACATAAAAAAATCTGCTATAAAAGGTAAACCCGTCCACACGCTTTGGCATTGATGGACAAGTAGCGAGGGAGCGGTCGAGGCCGACCGATGCGGTGCGGGCGATATTCAACATCCAAATGCGTATTCGGGCGGAAAAATCTGGGTCAGCCCCAATCCCTTCACAAACCGTGATTCTTTTACGCGAACAATATTAGAAATTGTAAGTTCTATAAAAATATGATACTATAAATTTTTTACCTGGTTCATCTTCGGTATAAGATGGTTCTCTGTCGTCGTCTAAATTCTCTTCAGATGTATATCCGTCTTCTGAATCCGAGTTAGCTGTTTCTCCTGGCTCATTTTCTGTTTCATGTAGCTCATAGTCTGGTTCATATGGTCCTTCTTTTAGCATATTAGGAATGAAAAGTAGTTGTTAGAAATAGCCTGATACTACAATCTTGTGTGGCAACGAGCCAGGTTTACGGTTCGTTCTAACGAACAGTAAACCTGGCTCGTTGCCACACAAGACTGACAAAGAAACAGGCTTTTTTTGTGCTGGTAATAACATAAAATGAAATAGTCCTTAAGAAAGAGTCCGTAAGAAATAGTCCGTATTTTGGCCATGGCGGCCAATAATGAGAAAGGCCATTTTGAGAAAGCGGGTGGCGTCAATAATGGGTAGGCTGTGCGGAAGCTCCAACCGCATCCAAAAAACATTGGTCGAAAAGGTGGACAACCCCTTTATTAGGTACTCGATGCGGAGGCTCGTGCCAACATGTGTTGAGCTACGTAGTTAATAGTTATTATTAGGTTAGTTTGTAAGTTTTACTAACCGTTTCTCAGTCTTTGTTACTAATACTATATGGATTATATTTAGAATATATAAAAGTAGGTACATTCACCTTCTTTTATGTGTGAACTGCAATAAATGAATTATATAAGAGCGAATAAAATATTTTGCTTATTATATGTCCACACGGGTTCCCTCTATTTGGCATAATCTTAATGCTCCGAAATTTATTTGGCATACCACACTTGGCATAATCTTCTTTAAACGAATATTTGAAAGGCATAAAAATTATTTATTATTGCTATTTGCCCGAATGTTTATATGTCTGAATGTACAATGGCAGATTTCTTTTTGGAATTATTTTATTCGGCATATTGCCATTTCTATAAAATAACATTTCTAACCTTAAATTAAAATAAAATATTGCTTTAAAATTTTAATATGTTGTGCTACAAAAGAATGTGACAGAAACTAATCGCTGCATACGAGTCAACGTAGTCTTGTCTGCCCTACCCCTAGAGTGTTATTTAAGCCCGCGTAGGTGCGGAGGGGCGAGTTGGCCTGCGAGCTGAGGAGCAGGTGGTGAGCGTTATAACCATGTGCGACAATAAGCTCACGTGAAACCGCCGGAGCCCAGCAGCCCCGGAGCCGTGACAGAAACAATGCCTGCTGCATGTTGCATGCTTGCTTACATGCCTGGTGTATGCTTGTTTGTATATTTGCATCTTTGTGTGAACTTTCTGCGATATGTTGGTTCTACTTTTTAATTATTGTGGATATGTAATTTATGCCAAAAGATGATAGTGACTTACGAAATTATGAGTTTTAAATGTATGATAAATGAGTGTATGTGATTTTTTGCAAAATAAAGGTTATGCTATCCCTTGTTATGCAAAATAACATTACGACATAAAAAGTTTTGCTATAAAAGGTAAACCAGTCCACTTGCTTTGGCATTGATAGACAAGTGGCGAGGAAACGGTCGATGCCGTCCGATGCGGTGCGGGCGATGTTCAACATCCAATTACGTATCCGGGCGGATTAATATTGGTCAGCCACAATCCGTTCACAAACCGTGGTTCTTTTACGCAAACCATATTAAAAATTGTAATTCCTATAAAAATATGATAGGTACAATAAATTTTTTACCTGGTTCATCTTCGGTATAAGATGGTTGTCTGTCGTCTTCTAAATTCTCTATAGATGTATCTCCGTCTTCTGAATCCGCGTTAGCTGTGTCTCTGTCTCCTGAATCCAAGTTAGCTATTCCTCCTGGCTTATTTTCTGGTTCATATAGCTCATAGTCTGGTTCATATGGTCCTTCTTTTAGCATATTAGGAATGAAAAGTAGTTGTTAGAAATAGCCTGATACCACAATCTTGTGTGGCAGCGAGCCAGGTTTACGGTTCGTTCTAATGAACCGTAAACCTGACTCGTTGCCACACAAGACTGAAAAAGAAACAAGTTTTTTTTTGTGCTGGTATTAATATAAAATGAAATAAAATAGTCCTTTTAGACCGTATTTCGGCCATGGCGGCCAATAATGAGAAAGCGGATGGCGTCAATAATAGGTAGGCTGCGCGGAAGCTCCAACAGCATCCAAAAAACATTGGTCGACAAGGTGGTCAACCCGTTTATTAGGTACTCGATGCGGAGGCTCGTGCCAACATGTGTTGAGCCACGTAGTTATTAGTTATTATTAGGTTATTTTGTAAGTTTTACTAAAATAGTTTCTAAGTCTTTGTTACTAATACTATGTGGATTAAATATAGAAGATATAAAAGTAGGTACATACACCTACTTTTATGTGTGAACCGCAATAAATGAAATATATAACAGCGAATTAAATATTTTGCTTATTATATGTCGATACTATTTGGCATAATCTTAATGCTCCGAAATTTATTTGGCATACCACACTTGGCATAATCTTCTTTAAACGAATATTTTAAAGGCATAAAAATGATTTAGTATGATTATTGTTTTACCGAATCTTTATGTGTCCGAACTTACAATGGCATACTTGTAAGATGGCAGATTTCTTTTTGGAATTATTTTATTCGACATATTGCCATTTCTATAAAATAGCATTTTTAACCTTAAATTATAATAAAATATTACCTTAAAATTTCAATATGTTGTGCTACAAAAGGTTGTGCCAGAAACGAATCGCTGCAAAACCGACTCCACGTAGTCTTGTCAGCCCTACCCCTAGAGTGTTATTTAAGCCCGCGTTGGTGCGGAGGGGCGAGGCGGCAAGCAGGTAAGCAGATGGTGAGCTTTATAAAGATGTGCGACGATAAGCTAGCGTAGGACCGCCGGAGCCTTGACAGAAACCATGCCTGCTGCATGTTGCATGCTTGCTTGCATGCATGGTGTATGCTTGTTTGCGTGTGGATCTTTGTGTGAACTTTCTGCGGTATGATGGTCCTACTTTTTAATTATTATGGATATGAAATTGATGCCAAAAGATGATAGTGACTTACAAAATTAGGTATGAGTTTTTAATGTATGATAAATGAGTGTATGTGATTTTCTGCGAAATGAAGATTATGCTATCCCTTGTTATGCAAAATAACATTATGACATAAAAAATTCTGCTATAAAAGGTAAACCCGGCGGAAAAATCTGGGTCAGCCCCAATCCCTTCACAAACCGTGATTCTTTTACGCGAACAATATTAGAAATTGTAAGTTCTATAAAAATATGATACAATAATTTTTTTACCTGGTTCATCTTCGGTATAAGATGGTTCTCTGTCGTCTTCTAAATTCTCTTCAGATGTATATCCGTCTTCTGAATCCGAGTTAGCTGTTTCTCCTGGCTCATTTTCTGGTTCATATAGCTCATAGTCTGGTTCATATGGTCCTTCTTTTAGCATATTAGGAATGAAAAGAATTTGTTAGAAATAGCCTGATACCACCATATTTTGACCATATTTTGGCCATGGCGGCCAATAATGAGAAAGGCCATTGTGAGAAAGCGGGTGACGTCAATAATGGGTAGGCTGCGCGGAAGCTCCAACAGCATCCAAAAAACATTTCAATCTTTTGTAGATTGTGACAGAAACGAATCGCTGCAAAACCGACTCCACGTAGCCTTGTCTGCCCTACCCCTAGAGTGTTATTTAAGCCCGCGTAGGTGCAGAGGGGTGAGTCGGCCTGCGAGCTGAGGAGCAGGAGGTGAGCGTTATAACCATGTACGACGATAAGCTCGCGTGGGACCGCCGGAGCCCAGCAGCGCCGGAGCCGTGACAGAAACTATGCCTGCTGCATGTTGCATGCTTGCTTGCATGCATGGTGTATGCTTGTTTGCATGTTTGTATCTTTGTGTGAAATTTTTGCGATATGATGGTTCTACTTTTTAATTATTATGGATATGAAATTTATGGATGATTTAGTACATATGGATTATAAAAATATGATACAATAAATATTTTACCTGGTTCATCTTCGGTATAAGATGGTTCTCTATCGTCTTCTAAATCCTCTTTAGATGTATCTCCGTCTTCTGAATCCGTGTCAACTGTGTCTCCGTCTCCTGAATCCGAGTAAGCTGTTTCTCCTGGGTCATCTTCTGGTTCATATAGCTTATAGTCTGGTTCATATGGTCCTTCTTTTAGCATATTAGGAATGAAAAGTAGTTGTTAGAAATAGCCTGATACCACATTACGACATAAAAAGTTCTGCTATAAATGGTAAACCCGTCCACTTGCTTTGGCATTGATAGACAAGTGGCGAGGGAACGGTCGATGCCGTCCGATGCGGTGCGGGCGATATTCAACATCCAAATACGTATCCGGGCGGATTGATATTGGTCAGCCCCAATCCGTTCACAAACCGTGGTTCTTTTACGCAAACCATATTAAAAATTGTTAGTTCTATAAAAATATGATAGGTTGTATATTTTTTTTACCTGGTTCATCTTCGGTATAAGATGGTTCTCTGTCGTCTTCTAAATTCTCATTAGATGTATATCCGTCTTCTGAATCCGGGTTAGCTGTTTCTCTTGGCTCATCTTCTGGTTCATATAGCTGATAGTCTGGTTCATATGGTCCTTCTTTAAGCATATTAGGAAGGAAAAGTTTTTTTAGAAATAGCCTGATACCACAATTTTGTGTGGCAACGAGCCAAATTTACGTTTTTTTTTTTGTGCTGGTGATAATATAAAATAAAATAGTCCTTTAGACCGTATTCCGGCCATGGCGGCCAATAATGAGAAAGTGGGGGGCGTCAATAATGGTTAGGCTGCGCGGAAGCTCAAACATCATCCAAAAAACATTGGTCGAGAAGGTAGACAACCCCTTTTTTAGGTACTCGATGCGGAGGCTCGTACCAATATGTGTTAAGCCACGTAGTTATTAGTTTTAATAACGTTAGTTTTTGAGTTACACTAACATAGTTTCTAAGTCTTTGTAACTAATACTATGTCTGGCTATTGAGCTGGCTATTTTTCTTCCTCCATTTTTTCAACAGATGGCAGCATCAGCGACTCACTAATTGCCAGAGACTGAAGTTTTACAACGCCATCTAGGTATATATAGTCGACTTAGATACTTAAAGCAATGTTTTATTATGGTAGATTCTTTAAAATCGCACATGGCACGGTGCGTGCAAGGACAAGTAATAAGAATACAACAAAAATACCTCGAGTTGGCGGAATAGTTTCATTTCTATGTGAGTGAACTAGCAATTTTTACGCTGCTGCGAATGCTTCTTTATGGGTTTTTAGTATTTCAATACTTAAATCTAGATTTTCTTTTCCTCGTTACCAAATCTACTACCTATTGCTAAAAACTTAAACTGAAAACACGTCTTCTTCGTCCAACCTCATTATAATAGTAAATGTTTTTAAAAACATTAAATAAAAACCGGCCAAGTGCGTGTCGGACCCCGCACAATGAAGGGTTCCACAGTTGGGATGAATTTATCCCAAGAACAAACTTAACTAACCAAATTATCACTCAAATTCCTGAAGGCTATGGAGATTAGAGCTATTCTGCAAAAAAAAAAGCTCAACATTTAAATATAATTTTGACACAATTAAAATCGAATTTGACAATCGCGACTGCACGTGGTACTTGTTTGGGGGTAACTTACGAAATTATGAGTTTTAAATGTATGATAAATGAATGTATGTGATTTTCTGCAAAATGAAGATTATGCTATCCCTTGTTAAGCAAAATAACATTACGACATAAAAAGTTCTGCTATAAAAGGTAAACCCGTCCACTTGCTTTGGCATTGATAGACAAGTAGCGAGGGAGCGGTCGATGCGGTGCGGGCGATATTCAACATTCAAATACGTGTCCGGGCGGATTAATATTGGTCAGCCCCAATCCGTTCACAAACCGTGATTCTTTTACGCAACTCGTATAAAAAATTGTAAGTTCTATAAAAATATGATAGGTACAATAAAATTTTTACCTGGTTCATCTTCGGTATAAGATGGTTCTCTGTCGTCTTCTAAATTCTCATTAGATGTATATCCGTCTTCTGAATCCGGGTTAGCTGTTTCTCTTGGCTCATCTTCTGGTTCATATAGCTGATAGTCTGGTTCATATGGTCCTTCTTTAAGCATATTAGGAAGGAAAATTTTTTTAGAAATAGCCTGATACCACAGTTTTGTGTGGCAACGAGCCAAATTTACGTTTTTTTTTTTGTGCTGGTAATAATATAAAATAAAATAGTCCTTTAGACCGTATTCCGGCCATGGCGGCCAATAATGAGAAAGTATCCGTCTTCTGAATCCGGGTTAGGTGTTTCTCTTGGCTCATCTTCTGGTTCATATAGCTGATAGTCTGGTTCATATGGTCCTTCTTTGAGCATATTAGGAATGAAAAGTAGTTGCTAGAAATAGCTTAATACCACAGTTTTGTGTGGCAACGAGCCAGATTTATGGTTCGTTCTAATTAACCGTAAGCCTGGCTCGTTGCTACACAAGACTGAAAAAAAAAACATTTTTTTTTGTGTGCTGGTAATAGAATAAAATAAAATTGTCCTTTTAGACCGTATTTCGGCCATGGCGGCAAATAATGAGAAAGGCCTTAATGAGAAAGCCGGTGGCGTTAATAATTGGTAGGCTGCGCGGAAGCTCCAACAGCATTCAAAAAACATTGGTCGACAAGGTGGACAACCCCTTTATTAGGTACTCGATGCGGAGGCTCGTGCCAACATTTGTTGAGCCACGTAGTTAATAGTTATTATTAGGTTAGTTTGTAAGTTTTATTAACCGTTTCTAAGTCTTTGTTACTATATGGATTATATATAGAATATTTAAAAGTAGGTACATACACCTACTTTTATGTGTGAACTGCAATAAATGAAATATAATAAAAGCGAATAAAATATTTTGCTTATTATATGTCCACACGGGTTCCTTCTATTTGGCATAATCTTAATGCTCCGACATTTATTGGCATACCACACTTGGCATAATGTTCTTTAAACGAATATTTTATAGGCATAAAAGTCATTTATTATTATTGTTTGCCCGAATGTTTATATGTCTGAATGTACAATGGCAGATTTCTTTTTGGAATTATTTTATTCGGCATATTGCTATTTCTATAAAATAGCATTTCTAACCTTAAATTAAAATAAAATGTTGCTTTAAAATTTCAATATGTTGTGCTACAAAAGAATGTGACAGAAACGAATCGTTGCAAAAACGAGTCGACGTAGTCTTGTCTGCCATACCCCTAGAGTGTTAATTTAAGCCCGCGTAGGTGCGGTGGGCCGAGTCGGCCTGCGAGCGGAGGAGCAGGTGGTGAGCGTTATAACCATGTGCGACAATAAGCTCACATGAAACCGCCGGAGCGCAGCAGCCCCGGAGCCGTGACAGAAACCATGCCTGCTGCAAGTTGCATGCTTGCTTGCATGCATGGTGTATGCTTGTTTGCATATTTGCATCTTTGTGTGAACTTTATGCTATATGTTGGTTCTACTTTTTAATTATTGTGGATATGAAATTTATGCCAAAAGATGATAGTGACTTACGAAATTATGAGTTGAAATTATGAAATTATGAGAATTAAATGTATGATAAATGAGTGTATGTGATTTTCTGTAAAATGAAGATTATGCTATCCTTTGTTATGCAAAATAACATTACGATATAAATAGATCTGCTATAAAAGGTAAACCCGTCCACTTGCTTTGGCATTGATAGACAAGTGGCGAGGGAACGGTCGATGCCGTCCGATGCGGTGCGGGCGATATTCAACATCCAAATACGTATCCGGGCGGATTGATATTGGTCAGCCCCAATCCGTTCACAAACCGTGGTTCTTTTACGCAAACCATATTAAAAATTGTAAGTTCTATAAAAATATGATAGTAATAATAATATTTTTTTTACCTGGTTCATCTTCGGTATAAGATGGTTCTCTGTCGTCTTCTAAATTCTCATAAGATGTATATCCGTTTTCTGAATTCGGGTTAGCTGTTTCTCTTGGCTCATCTTCTGGTTCATATAGCTGATAGTCTGGTTCATATGGTCCTTCTTTAAGCATATTAGGAATGAAAAGAATTTGTTAGAAATAGCCTGATACCACAGTTTTGTGTGGCAACGAGCCAAATTTACGGTTTTTTTTTTGTGCTGGTAATAACATAAAATAAAATAGTCCTTTAGACCGTTTTCCGGCCATGGCGGGCAATAATGAGAAAGGCCTTAATGAGAAAGTGGGTGGCGTCAATAATGGTTAGGCTGCGCGGAAGCTCAAACATCATCCAAAAAACATTGCTCGAGAAGGTGGACAACCCCTTTTTTAGGTACTAGATGCGGAGGCTCGTGCCAATATGTGTTGAGCCACGTAGTTATTAGTTATTATTACGTTAGTTTTTGAGTTATACTAACATAGTTTCTAAGTCTTTGTTACTTATACTATGTCTGGCTATTGAGCTGGCTAATTTTCTTCATCCATTTTTTCAACAGATGGCAGCATCAGCGACTCACTAATTGCCAGCGACTGAAGTTTTACAACGCCATCTAGGAGTCGACTTAGATACTTAAAGCGTTGTTTTATTATGGTAGATTATTTAAAATCGCACATGGCACGGTGCGTGCAAGGACAAGTAATAAGAATACAATAAAAATACATCGAGTTGGCGGAATAGTTTCATTTCTGTGTGAGTGAACTATCAATTTTCACGCTGCTGCGAATGCTTCTTTATGGGTTTTTAGTATTTAAATACTTAAATCTAGATTTTCTTTTCCTCGTTTCCAAATCTACTACCTATTGCTAAAACCCTAAAACTGAAAACACGTCTTCTTCGTCCAACCTCATTATAATAGTAAATGTTTTTAAAAACATTAAATAAAAACCGGCCAAGTGCGTGTCGGACCCCGCACAATGAAGGGTTCTACAGTTGGGATGAATTTATCCCAAGAGCAAACTTAACTAACCAAATTATCACTAAAATTCCTGAAGGCTATGGAGATTAGAGCTATTTTCGAAAAAAAAAAGCTCAACATTTAAATATAATTTTGACACAATTAAAATCGAATTTGACAATCGCGACTGCACGTGGTACTTGTTTGGGGGTAACTTACGAAATTATTAGTTTTAAATGTATGATAAATGAGTGTATGTGATTTTCTGAAAAATGAAGATTATGCTATCCCTTGTTAAGCAAAATAACATTATGACTTAAAAAGTTCTGCTATAAAAGGTAAACCCGTCGACTTGCTTTGGCATTGATAGACAAGTAGTGAGGGAGCGGTCGATGCGGTGCGGGCGATATTCAACATCCAAATACGTGTCCGGGCGGATTAATATTGGTCAGCCCCAATCCGTTCACAAACCGTGATTCTTTTACGCAAACCATATAAAAAATTGTAAGTTCAATAAAAATATGATAGGTACAATAAATGTTTTACCTGGTTCATCTTCGGTATAAAATGGTACTCTGTCGTCTTCTAAATCCTCATTAGATGTATATCCATCATCTGAATCCGAGTTAGCTGTTTCTCTTGGCTCATCTTCTGGTTCATATAGCTGATAGTCTGGTTCATATGGTCCTTCTTTGAGCATATTAGGAATGAAAAGTAGTTGCTAGAAATAGCCTGATACCACATTCTTGTGTGGCAACGAGCCAGATTTACGGTTCGTTCTAATTAACCGTAAACCTGGCTCGTTGCTACACAAGACTGAAAAACAAACAATTTTTTTTTTGTGCTGGTAATAATATATTATGAAATATAATAGTCCTTTTAGACCGTATTTAGCTCATAGTCTGGTTCATATGGTCCTTCTTTTAGCATATTAGGAATGAAAAGTAGTTGTTAGAAATAGCCTGATACCACAATCTTGTGTGGCAACGGGGTAAGTAATATATGATATAATTACAAGATCTCGCGAAGTTGTTAGAACGAACAGTACACCTGGCTCGTTGCCACACAAGACTGAAAAAGAAACAATTCTTTTGTGCTGGTAATAAAATAAAATAAAATAGTCATTTAGACCGTATTTCGGCCATGGTGGCCAATAATGAGAAAGCGGGTGGCGTCAATAATGGGTAGGCTGCGTGGAAGCTCCAACAGCATCCAAAAAACATTGGTCGACAAGGTGGACAACCCCTTTATTAGGTACTCGATGCGGAGGCTCGTGCCAACATGTGTTGAGCCACGTAGTTAATAGTTATTATTGGGTTAGTTTGTAAGTTTTACTAACCGTTTCTAAGTCTTTGTTACTAATACTATATGGATTATATATAGAATATATAAAAGTAGGTACATACACCTACTTTTATGTGTGAACTGCAATAAATGAAATATATAAGAGCGAATAAAATATTTTGCTTTGTCCACACGGGTTCCCTCTATTTGGCATAATCTTAATGCTCCGACATTTATTTGGCATACCACACTTGGCATAATCTTCTTTAAACGAATATTTTACAGGCATAAAAATTATTTATTATTGTTTGCCCGAATATTTATATGTCTGAATGTACAATGGCAGATTTCTTTTTGGAATTATTTTATTCGGCATATTGCCATTTCTATAAAATAACATTTCTAACCTTAAATTAAAATAAAATATTGCTTTAAAATTTCAATATGTTGTGCTACAAAAGAATGTGACAGAAACGAATCGCTGCATAAACGAGTCAACGTAGTCTTGTCTGCCCTACCCCTACAGTGTTATTTAAGCCCGCGTAGGTGCGGAGGGGCGAGTCGGCCTGCGAGCGGAGGAGCAGGTGGTGAGCGTTATAACCATGTGCGACAATAAGCTCACGTGAAACCGCCGGAGCCCAGCAGCCCCGGAGCCGTGACAGAAACAATGCCTGCTGCATGTTGCATGCTTGCTTGCATGCCTGGTGTATGCTTGTTTGTATATTTGCATCTTTGTGTGAACTTTCTGCGATATGTTGGTTTTAATTATTGTGGATATGAAATTTATGCCAAAAGATGATAGTGACTTACGAAATTATGAGTTGTAAATGTATGATAAATGAGTGTATTTGATTTTTTGCAAAATAAAGGTTATGCTATCCCTTGTTATGCAAAATAACATTACGACATAAAAAGTTCTGCTGTAAAAGGTAAACCAGTCCACTTGCTTTGGCATTGATAGACAAGTGGCGAGGAAACGGTCGATGCCGTCCGATGCAGTGCGGGCGATGTTCAACATCCAATTACGTATCCGGGCGGATTAATATTGGTCAGCCCCAATCCGTTCACAAACCGTGGTTCTTTTACGCAAACCATATTAAAAATTGTAATTCCTATAAAAATATGATAGGTACAATAATTTTTTTACCTGGTTCATCTTCGGTATAAGATTGTTCTCTGTCGTCTTCTAAATTCTCATTAGATGTATATCCGTCTTCTGATTCCGGGTTAGCTGTTTCTCTTGGCTCATCTTCTGGTTCATATAGCTGATAGTCTGGTTCATATGGTCCTTCTTTAAGCATATTAGGAATGAAAAGAATTTGTTAGAAATAGCCTGATTTCACAGTTTTGTGTGGCAACGAACCAGATTTACGGTTTTTTTTTGTGCTGGTAATAAAATAATTTTTTTTTTTCTTATAGACCGTATTTCGGCCATGGCGGCAAATAATGAGAAAGCGGGTGGCGTCAATAATGGGTAGGCTGTGCGGAAGCTCCAACAGCATCCAAAAAACATTGGTCGTCAAGGTGGACAACCCCTTTATTAGGTCCGCGATGCGGAGGCTCGTGCCAACATATGTTAAGCCACGAAGTTAATAGTTATTATTAGGTTAGTTTGTAAGTTTTACTAACCGTTTCTAAGTCTTTGTTACTAATACTATATGGATTATACATAGAATATATAAAAGTAGGTACATACACCTTCTTTTATGTGTGAACTGCAATAAATGAATTATATAAGAGCGAATAAAATATTTTGCTTATTATATTATGTCCACACGGGTTCCCTCTATTTGGCATAATCTTAATGCTCCGAAATTTATTTGGCATACCACACTTGGCATAATCTTCTTTAAACGAATATTTTAAAGGCATAAAAATGATTTATTATTATTATTGTTTGGCCGAATATTTATATGTCTAGTCTATATTTATATGTCTATGTATGTGTGTAGTGTGGGCAGTTGTTTTAACCGAAAATCTATGATACGTGGAGGTTCACTAATCTTAATTAAAAATTGTATAAAATCTAAGACTCGTAATGACATAGTTGAACTATCGGTGAAACATAGCATTGAACTGTCCAGTGTTGAGCTAGATAAGCATTTTATAGTGTGCGCTTACAGACCACCGAATTATCGAAAGTACTCTATACTCTGACTCTATATTTAACTAAACTTGCAACCGTTAATAAATCGGTAATTATTTGTGGTGACTTTAATATTAATATTTTAGAGAATAATTCAAATAGCAGTAGATTATTAAGCCTCTTCAAATCATTCAATCTGTCAAATGTGTTTTTAGAACCAACGCGAATAACTTCGACTACTGCTACATGTATTGATAATGTCTTTTGTTGCTGCGACTACTTAGATAAAGCCATTGTAAATTATCTCCCTTCTGCTCACAGCGCACTCTGGTTCGTGTAGAACAAACTAGCTGGACAAAAACAACTCTTCAATTCCTAGTAGTTAATTACTAATAAGAACTCATTAGCCCTGTACATTAAGAGGGCGCCTAAAGGTCCACTAGCGCCACTCTTTAAAAAAAATATTATCTCGTGACTGAGAAGGAATTATGAATAACGGCTAGACAGGACCCTCGGTAAGTGTGTCTAGAATTTTCTAATACCTTTTATAAAGTTTCATATTGAGACACGAAGCAACAAAATGCGATCTAAAGAAAAGCGGCCACATTCCTCTAGATCGTATTTTGTTGCTCCGTGTCTCAATATGAAACTTTATAAAAGGTATTAGAAAATTCTAGACACACTTACCGAGGGTCCTCTCTATCCGTTATTCATAATTCCTTCTCAGTCACGAGATAATATTTTTTTTAAAGAGTGGCGCTAGTGGACCTTTAGGCGCCCTCTTAAGGAATACACCTTTTAATTTTGTAACTACCCTCATTAGGACCGTCATTAAGGTAAATATTTAAAGAAAAGATAATTCAAAGTGCATTCATTTGCATTTTGACTCCATCATTGATAACATTATTTAAGTACCTAAAAGAAATTTGTGATAGTGTTTTTGTGATGGATTGTGGACATAAGGGTAAGTAGTTTTGTTTTAATTCATTTTTATGACAGGAACTTCATTCTGTAATTTTATTAAATTAATTGTTTAGATAAAAGTGGACTTTTTCACCCATATTTTTTAATTCAATGGTCAAAAAATTACTTGTCCACTCATGTCCACTCTGTAGAATCTATTTTATATGATTCTCACAAGTGTCTAGAAGTAATTAGTAAAAAAAAAAAATTGCGAATTATTTGCTCAGTATTTTTTTTTTCTTTTTTTCATCAAACAGTTTTCATAGTCTCAAAAATGGATTTTTTCGAAGAATGGCTAAAACACCCAAAGGAAACGCGGAATGAGGAGCTATTTCGGTTTATATCTTTGAGACATGATTTTGATGGTGTTACAGAGCAGTCCCTGAGAGATGGTCAACATCTCAAAATATTCGTCAAAATTAGCTGAAAAGTGGAGCAGCTGTGGAAGAAATCGAGAGCGGTTCCCAGAGAAGAATTCGACGTGGCTGAAGGGAGTTGACATATCTTTCGATGTGTCCGTTTATTTATGTATGCCAAGTACATCTACAGAACCGGGTCCTGGAAGACCCTCTAAAAAGTTTGATGATTCCAGTCTCAAAACGAAAAGACGACGCGTAGATGACCTCTTACAGTCCAGGAGTGCTAGTGAATTGATTTACGCTGCTGAGGTATCAGCGCGTATGTCGGGTCGTAGCAGTGTAGCACCTCAAATCAAAGATGTAACTGGTGACCCTTCAATAACCCATATAGACAGTGAAATAAGTGCCCCCAGGTGTTTGACAAGCGAGGAAGCTTTAGCATATAATTTGATCAATGATGAATGATTTGTCAAAAAAGTTTACGGCGAATGAAGATAATCTTGGTTTTGGTTTGTCTACGTTGCACGCTTGGATTAGGTGCTTTGAATGCTTGCTTGGCATTAGCTATCGAGTTAATGTAAAAAAATGGCAACTTAGATCAGCCGAAGACAAAGCTAGTGTGAAGCAACGTTCAGATGACATTAAAAGACGTTTTGAAAGCGAGATGGGCTTGATTGTAGACAAACCAAAACCAGGGTTCGGTAAAAGTAATGACGGAAACACCGCGCGAAGATTTTTTAAGATCCCGAGGCAAGTGCCGATATTACAGGGTTAGATGTTTCACTTATAAAAAAAATTGGCATACTGCTTCGTGCTTTATCGTCACGATATGATATAAATATTGAAAAATTTGATACCTTCGCTCAAGAAACCAGACAACTTTACGTAAACCTCTATCCATGGTATTATATGCCCGCGACTGTTCACAAAATACTATTGCACAGTGGTGATGTAATTAAATCATCAGTTCTGCCTATCGGCCAGCTTTCCGAGGAAGGAAAGGAAGCTCGGAATAAGGACTGCAGAAGATTTCGTGAACACAACACACGAAAACGATCACGAATTGCTACGAATAGAGATTTACATAGTATGTTATTGATAACATCTGACCCTGTAATAAATGGTTTAAGAGAAGTTCCCTGGAAGAAATCAGGTTCGTTCTGTACCGAAGTCCTAGATTTAATAGTTCAACCTAGCTGTAAGGAACAAAATGTTAATATAGTTTCTAGTTTCCATAGTTCTGCCACTCATGATCATGACTATTCAATGGATGATTCATCTGATGATAGTGATGATAATGAGTGATAGATTTAGTTATTAAGTATTTAATGTATCTGTTATTGGATTTTATAGTTACATTTATGGATAAAATATTTAAAAAAAATTGTTAAAAAAAATATTATGTTTTTATTTGACTATACCTGCTCAAACAACCAATGGTCCTCAAAAAAGTATTAAGACTCTCATATCTATGCTTAATAACCTCATTTATGAATAAAAATCTAAACAAATAATTTTGTCTAGCTAGCTTGTTCTACGCGAACCACAGTGCGCCGGTAGTTTGGACCCTGTTCCCGATACCTGTAGGCTACTATTTTTTTAAATATTTTTAAATGTTTTAATATTTCTTTTATATTCTAATATTTAAAAATGTAATTTATAAGTTAGTGTTTTAAATGAAATAAAGGAAATAATAATACATATCTAGAAGTCGTTATGATGTCAAATTAATAGTAATTAACAATACACAATATCACACAATAATATTACACGTATATTTAGTCAGATTGCATTAAGTAGGTAGGTAGCAAAAAAGTAGAATAAAATAATAATAAGGAATAGGTAATAATTACAATCATTTCATGTCAAGTTATTGATTAAATTGAATTACGGTATGTCATTTTACAATACAATACAAAATAAAATAGATTCGTTAATGTCACTGGAACGGACAAAACTTATGTCTTTGATCAGGCCGGATTTAACAAAAAAGAAAAGTTAAGTTATGAATATTATATGAAAGTACCCACATTTATAAAGTTTTATCCGTCATGAATTCGTCTACTGTGTGTCTATTTTGATACAGGGTGATACACCCTTTTCTACAGACTACGCCACTGCTGCATAGGTACCTTTAAATAATCCTGTTGGGTTTGCTGCTCCTCCCGGGCCCGACCCAGCAACTAGAAAATAAATAAAAAATATTATTTGGATCACACACACAACAATTTTGCGAAACTGATCACTTAACATTATTGTTGAAACTGCAAGCTAGTCTAAGCAGGTGCGGTTCCGGTGAACTTTAAAATTACCAAATTAATCGACCTCAGATATTTTGCAAAAACAATTTAAATTGGATCAAAATAGTGGGTCTCTTATGTGAAAAAAAAACCGGCCTTCATTATGCGTGTCGGACCACGCATAATGAAGGGTTCCGTTTTTGTGTTGAATTTATCCATATTAGTTGAAAAATATGTTCTCCCATACATTATGTACTACTTCAAATGTAAATTTATACGCACAATGATGAGAAATTGAATATGTTTTTTAAAGACCATAGACTTCTTATAGGTTTTCCTGTCATTTATGAATACAGAATTATTTTGTGTAGTTTTTTTAAAACATTGTCTCGGTATTTTTGGAAATAAGGGTAGGCCTCCAATGGTCAATTTAAATCAATTTTCTTTAATAAGTTTAAAACTATTAATTTTAAAATTACAAAAATATATGTGACCCTCACAGTAAGACCTTTCATTTAATATGTCACACACTTTAGTTTGAAAAACAGTTTGTCTTCCAAAAGTGACTCATATTCAAAATTCATTTATACGTGCACGTCCGTTGATGTGTACCTTTCAACTTAATCGG
The DNA here is from genome assembly GCA_914767755.1 of Agrochola circellaris. NCBI lineage: Eukaryota > Metazoa > Arthropoda > Insecta > Lepidoptera > Noctuidae > Agrochola > Agrochola circellaris. The sequence continues at coordinate 7,759,643 of OU611839.1, read as the reverse complement.
TTCATTAGTTTCGTAGCGAATTGGCTGAGACAGACGGAGTCATGGACGGACAGACATACGAACGTTCTTAATCGAAACAATATTAACTGGTTTAAAACGAAACTTGTATGTCGATCAAAAAATACATACGTACCACTTTGAGATCCAGTTGTACTGGTTGCCGTTTCACTGGGTTCCTCTGTTGGTTCGGGTTCAGGTTTACCAGGTACAATTCCTGGTTCATTTTCTGGTTGGCTGGGTTCCTTAGGGGGGTTTTCTGGTTGGCTAGGTTCTTTAGGGGGCTCTTCTGGTTGGCTGGGTTTCTGAGGGGGGTTATCTGGTTCTTTTTCTGGTTGGCTAGGTTCCTTAGAGGGCTTTTCTGGTTGGCTGGGTTCCTGAAGGGGGGTTTCTGGTTCTTTTTCTGGTTGGCCAGGTTCCTTAGAGGGCTCTTCTTGTTGGCTGGGTTCCTGAGGGGAGTTTTCTGGTTCGTTTTCTGGTTGGCTAGGTTCCTTAGAGGGCACTTCTGGTTGGCTGGGTTCCTGAGGGGGCTGTCCTGGTTGGCTGGGTTCATTAGGAGGATTTCCTGGTTGGCTAGTTTCCTTAGGGGGCTGTCCTGGTTGGCTGGGATCCTTAGGGGGCTGTTCAGGTTGGCTAGGTTCCTTAGGAGGGTTTCCTGGTTGGCTAGGTTCCTTAGGGGGCTGTTCTGATTGGCTGGGTTCCTTAGGAGGATTTCCTGGTTGGCTAGGTTCATTAGGGGACTGTCCTGGTTGGCTGGGTTCCTTAGGAGGGTTTCCTGGTTGGCTAGGTTCCTTAGGAGGGTTTCCTGGTTGGCTAGGTTCCTTAGGGGGCTGTCCTGGTTGGCTAGGTTCCTGAGGAGGGTTTCCTGGTTGGCTAGGTTCCTTAGGGGGCTGTCCTGGTTGGCTGGGTTCCTGAGGGGGCTGTCCTGGTTGGCTGGGTTCCTTAGGAGGATTTCCTGGTTTGCTAGGTTCCTTAGAAGGGTTTCCTGGTTGGCTAGGTTCCTTAGGAGGGTTTCCTGGTTGGCTAGGTTCCTTAGGAGGGTTTCCTGGTTGGCTAGGTTCCTTAGGGGGCTGTCCTGGTTGGCTAGGTTCCTGAGGAGGGTTTCCTGGTTGGCTAGGTTCTTTAGGAGGGTTTCCTGGTTGGCTAGGTTCCTTAGGGGGCTGTCCTGGTTGGCTGGGTTCCTGAGGGGGCTGTCCTGGTTGGCTGGGTTCCTTAGGAGGATTTCCTGGTTGGCTAGGTTCCTTAGGGGGCTGTCCTGGTTGGCTAGGTTCCTGAGGGGGCTGTCCTGGTTGGCTGGGTTCCTTAGGAGGGTTTCCTGGTTGGCTAGGTTCCTTAGGAGGATTTCCTGGTTGGCTAGGTTCCTTAGGGGGCTGTCCTGGTTGGCTAGGTTCCTGAGGAGGGTTTCCTGGTTGGCTAGGTTCCTTAGGGGGCTGTCCTGGTTGGCTAGGTTCCTGAGGGGGCTGTCCTGGTTGGCTGGGTTCCTTAGGAGGGTTTCCTGGTTGGCTAGGTTCCTTAGGAGGGTTTCCTGGTCGGCTAGGTTCCTTAGGGGGCTGTCCTGGTTGGCTAGGTTCCTGAGGAGGGTTTCCTGGTTGGCTAGGTTCTTTAGGAGGGTTTCCTGGTTGGCTAGGTTCCTTAGGGGGCTGTCCTGGTTGGCTGGGTTCCTGAGGGGGCTGTCCTGGTTGGCTGGGTTCCTGAGGGGGCTGTCCTGGTTGGCTGGGTTCCTGAGGGGGCTGTCCTGGTTGGCTGGGTTCCTGAGGGGGCTGTCCTGGTTGGCTGGGTTCCTTAGGAGGGTTTCCTGGTTGGCTAGGTTCCTTAGGAGGGTTTCCTGGTTGGCTAGGTTCCTTAGGGGGCTGTCCTGGTTGGCTAGGTTCCTGAGGAGGGTTTCCTGGTTGGCTAGGTTCTTTAGGAGGGTTTCCTGGTTGGCTAGGTTCCTTAGGAGGGTTTCCTGGTTGGCTAGGTTCCTTAGGGGGCTGTCCTGGTTGGCTGGGTTCCTGAGGGGGCTGTCCTGGTTGGCTGGGTTCCTGAGGGGGCTGTCCTGGTTGGCTGGGTTCCTTAGGAGGGTTTCCTGGTTGGCTAGGTTCCTTAGGAGGGTTTCCTGGTTGGCTAGGTTCCTTAGGGGGCTGTCCTGGTTGGCTAGGTTCCTGAGGAGGGTTTCCTGGTTGGCTAGGTTCCTTAGGAGGGTTTCCTGGTTGGCTAGGTTCCTTAGGAGGGTTTCCTGGTTGGCTAGGTTCCTTAGGGGGCTGTCCTGGTTGGCTGGGTTCCTGAGGGGGCTGTCCTGGTTGGCTGGGTTCCTGAGGGGGCTGTCCTGGTTGGCTGGGTTCCTTAGGAGGGTTTCCTGGTTGGCTAGGTTCCTTAGGAGGGTTTCCTGGTTGGCTAGGTTCCTTAGGGGGCTGTCCTGGTTGGCTAGGTTCCTGAGGAGGGTTTCCTGGTTGGCTAGGTTCCTTAGGGGGCTGTCCTGGTTGGCTGGGTTCCTGAGGGGGCTGTCCTGGTTGGCTGGGTTCCTTAGGAGGATTTCCTGGTTTGCTAGGTTCCTTAGGAGGGTTTCCTGGTTGGCTAGGTTCCTTAGGAGGGTTTCCTGGTTGGCTAGGTTCCTTAGGAGGGTTTCCTGGTTGGCTAGGTTCCTTAGGGGGCTGTCCTGGTTGGCTAGGTTCCTGAGGAGGGTTTCCTGGTTGGCTAGGTTCTTTAGGAGGGTTTCCTGGTTGGCTAGGTTCCTTAGGGGGCTGTCCTGGTTGGCTGGGTTCCTGAGGGGGCTGTCCTGGTTGGCTGGGTTCCTTAGGAGGATTTCCTGGTTGGCTAGGTTCCTTAGGGGGCTGTCCTGGTTGGCTAGGTTCCTGAGGGGGCTGTCCTGGTTGGCTGGGTTCCTTAGGAGGGTTTCCTGGTTGGCTAGGTTCCTTAGGAGGGTTTCCTGGTTGGCTAGGTTCCTTAGGGGGCTGTCCTGGTTGGCTAGGTTCCTGAGGAGGGTTTCCTGGTTGGCTAGGTTCTTTAGGAGGGTTTCCTGGTTGGCTAGGTTCCTTAGGGGGCTGTCCTGGTTGGCTGGGTTCCTGAGGGGGCTGTCCTGGTTGGCTGGGTTCCTGAGGGGGCTGTCCTGGTTGGCTGGGTTCCTTAGGAGGGTTTCCTGGTTGGCTAGGTTCCTTAGGAGGGTTTCCTAGTTGGCTAGGTTCCTTAGGGGGCTGTCCTGGTTGGCTAGGTTCCTGAGGAGGGTTTCCTGGTTGGCTAGGTTCTTTAGGAGGGTTTCCTGGTTGGCTAGGTTCCTTAGGGGGCTGTCCTGGTTGGCTGGGTTCCTGAGGGGGCTGTCCTGGATGGCTGGGTTCCTTAGGAGGATTTCCTGGTTGGCTAGGTTCCTTAGGGGGCTGTCCTGGTTGGCTGGGTTCCTGAGGGGGCTGTCCTGGTTGGCTGGGTTCCTTAGGAGGATTTCCTGGTTGGCTAGGTTCCTTAGGAGGGTTTCCTGGTTGGCTAGGTTCCTTAGGGGGCTGTCCTGGTTGGCTGGGTTCCTGAGGGGGCTGTCCTGGTTGGCTGGGTTCCTGAGGGGGCTGTCCTGGTTGGCTGGGTTCCTGAGGGGGCTGTCCTGGTTGGCTGGGTTCCTTAGGAGGATTTCCTGGTTGGCTAGGTTCCTTAGGGGGCTGTCCTGGTTGGCTAGGTTCCTGAGGAGGGTTTCCTGGTTGGCTAGGTTCTTTAGGAGGGTTTCCTGGTTGGCTGGGTTCCTTAGGAGGGTTTCCTGGTTGGCTAGGTTCCTTAGGGGGCTGTCCTGGTTGGCTGGGTTCCTGAGGGGGCTGTCCTGGTTGGCTGGGTTCCTGAGGGGGCTGTCCTGGTTGGCTGGGTTCCTTAGGAGGGTTTCCTGGTTGGCTAGGTTCCTTAGGAGGGTTTCCTGGTTGGCTAGGTTCCTTAGGGGGCTGTCCTGGTTGGCTAGGTTCCTGAGGAGGGTTTCCTGGTTGGCTAGGTTCTTTAGGAGGGTTTCCTGGTTGGCTAGGTTCCTTAGGAGGGTTTCCTGGTTGGCTAGGTTCCTTAGGGGGCTGTCCTGGTTGGCTGGGTTCCTGAGGGGGCTGTCCTGGTTGGCTGGGTTCCTGAGGGGGCTGTCCTGGTTGGCTGGGTTCCTTAGGAGGGTTTCCTGGTTGGCTAGGTTCCTTAGGAGGGTTTCCTGGTTGGCTAGGTTCCTTAGGGGGCTGTCCTGGTTGGCTAGGTTCCTGAGGAGGGTTTCCTGGTTGGCTAGGTTCCTTAGGGGGCTGTCCTGGTTGGCTGGGTTCCTGAGGGGGCTGTCCTGGTTGGCTGGGTTCCTTAGGAGGATTTCCTGGTTTGCTAGGTTCCTTAGAAGGGTTTCCTGGTTGGCTAGGTTCCTTAGGAGGGTTTCCTGGTTGGCTAGGTTCCTTAGGAGGGTTTCCTGGTTGGCTAGGTTCCTTAGGGGGCTGTCCTGGTTGGCTAGGTTCCTGAGGAGGGTTTCCTGGTTGGCTAGGTTCTTTAGGAGGGTTTCCTGGTTGGCTAGGTTCCTTAGGGGGCTGTCCTGGTTGGCTGGGTTCCTGAGGGGGCTGTCCTGGTTGGCTGGGTTCCTTAGGAGGATTTCCTGGTTGGCTAGGTTCCTTAGGGGGCTGTCCTGGTTGGCTAGGTTCCTGAGGGGGCTGTCCTGGTTGGCTGGGTTCCTTAGGAGGGTTTCCTGGTTGGCTAGGTTCCTTAGGAGGGTTTCCTGGTTGGCTAGGTTCCTTAGGGGGCTGTCCTGGTTGGCTAGGTTCCTGAGGAGGGTTTCCTGGTTGGCTAGGTTCTTTAGGAGGGTTTCCTGGTTGGCTAGGTTCCTTAGGGGGCTGTCCTGGTTGGCTGGGTTCCTGAGGGGGCTGTCCTGGTTGGCTGGGTTCCTGAGGGGGCTGTCCTGGTTGGCTGGGTTCCTTAGGAGGGTTTCCTGGTTGGCTAGGTTCCTTAGGGGGCTGTCCTGGTTGGCTAGGTTCCTGAGGGGGCTGTCCTGGTTGGCTGGGTTCCTTAGGAGGGTTTCCTGGTTGGCTAGGTTCCTTAGGAGGATTTCCTGGTTGGCTAGGTTCCTTAGGGGGCTGTCCTGGTTGGCTAGGTTCCTGAGGAGGGTTTCCTGGTTGGCTAGGTTCCTTAGGGGGCTGTCCTGGTTGGCTAGGTTCCTGAGGGGGCTGTCCTGGTTGGCTGGGTTCCTTAGGAGGGTTTCCTGGTTGGCTAGGTTCCTTAGGAGGGTTTCCTGGTCGGCTAGGTTCCTTAGGGGGCTGTCCTGGTTGGCTAGGTTCCTGAGGAGGGTTTCCTGGTTGGCTAGGTTCTTTAGGAGGGTTTCCTGGTTGGCTAGGTTCCTTAGGGGGCTGTCCTGGTTGGCTGGGTTCCTGAGGGGGCTGTCCTGGTTGGCTGGGTTCCTGAGGGGGCTGTCCTGGTTGGCTGGGTTCCTGAGGGGGCTGTCCTGGTTGGCTGGGTTCCTGAGGGGGCTGTCCTGGTTGGCTGGGTTCCTTAGGAGGGTTTCCTGGTTGGCTAGGTTCCTTAGGAGGGTTTCCTGGTTGGCTAGGTTCCTTAGGGGGCTGTCCTGGTTGGCTAGGTTCCTGAGGAGGGTTTCCTGGTTGGCTAGGTTCTTTAGGAGGGTTTCCTGGTTGGCTAGGTTCCTTAGGAGGGTTTCCTGGTTGGCTAGGTTCCTTAGGGGGCTGTCCTGGTTGGCTGGGTTCCTGAGGGGGCTGTCCTGGTTGGCTGGGTTCCTGAGGGGGCTGTCCTGGTTGGCTGGGTTCCTTAGGAGGGTTTCCTGGTTGGCTAGGTTCCTTAGGAGGGTTTCCTGGTTGGCTAGGTTCCTTAGGGGGCTGTCCTGGTTGGCTAGGTTCCTGAGGAGGGTTTCCTGGTTGGCTAGGTTCTTTAGGAGGGTTTCCTGGTTGGCTAGGTTCCTTAGGAGGGTTTCCTGGTTGGCTAGGTTCCTTAGGGGGCTGTCCTGGTTGGCTGGGTTCTTGAGGGGGCTGTCCTGGTTGGCTGGGTTCCTGAGGGGGCTGTCCTGGTTGGCTGGGTTCCTTAGGAGGGTTTCCTGGTTGGCTAGGTTCCTTAGGAGGGTTTCCTGGTTGGCTAGGTTCCTTAGGGGGCTGTCCTGGTTGGCTAGGTTCCTGAGGAGGGTTTCCTGGTTGGCTAGGTTCCTTAGGGGGCTGTCCTGGTTGGCTGGGTTCCTGAGGGGGCTGTCCTGGTTGGCTGGGTTCCTTAGGAGGATTTCCTGGTTTGCTAGGTTCCTTAGGAGGGTTTCCTGGTTGGCTAGGTTCCTTAGGAGGGTTTCCTGGTTGGCTAGGTTCCTTAGGAGGGTTTCCTGGTTGGCTAGGTTCCTTAGGGGGCTGTCCTGGTTGGCTAGGTTCCTGAGGAGGGTTTCCTGGTTGGCTAGGTTCTTTAGGAGGGTTTCCTGGTTGGCTAGGTTCCTTAGGGGGCTGTCCTGGTTGGCTGGGTTCCTGAGGGGGCTGTCCTGGTTGGCTGGGTTCCTTAGGAGGATTTCCTGGTTGGCTAGGTTCCTTAGGGGGCTGTCCTGGTTGGCTAGGTTCCTGAGGGGGCTGTCCTGGTTGGCTGGGTTCCTTAGGAGGGTTTCCTGGTTGGCTAGGTTCCTTAGGAGGGTTTCCTGGTTGGCTAGGTTCCTTAGGGGGCTGTCCTGGTTGGCTAGGTTCCTGAGGAGGGTTTCCTGGTTGGCTAGGTTCTTTAGGAGGGTTTCCTGGTTGGCTAGGTTCCTTAGGGGGCTGTCCTGGTTGGCTGGGTTCCTGAGGGGGCTGTCCTGGTTGGCTGGGTTCCTGAGGGGGCTGTCCTGGTTGGCTGGGTTCCTTAGGAGGGTTTCCTGGTTGGCTAGGTTCCTTAGGAGGGTTTCCTAGTTGGCTAGGTTCCTTAGGGGGCTGTCCTGGTTGGCTAGGTTCCTGAGGAGGGTTTCCTGGTTGGCTAGGTTCTTTAGGAGGGTTTCCTGGTTGGCTAGGTTCCTTAGGGGGCTGTCCTGGTTGGCTGGGTTCCTGAGGGGGCTGTCCTGGATGGCTGGGTTCCTTAGGAGGATTTCCTGGTTGGCTAGGTTCCTTAGGGGGCTGTCCTGGTTGGCTAGGTTCCTGAGGGGGCTGTCCTGGTTGGCTGGGTTCCTTAGGAGGATTTCCTGGTTGGCTAGGTTCCTTAGGAGGGTTTCCTGGTTGGCTAGGTTCCTTAGGGGGCTGTCCTGGTTGGCTGGGTTCCTGAGGGGGCTGTCCTGGTTGGCTGGGTTCCTGAGGGGGCTGTCCTGGTTGGCTGGGTTCCTGAGGGGGCTGTCCTGGTTGGCTGGGTTCCTTAGGAGGATTTCCTGGTTGGCTAGGTTCCTTAGGGGGCTGTCCTGGTTGGCTAGGTTCCTGAGGAGGGTTTCCTGGTTGGCTAGGTTCTTTAGGAGGGTTTCCTGGTTGGCTAGGTTCCTTAGGAGGGTTTCCTGGTTGGCTAGGTTCCTTAGGGGGCTGTCCTGGTTGGCTGGGTTCCTGAGGGGGCTGTCCTGGTTGGCTGGGTTCCTGAGGGGGCTGTCCTGGTTGGCTGGGTTCCTTAGGAGGGTTTCCTGGTTGGCTAGGTTCCTTAGGAGGGTTTCCTGGTTGGCTAGGTTCCTTAGGGGGCTGTCCTGGTTGGCTAGGTTCCTGAGGAGGGTTTCCTGGTTGGCTAGGTTCTTTAGGAGGGTTTCCTGGTTGGCTAGGTTCCTTAGGAGGGTTTCCTGGTTGGCTAGGTTCCTTAGGGGGCTGTCCTGGTTGGCTGGGTTCCTGAGGGGGCTGTCCTGGTTGGCTGGGTTCCTTAGGAGGATTTCCTGGTTTGCTAGGTTCCTTAGAAGGGTTTCCTGGTTGGCTAGGTTCCTTAGGAGGGTTTCCTGGTTGGCTAGGTTCCTTAGGAGGGTTTCCTGGTTGGCTAGGTTCCTTAGGGGGCTGTCCTGGTTGGCTAGGTTCCTGAGGAGGGTTTCCTGGTTGGCTAGGTTCTTTAGGAGGGTTTCCTGGTTGGCTAGGTTCCTTAGGGGGCTGTCCTGGTTGGCTGGGTTCCTGAGGGGGCTGTCCTGGTTGGCTGGGTTCCTTAGGAGGATTTCCTGGTTGGCTAGGTTCCTTAGGGGGCTGTCCTGGTTGGCTAGGTTCCTGAGGGGGCTGTCCTGGTTGGCTGGGTTCCTTAGGAGGGTTTCCTGGTTGGCTAGGTTCCTTAGGAGGGTTTCCTGGTTGGCTAGGTTCCTTAGGGGGCTGTCCTGGTTGGCTAGGTTCCTGAGGAGGGTTTCCTGGTTGGCTAGGTTCTTTAGGAGGGTTTCCTGGTTGGCTAGGTTCCTTAGGGGGCTGTCCTGGTTGGCTGGGTTCCTGAGGGGGCTGTCCTGGTTGGCTGGGTTCCTGAGGGGGCTGTCCTGGTTGGCTGGGTTCCTTAGGAGGGTTTCCTGGTTGGCTAGGTTCCTTAGGAGGGTTTCCTAGTTGGCTAGGTTCCTTAGGGGGCTGTCCTGGTTGGCTAGGTTCCTGAGGAGGGTTTCCTGGTTGGCTAGGTTCTTTAGGAGGGTTTCCTGGTTGGCTAGGTTCCTTAGGGGGCTGTCCTGGTTGGCTGGGTTCCTGAGGGGGCTGTCCTGGATGGCTGGGTTCCTTAGGAGGATTTCCTGGTTGGCTAGGTTCCTTAGGGGGCTGTCCTGGTTGGCTAGGTTCCTGAGGGGGCTGTCCTGGTTGGCTGGGTTCCTTAGGAGGATTTCCTGGTTGGCTAGGTTCCTTAGGAGGGTTTCCTGGTTGGCTAGGTTCCTTAGGGGGCTGTCCTGGTTGGCTGGGTTCCTGAGGGGGCTGTCCTGGTTGGCTGGGTTCCTGAGGGGGCTGTCCTGGTTGGCTGGGTTCCTGAGGGGGCTGTCCTGGTTGGCTGGGTTCCTTAGGAGGATTTCCTGGTTGGCTAGGTTCCTTAGGGGGCTGTCCTGGTTGGCTAGGTTCCTGAGGAGGGTTTCCTGGTTGGCTAGGTTCTTTAGGAGGGTTTCCTGGTTGGCTAGGTTCCTTAGGAGGGTTTCCTGGTTGGCTAGGTTCCTTAGGGGGCTGTCCTGGTTGGCTGGGTTCCTGAGGGGGCTGTCCTGGTTGGCTGGGTTCCTGAGGGGGCTGTCCTGGTTGGCTGGGTTCCTTAGGAGGGTTTCCTGGTTGGCTAGGTTCCTTAGGAGGGTTTCCTGGTTGGCTAGGTTCCTTAGGGGGCTGTCCTGGTTGGCTAGGTTCCTGAGGAGGGTTTCCTGGTTGGCTAGGTTCTTTAGGAGGGTTTCCTGGTTGGCTAGGTTCCTTAGGAGGGTTTCCTGGTTGGCTAGGTTCCTGAGGGGGCTGTCCTGGTTGGCTGGGTTCCTGAGGGGGCTGTCCTGGTTGGCTGGGTTCCTTAGGAGGGTTTCCTGGTTGGCTAGGTTCCTTAGGAGGGTTTCCTGGTTGGCTAGGTTCCTTAGGGGGCTGTCCTGGTTGGCTAGGTTCCTGAGGAGGGTTTCCTGGTTGGCTAGGTTCCTTAGGGGGCTGTCCTGGTTGGCTGGGTTCCTGAGGGGGCTGTCCTGGTTGGCTGGGTTCCTTAGGAGGATTTCCTGGTTTGCTAGGTTCCTTAGAAGGGTTTCCTGGTTGGCTAGGTTCCTTAGGAGGGTTTCCTGGTTGGCTAGGTTCCTTAGGAGGGTTTCCTGGTTGGCTAGGTTCCTTAGGGGGCTGTCCTGGTTGGCTAGGTTCCTGAGGAGGGTTTCCTGGTTGGCTAGGTTCTTTAGGAGGGTTTCCTGGTTGGCTAGGTTCCTTAGGGGGCTGTCCTGGTTGGCTGGGTTCCTGAGGGGGCTGTCCTGGTTGGCTGGGTTCCTTAGGAGGATTTCCTGGTTGGCTAGGTTCCTTAGGGGGCTGTCCTGGTTGGCTAGGTTCCTGAGGGGGCTGTCCTGGTTGGCTGGGTTCCTTAGGAGGGTTTCCTGGTTGGCTAGGTTCCTTAGGAGGGTTTCCTGGTTGGCTAGGTTCCTTAGGGGGCTGTCCTGGTTGGCTAGGTTCCTGAGGAGGGTTTCCTGGTTGGCTAGGTTCTTTAGGAGGGTTTCCTGGTTGGCTAGGTTCCTTAGGGGGCTGTCCTGGTTGGCTGGGTTCCTGAGGGGGCTGTCCTGGTTGGCTGGGTTCCTGAGGGGGCTGTCCTGGTTGGCTGGGTTCCTTAGGAGGGTTTCCTGGTTGGCTAGGTTCCTTAGGAGGGTTTCCTGGTTGGCTAGGTTCCTTAGGGGGCTGTCCTGGTTGGCTAGGTTCCTGAGGAGGGTTTCCTGGTTGGCTAGGTTCTTTAGGAGGGTTTCCTGGTTGGCTAGGTTCCTTAGGGGGCTGTCCTGGTTGGCTGGGTTCCTGAGGGGGCTGTCCTGGATGGCTGGGTTCCTTAGGAGGATTTCCTGGTTGGCTAGGTTCCTTAGGGGGCTGTCCTGGTTGGCTAGGTTCCTGAGGGGGCTGTCCTGGTTGGCTGGGTTCCTTAGGAGGATTTCCTGGTTGGCTAGGTTCCTTAGGAGGGTTTCCTGGTTGGCTAGGTTCCTTAGGGGGCTGTCCTGGTTGGCTGGGTTCCTGAGGGGGCTGTCCTGGTTGGCTGGGTTCCTGAGGGGGCTGTCCTGGTTGGCTGGGTTCCTGAGGGGGCTGTCCTGGTTGGCTGGGTTCCTTAGGAGGATTTCCTGGTTGGCTAGGTTCCTTAGGGGGCTGTCCTGGTTGGCTAGGTTCCTGAGGGGGCTGTCCTGGTTGGCTGGGTTCCTTAGGAGGATTTCCTGGTTGGCTAGGTTCCTTAGGAGGGTTTCCTGGTTGGCTAGGTTCCTTAGGGGGCTGTCCTGGTTGGCTGGGTTCCTGAGGGGGCTGTCCTGGTTGGCTGGGTTCCTGAGGGGGCTGTCCTGGTTGGCTGGGTTCCTTAGGAGGGTTTCTTGGTTGGCTGGGTTCCTTAGGAGGGTTTCCTGGTTGGCTAGGTTCCTTCGGGGGCTGTCCTGGTTGGCTAGGTTCCTTAGGAGGGTTTCCTGGTTGGCTAGGTTCTTTAGGAGGGTTTCCTGGTTGGCTAGGTTCCTTAGGGGGCTGTCCTGGTTGGCTGGGTTCCTTAGGAGGATTTCCTGGTTGGCTAGGTTCCTTAGGAGGGTTTCCTGGTTGGCTAGGTTCCTTAGGGGGCTGTCCTGGTTGGCTGGGTTCCTGAGGGGGCTGTCCTGGTTGGTTGGGTTCCTTAGGAGGATTTCCTGGTTGGCTAGGTTCCTTAGGAGGGTTTCCTGGTTGGCTAGGTTCCTTAGGAGGGTTTCCTGGTTGGCTGGGTTCCTTAGGAGGATTTCCTGGTTGGCTAGGTTCCTTAGGAGGGTTTCCTGGTTGGCTGGGTTCCTTAGGAGGATTTCCTGGTTGGCTAGGTTCCTTAGGAGGGTTTCCTGGTTGGCTAGGTTCTTTAGGAGGGTTTCCCGGTTGGCTAGGTTCCTTAGGAGGGTTTCCTGGTTGGCTAGGTTCCTTAGGGGGCTGTCCTGGTTGGCTGGGTTCCTGAGGGGGCTGTCCTGGTTGGCTGGGTTCGTTAGGAGGGTTTCCTGGTTGGCTAGGTTCCTTAGGGGGCTGTCCTGGTTGGCTGGGTTCCTTAGGAGGATTTCCTGGTTGGCTAGGTTCCTTAGGAGGGTTTCCTGGTTGGCTAGGTTCCTTAGGGGGCTGTCCTGGTTGGCTGGGTTCCTTAGGAGGGTTTCCTGGTTGGCTAGGTTCCTTAGGGGGCTGTCCTGGTTGGCTAGGTTCCTGAGGAGGGTTTCCTGGTTGGCTAGGTTCTTTAGGAGGGTTTCCTGGTTGGCTAGGTTCCTTAGGGGGCTGTCCTGGTTGGCTAGGTTCCTTAGGGGGCTGTCCTGGTTGGCTAGGTTCCTGAGGAGGGTTTCCTGGTTGGCTAGGTTCTTTAGGAGGGTTTCCTGGTTGGCTAGGTTCCTTAGGGGGCTGTCCTGGTTGGCTGGGTTCCTGAGGGGGCTGTCCTGGTTGGCTGGGTTCCTTAGGGGGCTGTCCTGGTTGGCTGGGTTCCTGAGGGGGCTGTCCTGGTTGGCTGGGTTCCTGAGGGGGCTGTCCTGGTTGGCTGGGTTCCTTAGGAGGATTTCCTGGTTGGCTAGGTTCCTTAGGAGGGTTTCCTGGTTGGCTAGGTTCCTTAGGGGGCTGTCCTGGTTGGCTGGGTTCCTGAGGGGGCTGTCCTGGTTGGCTGGGTTCCTTAGGAGGATTTCCTGGTTGGCTAGGTTCCTTAGGAGGGTTTCCTGGTTGGCTAGGTTCCTTAGGAGGGTTTCCTGGTTGGCTGGGTTCCTTAGGAGGATTTCCTGGTTGGCTAGGTTCCTTAGGAGGGTTTCCTGGTTGGCTGGGTTCCTTAGGAGGATTTCCTGGTTGGCTAGGTTCCTTAGGAGGGTTTCCTGGTTGGCTAGGTTCTTTAGGAGGGTTTCCCGGTTGGCTAGGTTCCTTAGGAGGGTTTCCTGGTTGGCTAGGTTCCTTAGGGGGCTGTCCTGGTTGGCTGGGTTCCTGAGGGGGCTGTCCTGGTTGGCTGGGTTCCTTAGGAGGGTTTCCTGGTTGGCTAGGTTCCTTAGGGGGCTGTCCTGGTTGGCTGGGTTCCTTAGGAGGATTTCCTGGTTGGCTAGGTTCCTTAGGAGGGTTTCCTGGTTGGCTAGGTTCCTTAGGGGGCTGTCCTGGTTGGCTGGGTTCCTTAGGAGGGTTTCCTGGTTGGCTAGGTTCCTTAGGGGGCTGTCCTGGTTGGCTAGGTTCCTGAGGAGGGTTTCCTGGTTGGCTAGGTTCTTTAGGAGGGTTTCCTGGTTGGCTAGGTTCCTTAGGGGGCTGTCCTGGTTGGCTAGGTTCCTTAGGGGGCTGTCCTGGTTGGCTAGGTTCCTGAGGAGGGTTTCCTGGTTGGCTAGGTTCTTTAGGAGGGTTTCCTGGTTGGCTAGGTTCCTTAGGGGGCTGTCCTGGTTGGCTGGGTTCCTGAGGGGGCTGTCCTGGTTGGCTGGGTTCCTTAGGGGGCTGTCCTGGTTGGCTGGGTTCCTGAGGGGGCTGTCCTGGTTGGCTGGGTTCCTGAGGGGGCTGTCCTGGTTGGCTGGGTTCCTTAGGAGGGTTTCCTGGTTGGCTAGGTTCCTTAGGAGGGTTTCCTGGTTGGCTAGGTTCCTTAGGGGGCTGTCCTGGTTGGCTAGGTTCCTGAGGAGGGTTTCCTGGTTGGCTAGGTTCTTTAGGAGGGTTTCCTGGTTGGCTAGGTTCCTTAGGGGGCTGTCCTGGTTGGCTGGGTTCCTGAGGGGGCTGTCCTGGTTGGCTGGGTTCCTTAGGAGGATTTCCTGGTTGACTAGGTTCCTTAGGTGGCTGTCCTGGTTGGCTAGGTTCCTGAGGAGGGTTTCCTGGTTGGCTAGGTTCTTTAGGAGGGTTTCCTGGTTGGCTAGGTTCCTTAGGGGGCTGTCCTGGTTGGCTGGGTTCCTGAGGGGGCTGTCCTGGTTGGCTGGGTTCCTTAGGAGGATTTCCTGGTTGGCTAGGTTCCTTAGGGGGCTGTCCTGGTTGGCTAGGTTCCTGAGGGGGCTGTCCTGGTTGGCTGGGTTCCTTAGGAGGATTTCCTGGTTGGCTAGGTTCCTTAGGAGGGTTTCCTGGTTGGCTAGGTTCCTTAGGAGGGTTTCCTGGTTGGCTAGGTTCCTTAGGGGGCTGTCCTGGTTGGCTGGGTTCCTGAGGGGGCTGTCCTGGTTGGCTGGGTTCCTTAGGAGGGTTTCCTGGTTGGCTAGGTTCCTTAGGGGGCTGTCCTGGTTGGCTGGGTTCCTTAGGAGGATTTCCTGGTTGGCTAGGTTCCTTAGGAGGGTTTCCTGGTTGGCTAGGTTCCTTAGGGGGCTGTCCTGGTTGGCTGGGTTCCTTAGGAGGGTTTCCTGGTTGGCTAGGTTCCTTAGGGGGCTGTCCTGGTTGGCTAGGTTCCTGAGGAGGAATTCCTGGTTGGCTAGGTTCTTTAGGAGGGTTTCCTGGTTGGCTAGGTTCCTTAGGGGGCTGTCCTGGTTGGCTAGGTTCCTTAGGGGGCTGTCCTGGTTGGCTAGGTTCCTGAGGAGGGTTTCCTGGTTGGCTAGGTTCTTTAGGAGGGTTTCCTGGTTGGCTAGGTTCCTGAGGGGGCTGTCCTGGTTGGCTGGGTTCCTTAGGGGGCTGTCCTGGTTGGCTGGGTTCCTGAGGGGGCTGTCCTGGTTGGCTGGGTTCCTTAGGAGGATTTCCTGGTTGGCTAGGTTCCTTAGGAGGGTTTCCTGGTTGGCTAGGTTCCTTAGGGGGCTGTCCTGGTTGGCTGGGTTCCTGAGGGGGCTGTCCTGGTTGGCTGGGTTCCTGAGGGGGCTGTCCTGGTTGGCTGGGTTCCTTAGGAGGGTTTCTTGGTTGGCTGGGTTCCTTAGGAGGGCTTCCTGGTTGGCTAGGTTCCTTCGGGGGCTTTCCTGGTTGGCTAGGTTCCTTAGGAGGGTTTCCTGGTTGGCTAGGTTCTTTAGGAGGGTTTCCTGGTTGGCTAGGTTCCTTAGGGGGCTGTCCTGGTTGGCTGGGTTCCTGAGGGGGCTGTCCTGGTTGGCTGGGTTCCTTAGGAGGGTTTCCTGGTTGGCTAGGTTCCTTAGGGGGCTGTCCTGGTTGGCTGGGTTCCTGAGGGGGCTGTCCTGGTTGGCTGGGTTCCTTAGGAGGATTTCCTGGTTGGCTAGGATCCTTAGGAGGGTTTCCTGGTTGGCTAGGTTCCTTAGGAGGGTTTCCTGGTTGGCTAGGTTCCTTAGGAGGGTTTCCTGGTTGGCTAGGTTCTTTAGGAGGGTTTCCTGGTTGGCTAGGTTCCTTAGGGGGCTGTCCTGGTTGGCTGGGTTCCTGAGGGGGCTGTCCTGGTTGGCTGGGTTCCTTAGGAGGGTTTCCTGGTTGGCTAGGTTCCTTAGGGGGCTGTCCTGGTTGGCTGGGTTCCTGAGGGGGCTGTCCTGGTTGGCTGGGTTCCTTAGGAGGATTTCCTGGTTGGCTAGGTTCCTTAGGGGGCTGTCCTGGTTGGCTAGGTTCCTGAGGGGGCTGTCCTGGTTGGCTGGGTTCCTTAGGAGGATTTCCTGGTTGCCTAGGTTCCTTAGGAGGGTTTCCTGGTTGGCTAGGTTCCTTAGGCGGGTTTCCTGGTTGGCTAGGTTCCTTCGGGTGCTGTCCTGGTTGGCTGGGTTCCTGAGGGGGCTGTCCTGGTTGGCTGGGTTCCTTAGGAGGGTTTCCTGGTTGGCTAGGTTCCTTAGGGGGCTGTCCTGGTTGGCTGGGTTCCTTAGGAGGATTTCCTGGTTGGCTAGGTTCCTTAGGAGGGTTTCCTGGTTGGCTAGGTTCCTTAGGGGGCTGTCCTGGTTGGCTGGGTTCCTTAGGAGGCTGTCCTGGTTGGCTAGGTTCCTGAGGAGGGTTTCCTGGTTGGCTAGGTTCTTTAGGAGGGTTTCCTGGTTGGCTAGGTTCCTTAGGGGGCTGTCCTGGTTGGCTGGGTTCCTGAGGGGGCTTGCCTGGTTGGCTGGGTTCCTGAGGGGGCTGTCCTGGTTGGCTGGGTTCCTTAGGAGGATTTCCTGGTTGGCTAGGATCCTTAGGAGGGTTTCCTGGTTGGCTAGGTTCCTTAGGGGGCTGTCCTGGTTGGCTGGGTTCTTGAGGGGGCTGTCCTGGTTGGCTGGGTTCCTTAGGAGGGTTTCCTGGTTGGCTAGGTTCCTTAGGCGGGTTTCCTGGTTGGCTAGGTTCCTTCGGGTGCTGTCCTGGTTGGCTAGGTTCCTTAGGAGGGTTTCCTGGTTTGCTAGGTTCTTTAGGAGGGTTTCCTGGTTGGCTAGGTTCCTTAGGAGGGTTTCCTGGTTGGCTAGGTTCCATAGGGGGCTGTCCTGGTTGGCTGGGTTCCTGAGGGGGCTGTCCTGGTTGGCTGGGTTCCTTAGGAGGATTTCCTGGTTGGCTAGGTTCCTTAGGAGGGTTTCCTGGTTGGCTAGGTTCCTTAGGAGGGTTTCCTGGTTGGCTAGGTTCCTTAGGGCGTTGTCCTGGTTGGCTGGGTTCCTGAGGGGGCTGTCCTGGTTGGCTGGGTTCCTTAGGAGGATTTTCTGGTTCCTTCTCTGGTTTGCTACTGGCCACTGAAAAAGAAGAACATGATTTTTTTTTTCTGAATATGAATAATTTTACCGTTCTGTAGGAGAAGAGGTCATTGTCTTGCAGGGGGAAAATTATGTATTCACCGTGTTGCTATGGTTTTTTACTTAACCAATAAAGGACTTGTCAAAAAATTAAGAAAGAAAAAAAAACAACATTTGCGTCAAGTTTTATTAGGAAAATAGCAACTAGGTTAAGGGCAAAAAGTATTTAACGAGTTCCGTACCCGAAGGATGCCAAACGGATAGAGAATACGGACCCTTTTATTATCATGGCCATTTAGTAGAAAATTCACGGATTGTGTATTTCTGTTGCCGCTGTAACAACGAATAATATAAATGAAATAAAGTTGTTAATTGAAGGGGGTATATACTCATAAAGGAAACGTGTCTTAGGACGTTTTGAGCAACAAAAAAGTACGGTGGTAGTAGGTTTCATGTTGAATCAATTATAATATCGAATAATTGCTTTGAATTTTTTAAATTATTGCAATCTACTCGTAACTTATATTTTCAGTGCGAGGCTCTCTATATTATTTGTATCACCTTGTGTTTAGAAATATGTTTTTCTTTCTTTTTATAATTGTTATACCTGCAATAGCTTGAGATGAAGACTGGCCACCTTTACTGCCTGCGCCCGAAACGGCTGAAATATAAGAAAAAAAGATTGTTTATTTACTTACTGAAATAACTAATGATTACTAACTAGCTTTCTCCCGCGGTTTTGTCCGCGTGGAGTTCGGAAGTTATCCCACGGGAACGTACTACCGGGATAAAAAGTATTCTATGTGTTAATTCAGGTTATAAACTATCTGTGTGCCAAACTTCATCCAAATCAGTTCGGTCCTTTTTGCGTGATTGAGCAACAAACATCTAAACATACAAACTTTCACATAAAGAAATAAAATAAATTTATTTGACTCAGATTAAGGCACACAATATTCACACAAAAACAAACAAAAAAACTGAGAAAATAAAGATAACTTAAAATAATAGTGCAAATAGGCCCAGTTCAGCATAAATGCCAGACATCTAGTCTGCCCCGATAGAAAAAAAGACGCATCTATCATTTTTTCCAGATTTGAGTTATATACAGTTATGTATATTGCCGGAATCAGAAAAAAAAGGCGCATCTGCCTGTATTTTTACATCAATCTGGAAAAAATGTTAGATGCGTCTTTTTTCTATCGAGGGCAGTAGTAGTGTCTGACGCTGGTTTTCAACTGGACCTTATGTTACGAGGACGTCTTACGGATGTATATCAGTTTTATAGTGTGTTCTACATTTCAATAAAAGTAGATAGATAGGTATGAGTAGCAAATAATATTGAACTCGATTAGATATTTGTTTAAAAATAATTATATAGCGCTTTATATGGAAAGAAATAAAATGGTATGGTTTATTGTCAGAAATTCATTAATAAATTAAGCAAATTAAATTCGCGTATTATGTAGATTGCCAGGTTTTGTTAAAATACGGTGTTTCTTGGATGAAGTTTAGGCGATCACTTGAAAATTTTTGACAATTAATAATCACCTGTCGCTGAAGAGCCAGCATATGACTGACCATATCTTCGTCTCGGTCCGAAAGGCGATCCTGTTAAAAATTTAACGAGTATTACTTTTCATGCAAATTGAGTACCTATAGTAATAAAGAAACCTAAGCTTTAATGTTTCTAAGGTCAATACGAATAACAAAAAGATACGATTATTTATATAAAAGTGTCTACATAGCTAACACAAAACTAATGAAGAGTAGAAAAAAAAACAAGAATATTTACCGATATGGAAGGGGAATCTTGAATTTCTGTAAAGTCCTGCATAAATAGAAGGTAAAATTAATAAAGGCATGGTGCTCGTATGCGCATCTTTTATGTTATTTCACTATACATCACTATTTGCAATATGAATCACTTTACACCTCGATATTTTAATCGTTAGTTGAATTTATATCGGAATTTCTATTTATTTTTTGTATTTAGTTTCCACTACTTGCTTTTCATTCTAATACCAACCCACCGAATCAAGAGTTGTTAATTTGTCAATAATTCTTCCGGTGTCTGGGCCTGGTGAGATTTCCCGTGTTGAGTCAAATTAAGCCGCAGTCTTCCACTCCAGCACGCTTAGCCTCAATAGAAACGGGTTTTGGCGACGGAAGAATAGACAAAATGACAGAGAAACAATCACAAGCTTTTTGTCTTTTCTTCCGTCAACAAAACCCGTAGAAAACCCGCTTCTATGGTTGTCATTCTACGCGTGCTAGTGGTGCCCTCCCGTCAATTCCTTTAAGTTTCAACTTTGCAACCATACTCCCCCGGAGTTCAAAATCTTTATTTTCACGCAAGTAATGGAACCAAGATACAAAAAGATATCTTGGTGACTTTTGTAAAAGAGTCTATTCAATTTTAAGACGCCGTAAATCTCATGCTGTCTCCGTCACTCTAATGTGTACTCTAGCGACAAAAATACTTTAAGAACGTCTTAAAGTTAAGCGTTGTTTGATAATTCTTGTATGTTTAAATTCTCACCTCTGCCGCTTCCAGCACTTGCAAATGCTCCTGATTGTGCAGAACTTCGACCATTTCCTTCTGCAAAGAAACATGGCTTTTATATTTTTTTTTGTATCTTTAAGTATCTTAACTTTGAAAGCTTTTTAAATATTTGTAAATTAATTAAATCATTCTTACTGCTGGATGAACTTGCAAAGGATTGTGCAGTACTTCCACTTTTTCCGCCTTTTCCGCCAGAGCCTATACCGTTAAAAAACTTATATAATTTTACAATTTCTTGATACATAATTACTTATTTATTAAATTTCATAGCAGTGTCTGTCATCCTAATAGTAATTTCATTAAGAGTGTTTGTTTAAAAATAACTATTTCCAGCATTTGAAAAAACTTTTAATCCACTAGTTTTTTTGCGATAGCTTTCTGTAAGTACCTTCTACCTACTCAGATTGTTCATGATTTTTGACCAAGTTATTTATTATATAATAAAACCGGCCAAGTGCGTGTCGGACCACGCACAATGAAGGGTTCCGTAGTTGGGATGAATTTATCCCAAGAACAAACTTAACATTGTAGTTGAAAAACATTTTCTCCCATACGGAATGAATGGGAGATCATGTTTATCAAACTGCAAATCTAAGTTGGTCGATTATTAGTCGTTAACCTGTAAAGCCTACTTAGCTGTGATAGTTTTCCTTTTAATTTCGTTATATATACTACTGCTGTGAATTTTTTTAGCTTTCTAATACTAACCGTTTCTGAGCTAATCCGCGGACAGACATACAGACAGATAGACAGACGGACATGGCGAAACTATAAGGGTTCCTTGTTTACTACGGAACCCAAAAAAAAATATCGCTAAATGTGTTGCTGAGCGCAAAACTCGAGAACGACTGCACCAAATTGAATAATAATTTTTTTGTTGTGTTCGTTATTTTCAGGACAAGGTTTGTATTAAAGATAGGTAGATGTAGGTAGGGTAGGTAGGTAAGTATGTAAGTAGGTTAGATAGGTAGGTAGTATGTGGGTAGGTAGGGTAGGTAGGTAGGTAAGTATGTAAGTCGGTTAGGTAGGTGTGTAATTAAGTAGGTAGGTAGGTAGGAATGTATGTAGGAAGGTAGGTGCGCCGTAGATAAGTGCGAAGCCGGGGTGGGCAGCTAATCAGCAATAAATAATAAGTTACTTACTACTGGCAGCGCCTGCTACAGCTGATGATGATCCTCCATCACTAGAAGCTGTAATTAAATGAGAACCTTAATTTCTACCAATATTCAATCCAACTTTTACTTTGGCCCAGGGCAAGCAGTGCAAAGGTGAGCAATGTCATCCAGCGTGGCAATACCGCCAGTCTTTCGGGCACGCTAACGGTCGACAGCGATGCTGAGAAATATTCCGACGATATCTTTTAGTTAATAGTTATATTTATTTTTATTTTATTTATTTATTTGCTAACATGTACAACACTGGTTAGTAGGCATGCATTAAAATTTCATGACACAGTATAAAGACATGCACCCTGTATGGGCACTGCAAATGTTTCATATCAAATTAATGATTAAATTACATAATATAATATTGATTCTAATTATTACAATACATTACATTTTAATAAACATTAGTTATTTAATTATTACATTTTATTTCATTTAAATCATTATTATTAATTCTTTCATGCATTTTAGTCATTATAAAAGCATAATACAATAAAGTCATTTATTATTTCACATTTACTACGTCAAGAATATTGTCACAAGATCAATCAATTCACAATTTGTCAGTTTTAAATTCCTCAACGGTATAGTAGCCTTTTTTATTAACAGAGATTTCAACTGTTTCGAGAAAATTGAGTCATCTGGTAGGGATTTTAAACATTCCGGTAGTTTATTAAATATATTAGCTAGTCTTGAATATGGGCTTTTCCCGATAACTTTTAAGTTTGTGATGGGCAGTATTAGTATATTCTTGTTCCGTCGGTTATAGTTTTCGTTTAACGAATATACAACTTTGCAGTATTTATATTGCTGGTAGTGTGAGAATTTATTGTTTAATAAAGTGTGGCCTACAACTCTCTCGTTGGTTTATGTTCATCAATATTTAAACTATTAGCATAATAGCATAATATTTTTAAACTATTAGCATAATATAGGGCTTATTATTTTACTGGTATTATTATTGTATTTTTTTCGTTCATTTATCGTTCTCGATTCCAACATTCACGATTGAGATGTAAACTTTTGGGTTTTTCTCTTAGAAGTTTGTTCCTATTTTGAATTCTAATATTCAATGGTATTTAGAAAGAAAGATAGGAAACCCATTGTTTTTCAATTCTTTTATTTAATTACAGCTGCGGTAGATATAGCTCTTATCGATAAAAAGCTAGTTAGCTTAATCAATGAGAACTTTATAATAATATATTTAATCATTTATCTTACCACCGCTGTAAGCTTCTCCCTCTGAGTCATCATCATCTCCATTTTCTCCGTCAGCTTCTGTATCATCACAAAATATCATCATTAGTTCAAGTTTGGTACAAAAGTGACGCGTGTAAAAAGACGCTTCAATTATTTATTTATTTATTTATTTATATATACTTTATTATTTTGTGTAATGTTACTGTTTGTCCACCGCACCGTGAACGGCATGCCAACGGGAAACGAGTTTACGTGGTAGTTAATGTACCATCGAAGAACTTCATATCTATACACCGTAAGGATTATTCTTGCTTGCAGCGCTCGGCGACTATAGAACCGGGGCGGTAACAAATGTGGTCATCGTGTTCACGGGATTTTGTTTTCAAACTGCTTAGATATGAAGTTCTCCGATAGTACTGTCGCTACTTCGGCGCCGTCATCTCGTTCTCGTTGACGTCCCGTTCTCGGTGTGGTTGACAAAAGGCCTTAGGGTGTGGCTAATGATTATAGTACTAAACCAAGAAAAAGAAAATTATGGGGCTGAGTATAACTATAAATGTATGTGCTTAGTTGATAAGTACCTGGGCGACCGAGCTCTGCTCTGGTGAAAATAGAGAATGCTCATTTAATACGTTCTTTTAGGTACTTACTAAATTCATGCTGCCATGAAAGCAGGGACTTATTAATTCCATGCTGCCATTATAGTAGTTACATACTAATTCCATGCTGCCATGTCATTATTCTAAGGAAGCGATTTGGTTATAAACTTTTGGGCGACCGAGTTCTGCTCGGGTGAATATACAGGGAAAACGAATTTTCCCAGATATAATAGATCGATTTTTATTGATTTAATAGTATAAGATAAAGATATAAAACAAAATGACTTACCACTTTCGGCCCCAGCAAATGATGAGCTGTCATCTCCGTGAGCCGCTGTATTTGAAAAGTACTTCTTTTAGTGAATAGTGTTCGTGTGAAGGAAGATACAAATATTTTAACGGTAGGATGTATCCTACTGTTTAAATATAAAAAAATAACTTATCCTTCTAGAAAAAATAGCAAAGAGTTCGATATTTGAACAACGCTTTACTCAAAGATTCTCCATCTATTAACATTACAGTTAATCCTGTCAGCCAGGATTAATGAAAATTTGATTTTACTTTCTTGATGTGTCCATTTAAACTAATTGAACTAGCTTGGACGCCATCATGCAATTATGGACGAGTAAATGTGAATGAAACCCATTGTTTTTCTATTCTTGTATTTAATAATAGCTGCGACAGACGTAGCTCTCATCGATAAAAAGCTAGTTAGCTTAATCAAGACAATGCAACTTTTACTTTGACCGCTGGCCCAAAAAAATTAAACCTGTTGTGCATAACTGAAACCTATGCCAAACGTTAGTACTAATCATCCATGACAACTTTTATTACCTATGGGGACAAATAAATCTATCCCAGTTAAAAAAATATACAGGGTAACAAACGTTTTGAAAAAGTGTCGATGTTTATATCACTTACTTATAGGTTTTGTTTGTTTTAAACATTTATTTTTTGATATTGTATTTCACATTTATAATTCAATTGTTTATCTATTTATTTTTAATTATTTGAATATCTCATTGTATGTTGCACCGGTCGACGTCATTACTATACAAACCTTAATACTTATACCAAACCTTATTACTTATAGTTTTATAAAAATAAAAAATACCTTAAAAATGACTCCTCATTTTGTTAGCAGAAATTGGTCATTTCTGCTATTTGTTTTAACTTAGCCAAAACTTATTTTTGTCGCTTAATCTAAGTGGCATATTCGTTAACTTAGTTTTTAAACATAAGTGCATAAAAGTTTTAAAACATTCGTGTTCATGGTTGTTATTATCCGTACAAAACGCTGATTTCATAGGACCTATTATTTATTTAGGTTTAAAGATATTTATTTCCCATATAGAACTATATAACAGTTCATTTATAATGAGATACAGAGTTATTTCTAAATAATAAGTATAATTAAGTCATATAAAATCGACACTTTTTTTAAACATTTCTTACCCCGCGAATTTTTTTTACTAGGATAGATTTATTTGGCCCCATAGTAAAAGTTGTCATGGATGATTAGTACTGACGTTTGGCATAGGTTTCAATTATGCACATTGGGTTTCATATTTTTGGGCCAATCGGTTGCATTGTCCTTTATACTAATATATTTAATAACAATATTAGCTGATAATAATATGCTAAGTAAGAAACGTGTAGGATATAGTATCTACTCACGGAGTAGATATAATGTAGTATATAAAATCAATCTTATTTAGATACAAGTACCACAGATTTACTTTTTATTGACAATTCCAACTGTAATGGTTAGCAGAGTGTGTGTTTGAGTTACGAAACACATAGGTATCTGATAAAAGATTTCAGAATCAGATACATCAATATTCAATACCACAAAAATCCAGACACCTAGCTAAACAAACATTTCCATGTAAAGCCAAACATAATATGAATATTTGTGAGGAGATTTCACAAAATAACGGCGCGCACATGGCGTCGAATACGTGGAAAAATGAACGTGAACTGGCGATGGCTTTGACCGTATATTGAAATCGGCTCAGCTCGACCACAGAATAGTATCTACAGAAGGTGAGCTCCATATAACAAGAGAAAAGGGGCGCGCATAGGAGGTGATCTCGGTCTGTCTCAGTTAAATATCAGTCGTGAGTGCGCTTACTCCCGGCGAACCTGAAGCGTGTGTTTTTGCTCACTTTATGGTGCCGACCTTCTGTGTCTATGTATTCTGTGGTTCAAAAACGTCATAAAAGCAAGATGTCTACATTCACATCGAGAGACTTCGTGAAAAATAGGCATAATGAGGTTTCTGGAGGCTGAAGTACCTAAGAATAAATGGAGTGGGTAGGTAGGTAGGTAGGTAAGTATGGGTGTAGGTAGGTATGTAGGTAGATAGGTAAGTATGTAGGTAGGTAGGTAGGTAAGTAAGTATGTAGGTAGGTATGTATGTATGTAAGTAAGTAAGTAAGTAGGTATGTAAGTAGGTAGGTATGTAAGTAGGTAGGTAGGTATGTAGGTAGGTAGGTAAGTATGTACGTAGGTAGGTATGTATGTAGGTAGGTGAGTGCGCAGTAGATAAGTGCGAAGCAGCTAGTTAGCAATAAATTATAATTTACTTACAACTTGCAGCGCCTGCTATAGCTAATGATGATCCTCCATGTTTAGAAGCTGTAATAAAATGAGACCCTTAATTTCTACCAATATTCATGCCGACGTTTACTTTGGCCTAGGGCAAGCAGTGCAAAGGTGAGCAATGCCATCCAACATAGCAATACCGCCAGTCTTTCGGGCACGCTAACGGTCGACAGTGATGCGGGGAAACATTTCGAAGATATTTTTTTGTTAATAACTATATTTATTTTTTAAATATTAGCATAATAATTTATGGCTTTGTATTTTACTGGTATTATTATCGTATTTTTTCGTTCGTTTATCGTACACGATTACAACATTCACGATTGAGATGGAAACTTTTGGGTTTTTCGCTTTTATGAGGAGATAATAATATTTTTGAGGTGATTTCACAAAATAGCGGCGCGCACATGGCGTTGAATACGTGGAAAAATGAACGTGAACTGGCGATGGCTTTGTCCGTATATTGAAATCGGCTCAGCTCGACCACAGAATAGTATCTACAGAAGGTGAGCTCCATACAACAAAAGAAAAGGGGCGCGCGAAGGAGGTGATGTCGGTCTGTCTCGGTCAAATATCAGTCGTGAGTGCGCTTACTCCCAGCGAACGTGAAGCGTGTGTTTTGCTCGCTGTATGGTGCCGTCCTTCTGTATCTGTGTATTCTGTGGTTTAAAAAACGTCATAAAAGCGAGATGTCTACATTCACATCGAGAGACTTCATGAAAAATTGGTATACTGAGGTTTCTGGAGGTTTAAGTACCTACGAATAAATGGAGTGGGTAGGTAGGTGTAGGCAGGAGTGTAAGTAAGGAGGTATGTAAGTAGTAGATATGTAGGTATGTAAGTAGGGAGATAGGTAGGTAGGTAGGTAGGTAGGTAGGTAGGTAGGTAGGTAGGTAGGTAGGTAGGTAGGTAGGTAGGTAGGTAGGTAGTTAGTTAGGTAGGTAGGTAAGTATGTAGGTCGGTAGGTAGCTAAGTATGTAGGTAAGTATTTATGTAGGTAGGTATGTAGGTAGGTAGGTAAGTATGTGGGTAGGTATGTATGTAAGTAGGTATGTAAATAGGTAGGTAGGTATGTAGGTAGGTATGTATGTATGTATGTAGGTAGGTAGGTGCGCAGTAGATAAGTGCGAAGCAGTTAGTTAGCAATAAATTATAATTTACTTACAACTTGCAGCGCCTGCTATAGCTAATGATGATCCTCCATGTTTAGAAGCTGTAATAAAATGAGACCCTTAATTTCTACCAATATTCATGCCGACGTTTACTTTGGCCTAGGGCAAGAAGAATTAGAAGAATTCAAAAACGTCATAAAAGCAAGATGTCTACATTCACATCGAGAGACTTCGTGAAAAATAGGCATATTGAGGTTTCTGGAGGTTTAAGTACCTACGAATAAATGGAGTGGGTAGGTAGGTGTAGGCAGGAGTGTAAGTAAGTAGGTATGTAGCTAGGTATATATGTAGGTAGGTAGGTAGGTATGTAAGTAGATATGTAGGTATGTAAGTAGGGAGATAGGTAGGTAGGTAGGTAGGTAGGTAGGTAGGTAGGTAGGTAGGTAAGTATGTAGGTAGGTAGGTAGCTAAGTATGTAGGTAAGTAAGTAAGTATTTATGTAGGTAGGTATGTAGGTAAGTATGTAGATAGGTATGTATGTAAGTAAGTAGGTATGTAAGTAGGTAGGTAGGTATGTAGGTAGGTAGGTATGTATGTAAGTAGGTAGGTAGATGCGCAGTAGATAAGTGCGAAGCAGTTAGTTAGCAATAAATTATAATTTACTTACAACTTGCAGCGCCTGCTATAGCTAATGATGATCCTCCATGTTTAGAAGCTGTAATAAAATGAGACCCTTAATTTCTACCAATATTCATGCCGACGTTTACGTTGGCCGAGGGCAAGCAGTGCAAAGGTGAGCAATGCCATCCAACATAGCAATATCGCCAGTCTTTCGGGCACGCTAACGGTCGACAGTGATGCGGGGAAACATTTCGAGGATATCTTTTTGTTAATAGCTATATTTATTTTCAAAATATTAGCATAATAATTTAAGGCTTTTTAATTTACTGGTATTATTATTGTATTTTTTTCGTTCGTTTATCGTTCACGATTCCAACATTCACGATTGAGATGGAAACTTTTGGGATTTTCTCTTTTATAAGGAGATAATAATATTTGTGAGGAGATTTCACAAAATAACGGCGTGCACGTCGAATACGTGGAAAAATGAACGTGAACTGGCGATGCCTTTGACCGTATATTGAAATCGGCTCAGCTCGACCACAGAATAGTATCTACAGAAGGTGAGCTCCATATAACAAAAGAAAAGGGGCGCGCGTAGGAGGTGATGTCGGTCTGTCTCGGTCAAATATCAGTCGTGAGTGCGCTTACTCCCGGCGAACGTGAAGCGTGTGGTTTTGCTCGCTATATGGTGCCGACCTTCTGTATCTATGTATTCTTTGGTTAAAAAACGTCATAAAAGCGAGATGTCTACATTCACATCGAGAGACTTCGTGAAAAATTGGTATACTGAGGTTTCTGGAGGTTTAAGTACCTACGAATAAATGGAGTGGGTAGGTAGGTGTAGGCAGGAGTGTAAGTAAGGAGGTATGGAGGTAGGTATATATGTAGGTAGGTAGGTAGGTATGTAAGTAAGTAGATATGTAGGTATGTAAGTAGGGAGATAGGTAGGTAGGTAGGTAGGTAGGTAGGTAGGTAGTTAGGTAGGTAGGTAAGTATGTAGGTCGGTAGGTAGCTAAGTATGTAGGTAGGTAGGTAAGTATGTGGGTAGGTATGTATGTAAGTAAGTAGGTATGTAAATAGGTAGGTAGGTATGTAGGTAGGTATGTATGTATGTATGTAGGTATGTAGGTAGGTATGTATGTATGTATGTATGTAGGTAGGTAGGTGCGCAGTAGATAAGTGCGAAGCAGCTAGTTAGCAATAAATTATAATTTACTTACAACTTGCAGCGCCTGCTATAGCTAATGATGATCCTCCATGTTTAGAAGCTGTAATAAAATGAGACCCTTAATTTCTACCAATATTCATGCCAACGTTTACTTTGGCCTAGGGCAAGTAGAATTAGATGAATTCAAAAAACGTCATAAAAGCAAGATGTCTACATTCACATCGAGAGACTTCGTGAAAAATAGGCATATTGAGGTTTCTGGAGGTTTAAGTACCTACGAATAAATAGAGTGGGTAAGTAGGTAGGCAGGAGTGTAAGTAAGTAGGTATGTAGGTAGGTATATACGCAGGTATGTAGGTAGGTATATACGTAGGTATATACGTAGGTATATACGTAGGTATATACGTAGGTAAGTAGGTAGGTAGGTAGGTATGTGAGTAGGGAGGTAGGTAGGTAAGTATGTGGGTAGGTAGGTAGGTAAGTATGTATGTAGGTAGGTAGATAAGTATGTAGGTAGGTATGTCAGTAAGTAGGTATGTAGGTAGTTAGGTATATATGTAGGTAGGTAGGTATGTAAGTTAGTAGGTATGTAGGTAGGTAAGTAGGTATGTAGGTAGGTAGGTAGGTAGGTAGGTATGAAGTTAGGTAGGTAGGTATGTAGGTGGGTAGGCAGGTAGTTATGTATGTAGGTAGGTAGGTAGGTAGGAATCAATGTAGGTAGGTAGGTGCGCCGTAGATAAGTACGAAGCCGGGTAGGGCAGCTAATCAGCAATAAATAATAAGTTACTTACTACGAGTACATATATTTGGGACATTTAATATCTGTAAAAGACTGCTCAAAGAGAGAAATAACCCGCAGAATAAAGAATACCTGGAACAAATATTGGTCGATGAAAGAAATATTTAAAAGCGAACTGCCTACCAAAATAAAGACAAAAGCTATGGAAATCTGCCTCATGCCATGCCTCACATATGCATGCCAAACATGGTCCTCAACAAAAGAATCACTGGAAAAGGTAAGAGTATGCCAGAGAGCTATAGAAAGGAGCTACATGGGATTAAAACTAAAAGATAAAGTTAAAAATACGCTAATTAGAGAGAAAACCAAAGCTAAGGACGTAGTAAAGGAAGCTCTCAAGCTTAAATGGAAATGGGCAGGACACATACAAAGATTAAATGACGACAGATGGGCAAAAATAACTACAAACTGGTACCCGATATACAAGAAACGTCGCCGAGGTAGACCATGCAAGAGGTGGAACGATGATTTAGCCACCGTAGCAGGAAAAACATGGAGCAGGCTGGCTAGAGATAGAGAGAGATGGAGATCAATGGAGGAGGCTTTTACCGCTATAGGCGGTCCTTACATCTAAATTTTACAATTAATTAATGTTTATACAATTCTTAATTACTGAAATATTTAAATTATTAATTTTGCATGATAAAATAAATTTAATTGGTACTTATCTGATTCTAAATTATAATGGAACTATTTAAATCTTTAAGACATTTCTAAATTAGAAAAATAATAATAACAAAAAAAAAAATGCATGAATAAAAATAAAAATAAACACAATTATGAAATTAATAATTGTAATTGAACTTGTTTAAAATTATAAATTTAATGTATTGTTTAATTTGCATGAAGAATTAAAATACATGTAGATTTCAATGTAATGTTGTAAGGAATCAATAAAGCTATTTTTATTTTTTTTATTTATTTATTTTACTTACTACTGGCAGCGCCTGCTACAGCTGATGATGATCCTCCATCACTAGAAGCTGTAATAAAATGAGACCCTTAATTTCTACCAATATTCATGCCGACGACGTTTACTTTGGCCCAGGGCAAGCAGTGCAAAGGTGAGCAACGCCATCCAACATAGCAATACCGCCAGTCTTTCGGGCACGCTAACGGTCGACAGTGATGCGGGGAAATAGTTCGACGATTTTTTTTTGTTAATAGCTATATTTATTTTTAAAATATTAGCATAATAATTTACTGGTATTACTATTGTATTTTTTTCGTTCGTTCATCGTTCACGATTCCAACATTCACAATAGAGATGTAATCTTTTGGGTTTTTCTCTTAGAAGTTTGTTCCTATTTTGATTTCTAATATTTAATGGTATTTAGAAAGAAAGATAGGAAACCTATTGTTTTTCCATTCTTTTATTTAATTACAGCTGCGGAAGATGTAGCTCTCATCGATAAAAAGCTAGTTAACTTAATCAATGAGAACTTTATTATAATATATTTAATAAATTATCTTACCCCCGCTGTAAGCTTCGCCCTCTGAGTCATCATCATCTCCATTTTCTCCGTCAGCTTCTGTATCATCATCATCACAAAATATCATCATTAGTTCAAGTTTGGTTCACGTCTAAGGTCAGTCCCAGATCTTTTATTTCGTAGACGCGCTCCAGAGGGCCATGATAGGAGTTATTTCCATGCTGCGATGTCATTATTCTGAGGTAGCCATCTTGTTATAAACTTTAGTCGACCGACCTCTGCTCGCGTGAAAATACAGGGAATACGAATTTTCCCAAATATGAAATCTAGCTGGATCGATTTTTCGCCCCCGTGAACCCTATATTGCAACTTTCATCGAAATCGTTAGAGCCGTTTTCGAGAACGTGATTACAAATATGTATATATATGTATATATATACAAATATTGTTCATTTAATAGTATAAGATAAACATATAAAACCAAATGACTTACCACTTTCGGCTCCAGCAAATGATGAGCTGTCATCTCCATAAGCCGCTGTATTTGAAAAGTACTTCTATTAGTGAATAGTGTTCGTGTGAAGATACAAATATTTTAACGGTAGCATGTATCCTACTGTTTAAATATAAAACAATAACTAACCTTTCTAGAAAAAAAGTAAAGAATTCGTTTTTTTCAACAACGCCTTGCTCAATGATTCTCCATCTATTTAACATCACAGTTAATCCTGTCAGCTAGGATTAACATAAAATTGATTTTACTCTCTTGATGTGTCCATTTAAACTAATTGAACTAGCATGGACGCCATCATGCAATTATGGACGAGTAACAAAATGCTAATCTACCTAAACTGCGTTCGCAATTTAGTTGCCAAACATGTAAATAAAGACGAGTTTTAGGAAAAACAGTTATCAACTTTATGAACACACAGATAAAGTTGATGTTTGTTTAAGTGGAAATAACATCAATTGGAAACGAGGATTTGCATAGACATTACACTGAATGTGCATCCGTTTTGCAACTGACTATACACGTTGACCTCGCTGGGGATGGGTGGGGGATGAAAACATTACTATGAATTAAGAACATAACAGATTTTCCTAAATATTTATGAAAATGTATTTAATTTATTAATTTTTTTAATAGTTCGTCCGAAATTCGAATGGCGTCGAGATAAGAACCTGCACCGATGCACTCGAAAAAATTACAAATTGGATTTAGAATTATTGTGTGAACTTTTTAGGCCCACACATGTACCACAGCCACAACACAAAAAAATAATAAAAGACGCAATAATAAATTATTTGATTTGATTTGATTTTAATAGGAAAAAAATATGGGCATGCAGTGGTTACGTGTGAATAGTGTCGCTGCAGCTTCTCGCAGTTGCGTCGTGGTAACTACAAAATTTCGAAGTGTTTGCGTTGTCGCAAGTAGTTGCGATGTAGTTACGTTGTGGCTAGTGTTTGTAGACAGACATGATCATTGTATTTGCGATGTGGCCTGCTGCTAGTGCGCAGTCTCGCTGGTGGTTGCGTTGTGGCTAAAAAAACTATTTTCATCCAAATTAGCGCCCGTCCACATGTTGTCGTTGTGGATGTGGTGTGTTTGTGGTACGTGTGATCGGGCTCTTATATTTATTTTGAAGAATATGCATAGCTTACATAAAAGACTAGTGGGCGTTAATGTATCCAATGAGGTAATAAGAAATGAGATAACAAAAGTTATTATACCTGATTGGGCAGCAGCAGAACTTCGGGAGCCTCTGATACCTACAATACATAAACTTATTATAGATACTCAGATGGTCTAAATAGTCTCCGGAGGGCAGTAACAACATATTTATAGAATTGAGGGTAAAGTCTCATATATATTGTGTCTCAGTATTGAGGGTGTATCCGTTCTATGGAGCCACCGAAGTGGCATTAAATAGAAAAAATAAGGTGGCGAAACGAACAATTGCAATAATTGATCAACTGCCGTCAATTTCCAATGTAGTAATATTGTCAATCGCTTCAATTGCATTTGGTATCAGTCACGTAAAAATTGACAATTGACCATTGATCATTTCGGGGACCGATATGAGCAATTTTTTTTTTTCTGTAAAGTAGTAGGCTTCTGTGTCAGACGTGGAATTCAATCCTAGTTCGTAAGTTAGGTTGAATCACTAAAAGAATCCAAGAAAACATTGAAAATATTTGTATATATTTTCTTTTCAGCAAAAAGTGATGAAATCTAAACTCACCTGCTTGTGTCGCTAAAAAGCCCAAGGGCAAAATAAATAAAACGACGTATGTCCAGCGTTGGGTACCCATCTTCCCCAACGAGTGACTGAGCGATAGCCAACAAAGTCCTGGTATTTAAGGATATGAAAGACACTTAAAATTAACCTAACATAATATTCGTGAGTAATTAATTTAATAAAAGTTTTATTTCCATGAAGTATTTCACTTTATTTATCGTGATCGTGATCCATGTTAAGTAGATAACAGTTTTCACTACAACGTATAATAAAAACCGGTCAAGTGCGAGTCAGACTCGCACACGAAGAGTTCCGTTCCATCGTTACGTTACGTTACGTTCGAAACACGTTTATTGTATGAACCGACCGACCCCCTTTAATTTTTAATTTTATTTATGTTTATAAGTTTTTGATAAAGCGGCATGAGTAATACACAATCTGTGAAAATTTCAACTGTCTACTGTCTACCTATTACGGTTCATGAGATACAGCCCGCTGATAGACAGACGGACTAACGGACAGCGGAGCCTTAGTAATAGGGTTCCGTTTGGCACCCTTCGGGTACGGTACCCTAAAAATGGTCGTGGAAAACATTTTCGATTCTATTTTCGTATTGATTATTCCGTTCACTGTCTTAAATCAGAGGTATGGTTGCTTAGTATTCGTTATCATTATCAGAAATTCTAGAGAAAATCCTAACGTTGGCAACACTTGCAAGGCAGTAAAGCTGCAAATCTTCAGCATAAAGATGATACGCAATCAAAAGCACGGTGGTATTGTGATTAATAAAAATTTAAAAACAAAAGAGGAGATATTATACCGCCTTAAGGAACGCCAGCTGCAAAATCAGACTAACTCGATGATGAGTCTCCAGCATGAACAGACTGCTGATGCCCCCGAAGATAAGATAAAAACCATTCCAATAACTCCGGAGAGACCAGAAGATAGGAAAGGATGGATAAAAGGACTTCATGAGTGACGGTATGAAAAGCATTAGAGAAGTCAATTAACACTAAAAGTAAATTTTGTGTCTTCCATTCCCCGTCTTATATCGTCAGTCCTTTTATAGACTGCAGGAAGGAGTTGATCAAGAGCCGTTACGATCATATGGCAATTATAGATATAAGATCATATGGGAATTTATATCGTGATACAATTTTTTATATACAGGGTGATTGGAAGGTGAGTGCAAAGTTTTAAGGCGAAGATAGTACAGACAATTTAGAACCATTTAAGCCATGGTTGTCTTAGACGAAGTCTTACCAAATATTTTTAACCAAATTTTTAAGTTTTTTTTCGGAAATTCTCTAAATTTAATGTAAACTGCATAATTATGGCCAAATTGAATGATAAATGAATTCATTTTTTCTTTATTTAATTAAAGTAATGTGTAAGCAATCAAGCAAAACATGTTTTAGGCTTCTGTGTCATTAGACATTTTTTTTACAGACATTTAAAGCTCAGAAAAAATAAAAAATTTGTACAATACGTCTTTTAAACCTTATTAAAAAAAAAAAAATTGGTAAGACTTCGTCTAAGACAACCATGGCTTAAATGGTTCTAAATTGTCTATACTATCTTCACCTTAAAGCTTTGCACCCATCTTCCAATCACCCTGTATAATATTTATTGGTTTCGATGATAGCACATTGTAAAATGAATCTATGGTTATAGTGAAAAAAATATGGATAAAAATAACATATTAGCAGCTTATCGTCTCCAGTATATCGTTAAGATCAATCATGGTATTAATAAAAAATCTTAAAATGTCAATACTAGTATAATAATAATTATATATTATAATAATGTAATATTAGTATCGATATTTATTAAGGTCTGAAAGAAAAATGTTACCACCTATCACTGCATTTATTTGTAGGTACTTAAAACCAGACCATAAATATCTGTACTAATATTAATTGCAATGCTGTGCTGTGTTGCAACTGGCTGTCAAATAATCTTGAATCTTGTAATAATCATGTATGGCTTCAAAGAGTAATATTCTCTCTTCTTACTCACGCCATTTGTGTAATATATTTTTGCGTATAGTTTCATCTAAATAAACCCATTAGGATTTTATTTCCGAAATAAAACGAGCCAATATAGGATGCAAATAATATGCAGTGAGACAATACCGTCTCAATATGCCTATTTTTCACGAAGTCTTTCAATTATGATATATTGAATACATAGGAACAGAAGGTTGGCACCATACAGTGACCAAAAATACACGCTTCACGTTCACCGGGAGTAAGCGCACTCACGACTGGCATTCGACCGAGACAGACCGAGATCACATCCTACGCGCGCCCCTTTTCTCTTTTTGTATGGAGCTGACGTTCTGTAGATTTTATTCTGTGGTCGAGCTGAACCGATTTCAATATACGTACAAAGCCATTAATCTGATTCTGAAATATTTTATCAGATTTGTGTTTCTTAACTCAAACACACACTCTGCAAACCATTACAGTTGGAATTGTCAATAAAAGGCGAAGCTGTGCTTGCCTGTGCTAAGCCGTACTTGTATCTAAATAAGATTGATTTGATATACTTCATTAAATCTACTCCGTCAGTAGGTACTATATCCTATAAGTATCGTACTAAGTATACTATTATCAGCAAATATTGTTATAAAATCATATTTAGCAGTAGTTAAGAGTGTACTTCCATATCAACTATTTTACAGCTTATATTCAATTTTCAAGATAATATTTTCATAAATTAAAAAGCTGACAGTCTTAAAATAATAATAATTATATTTACAAGAATATAAAACGGGGGGGGGGGGGGGGAATCACAGGGCAACAAAAAATTCTTTCGCATCGCTGTCAAAAGGAACAGTGCGATTTCTCATAAAACTGAGTGAAAAATGAAATGAAATTGTATAATATATTCTATAAATAGGATATCGGATTCACTTTTACACGTTATATTAAAAAAAAAACAAATACATATATATTTTATTATTATAAATATGTATTGTTATTATATTTATCAAGATATGCTAGATGGAGTCTTCCGATCTGACTATCACTGAGATGATAAATTACTAAAATGAAATGGCGATACAAACTCTAGGGTCAGTCTCTTGGGAGAGGCAAAATGCGCGCCCTCGCGCCCCTAGTCGCCGCTGGAGACGCCCCGGGCGTCGGGAGTCGCGAGCCGACTTCCGGCCACCGTAGGCGCGGGCTTGCGGACGGTGACCACTCAGTATGAGTGGACCTGTCCAGGCAGTGCAAGCATTTGTCAGTAATCGTGTAGAGCAACTCACAACTTAAGGAGCTCAACGACTCGACGAACAATACCAGGACATATGGTTAGGCTGCATAAAGTACTCAAACTGCCAGACAATCATTAATACTAAAGCAGAAAGGAAAGAAATGATCCACACAGTCCTCACATTCACAATAATTAAAGTAATATAATACTTTATCCGAAGTTTTAAAATAGAATCATATTATAACACCTTTTCTCTAACAAAAGAATGCTATAAAACATTTTTTTTTCTATTACGATACAGAACAAACCTAAGAAGTTAATATCACCAAGGAGTTTCCATCAACTTTTGTAATCGAACGGGAGTGGGGGACAGCAGCACCGGTCTAGCGCATGCGCGGTGATGTGCCGGGTGCAGGCGCCAATCATACGTTTTGTTGTACTGGATTTTGTGGGAATTTTGTATTCATAATCTTTAACTTTAATCTTTTATTTAGTAGGTTCAATTCCAATGTATGAGAGTAGATAAAGTAGTGTATGAAACTGCACATAACTAGGTATTAAAACACTCGTGTGATACTATTAAAAAGCTCGCCTACGGCTCGGTTTTTAAACTCATACCTACTCGTATTATCATACCCCTGATTATGCACCAGTTTTATAAACTACTATTACAAACGATACAATTCAGTGCTTTTATGGGAATTTAATGCGTGCAATTTCACAATTAGATTGATCTTGATTTTTTTTTACAATTAATCCTTGTTATGTAATATTTTAATCATCGTAGGAAGGATAAACTCCATTAATCGTTTAAGTTACGTAAAGGCAAAGGAGACGAAATAAAGATAAAAATTTAAATAATATAAATATAAAAATAAGATCTCAATCCGAATATACGGTGCGAAGCAAATTGAAGAACTGGTAGGATAGGCTATAGATCTGTTGGGCACGCCACAATTGTGGCGATAAGTCCCCTCTTTGAGGAGTGGCTAGAGAGGCGCCACGGCGTCCTCACCTTCCGCCTGACACAGGTCCTCACCGGACATGGTTGTTTCGGGAGGTTCCTGTTCAGGATAAAGCGGGAGGAAACGCCCGGGTGTCACCACTGTGTGGATCGCCCGGAGGACACGGTGGAGCATACGGTGGAGGTCTGCCCAGCTTGGGCGGAGCACCGCCGTGTCCTCACGGAGGCGATCGGCGGCGGCGATCTCTCGCGTCCGGCCCTGGTTCAGGCCATGGTCCGGAGCGAGAGTGCATGGGAGGCCGTCACCTCCTTCTGCGAAGCAGTAATGCTCGCGAAGGAGGAGGCGGAGCGCGCGAGGGAGAGGCAAAATGCGCCCCCTCGCGCCCCTAGTCGCCGCAGGAGACGCCCCGGGCGTCGGGAGTCGCGAGCCGACTTCCGGCCACCGTAGGCGCGGGCTTGCGGACGGTGAGCAATGGGTAGCTCGCCGTCCGATAGGGACCAGGCCCGGGTCGACGGCGCGTTGTGTTCCACGCGCGCCTCAAAGAGATGTCAGCACCAACTGACGGGGTCCGGAAGGGCCAATGCCTGCCGGGGTTGCGGGTTTGTCTGAAAGGGATATCGCGACCTCGGCACACAGGCAACGGAAGGAACACGGGTGGGTTTTAGTCAGTAAAAGTCTGACACGCCCTCCCGCTCCACCCAGAGCGGGAGAAGTTATTTGATGATTTCCCATCCTCAAAAAAAAAAAAAAAAGGATCTGTAAAAAAATATTTAGATCATTAATGCATAAATTGGTGCCGATTCTCTTGTCACAAATGCCTCTAAAGTAAACTAAAAATCACAAAAAATTTGTTTATTCCTGTCAAAGGACGATTTTCCATTCTGAAATAGACTAAAGTGACACATCTTAACTATATTTTAGTTTGACAGCACTAAGATAGTACTGAGTTTTTAGTTTAGTGAAAATGGCAATTTTGCTATTCTGAATTTGACGTTTTTCACCTAAAATTTTGATTGTAAAATACCAAACCAGACTAAACCTGACAATTTTTAATAGCGATTAAAAAGGTGTGGGGTAAAATAAGTTGTCATGAACTAAAATTCACACCAACATCTCGACTTCACGTGCAAAACCAGTACTGTATTTATTTTTTCTTTTGCTTATATCTCGAAAATGGTGCGTCCTATCGCAAACATAATGAAAATTTCGACCCCTTTTATAAAACGCTAAAACACCTATCGCTCAACATGTAGGTAGTATTTTTTCATATTTTCCATACAAAAAAATGAAAAATTCCATATAAAACACGTCAAGGCTAAAACAGCTGCGCGCCTCCGGCTCTAAAAAATCACAGGTTAGGGCAAACCACGTGGATTCGCGATTGTCAAATTCGATTTTAGTTGTGTCAAAATTAGTTTTTAATGTAGAGAATTTTATTTGCAGAATAGCTCTAAGATTCTCTACATTAAAAACTAATTTTGACACAACTACTACAGAATAGCTCTAAGATTCTCATAGCCAGAAGTAAGGAATTTTTGTGATAGTTTATTTAGTTTAGTTCGGTGTACAAGAGAATCGGCACCATTATCAGCCTATAATAATAATAATAATAACCCCACCGCCGTATCTCTACGTTGACGTCGTGGTGGGGCTTGCGCGCTCCAAACTCTGGGTCTGTGCCGGTAGAGTTTACTTTGCCGGAACAGGTCTAGGATGAGGAGCCAGACCAAGAGAGATACAGAAACCCGCAGGGCAGCATGTGGCGAGCTGTTGGGCAGTAGCGACCCCACGGACCCTATCTCCCGGGAGAAATCTTGTTCCTCATCTCTGCCTTGCCTTTATTGGCCGGCTGGAGTGAACACTGATGAGGAACAGAGCTCCCGCCTCATTCTTGTCTTAATTGGCCGGCTTGAGTGGAGATTCGCAAGAGCAAACGTGCTCGGAGGAAGGAAGTATTCCAGTAAGTGCTCGTAGGGATCTTGACCATCTTCCGGGCTCTGGGATTGTTCTGAAAGCCGTGGAATACCTCTCCACTCCTCAAGCACCTCAGGACATGTTGCCCCCTTGTCGCTACGTCACTATGTGCTAGCGACAGTTTTTGGGGGCCCATTATTGAGTGTGCAAGTCACCTCCTGCCATTTTTTTCCGTGTACATATAAACATTGATCAGGCAGGGGCCATAGTCCTTCCATAGTTCCAGGTCACCAGTCAACTTAAGCCCAACCCAAACCCATAGTCCAATATCTTTGTTTCCATATCCTGCAATAGTCCTACACCAACCGGGGGTTGTCCTTGGGTGCACTTACATAGTGCATACAGGGATAATCGTCGGTTGGTGCCTCATTTCATTAAAACTCCTAACGGGCCTCTGCGAGTTGGCTTCGGCTCCTCGTATGCCTTCCAAAGGTCCGGGACCCCAAGGTCCCGAGAAAGGTTAAAAAATGAAAATAATAATAATAATAATAAGCCCCCTAAAATCCTACCTTACGTCCAAGCTGAACACCTAGCTACGTGGGGGGCGGACACGCGTACTGTGCAACTGTACAAAAAACTTACGCGGCTAACAAGGAAAGGTAACCCTTTATGGAGATGAGCAATAAAAGATATAATTTACGGTCGCTTCCCGGGGAGCGCCGGGGCGCATCTGGAGCCGATGCTAGGTGCCACAGCATGCGAACCATCGGCGGTGAGGAGTTGAGCAAGCGGGCTCCTACCAACAAAATTGTTACAGCTGGTCGTAGTGAGCTGAACAGGCGGGCTCACTACGTAGAAGCCACAGCCGATTCCACGGGCGATGATACCATTTCATTATTTTCATCCATCCCTTCGACTCGCCCCTCCTACATGACAAGAAGAACAGCCAGCTTGTCCACCACCAGCACGCTTGATAGTGTTGCGCAAGATGTCAACCTTGACTCTGAGCTTGCACCCACTACAAGCGCTCCAAGTACGCGCAGACGATGGACACCTGAAATGAATACGTTCATACTGCGCACTTATCTTCAATTAACTTCACTAGATACAGACAGAAGAACTTATCTCGAACCGCTCCACTTAAAATTCACAGAAAATTTCCCAAACATGCAGCCAGACCAGCGTAGAGCTATAATAAATAACAAATTACTACCACAAAAAACAATAGATGAGATACGAAACGAAGTAAAAGAAGAGTTAGATCAACTACATTTTACCCTGCAGTCACAAAACTCTGGCAAGCTTAGACAACAAATACTTGCACCTACACAATCTACACAAATACTTGCACCTACACAATCTACACAAATACTTGCACCTACACAATCTACACAAATACAACCTACAACACTAGAGACACATAGCACACAAAATAGAACACAGTCCCGAATGAGATGGACCAGTGAACACAACGAAGCTATAATGCGGTCATATTACAGAGTTACAGCTCTGGGCACTAACGAAACTACGTATCGAAAACCTATGTACGAAGATTTCATTAATCAATTCCCTTCACTTGCTCACTTAAGTGAACAACGAATAGCTGACCAGAGGAGAGCAATAATAAACAATAATTACTTAAGCGATGAGAAATTAAATTCATTAAAATTAGAGGTATCCGAAGAATTAGGTACAGATAACACACGCAATTACAATAGTGAAACGATAGCAGTTATTACTAATATCAACAATACCAATATCCAGTTAACAGATAATATTGACATAAACTATATAGAAGAACCTACCCCTAATATACAAACAACGGATAACACTGAATTAAATAGTACATATATTCTACCTAACCTACAAGTTAATTTAGAAAGGGACCCAAAAATAGACGATTCTTTCCAACAAGCATTCCAATTTTATAAAGATACTAGCCCAACAAATAGAGTTTATATTCCAAAACAAAAACCATCTAAAAACCTTGCAAGAATAATTAGCTACCTAAACAAAATCATTCTCCCTGAAAATATTAACAACAACACAGACTTTCACACATTCCAGACCGTTATATATTGTGCGGCATGGACCGTTGCTAAGGTCAACGGAGCCAAAATAACACTCGAACCAAGAGAAATAACCCGAGGTACAAAAAAAGAATATAAACCAAAATGGCGAAGACGTCTTGAACAAAAAGTAAATGATTTACGATCAAAAATAGGTAGAATGACCCAATTTATCAACGGCAATAGAAGTAGAAAATTAAAGAAACATGTAAATAAGATCATAAAACTATATAGAATTCATACTGTACACGAAGAACCAAACACACAAGCGGTACATACACTAGATACACTTAAACAAAAACTATCAGTTGTAACAGGGAGACTTGAAAGATATAAAGCATGCACTTTAAGAAAACAACAAAATACCCAATTCACGCAAAACGAAAAACTTTTTTATCGCAATATCAGGCAGACAACAAAAAATGTTCAGAATAATAACCCAAACGATGATGAGCGTAACACCCCTAACCCAGAGACATTACAACACTTCTGGGCAGGAATATGGGAACAACCTATTCATCATAACGCCCAAGCAGATTGGATACACGCAGAACTATCCAGCAATACAGATATTCAGACAATGGCATTTGAACACATCTCCCCACAAATATTTCATAAAGTTCTATCTCGCCTACATAATTGGAAAGCACCTGGGTCAGACCACATCCATAGTTACTGGTACAAAAAATTCACAGCAGTTCATTGTTATCTATATAATTTTATAAACAGCTTCATCCAAGATCCCAAAATTATACCTGCTTACATAACGTTAGGCACGACTTACATGATACCGAAAGATCGCAATGACCTTTGTAATCCAGCTAAATATAGGCCTATTACATGCTTACAGACCAATGTATAAGATCATCACATCCTGCATATCCGAAATGATATACGAACACATTGACGCCAATAACATCTTAGCCGAACAGCAAAAAGGATGCAGAAAATATAGTCAAGGCTGCAAAGAGCAATTAATCATAGATTCCGTTATCCTAAAAAAAGTTCAGAAATACAAAACTGATTTATTCACAATGTATATTGATTACAAGAAAGCATATGATTCTGTTCCCCATTCATGGCTATTGCAGGTGTTAGAAATTTATAAGATACACCCAACAATAGTTTCATTTTTGAAGACCTTGATGACAACTTGGTGTACAGTATTAAGACTCACTACCCCAACTGAAACCATAAATACTAGCCCAATTAAAATACAGAAAGGAATCTTCCAGGGAGATGC
Organism: Agrochola circellaris; assembly: GCA_914767755.1. Lineage (NCBI taxonomy): Eukaryota > Metazoa > Arthropoda > Insecta > Lepidoptera > Noctuidae > Agrochola > Agrochola circellaris. The sequence goes on along the minus strand of OU611839.1, from coordinate 7,718,794 downwards.
ACTCAGCCCACTGTGGTTCTGCCTGGCTCTAAACCCCCTATCTAAAATATTAAACTCTACCTCATTAGGAATCCCTTTAAATTATACAGCTACCAACCGACAGACTGATCCACAGAAAGACGTTTTAAATCATTTACTGTATATGGATGATATTAAGCTATATGCAGAAACCGAGAGTCAACTTTACGACCTAGCTAATCTAACAGAAACATTCACAAAGGACATTAAAATGGAGTTCGGCATAGATAAATGCAAAATAAATTCAGTTAGAGCAGGACAGAACTACCAACACGAATATACCTTAGGAACAGGGGAAATAATAGAGCCATTGGATGAACTAGATACTTATAAATACTTAGGTTACAATCAATCCCGTCAAATACACTACAAAGATACAAAACAAAAACTTAAACAACAATTTCAACACCGACTTAATACAATACTAAAAACACAGCTCCATTCACGAAACACTATAAAAGCAATCAACACCTTTGCTATACCTGTGCTCACCTATTCATTCGGGATAATAAACTGGACCAAAACTGAACTAAAAAACTTACAACGAAAAATCAACACGACAATGACAAAATTTCGCAAACATCACCCAAGATCTTGTATTCAAAGGTTAACGTTACCGAGAAAAGAAGGAGGCAGAGGACTTATAGATATCCTAAACTTACACAACAGACAGATCACAGCTCTTAGGCAATACTTCTTTGCCAAAAGTGAATCTTCCCTACTCCACAAACTAATAGCACACAACGACCAACACTTTACACCTCTTAAGACACTACAGAACAAAAAAACGAAAATGTCATTGATGACAAAACCAAATGTCAAGAGTGGACCCAGAAGTCTCTACACGGGAGACATCGCCAAGATTTATGCCAATTAAATGTCGACAAAGAAGCGTCGAACGCATGGTTAAATCGAGGCGAACTATTCCCGGAGACTGAAGGGTTTATGCTTGCAATACAGGACCAAGTTATAGAGACCAAAAACTACAGAAAATATATTATTAAGAATTTAACAACAGATACTTGTAGAAAATGCAATAGCTCTCCAGAGACAATCCAACATATTACCGGCGCCTGCAAATCAATAGCCCAGACAGATTATAAACACCGACACGATCAAGTAGCCAACGTCATACACCAGAAACTAGCTCATCAATACAAACTTGTAGACACTGTAATACCATATTATAAATACAACCCTGAAACGGTATTAGAGAACCCTACAACAAAACTATACTTCGACCGCGCCATACTCACCGACCGCACAATTCACTTTAATAGACCTGACATCACATTAATTAATAAAATAAACAAAACTGGGTTCCTAATAGACATTGCCGTGCCAAATACACATAACTTACAGACTACAATAGCCGAAAAATTATCCAAATACACCGAACTAAAAGATGAAATAACCCGACTTTGGCATCTTCAAAAAGTCACAATAGTCCCCATAGTGCTATCTACAACAGGAGTAATACCCAAACAGCTTCATCAGTCCCTTAGTTCCCTCAACCTGCCACCTAACACCTACCACCTGCTGCAGAAGGCAGTGATTCTTAACACATGCAGGTTAGTTAGAAAATTTCTTCAGTGTGAGGTGGACAACTTGCACCAATACTTCCGCTCAAATATAGTCTCAACTACCATACAGTCTACTTCGGAAAACCAAGCAGCATCTAACATTACTTCCACACTTAACCCCACTGATGGACACTTGGCTTAGGCCCGTGCCACCAGTTCTACCCGGCTAGGCCGTGGATAACAAACGCAGAAACAAAAATAATAATAATAATCTTTTATTTCGACCAACAGTGGATCATATACAAAATTACACAAAATACAAAATTACAAAATAACTCAAAATAAAAACACACAAAATAAAAACATATACAATAAAAAAAGACAAAACATATTACATATCTCGATTGCCTAGTATGTGAACCATACAGCAATGGTTCAGGTACTGGCAATCGAACCTCTGCGCGAATGCCCTCAGGATGCCGCTGGAGCTAGCCCGAACCCTGCGAACCAGGGATGTGCATCGTTTTCGCATAGTAGCATAAAAAACAGTCTACTTGCGACTCGGCGAACATACCTGATGCGCTACAGAATCGGGGCAGCCCCATCAGCACCCTGAATGCATTATTATATTGCACACGCAAGGCGTTGTACTGTCTGCGCGTGTATGAGACCCACAGGCTGCTCGTGTAGAAAGATGTACAATATGCTCTGAACAATGTAGTTTTCACTTCAGTGGTACAACGAGCAAACCTGCGGGCCATCATATTCGCCCTAACAGACAACGCCCTGCGTTCTCTCTCTATGTCTGCATCATCCTTCAGATCAGAGGACATCATATGTCCAAGATATTTAAAATGTTCCACCCTCTTCAGTGGTGTTCCACATAATTTTATGGCTGGTATTGTTGTTGGACATTTTCCTCTGGCCTGAAAGACCATGCATTCACTTTTTTTGACATTGTAAATCAAGCCATGGCTGTGAGCGTAGTTTTCACAGATGCTCATCAGTTTTGAAAGGCCACATACAGAAGCACTCAGCAGCACCATGTCGTCCGCGTAACTGATATTATTGAGACATACATCATCAATATAGCAGCCGACACGGGTGCTGCTGAGCTCCTCTATCAGCGCGTTGACGTACAAGTTGAAAAGTTTGGGCGAAGTTAGCCCCCCCTGCCTCACCCCACATTCCAACCTGTACGGATCGGAATATGCACTCGACCATTGCACGACATTGACCTGGTTACGATACCAAAATTTAAGGAGCCTGGTGAGTTCTGTTGGCAAGGATATATCTTTCAGTTTCTGCCACAGGATATCGTAGTTGACCAGGTCAAAAGCCCTCGACAAGTCGAGAAAACATGCATAAATTGGCGCAAAAATTGCATAATGCAATGCATAATGTTCCTACTACTGGGACACAGGCCTCCTCTCTTCGAGAGGGAGTGGGCTGTAATCTACCACGCGGGCCCAGTGCGGGTTGGTAGATGTCACATGTCTTCGAATTTTTGTTTCTGGAATATGCCGGTTTCCTCACGAAGTTTTCATTCACCGTTTAGAGTGAATAAAATTAAAAAAAATTGTCCATATCATTGTCTCCATCATCCACACAATGTTTACTAGGGTGAGTTCATCTTCAATTCATTAAATTTTTTGTAGTTCATACTTATAATTTGTAAAACCTTTAAGTAAAACACTAAAAGAAAAGAGTTACTGTTGCTGTAAATGCTGTAAGGCATATAAATATAGATCCAAATCTTACGACGGCCACTAATGCCGTTGAACCACAGTGTTGCCTGTATCGGGGTGCGACGTCGCGACGCGGACTTTGGCGCTCGCCTGCACCAGGCGGCGAGGCAACGCGCAGCTGGTGGCCGCTGGGGGAAGCTCGGCGCCGCTGCTTTCACTGGGTCCTCTGCTGGGCCACGCCGAGGCGCGGAATTGGATCCCGCACGGACAGGGGGCACAGCGCCGGACCGCGCTCAACCCTGGGGATATAGCCGCAGCCGTTCTGAAGGCGGGTAAACATGGGGCCTCACCGAGGCCTTTTCTGTATATCGGTACGGATTATACCTTTTCCAGGATGGGTATCTCGGTCCCTGGGTGAACCTTAATAGAACTGGTAGAACGAACTTAATAGTACTATAGGACAGCTACGTGTCCGCTCAATAAAACAAAGAAAAAATTTATGGGAAAATTCGACACAAGGAAATGGCGACTGGCAACTGCCCTCAAACAAACGCCTGACTTTTTCCTGCTTCGACAAAAACGAATTCAAAAATGTGTCAGTCGTAACAACATTTTAAGAAAACAACATGTTCGGCCTTTTTCGCGTATAAAGAGGCCTATTTAGCAGCGGAATGCTGCAATACATTATTATTTTCGTAAATTAACCTGTCCTTTTCATTTTGCCTGAAGTACAGTCGAATATTTTTGCTTATTCAAGTATTGTTTCGATTATTTAAAAAATAACAAATTGTTTTAAAAGTTCGTTCGTGTCTTTGTTACTGTTTTCGTTTTATTTTTAATTAAGGATAGGTTTTCCTAATGTATTATCTTATTAGTAGATAAATTGGTGAGGTTTTATTTGTAAGTGTTTGTTGTTTTATTATTGTAGGTTAGGTTTTCTTATTATTGTGTCAGGTTATTACCTACTTATTCTTTTGGTCTGAGTCAATCAAACCAATCAAAAATAAAAATCAATTAGGTATTTGTATTGTAAAATTGTAAGTTTGGGTATTGTGTTGCATTTTATTTGTGGATCTGGTTTAGGGGTACGAGAAACAGGGTATAAAGTTCACTCATCCACCATAGAAAAGGGAGGATCCTCCGACCAGACGGGTGTCATGCCTAGCGGGCAACTGCCTAGAGGTTTATGTCGGGAGCTCGTATACATGTCCATCGCGCGGTAATCTCTCATTGCGCGATGCAGGATTTGTGTGACGTCAGATCTTTGATGCGTAGTTCGCATGTGGCGATCTAGATGCCGCCACACATTGGCTTCCAACACCTGTGTCTGGTCCACCATTATTTGTTGTGTTGTTTGTATATTCAGTGTTTACTAACATAGTCATAAGTTTTACTAACAGCTTTTGAGTCTTGGATACTCGAATAAAGAGAATTCTATTCTATTCTATTACAATAAAAAACAATTACGGTCGGCGATTTTTAACACAAATTGAGTAGTGGTAATGAATATTATGTGTTATTGGACCTGTGTTCGTATATGACGTTAAGATCTGTCGATCCATTCTGTAAACATCTCACCGTGAAGAGTGAGGTGAAGTGAGCATGAAGTGAGCTGTCCATAGTGTCAATGCCTAGCTTGAGGTGCAATGACAGCCACATCAAGCTCACTTCACCCAAGTTATCACGGTGAGATGTTTACAGAATAGCACGGCTGGACATTTTCTAGTTGTGTATAAGATTTGTCACATTTGTGAAAAGTAAAAATATTAACTCGCACGATTGGCGCGAACCTTCGACTTTGGATATAATCAAGAAACTGCATTACCACTACGTATTTGACTTGAACAATGGATAAATTCGTCAAATAATTAAATGATGTACTTATTATTTCACTGTCCCTGTGGTGGAGTTTGGATGTTCGAAATCCCCTATTGGGATATTGACTCACAGTACGTCATCACGCTCATAGACGCAATCGGGGAATGCAAACTTTGTACTTTATTAATATGAGCGCGTGCGCAGGCGACGCGAAGGTGATGGTGGGAGCGAGACAAAACACTGAATGTTCTTGTAGGTATTGATAATGGTGTTTTAGGTGGGTACATGTTTTATGCACGCACGGTGATGCCTGCGGATAATTATTTATATGTTATTTAATCATTTTATTCATACTATTGGTTGTATAGTAGCATTATATTATAAGTACTATTTATTTTATTTTATATTTATGTATAATTCTTTAAGCCTGACTTGGTTTCCGTACGTTTTTCGGGTGACCACTGAAAATCACAGCAGCATCATGCGGAGTGGAAGCCTTCTTGTCACAGTCATGACGTGCCAGCAGCTGCCGACTATTTCTGTTTTGTGCTCGTTATTGGATTGTTATCGTTTTGGTATCGTTATGTTGTCGTTATCTACTCGAGTTTTTTTTTTTTATGCACGTGTTTCTGTGACAAATAAACTTATTTTTCTTTCTTTTCTTTGTATTTTTATGTTTTTTATTTAGCCTGTCATCAAAATGGCGATTATCGCATTTGCGGACCTAAATATAAAGGTAATTTAATTATGTGCCTTGCGCGTTTAATATGAAAGATTTAACGACGTCAACATAGGAGTTTTTTATGATTTTTTGGAAAGAAACGTAAATAATTTGGAAAGTAGGTGAGTAGGTACCTACTTTTTACGACCATGTTTGACTTTTCTTTGTAGAAGTGTTAACCAAAATCAATAGTTCGAACTAAAGAAATTCTAGAAACACTTGAAATGATTATAATACTTAATTAGAATTACCCTTTTATAAGGTATTAAGTACCTAATATAATATGGTAAGCTAATTTATAAACTCATCTTAGTATCTACTTACCTATGTTTAAACCTCTCTATCCTAACATCACACCTAAACCGCAAACAAAAACTTATTACGTAAGTACATATCGAAGTAGATGACAGTAATATTCGGAAGTTTTAAAATCATAATTGTGAACGCGTAGTAATAATATGGCACTGGTATTAGTGCCATCTAGCAGGTAAAAGCTGTAACTGTACAACTTCCGTCGTTAATGGTCGCTTGCATGCGTTTTCTGCTGCTGAAGTGACCAAGGTTTGCTGATAAGGATAATTAAGAATGGTGGAAGATTACTGGGAATGAATACTCAATCACCAGTCCGCATCATTTATTACTGTAATTTGCAATGGTAATTGTGTCGCCATCTAGCGGTAAATAGTCGAACTCTTGGCGAATAATTCCGAATATTACTCAATACTTCCGAATGCTACTCAATTATTACGCCGGGAATACTTCGGCATATTTCTCTCCGGCAACGCTAAATGGGATCCGCTACCGAGCCGGCGAAGGTTCGTGTGTTCGGGTCCAATCGGGGGCGCTTCCGAACTATACGGTTAATTAAGCATAGAATTATTTAATTAATTAATATTAATAGGTATAAGATTAATAATATTTAGATTAATGGTTAATACAGATTTAGTACTTTAAATATTATAGTAAGTATAGAATTAAGCACGCCAGCGCCACCATCACTCACGCGCAGACTTATCTTGCGCGCATTCTATGGACAGCTTTTAATTTAATATGGTACGAGTACCTATGAACGTATAGGTCATCTACACCTTCCTATTATTATGTGAGTAATAGTGTTGTCCAAGAATTATAAAAAAATTAAGTAGCGTTATATGAGAAAGTAACCAATAAAAAAATATCATGCTTGCTTCAATTTATTGTGATTAAATAGGTTTCCATTACCGTGATTATTTATAACTATACAATATTAAACAAAAAACGGGGTCCGTTTTCATGCAGCTGTCATTTCTTATTACGTGGTTTTCTTAGTCTTCTTCTTCTTCTTCTTCTTTTCTTATTCTCATATCTGAAACAATACAGGGTTAGTTAGATTACGATTCCGATTTCTATTTTTAATAACCGGTTTTTGTCATTCGGCTACTTTAGTAGTAATTCATCACTTAATTTCTCACAGCCACTGCAATAGCTGTCAATCCATTCTGTAAACATCTCACCGTGAAGTGTGAGGTGAAGTGAGCATGAAGTGAGCTGTCAATAGTGTCAATTCCTAGCTTTAGGTGCACTGACAGCTCACATCAAGCTCACTTCAAACATGTTTTCACGGTGAGATGGTTACAGAATAGCACTGCTGTTTTGTAAAAATTCAAAGATTGTCGCATTCTTCACCGACAAACAATAACAAACACTTACAATCTACATATTTGGGAGCCTAAATTGTTTTATGTTTTAAATATTTTTGGGACAATAGAGCAATAACTAAAGGCTTCTAAACGACAAAATGTGATTGTATAAGTAAATTATGGATCCAATTACAGATGGAATATTTTTCTGACTTTGTAAGTTTAGAATGGACTGCAATCTAAACTTACAAAGTCAGAAATAAAAATAGTAGGAGAGAAAACCATAAATAAAAATATGTTTGTACCTTTAGTAATAATTGCGTACTTGAACACCGCAAAGGCACAGTCTCCTTAGTTTTCGCGATCTTGGCGATGAGAATCTACTGCTTGCACGATCTCGAGCTGTAATATTAATGTTTTAATATTATTATTTTGATAGAAAAAGAGTAAATTTTTTAAGTTTGTATGTAGGGTATAATATCCAGAACTACCAGTCGGATTTGAAAAATTCTTTTAGTTATGGATAGCTCAGTTCTTGAGGAAGGCTATAACAAGCAGACAGAAGCTAGTAATATTATAAAAGTGATCAAGTTATTTGGTTTGTATTTATTTTTGGTCGCTTGTAAATTGTCAAAGATTTTACTACTGAATATGATCAGCTTTTTTTTTAAAGATTAAATAAGTTATCTTTGTTTTCATATTTTTCTCCCTGTTCACAAAAGTAAATTTTTTGTGTAACAATATAATTTTATTAGTTACATAAAATCGTGTTTAACTTACCCCGCGAGATGGGACTGAGTTCGAACGGGAAGAATTCTTCAATAGCGAAATCTGAAAGCGGAAATCCTGCAGGTATTATACGTTTCCCTGGCTTGCGAGTTTTACCCGATTAACCAGGATCGGAAAGTTCCGTACACTCTTCTCCTGGTTCAGTAGTCTCTTCATTTGTTTGAGTTGGCTCTTCTCCTAGCTCATCTTCTGGGTCATATATCTCATAGTTTGGTTCATATGGTCTTTCTTTTAGCATATTCGGAATGAAAAGTATTTTTTACATATAGCCTGATACCACAGTCTTGTGTGGCAACGAGCCAGATTTACGGTTCGTTCTAATTAACCGTACACCTGGCTCGTTGCTACACAAGACTGAAAAAGAAACTTCTTTTTTTGTGCTTGTACTAAAATAAACCGTATTTCGGCCATGGCGGCCAATAATAAGAAAGGCCTTAATGAGAAAGCGGGTGGCGTCAATAATGGGTAGGCTGCGTGGAAGCTCCAACAACATCCAAAAAACATTGGTCGACAAGGTGGACAACCCCTTTATTAGGTACTCGATGCGGAGGCTCGTGTCAACATGTGTTGAGCCACGTAGTTATTAGTTATTATTAGGTTAGTTTGTAAGTTTTACTAACATAGTTTCTAAGTCTTTGTTACTTATACTATATGGATTATATATAGAAGATATAAAAGTAAGTACCTACATACACCTATTTTTATGTGTGATCCACAATAAGTCAAATATATAAGATCGAATAAAACATTTTGCTTATTATATGTCCACACGGGTTCCCTCTATTTGTAATAATCTTAATGCTCCGACATTTATTTGGCATACCACACTTGGCATAATCTTCTTTAAACGAATATTTTAAAGGCATCAAAATTATTTCGTATAATTATTTTTTGGCCGAATGTTTATATGTCCAAATTTACAACGGCATAGGTACTTTTAAGATGGCAGATTTCTTTTTGTATTTATTTTATTCAGCATATTGCCATTTCTATAAAATAGCATTTTAAACCTTAAATTAAAATAAAATATTGCCTTAAAATTTCAATATGTTGTGCTACAAAAGATTGTGACAGAAACGAATCGCTGCAAAACTGACTCCACGTAGTCTTGTCTGCCCTACCCCTAGAATGTTATTTAAGCCCGCGTAGGTGCGGAGGGGCGAGTCGGCCTGCAAGCTGAGGAGCAGGTGGTGAGCGTTATAACCATGTGCGACGACCAGCTCGCGAGGGACCGCCGCCGCCGGAGCCCCGCAGCGCCGAGGCCGTGACAAAAACCATGCCTGCTGCATGTTGCATGCATGTTTGCATACATGGTGTATGCTTGTTTGCTATATGATATGCTATATATGATATACTTTCTGCGATATGATGGTTCTACTTTTTAATTATTATGGATATGAAATTTATGCCAAAAGATGATAGTGACTTACAAAATTATGAGTTCAAAACTCATAATTTTGTAAGTCACTATCATCTTTTGTATGATAAATAAGTGTATGTGATTTTCTGCGAAATGAAGATGATGCTATCCCTTGTTATGCAAAATAACATTATGACATAAAAAGTTCTGCTATAAAAGGTAAACCCGTCCACACGCTTTGGCATTGATGGACAAGTAGCGAGGGAGCGGTCTATGCCGTCCGATGCGGTGCGGGTGATATTCAACATCCAAATGCGTATCCGGGCGGAAAAATCTGGCCCCAATCCATTCACAAACCGTGATTCTTTTACGCGAACCATATTAAAAATTGTAAGTTCTATAAACATATGATACAATAAATTTTTTACCTGGTTCATCTACGGTATAACATGGTTCTCTGTCGACTTCTAAATCCTCTATAGATGTTTCTCCGTCTTCTGAATCCGAGTTAGCTGTTTCTCCGGGCTCATCTTCTGGTTCATATAGCTCATAGTCTGGTTCACATGGTTCTTCTTTTAGCATATAAGGAATGAAAAGTAGTTGTTAGAAATAGCCTGATACCACAGTATTGTGCGGCAACGAGCCTGTTTTACGGTTCATCAGAGTTATTTCGAAAACAGTAGCAGCATACCTTTTTATGCTAGTAATAAAATAAAATAAAATAGTCCCCCAGACCGTTGACCGCTGTTACTAAGAAATATCAATAACACTTTACCCGCTTGGGCGACCTGGGAATCGAACCCGGGACCCCACGCTCAACAGTCGTGCTTGCAACTACGAGACCAACGAGGCAATTGTTATAAAATGTAGTACGCGGTGGATAATATGGCACATCGAGTATTAGAAAAACTGTGACATTGCAGAGCGTCCCATCAACTGTGACTGTAACTATAAAATTACAGTACCTACATATATCTGCATAGCAGTGGCGTATCAGCCGTATCAACGATACGGGGCCCCCGAGCAACAGGGTCCCTAGGATGTAAGCAAAAATTCGTACAATATTATCCAAAACCTGAAATTCTTATTGATGAGGAGCCCGTAATGAAAGAGATACCTACTGAAAATATGTAAATTAACGTAGTTTGCTTATGGCTCTAAGCTTCAAGCTTAAACGCACGGTCTAACTCTTAAGTGAATAATTAATTTAAGAACATTCATCGAGTAAAATCACACAAAAAATCTAACCTACGAGTCAGGATGCTCCTATTTTTCGCTCACTCCTGCGTTCTCTTAGTTAAATGACAATGACAGCTTAACCTATCTGAGTCAGGATTCTCCAAATTTCTAGCATGTTTCGCTCGCTCTCGCAATTTCTTAGTAAGATTCCAATTAAATGTTCACCAGTTCAGAATGCTTCTATTCTAGAGCCTGCTTCGCTCGCTCTTCAATGAAAACTTAAAGTATCTGAGTCAGATTTCTAGCTCGCTTCGATCCGCTCGCTCTGGACAGCACAATGACAGCTTAAGCTCTCAACTCAGGATGCTATGTTATTTATTTTGTACATAAAAACCCTCCTTTTTTGGTTTGCTTCAGTTAGATAACAAGGGCCCTCAACATATTTTGATACAGGGTGATACACCCTTTTCTACCAACTACGCCACTGCGGCATAGGTACTATCACATGATCCCGTTCTGTTTGCTGCTCCGCCCGGGCCCGACTCAACAATTATAAAATAAATACATAAATATTATTGGATCAGCTGTACACATCAATTTTGCGAAACTGATCGCTTAATATTATTAATTTATCTGCTAGTTAGGCACCAGTCTAAGCAGGTGCGGTTCAGGTGAATTAAGAGATAACCAAATTAATCGGTAAAAACAATTTAAATTGAATCAAAATAGTAGGTGTCTCGTTTTCTAAAAAAATCTGGCCAAGTGCGTGTCGGACCACGCACAATGCAGGGTTCCGTTGTTGGGTTGAATTTATTCCATATTAGTTGAAAAACATGTTTTCCCATACATTACAATTGCAAATGTAAGTTTATGCGCACAATGTTGAGAAATTGGGCATGTTATATAAAGACCATAGACCTCTTATTTATAGGTTTTCCTGTAATTTATGAATACAGAATTGTTTTATGTAGTTTATTTTTTTATTTTACTCTGGTTAGTTTCGGAGATAAGAGAAGAGGCCTCCAATGGTAAATTTTCATCAATTTTCTTTAATAAGTTTTAACCTATTAATTTAAAAATTACAAAAAGTATATGAGACCCTCACAGTAAGCCCTATCATTTAATATGTCACACAGAAAAGTTAGAAAAACAGTTTGTCTCCCAAAAGTGGCCCCCATGTTCAAAATTCATTTAAGTATACGTTACACGTCCGTGTGTAATATAATTGTGTACCAAATTTTAACTTAATTGGTCCATTGGATTCGTAACAAATTACCTGTGACCATGCTGGAGTGATGGATGGACAGACACGCATACAAGTGATCCTATAAGTGTTCAGTTTTTAACGCTACGGAACTCTAAAAATGGTCAGCCATCCAAGAACTGACCTGAGGGTAGACGCTATTTTTTAACCTCGCCAATCGATATACTCGTAGTCTACTCACGAAACGTTCTTAATCGAAACAATATTATCTGGTATAAAACTAAACTTGTATGTCGGTCAAAAAATTCATACGTACCACTTTGAGATCCAGTTGTACTGGGTTTATCTGGTTGACTGGGTTCCTTAGGGGGGTTTTCTGGTTCCTCTTCTGGTTGGCTAGGTTCTTTAGAGGGCTCTTCTGGTTGGCTGGGTTCCTGAGGGGAGTTTTCTGGTTCCTTTTCTGGTTGGCTAGGTTCCTTAGAGGGCTCTTCTGGTTGGTTGGGTTCCTGAGGCGGGTTTTCTGGTTCCATTTCTGGTTGGCTAGGTTCCTTAGAGGGCTCTTCTGGTTGGTTGGGTTCCTGAGGCGGGTTTTCTGGTTCCATTTCTGGTTGGCTAGGTTCCTTAGAGGGCTCTTCTGGTTGGCTGGGTTCCTGAGGGGGGTTTTCTGGTTCCTTTTCTGGTTGGGTAGGTTCCTTAGAGGGCTCTTCTGGTTGGCTGGGTTCCTGAGGGGGATTTTCTGGTTCCTTTTCTGGTTGGGTAGGTTCCTTAGAGGGCTCTTCTGGTTGGCTGGGTTCCTGAGGGGGGTTTTCTGGTTCCTTTTCTGTATTTTTTTCTTTAGTTACTGGAAAATAACGATAATTAATAAATGCTTTACTTGAACATCACAGCCACGATCAGAAAAGTAGCCCACTTGACCTTACACGTCGTGTATTGAAGTGTATACAAGAGTAGCGATGCGTTGTTGTCGTAGTCGTTTATAATTTACGTAAAGTGGAACTTTCACTCCATTAACATCACATCACACTGATGTTACTACTAATATAACATTGGTCAGTATTAATTAGTCACAATGTAAGTGACTCAGACGGGAATCGTAAGGGCAAAGATATTTATGAAAAATAGTACCCTTAGAGATGGCGATAGCCGTGGAGCCGGCCGTGCCATTGCCTGTGGTAGATGCTGTAAAAAAAGTTCATCTTAATACTATCCACTAACCTAACTTAACCAAATACTTTGAAGCATATATTATACAGGACTTTAATAAGGTATACTATAACAATATTTTTTTGATAAAGGTGTGATATTGTTACATTTATTTAAAACTTTAATTTTGTGTTATTTTAGATTTAAGTACCTGCAGTTGTAGTCGTCGATTCAGTTGTTTCCGTTGCATTTTTATCTTCGCTCTTGGCTGTTAAAAAATTATATAAAATTTAAATTAATATGAAATTCATAATTATTTTAATGGAACATGCAGGCTGTTGAAAGAACCATCGCATAGCCATTATCTACGCATTCTGAACATCAAGCTAAGTAACATTGCACAAACATGATTGCTGGAAAATGACTTTTATTTTTGTACCAGAAATGTAACGCACGCAAAAAAATTGGTTTATAGGTGCATGCAACGGTACAAGAGTAATGGAGTTATTTATAGTTAATTTATAACATTAGAAACGTGTTTTACTTTGATATCTCCGAAACCAGAAGGTTCCTAGGTTCTTATACAAAAAATAAACCCGGCCAAGTGCGTGTCAGATCACGCTCAATGATGGGGTTCCGTAGTTGGGATGAATTTATGCCAAGAATAAATTTAACCTTGCAGTTGAAAAATGTTTTCACATACATCGATGTACGTCACGGTCGATTCTCCAACTGCAAAACTAAGTTTACATTCGCACAAAAAAAAGAATGTGATTACAAATTAATGATTTTCGGACATTTTCCCTGTTAGACCTTGCTTTATGCTAAATTTCATGGTTCTAGGTCCTGTGACCCAGACATGTCCTTTTGCGAGTGAGCCTCTACAGAGAAACTGTTTTTTTTATAGAGGATTTACGAGCATGGATAATAGAGCAAAGTATCCATGCTCCTACAACTCTAAAATAAAATGGAGTCCAAGTTGCTTTTTAATTTAAAAGTGATTTCGAAAATTTTTAGGACGATAACACTAATATAATATATATAATATATTCTGTAAAAACTGCAGTATAACTGCATAACAGTGGCATAACAGCCGTATCAATGATACGGGGCCCCCAAGGTACAGGATCCCCAGGTGTGTAAGCAAAAATTCGTACAATATTATCCAAAACCTCAAATTCTTATAGACGAGGAACCCGTAATGAAAGAATAACTACTGAAAATATGAAAAAAAAAAAAATTGTTTGTGGCTTACTAAGGCTTCAAGCACGGTCTAACTCACAAGCAAACAATTAATGTAAGAAGATTCATTGAGTAAAATCACACAGAAAATCTAACCAACGAGGCAGGATGCTCCTATTTTCGAGCTCGCTTCGCTCACTCCTACATTCTCTTAGTTAAATGACACCCCTACACCCTTTTCTACAAACTACGTCGCTGCATAGGTACCTTTAGATGATCCAGTTGTGTTTGCTGCTCCTCCTGGGCCCGACCCAGCAACTAGAAAATAAATAAATAAATATTATTTGGATCAGCAGTACACAACAATTTTCCGAAACTGATCACTTAATATTATTGTTGAAACTGCTAGCTAGGTATCAGTCTAAGTTTAAATTTAATCAAAATAGTAGGTGTGTCGTTTCTTATGTTTAAAAAAATCTGGCCAGGTGCGTGTGCGGACGACGCACAATCTAGGGTTCCGTTGTTGGGTTGAATTTATCCATATTAGTTGAAAAACATGTTCTCCCATACATTACAATTTCAAATATAAGTTTAAACGCACAATGTTGAGAAATTGACCATGTTATTTAAAGACCATAGATATAGGTTTTCCTGTAATTTATGAATACAGAGTTGGTTTGTGTAGTTTTTTTTAAATTTTATTCTCGGTAGTTTCGAAGATAAGGCGGAGGCCTACAATGGTACATTTTCATCATTTTTTAAAAAGAAGTTTAACAACGTTAATTTTAAAATTACCAAAAATATATGAGACCCTCACAGTAAGCCCTTTCATTTAATATGTCACAAAGTATAGTTTGAAAACAGTTGTTCTCCCAAAAGTGACCCCCATATTCAAAATTCATTAATACGTTGCACGGCCGTGTGTATATATATAATATAATTGTGTACCAAATTTCAACTTAATCGGTCCATTCGATTCGTAGCAAATTGGCTTTGACAGACGGAGTCATGGACGGACAGACAAGACACACGAATGATCCTATAAGTGTTCCATTTTTAACGGTACGTAACCCTAAAAATGGTCACCCATCCAAAAACTGACCGAGGGTAGACGCTATTTAACCTCGCCAATCGATATAGTCTACTCACGAAACGTTCTTAATCGAAACAATAATAACTGGTATAAAACGAAACATGTACTCGTACATATTATGTAGGTCAAAAAATACATACGTACCACTTTGAGATCCAGTTGTACTGGTAACAGTAGTAACTGTCGTTGTTGGCGTTTCACTGGGTTCCTTTGGTTCCTTATCTGGTTGGCTGGGTTCCTGAGAGGGGTTTTCTGGTTCCTTTTGTGGTTGGCTAGGTTCTTTAGAGGGCTCTTCTGGTTGGCTGGGTTCCTGAGGGGGGTTTTCTGGTTCCTTTTCTGGTTGGCTAGGTTCTTTAGAGGGCTCTTCTGGTTGGCTAGGTTCCTTAGAGGGCTCTTCTGGTTGGCTGGGTTCCTGAGGGGGGTTTTCTGGTTCCTTTTCTGGTTGGGTAGGTTCCTTAGAGGGCTCTTCTGGTTGGCTGGGTTCCTGAGGGGGGTTCTCTGGTTCCTTTTCTGGTTGGCTAGGTTCCTTAGAGGGCTCTTCTGGTTGGCTGGGTTCCTGAGGGGGGTCTTCTGGTTCTTTTTCTGGTTGGCTAGGTTCCTTAGAAGGCTCTTCTGGTTGGCTGGGTTCCTGAGGGGGGTTTTCTGGTTCTTTTTCGGGTTGGCTAGGTTCCTTAGAGGGCTCTTCTGGTTGGCTGGGTTCCTGAGGGGGGTTTTCTGGTTCCTTTTCTGGTTGGCTAGGTTCTTTAGAGGGCTCTTCTGTTTGGCTAGGTTCCTTAGAGGGCTCTTCTGGTTGGCTGGGTTCCTGAGGGGGGTTTTCTGGTTCCTTTTCTGGTTGGGTAGGTTCCTTAGAGGGATCTTCTGGTTGGCTGGGTTCCTGACGGGGGTTCTCTGGTTCCTTTTCTGGTTGGCTAGGTTCCTTAGAGGGCTCTTCTGGTTGGCTGGGTTCCTGAGGGGGGTCTTCTGGTTCTTTTTCTGGTTGGCTAGGTTCCTTAGAAGGCTCTTCTGGTTGGCTGGGTTCCTGAGGGGGGTTTTCTGGTTCTTTTTCGGGTTGGCTAGGTTCCTTAGAGGGCTCTTCTGGTTGGCTGGGTTCTTGAGAGGAGTTTTCTGGTTCCTTTTCTGTATTTTTTTCATTAGTCACTGGAAAACAAAGATAATTAATAAATGCTTTACTTGAACATCACAGCCACGATCAGAAAAGTTGCCCACTTGACCTTACTCGTCGTGTATTGAAGTGTATACAAGTGGAACTTTCACTCCATTAACATCACATCACACTGATGTTACTACTAATATAACATTGGTCAGTATTAATTAGTCACAATGTAAGTGACTCAGATGGGAATCGTAAGGGCAAAGATATTTATGAAAAATAGTACCATTAGAAGTGGCGACAGCCGTGGAGCCGGCCGTGCCATTGCCTGTGGTAGATGCTGTAAAAAAAAGTTTATCTTAATACTATCCACTAACCTAACATAACCAAATACTTTGAAGCATATATTATACAGGACTTTAATTAGGTATATTATAACATTTTTTTTTTGATAAAGGTATGATATTGTTACGTTTATTTAAAACTTTAATTTTGTGTTATTTTAGATTTAAGTACCTGCAGTTGTAGTCGTCGTTTCAGTTGTTTCTGTTGCATTTTTATCTTCGCTCTTGGCTGTAAAAAATTAAATAAAATTTAAATTAATATTTAATTCATAACTATTTTAATGGAACATGCAGCCTGTAGAGAGAACCATTGCATAACCATTATCTACGCATTCTGTACATCAAACTAAGTAACATTGCATAAACATGATTGCTGGAAAATGACTTTTATTTTTTGTACAGCAATGTAACGCACGCAATAAATTTGGTTTATAGGTGCATGCAACGGTACAAGAGTAGTGGAGTTATTTATAGTTAATTTATAACATAAGAAACATGTTTTCGTGAAAGCAAAGTAATAAACAGTTGAAACTTTGATATCTCCGAAACCAGAAGGTTCCTAGGTTCTCATACAAAAAATAAATCCAGCCAAGTGCGTGTCAGATCACGCTCAATGATGGGGTTCCGTAGTTGGGATGAATTTATGCCAAGAATAAACTTAACTTTGCAGTTGAAAAATGTTTTCACATACATCGATGTACGTCACGGTCAATGCTCCAACTGCAAATTAACGATTTTCAGACATTTTCCCTGTTAGATCTTGCTTTATACTAAATTTCATGGTTCTAGGTCCCGTTCCTGTGTCCCGTGACCCAGACATGTCCTGTTGCGAGTGATCCTCTACAGAGTAACTGTTTTCGTTATACGGAGGATTTAGGAGCATGGATATAGAGCAAAGTATCCATGCTCCTACACCTCTAAATTAAAATGAAGTCCTAATAACTTTTAATTTAAAAGTGATTTCGACTACTTTTTAGAAAGATAACAATAATATAATTTATATAATATATTCTGTAAAAATTACAGTATATGAGTAACTGCATAACAGTGGCGTATCAGCAGTATCAATGATACGGGCCCCCCAGGCAATAGGGTCCCTAGGTGTGTAAACCAAAATTCTTACAATATTATCCAAAACCTCAAATTTTTATTGATACCCGTAATGAAAGAATACCTACTGAATATATGAAAATTAACGTAGTTTGTTTATCGCTTGCTAAGGCTTCAAGCTAAATGCACGGTCTAACTTTCAAGCAAACAATTACTTTAAGAACATTAATTCAGTATAATCTCATATATAAAATCTAACCTACGAGTCAGGATGCTCCTATTTTCGAGCTCGTTTCGCTCAATCTTACATTCTTTTAGTTAAATGACAATGACAGCTTAACCTTTCTGAGTCCGGATTCTCTAAATTTCTATCTAGCTTCGCTCGCTCTCGCATTTTCTTAGTAAGAGACCAATGAAATATTCACCAATCCCAGTTCAGAATGCTTCTATTTTAGAGCCTACTTCGCTCGCTCTTCAATGAAAACTGAAAGTATCTGAGTCAGTTTTGTAGCGTAGCTCGCTTCGCTCCGCTCGCTCTTGACAGCACAATGACAGCTTAAGCTCTCAACTCAGGATGCTATTTTATTTATTTTGAAAAAATAAACCCTCCTTTTGAGGTTTGCTACAGTCAGATAACAAGGGCTGTCAACATGTTTATTTATTTATTTGCTCTCATGCACATCACACATTTACAATATTTATTACTGTCGGTTTTTGTACATGAACCCCGTCAGGGCACTGCAAAGCACAATGTCGGTTTGCTGTTGAGCAAATAAACATTTAATTAACATATTGAGTCAAACTTGATAAGTTTTGACTAACACAATACAATACATTTACGGAATAAAAATAATATAAAAATAATAATACTATACTCTATAAAACTATAGAGCCCTGTCCGCATCCGAAACCTATAAGTATTTGGGTATGTCGGAAACCTTGGGCATCAATGTTACTGACATGAAGCAATCGTTGAAGGAGCGCTTCTTGGGCCGCCTGAAGAAAGTATTTAATAGTTTTCTATCAGGCGGGAACAAGGTGCGCGCTTTCAACGGTTGGGTCATGCCGGTTTTGATGTACTCTTTCGGCGTACTCAAATGGACTCAGACCGATCGCTGCTAACTGGATATCGAATGCATCACCCACGGTCATCGGTAATGAGACTGTATATCCCGCGAAAGTGTGGAGGTCGAGGTTTTTGAAATGCTAATACTCTCCACAATCGCGAGATATGCAGTCTCAGGGAAAATTTCTTAGAAGCCGACTTGGGGATGCATCGAGATGTGGTCGCGGTGGACAAGGGTCTCACCCCGCTCTCCTTGGCTAAAGAGAACTGGCGCAAGCCTGTAGTGCTTGACACTAACGATCGCAAGGAGGTATGGCGGAATAAGGAGTTTCACGGACGCTACTTCCGGGCCCTACTTGGACCCGATGTAGATTTACTAGCGTCCGTAGCTAGCGGCTGCGTTTTGGTGACCTCTTTGGGGAAACCGAAGGTTTTTGGTGCAATTATGGACGAAGTTATGATGACGAACAATTACCGGAGATTCATTGTAAAGGACGGGACGGTTGACATCTGTCGGGCATGCCACCATCCGGGAGAATCAATACGACACATTGTCTCCGGGTGTTCTCGTTTAGCTAACGAAGAGTACTTGCATAGACAGAACCTTGTAGCCAGGATTATTCATCAGCAACTTGCTCTGAAATACAGTCTTGTGGAATCTGAAGTGCCGTACTACAGGTATGTGCCCGACCAAGTTCTCGAAAATGGAAATATAACATTGTACTGGGATCGATCCATCATCACTGACAGGACTATTGTTGCCAATAAACCTGATATAGTGCTGGTGGATCGAGTAGAGCGGCGCACAATGATTATTGACATAATGGTCCCGCATAACGGGAACCTCGTGAAAGCCGAGAAAGATAAACAAATGTGGGACATGTGGGATGTCGACTCAGCGATCATTGTGCCGATAGTCGTATCAGCCAATGGCTTAATTGCCAAGAGCCTCGATCAACACCTAAGGAGACTCTCGTTGGGCAGCTGGATCAAGGGCTTGATTCAGAAAGAGGTACTCCTAGACACGGCTCGCATTGTCAGGAGGTACCTCTCTCTGGAGCCCTGACCGCCGGCGCCGGTAGCTTGGACCCTGTTCCCGATATCGGTGGGCTACTATTTTTTTTAAATTTTTTAAATGTTTTAATATTTTTTTGTATTCTAATATTTAAAAATGTAATTTATAAGTGTTTTAAATGAAATAAAGGAAATAATAATACATAATTATCTAGAAGTCGTTATGATGTCAAATTAATAGTAATTAACAATACACAATATCACACAATAATATTACACGTGTAGTCATATTTAGTTAGATTGCATTAAGTAGATAGGTAGTAAAAAAGTAGAATAAAATAATAATAAGGAATAGGTAATAATTACAATCATGTCATGTCAAGTTATTGATTAAATTGAATAACGGTATGTCATTTTACAATACAAAATAAAATAGATTCGTTAAAATGTCACTGGAAGGGACAACATTTATGTCTTTGATCGGGCCGGATTTAACAAAAAAGAAAAGTTAAGTTATGAATATTATATGAAAGTTTATAAAGTTTTATCCGTCATGAATTCGTCTACTGTGTGTCTATTTTGATACAGGGTGATACACTCTTTTCTACAGACTACGCCACTGCTGCATAAGTACCTTTAGATAATCCTGTTGTGTTTGCTGCTCCTCCCGGGCCCGACCCAGCAACTAGAAAATAAATAAAAAATATTATTTGGATCACACACACAACAATTTTGCGAAACTGATCACTTAACATTATTGTTGAAACTGCAAGCTAGTCTAAGCAGGTGCGGTTCAGGTGAACTTTAAAATTACCAAATTAATCGACCTCAGATATTCTGCAAAAACAATTTAAATTGGATCAAAATAGTGGGTCTCTTATGTGAAAAAAAAACCGGCCACGTGCGTGTCGGACCACGCATAATGAAGGGTTTCGTTTTTGTGTTGAATTTATCCATATTAGTTGAAAAATATGTTCTCCCATACATTACTACTTCAAATGTAAATTTATACGCACAATGATGAGAAATTGACCATGTTATTTAAAGACCATAGACTTCTTATTTATAGGTTTTCCTGTCATTTATGAATACAGTATTATTTTGTGAGGTTTTTTTTAAATTATTGTCTCGTTATTTTCGGAAATAAGGGTAGGCCTCCAATGGTCAATTTAAATCAATTTTCTTTAATAAGTTCATAACTATTAATTTTAAAATTACAAAAATATATGTGACCCTCACAGTAAGACCTTTCATTTAATATGTCACACACTTTAGTTTGAAAAACAGTTTGTCTTCCAAAAGTGACCCATATTCAAAATTCATTTATACGTGCACGTCCGTGTGTGTGTAATTGATGTGTACCTTTCAACTTAATCGGTTCATTAGTTTCGTAGCGAATTGGCTGAGACAGACGGAGTCATGGACGGACAGACATACGAACGTTCTTAATCAAACAATATTAACTGGTTTAAAACGAAACTTGTATGTCGATCAAAAAATACATACGTACCACTTTGAGATCCAGTTGTACTGGTTGCCGTTTCACTGGGTTCCTCTGTTGGTTCGGGATCAGGTTTACCAGGTTCATTATCTGTTTGGCTGGGTTCCTTAGGGGGCTTTTCTGGTTGGCTGGGTTCTTTAGGGGGCTCTTCTGGTTGGCTAGGTTCCTTAGGGGGCTCTTCTGGTTGGCTAGGTTCCTTAGGGGGCTCTTCTGGTTGGCTAGGTTCCTTAGGAGGCTTTTCTGGTTGGCTAGGTTCCTTGGGGGGCTCTTCTGGTTGGCTAGGTTCTTGAGGGGGCTCTTCTGGTGGGCTAGGTTCCTCAGGGGGCTGTCCTGGTTGGCTGGGTTCCTTAGGGGGCTGTCCTGGTTGGCTGGGTTCCTTAGGAGGCTGTCCTGGTTGGCTAGGTTCTTTAGGAGGATTTCCTGGTTGGCTAGGTTCCTTAGGGGGCTGTCCTGGTTGGCTGGGTTCCTGAGGAGGATTTCCTGGTTGGCTAGGTTCCTTAGGGGGCTGTCCTGGTTGGCTGGGTTCCTTAGGAGGATTTCCTGGTTGGCTAGGTTCCTTAGGGGGCTGTCCTGGTTGGCTGGGATCCTTAGGGGGCTGTCCTGGTTGGTTGGGTTCCTTAGGAGGATTTTCTGGTTGGCTAGGTTCCTTAGGGGGCTGTCCTGGTTGGCTGGGTTCCATAGGGGGCTGTCCTGGTTGGCAGGGTTCCTTAGGAGGATTTCCTGGTTGACTAGGTTCCTTAGGGGGCTGTCCTGGTTGGCTGGGTTCCTTAGGAGGATTTCCTGGTTGACTAGGTTCCTTAGGGGGCTCTCCTGGTTGGCTTGGTTCCTTAGGGGGTTGTCCTGGTTGGCTGGGTTCCTTAGGGGGCTGTCCTGGTTGGCTGGGTTCCTCAGGAGGATTTCCTGGTTGGCTGGGTTCCTTAGGGGGCTGTCCTGGTTGGCTGGGTTCCTCAGGAGGATTTCCTGGTTGGCTGGGTTCCTTAGGGGGCTGTCCTGGTTGGCTGGGTTCCTTAGGAGGATTTCCTGGTTGACTAGGTTCCTTAGGGGGCTGTCCTGGTTGGCTGGGTTCCTTAGGGGGCTGTCCTGGTTGGCTGGGTTCCTCAGGAGGATTTCCTGGTTGGCTAGGTTCCTTAGGGGGTTGTCCTGGTTGGCTGGGTTCCGCAGGAGGATTTCCTGGTTGGCTAGGTTCCTTAGGGGGCTGTCCTGGTTGGCTGGGTTCCTTAGGAGGATTTCCTGGTTGGCTAGGTTCCTTAGGGGGCTGTCCTGGTTGGCTGGGTTCCTTAGGAGGATATCCTGGTTGGCTAGGTTCCTTAGGGGGCTGTCCTGGTTGGCTAGGTTCCTTAGGGGGTTGTCCTGGTTGGCTGGGTTCCTCAGGAGGATTTCCTGGTTGGCTAGGTTCCTTAGGGGGCTGTCCTGGTTGGCTAGGTTCCTTAGGGGGTTGTCCTGGTTGGCTGGGTTCCTCAGGAGGATTTCCTGGTTGGCTAGGTTCCTTAGGGGGTTGTCCTGGTTGGCTGGGTTCCTCAGGAGGATTTTCTGGTTGGCTAGGTTCCTTTGGGGGCTGTCCTGGTTGGCTGGGTTCCTTAGGAGGATATCCTGGTTGGCTAGGTTCCTTAGGGGGTTGTCCTGGTTTGCTGGGTTCCTCAGGAGGATTTCCTGGTTGGCTAGGTTCCTTAGGGGGCTGTCCTGGTTGGCTAGGTTCCTTAGGGGGTTGTCCTGGTTGGCTGGGTTCCTCAGGGGGATTTCCTGGTTGGCTAGGTTCCTTAGGGGGCTGTCCTGGTTGGCTGGGTTCTTCAGAAGGATTTCCTGGTTGGCTGGGTTCCTTAGGGGGGTTTTCTGGTTGGCAAGGTTCCTTAGGGGGCTCTTCTGGTTGGCTAGGTTCCTTAGGGGGCTGTCCTGGTTGGCTAGGTTCCTTAGGGGGTTGTCCTGGTTGGCTAGGTTCCTCAGGAGGATTTCCTGGTTGGCTAGGTTCCTTAGGGGGCTGTCCTGGTTGGCTGGGTTCTTTAGGAGGGTTTCCTGGTTGACTAGGTTCCTTAGGAGGATTTCCTGGTTGGCTAGGTTCCTTAGGGGGCTGTCCTGGTTGGCTTGGTTCCTTAGGGGGCTGTCCTGGTTGGCTGGGTTCCTTAGGAGGATTTCCTGGTTGGCTAGGTTCCTTGGGGGGCTGTCCTGGTTGGCTGGGTTCCTTAGGAGGATTTCCTGGCTGGCTGGGTTCCTTAGGGGGCTGTCCTGGTTGGCTGGGTTCCTTAGGGGGCTGTCCTGGTTGGCTGGGTTCCTTAGGAGGATTTCCTGGTTGACTTGGTTCCTTAGGGGGCTGTCCTGGTTGGCTGGGTTCCTTAGGGGGCTGTCCTGGTTGGCTAGGTTCCTTAGGGGGCTGTCCTGGTTGGCTGGGTTCCTCAGGAGGATTTCCTGGTTGGCTGGGTTCCTTAGGAGGATATCCTGGTTGGCTAGGTTCCTTAGGGGGCTGTCCTGGTTGGCTTGGTTCCTTCGGGGGCTGTCCTGGTTGGCTGGGTTCCTTAGGAGGATTTCCTGGTTGACTAGGTTCCTTAGGGGGCTGTCCTGGTTGGCTAGGTTCCTTAGGGGGCTGTCCTGGTTGGCTGGGTTCTTTAGGAGGATTTCCTGGTTGGCTAGGTTCTTTAGGAGGATTTCCTGGTTGGCTAGGTTCCTTAGGGGGCTGTCCTGGTTGGCTGGGTTCTTCAGGAGGATTTCCTGGTTGGCTAGGTTCCTTAGGGGGCTGTCCAGGTTGGCTGGGTTCCTTAGGGGGCTGTCCTGGTTGGCTAGGTTCCTTAGGGGGTTGTCCTGGTTGGCTGGGTTCCTTAGGGGGCTGTCCTGGTTGGCTGGGTTCTTTAGGAGGATTTCCTGGTTGGCTAGGTTCCTTAGGGGGCTGTCCTGGTTGGCTGGATTCCTTAGGGGGCTGTCCTGGTTGGCTGGGTTCTTTAGGAGGATTTCCTGGTTGGCTAGGTTCCTTAGGGGGCTGCCCTGGTTGGCTGGGTTCCTTAGGGGGCTGTCCTGGTTGGCTGGGTTCCTCAGGAGGATTTCCTGGTTGGCTAGGTTCCTTAGGGGGCTGTCCTGGTTGGCTGGGTTCCTTAGGAGGATTTCCTGGTTGGCTAGGTTCCTTAGGGGGCTGTCCTGGTTGGCTGGGTTCCTTAGGGGGCTGTCCTGGTTGGCTGGGTTCTTTAGGAGGATTTCCTGGTTGGCTAGGTTCCTTAGGGGGCTGTCCTGGTTGGCTGGGTTCCTTAGGGGGCTGTCCTGGTTGGCTAGGTTCCTTAGGGGGTTGTCCTGGTTGGCTGGGTTCCTCAGGAGGATTTCCTGGTTGGCTAGGTTCCTTAGGGGGCTGTCCTGGTTGGCTAGGTTCTTTAGGGGGCTGTCCTGGTTGGCTGGGTTCCTTAGGAGGATTACCTGGTTGGCTAGGTTCCTTAGGGGGCTGTCCTGGTTGGCTAGGTTCCTTAGGGGGTTGTCCTGGTTGGCTGGGTTCCTCAGGAGGATTTCCTGGTTGGCTAGGTTCCTTAGGGGGCTGTCCTGGTTGGCTAGGTTCTTTAGGGGGCTGTCCTGGTTGGCTGGGTTCCTTAGGAGGATTACCTGGTTGGCTAGGTTCCTTAGGGGGCTGTCCTGGTTCGCTGGGTTCCTTAGGAGGATTTCCTGGTTGACTAGGTTCCTTAGGGGGCTGTCCTGGTTGGCTTGGTTCCTTAGGGGGTTGTCCTGGTTGGCTGGGTTCCTTAGGAGGATTTCCTGGTTGACTAGGTTCCTTAGGGGGCTGTCCTGGTTGGCTGGGTTCCTTAGGGGGCTGTCCTGGTTGGCTAGGTTCCTTAGGGGGTTGTCCTGGTTGGCTGGGTTCCTTAGGGGGCTGTCCTGGTTGGCTGGGTTCCTTAGGAGGATTACCTGGTTGGCTAGGTTCCTTCGGGGGCTGTCCTGGTTGGCTGGGTTCCTTAGGAGGATTTCCTGGTTGACTAGGTTCCTTAGGGGGCTGTCCTGGTTGGCTGGGTTCCTTAGGGGGCTGTCCTGGTTGGCTAGGTTCCTTAGGGGGTTGTCCTGGTTGGCTGGGTTCCTTAGGGGGCTGTCCTGGTTGGCTGGGTTCCTCAGGAGGATTTCCTGGTTGGCTGGGTTCCTTAGGAGGATATCCTGGTTGGCTAGGTTCCTTAGGGGGCTGTCCTGGTTGGCTAGGTTCCTTAGGGGGCTGTCCTGGTTGGCTGGGTTCCTTAGGAGGATTACCTGGTTGGCTAGGTTCCTTAGGGGGCTGTCCTGGTTGGCTTGGTTCCTTAGGGGGCTGTCCTGGTTGGCTGGGTTCCTTAGGAGGATTTCCTGGTTGACTAGGTTCCTTAGGGGGCTCTCCTGGTTGGCTAGGTTCCTTAGGGGGTTGTCCTGGTTGGCTGGGTTCCTCAGGAGGATTTCCTGGTTGGCTAGGTTCCTTAGGGGGCTGTCCTGGTTGGCTGGGTTCCTTAGGGGGCTGTCCTGGTTGGCTAGGTTCCTTAGGGGGTTGTCCTGGTTGGCTGGGTTCCTTAGGGGGCTGTCCTGGTTGGCTGGGTTCTTCAGGAGGATTTCCTGGTTGGCTAGGTTCCTTAGGGGGCTGTCCTGGTTGGCTAGGTTCCTTAGGGGGCTGTCCTGGTTGGCTGGGTTCCTTAGGAGGATTACCTGGTTGGCTAGGTTCCTTAGGGGGCTGTCCTGGTTCGCTGGGTTCCTTAGGGGGCTGTCCTGGTTGGCTGGGTTCCTTAGGAGGATTTCCTGGTTGGCTTGGTTCCTTAGGGGGCTGTCCTGGTTGGCTGGGTTCCTTAGGAGGATTTCCTGGTTGACTAGGTTCCTTAGGGGGCTGTCCTGGTTGGCTAGGTTCCTTAGGGGGTTGTCCTGGTTGGCTGGGTTCCTCAGGAGGATTTCCTGGTTGGCTAGGTTCCTTAGGGGGCTGTCCTGGTTGGCTTGGTTCCTTAGGGGGCTGTCCTGGTTGGCTGGGTTCCTTAGGAGGATTTCCTGGTTGGCTAGGTTCCTTAGGGGGCTGTCCTGGTTGGCTAGGTTCCTTAGGGGGTTGTCCTGGTTGGCTGGGTTCCTTAGGGGGCTGTCCTGGTTGGCTGGGTTCCTCAGGAGGATTTCCTGGTTGGTTAGGTTCCTTAGGGGGCTGTCCTGGTTGGCTAGGTTCCTTAGGGGGCTGTCCTGGTTGGCTGGGTTCCTTAGGAGGATTACCTGGTTGGCTAGGTTCCTTAGGGGGCTGTCCTGGTTCGCTGGGTTCCTTAGGGGGCTGTCCTGGTTGGCTGGGTTCCTTAGGAGGATTTCCTGGTTGGCTTGGTTCCTTAGGAGGATTTCCTGGTTGACTAGGTTCCTTAGGGGGCTGTCCTGGTTGGCTGGGTTCCTTAGGGGGCTGTCCTGGTTGGCTAGGTTCCTTAGGGGGCTGTTCTGGTTGGCTGGGTTCCTCAGGAGGATTTCCTGGTTGGCTGGGTTCCTTAGGAGGATATCCTGGTTGGCTAGGTTCCTTAGGGGGCTGTCCTGGTTGGCTGGGTTCCTCAGGAGGATTTCCTGGTTGGTTAGGTTCCTTAGGGGGCTGTCCTGGTTGGGTAGGTTCCTTAGGGGGCTGTCCTGGTTGGCTGGGTTCCTTAGGAGGATTACCTGGTTGGCTAGGTTCCTTAGGGGGCTGTCCTGGTTGGCTTGGTTCCTTAGGGGGCTGTCCTGGTTGGCTGGGTACTTTAGGAGGATTTCCTGGTTGACTAGGTTCCTTAGGGGGCTGTCCTGGTTGGCTAGGTTCCTTAGGGGGTTGTCCTGGTTGGCTGGGTTCCTCAGGAGGATTTCCTGGTTGGCTAGGTTCCTTAGGGGGCTGTCCTGGTTGGCTTGGTTCCTTAGGGGGCTGTCCTGGTTGGCTGGGTTCCTTAGGAGGATTTCCTGGTTGACTAGGTTCCTTAGGGGGCTGTCCTGGTTGGCTGGGTTCCTTAGGGGGCTGTCCTGGTTGGCTAGGTTCCTTAGGGGGTTGTCCTGGTTGGCTGGGTTCCTTAGGGGGCTGTCCTGGTTGGCTTGGTTCCTTAGGAGGCTGTCCTGGTTGGCAGGGTTCCTTAGGGGGCTGTCCTGGTTGGCTGGGTTCCTCAGGAGGATTTCCTGGTTGGCTAGGTTCCTTAGGGGGCTGTCCTGGTTGGCTGGGTTCCTTAGGAGGATTTCCTGGTTGGCTTGGTTCCTTAGGGGGCTGTCCAGGTTGGTTGGGTTCTTCAGGAGGATTTCCTGGTTGGCTAGGTTCCTTAGGGGGCTGTCCTGGTTGGCTGGGTTCCTCAGGAGGATTTCCTGGTTGGCTAGGTTCTTTAGGGGGGTTTCCTGGTTGGCTGGGTTCGTTAGGGGGGTTTCCTGGTTGGCTAGGTTCCTTAGGGGGCTGTCCAGGTTGGCTGGGTTCCTTAGGGGGCTGTCCTGGTTGGCTAGGTTCCTTAGGGGGTTGTCCTGGTTGGCTGGGTTCCTTAGGGGGCTGTCCTGGTTGGCTGGGTTCTTTAGGAGGATTTCCTGGTTGGCTAGGTTCCTTAGGGGGCTGTCCTGGTTGGCTGGGTTCCTTAGGGGGCTGTCCTGGTTGGCTGGGTTCTTTAGGAGGATTTCCTGGTTGGCTAGGTTCCTTAGGGGGCTGCCCTGGTTGGCTGGGTTCCTTAGGGGGCTGTCCTGGTTGGCTGGGTTCCTCAGGAGGATTTCCTGGTTGGCTAGGTTCCTTAGGGGGCTGTCCTGGTTGGCTGGGTTCCTTAGGAGGATTTCCTGGTTGGCTTGGTTCCTTAGGGGGCTGTCCAGGTTGGTTGGGTTCTTCAGGAGGATTTCCTGGTTGGCTAGGTTCCTTAGGGGGCTGTCCTGGTTGGCTGGGTTCCTCAGGAGGATTTCCTGGTTGGCTAGGTTCTTTAGGGGGGTTTCCTGGTTGGCTGGGTTCGTTAGGGGGGTTTCCTGGTTGGCTGGGTTCCTTAGGGGGCTGTTCAGGTTCGCTGGGTTCCTTAGGAGGATTTCCTGGTTGACTAGGTTCCTTAGGGGGCTGTCCTGGTTGGCTAGGTTCCTTAGGGGGCTGTCCTGGTTGGTTGGGTTCCTTAGGGGGGTTTTCTGGTTGGCAAGGTTCCTTAGGGGGCTCTTCTGGTTGGCTAGGTTCCTTAGGGGGCTGTTCAGGTTGGCCAGGTTCCTTAGGGGGGTTTTCTGGTTTGCTAGGTTCCTTAGGAGGGTTTTCTGGCTGGCTAGGTTCTTTAGGGGGCTCTTCTGGTTGGCTTGGTTCCTTAGGGGGCTCTTCTGGTTGGCTAGGTTCCTCAGGGGGCTTTTCTGGTTGGCTAGGTTCGTTAGGGGGCTCTTCTGGTTGGCTTGGTTCCTTAGGGGGGTTTTCTGGTTGGCTGGGTTCTTCAGGGGGCTGTTCAGGTTGGCTGGGTTCCTTAGGGGGCTCTTCTGGTTGGCAAGGTTCCTTAGGGGGCTGTCCTGGTTGGCTGGGTTCCTTAGGGGGCTCTTCTGGTTGGCTTGGTTCCTTAGGGGGGTTTTCTGGTTGACTGGGTACCTTAGGGGGCTGTTCAGGTTGGCTAGGTTCCTTAGGGGGCTGTCCTGGTTGGCTTGGTTCCTTAGGGGGTTGTCCTGGTTGGCTGGGTTCCTCAGGAGGATTTCCTGGTTGGCTAGGTTCCTTAGGGGGCTGTCCTGGTTGGCTGGGTTCCTCAGGACGATTTTCTGGTTGGCTAGGTTCCTTAGGGGGGTTTTCTGGTTGGCAAGGTTCCTTAGGGGGCTTCACCGGTTCCTTATCTGGTTGGTTTGGTTCCTTTGTGGGCTCTTCTGGTTTTTTATCTGTTTTGCTGCTGGCCACTGAAAAAGAAGAAGATAAATAGTTTTTTTCTGAAGAAGCAGAAATGTTACTTCTTTGTGAGAGAAGAGGTCACTGTCTTGCAAGGGGAAAATTATGTATAAACCGTGTTGCCAGTGGTTATTTACTGAACCTTATTGGTTAGGACTTGTCACCAATGTTAAGAAAAACTTTTTTTTCTTAATAATTGTGTCAAGTTTTATCAGTGTAAAAGCAACTAGGTTAAGGACAGAGAGTATTTTTAGAGTTCCGTACCCGAAGGGTGCCAAACGAAACCCTTTTACTAAGCCTCCGCTGGCTCTCTTTCTGTCCTTAACCTAAGCTGTCAGGCAGCGGGCACATCTCATGAACTATAATCGGTAGACATTTAGTAGACATTTGCACGGATTGTGTATTCCTATTGCGGCTGTAACAACGAATAATAAAAATGAAATTAAGTTATTAATTAAAGGGGCTATATATACATAAAAGAAACGTGTTTTTTCGGTGTTTTAAGCTAAAAATTGTACGGTGGGACCCTTCGTGTGTAGTTTTGGTGTTGAATAAACGATTATAATACAAATAAAGAAAACGTTTGAATGAATGATAATAGAAGAAGGTAAGCGTCATTTATTAAACTCGTAATTTTCTTTTGCTGATCAGTATATTTAGTCTCGTGTCAGTGTAAAACAACTTATTTTTGCTCCTTTCCGTTTTTCTAGTTGTGCATTCTCGAAAGATGTCACACCCTGAGTACACATAAACAAAAGTATCGTCTTCGTCAATATTCGGCTATGCAAAATTGAGAAAAAAAACAAAATAGTGGTACATGATGCGATCGCGATGTCGGCTGTGTGTCACAGTCGCAAGTAGGTCAGAAAAAATGTGTAAGTACGAAAACAACGCGTTAAGATTGAGCAGCGTACGAGATGGTGGTGAAAAAAGAAGTACTTAATATCGAATAATTGCTTTGAATTTTTTTACTTATTGCAAGCTAACTAGTGTATTCAGTGCGAGGCTCATTATATTATATTACTATAACCACATTGTGTTTAGAAATATGTTTTTCTTTCTTATTATAAAGGTAATACCTGCAATAGCTTGAGATGAAGACTTGCCACCTTTACTGCCTGCGCCCGAAGCGGCTGAAATACAAGAAAAATAGATTTTGGACTTATTTACTTACTAAATTAACTAATTATTACTAACTAGCTTTCTACCGCGGCATCGTCCGCGTGGAGGTCAGAAATTATCTCACGGAAACGTACTATTGGGAAAAAAAATTAGAATTCATCCAGGATATAAACTATCTGTATGCCAAATTTCATACAAATCCGTTTAGCCGTTTTTGCGTGATTGAGTAACAAACATACCAACTTTCACATTTTTAATATTGTACCTATTAGTAGGATAGTAGGATATAATAAAGTATATATATATAAAGGATTGGTAGGATTACTACTAACTATTAATACTGACTACTACTACTAAAATATTATTATTACTAACTAGTCTATCTATCTATTATTACTAAAGATATCTATTTCATTTTTACTAAAGATTATCAGAAATTCATTAATAAATTTAGAAAAATAAATTCGCGTAATGTGTAGATTTTCAGGTTTTGTTAAATACGGTGTTTCTTGGATCAAGATTAGACGTCTATTTGGTTTGACAATTAATTATCACCTGTCGCTGAAGAGTCAGATCTTCTAGGTTCGAAAGGCGATCCAGTTACAAATGTAACGAGTG
This sequence comes from Agrochola circellaris, assembly GCA_914767755.1. Classification (NCBI taxonomy): domain Eukaryota; kingdom Metazoa; phylum Arthropoda; class Insecta; order Lepidoptera; family Noctuidae; genus Agrochola; species Agrochola circellaris. The sequence goes on along the minus strand of OU611839.1, from coordinate 7,687,911 downwards.
TGACTTCTCATGCAAATTGAGTATATAGTACCTAATAAAGAAACCTATGCTTTATTTTTTTTTAAGGTCTATATGAATATCAAAATACGGAATAACTAAATACCTTTTATTTTTGGTACAGTAGCTATTAATATAAGATTATTTGTATGAAAGTGTCTACATAGCTTACACAAAATTAATCAAGAGTAGAAAAGAAATAGTAAATATTTAAACTTATACAAAGGGAAATATTTACTGTTACTGAACCATATATATTAGCCGTTATGGAAGGGGAATCTTGAATTTCTGTCAAATCCTGCATAAATAGAAGGTAAAATTAATAAGCGCATGGTGCTCGTATGCGCATCTTTTATGTTATTTCACTATACATCACTATTTGCAATCTGAACCACTTTACACCTTGATATTTTAATCTTTAGTTGAAATTATATCGGCGATAAATTTTAACTGTCTATTTATTTTTTCTATTTTTTTAGTATTTAGTTTCCACTACTTGCTTTTCATTCTTGTACCACTACCCACCGAATCAAGAGTTAATTATTTAATTATTTCAAGCATTTGAAAAACCTTTATATGTAAGTACCATATACTTAATCAGATTGTTCATGATTTATGACCAAGTTATTTATTGTATAATAAAAATGTATCGCTAAATGTGTTGTTAAGCGCTAAACTCGAGAACGGCTGCACCAAATTGGATCATTCATTTTTGTTTTGTTCGTTATTCTTAGGACAAGGTGTGTTTATAAGACAGATAGGTGTAGGTAGGTCAGGTAGGTAGGTAAGTATGTAAGTAGGTTAGGTAGGTAGGTAGGTATGTGGGTAGGTAGGTAGGTAGGTAGGAGTGTAAGTAAGTAGGTTTGTAGGTAAGTATGTAGGTAGATAGGTAGTACGATACGTGCGTGTACGAAGCAGGCGTGGGCAGCTAGTTAGCAATAAATTATAATTTACTTACTACTGGTAGCGACTGCTACAGCTGATGATGATCCTCCATCATTAGAAGCTGTAATAAAATGAAACTCTTAATTTCTAATAATATTCATTCCGACTTTTACTTTGGCCCAGAGCAAGCAGTGCAAAGGTGAGCAATGCGATCCAACGTGGCAATACCGCCAGTCTTTCGGGCACGCTAACCGTCGAAAGCGCTGCTCTGGTGAAAATAGAGAATGCTCATTTAATATGTACTTTTAGGTACTTACTAATGCCATGCTGCCATGATAGTAGGTACATACAAATTCCATGCTGCCATGTCATTATTCTAAAGTAGCCATCTTGTTCTAAACTTTGGGCGACCTAGCTCTGGTCGGGTGAAAATACGGAGAAAACGAATTTCCCCAAATAGGAGACCTAACTAGATAGATTTTTCGCCCCCGTAAACCCCTATAGGTAATACAATTTTCATCAAAATCATTAGAGCCGTTTTCGAGAACGTGATTACAATTTTATATACATGTATACTAGCTTTCGCCCGCGGCTTCGCCCGCTTGGAGGTCGGAAATTTATTATCCCACGGAAACGCTCTACCGTTATAAAAAGTATCTTATGTGTTAATCCAGGTTATTAACTAAATAATTGTGTGCCAAATTTCATCCAAATCCGTCAAAACAAATAGCTTATTTAAGTACATTTTATACACGACGTATTTAGTTTGTCCATGTTTTGCCAAAACATAAAGATTTTGCGGGTTTGATACACGTGAGCATGCCACATAGAGTGCCCATTTTTTTTTTTTTTTTTTTGAGGATGGGAAATTATCAAATAACTTCTCCCGCTCTGGGTGGAGCGGGAGGGCGTGTCAGACTTTTACTGACTAAAACCCACCCGTGTTCCTTCCGTTGCCTGTGTGCCGAGGTCGCGATATCCCTTTCAGACAAACCCGCAACCCCGGCAGACATAGAGTGCCCATGGGAAAATCATTTTGTTTTCTAAATGAACATTAATTTATATGTATGTGTTTTATTTGCGAAATAATTACCTTAAAAAATTAAAAATGCTGCCGAAAGTCACTATTCCACGCGGACGAAGTCGCGGGTACAGCTAATAAGTATTATAAACGCTACAGTTTGTGAGGATAGATGTACGGATGTATATGATGATTGATAGTAATGCAAAGGTTATAGGTAGCTACTGCAATATACCCCTATAAAAAATCGTTTAACATAGTTATGTTAAACGATGTTTTTCGTTCAGCATAAACATGCAGATTTTGCGCGCGCGTGAACGCGTGAGCAAGCCACGTAGAGCTGGCCGTGGGAAAAACATGGCGTGCCCAAATATATGCCTGCTACCTTTAAGGTTTGCCCCTGCGATTTGTTGATAGTCATTTAAAATGCAACTTTTAATGGGAACTGCAGGCATTTAAAATTAAATGGTAAGTTATTGGGTATGATTGGGATGCGTGGTATAATAAAATTGTCTCCCTTGGCTTCTCCAGTTAAGATTGTGGCCTTCACAATATGCTTTCCTAGTTCGGTGACTCGCAACCGAGTACCGTTGCATAATCTTGGCGCGTCCAAGTTAGGCATTAACAACACGGGTACACCTACTTTTAATTCCAACTTATGTGATGGCACCCCAGATAACTCCAAAGAGTTTAGGAACTCCACGGGATAGCTCTTAGTGTCATCGGATGACATGACTGTGTCGATGGAGTTATACACTGATGTTTCGCTGGTTATTTCGTCCTAGATTTTGTTATTTATTTTCGCAACAGTCTCATTTTTTGGTGCTAGTATGGTTCTTTCACACAACCAATTTTAGTCGATAATATATTGTTGCAGATTCGGAAAAACTTGATCAATGAGATCGTCTTCCGACATTACAAAATTGATGTGTGAAAAGAACCATACCTTCTTGGTCGGTATCTAGGTGGCCTTCACCAATTTCTAGGAGTTTTTGAGCATATGCTCCTGACTCGACATCGCTGAATAACTGGACTCTCATGTTAGTGGTAAGATAAAGCTTTTCAACTTTGGTCCAGAGATATGATGCTTTCAGACATGTGTTGATTTCGTCTGCTGCAGTGCCTCTCTCGATAACAGGTAAAGTCTATCTAAAATCCCCTGCCAATAACACTACCACACCACCCATCAACTTCCGATTGCTTTGAATGTCTTGTAGACAGCGATCAAGCGCCTCGATGGCGCGGTTGTGTGACATAGTGCACTCGTCCCACACGATCAGCTTACATTGTTGCAACAGGGCGCCGCGGGCACTGTTCTTACCTATGTTGCGTTGGGGTTTCTTCGCTTGCCAGATTAAAGGCTTGTGCAGACCAGCGCGACGCGACGGCGCGACGCGACTCGAACAATACAATTTCTTAGAAAACTCCACGGTATAACAATAACCTGTGTCGCGTCGCGGTGTCGCGTCGCGCTAGTCTGAGCACAGCTTAAGAGGTAATTTAAAAACCGAGTGTGCCGTCCGTCCATCGCTCAGTAATGTTGCAGCGATTCCAGAGGAAGCCACAGCTAATGCAACATTACGGTCCTTACGAATATTTGCTAGAAGCAAATTAAGCAAAAAAGATTTGCCTGTATCGCCCGGGGCATCAAGAAAAAAAAGGCCGCCTTCACCAAGCTCAACTCTTTGTAATATTTTGTTATAAATGTCTTTTTGCTCGGGTAGCAGGCGTGGCTCAGTTTCGCTGACCTGAGCGTCTAATAAAGCGGTATCGTAGCTTAGCTCTTTGATTAAATCGTTCGACAGCTCTCCTCGTCGCTGTGGTGTGGGCATACCGAAGTCGGGCAATTTCTTTCCGGAAATCGTTATTATTTTGTCCTCTCAGTGCTTCATTCAAACATAGATCATTGTTGAATTGATCCATCCTTTAAAATCTGTGCAAGGTATCCTCAGATAACGCAGTTTTATACTTATCCCATAGTTGAAGAGGATTGGATAAACCGCAAGTGCATATCAATATTGCAAATAGTTCTCTTATTTACGAAGGAGAGCGACACAGCACGACCTCTTCCATTGTGGCATCCCAGTGGTCATCATCTTCCAACAACTCCAACTTCTCACACGCTTGTCGAAAAGTTTCAAGTTCTTGGCCGTCAACTGTTTTTAACTCCAAGCAGTTAGTGGGGTCCTGTATTACATTCGCAAACAGTAATATTCAAAGTTATTAACGTGCACTATGTAAATGCACCCAAGAGCATCTCCTGCCTTCACACCTGGCCAGCTGCCGACAGGTGTTCCTTGTAAACGACAATTCCATTCTTTCAACGACACGTTCCATGTATAGTAGCGGGGTACGTCAATATAAAGTAATGTTTTTGCAAATGCGTCAGTTTGGCAAAGCAGGAAAAATGTTAGTGTCGTCTTAGGTGGTGGGCCATTCTCTCTCTAAAATTGTTTTCAGTGAAGTAAATCCGCTCACCATTGGGCAAATGTACCGCAAGATGAGTGACTGTTGGGGGTCTCTCATGCAGAGGCAGACCCAAGATCCGCCACGCTGCTTCGTTACTACTAACATATCGACCGGCTCGAAAAGTTTGCACTGCTCTCGGGTCAATATTAACATTCCCTTGCTGTCGGATGTTAAAAATAACCTGGTCGCTACCCTTATTGATATATTTACAAATAATACCAAAAATAATATCTTCTGATACGTGTAACTCCTAACCACAAAAAAAACCTGCCAAGGTGCCAAGGTTATTGCATTACATAGGTACAGTGCGTTTTTAACAAATAGCTGGTGCCTTGAAAATTTGCAAAACGGACACAACCGTCTGCTCTCACGCGTCTACCCGCGTTCGGGTCGCGCACTCAGCTATGGGAGACTTCTTCTCCCACCTAGCCCGCAGTGCATCTGACCGCCCGCCTCATTCGCCCGCCGCCGGTTGATCATCGTCGTAACTATTATAATATTTGTCCAAATGATGTAGTGTTAAAAGCAAAGTTTATCTACTTTAAATACCAGAAACGATAAAAGTATTTATATTTTCATATAAGGATCAATTTGTTACTACCAAATGTGCATTAGAAATAAATTATGAATTTTTATTGTATTTATGGTTCACTTTTTGGCGATAATGGCTTACACATATAAGATAGATATAATTATGCTCACCCGGGCTTTTTTGTAGCGCTTTTAAAGATAAACATTTCCATTGTACATTAAATACGTGTAACTCTAACGGTTTTTGCGGCGCACGCAAGTATAGTTCACAGATGGCAGAACTTTTTCCTTCTTAGTTGACACTTATAGTTATATTTTGGACAATTCACACAATATCTTTATAAATTATAGCCTATGTGTTATTCTGATGTATAAAGCTATATTAAAGTTTCATTAAAATCTATTCAGTAGTTTTGGCGTGAAAGAGTTACAAACATCCATCCATCCATACATCCATCCATCCTCACAAACCTTCGCGTTTATAATATTAGTAGGATATACAAAAATATTGCACATTTAGTAGTATAAGATAAAGATATAAAACAAAATAACTTACCACTTTCGGCTCCAGCAAATGATGAGCTGTCATCTCCATAAGCCGCTGTATTTAAAAAGTACTTCTATTAGTGAATAGTTTTCGTGTGAAGATACAAATATTTTAACGGTAGGATGTATCCATTTAAACTAATTGAACTAGTTTGGACGCCATCATGCAATTATGGACGAGTAAGTCATTAGTTGCCAAACATGTAAATAAGCACGAGTTTTGGGAAAAACAACTGTAATGTCTACACATAAGGTTCAGTTTGCGCACCAACATCAATTTTTTTAATGAATTTTTCAACAGCGTACTAGTCAGTCTAAAATCAACTTTATTTACACGTAGATAAACTTGATGTTTGTTTAGGTAGAAATAACATCAATTGGAAACAAGGATTTGAATAGACCGTAGACTGAGAGAGCATCCGATTTGCAACTGACTATACAGGTTGACCTCGCTGGGGATGGATGGGTAAACCATCACCATGAATTAAAAACATGGTAACAGATTGTCTTAAATATTTATGAAAACGTTTTTTTTTTTTTTTTTAATAGTTCTTCCGAAATTCGTATGGTGTCGAGGCAAGAACCTGCACCGATGCACTCGAAAAAATAAAAAATAGGTTTTAGAATTATTGTGTGAAATTTATAGGCCCGACCACATGTACCACAGCCACAACACAAAAAAATGATAAAAAATGCAATAATAAATGATTTGATTTGATTTTGATCACATAATAGGTAAAAAATGTGGGCATGCAGTGGTTACGTGTGAATAGTGTCGCTGCAGCTTCTTGCAGTTGCGTTGTGGTAACTACAAAATTTCGATGTGTTTGCGTTGTTGCTAGTAGTTGCGATGTAGTTACGTTGTGGCTAGTGTTTGTAGACAGACATATCATTGTATTTGCGATGTGGCCGGCTAAAAGTGCGCGGTCTTACTGGTGGTTACGTTGTGGCTGCGACGTGGCGATGTGGTCGGTATCGCCCACACGTTTGGTTTTGCCGGCCAAATGTGATCCGTGTGACTAAACAAAAAAACTATTTTCATCCAAATTAGCGCCCGTCCGTGGTTACACCACAACCACAACGACAACATGTGGACGGGCGCTAATTTGGATGAAAATAGTTTTTTGTGGTACGTGTGATCGGGCTCTTATATTTATTTTGAAGAATATGAATAGTTCACATAAAAGACTAGTGGGCGTTAATGTATCCAATGAGATAACAAAAGTTATTATACCTGATTGGGCAGCAGCAGAACTTCGGGAGCCTCTGTTACCTACAATACATAAACTTATTATAGCTAGGTACTCGGATGGTCCCAATGGCCTACGGAGGGCAGTAAGAACATATTTATAGAAATGAAGGTAACTGGTTCCGTTCCGTTCGTAGTAGACTTTTGTGTCAGACATGGATTTCGATCCCAGTTTGTAAGTTAGGTTGAATCACTCCAAGAATCCAAGAAAACATTGAAAATATTTGTACGAATATATTTTCTTTTCAGCAAATAGTGCTGAAATCCAAACTCACCTGCTTGTGTCGCTAGTACGCCCAAGGGCAAAATAAATAAAACGACGTATGTCCAGCGTTGGGTACCCATCTTCTCCAACGAGTGACGATAGCCAACAAAGTCCTGGTATTTAAGGAAAAGAAAGACACTTAAAATGAACCTAACATAATATTCGTGAGTAATTAATTTAATAAAAGTTTTATTTTTATGAAGTATTTCACTTTATTTATCGTGATCGTGATCCATATTAAGTAGATAACAGTTTTCACTACAACGTATAATAAAAACCGGTCAAGTGCGAGTCAGACTCGCACACAAAGAGTTCCGTTCCATCGTTACGTTGCGTTACGTTCGAAACACGTTTCTTGTATGAACCGACCGACCCCCTTTAATTTTTAATTTTATTTATGTTTATTATTTGTTGATAAAGCAGCATTATAAATACACAATCTGTGAACATTTCAACTGTCTACCTATTACGGTTCATGAGATACAGCCTGCTGACAGACAGACGGACGAACGGACAGCGGAGCCTTAGTAATAGCCGATTCCGTATTGCCCTTCGGGTACGGTACCCTAAAAATGGTCGTGGAAAAGATTTTCGATTCTATTTTCGTATTGATTATTCCGTTCACTGTCTTGAATCAGAGGTATGGTTGCCTAGTATCCGTTATCATTATCAGAAATTCTAGAGAAAATCTTTACGTTGGCAACACTTGCAAGGCAGTAAAGCTGCAAATCTTCAGCATAAAGATGATACGCAATCAAAAGCACGGTATTGAGATTATTAAAAATTGAAAACAAAAGAGGAGATATTATACCGCCTTAAGGAACGCCAGCTGCAGAATCAGACTAACTCGACGATGAGTCTCCAGCATGAACAGACTGCTGTCGCCCCCAAAGATAAGACAAAAACCATTCCAATAACTCCGGAGAGACCAGAAGATAGGAAAGGATGGATAAAAGGACTTCATGAGTGACGGTATGAAACGCATTAGCGAAGTCAATTAACACTAAAACTAAATTGTGTGTCTTCCATTGTATCACCTTGCATCGTCAGTCCCTTTAGGAATACTGCAGGAAGGAGTTCATCAAGAGCAGTTATGATCATATGGCAATTATAGATATAAGATCATATGGGAATTTATATCGTGATACAATTTTTTTTATATGATATTTATTGGTTTCGATGATAGCACATTGTAAAATGAATCTATGATTATAGTGAAAAAAATATGGATAAAAATAGCATATTAGCAGCTTATCGTCTCGAGTATGTCGTTAAGACCAATCATAGTATTATTGTTATTAATAAAAAACCGAAAATATCAATACTAGTATAATAATATATATTATAATAATAATATAATATTAGTACCTATATTTATAAAGGTCTGAAAAAAGAAATTTACTACCTGTCACTCCATTTATTTGTAGGTACTTAAACCAGACCTTCATAAATATCTGTACTAATATTAATTATTGCAACGCTGCGCTGTGTTGCAACTGGCTGTCAAATACACTTGAATCTTGTAATAATCATGTATGGATTTTATTCTCTCTTCTTACTGTGACTCACGCCATTTGTGTATTTTTTTTTGCATATAAGTTTCATCTAAATAAACCCATTAGGCTTTTATTTCCGAAATAAAACGAGTCAATATAGGGTGCAAATAATATGCAGTGAGACAATACCGTCTCAATATGCCTATTTTTCACGAAGTCTCTCGATATGAATGTAGACATCTTGCTTTTATGACGTTGTTGAGCCACAGAATACATAGGTACAGAAGGTTGGCACCATACAGTGATCAAAAACACACGTTTCACGTTCGCCAGGAGTAAGCGCACTCACGACTGGCATTCGACCGAGACAGACCGAGATCACATCCTACGCGCGCCCCTTTTCTCTTTTTGTATGGAGCTGACCTTCTGTAGATACTATTCTGTGGTCGAGTTGAGCCGATTTCAATATACGGACAAAGCCATTGCCTGTTCACGTACATTTTTCCACGTTTTCGCCGCCGCGTGCACATCGTTATTTTGTGAAATCTCCTCACAAATATTCATATTATACTTGGCTTTACATGGAAATTTTTGTTTATTTAGGTGTCTGGATTTTTTTGGTATTGAATATTGATGTATCTGATTCTGAAATATTTTATCAGATTTGTGTTTCTTAACTCAAACACACTCTGTATACCTACCATTACAGTTGGAATTGTCAATAAAATGTGAAGCTGTGGTACTTGTATCTAAGTAAGATTGATTTGATATACTTCATTATATCTACTCCGTGAGTAGGTACTATATAGCCTACACGTATCTTACTAAGTATACTATTATCAGCAAATATTGTTGTAAAATCATATTTAACTGTATATAGAGTGTACTTCCATATCGACTATTTTACAGCTTATATATATAATTTTCAAGATAATATTTTCATAAATTAAAAAGCTGAAAAAAAGCTGCTGTCTTAAAATAATTATAATTATATTTACAAGTATATAAAGGGGGGGGGGGGGGAGAGAATCACAGGGCACCAAAAATTCGTCCGCATCGCTGTCAACAGGAACAGTGCGATTTCTCAAAAAACTGAGTGAAATGCAATGAAATGAAATTGTTTATTCTGTAAAAAGGATATCGGATTCACTTTACACGTCATATTAAAAAATATTCAAATATATACTTTATTATTATAAATATTTATTGTTATTATATTTATCAAGATATGCTATATGGAGTCGCCATTTCCGATCTGACTGTCACTGAAATGAAATTTCGATACAACTCTAGGGTCAGTCTCTTTCAAAGTCCAGACATCTTGGTCAGACCATATGAGTACCATATAGATTATTATCTGAAATGATATTACGAGGAAAGAACCACACAGTATGAGTGAACCTGCCCAGTTAGTACAAGCATGTCAGTAATCGTGTAGCTCAACTCACAACTTAAGGAGCTCAACGACTCGACGAACAATACTACGACATTTGGTTAGGCCGCATAAAGTACTCAAACTGCCAGACCGTCGTTAATACTAAAGCAGAAAGGAAAGAAATGATCCACACAGTCCTCACATTCACAATAATTAAAGTAATATAATACTTTATCTACTCACATATCGTAATATTCGAATTATAAACTTCAAAACGAGTTTATATTGACATACTTTATCAACACAATACCGAAATTTAAAAATATAATCATATTATAACACTTTTTCTCTAACAAAATAATGTTAAAAAACATTTTTTTTTCTATTACGATACAGAGAAAATTTAAGTTAATATCAATCACCAAGGAGTTTCCATCAACTTTTGTAATTGAACGGTTTTGTTGTATTGAATTTTGTGGGGATTTTGTATTCTTAATCTTTAACTTTGATCTTTTATTTAGTAGGTTCCATTCCAATGTATGAGAGTAGATAAATTAGTGTATGAAACTGCCCATAACTAGGTGTTAAAACACTCGTGTGATACTTTTAAAAAGCTCGCCTACGGCTCGGTTTTTAAACTCACACTCGTCAAGCACCAGTTTTCATACCCCCAGTTTTCATTATCATACCCCTCATTATGCACCAGTTTTATAAACTACTATTACAAAGTAATAATGTCGTTTTGTATATAATACTCAGGGTGGGGTCGTCTTGGCGGTGTCTCTTGACATCGCCAATGCCTTCAATACACTGCCCTGAAGTTGCATTAGGGAGGCACTCCGGTATGACCGGATGCCGACCTATCTCTGTCGATTGGTCGAGGCTTATTTGACGGACAGGGCCGTCATCTACCCCGGTCACCACGGAGACTGGAACCGGCTCTCTCCAGTTTGGCTCCCAGACTAGAGAGGGCTGGGGCTGCTTTGAAGCGGCTTCTGCCCAATCTAGGGGTTCCAAACACCTCCTGCCGGAGGCTCTACGCGGGGTTCGTGCGGTCCATGGCCCTTTACGGGGCCCCGGTGTGGGCGTGTTCTTTAAGGCTGCGACCAGCCCACCGATTAATCGCGTCCCAAAGCGCCATTAGGCTGGTCCGTGGATACCGCACGGTCTCCCGTGAGGCGACGAGCCTTCTTGCCGGACTACCGCCATGGGATCTGGAGGCAAAAGACGCCCCGGGCGTCGTGATACGCAAGCCGATTTCCGGCCACCGTAGGCGCGGGCTTGTGGACGGTGAGCGATGGGTAGCTCGCCGTTCGATAAGGACCAGGCCCGAGTCGACGGCGCGTTGTGTTCCACGCGCGCCTCAAAGAGATGTCAGCACCAATTGACGGGGTCAGTTAGGGCCAATGCTTGCCAGGGTTGTGAGTTTGTCGATATCGTGGCCCCGGCACACAGGCAAAGGAAGGAACACGGGTGGGTTTTAGTCAGTAAAAGTCTGACACGCCCTCCCGCTGCGCCCAGAGGAGAAGTTATTTGATAATTTCACAACATCAAAAAAAAAAAAGGACTTTGACAATGCAAATAAAACGATACAATTCAGTGCTTTTATAGTAATTTAATGCGTGCAATTTCACAATTAGATTGATCTTGTTTTTTTTTTACAAGATATCCTTGTTATGTAATATTTAAATCATCGTAGTAAGGATAAACTCCACTATTCGTCTAAGTTACATAAAGGCAAAGGAGACAAGATAAAGATATAAATTAAAATAATATAAAGATAAAAATAAGATCTCAATCCGAATATGCGGTGCGAAGCAAATTGAAGAACTGGTAGGATAGGCTACAGATCTGTAAAAAAAAAAATGTAGATCATTAATACATACATTATCAGCCTATAATGTTCCTACTCCTGGGACACAGGCTTCCTCTCTTCGAGGGAGTGGGTTGTAATCTACCACGCGGGCCCAGTGTGGGTTCGTAGATGTCACATTTCTTCGAATTTTTATTTCTAGAGTATGCCGGTTTCCTCACGAAGTTTTCCTTCACCGGAGTGCATAAAAAAAAAAAAATGTCATTGTCTCCACCACACAATGTTTACTAGGTTTAGTTCATCTTCAATTCATTCAATTTTTTATAGTTCATAATCAAACCATACTGTATCATGATCTGTACGTACCCCACTAAAAGTATCTAAATTCATAGTCAAGTAACCTCTGGCACTAAATTCAAAAGGTTTTTGAGAACGCATCAAGAAAATTTGCACCATCTTCTTCGTATCAGAATCAGCGTAAACCCAGTCTGCGAAATATATGGCTTTTTCCAACTTATTACTCTGGAAAAACACATCAACGTTTTAGCACTTTACTTTGATAACTTTGATAGCACTAACGTCGGTCAAGTTCGTTCCAGGTCATTCCATTAATTGAATAGGTGTCTATCGCTTATCTAGTAGCAGGGGTTGAAAACTATTTGCCAAAAATCTAAATTAAATTGAATTAATTTAATTTATTTATTAAGCACACAAATGTACAGAGGCGGACTTAATGTCATAGGCATTTTCTACCAGTCAACCTTTGGGTGATGCAGAGATAAACAGTGGTAGGTGCAATATCGAAAATTGTGGAATAAATATTCCATAAATGTTAGTTGGTTGGGTACAAAAAACATAAGTAAATCAATATTTTCCTTTGAATAAGAGTATCTTAAGAACCGGAGTGACAGAATAAAATATCATACATGGTCAATGAGGAGTTGTCCCATTATGCACTGAAAGAAGACCTCCACGAGCAACGAACAGAAAAACGAAAAGTAGCGCATAGATTTGTACAGATCATCAACCACCTAGAAAATAAAAGGATATTACTTATAGTTTGTAAAACCTTTAAGTATTAATAAAACAGTAAAAGAAAAGAGTTACTGTTGCTGTAAATGCTGTAAGGCATATGAATACAGATCCAAAGGCATATGTAAGAAACATTCCATCTCCCAATACATCATCTAGCTCTGATGTGATTCTGTAATCAAAAGAGGCATTTCATTATTTTATTTTGCTAGATGATTAATAAACATAATTAAAAAATCACACATGTGATTTTCTTACTTGGCCAAAAACTGGTGTTTGCAAATAATAAATTTCAATTTCTTTCTGATGTCGTAATGTGTTTTTTCAATATCTCTTCCTTCCTTAATTTTAACCACGTCCTCATCACTAATGAGCCCCTCCATGGTACTCCCAAGAATTTTTAATTCCATACAAATATATCGGGTGAATGAAATATGAAGCATATTAACAAAGACGTAGATAAAAATGACGACTGTAGTCATGAAGCTTTCCCAGGTATAAGCAGCGTTATACCACTGTTTCTTGTCGAAGGGGTACCATCCATCAAATGGGTACAAATACTGCTTTTCCTTACCAAGAATGTCGTTCTGGTAAACCATAATGATTCTAGGAAATAAATCAACAATCACAGCCAGTCCAATGGTGTAATAAAATTCAAATCTCAATATCAGCCTTGTAATCTTCGTGTATCGATTCAAAATCTTCTTGTGTTCTGCCGTATCAGACACTGCGTCCCATAGGTTGAACCGAAAATGTTTAAATATTTCGTCGTACAATTCTTTATTGTCATGTATTTTTCTATATTTGATCAGGATCATGAGACAGGCTCCGATGTTGGGTGCGACGTTGATGATCTCGAACCAGTCGAAGTCGTTGATGCAAATTAAGCAAAGAGTGACGAGTAGCTGCGTCGTTGTGAGAAATAGGAGGCCATAAGTGAAGTAGTAACAGTATGTTATGAGTTTGGATCGGCCAATGAAAGGATAAATAAAAAACTTGACGCCGATGTTACTGATGAAATCCATTTCACCCAAAAAATCTTGTTTCAAAGTATAGTACGATTTGTATGCTTGACTCATGATTGTGAAACTAAAGTGCTTTCTTACTGATTGCTTGAATATAAGTGTAGTAATGCTTTATTCTTTTAAATCAATAGGTACATTGAATGGTCTAAGTAGATATTGTTGCACATCCATCCACTTAGACCATTCGATATTTCTGAAATTAGAAAAGTTCTTAGCAAGTTGTATGGTACAAATCGTATCAGAAATGTTATTATGTTTTTAACAAATTAAATGTTCAAAATAAACATGTAGTTTACAATATTGCTAACTTTGTTTTAGAATATAATTTTGCGTTGATAGCTTGTCATTAAATTTAATTTTAACAACAAATCTGTTACTAAATTGTAATTTCGAATACCTATTTGATATTTGTACTGCTTTTATTTAAAACACCTATGTTTAAAAATAAACAAGTGTACAAATAAAAACTTTGACTTTACATAATAAGATATAAAATCGTATTGTGTAAAGGAGCTTTTGAGTCAATCACATTGTAATAAATTACTGGTTGTTTCCTTTGATCAAAGCGATCACATATAAGCTAGCGTTAGTGCTTATTATGCGGCTCTTTAATGATTCTAAAAATGTAATGCGCATTGATCAAATAACTTAGTGATAGAAGCGGGCCCAAGTCTTAGGATGTTTACTTAAATATTTTTCTAGTGGTACTTTAAATTCGTTGCTAATAAAAATAATGCAAATATAAACATTATCTATAGGTATCTATAGATGTTAATTAGCTAGCGAAACTCAGCAGACGTTTAGGGTACCAAAAAAAAAAAAGATTTTTGATAAATCTGATATTTTAAGTGACTACACTACCGGCAGTTGATGACCCCAAAAAACAGTTATGGGGACTGCCCACAGAAGCGAAAACTTCAAACTTTGGAATAGTCGCCATCTAGCGGTTACTGGTCTAACTGTCTTGGCGAATAAAGCCGAACATTACTCAATATTTCCGAATGCTTCGCGAATGTTATTCCGTGCAAATATTATCTACAACGATGTAATAACTACTTATAAATAAATATTTATCCACTTACTGCCGATTACAGACTTAGTTTTCAATAAAATTCAACAAGCACTCACGACATTTAAACCTACTGCTATAGTTTGACCGAGACCAAAGGCGCAGTACAGCGGGTACTGCGCCTTTGGTAAGTGCGTGGCGAGACGGGAGGGAGGGGGGGGGGGGGGGGGCAGCAGGACGGTTCATGCATGTCGGTGATGTGAATCCATAAGTTTATCCGGTAGGGATAAAGTGCCGATAGCGGCACTCTGTATACTTTCTAAATAAAAATGAAATGCTGTTCGTTGGTAAGCGCATTACTTTCGAACGGCTGGACCGATTTGGATATTATTTGATTTTAAATGTCCGTAAAAGCACTGATGCTACTGATAAAGCTACAAGTACGCGGCGGGCCCGTCTTAATAGGCCAATTCAGTGAGTGTAACGTAGAGTTACGCGATAGAAAGAGAGGTAACTAACTGTGAGTAATTAGCGCTGTGCGACCTGATTATTGGACTTTATTGTGTCCTAGCAAGAGTTGCTTTTTATTTAAATGATTTTGCGGAGTGATCTGTATTAATCTGGGGTAAAAGTCCGAATTTGGTTTTTATGAATTTCAATAGTTTCCTTCAAAAAATGATTTTGATGAATTGCAATTCTGGAAAAACTGAACATATTCTTTTCTATGGGACTTTTGTATGAGCTATTGTTTGGACAGGACATAGTCTATCGGGTCAGGCAGTTTCTAATAAAACCACTTTAGTTAAGTGTGTCATCTTGAAAAGTAAATGCTACGTTTGCTAATATTATTTATCTTCTTAAATCTGAGTTGTATTCTGTGGTAGATACAATAACTGTTGATCGGTAAGTTATGATCTAGACTAGTGGCCCACCCAATATTCGGGCTTTGAAAAAATGATTTCATATAGTTATGCCCCTTTTTTCTCCATGACAGCCAAGAGGTGAGTCCCGAATTCGGAAGAGCTTGTTAGGTGGGTCGTGGTCAAGTCAACTTTGGAAACCACTGATCTAGAGGTTTTTTCTTGTTCTTCATAATATTTGTAATCACAGGATACTTTAAAGCAGGATGGAAGGGAGAACAGCTGATAAAAAAAAACAGTACTGAATGTGCCAAAAATATATTTATTAAAAAAACCATAAATATTGTTTATCTTTTTGGAAGAATGATGTGTGTGTGTGTATTAAGTATATTATATCTGTAAATATGTCGGAAATGTGTAAAAACACATAGGGTCCAAAATAAATGACCAACTGGAACATCGCTGCTGGCTGTAACAAATAGATTTACACTGTGGTTAGGATGAAATTATATAAAAGGAGTTTCTTATACCTATTTGACTTCCCGTGCAATGAAAAACAAAAAAAAAATATTGCCATGCCAAAAGGTTACAAAAAAATTTGAGACCCTGGCTCCAGAGCTACGTTAGACTATCTGTATTTCAGGAGCCAGTGACTTCTTCCGAGAATTTATTCCTACGTTGCTAAAATTTAAAGAAATGATTACTATTTAAATGTGGATCGAAATTTAAAGATGTGATAATCTGTGGCCCATAACGTCAATTTAATAATAACGTTATTATGGGGTAATGTTGACCTTTTTAAGAATCTTGAGCAGCTTGCCTATCTGATGTTTGACCTGTTTGAATAAAAACTATGTAGTAATAAATGAAAAGAATAGAATTTATAGCTGTCTCTTATGATTGGTACACAGAAGATTGTTTTAAGCTAGTTTAACAGACTTGCCCTGGACGTGGCGATGTTTTGGGGCCAACAAATTTTAATACCACTGCTCGTAGTACGTACTCCTCTACAATCCACGTAGATGGAGCTATGAGAAGAAGGAAGAAGAACGGTTTTTGCTTTGCAGCGAGACAATTTACAGTGTTGGTTGGAAAGGGGTAACTGATCGCAAAAGAGACCTATTTGGTAATCAAATGAAAGTTTAACACCCAGTACGCTGCACTCCAGTGCACGTTGTAAAATCTTGAGTTTCGACTTCTGTTGAAAAGTAAGTGATCAGCTTTAAGCTTTGTGCAGACAAGCGACACCGGCTATTGTTATACCGTGAAGTTTTCTTAGAAATTGTTTTGTTCGAGGTGCGTCGCGCCGTCGCGTTGCAGTGGTCTGCACTAGCCTTTAAGCACCGTATGTTAGGACGGGCAGTATGATTCTGTCTGAGTACCCTCTTAAGTGTTATTAGGATCACATGATAGAGTTTTAAAATCACCTTATCCAGAGTTAGAGGCAGCGGAAGATTGTGCAGCACTGTTGGAACCGCTATTTCCACAGCCGTCTACGGTACATAATATAAAAATATTAATAAACATTTGATGATAGAGTACACAGATATCATTATAATATAATTTATAATTTTCTGAAAGATCTCGTATTGTTATTAATTTCTTATTTTCTGCTTATACACTGTTACTAATATAGCGTAAGCTCTCACATAGGCAGTACGTACTAAACTGCCAGCATGTTACAGACATAAGTGACGCCTGCGTACACTCTCTGTTACATCAGTATAGAAAAATACAAAAATTTCTCAACAGCCGTACGTCGCGAAAACTGCCGACCGTAGTATGACTCGAATTTATTGATGAATTATATAATACGATGATCTTATATATAAATTATAAAAATAAAGGCGTTAAAAATTCGGCTTACATACGTACCTAATATAGTCATTATATCATAAATAGTCATTATATAATATAGTTATTATTATAGCCATTATAGACTTAAATAGCTCTGATTATTAAAATTGTCGAAAAAGTAATCAGTTTAACAGACATTCCATGTTCATTTGTGAACATTTCGGAGAAAATTTTTTAGATGATCCAAATAATATCTATACCTATATCTATTTGAATAAAAATGAAATGCTGTTGCATGTTGGAAAATCTTGACGTTGGCCTTCTGTTGTTGAGTAAGTGATCACATACGGTGTTTAAAGCTGATCACTGATCAGCTTTAAGCACCGTATGTTAGGACCTATCGATGAGTACCCTCTTTAGTGTTATTAGGATCACATGATAGAGTTTTAAAATCACCTTGTCCAGAGTTAGAGGCAGCGGAAGATTGTGCAGCACTGTTGGAACCGCTATTTCCATAGCCGCCTACGGTGATAATATAAAAATATTAATAAACATTTGATGATAGAGTACACAGATGTTAGTTAAACTTCCATACAAATATGAATGGTAGTTAAAAAAAAAACCTATTAATTTTATGAGTTACTACTAGCTTTACCCGCGGATTCGCCCGCGTGCATGTCAGACTACCCTATGTGGTAATCCAGGTTATAAACTGTGTTTCAAATTTTATCCAAATAAGTGCAGCCGTTTTTGCGCCAATCCAGACAAACAGACAAACGGACAAAAAATCTAGAAACTATATTTTCGGTATCAGGGGCGGGCGTCGTTACGGGCGCTTCGCTCTCCTTCTCACTTACGGTATGTCTGTAAGTGAGACGGAGAACGAAGCTCCCGTAACGACGGATTTCGCATAAGGAGTGGGCCCCCAGACTAGTTCCTACACCTCGCACCTATTACTTTTAATTATAACTGGGGCTAGCGTCTGTACAAAAGCTGGCCATCTCTTTACCAAGTTGAGTTTGAAGCCAAAAAATGATCCCTCTTAGTAGGTATGTTATTTTATGGTTACCTGGGTTGTTGTTGTTGTCACACCTAGGGTTATTTCCATTATTTCCTTGACCAGATTTTTTAATAATATTTCATGTGGCTAAATTTTACAGTAAGTAAAGAATATGGTATTAAAACTGTGTCTATGAAAAACTAGTTAAATCATTTAACGAAGAGAGCTGTCAAGCCGGAAAAAAAAAACCGTAATGGATCATATTAAAATTAAAATCTAAATATAAGTATAATATAACATAACATAACATAACGCCTGTAACCCCCAAAGAGTTCGGCAGAGGTGTACTTATAGCACACCCACATTTCGCCAGTTATGTTTAAGTCCCATGTAATAGACGACGAGCCTATTGCCATCAACCGGGCACAATTCCAGACTCCGGGCTGCTACTGAGAAATTTCTAATGGAAAAGCCCAATAACACTTTTACCCGACCTGGGAATCGAAACCAGGACCTCATGCTCAACAGTAGCGCTAGCTACCACTAGACCAACGAGGCAAAAAAATCTAAGATTGAAAGACATGCACATTTTCCAGTCTAGTTGCCACACTTCGTAGCAATTAATTTTTTAATTTAAAATATTCATTGCACAGTTTGCGTTACTATTTTATTTTAGATAGAAATCGAAATGGTAATTTTATAGTGAAATTCATAGATGCAAGTCTTGTGCAATTTACCTAAGTAAATATTTGGTATAATATAATTTACAATTTTCCCTTCAGTTAGATATCTCTTAACTGCAGTGTGTTTGTAATAAAGGTGCCTTACCCCCGTAACCGCCATTGTTGTAAGGTGGTGGTCCTTTAGGTCCATTGCCGCCTACGGTCAAAAAGTAAAAAGTTTGGTAAAAATTTGTTGGATTCTTACGTTTAGTAAACACATAGATGTAAGTACTTCCATGTATAAATGAACATAATTATATTATTCATTTAATTATTTTTTTGGTGGTCTAAAATGTAATTCATATATTATGTGCAGAAGTCTTGTGCAATTTATTGAGGGATTTATTAAGCCAAAAAAATTTCTTCTTAGTATGTTATTCTATGGTTACCTGCGTTGTTGTTGTTGTCAGACCTAAGGTTATTTCCATTATTTCCTTGACCTTGTAGCTTCATTGTACAGTAGGTAAAGAATATGGTATTAAAACTGTGTCTATGAAAAAATAATTAAATCGTTTAGCGAAGAGAGCTGTCAAGACCCGAAATAAAAAAACCGTAATGGAGCATATTAAAATTAAAATCTAAATATTATTGTAATATGACATATAAAGGGTTCGGCAGAGGTGTACTTATAGCACACCCACATTTCGCCAGTTATGTTTAAGTCCCATGTAATAGACGACGAGCCTATTGCCATCAACCGGGCACAATTCCAGACTCCGGGCTGCTACTGAGAAATTTCTAATGGAAAAGCCCAATAACACTTTTACCCGACCTGGGAATCGAAACCAGGACCTCATGCTCAACAGTAGAACTTGCTACCACTAGACCAACGAGGCAAAAAAAAATCTAAGACTGAAAGACATGCACATTTTCCAGTCTAGTTGCCACACTTCGTAGCAATTACATTATTTTTTTTAGTAATCAATGTACAGTTTGCACTTCATTACTATTTTATTTTAGATAGAAATCGAAATGGTAATTTTATAGTGAAATTCATAGATGCAAGTCTTGTGCAATTTACCTAAGTAAATATTTGGTATAATATAATTTACAATTTTCCCGTCAGTTAGATATCTCTTAACTGCAGTGTGTTTGTAATAAAGGTGCCTTACCCCCGTAACCGCCATTGTTGTAAGGTGGTGGTCCTGTAGGTCCATTGCCGCCTACGGTCAAAAAGTAAAAACTTTAGTAATTTGTCGGATTCTTACGGTTAGTAAACACATAGATGTAAGTACTTCCATGTATAAATGAATATAATTATATTATTCATTTAATTATTTTTTGGTGGTCTGAAATGTAATTCATATATTATATGCAGAAGTCTTTGCAATTTAATGAGGGATTTATTAAGCCAAAAAATTATCCCTCTTAGTATGTTATTCTATGGTTACCTGCGTTGTTGTTGTTGTCAGACCTAGGGTTATTTCCATTATTTCCTTGACCTTATAGCTTCATTGTACAGTAGGTAAAGAATATGGTATTAAAACTGTGTCTATGAAAAAATAATTAAATCATTTAGCGAAGAGAGCTGTCAAGAGCCGGAATAAAAAAACCGTGATGGAAAATATTAAAATTAAAATCTGAATATTATTGTAATATAACATAACATCACGCCTGTAACCCCCAAAGAGTTCGGCAGAGGTGTACTTATAGCACACCCACATTTCGCCAGTTATGTTTAAGTCCCATGTAATAGACGACGAGCCTATTGCCATCAACCTGGCACAATTCCAGACTCAGGCATTACGACGTGAGAGAGTCGTCACGCAAACATTGTGCTCCCGTATTAAATTGTTTAAAAAATATAATAATGAACTATTAAGTGACTAATTTACGACTAAAGTGAAAAAAACAGTGCAACCAGTGCGTAAAGTGTTATCTAATCATAATATAGACTTTTAACTAAATAATAACAACATTTTAATATATAGAGCATAGATGAGCTAAAAACTGTGTTAAAATATGAATAAGTGTGCTTTCTATCAATCTACTATAGTATAAATAGCAAGCATCAAAGATAGCAAAAATATTTTTTTAAATCAAAGTGACAGTGGTTGGAAAAAAATATTTAAATGACAGTCATCTTAACGAACTACGTATTTTTTTTTCTGTACTAGGAAGCTATCACAAATTTCAACATATGGTATAACTGCCACACTGGCGCGGTTAATACAACGTGTACCTCGTACAGCACAAGACTCGTCTTCGAGTCTCACCAACCGCTTGTCTTTTTGGAATGTTAATAATCCTTATTTATAACCGAGAAGTTTAAATAAAACTTAACTTAAATACAATCAATATAACTATCACACACAATTATAATGGATGACTATGAAAACATTACCCAAAGAAGACAAAATAAAAATAATAAAAATATGACGACTACTAGTAGTGACAGCGAATTCGATACGGATGTCTCATACCAAAGTTTACCTAACGTATTAAGAAATTGTGATGATATTACTATATTGAAGGAGGACATAGAAAAACTAAGACTGGAGTTGCAAACCGCCAACTCAGAAATTGATAACCTTAATCTTGAAATATGGAAAAAAATGGATTCTAAAACCGTCATTTCCCAGCTCAAAACATCATAATTTATGGGGAAAAGCAAACAATGAATGAAAATGATTCAAATAAAAAATATGTGTTTACATATTTATCCGAGCCCTAGTGATAAGCTTTAAGCACCGTATGTTAGGACCTATCGATGAGTACCCTCTTTAGTGTTATTAGGATCACATGATAGAGTTTTAAAATCACCTTGTCCAGAGTTAGAGGCAGCGGAAGATTGTGCAGCACTGTTGGAACCGCTATTTCCATAGCCGCCTACGGTGATAATATAAAAATATTAATAAACATTTGATGATAGAGTACACAGATATCATATTATAATATAATTTTCTGAAAGACCTCGTATTTTTATTAATAGCGTAAGTTCTCACATAGGCAGTAGGTACTAAACTGATAGCTAGTAACAGACATAAGTGTCACTTGCGTCGTCTGCATCACATAATAGAGTTTTAAAATCACCTTGTCCAGAGCCAGCGTCAGAGGACGCTTGTGCAGCAGCGGCAGCGTTGCTGGAATCTTTAATAAACATTGATGATAGAGTACACAGATATTAGTTAAACTTCCATACAAAAATGAATGGTAGTAAAAAAAAACCTATTAATTTTATGTATTACTAGCTTTACCCGCGGATTCGCCCGCGTGCAAGTCAGACTACCCTATGTGGTAATCCAGGTTATAAACTGTGTTTGAAATTTTATCCAAATAAGTGCAGCCGTTCTTGCGCCAATCCGGAACATACATCCAGACAAACAGACAAACGGACAAAAAATCTAGAAACTATATATTCGGTATCAGGGGGGGGGGGCATAGTTACGGGCGCTTCGCTCTCCTTCTCCCTTACGGTATGTCTGTAAGTGAGAAGGAGAACGAAGCTCCCGTAACGACGGCTAAAACTACGGATTTCGCATAAGGAGTGGGCCCCCAGACTAGTTCCTACACCTCGTACCTATTACTTTTATTTATAACTGGGGCTAGTGTTTGTACAAAAGCTGGCCATCTTTTTGCCAAGTTGAGTTTGAAGCCAAAAAAATATCCCTCTTAGTTTGTTATTTTATAGTTACCTGGGTTGTTGTTGTTGTCACACCTAGGGTTATTTCCATTATTTTTTTTATAATATTTCATGTGGCTTAATTTTACAGTAAGTAAAGAATATGGTATTAAAACTGTCTATGAAAAACTAGTTAAATCATTTAACGAAGAGAGCTGTCAAGAGCCGAAATAAAAAAACCGTAATGGAGCATATTAAAATTAAAATCTAAATATTATTGTAATATGACATATAAAGGGTTCGGCAGAGGTGTACTTATAGCACACCCACATTTCGCCAGTTATGTTTAAGTCCCATGTAATAGACGACGAGCCTATTGCCATCAACCGGGCACAATTCCAGACTCCGGGCTGCTACTGAGAAATTTCTAATGGAAAAGCCCAATAACACTTTTACCCGACCTGGGAATCGAAACCAGGACCTCATGCTCAACAGTAGCGCTTGCTACCACTAGACCAACGAGGCAAACAAATTTAAGAGTGAAAGACATGCACATTTTCCAGTCTAGTTGCCACACTTCGTAGCATTTTTTTTATTTTTAATATTCATTGTATAGTTTGCGTTACTATTTTATTTTAGATAGAAATCGAAATGGTAATTTTATAGTGAAATTCATAGATGCAAGTCTTGTGCAATTTACCTAAGTAAATATTTGGTATAATATAATTTACAATTTTCCCGTCAGTTAGATATCTCTTAACTGCAGTGTGTTTGTAATAAAGGTGCCTTACCCCCGTAACCGCCATTGTTGTAAGGTGGTGGTCCTGTAGGTCCATTGCCGCCTACGGTCAAAAAGTAAAAACTTTAATAAAAATTTGTTGGATTCTTACGTTTAGAAAACACATAGATGTAAGTACTTCCACGTATACATGAATATAATTATATTATTCATTTAATTATTTTTTGGTGGTCTTAAATGTAATTCATATATTATATGCAGAAGTCTTGTGCAATTTAATGAGGGATTTATTAAGCCAAAAAATTATCCCTCTTAGTATGTTATTCTATGGTTACCTGCGTTGTTGTTGTCAGACCTAGGGTTATTTCCATTATTTCCTTGACCTTGTACCTTCATTGTACAGTAGGTAAAGAATATAGTATTAAAACTGTGTCTATGAAAAAATAATTAAATCATTTAGCGAAGAGAGCTGTCAAGAGCCGGAACAAAAAAACCGTGATGGATCATATTAAATTAAAATCTAAATATTACTGTAATATAACATAACATCACGCCTGTAACCCCCAAAGGGTTCGGCAGAGGTGTACTTATAGCACACCCACATTTCGCCAGTTATGTTTAAGTCCCATGTAATAGATGACGAGCCTTTTGCCATCAACCTGGCACAATTCCAGAATCCAGGCTGCTACTGAGAAATTTCTAATTCAAAAGCCCAATAACACTTTTACCCGACCTGGGAATCGAAACCAGGACCTCATGCTCAACAGTAGAACTTGCTACCACTAGACCAACGAGGCAAAAAAAAATCTAAGACTGAAAGACATGCACATTTTCCAGTCTAGTTGCCACACTTCGTAGCAATTACATTATTTTTTTTAGTAATCAATGTACAGTTTGCACTTCATTACTATTTTATTTTAGATAGAAATCGAAATGGTAATTTTATAGTGAAATTCATAGATGCAAGTCTTGTGCAATTTACCTAAGTAAATATTTGGTATAATATAATTTACAATTTTCCCGTCAGTTAGATATCTCTTAACTGCAGTGTGTTTGTAATAAAGGTGCCTTACCCCCGTAACCGCCATTGTTGTAAGGTGGTGGTCCTGTAGGTCCATTGCCGCCTACGGTCAAAAAGTAAAAACTTTAGTAATTTGTCGGATTCTTACAGTTAGTAAACACATAGATGTAAGTATTTCCATGTATAAATGAATATAATTATACGATTCATTTAATTATTTTTTGGTGGTCTGAAATGTAATTCATATATTATATGCAGAAGTCGTGTGCTATTTAATGAGGGATTTATTAAGCCAAAAAATTATCCCTCTTAGTATGTTATTCTAATGTTGCCTGCGTTGTTGTTGTTGTCAGACCTAGGGTTATTTCCATTATTTCCTTGACCTTATAGCTTCATTGTACAGTAGGTAAAGAATGTGGTATTAAAACTGTGTCTATGAAAAAATAATTAAATCATTTAGTGAAGAGAGCTGTCAAGAGCCGGAATAAAAAAACCGTGATGGAAAATATTAAAATTAAAATCTGAATATTATTGTAATATAACATAACATCACGCCTGTAACCCCCAAAGAGTTCGGCAGAGGTGTACTTATAGCACACCATGTAATGTGTGATCTTAATTTATTAAGGCCAAAAGTTGCACCTGGACTACCTAAATGTAACAAAGTAGCATGGGGTGACAGAGACTTGCAGCAGACTGAGTTATATAGCAATTATTGTAATGATCTCTTGAAAAATTTAGACTTTCCCTTACAATTTACTGAATGTAGTAAAAGTAGTTGTAGAATTAAGGAACATGAAACCATTTTAGATAATATGTATGCGGAAATTGTGCGTATTCTCTGTGAAGGTGCAATCACCAGTAACTGTAAGAACGGAATACAGCGCAAAAAGCGTTACATAACGGGCTGGAATAAACATGTAAAGGACGCACACGGACAGGCTCGGCTTGATTTTCAAACCTGGACGTTGTTTGGTAGGCCAAAACATGGTGATTTGTATGAAAAAATGGTGGAAAGTAGAAGGGTTTTTAAAAGTAAATTGAAATGGTGTCAAAATAATAAGGACCAAATAAAAATGAACATCATTGCAAGTCATCATGACGCAAAGAATTTTGGTAGTTTTTGGAAAGCCACGAACAGGTTGAATCCCAGGTCGGGTCTGCCTGTGAGTGTTGAGGGCCTTAGTGATCCTAATGATATCGCCAACCTATTCAGCAGAGCTTTTAAAGTTGGGTCTCCCCTAGGTACGTCGTCTGGCGGGCCGGAGGTGTTGGGGGGGTCCAGGGACATGCCTAT
Source organism: Agrochola circellaris (assembly GCA_914767755.1). Taxonomy (NCBI): domain Eukaryota; kingdom Metazoa; phylum Arthropoda; class Insecta; order Lepidoptera; family Noctuidae; genus Agrochola; species Agrochola circellaris. The sequence continues at coordinate 7,662,200 of OU611839.1, read as the reverse complement.
TAGGTTTGCGGCCAGGGAGGTAGCTACTGTCATACGCAACTTAAAGAGAGGCAAGTCGCCGGGTCACGACAGCCTAAGTATAGAGCATTTACTTTATGCTGGTAAGCACTTACCGCGAGTGCTAGCAATGTTTTTTAGCTTGTGCCTCAGTCACTCGTATCTTCCACTTGATTTACTTAAAACTATTGTTGTGCCCATTGTTAAAAATAAGACTGGAGATGCGAGTGACAAGAGCAACTACAGGCCTATATCCCTGGCTACCATCATTGCAAAGGTGTTGGACAGTCTGATTGATCAGCAGCTGGATAAGCACTTAACACTCAACGACGCGCAGTTTGGGTTTAAGCCACGTTTATCCACGGAAACAGCTATACTATGCCTCAAACAGACTGTTCAATACTATGCAAGTAGGAAAACACCTGTGTATGCATGTTTTCTGGACCTCTCCAAGGCCTTCGACCTCGTATCTTATGACTGCCTATGGAGGAAACTGTCAAATGTTGAGAACCTCCCAAGCGATATCATTAGGATGCTAAAGTATTGGTATAAAAACCAATACAATTATGTTAAGTGGGCGGGTGTCCTGTCGGATGCATACGGGTTGGAGTGCGGTGTGAGGCAGGGCGGAATCAGCTCACCCAAGTTATTCAACCTGTATGTAAACGAGCTGATCTGTGAGCTCAGCAATACCAATATCGGGTGCTCCATTAACGGGAACTGCGTCAATAACATCAGCTACGCGGATGATATGGTATTGCTGAGCCCATCGATCAGTGCACTTAGGAGGCTTCTTCGCATCTGTGAGGACTATGCGGTGGCTCACGGCCTCAGGTATAATGCGACCAAGAGCGAGCTACTGGTTTTCAAAGCGGGTAACAAATGTTATAATACTGTCCCACCAGTCACCTTGGGGGGCGCTCAGCTTTCCAGGGTCACGAAGTTCAAGTACCTGGGGCATTGGGTCACCGATAGTCTGTCCGACGATGCGGACGTGGAGAGGGAACGCAGAGCATTGGCAGTTCGATGTAACATGCTGGCTCGTAGGTTTGCACGTTGTACTAGGGAGGTGAACTGCAGTGTGTTTGTAATAAAGGTGCCTTACCCCCGTAACCGCCATTGTTGTAAGGTGGTGGTCCTGTAGGTCCATTGCCGCCTACGGTCAAAAAGTAAAAACTTTAGTAATTTGTCGGATTCTTACAGTTAGTAAACACATAGATGTAAGTATTTCCATGTATAAATGAATATAATTATACGATTCATTTAATTATTTTTTGGTGGTCTGAAATGTAATTCATATATTATATGCAGAAGTCTTGTGCTATTTAATAAAGGATTTATTAAGCCAAAAAATTATCCCTCTTAGTATGTTATTCTAATGTTGCCTGCGTTGTTGTTGTTGTCAGACCTAGGGTTATTTCCATTATTTCCTTGACCTTATAGCTTCATTGTACAGTAGGTAAAGAATGTGGTATTAAAACTGTGTCTATGAAAAAATAATTAAATCATTTAGTGAAGAGAGCTGTCAAGAGCCGGAATAAAAAAACCGTGATGGAAAATATTAAAATTAAAATCTGAATATTATTGTAATATAACATAACATCACGCCTGTAACCCCCAAAGAGTTCGGCAGAGGTGTACTTATAGCACACCCACATTTCGCCAGTTATGTTTAAGTCATTCCATGTAATAGACGACGAGCCTATTGCCATCAACCGGGCACAATTCCAGACTCAGGCATTACGACGTGAGAGAGTCGTCACGCAAACATTGTGCTCCCGTATTAAATTGTTTAAAAAATATAATAATGAAATATTAAGTGACTAATTTACGACTAAAGTGAAAAAAACAGTGCAACCAGTGCATAAAGTGTTATCTAATCATAATATAGACTTTTAACTAAATAATAACAACATTTTAATATATAGAGCATAGATGAGCTAAAAACTGTGTTAAAATATCAATAAATGTGTTTTCTATCAATCTACTATAGTATAAATAGCAAGCATCAAAGATAGCAAAAATATTTTTTTAAATCAAAGTGACTGTGGTTGGAAAAAAATATTTAAATGACAGTCATCTTAACGAACTACGTATTTCTTTTTCCGTACTAGCAACCTATCACAAATTTCAACGTGTGGTATAGCTGCCACACTGGCGATGGCGCGGTTAATATGACGTGTACCTCGAACGGCACAAGACTCGTCTTCGAGTCTCACCAACCGCTTGTCTTTTTGGAATGTTAATAATCCTTATTTATAACCGAGAAGTTGAAATAAAACTTAACTTAAATATAATCAATATAACTATCACACACAATAATAATGGATGACTATGAAAACATTAGCCAAAGAAGACAAAATAAAAATAATAAAAATATGACGACTACTAGTAGTGACGGCGAATTCGATACGGATGTCTCATACCAAAGTTTACCTAACGTATTAAGAAATTGTGATGATATTACTATATTGAAAGAGGACATAGAAAAACTTAGACTGGAGTTGCAAACCGAAAACTCAGAAATTGATAACCTTAACCTTGAAATATGGAAAAATATGGATTCTAAAACCCTCATTTCCCAGCTCGAAACATCATAATTTATGGGGAAAACCAAACAATGAATGAAAATGATTCAAATAAAAAATATGTGTTTACATATTTATCCGAGCCCTAGTGATCAGGTTTAAGCACCGTATGTTATGACCTATCGATGAGTACCCTCTTTAGTGTTATTAGGATCACATGATAGAGTTTTAAAATCACCTTGTCCAGAGTTAGAGGCAGCGGAAGATTGTGCAGCACTGTTGGAACCGCTATTTCCATAGCCGCCTACGGTCATAATATAAAAATATTAATAAACATTGATGATAGAGTACACAGATATCATATTATAATATAATTTATAATTTTCTGAAAGATCTCGTAATTTTATTAATTTCTTATTTTCTGCTTATAAACTGTTACTAATAGCGTAAGCTCTCATATAGGCAGTAGGTACTAAACTGCCAGCAAGTAACAGACATAAGTGTCACTTGCGTCGTCTGCATCACATAATAGAGTTTTAAAATCACCTTGTCCAGAGCCAGCGTCAGAAGACGCTTGTGCAGCAGCGGCAGCGTTGCTGGAATCTTTAATAAACATTGATGATAGAGTACACAGATATTAGTTAAACTTCCATACAAAAACGAATGGTAGTAAACAAAAACCTATTAATTTTATGTATTACTAGCTTTACCCGCGGATTCGCCCGCGTGCAAGTCAGACTACCCTATGTGGTAATCCAGGTTATAAACTGTGTTTCAAATTTTATCCAAATAAGTGCAGCCATCTCTTCGCCAAGTTGAGTTTGAAGCCAAAAAATTATCCCTCTTAGTTTGTTATTTTATGGTTACCTGTGTTGTTGTTGTTGTCACACCTAGGGTTATTTCCATTATTTCCTCGACCAGCTTTTTTATAATATTTCAAGTGGCTTAATTTTACAGTAAGTAAAGAATATGGTATTAAAACTGTGTCTATGAAAAACTAGTTAAATCATTTAACGAAGAGAGCTGTCAAGAGCCTAAATAAAAAAACCGTAATGGAGCATATTAAAATTAAAATCTAAATATTATTGTAATATGACATATAAAGGGTTCGGCAGAGGTGTACTTATAGCACACCCACATTTCGCCACTTATGTTTAAGTCCCATGTAATAGACGTCGAGCCTATTGCCAACAACCTGGCACAATTCCAGACTCCGGGCTGCTACTGAGAAATTTCTAATGGAAAAGCCCAATAACACGTTTACCCGACCTGGAAATCGAAACCAGGACCTCATGCTCAGCAGTAGCGCTTGCCCAACGAGGCAAAAAAAATCTTAGACTGAAAGACATGCACATTTTCCAGTCCAGTTGCCACACTTCGTAGCAATTACATTTTTTTTTTAATAATCAATGTACAGTTTGCACTTCATTACTATTTTATTTTAGATAGAAATAGAAATTGTATTTTATAGTGAAATTCATAGATGCAAGTCTTGTGCAATTTACCTAAGTAAATATTTGGTATAACATAATTTACAATTTTTCCGTCAGTTAGATATCTCATAACTGCAGTGTGTTTGTAATAAAGGTGCCTTACCCCCGTAACCGCCATTGTTGTAAGGTGGTGGTCCTGTAGGTCCATTGCCGCCTACGGTCAAAAAGTAAAAACTTTAGTAATTTGTTGGATTCTTACGGTTAGTAAACACATTGATGTAAGTACTTCCATGTTTACATGAATATAATTATATTATTCATTTAATAATTTTTTTGGTGGTCCAAAATGTAATTCATATATTATATGCAGAAGTCTTGTGCAATTTAATGCGGGATTTATTAAGTCAAAAAAATATCCCTCTTAGTATGTTATTCTATGGTTACCTGGGTTGTTGGTTTTGTCAGACCTAGGATTATTTCCATTATTTCCTTGACCTTGTAGCTTCATTGTACAGTAGTTAAAGAATATGGTATTAAAACTGTGTCTATGAAAAAATAATTAAATCATTTAGCGAAGAGAGCTGTCAAGACCCGAAATAAAAAAACCGTGATGAATCATATTAAAATTAAAATCTAAATATAAGTATAATATAACATAACATCACGCCTGTAACCCCCAAAGAGTTCGGCAGAGGTGTACTTATAGCACACCCACATTTCGCCAGTTATGTTTAAGTCCCATGTAATAGACGACGAGCCTATTGCCATCAACCGGGCACAATTCCAGACTCCGGGCTGCTACTGAGAAATTTCTAATGGAAAAGCCCAATAACACTTTTACCCGACCTGGGAATCGAAACCAGGACCTCATGCTCAACAGTAGAACTTGCTACCACTAGACCAACGAAGCAAAAAAATGTAAGAGTGAAAGACATGCACATTTTCCAGTCTAGTTGCCACACTTCGTAGTATTTTTTTAATTTTTAATATTCATTGTATAGTTTGCGTTACTATTTTATTTTAGATAGTAATAGAAATGGTAATTTTATAGTGAAATTCATAGATGCAAGTCTTGTGCAATTTACCTAAGTAAATATTTGGTATAATATAATTTACAATTTTCCCTTCAGTTAGATATATATAGATATATATATAACTGCAGTATGTTTGTAATAAAGGTGCCTTACCCTTGTAACCGCCATTGTTGTAAGGTGGTGGTCCTGTAGGTCCATTGCCGCCTACGGTCAAAAAGTAAAAACTTTAGTAAAAATTTGTTGGATTCTTACGTTTAGTAAACACATAGATGTAAGTACTTCCATGTATAAATGAATATAATTATATTATTCATTTCATTATTTTTTTGGTGGTCTAAAATGTAATTCATATATTATATGCAGAAGTCTTGTGCAATTTAATGAGGGATTTATTAAGCCAAAAATTATCCCTCTTAGTATGTTATTCTATACACCTGTTGTTACCTGGGTTGTTGTTGTTGTTGTCAGACCTAGGGTTATTTCCATTATTTCCTTGACCTTGTAGCTTCATTGTACAGTAGGTAAAGAATATGGTATTAAAACTGTATCTATGAAAAAATAATTAAATCATTTAGCGAAGAGAGCTGTCAAGAGCCGGAACAAAAAAACCGTGATGGATCATATTAAATTAAAATCTAAATATTACTGTAATATAACATAACATCACGCCTGTAACCCCCAAAAAGTTCGGCAGAGGTGTACTTATAGCACACCCACATTTCGCCAGTTATGTTTAAGTCCCATGTAATAGATGACGAGCCTTTTGCCATCAACCGGGCACAATTCCAGACTCCGGGCTGCTACTGAGAAATTTCTAATGGAAAAGCCCAATAACACTTTTACCTGACCTGGGAATCGAAACCAGGACCTCATGCTCAGCAGTAGCGCAGAGTAGCGCTTGCTACCACTAGACCAACGAGGCAAAAAAAATCTAAGATTGAAAGACATGCACATTTTCCAGTCTAGTTGCCACACTTCGTAGCAATTACATTTTTTTTTTTAGTAATCAATGTACAGTTTGCACTTCATTACTATTTTATTTTAGATAGAAATCGAAATGGTAATTTTATAGTGAAATTCATAGATGCAAGTCTTGTGCAATTTACCTAAGTAAATATTTGGTATAATATAATTTACAATTTTCCCGTCAGTTAGATATCTCTTAACTGCAGTGTGTTTGTAATAAAGGTGCCTTACCCCCGTAACCGCCATTGTTGTAAGGTGGTGGTCCTTTAGGTCCATTGCCGCCTACGGTCAAAAAGTAAAAACTTTAGTAATTTGTTGGATTCTTACGGTTAGTAAACACATAGATGTAAGTACTTCCATGTATAAATGAATATAATTATATTATTCATTTAATTATTTTTTGGTGGTCTAAAATGTAATTCATATACTATATGCAGGCAAGTCTTGTGCAATTTAATGAGGGATTTATTATAACTCTCATAATGCGGTTGATTACTATTATAATAATGTTAAAGATACAATCTATATAAAAAATCTTAGGCCCCTATTACAAAAGCTCACTCAAAACTCAAGCATTACTTAAAACTCGTTTAAAGCCTTTTGCAACTGGTTTTAAGTAATGCTTGAGTCTTGAGTGAGCTTCTGTAATGCGGGCCTTATTCGATTATTAAATAAAATAATGATATAAATGGCGCATGCTAGCTGACATACGGCAAATAATTTTATTAAATGTCTTATTTATATATTTATTTTATTATTTATGTACGCACAGTAAAATAGATACAGATACGACATAATCATAATTATGAGTAAAAAGAATCTTTATTTTTTAATGTTTATTAATGTATAGAATCAAGTTCTTCTATCTAACACAACAGTAGACAATGCTCTGTGTATATGTATTTTTAGGCTCAAATTTGCCTTACTATTTGCATAATTTTTTATTGGACCTAAGTTCCTTATCGCACATTAAGCATCGTGCAGACCAGCGCGACGCGACAGCGCGACGCGACACCGGTCATTGTTATACCGTCAAGTTTTCTTAGAAATTGTATTGTTCGTGTCGCGGCGCAGCGTCGCGTCGCGCTGGTCTGTACGAGCTTTTATACTCTGCACTCTTGGCGGATGAGAGTTACACCAAAAAAAGTGTAACATTTTGGCCGTCACAACACTTTTGTTATGTAACAAAAGTATCATGCAAAAGCAATAGGAGCTTCGTTTCAACCGGTTGTCCCAAAACACCTCCATTTCTTTTTTACTACTATCTCTTTCCCGCGAGCTTTAGCCATTTCATTGGTTCAGTAACAATCGTAAAAATATTAAGATTTTGAGTGATTAGTCTTGTCAAATCTTTTAGGTACCCACAAAATATTTTATAGCTGGGGCAAACGTTTGTAGATAAGCTAGTTACGTATCAAGTAAAGGATGTAGTAAAAAAAATCCCTATTGGTATGTTTTTTTATAGTTACCTGGGCAGTAGCCGTTGTTGTAAGGAGGGTTTCCGTTTCCGTTATTTCCTTGATCTGAAATTTAATTAATATTTTATATAGCTTAATTTTACATTAGATACTTATTCAAAGAATATGGTATTAAAACGGTGTCTATGAAAAAATGTTAAATAATTTTGCGAGGAAATCTGTCAAGTGCCGCAATAACAAAACCGAAATGGATCATATTCCTTTAGCAGTGTATAGAGTGCCGCTATCGGCATAATAGCGGCGCTGTCCCGGCCCGGCTAAAGTGCCGTAAGCATTGCATTGTCATTGTCACCGACACTTGTTATTTTGTTGAGGTTAGTTCACTGTAAAACACCACATTCTCAAAACATTACATTCTCTTGTGCCTAAACGGACCCAGGCACTCGTCTGAAAAATCTAAATTTTGACCATCAAAGACCTGATAAAATGTGATATCAATAATCATAGAACATTAAGAAGTGCACGACATAAAAATGAATTACTTAAGCAGAATTAAATGCAAGATAATTATCTAAGTTTCAATCGACTATATTTGGGATAGCATTTATTACAATTTTCTAAATTGTGTGAAAAACATTGTAACCTTAAATATATTTTATTTAAAATATATATTCTTAAATATATTTATATGTGTATGGTATATCTTTGGGCTTTTATATTTAATCTTAAACTCAAATAATTCTTGATAAGTAAAAAAAAACTATTCAATCAATGACTCTTTGACTCTTTTGATGACAAAAAGACTGCCTAACATAAGTTATGACTTTTTTACCAATACGATACAGGGCAAATTCAAGAATTATTAATTTTTACTTGTTTGTGGCAGCACCCACTTTAGCACATGCGCGGTGATGTGCTGGGTTTTGGCGGTATTTTAATTTCGTTGGAAAAAAAAATTACCAACACTTTTAACTTTGTTCTTTTAGTTAGTAGGCTTAATCCCAATGTATGAGAGTAGATAAAGTAGTGTATGAAACTGCACATAACTAAGTATTATAAAGCTTCGTGCAGACCAGCGCGACGCGACAGCGCGACGCGACACCGGTTATTGTTATACCGTCAAGTTTTCTTAGAAATTGTATTGTTCGAGTCGCGTCGCGGCGTCGCGTTGCTCTGATCTGCACGAAGCTTAACACTCGTGTGATACTATTAAAAACGTCACTTATGGCTCGATTTTTAAACACACACCCGTGTTTTAATACCCTCATTATACAACAGTTTCATAAACTACTATTACAAAGTAATAATGTACCTAATTATAAGAACTGACTTTCCATCTGTGACAGGCATTCAATTAATTTGAATAAAAATGCTCTCAGCAGGCATTTCGGTTCGGGTATTATATGAGGAAAATGACAGAGCTGTAGCATAGAAATTCACAACCAATCGATACGCTTTCGTATCGAATCGAATATCAATCAAAGTTATCAAACGAGTCCGCTAAATGCTGTTCACAAATCAAAAACCCGATAATTTGGTCAGTTTAAATCAAATAGACGACCGCTATTGTACGTTTTTGTTCTGGGCAAGGTCGATCAGGATATCGAAATGTGTCATTTTCGACACAATACCCTGTCGAATGGTTGTAAATCGCTATAACATGCTGGTCTGACAACATAATGACTCATGCATAGAAGAAGAAAGTACTGAGAATCTTCATCATACTTGATTGCGATGCAGCGCTAGCCATGGACGATGCATCCGACCCCGAGCCCCCATTATTGCAATTTCCATCGTCATGTGAAGATGCTGTAACATTAGGTACAAAAAATATAATAATAAAAATAAATAAAAAATAAAGGTTATTTTAAGTGACTAATGAATATTTTATTTTTATTAATTTCCATTTGGTTGCCCCTCATAACGGCGAACAAAGCTTTTTTCTTGATAGTTTTGACTAACCGGAAATTTACGACATAATATAATCTATAAAATATTATATACAGGATGGATTTTTGAGATGGGGCAGTAAGGTCAGCTACCTTAACCGTTGTAGCTATAGGAAAACAGTCTAAGAAGACTTTCCTTAACTTTAACTTAAACACAAAAATACTTTGTATGGACAAAGATTTTTAAAAACAACAAATTTTGTTCTCAAATCAAATAAAATAATAACGCGTATTCGTAAAAAATTTGAAATACTCTTTTTTTCTTCATTTTCGACCAGTCTATCGATCGTAAAAAGAAGGTTGAAGACTCATTTCCTACGAACTGTATGGGAAAAGATTTTTGCGGTTTCTGAATTTTATAGTAGGTACTCAAACCTCAGTTGCTCCAGTAGAGTTTTTTGATCCTTATAAGAAACAGGATCGATTGGTATCAAAAATAAGTTTTTGAGAAAACTGCATATTTTCTTGCTGACTGTATTTTTTTTTTTCAAAATCTGTGAATGCAGATCAAAATGTCTCATAAAGTTAAGGACAGTCTCCTAAGACCGTTTTCCTGTAGCTACAACGGTTAAGATAACTACCCTTAGTGCCCCGTGTCAAAAATCCACCCTGTATAATATACAATATAATATATTATATAGGGTTATTAAATTAAACCTAGATTACCCAGCCTGTTATTCCCTCTGCAGGGAAAAGGCCTCTTCATAAACACCGTGACATTTTAGTCGTCTTACAAAAACAGCCCACTTCATGTATCCAATGACTACTAAACATTCATTTAAAAAAATATGTACACCACAGCCACTCAATGTACCCGACATAAAATATCTCTAGGAGCAATAAAAAAATTGTTACATTTTTTTTAAATGAATGTTTAGTAATCATTGAATAGGTACATGAAGTAGGCTGCTTTTGTAAGACGACTAAAATGTCACGGTTTAGACAGAAGGCCCGTCTTGAGCAAGCGTGGTGAACAATGCTCGTGGCATTGTTCACCATGCTTGCTCAAGACGGGTTGGCGATTTCAGACTTATATCAACTATAAGTCCAGGTTTCCTCACGATGTTCTTTCTTCACCGATGCCATTAATGTCCAGGGTAAACTCAGAAAGTACATATGAATTAAAATGTCACATTCAAGCCGGTAGCACACCTCAGCCGCGAAACTATAGCAGCGAAACCGTAGTAGTTGGATCGGTTAGGAGTAGCGGAAAATGACGCGAGTGTTTGATGTTCGATTGAATTTAACTACTGCGGATTCGCAGCGAAGGTGTGGTACCGGCGCTATACTTGCCCCGATTTGAACTACAACCTCGTGCATGAGAGTCGAGGACTTAATCACTGGGTCGACACTACTTATTTATTTAAATATTAATAATAAATTTAGGTAAGTACTTAAGAATAAAATATAAAAGTAATGGCTTCAGGACCGACAGTTGCCGATGCTTTGCCTACCGTACCTTTGCTTGAAGCATCGCTCATAGACACTGAAAACAAAACGTAAAAGATAAGTCAAGTATAATATCTTTTTTTTGGTTGGGAAATTATCAAATAACTTCTCCCGCTCTGGGCGGAGCGGGAGGGCGTGTCAGACTCTTACTGACTAAAACCCACCCGTGTTCCTTCAGTTGCCTGTACGTTGCCTGTACATTGCCAGGGGCTACGGTATCCCTTTCGGACTTTCCCGCGATCCCGGCAAGTATAATATCTTGGCATCGTATATCAATCAGGTACAGTACGACACAACTTTGATGTAGCATCGGCAAAATTCGTAAATCGATCACCATCTGAACTGAGTGCGTCTTCAAAATCACCATTATTTATTACTGCTTTAGATGAAAATGATCTTTACGCAAACGCAATAACTTGTGAAGTCATATAACCAAATAGGGATGTTGACAAAAAAATATTTTTTTGTCTGTCAGGTAGATTATAAAAAAAATATTGGACACGTATTTTTTCTTTTTTTACGGTGCCAAAAGATTACGGCAATACATTGAGCAGGCAATGCGTTACAATATGGCATGACGTCACTGGCCGGTAGATTTTATACTGACTTGTGACGTAGCGAGCCCCCACTCCCCAACTTTAATGCGTTATATCTAAACCATTTTTGTTAATATGATAAAGCAAAAAATACGTGTCTAATATTTTTTTATTATTTGACTGACGGACTAAATAGTTTTCTTTTTTTCCCTATCAACATCTCTATACTTTCGTAAAATTGAAATTAATGTATGCAAATTTTCAAATTTATGCTACATCTAAGTTGTGTCGTACTGTATCGTGTTGCCCAGTAACTGAGTTGTGAAGGCCAAAGAGGGAGTCACTCCATATAAACTACTGGTATTTAACTGAATCCGGTTAGCCGACTCCAATTTATTTGGGAAAAGGCTAGGTAGATTGATTGAAGTATAAGTATAACATAATTCCACACCTTGTTTCTCGAAGGGTGGGGCAGAGGTGTTAGTGTCCCGTATTAGGTACATACACCCACTTTTCGCTAGTTATGTTTAAGTCCCATGTTATAGGGAGCGAGCCTATGCCCATCAACCGGGCAAAAATCCAGACTCCGGGCTGCTGCTGAGAACTTCCTAATGGAAAAACCCAATACCTCTTTGCCAGACCTGGAAATCGAATCCAGGACTATTTCCTCCATTTTGATCGTGTAGGTATTGCACTTTGTACTATACTCCCTAATGGGGGCCATACACGTCTACCGGGGGGGTTTACCTATGAAGGTGGCTGCTACCTGCCCGGGTAGTCCGGAGCGTGTCTAGCCTACATTAAAGTATATCACTTATTTAATCTAACACCGACTTTCTGTACTACAATTTTAAATCCATTGGTAAATTTAGTTTCTTAGATTAGGGAGCTTGTACTTTGGTACATAAATCTAGATCACGTTCATTGATTTTGACCACAGATCGCTATAGAGATTGAGTGGGTGTATTAAAAGTTCTTAAAACTATTTTAAGAACTTTTACTATTGTATAACGATAGAAGGGGTGCTTTATGTTTGTTCGGGTCGGTATGATTCGGCACAACCGGGTGGCAAAACGGAATATATTTACAAGTTATTTGTTGTTTTTAGCACGCCTTAGTAGGTACAAATAAAATTCACTCACTAGTCATAGGGCCGCTAGGCATTACATCTGAACATGGCATAGACGACATATCGGGGGTGCTCATCGATGTCGCACCTAGAGTTAAAAAAAAACAACATTAAGGTGCTGCCCAAACGCGAGCATCACCATGGGCGAGCATGATTGCTCGTGCTTGGACTCCGGGTAGCCGTGTCGCAAGAACAGCGAACTAGTAAACAAGTTTCAGCTGCGTGAAAAATGGATCATACCTATATAGATGAAGCAAATGAATAAAAAGCTTGTAAAATCTAAGACACCCAAAAGTAGCATGAAAAAGAAACATGTAATCTAAAAGTAATTTGTATCTAGCATACAAATTACTTTAAAAAAACTTTATAAAAAGAGAAAAATGAATCCGATTTATCGATGTCTTTTTGGAATTTTTATCGACGAAAAATTAAATTCTTGGACAACCACAACATGCACACAGAATACCCTGTATGGTTCTCTATTGTGTTTCCTAACTTTTTTATCCATATTCTAAAGTGCCATATTTTTTCTCCTATTCATCTTTTGTCCGAATGATAACTTGCCCGAACTAAATGTCACATAATATCACATGCCATAAAATTTAAATCCCTAAATACAATATGCCCTAAATTAGCTTGCCATAAATATTACAATCAATATATATACAAAACCGTTTTCAATAAAGTTTTTAATTCAAATAATTTCATGTTTATTTATAATAATATTTTTTAAACAAATTTGTATTACAAATATTATTATTGCAAACAAGCATACACCATGCATGCAGCATTCAATGAGCAAACAAGCAAGCATGCAGCATGCAACATGCAGCAGGCATGCAAGCGAGCATGCAACATGCAGCAGGCATGTAAGCGAGCATGTAACATGCAGCAGGCATGGTTTCTGTCACGGGTCCGATCACGGTCCCACGTGAGCTTATCGTCGCAGATGGTTTAACGCTCACCACCGCAGCTTCGACTTGCTGGTCGGCCAGCCTCAGCTGCGGCGGCAAGCGTTACAACAACCTGCTCCTCAAATCGCGGGACGCCTCGCCCCTCCGCGCCTATGCGATTGTAAATTACACTCTAGGGGTAGGTCATACAAGACTGCGTGGAGTCGCATTTACAGCGATTCGTTTTTGTTACTAAAACCAAATTTTTTGCAAATGCAGCAATTTTATTATAAATGAACATCGGGCATAATACACATTATATAATACAATACTTAGGACCTCTGACTTTATTTTATGCAAAATTAGGAGATTCAATTATTATAGTACTCGATATTATGACAGAATAGTTTTAGAAGTCAAGATAATTATGTAAAACAAAATTATGAATTTTTGAACATTATGGTTACTGAAGTTTATAGCAAACGTGTTATGGATAATGATTTTCGGACAAACAATTTTAAGAGAAGAACGGAGTACCACCCCGAATATATTAATCTGTATATATATATTTTTTTTAAATATTCTTCCGTATTGTCCGCAACGGAAAAAAAAATTAAGAAAAAGCATCGCAATTAGGATTACCGAGCACTGGAATCGAGTAAAGCTTCGTGCAGACCCGCGCGACGCGACACCGGTTATTGTTATACCGTCAAGTTTTCTTAGAAATTGTATTGTTCGAGTCGCGTCGCGGCGTCGCGTCGCGCTGGTCTGCACGAAGCTTTAAGCAGGTAAGTAGACGCGAAAAAATTGTTAAAATAAATGACAAATACTTACTACTTTTACTTTTACTTTTACTACTGCTATCCCCCGATATAAAAGGGACAAATAACATGAGACATGTCGCTAGAACAAGTTTGCCTTCCATCTTGATCAATGAGAAACTACTGACCGTTAGAACATTACAGGGGCTTATAAATGACAAAAACCATTAAAAGTATATAGCTCCTATGTCACAGTTCGTGAATATTAAATGTAGATAAGTAATATTAATTATTTTACACAAACAATTAATATTACTTATCTACATTTAATATTTTTTAGATCGAAATCGTGAATGTAATTTAAAAAAATAAAAAGAAAGTTTTATAGCTTACTGATAACGTATTTTCCTACATGTGTAATAAATCGTGTAATAAATATTGAGTTATTGACGGTTTTTAATTTAATTTCTTTGTCTTTTTTCGAAAGACGCTTATGTAAATAGCGGCAAAATAGAGTATAAGTCCCTTGTTTTATAATTATTTAAAATTAAAAACTCACACCTACATTGACATGGCACTTAAAGCCACTCAAAATCCCTCAATTGAATTGTATCACTTCAAAATCATTTTTGTACCTTAACCCGACTTCCTAATGTCCAATTTCCCTTACAATAAAGCTCGGTAATTCGATATTAGGTCAAGGAGCTCTCAAACGTAGCGTTCTCTCATAATTCCCATTGTTCAAATCACAGGCGCACCCCATATCGTTTGGAGTCTTTGATGCATGCTTATTATGGATTAATTCGTCGAGTGTATGTCATATACTTCATGCTAATGCCGCACAAGTATGGTTTTCTACGGCTTTGCAATTCCCTCAGGTTATTTGCAGAGCAAAATATTACAATTTGATGAGCACTTCAAGTGGTATTTGTTATTGGTGGAATTAATTTGCATTGTAAGTAGCGAGAAATGGTGGTGTTCAGCGTTATTATGTATTTTACTTGTGTGTAAGTAGTTGAGTAGATTTTAGATAAGTATACAATTATTCCGTCAGTCCAAATTCTCGTGGTTAACTGTGAAGGATCATCAAAAGGTTGTCTTGAAAATATCGCTTTTAGCGATAATACCACCCATTGTAAAACTTCTACATCCATCATCCCTTGTAAAATTTCTACATTTATTTTATATCGGTAATTTTTATGGTGTTCATAATAAAGAGTGGGTATTTTATCTATCTAGAACACAGTCTATGGTAAAAGTTGAGTAAAGTTATGTCAAGATGCAGTGACACATAGGTACACTGTTGGACCTATAAGTGTCACTGCATCTTGACATAACTGCACTGTACTTGTGTGCGGTCAAGTTATAATGAACGCACTCGTTCATCATAACTTGTCCCGTGACCCCATTAGTAGCACTGTTCTGTCAGTCGCCATTTTGAACTTTATTAGTACTGAAACTAAGCTTGACAAGCAATGGTGCCAATATGGCGGCAAGGGACAAGTTATAGTGAACGGTCTGTAGTGGTTCCATCAAATCACAGCAGATTAAAAAAAAATGGTTGCCTGTAAAGTCGGTTTTACGGGCGAAGATTTTACGTGACAACGTCTTTTTATCGGCGGTGACTCATCGTAACAGACGTGAGCGGGCGTTACACTTTTTCACGAGTGACTCCGAGCCGCAACCTAATTTAAGACGTTGTCACGTCAATAAATGAATAACTGACAATATCAACGATTTCTGGCTACGACCAAACACACGTCACGCTTTTAAGTTATACGTAGATAAGAAATAAGCTATCAAATAAAACTACCTGAATCAAGCTACTACATATTCCTTCATCTGCACAAACGATTTAGCTGTCATCCTTTTGTGTCTTCCCCAAACATTTGGCAGACAATATATGACATCATTACGGTCGAATCGACCGCCGAACGTTCATTCAAATTGAGAATCCAAAAACGCATTCGTCTTTAAATTGTGTTCATTTGCGGAATGCGTTCGGAATCTTTATAAATGCGAACTTACACGTTTTGCGATCATCTTCAGAAACGACCGGTGTAGCTTGAACTTCCCTACTGCCCGTATGTTTTAAAGAATGGGAGGAAAAGGGCTCTTGAAACGAATTTGCGAAGGCCATTTGATATCGGTCGTGTAATACACGTGGGTCGTATAGACCCCTTTACGTGTATTCTTATTCACACGCAATGGGCTACGTTTTCATATCTTAGATGAAAATATCGCTGGAGTTGTTATTACCACTCTTTGTTTAATTCTCAGAAATAATTTATTTTTAGCTAAAGTCAGCTTCTGGACACAGGTCATGTAAACATGAAAACTTTGATGAATAATTATATGGTATTTTAATAGATATTTAACACTAGCTGCACCCCACGGTTTCACCCGCATAAGTCTCGATCCCTTGGCAATATCGGGATAAGTCTCGATCCCTTGGCAATATCGGGATAATTCTATGTCCTAGATCGTGGTCTACCCATGTGCCAAATTTCATCCAAATCGTTCAGCTGCTTTAGCGGGAAAGCGTAACAAACAAACAACCCCACTTTCGCTTTTATATATAGTTAGGATAAGACAGCAAAAAATAGCAGACCGCTATAATTGACCGTAGATGTTTGAAGCTCATTATTATAACATTCTCTCGATATAATACGTGTATTACTTACGTCTCAAAACGTCTACCAACACGCATTGGGCCCGCGTGGTGGATTACGGCCCACGCCCCCTCACCGAGAGGAGCCTGTGTCTCAGCACTAGGAATATTAAAGACTGATTATGGTTATGGTTTTACTTACGTCACAACTCCCAACACCACATCACACACCAGACACTCTTTGTTGCCACCGGTATGAACGTCTCTATAGAGCTCCCCTTTTTCCACCAAAATGAAGAAATCACAAGGAATAATAAGGCGTCGCGATGGTTATGAGATAGATATGTTCCACCTTTCAACCCTACACAATAGAGCCTCTTGAACGCTTTATTTGAACCGGTAAAGGTCTCACACGTCAAATTTCACATCCTGAATAGGACTCCCCTCACCACGGAATCCGGAATCTTTATAAATAGTTTTGCGAAGATGGTGTTTAATTTAATGGAAATCCGGATCTCGTAAGCTGGATGCCGTGAAGTCAAAGGATTGTGCGCGGTTCCTGAATTCGTGTTTGATTTAATTACGCACGACGCATTTAATTACGGTTGGGTGTTAGGAGCGATTATCCTAAAAGTTGGCAACGTCGCAAATAGCTGTCAAAAATGTACCTGTTTTGATTGATTTGGCAATATTAGTGTATGGAAATAAGAAATATGGCTAAGTAGCGCACTAGAATATTAATAAAAAATTGCAATTAAGTATAGCATTGAATTTGATGTTGTACCCGTTTTAGGTGTTAAAGAGTATCCAAATACTTTTTTTACATCAACTAAATATTCGGTGTTACGATATTAATGAATGCATTTCATAATCAATATTCTAGGTCGCTAGTTACCCAAATTTCTTATTTCCATACAGTAATATCGCCAAATTAATCAAAACAGCAAAATATTTGACGACATCTATTTGCGACGTTGCCCACTTTCAGAATAAACGCTCTTAAAAGGATTTTCATTGAGATATTGGTGTGTTTTATAACCATGCTTAAGGGAGTATCTAAATGGCCATCCTGTAGAAGTAGAAAAAGTACCTACTTAGAGGGTTAAATTTTTTTTTTTTACATTTCACTTTTTTTACGCTTCGTTTTTATTTTCCACTTTTTAGCTGTGATTTATTTATTTATTAAAACTTTTCACACTCAAAAAAGTACAAAGGTGGACTTAATGCCTTAGGCATTCTCTACCAGTCAACCAAGGGTTGATTGACCAAGGTTTTGAGATTTTTTCCCTTTGACACCGCATCCGTAGCGCCTATCCTTGACGCCAGGCAGTCACACTTTCACAAACGTATTAGTCCATACCTTGAAAATGACTGAATCGATTTTGATGAAACTTGCACTGTTCCCTAAGTTGAAGTAAATGTAAGCCAATAAAAATGGTCACAATTCAATTAATATTTTTAGGAAATGCGTGGACAAACCTACATACAAACACCTATAAAAGTTGTATATTTGTTTGGAAGCCCTAAAAATTTGAATATATTGCAGTTCCAATAATATTACCTATAAACGTGTCGAATTGATAACCTCCTTTTTCTTTGAAGTCGGTTAAACTAAAGTATACTTACCGATTACTGAAAATAATTAGAGATTGGATCAATGGCCTAATTTGTTTATTTATTTTATTTTTAGGAAAACTTACCTACAACTAAACAGATACTTACAGTAAGTTATAGTCAAAATATGGCCAATTACAAGTTTCCACATGTAGTATATAAATCAAATGATCAACAGAAAATTGATAATAACAGGGTGGAATTCTCGAACCTCACCCGGAGGGTAAGCACCCCAAACACTGGAGACAGCAAACTTCACTCAAAGGAAACATTTCTTTATTTTTTAAAGAAAGACTTGTAATAAGGTTATAAAACGGTGAAAAAGATCAGAGATTAGGCTGAAAAACTAGGGGAAGGTACTTAAATTTTTGACCTCTTTTGTACATGACTTGTTCTGTATAATCGGCGGGTAGTCAAAAAGTTATAATCCTATCCTATACTATTAAATGAGCAATATTTGTATAATTATATAATATATTATATTATATATTTGTAATCACGTTCTCAAAAACGGCTCTAACGATTTCTATGAAAGTTGCAATATAGGGGTTTACAAGGGCGAAAAAATCGATCTAGCAAATTCGTTTCCTCTATTTTTACCCGAGCAGAGCTCGGTCGCCCAGGTACTCCCACTGCGTCAAATACATCTTTACAAATTTACGAACGAAGTAGAAAAATAATTTGTGTAAATAAAACTCATGTTTATTTTCGTACATGCTGAGTTGCTATCTACGTTAACATCAGCATCAAAAGTATTTATTTGTATAGCAGACAGTTTCCTTTTCTGTAGTCGCCAATTAGTTCTTTTACAAACAACATACCGAGAGCAGTTCTTTACATTTTTCACGAGCACAAAATTACAGTTGAACAAAATGTTAACAAAGAACTCTTAAATGTGTAAGTGGTTCGTACTGTAACTGTAAGGCACTTATTTTGAGCTTGAACGAACGATAAGTATGCACATTGCACTAATTAAAATAGTCTCTACCGAAGACTGGGGAGGTATTACACAAAAATACATTTTTACAGTAAATAAAGTTGCAAATTAGTAGTATCTTTGTAAGAGGATACTTGAGTATTTTTGCTGAGTAAGATTTCTTCATATTTAATGAGCCCGTTATTTCAGAGCGTCTGTCTGTCGTCTGATCTTGTCATCTAATGGAAATAAAATATCCAAGAGCTCTGAATAAGTCTAACAATATGTCCTGTTTTATTATTTACCTGAGATCTTGACTGGTAAAAATAGAAGGGTTTATACGTCAGTGTTTTTTAAAATACTAAGGAAAATAAACTCCAGTTTTAACGGAAAGGGTACGGTATTATTCTTATATTATTGAATGGATATGTGGTAGTCCAGACGTTGCTTAGTGTAGTCTTTGTTCCTAGCAAATATTATGTAGAAAAGCATGTTGCGTCCTATCCGCGTCATCCAGAAAAGATACAAATTCAGAATACTGTAATCATTCATTTTAACTAGGTACACTTTACACTGTTTGTCCACCGCACCTAGAACGGGACGGACGACAAAAGATTAAAACAAGATTACGCGGCCACAGTAAATGTACCGTCGCGCGTCGCTACTTCGGCGTCGCGTCGTCATCTCGTTTTCGTTGACGTTCCGTTCACGGTGCGGTGGACAAACGGTCTTAGAGCTACAAAGATGGACGGATTACATTTTTATTTTGACATTTAATGGCGAATAGCTAAATTACATAACATGAAAAAAATATTCAGTTTGATCTAGCAATTTATAAATGCTGACATCGATTTAGCAACACCTAGAACGATATCAGAATTTTCTACATAACAACTAAATTAAAAAGGCAAACAATAAAGAGAATCGTGAGCATTTTTATAACATTACCATTTAATCGTTGGTACTTTCACGAAAACTACGAAACACGAACAATTTCATTACTTATTTTAATAGCCAATAAAGTTCACGAAATTTATAGCGACTATTACGTGTGGGGAATCAACTGAGACCGCATCCTACCGTATACCTACTGTATCCTACAGTATACCGTATCCTACTCATGAATAATGGGGCAGACCTTTAAACTTTAATAAGGTCCTCGTGTGCAGTACTTTATGAGTAACGATCTCAATTTTACAAATTTCCCTTAGTTTGCGTCGTGGATATATTGGGCGGACGAGGCGCGAATTAAGCGTTTTGAATCGATGGGAAGATTTTATGTGGTATATATTATTTATTAAAACTTTATGCACGAGTAAAAAAATACTGTACAAAGGCGGACTTAATGCTTGAAGCATTTTTTACTTTTTTTACGGTGATGCAGAGACAAAACATGGCAGAAAGAGAGAGAGATAATAAATAATAATACACAGTACTACACATAGTAAACTTAGTCAGGAGAAATATAACGACAGGTAGGGGAGAAAACGAATCAAGCAAATCAGCGCGGGGCGCTGGGATGCTTCTGCCAACCTCTTACGAATATGATCACGTGCCTTCACTTTAAGTGGTCGGCGTCACGATGACGTCGCCGCGTTTTTTTTTACGAACATCGTAGGTATTCGCAAAAAAAATATTAACTGTCCTATACAAAACTTCAATACCTACTGGACTGAAACGTATGGGCCGGCTGATATTTTTTTTTCAATTAATACGGTGTAATAATTACGGTGTTGGTCCCATGCAGAAAGTTGTTCAGTTTGATGGTCTGTACCACACCCTTGAATATGATCACACTTTTCTGATACATGCTGTATATACAATCATGATTGTATGATGGTTTCGTGTGCCAATCAATCCGCCTAACCTTTTCCTAACTATGTTGCAGCATTGGATGCAACTGAATACCAGTATTTTACTTCGAGCGACTGCCTATCTGACCGCCACAACCCAAAAACTGGGTAATACGATACTCCTTGGTAAGACTGGTTGTCAGACTTTTGTGCTTCTGACGACGAACGACGTAACGACTGCCAAAGATCCATGCTTAACAGCTGGGACCAACGGCTTAACGTGGTTTCCGAGGCACGGAGCAGTCTCGGTATTTAAAAATGGTCACCCATCCACGGACCAACCCCGGCAAGCGTAGCTTAACCTGATGAATCGACCCGTGCGGCTAGTATTATTTAGCCATGAGCTTAGCAAGTTCCCATGTGCAGATTGCCTAAATTGTTATGGTTGTTTTATTGCTGTTCCGTATCTAAATTGGTGTAGTTTGTGGAGTATTAAAGGGTTTATCTTACTGTTTGATTGTCATTGTAGTATAGATTTCTTCATCTGTTTAGAATATCGCTCAAGCATCCACATACACACACACACACATACGCTCAGACACACACATCCACACACATACATACACACACATGCATACACACCCACCCCTCACACGTATGCCTCAAGCAGGTATTGTATAATTTAAAATTGTTTAAATTTTATTGCATAATATTATCTATGTAAAACTACAGGGAGAAGACACTGACTCCTGTAAAGCTTCGTGCAGACCAGCGCAACGCGACAGCGCGACGCGACACCGGTTATTGTTATACCGTCAAGTTTTCTTAGAAATTGTATACTTCGAGTCGCGTCGCGGCGACGCGTCGCGCTGGTCTGCACGAAGCTTAACACAGGTCATAACCTAGCGCAGGATTCAGGGTTTTCATATTTAAATGTAAACACACACTCTTTTATGTCAATAAAATATTATTATTAAATAATATTATTATATAATATAATATAACATCACGCCTGTAATTCTCGAAGGGTTGGATAGAAGTGTACCTATTATAAACCCACATTTCGCCAGTTATGTTTAAGTCCCATGTAATAGGAGTCGCCCCTATGGCCATCAACCGGGCACAAATCTAGACTCCGGGTTGCTACCGAGTACTTCCAGATGAAAAAACCCAATAACACTTTGCCCGACCCGGGAA
This sequence comes from Agrochola circellaris, assembly GCA_914767755.1. Classification (NCBI taxonomy): domain Eukaryota; kingdom Metazoa; phylum Arthropoda; class Insecta; order Lepidoptera; family Noctuidae; genus Agrochola; species Agrochola circellaris. Next base: position 7,639,976 of record OU611839.1, on the reverse strand, counting down.
TGGAACCCAGGACCTCATGTTCCGCAGTAGCATTGCGGAACAAAGCACTGGTGAAATTTTATTCCAACACTTCACAAAACCCTATCCCGGAATAAATAATACCGGTATGAGATACGGTATCTAATACCGGTATTAAGAATAAGTAATTCCGGTATGAGATACGGTATCTCATACCGGGATTACTTATTCCGGGATAAATTTACTCTCCTCTTACATTGTACGCAAGAATAATCCAATAATACTTTGCACGACCTGAGAATCAAACCTAGGACCACATGCTCAGTAGTAACGCTTACGACCACTGTACTAACAAGGCATTATTAATAGTTTTTACATTTAATACTCATATATATTAATGAAGAATATTTACAAATGCAAGGGGCTTCATTTAAACGTTGGGTAGTATGTGAGTCAAGGTTAAATCTTTTTTAGGGGTTGAAATTATGCAGGGGTTGATTATAAGCAGGGTTCATGCCATAAAATACTTCGGTAAATACTTTTATAATTTTCATTACGATGTTTCCTGCGCAGCGCAAAATGTGGAGAGAACTTTATAATGCCTTGTAAAACCTCAAACTCATGTGATTTTATTGACCAAAGATCCCAAAAAAAAACTGACCAGACTATGATTAACGAAAAATTCAGAAATTCATAAAAATTCAAAAGTCATTTATTCAAACTAGGCTGAGTATCAGCACTTTTCGAACGTCAAAATTACATAAGACAGTCCCCCAAAACGCTCACCCTTCACCACTTCCTAGTGCTTTAGCTGGGAAGAAGAAGTGGCGCAACAAACTCCCCAGCAGCACTGCTGTCTGTACAGTTAGAAAAAAAAAAAAACTTGATTCTATATAATAGTATGCAAAATAATTTATATTACTCAACACAAAACAGTAAATAAATTTATTTGCCATAATGACAGCTAGCACACTCCAATATACCATAAAAAGCACTGTCATTGATATATCACTTAAGGCTATTGGGCGCCAAGAACATTTCTAAGCTTAGGCGGCCAAGTAATCACATAATTACGTCATTTGAATTGACTAACAATTGGGAAAAGTCGAGTTCGTAGCAAAGGTTCTCCTTGTAAAGCTCTTTCAATTGGTGTATATCTTGCAATGTAAAAAATAAGTTTTATTTTTATTTTTTATTAATCACTGTCTGGCCAGGATTTTTTTAGCCAACCCACTCCCGATATATTTTCTAACACTCTAAATTTGATTTAAAATACTTTTCATCCTTATACAGATGGGCGAAGGTCGTTCCTATGCGGATTCCAGACTAGACTATATTAATGCATAACCAGTGTTGCCAATTTAAGTATGTGCGCTGTCACAAAAACAACAATTCTGCCCCCGATAGAAAAAAAGACGCATCTAACATTTTTTCCAGATTTGAGTTATATAAATATTGCCGGAATCAGAAAAAAATGGCGCATCTGCCTGTATTTTTACATCAATCTGGAAAAAATTATAGATGCGTCTTTTCTATCGGGGGCAGAATTATGTACGTATGAGATTTTTCATGGAATTTGTTCATAGATACCTAAGTTAAGAGCGTTTATCCTAAAAGTTGGCAACGTCACAAATAGCTGTCAAAAATTTACATGTTGTGATTAATTTGGCAATATTACTGTATGGAAATAAGAAATGTGGCTAACTAGCGAACTAGAATATTAATAATGAATTTCAATTATAACATTGAATTTGATGTTGTACCCGTTTCAGGTGTAAAAAAGGCATTTGGAAAGTTTCCATATACCTTTTTTAACTTGGAAAACTAAATATTTGGTGTTACGATATTAATTATTGCATTTTATTGTTAATATTCTAGTTCACTAGTTAGCCACATTTCACATTTGCACACAGTAATATTGTCAAATTAATCAAAACAGCGAAATATTTGACATCTATTTGCGACGTTGCCCACTTTCAGAATAAACGGTCTTAAGATATTTCCTTGTCTTATGAAAAATCATAATTTCCACATCTTTCCTGTTATTGTTTTTTCCGCTTCTAATTTACAGGCAAGCTCATCACACAAAAAATATTGCCTCATAAATCCGACAAATTGATCGCGTCAATCCGTATCTTCCTTGTAGACTGCTAAAAAAACTATAACAATAACAATAAAGAAGCTAACAAAATCGCCATTATAGCTCATAGGGCGCTTATAACGCGGTCTGAGTTATATTGCTCGGCGAACGACAGATTGCTCACATTACAGTAACGAATTGCACCAGACTGGCCTGGAGGTGGATGAACTTATAATATTGCTCAACTATGGTAATATACGGTAATCTGTTTACAATTTTGCTGTGGATTTTAGTTGGACCTTTTTCTTTAGGTAAACTAGTACCAGCAACGTCACTGACTTCAAAAAAAGAAGGAGGTTATACGTATCACAAAATGTGTCCAAATAAACATTATTCTTTCTTTCTTTCCTTTTCTTTCTATCTTTTCTTTACACGTCGAACTTTTTTTTGTATTGTTTGTAAGATGACTCATCTTAAAAATGGAATAGCTCGCTTAAACTTAACACATTCATTTATTGTTGTCTTAGGGGACAGTGAGACAATTGGATTTCATTTGAAGTAAGTTTTATTTTAATTAACCTTTTTTTAATGGTTTTATGAGTAATGAAACTAAATATTTTCTGATTTTTTGTTCACTCAATGTAGGTAAGTACCTAAAAAATTACTGAATTGAACGAATTAAATAAGTATCATCCTACTATCCATCTACGAAAGTTTGTATGTTTGGATGTTTGTTACTCAATCACGCAAAAACGGCTGAAAGGATTTGGATCAAATTTGGCACACAGATAGTTTATAACCTGGATTAACATATAGGGTACTTTTTATCCCGTTAGTCCCATGGGATAATTTCCAACCCCACGCGGTAGCAGTAGCTCAATAAAATGAAAAACTAAACAATTTAGATCAAAGTACCTAATTACAATTTCGTATAAATAAAAATGAAATGCTGTTCGTTGGTAAGCGCATCACTTGAGAACGACTGGAGACCGATTTGGCTATTTTTTGTTTTAGAATCTTCGTAATAGTACGGATAAAGTTTTTAGGGAAAGAAAAACTGGAAAAATATCCCGGAAAAATGCAAAAATGGAAATTCCTTTTTTCTATGGCATTTTTGTATGAACTATTGTTGGGGCGACTAGAATTAATTATATTTTTTTGTAAATTTCGACGTTCAAAAGGGCCTTACAAGGGCCTATTTGAAATAAATGATTTGACTTTGACTTTTTTGACTTTGACTGAACTACGTCTGTTGGGTTTCATAATACAGAGGACATATTTTGTACACTGTATTAACATTAAACTACACAACGTTCTCTATGAAACCGCATCCCTTTCTAAAACTCGCCTGTTTATTACAGAATGAGAACAGCATAGAATACCAACTAAATAACAAAGGACTCCATAAAGAAACTATTCGACGAATGTAGCCAAAAAGGCAATATAATAATTAATAGCTTACGTCCACTAGCCTACGTCCACTTTAGCACAGTGTAAAATAAACAGTAGAACAACTACGAACAAACACCCGAAATACCCAAACCGACGGATTTATAGAGACAGTCGGCTCTTCATGACTTACAAGAGAGTTTGGCAATTTAGTTAGTGTGGTTGTAGCATTCATTTTGGTGGGAAGTTAACTATTAGACAGTCAATCATTTCATCCTGTAATTATGGTTCTTTATACGTATTATATTATACCAAATTGATCGATGACTACTAGCTTTGCGAAAATATACAGCTATCTTGATTTGTGACGTCAATCTTGATTAGATTGAAAACAGATTTACCGAAACAAACTGATGATGCCAGATTGATCGTCGAATGGCCATCTAATAATTTGATGTAGTGCAATGATTGGCAAACCAAAAGCACCGGTGGATCATCGTTATACTTTTAACTATCACATAAATAGCCTAGTTGAGCTACTGTTTCATACTTCTACTGTGGCTATAGTACGATATGCGGTCACCAGTAGAATTTATAGAGGAATTATTATTGAAAGGCTCCCTTGGTTTTGGACAAATTGTCGAGCGTTGCGAGGCGACGGCGACCATCGTGTGGGGCACACCGGGTTGATTGTTTACTGTTGTAGTTATGATTTTGTTAGAGGGATCGTGGGTATATTGTGATATAGAGGGTGTCTCAATTAGAAGATTTTAATTTGATGGAAACTGTGTTTGGTTATAATTCTGGGAGTTAAAAGTAAATCTAAACTCGAAACTAGTTTTGACTAGTAGGAAGTTCATCAATTTGAAATCGAGGATGATTGGTATCTATAGTTCTAGGATGCGTATAATATTTTAGTTCATTACCTTTAAATGTAAAATTCAGAATTTTTACTGTAGTATGTAAATAATGACTGCGATAAATCTCCTTCATACCTGAATTCATGTATTGAACATGTTAAGTAAACATGTTCAATACCTATGAGAGCATAGGTATTGAACATGCCCATAATTAAAATCTTCGTTCCACCCACAATAGTCTTCTACGACGTCCTTCTCACCGCTCTGGTTTCATTCACTCTTATTTCTTTGTCCAGGCAGTCCAGGTATGTTTTTGGAACGCTCCCTTTGAACATCAGGATGGCAACCAGTCCGTTATCTTTCAAAGTGAAAGCACTTGAAAATATTCGTGAGAAGTTGGCAGAATCATTGTAGCGCTGCTTTGCTGGATTTATTTTCTCCTCTACCTATCGTAATTTCTCCCGAAAATTTTATTCTGTTTATGTGTATATGTAATGTATGTGTGTATTTATTTTTTTTCGATTTATTTATACCTTATGTTGCACCTGCCATGTTTGTCTCTGCATCACCCTAAGGTTTACTGGTAGAACATGCCTCAGTTCGTACAGTACCTATTGTTTTCAACTTTTGCATGAAGTTTTTTTTTTCTTTTGCCTTATTATTATTTGTATTAATTTTACTTATGCCATTAGTTTAATTTACAACTAACTATTATATTTATTATGTACGAGAATTTAAAGAAAAAAATAAGAATATATCCAACGTGGCAATGCTGCCAGCCTTCTGGGCACTTTTCCCGCTGACAGCGATGCGTACGAATTTTTTGATGCCCAATGAGCCCTTTGTTTTATTTTCTTATTTTTTTTCTTTAATAAATTAAATATGAAAATAGGGCTAAAATTTAATTGAAATTGTTACTGTGTATACTTGTTTAAAATATTCTTTTAGTTACAAAAAAATCTACAATTATTTTATTATTTACAGTCTACGTTTTCAATACGTACCTACCTCCTTTTATTTCAAAGTTACAACTTTAGTTATTTCCAGTTCAGTGTGAAAACAAAACCGCAATGCTATAACATTATTTGATTTCAAAGCATAACATAAAAGCTTACAGAGCGCTTTTAAGATACTGTCATGTTTCGTGGAAGGAACACTTTGCTTTGTGTCTGTTCTTGTTGCTCTTCGTGGAACATGATGATTTAATGTTTAACTTTATATGGCAAGACTGAGAATAAGCAAAAATATAAGGTCATACTTAGAAAAATGTGAGATTTTTTTTAATAAACGACCTTATTTACTCATTTTTTTAAACTAAGTTTGAATGGACATTATTATTTTTAAAGCTTGCTTTTTTAAGTTCGACTTTTATAGATTGTTGTTTGCTTATTTAAAAAATATAGGTAAATAGTGTACGTACCTGGATAATATACATGAATAATATGTAATAAGTATATGCAAGTTATATTTAAGTGATTAAGGAGTGTTGTTATAGCGAATGTGAGTACCAATACAAACCATTTCTGGTTTAATGGTACAAAACAAACATGAACCTGTATTAAGATTGTATGCATAAATAAAAAAATAAAAAAATGATGATAATAATAAAAATGTATAAGATTTGTAAAGTATACTTAATTAATAAATATTTATTTGAGTATACGTATTATAAAAACAATAGAATATCCTAGTAACTTAACTAAACCTAACAACAAACTAAAGCATGTAATATTGCTTTGCTCATTTATTGCTGTTGCCCGCAACTTCGTTTGCGATCCGGGATAAAAAGTAGCCAATGTCCTTTTCCAGGTCATGGTCTATCTATGTGCCAAATTTCATCCAAATCCGTTCAGTCGTTTAAGCATGAAAGTGTAACAAACAAATTCACTTTTATAATACTAGTTAGGATTAGCATTATATTTCTGATCAACTGAAATGTCCATAAGGGCATTTATTTCCCCCCTAATCATTAACACAAACAATTCTCCTTTACCGACTTGTCCATCAAAGTTTCAATTAGATAAAATATGAGCACCGGTATACCCCAGCATCATTATAAATCATACACATTCGATATACCGTCTACAACGTTCACCCTAATCAATGTTCCGAGGGAACAATAACGTGTGGTCATCTTCCTTTGGACGAAATTCAATAAATTCGGACAGCTAGGGTGCTCCATTCCCGTCAACTGGAAACTTTTGAATCGCCGACAGCAACCATGCAACGAGGGACAGCCTTTTGTCCGCGAAATTGCCTTATTTCGTGGTACTCCTAATAAGGGTTTTCTGGAACTATCAATTGAAAATTGTAATTGAGTTTCTTTGTATTCTTTGATGTCGTCTGCATAGTAGATAGGACTGTTTGATTTTCTTTCTGGTTTGTTTGACACACAACAACTGTTTTCGTTTTCGTTCTGATAAAAATAGATTGTCAATTCATTTTGAAGGAATATGTAAGTTGTATCTACCTATTTGTTGGTTATTGGATATTGTAAATGTAAGAGGTTATGTAAATTTGATACAATCGGAATATTTATTGGATACATCGAATTTGTAATTAGATATCTTCATCTTGCCGAGTCGGTCCACTGGGAAATCGTATCGGGTCGGAGAGACATCGTGACGTCGCATGAATTAGGAATGATAATCTTGGTATCTTGATTTGCTTGTTAACTAACAAAGCTTGTGAATATGTGATCAAAGGTGACTAGCTTTTGTCGAGGATCATTTTGCTCGTTTAGTGTTATAGTGCGGTCAGTTGGGGGAAGAATTTGCATAATTTGATCCAGTCAACTTTCTCAAGTTGCAGGCAGATACGGAATACACATACATACATACATGACATCACGCCTTGTTTCCTCGAACGGTTGGGCAGAGGTGAACCTATATACTGCCCTGCTAAGCCAAAAGGCGCTATCTCAGAGATACGCCCTTTTAGTTTTGTTATACCATTCGATAGCTATAACAATTTCGCATCTAAAGCTTCGTGCAGACCAGCGCGACGCGACGCCGCGACGCGACTCGAACAATACAATTTCTAAGAAAACTTGACGGTATAACAATAAACGGTGTCGCGTCACGCGACAAGTCACGCTGGTCTGCACAAAGCTTAATGGTATAAGCCAAATACCGCTATCCAACTTAAAACAAAAAATAAACCACTCAGAAGCTTTTTATATTCATATGTTTCCTTAAATTACAATTAACAAAAAGTCAATTTTCTCAAAACTTACTCCGATTGAGATAGCGCCTTTCGGCTTAGCGGGGCAGTATAGTACACCCACATTTCGCCAGTCATGTTTTTTTTAAGCCCCATGTAACAGGGGGCGAGTCTATTGCCATCAACCGGGCACATATCCAGAATCCGGGCTACTACTGAGAAATTCCAGATAGAAATCCCAATATCACTTTCCCCGACCCGGGAATCGAACCCAGGACCTCATGTTCAGCAGTAGCGCTTGCGACTACTAGACCAATGAGGCGAGATACGAAATAATTCCTAGATATTTTTTTTTTGTTTTTTGAAAAAAAAACTCGAACTGATTTTGCACCTATCCTATTAATCATTCTAGAATATTGATGCGGAACGTCCGCATCAATATTCTAGAATGATTAAGAGTCATACAACAATGATGGCAATTAATTTCATCAGGTGCAAAGGAACCCCTTTCATATAAAAACACAATCACTAGTTACGTAGGTACATCTACATCTACTAGTCACCCGGATATTATGACTCTTCAAACTTGATACAAAGCTTTCAAAAGAGAAACTCGCCAATTAGTGTAACTACAAAATGTGTATATTAATTGGGTGTGTAAGGGTGCAGTCCGGCCTAATTAAGAGCTGGTACACAACTGGACTTTATTGTAGCTGACCGTATACAACACACAGGTGGTAAGAATTGCTAGCAACTTATTATAATTTATTGAAATATGAGTTTGAGAAGCACTTTGTTGTTGGACCACACTTTTTTTTTCATAAATGGAATTGTTGGTTTACACAGCGCATGCCATTTATTTACTTTTAATTACTTGGATAGTTATTTTATCGTACAACGGTACAGTTTTTTTTTTAGAGTAGCATTTTTCAATATTGCTAGCATTGTTCCAGACCTCGTGTTTTTTAAAAAAAAAAACATAGTTTTGTTAATATTTATTGAGTTTTATTAAAGGAATAATGTATTTTTGCGTTATTTTAACACAAGTGAAAGTGCAAAATAGACCTTAAGAGTCAAATAAACATTTTTTTTCTTTTTTTTTTCTTGTCGAATACAGATACCTTCTACCTAATATCGGTCTACAAAAATGACAGAGGAATTGTCATAACAACAATGTATCTATCAAAACTATCCCCGTGTGTATCAATAGACAAATTGCAAAACGAGCATCAGCGAGGCGGTCCAAGTGGCCGACTGTTCGTCAGGGATTTAGAGCCGATATAATCTGAGATGAGAGGGACTGAGGGACTGTGGGACTGACGCCACGCTCGTCACATCTATTGTTAATGAAGAAGGGACTGTCGATGATGCGCCTTACGTTACAATGAGATAGTTATGATTAGGTCGGTGATATTATTTTTATATCGTCATTTTTTTTGTCAAAACTTCTTTTGGTGCGTTGAGCGATTTTTGGTAGGGGATAAACTTATGGATTGATGTCACCGACATGCTCGCGACGTCGTGCTGACTATAGAAGCTAGATGGCGCTAATACCAGTGTTAAGTTTTTTTTCATATAATTTGGTAATATTATTTTTTGGCGTTGATAATTTTTGTAAAATAATAATTATTATGTTAAAACAGAGAATATTAAACATAGTGTGTGGCATAATACAACGGAAAAACATAAAGCAGGTTTATAATTAGAAGAAGGTAGAAAACAAAAATCATGTAGGACTTACTATTGTTTGGTAACGTTTTTAAGTTGCCGGACAAAATTTTCAGATTTTTAACCGTTATCTAAATAAAGAACGGTAAAAATTAAAACGCCTGACAAAATTACCTTCCATTTATTTACAAAAGATAGTGCTAAGTCCATAAAACAAATTCTTGCAAAACGACGAACCTCACAACAAATTGTTGTCGCGTGAAAAATGTTGGCGGTGCCTGGCTAATCTTTATTCTGGCACGGTCAATCCGGCACGGCACCGACTATTTTTCACAACTCGCCTCGTTTGTTCGGATATTCGTAAATATTTCAAATTTTATTACCGCCATCAACATAATGCTATGGGGTGAAATTTTACAAAACGGAAACAAAAGATATAAAGGAACGACGTGGTGCTGAATCCTTTTCTGTATTAATGCTGTGTTGAGTTGTATCGGGCGGTTTGTTTTGATTCCGATAGGTTTGGGTTGTGGCAAATGATAGGGTCTTATAAATTCTTGAGTGTGTTTTCAGTAACTATACATCTTCAATAGCTACATGTTATTTCCTTGGCCTTTCAAAATTACCTTCTATATTTTTTTCCATAAAAACATCTTATACAATGGACACAAAAGGTATTATATTATTCTTAAAAAAAAAAAAAACAATTTAAGTCCTGATTACATCCCACTCAGCCTGTCACAACTGTTAATTTATTTTTCTATTGTTCTTAATTCAAAACTATGAAAGCACCAGCCATGTACTGAAAAAAAAATGAAAAACAAGGAGCCAAATCGTTTTTAAAGTGCACTGGCGGAGTGAAAAAGATACAAACGATAAAAATTCACGTATAATCTAAAACAAATTGCTGCAAGTGTAAATGGAGCGTGGTGCATTATTGCGTCGCCGGCGCGAGATGAACAACTCCAAATTGTTCCGATACGACACCTGCGCTGACTAGTGATGTGCTCAGCTGTGGATGATAACACTGTTTTATATTGGATGAACAAATGCACTTGTAGAAAGGAAAAATTGTTGGTTAGTTTGGGTACTGTCAGAAAACCGATACCTAAGTAGGCTAGGTAGGTTCATCATCATCATCAACATCATCACAGCCGAAAGCCGTCCACTGCTGGACATAGGCCTCCCCCAAACAGCGCCACTTCGACCAGTTCAGTGCTTCTCTCAGCCAGCAGATTTCTGTGGCTTTCACACGGTGGATTACTTACCACAAAATATATGTTTAGTCAAATAATACATATAATTTGAGTTCTTGATGATTGCATCGAAACTATACAGCAACTTTCGTGCGCCGTCTACGCAGCTAGTATTGCTAAGGTGGCTACGCAAGGATCTACGCAGCTACTACGGCGAAGGTGCCTACGCAGTGGCTACGCAGGAGTCGACGCAGTGGCTACGCAGGGGTCTACGCAGCTACTACGGCTAAGGTGCCTACGGAGTAGCTACGCCGGGGTCTACGCAGCGTCTACGGAACTTCAATGACGACGCTTGACAACGGCCCTTGCAAAGATCTACTCAAAGACTAGATATTGCTGCAACTCCTCTCAAAAAGTAAGTAACTTTCTTTTTTAAAGTTAAATTTCAACTAACAGTGTTATTTCTACACTGTAAAATCACTGCACTGTCACTGTATTAAATTTGAGAGCATGCTCGGAACATGTCTGGGCGACATCCCCGACTATCCACTATCGCTTTATAAATAAACGATCGTTCCGTCCCTTGCATTGTCTATGTTCTTATAAATCGCATCGGAAAGATTGAGCGAAAACTTTTCCTCAAATATTTTAAAGAAAATGGGAATTACGTTGTTTAATGGACATTTAAGTGGAAAAATGTGTTTGTCTGGACTGTGGACATAGGTACCTGAGTATTTTAAGAAATATTTTCTTCAGTTTTAAGCCTATTTAATGCAAATGGCATGTCGTTTAGTAGTGAGTGAGTACCTTTGTACCACCAGCGGTGGCCCAGAGAGCAGTGGTTTCCCAATTAGCAGTGAGCAGTAGGGGTGAGGAAACAGGCATGTTCTAGAATTAAAAATATGAAGAGCTGTGGCATCTAGCAACCCTTACTGGACCCGCGTGGTAGATTACAACCCACTCGAAGAGAGGAGGCCTGTGTCCCAGCAGTAGGAACATTATAGGCTATTTATGCTGTACCTACGTAATTATAAGGTATTTATAAACATATGAGTGTGGATAAGTCATTACCTAAATAAATAATATTCCTTTTGTTAGAAATGTAATACGAGTGGGGGGAGAAAATGCGATCATAAACTCACTTAAATAATATAAAGTATAAGTAAAATAATGTCATGTTAATTAGCTATAAATTTCGATTGAATTTAGAAGCACAAGGAAATTGTATTGCAGCCGTCACAAATACCCCTACTATTTTTTTGTAACAAACAATACACCGCCTTAATCGCACTTCCCTACATCACATAATTTAGACACCCACTTGTTCTCGTAAACCCGAACCGATTTATCTTTGAAAATAAACACAAGAGACTCAACGTTTAGCGTAATGAAAATAACCGTAAACATAGAACCACAAGCCGAGCTCGGGCTTCGCAAAACCCTTACCCCGAGGCAAGAATTCACGCGGGTCAGACCAAATTAGACATTATTGAGTCAGTTATTTAATACCACAGGGTACACGTGCATTTTTGGGTTATTATTATTATTATTGGGGGTTACATAAGCCTCGTAATCCAATGAACTCTCATTACACCGCGTTTTGGGCATAACTTTATTTGCTCTCGCGGCTTCTGCCCAAGCCTCTTGATACCCATAACGGCACGGCACTGATAGACATTTTTGCTTCAAACGGCAACATAACGTAATTATAAAAAATTGCCTTTATTTACAGGGAAATGGTTTTTATTAGAACACATTTTTCAAAGCGTAGTTAATTTTGTGGAAAATTTTCGTTGTGCGTTTATTTTTATTGCGTTGTTTTATCTTAAGGCTTGTTGCAGGAGGTTGTGTTTACATGCCTCATTTAATTTAAATTAAAGTGATCCACTTTGCGGTGCTTGTTTGTGATTTTTATAATGCAGAAAAATGTTTTGAAACGTATCTAACGTATTTATATGATTAAATAATGTGGTCAAACAAAGTTTAATGAAGAAAATAATAAATGTGCTAGAGGTCGAAATAGATCAGCTCGACTTAAATCAAATTGAAACACAAACGAGTCATAAACTAGATATCAGTGCAGTGTAGGAACAGGCAAATATAAATGCTGTATTTCTCTATACAACCTAATTCATTTTTCGAACAAATGTAGGTATAAACTTTTCTATAACATCTTTCCCTTAGCTCGAATCCTCATTTTTTATCAAAGCCCGATTCTCTTAAAAGATAAATTCATATAAAAAATTAAAACTCTCATTTAAACCGGTTAATGGACAGGGAAGCGCAACATTTTCTCTCGGCGCTAAAGACTGAAATAAAATTGAACTTTTAGACGTTAAAGCCCGACTGAGGGGGGTGAAGGGGGTGGGGGACAGACGCTGCCCGCTAACCATCATGTTTATGACTTCTATAGGGAAATACAATGCGATGTACCCACTAGATGGGAAAAACTTTTATTCCGACACATGTGCGGAACATTAGGTATATTTTCATATTTTTGCCGATGAGTTTTTTATGTTTATGTTTATGCCCTCGTAAAGTTTCTAGTCGTTTAGTTTGCGACAGTGTGCGCTCCTGTTTACGTTCCGTGTATGAAATTTTCAGTGTTACGGGCACTGAGCGAGTATTTATTACTGAGGCATGATACAGTGTAATAGATAATGTCCTTTAATGTTGTGTTTTCTCCATTTCTTATATCTGTTTTATGTGGTGATAATGTACGTACTTCGTGGTTTATTTCAGAAACTATTTTGTTCGGCGTATGTTTTTAAATGTCTGGACAGTATTCTGTATTTTTTTGTACAATGCCCCGCTACATCATTCCTCCCAAGAGTGTCGGTATTAACAACAGATGTAACTGCTCCCTAAAAGTTATGACCAAACAAAATTAATATTTACGCCCACAAAACATGACATTGTTCTGTGCCTCCTCAAATGAAAACCACAAATAATTACTCCTCAAAACTTTGTCACTGGATTTCGATTTCACCCCATACAATACGACATAGGCCCCCACGGGAGCTCTATTGACACGAGTACACGACCCGCCATGATGGCACTTGGCAACAAACACGATTTTAATCAATACATCAAACAAAACTTAGCCACTACCAATAATAATTAAAAGCGAATCATTATATGGAATATTTGTACAGGACCAAAGGGATGTTTGGCCGCGGGCGAGACGGCTATTGCATAAGTAAGACATAGTTGGACGCAGGGTTGTCTCACTACGGAATCGCCTTACTTTACACAAACAGAAGTGAATACTTAGGTGAAGTGAGCGGTCAATAGTGTCGGTCCCTGGAATGACAGCTCACTTCACTTAATTTTTCGCGGTGAGGTATTTACAGAATAAACCGGCTGTTTATATTACAAGCGTGAAGTAGATCTAAGATGTTAGATTTCTGCCTTGGATGAGAAAATAAATATTTCTTTCAGTTGATGAACGATCCTTTCGAAATAAAGGCGATTTAATATCTCTTTTACCTCTAATAACGATTGTTACACCTTATAGCATAGCCTATTTCTGGCTTGAAAATATCAGGTGTGAGGGCGTTTGAGCACTTATCCGTATCCGGTTTGTATACAATTCGTGTTCGTTTCTGATCCGGTTTGGCCATCCTAGTAATTGTATGGACGTTTGTGCACTCATGCGCATACGGTTCGTATTCGGTCCGATTCGTAAAGTCTCACTTCAAGCCGTTTTTTGACGGATCCAAACCGAGTATATCAAATTAAGCGCAAAGCTAGGCTAGTTCGTGAATTTCCCGTCCGTTTTTTTCACGTATCGAACACGAACCGGCTACGGAGAAGTGGGCAAACTCCCTAAGGAGGTAGGACATTAGTACTGAAATATACCGTTTATTTTAGATCGCTGATCTTATTTCTTCTTAGATAAAGATGAATAGAATGGTCGACTATGTCCAATTCCATAACTAGGGTTGGGCAGCCCTGACCAATAATCCTGTGCCCTCATATATGTAATCCTGGTCGTGAAGATGATGATTGCGTCCCATTTTAGTTTACAAAAGGTAATCCTTTAAGAGGAACTATTGGGGAATTTTGATAGCAGTTAGTGTTTACGATGTAAATTCTACTGTAATATCATAAACCTCTTTGATTGGTACCTTCGAACTTTGAAAGGGATGAAGAGTTTGCATTCTGGAGATTATTACGCAGATGTAACTTTATTTATGCGTGGTGGAACTACATTTGAAGTTGGACCTTATCTTATCTACCTTTGGTTATTATGTAAAATGTTTTGCGTCCCTTATTTAGACGAAGATATTGTATATATGAAAGGTTCTGGATATAAGGAATTTTCCTTTCCTAGCTGGCATTTGTACAGTACGTTAATAAATTATATTATAGGTACCTACTACTCTTATTAAGTAGGTACTACTGAATAGCCCTTTTTGTGACGTTAGGTACTTATAAAATCTATAATTATAATATTATAAAGAGGAACAATTCGTTTGTTTGTTGGTAAGTTATAATGAATGGGGGGGTAGGTAATATCCGGAATTTCCAGTCGGATTTGAAAAAATATTTTTGCATTGAATAGCCCAATTCTTGAGGAAGGTTCTCGAACGAAGTCGCGGGCAGAAGCTGCTTTCTAAATAAAGATAAGAATTTTCTTAAATGATCCCCTTTTTCCACGATAAATGATGGTTTCGATTGCTGGGAAACATGTAAGAAAATTTACCAAAGAACCTACCAATTAACCCAAACTAAACGTATATGAACTTACCACAAAAATTACGTAACAGTAATAACCAAACATATTCGAACATCAACCCCTTCTGAGCTACAAAGCACCCGAAAAAAAGAGCACCGAAAAAAAAAAAAACTCCGCCCCACCAATTGCTCGGAACCTCTTGGCTTTCATACAAACCCCTAACCAAAAAGCGTTATATTATCAAAACGCACATTGTTTAAGACTACGAGTATCTGTTTCTGCAGGCTCATGTTTTCGACGCCATTATTCGTACGTCTCTTGACGAATAAAAGAGCATTTCATAGAACGTTTCGTATGCTGAAAGGGTGGTTCACAAAAGCCTTTTTATAATACTTTCGGCTGGCATGTGCATAATCAACCCCTCCCGCTGTTCTTAATAAATACGAGTACCTGTACTGAGTAATTATTTGGACCCTTGTTTTGTTTATTAGGTTATATAAATGCATGGTTTTGTATTCATTGTTTTTAGAATTTTCTTGGTTCTATTTACGTGTTACATATTTAATTTATAGAATCGGCAATAGGTACTACAGTGTATTTTCTACCCATTAGCTGATTTATTAATAGGTTAGAGATTACAAGTGACTACCTAAGCCCTGAGCACCCAAAACAATCAACCTCTGTAGCAACCTTGTTGGCTAGCCATTCTTTTCACTACGGTAAATTTTCCTTATCCTATACTATTAAAAGAGCAATATTTGTAATCACGTTCTCGAAAACGGCTCTAACGATTTCGATGAAAGTTGCAATGTGAGTTTACGGGGGCGAAAAATCGATCCAGCTAGGTCTCATTCTGGGAAAATACGTTTTCTCTGTATTTTCACCCGAGCAGAGCTCGGTCGCCCAAAGTTTAGAACAAGGCCTTAGAATAATGACATGGCAGCATGGAATTAGTAAGTACCTACTATCATGGCAGCATGGAATTAGTATGTACTATACATGGAATTAGTATGAACTTTCCTATACTATTAAATGAGCATGCTCTATTTTCACCAGAGCAGAGCTCGGTCGCACAGGCACTGTAAATAATATTATTTCTGTGAGTAGGTTTCTACAAACACTTTTACCATTCAAAAATAAATTATGTTTTAAAACTAGATGACTCCAGTGGTTCCTATGCGACAACTCTGAAAAGAAAGACCTAAGCAAACTAAGAAGTCACAGTATCTATTAACTTGGTCAGACCATGCAGATTAGTGTTCAAAATGGTCTTGAAATGAAATGAGGAATCAATCACACAGATTTGAGTGGACCTGTCCAGTCAGTGCACGCATTTGTCGGTAATCGTGGAGCTCAACTGAGGTAGGTACGTACTTATAACTCATGCTGAAATACCTAGTAAAACTTGAGTTCTTCCTATCTTGTGTCAGCAAAATGATATAGAGGCTGGATCCTCCATGTAATTTTGAAAATATATATGCTATACCGTCAAAGAACATTTTTCTCCATCCACCGGCTTCGCGACCCGATATTCGATATCCACAAAATATGTGCTTACTTCCTTCGGGAGCCAGCCAAAGTTAATGTAAACAAAACGTAAATACAACATAATAGTATCAAGTCTGCAATATTTCGATAAACAGGAAGGTACCTTACAAGGCTAGGAAGCGCGGTAATATCCCAGGGGAGGGTACTGCAATTTCACTGGTATCTAGCAACTATACACGAATGTATTTCAAGTCGGGGGATGAAAAAACTTGTCTTATTGGCAAATGTTTTTTCTTCTAGAAAAAACGTGCAAGATTTTTTGTTTTTTTCTTTGAATAATTTTCATCATCATCTTCTGTCTGACACAACTGATTTCTATGAATTTTATATGAAATACCTTCCGTAGCCGATTCCGTCGTGATAGCCCAGTGGGTTAAGGCCTCGCGTGGTGGGTTCAAATCCGGGCAAGTACCAATGTGACATTTTTAAATCCTATGTACTTTCAGAGTTTATCTTGGATATTACTGACATCGGTGAAGGAAAACATCGTGAGGAAACCTGGACTTATAGTTAATATAAGTCTGGAATCACCAACCAGTCTTGAGAAAGCTTGGTGATCAATGCTCGTGCCTTCTCTGTATGAGAAGAGGCCTTCACCCTGCAGTGGGATAGTAACAGGCTGGTATTATGATTATTATTATATACCTTCCGTAGCTGGGGAAACGTCGGTTTCTTAGAAATTCATAGAAACTAGTCGTGTCGCGGTGAGACGTCACATCACCTGCTGCTGCCGACTGCCGTTGGCAACAGAATGGTACCTTTAGTGTTTGATAGACAAGCTTAAAAAACCCTTTCAGTATCACTTTAACAGTGAATTGACTTTTGTCTTAGTTCTAATTAATTAATAATATTAATAGTTTAAAAAACACTAAAAAACACGCTTTTACGTGCACATATAGGCGTATTCAGACCTTGAAACCTAATCGTGGTCAAAGTTCATTACAAGACCTTTCTAACAAGTCCAAACACGGCTATGATACGATCATCCATCATGAAGTTCCAGTTCATATCTTCCGGCTCCATCATCAGATCAGCTCGACAGTACCATGTTATTGTATTGTCATCAAAATCACATACAACTGCCAATTTTCATAACGCTACGATCTTTAGAAGATGGTTAAATTAGTTTTCTTAGATTTGATTACATAGTTACATACATACAGGTCGACCTAATAAAAGCATGTTAAAAAGGAATGACATAAAAAAAGTGATACCTAACTTAATTTACCTAATTGATATCACTTTACATACAATAATATTTTAAATGGATATAATATTTTAAAACAGTTTTAATCAACGTAAAGTAATTTAACTGAAACTGGTATCATTAAAAGAAAGTAGGCACTGATTTACTGATGAGTCTCTTAATTAAGAAAAGGTCTAAAAAGAAATTGGTGGCCAATAATAGGTGCGTTGACCTTAATCATAAAACTTGGTATACATTGCAAAATATAAAGGGTGGGAGGGACATCGACGCGAAAACTATTATCATGGATTCAGCACATGATTCTGAAAGTCCCTGCGTTGAAATTTTTCGTCGGTTATTTAAAAAAACATCAGTCGGTCGATTCTGTAAAAATATCAACGTGAAACTTAGGTGAAGTGAGCGTGAAGTGAGCTGTCACTATCACTAATAAATCGGCAGGATGCTAGGGATTATCACTATTGACAGCTCACTTCACGCTCACTTCACCTAAGTTTCACGTTGATATTTTTACAGAATCGTCCGGCAGCTGCTCCATACACCCTGTAACGCATAGGTTACACAAGCGTCATCATCATCATGATTTCAGCCGAAAGACGTCCACTGCGTCGAAGGATTACCGCGTACAAGAGGTTGTAAGTAAACCAGCATTATTTTCGTCGCTCAAAATGAATCACCGAATTACGCTACATTATATTTCATACATTACTGCCGTTTACAAACTCTCGCAAATTAACTCGGACTAAACTCTGCAAAATGTAGAGCCTAAATTCCTAAACTCATTTTGAGCAACTCATAACACGCTAATCTTGCCCCTCCCTTAATAATAGAGCACAGTGCACAAGCCCCAGACACCACTTATAACAGTTTACGGTAAATAGCGCCATAACAATTTAATGCTGGCTCGAATAGCTCGGATATGTGCTTGTAGCAATAGCTTTTGAAACTCATAAGCTGGATAAAGGTATATCTTTATCTCGTATGAGCTTCTGATTTTATTAGAAAGTACTTGCCTGAGTTTTATTTAAATAAGTATCTGAGAAGAATGCAATATAAGCAAAGATTTAAATCGTTAGATTCGCCTTACCGCGTCAAAATATGGTCGCGTTTCTGTTTCATTTTGACACCTCTGATACACACAAAGTTGCATGCTGCTATGGAAACGCCATATTATACGAAATGTGTCACTCACCTCCGTATTGACACATGGTGTACAAAAAATGACTTCCATAAATTTAGTTTTTCCTCTGAATCGATTAAAGGACACCATTAGGGAATCATAAATACTGCTGCCCATTTTAGTAAATCAATAAGTACCTACGTAGATTTAAGTTTTGCTGGAATTGACAAGAATTACCATGTAAACAGATACACATGCTAAATGACAATTCGAAATAGATAACCAATAACTGAGGGGCAATTCCCGTAATTTTTAAGAACCTTTGCTAATGTATTTCGCAATCTATCAAAAATACCAACATTTTTGACAAGTTTGACAGATTGCTAACTTGAATGTGAACGTTTTTTAAGTACGAGAATTTGCCTTTTGAGCACATAACACTAACACACCGAACTAACCACTGAACCAAAACAACACAGCATTTGTACAATTATGTAGTACAGTCAGCGTCATCCGCACCTCATCAAAATATCACATTACAGAATCACAAATTCATTCCGGGCCGCCAATTATCCGTGAGCGTTCATTTTCCGACTCATTCCCCAGTGTAATGATCACGTGGTGATTTTGACAGTTGCCCCAGCTTTGCCCGTTGTCATTTACGTTGACGTTTTGGGGGAGCGAATGTTCGTTCGGTGCTCATGTGTATTTAGCTTTATTCAAATAATTTTACTGATAGAGAAATAGAACCGTGCAATAGACAGACACTCAAAAATGGAAATAACGAATAGGTCCTTTTAGCATTCTTCGGGTTCATTTCGGGTTGGGGACATTCTTAAAGAGGAATCTGAGAAAGTCTAGCATATGTCAATTGGTAGCTCGTCAAGAAATGGTAAATAATGTTAAAGAATCTAGTCCCAATAGTTTTTTACGATAGTCTGATCATTAAATTATCCATCACACCAAATTACACATCAATCAAAATAGTCTTTACACCTTAGGGTGGAAATTAATTAGAACGAAGAAATGTTTTGTTCAAAACATTTCTTAATTCTAATTCTTCGGCTCGCTCAGTGAAACCAACCCTCAAGGCATGAACCGGGATCCAAATGCAAATGTCAGTCGTTAACATGCATGGCGTGAAGTCGGCCGTCTAATTAGGAGAACTACTTTGACAAGGACTGCAGATATCATTTTGTGAAATGGCTATGAAAATTTCTAGATATTACCTCTTGAGTGAGTGTTTATGTCAAGCTGTTTGTTATAATATTGCGGGTTGGGTGTTACGATTACTTGTACCCTTTATGTGGTGTTAAACCATGGTAATAAAGGGATTATTCATAGAGTACCTACCTATATTAAGGTGTAGTACGTACGTGCTCTGTTAGAAACCTAATCCTATTGGTAAGGTATGATAACCATTTTCTCTTCTGCTACTAGTGGCTAAAATATCGCTTTTTCATCATTAACAAATGAAAGGCCATAGATAATCCAAAGTTTAAATAGAAAGGGGGTGCTTTAAAAATCAATCGTAGTGATTAAAATTATTGGTATCAGAAAAGCGCCGCTCGTAGCACATCATAATCATCATAGAAAGAGAGAAAATAAATAAAGAAAGAAAAGAAAGAAAGAAAGAAAAGAAATAAATAAAAGAAATAAATAAAACAAAGAAAAAAAGTTATTATCATCATCTACGGTCCGACTCCACCCACTGTTGGGCACAGGCCTCACTTTTCTTGTGCCTATCCCCACACTCCTTTGCCAGCCTCATACCGCTTTGTCCGCAATGGCAACAACGCTTAGCACGTACTTATGACCAAATAATGACGTACTTGACTTCACTGCTAAAAAGATTTGCCTCCAAAATCGAAAAAACCCGATCCGAATCTGCTTCCATTTTCAAAACTTTCGCGAAGGTCGTTGTAAATTCTGAAAGATTGAAACTTGGTAAAAAATATATATCTAGTTTAGAATTTATTGAAGTGGCAGTTAGGGGACGCAGTTAAATTAGTTCTTCAAGCTTCTGGAATCGACGGAGCAAGTTTCTCCCCCCTTTCTCCCACCACAGGATCTCCCCATTCAGAGGCGAAACGGGCATACATTAAAAGTTTACCGGGAAAATATAAACATACTGTCGGAAAAAGGATATTTTAAAGTTTTCTATTTTAAATGAAACTGTGGGCTGTTTATCATAAGAAGTTTTGTTAGTAACTGTTATTGTTCGTGAATTGTAGCCAAGTTGGAAGTAAGTGATGTGTAGACTGCCGAGCTGTGCAGACAGTACTTAGAAAAACTGAATGCATTTTGCCAACCTTTGCATATTTCTCAATGCTCTCAGGTTTTAACTGGAATTAATTCGAACAAATAACGATTTATTTTTAAGAAAATTATAAAATATACCACATTAAACATGGAGTTGCTTTCCCGATTTTTCTGATGCGACGTAAAAAGGGTTTTTTTTTTGTATTCAGTTATTTATTTATAGATAACTAGCGACCCGCTCCTGCTTCGCACGGTTTTTACGACTTGACAAAACATCGAGATTTCTTAGGTAAACGTAACTTTAATAATAACGTATTATATACATAAACCTTCCGGAATAAATTCTCTAAACGATGGTGAAAACCTCATCAAAATCTGTTGCGTGGTTTAGAAGAACAACGCGGACATACAGACAAACGCGAGAAGTGACTTTGTTTTATAATATGCATAGATTCAACCATGTTTTACGAGTAACCAATAAGTTGACTGTATTTTTTAACACGCCATGGGCAATAACGCCACCTGCACGAAAACCCTACGATCCTTACATGTACTCATTTTGCATTGTTTAACTATTTACATTTATTTAATCATATTTTAGAGTCATTACCCGAACATCAACAACGTCCTATCAAGTTCTGAGCGTCTAAAACCCTTGAAAATTCGATTTCTCGTCAAAGACGCCATCATATTGGCAATTTCGCGAATTTATTAGTTTCCATAACGGCACAATTGCTCTTCAGCTAACATACTACGTATTTGAACTATGTTCAAGTAATTGACTTTCCTCCTCGTTGTATTATAAGAGGCAAAAGCTAATCTACATTCTCAAATATACCTCAGCAATACGTAGTAAGCCGACCAGTTTTATTGACCCCCATGCGAGTTCAATGTTTTGTTAACCTCGTGTGTTCTTCCCGTATCGTTCTGTTTCTAAAGGTCAGGGAATTCTGGTTGGTAGTATAGTATGGTGCTCGTCTGTCAGTGTGAGTAATTAAGTTACGCAGTATAAATGAAGGGTCTCATGCTATCTAAAACAGGTAATTAGTTTATGCGTCAATTGAGCCCCTCATTGTAATTTGTACTTGCGAAGGAAATGGAAATTTTATAAGCTTTATTGTGGTATTTTTTTATTTTAAGTTTGTTACGAATATTGTTTGATGCAATTGCATATTGCTATTTTATATTGTTTCAATTTAATTATGATTTTAGGATGCTGTTGGGACTGTCATGGCGTCGTAGCGCTTCGGGAATGTTCGTGGAGGCTCGCGCAGATGGTTTACATGACTTCATGCGAAAGCGGCCTCCTTACTACAGCGCCTGCATGGTAGTAACAACAGCATTCTGAAAATGATCGCTGCCAGACCGGACTGTTCCTTTCAGGGACACTAGGTGGGGACAGTAATAGGTCTACATAAATAAATAATTTGTAAAAACAACAATACTAACCTACTTATTTAAGCACCATTGTTACTAACAAAATTATGGACCTTCGTCTGAAATAAAGTTTTGTTTAATTTAATTGCTTGATGGGGTTTGTATTCAGTTTTTCTGTAAAGCTACAATGTAGGTATAACTTTTGTGGTCATGCGGTAGAATAAAAAAAACATGATTTACTGTTATTAAAAATTTACAAACTTTTTATCACTGACATGTATGTCTGGCCAATTTTTATTATAACGTAGAATGAAGACTCGTGCAGACTGACGCGACGAGACAGCGCGACGTGAATCTAACAAAACAAGTTCTAAGAAAACTTCATGGTATAGAACACAGAACAGATAAAAGTTTATCTGTTCTGTGGTATAGAACAATTACAGGTGTTACGTCGCGCGACAAGTCGCGCTAGTCTGCACGAGCCTTAAATGACCTCCATACTTACCTAACAAACATACAATTTCATTCAATTATAAAATATCCCACCTAAACATCTCCCCCAGCTAAAAAAACTGACACACATACACACACACACTGAAATATGTATTTTATTTAAAACATAAATCGCCTCGACAGTTCGTTAGCACAAAGTGGCCATTCAATATAGCGCATCGTGGTGGACCCTTTTACCAATTATTATAATTAACTATAAGAGGAAGTGACCTCTTGGGCTTTGAGGGACGCAACTTTGTAATTCGGCGGCCATTTTCTCAGATTGATGGCAACAAGACAACGAACTTAAGTCAATATCGCGTTGTTGAGGAGTTTGTGGGCCGGCCTTGTCTAACTGGGGGACACGTTAAGGGTATTAGGTATTTTGGGGTTGTATCGGCTTTCAATATGAATATGGCAAGCTAAATTACAGCCTTTTACTTAGGTACTTTTACAAGTAAAACCAGTAGAAACGTTTAGAACAGATTTATTTTATTTTTAATTATTAAACAAAAATTACATAAACGAGTCAACCGTTCGCTCCTTCTTGTGACGACGCTCGAGCAAAAAGTGAAGTCAGTATTTTATATAGTAGCGCTGTTGTAGCATGTGAAGCTAAGTCAGAGGGCCATGAGTGGCATAAAATCTCTCACATCGGGTTAGTCCTAAGCACACGAAAAAAAATAAGAAGCGCCGCTGGCGCAGTTGTAAAAATACGAACTTATCATTTTTGAAAATTTAGTGCGAAAAGAAAAACTGTCAAAAATTCATAAATTATTACTTTTCTTTAAGAACTTACTTTTTAATTAAAAGCTATGAAGTTTATTTATATTACGAGTAGGTATCCAAAAAATATTTAGTGAACTTGTACTCAGTTGATTTTTCGATAAATGTTGACCAAACTTGGACAGTGTTTGTATTTTCTTTCCACAAATTCGAATGTATAGTAAGTACCTACTCAGTTGCCTTCCAGTCTGACTTTTCCATTTTTCAGATAATTCATTACGCAAACAGAGTTATAAAACCTCCAATGCAGTAAAAATTCAAATAATAATAAAACCCTGACATAAAAATTAGCAGTAACAGCAAATTCGAATACAGAGAAAAGTTTTGCAAAGTTGGCACAACTTCTTGATCATTATTTCTCCTGTTGGCAGACGAGAAAATATTTGCAAGATGAACTTGCTTCATTATAGTTTTTATTTTCTCTTTTATTATGTTGAATGTGATTGAGTCTAAACAAGAGGAATGAGTGAATGAATGCTGAGTGAACGGAGTCGAACAACCACAAATAAAACTGGATTCCGATCAATGTTGGTTATGCTTGCTGTTTAAGTGGAAAACTTGAGATTGGTGAAACTGAAATCGCTTTCTGTTAAATGTTGGTCTAGACGGGTTATTAAAAATGTATTCTTCATGGATTTTGATGAATGAAAGTATTGGCTTTGTTTGTATTTGCATAGCATTAATATTTTCTTGTTTGATTTTAGATCAATTTAAGAGAGATGTTGACTGGGTAAAAAAAAAACTATTTAGTCCATCACTCAGATAATAAAAAAATATTACACACGTATTTTTTTCTTTATCATATTAATAAAAAATGATTTAAATTAAACGTATGAAAGTTGGGGAGTGGGGGCTCGCTACGTCACAATTCAGTATAAAAATTACCGGACAGTGAAGTCATGCCATATTTTAACTCAATGTATTACCGTAATCTTTTGATTAAGTAAAAAAATTAAAAATACGTGTCCAATATTTTCTAATATTCTATCCGACGAACAAAAAAATATTTGTTAACATCCCTATTCAAGCACAGATTTTTTTGTTATTTATTTGCTCGAAAGTAAAATTTTAGGGCTCTCGTTGCTTATTTTCAAACTTTAATCGGCCGAATGAAATCTTTTTTATTTGCTACAAACTTTTTCAAAACTTCGTATGTTAGAAAATGTTTTGAATTTTATTTAAATAACTTGTTAAAAGTTGGGCACATAACTTTAAAAACGTGTTTCAAGTCTATCAATGTAGTTCTATTTAAAAGTTACCAAGTTAAAGAAACGCAAAAGTATGTGACTTTACTTTGTCGTTCGACTTTTATACCACTGAGGGTCAGACTGACCGTGAATACTCAGAAACTATTCAGAAATTTCAATGAAACGAGAAATACGGCGTTAACGTATAATATATTAGAATAAATAGGCCTATAAATATTTTAAAAGCTACAACAATAAACTATTTGTCTATCTACGAAGCTTTATGTTTCACATTTAGTATTTATCAAGCCATTAAATCATCGATTTATGGTGATGCAAAAACAGTATAAACTTGTATTAAAATAGTTTGTTATAAGAGCACTTTGTTAGTGAGATCACAATGACATATTAATTTAACTTCTAACATTAATGCTGTGAATCTCTCCAATTTATGTTGCTTTATTATTTATTCTAGCTACGAGCCCATGAGAATATCGAGATAAAAAGTATCCTATGTCATATTCTAAGTCATGGTCTACCCATGTGCCAACTGTCATCCAAATCTGTTCAGCCGTTTTAGCGTGAAAGCTTAACAAACAAACTCACTTTCGCCTTTAATATTATTAGTTAGGACTAACTGTTGCCGGCGACTTCATCTACGATCCAGGACGAAAAGTAGCTTTTTTCCTAATCCAGGTCATGGTCTATCCATGTGTCAAATTTCATCTAATTCCGTTCAGTCGTTTTAGCGTGAAAGCGTAACAAACAAGGTCACTGTCGCATTTATAATATACGTTAGGATTCTAACTTAAAAACAACTTATGTAATTGGTCCAATTCATTACATTTCAATTTAATTAAGCAAAACTTGGGAAACTCAAATTAAAAGATAGTTCAGTATTGCAGTAATAGATGGCGCTACACGTAACGTTCGGCGCGAAAATAGGGGAATACTTGAAAATGATTGACGGTAGCGTTTCGAAAGGCAATTAATAGTTTTTCGATGGGTCATTTGACTAGAATGCTATGCTTAAGATAATCTTTATGAAGTGAAAGGTAGTTTTCACTCCTTTTCAAATATTTTGTAAATCAGGTGCCTTTTGGATAAAAACTCCAAAGCACTTATTATGATGTCTACTTCCTCTTGTGAGATAGTATTCACTTAATTAATTCAGAGACGGGGATAATGTATTCTCAAACCACTGCAGTTTCTTACAACAATAGCCCAACTCTAATATTAAAGCAATCAATAAATCTGCCTAGCCTTTTCCCAACTATGTTGGGGTCGGCTTCCAGTCTAACCGGATACAATTGAATACCAGTATTATACTTGGAGCGACTGCCTATCTGACCTCTACAACCCAGTAACTGGGTAAGACAATATCCCTTAGTAAGACTGGTTGTCAGACTTCCGAGCTTCTGACGACCAGTAACGACTGTCAAAGATCCACGAATGACAGCCGGGATCAACGGTTTAACGTGCTTTCCGAAGCACGGACGAGTCTCGGTATGTAAAGGTGGTCACCCATCCACGGAACAACCCCGGCAAGTGTAGCTTAACCTGATGGATCGACCCGTGCGGCTGTTATTACTTAGCCACGAGCTCCTCCAACTCTAATATTAAATCAATTAAGATAAAACAATCAATTGCCATAAAACAAATTGACTTCACAATCATAATCAAAAGCGATTTAATTATTAACACGCAATCTTAATAATAGGAATATTATTAATTATTATTCGCCAAACGAAACGAACTCATCGCCTAAGAGGTCACTCCTGTGGTTGGAGCAATTATTATAATGAAATGCATTAGTTAAGGAGAAGGGTTGAACCGTAATACCTCCTTTGTCTTGATCACTCGTTAATATGTATTTATGGGGACATTCCAAGTTATTTATGGCGCTTTTTGGCATTATTCGGCGAAAATATTAGATTGGTGATGTTAATGTGAGTGATTAAGATCTTTAGGAGGGATAATCTAGTGGGAAATTAATATTCTGGTGATAAAGTAAAACGTAAGAAGCTTTAACACAGACGTTGATTTATTGCATTTTGTTTTTAGTATTATGAAACCTTCAGGCAACTCTGGTGAATGCATCTCGGTACGGCACAGGATATCGTATTTCATTCTGGTAAATTTCTGCGCCACTGCTGAGCATGAAGACCATTTTTTTTTTGAGGTTGGGAAATTATCAAATAACTTCTTCCGCTCTGGGCGAAGCGGGAGGGCGTGTCAGACTCTTACTGACTAAAACCCAGGGTGTTCTTTCCGTTGCCTGTAAATTGCCAGGGGCCGCGGTATCCCTTTCGGACTTTCCCGCGACCCCGGCAGGCATCAGTCCTAGCGGACCCCTTCTGTTGTGCCGACATCTCTTTGAGGCGCGCGTGGAACACAACGCGCCGTCGACCCGGGCCTGGTCCTTATCGGACGGCCAGCTACCCATTGCTCAACGTCCGCAAGCCCACGCCTACGGTGGCCGGGGCATGAAGTCCTGGGTTCGATTCCCGGGTCCAGCAAAGTTTTTTTGGTTTTTCCATCTAAAATTTCTGAGTTGCAGCCCGCAGTCTGGGTTTGTGCCCGGTTGATGGCAATAGGCTCGCCCTCCTATTACATGGGACTTAAACATACTTGGTGAAATGTGGGTGAATTATAGGTACACCTCTATCTAGCCCCTCGGGGAATACAGGCGTGATATTAATTTATTTAATGGTAAATTAAACATCTATAACCCAAACTGATGTTCAAGAAAAGCAATTTTTTTTTTGCGTTCTTTACATCGGTAAGTTATCGCTTCGAGTTTTTTTACTTCGACCTCGCCAGAAGCTGGTTCGATTAAACTTATTTGCAAATAATAGCCGGACAATTTTATTTAAGTAAGGATGCCTTTTATTCAATTCAAATTTTGAAGTCATTTATTTACTTAAGTTTTTATTTGATAAATGTATAGTAATCAACCCATACTATTTACTAATATTATAAATGCGATTATATGATCATGACCTGGGTTGGACGCATAGGATACTTTTTATCCCGTCAGTACGTTCCCGTGGGATAATTTCCGACTTTCACGCGGGCGCAGCCGTGGGCAAATCCCGTCAGTACGTTCCCGTGTGATAATTTCCGACTTCCACGCGGGTGAAACCACAGGCTAGTTTGAAAGCGCCTCAAAGAGATGTCAGCACCAATTGACGGGGTCCGTTAGGGCCAATGCCTGCAAGGGTTGGGAGTTTGTCCGAAATATCGTGGCCCCGGCACACAGGCAACGGAAGGAACACGGGTGGGTTTTAGTCAGTAAAAGCCTGACGCCCTCCTGCTCCGCTCAGAGGGGTAGAAGTTATTTGATAATTTCCCACCGTCAAAAAAAGATTAAAAAATAATACGAAATAAAAACGCAAAATACCCAAATGCTAGCCAAAATTCCTTTAAACTATTCCACATTAGCTTAGATGTTCGCTTTTCTTTTGTTTTCTTTACCAACTTGTATCGAAAAATCAAAGGGAAATTCGATTTGTCGTCCCTTTACGTCAACCTGTAACGAATAAACAATGCGAATGGGATTTTTGTTCGAAAACTGTGCATGGTAACATATGCAGTGCAGGTATGGGTCGGGTCTAACGAAGACTGTTCGTTCGAAGAATACTTGATGACACCGAGAATTTTTAGTTTGTTTTTTGGACCGAAGACGCGCTTGAATAGGAATCTTGGAGTAACAATGTTTGCATATACAATGTAGGTTGTTTGTTGTTGTTGTTTAACGTGAAATAAGCAGTTATTTATGTTGAAAGTCATTGAAACTCAATCAATCTTTCCTGAACATTCCATTCAATTTTCACGCACACTACACGCATACACACAATCACCATTACAGGCTATTTCTGACCGTTTTTCGACAAGGAACCCCTATAGTTTCGCCATGTCCGTCTGTCTGTCTATACGCGGCTTAGCTCAGAGACTCTTAGTACTATAAAGCTGTAATTTGGCATGGGTATACATATTGATTACGCCGACTAAGTGGTACAATACAATCTTTTTTTTTTGTACACCTACACGTAAAGTGGGGATGTTTTTTTTTTCTCATCTACCCCATGATGTGTGTCGTTGGAAAGGTCGTTCAAAATAATGTTCCTAACCACTCGTACCTACTGAACGTCTCATCGTACGCGAACCTCGTTGTTAGATCTAAACAAAAGTTCTTCCCAAAACAATGTAGGTAAGTACAAGGGATTATTTGAACTGCATTAACAGACATAAATATTAAACGCAGATAACAGCTCATTCAAGCTTGTCATTACTCCACTCAACCGTTTTAAGGATCTAAAAAAGAATCTTCCTAAACATCAAATAGAGGCAGACATTTTGAAGAGAAGTGCCCTCAAACGACCCCCAGATTTGCATGTAATTATCATTTTTGATTCTCTCTTCTTTTGTGTAAATACTCTTCTAAAAGATAACGCCGTAAATGACATAATGCGCAGAAAGATATGCTGAATTATTTATATGATAATACGTTCCTGTGAGCCTTGGCTTTTTAGTGAAGGGCGAGAGAGTGGTGCATTTTATCGACGCTTAGTTTTAAACTTAATTTGGAGGTCCATTTGTGATTTATTATTTTTGTATCTCTTAAAAAATACTGTAGTACCTAATTACCGATTTAAACAGTCTTGAGCGACTTTCACTTTCTGCTTTGACTATCGAACTTGTTTAGTAACTTAGTCCTACTTATGTGTAAATTCATTTATACTCCCATAGGTTTAGGTATTAAGGTAATCAAAAAAAAAACACGTGACGACACAGCTGTCAAGTAAACGATTAAACGTAATACCTGTCAATTCAGTAGTCATGATAAGTCACAGTAACAATGTCAATTTAGCAACTTTATAATTCATAAGCGTTTAGACTTCGGGCTCTTCACAGTAGATAGATTACAAAATATTATATTTTATAATAAATCTAATAAAAAAAAATGTGCTCAAGCAGTAAAATCTACGAAGAGTAGTTAAGAATAAATTATAAAGTTTAACATACATTAATAAAAGAGGAAACTATTATAAAAATCTAAAATAAATATAATTTGGTTTTATTTAAACTAGAAAGTCAATCAAAAACCTTTGTTACTATTTGTTTACCTTTGTTTAATAACCAATGGAGTATAGGTACATATTACGCTTTATGACGTAATACATTGTAAGTAATCACAATTTATCGTAAGTATTCCCCCATCACTATTCCTCATCTCCGCTTCAGCGTTAAATACGCTTCAATGGATATTACTTTTGGGGATTTTTGTTGCTTAAATAAATTATTACATTTGACTAAGAACAGGTTTTAATGAATTTCAAGTGGGACCGACATAGACTAATATGATTTCCCATTTCAGTCCTGTTGCTTTAACAACATGAAAGGGAATTCATTTGGGGTTTGTCAACGTGTCGATATTCGGAATTGAATAATAAATAGGTAGGTGCGCTGTTTTATTCATAAAGCCGAGATGTGTGGTTTTTGCCCTTCGATCGAACGTTTTACCGAGTTTACAGAAAATTTTGGGAAAATAATATTTTATTTCGTGACATTATTTTGGAAAAAGCAGACCTACAATAAAACAAAACCATTAGTCATCTCTTTGTTTAAGATCAAATAAGTGTTTTTCTTCTAGGTACCTATCTATTCATGATTTAGAAGAAGCGGTTTTTCTGTTTAATAAATATAACGGTGCAGGATAGATTTTACCAGAAGTGGTTATCGTTTGAGTGGTTCAGCAGCTTCAATATCATCAGGATTCTGCCGGAATATAGTAGTTTATCGTGGCCGTGGTAGGACAGCGGAGTATATTATCTATGGACAGCGGCCTTCTCTCATCATCCGTCATCAGAAGACAGCCGTCATGCAACCATCGATGCGACGCTCTGTCAGTGATAGTAATCAGCCAGTGTCACTCTTATCCGCCCTTTTCGATGGTTCTTAGTATGTAACTTTATAATCGAACAAGACGGCGCCACTTGCTGCGCTGCCAAATAAAATTGAATATTTGGCTTTATATTTATTTACAAATCAAATCAATCACCAAAAAAAAAACTGAACAATACTAAACTCAGAACCCAATTTTCAAGCTATAACAAAAATCCAGATTACAATTTTACAACAATGAAATATCCATGTGAAATCGTTGCAGTTTGACGTTTCACTCCGCCATCTTTGTTGGCGCCAAAGCGTTGTGTTTGACATAAACATTATTCGTTCGGATACAACACGAAAACAACTTAAAATTGACTTGCTTGCGAGTGATGGCTAATAAAAAATTGGAAAAGCAAAACGAAATTGGAGTGTCGACAACGGCAAATTGTGCAATATTTTTGTACGTTTATTTAAGCTTTCGTGACATGATGGGTCTGTTTATTTGTGTTGAGTAAGTACCTACCCAGCTATCTAACTCACTTATTATTTCACTTAATGTTATGCTTTAAGAATATCATGGTTTCATTAGATTTATGAATAGGAATGGTTTCTTTGTTTTAAGTAAAAACGCTTTCTGTTCCGATTCTAAATTATGAAATAAATTTATTTATTCGATATAAAACGGTGGTGGGACGATCTTATCATGTTTGCGAGGCCAAAATGGCCAGAGTTCGCATAAAATAGAGAAAAGTATGAAAGGTAAAAGGGATGGTCCTTGCCCAGCAGTGAGACACAATATGGGCTAACAAAAAAAAAACACATGACGAGGTTTTCGATAAAATTTTAGAAAAATTCATTCGCAGTTTTAATGCAACTTCAATTACCATATGTTTAAGAAGTGAGCCTCTAATATAATTGCTTCTTTGAATATTCTTAATAAGAGAAATATCTAATATATTCTTAGAGAAATATCTCATAATATCTGCATATGAAAACTGAATTGTTGAAGTTCATTTAGAAATTTGAGCATTCAAAAGATTCTAATATAATAAGAAATATTAAAAATATTATATTTTAAGACAAGAGAAGAGAATCGTTTCTAAAGAACATGAAATATTCAAATACCTACTGTAATTATTGTTTGAAATCTTATTAAAATTGAATCCAACGAAATATACTAATGATTTTTTTGTCTCTGCTTGTTTTATAAATATATCTAATTGAATTCGTTCTGTCGCAAGATTCATTAATAATATTTATTCAATTAAATTTGCGTCAAATTCGTCTTCTTTCGGCTAATTAATTACTTAGTTATATCTACTTGAAAGCTTTCAAATGGAATGAAACTTATAGATATTTAAAAAAAAATTGTAGATATTATTATCATCATTTCAATTTCACGAGAATGTTTAAACGGGAACAAAATTATTTTAAAAAAATATCTCAACTATCTCTGTGTTATTTTAATTTTTAAGTGTTAGGACTCCGGTTTCGGCAAGGTGGTATTTTCTATACCTCAAACCAGTACCTACCACAACCCTCAAGGCCACTCCATTGTACCTAGCCTCCCCCCATATTAGCAACATAGTTCTATATGACGAATCTTCATATGTCTTAGCGAGTACTGAACTGAGATTCCAGAACACTGCTACTCGATATCTGGAGTCCATTGCCACTCCCAGTACTCTGCCCTCGATAGAAAAAAAGACGCATATAACATTTTTTCCAGATTTGAGTTATATATATTGCCGGAATCAGTAAAAAAAGGCGCATCTGCCTGTATTTTTACATCAATCTGGAAAAATTATTAGATGCATATTTTTTTCTATCGGGGGCAGTACTATCGCCTTGGAGTAAATGAATTAACTTGTATCTAATAACCAAATGTTTAATATCATTAAATTTTGTCTTGTTTTATTTAATTACTGTATGTGTAATTACTAATAGATTTAAACCGATAACTTGTAAGTATGGTGCAAACTGTAAATATAAATTGGTTTTTATACACATGTTCAGATCATATGATCAACATCTACCTAGCCTTGTTGAGGTCGGCTTCTAGTCTAACCGGATGCAGCCGAATACCAGTATTTTACATTCAGCGACTGCCCATCTGACCTATGTAAGGAAAAGATTATTTTAACTGCGTAAGTATAATAAATGCGCATACATTCACTATTGATTTTCATTCAAACTAAATCTTGACATTTTAAAACATGGAGTCAGATACAAAAATTAAGAATTCTCTCTATGGTAATATATCAGAGACAAGATCCGTCGCTCGACGCGCGGCGGCGGCGACGACGTAGAAAAACTTATTTTACGATAGTTTCCGATTTCCGTTTCCATAACTACTATCGAACTGTTAACGCGTAAAATTTATTATTTATTACGTTTGTTGCTAGTTTTTACAATACTGCAGACATAGGGACGTTAACGCTTTATGTGTTTTCGCTGAATAATAAAGAAAATCGCCCCTTGCTGGTAAGTTTCTGTCACTACTGGACTGGAAATTTTTGAGAAGGAGTCTTGGAATATCAATATAGGTATTGATATTACAAGACTCTGCAATTTTTTTTTTGTTTTTTTTTTGCTGATATTATAAAGAGGTCATTTTTTTTGTTTGTTTGTTTGTATGTAGGGGGTAATCTCCGGAACTACCAGTTCGATTTGAAAAAATATTTTTGCTTTGGATAGCTCATCTATTGAGGAAGGTTATAGGCTCGCGGACGAAGTCGCGGGCAGAAGCTAGTTTAAAATAAAAAGGGTTAAACACAGTGTATCTAGTGCATAGCTACAAGATATGAACCTCCGGGATTTTTTGATGTTCACAAAAAGTTTTTTCACACAATTTCGTAAGTTTTCGAATCAAAACTAAGTAGTATTCAGGTAAACTGCACGATAAAGAAAATGTGAACAGCCACTTCTTTACTTATGCCATAACATAAGCATGAAAAAGTTGTCAAACTTCAAAGCATCGTTGGCATCTATAGATATCAAACATAAATCTCAATACAAATCCATGAGCCCATCCCTCAACATCACGTAAACATAACTGGGCTTTCAGCAGCAAATTTCACACACGATAGCTCTGACCCCCCCCTGACATCCTACGTGTTACTTTTAACAAAGGGCAAATCCTCATGAAATGACATAGGCTGACAGTATCCACCGACATCGAACATTATCGCAAAATACCCTTAACTCGATTCGTTCATATAATATTCATGACAGGGCCCAATCTTTCAAAAATTGACACCTTTTTACCGGGGTTACCCGCTCCCGGGATGGACAAGTTTTCTGTGTTGCCAACGGTGAATAAATTACTGGACACAATGGGGTTTTTGGTTTACGACTGCGTTTAATTTATTGTGGGGAAAGTAATGAAATATATTAATGGTTTATTTATTGATGTGATTATAATATCAATGATCTGTCGGATGTTGGAACGATCTATTGATATCTATTTAAGTGTGAATTTGTTTGAATTATATTATCACGTTTTCTGTTGGAAAAAAAGCCAAAATTAATTCATATTAAGAATATGTTAGGTTAATTGGAGCCTGCATTATAATATTTATTTCTCTGATGATTCGGTCGATATTAAGATCTCAAAGAAAACAAAATGTAGAAATGGACATTTATTTACAACGTCCTTTTCTTCTTCCAGAAAATAGTCGATAAAATGCAATTAAATAAACAGGAAGAGAACTCAAATAGAAACTTAAATTAAATGACTACCAAATAAATGCTCTGTCCATATCCAGAAAATTAAAATACGCATACCCGACCTCCATTAACCATATTGGTCAACATCTCCAGTAAAAATTTAGAGGGTTGACCTATGCACACATTACTTAGCAATAAAGCTTTAAAACAAATAGGTACCAGGCTCCCAGGAGATTGAAGAGTAGATCAAATAAATGGTAGGTGAGGACCCTACGTCACTCTACCCACAGTAACTAAAGCTGATTGTTTGTTCAACGAACATAGATTTTTCCACTTGATTGTCTGATTTGATTTTCTTGAGGGCCTCCTCTTAGGTTGCTGAGCAAATAGATTGTCTGAAATAATCCTCTTTGGACAAGTCCGGGTTTTCCATTTACCTTTTTTAGAAGAGTTTGTTTTCATTTTTAGTTTATTTTGGGTCTGGTTCGATGTTGATTGGGAGTGAATCCCCCTTTTCTGATTCCATATCGAGCCCGCACTCTGATAAAGACCAGAACAGGGACGCATCCACCGCAGATGCAAGACCTACACTTGGACGCATGGCTGATTTCGGGTGGCTAGATATCGTGAGTTGAGTTTTTATTTATTTTTGCTGCCATATTTTTTAAGGCCCTATATATTTTTATTTTACAGCGGTTCTTAATGTCAAAGGACGCAAAAATTATATTCCTGGTCTGAACTTGACGGTCGCTTTGATTATCGCTAAATTTGATTTGAATCAGATAAATCTGATAATGTCTTACAACAGTTAATTTCCTTCTAAGTTTTGAAGTTTGAAATTATTTATCGATCTGTCAAATTACTTAGCCTAAGTTATAACAACACAATGTTGGACAGTACTCAGGTCCACCTCAACGCCACAAAACATAAGACAACTATCAACAAAAACAACAACAATAACTTGTCATAAAAACAATTCCCTTTATCTTTCCTTTGTTAAAAAAGAAACAAGGTTTCTATTAAGGATTATATAAAGTTGTCGCAGCCCCCTGTTCCGCGACGTTCCCTGACAATCTCGCGGCGACAAGCGTCTCGAATCTCCTTCATTGTCCACTTGTCATTAAGTTTTTGTCTTTCCCCCTTCTTACACTTGGATGTTAGGCGGGGAGGAAGAGTGACCAACATATACATAAACGTTGCTCTCAATCTAGTTGGAATTCTGATTGGGATGAAATGGCAGAAAAATCCGCTTTGCCTATCCTATAATTTAATATGAGAAAAGCTGTTTATTCATTCATTTAGAATCTTAAACAAACTACCTACTAGGTCATTTATTTTGTCCGATTAATAGGTGTAAGTTCTGGAAGGCTAGTGAAAAAGCCATTTCTTTCGATTTTTTCGAAACTCATTATTTCTTTCGTCAGAATTGTAATTGAACACCCACAAAATACGAAATAGACGTGCTTATTTCTACAGAAACTCCCAACCGATCACCGATGAATAAAACCTACACACTTACACAGTATAAAAGTCCCATTTCACTTCCCTTTCGCAAATCTGAAGACGGTCCAAACTTCATTCGAAATGCTAACGGAACAGTCGACCCGTGGGTCACTCACAAAGATTTAACGACGACAAATGGCCACGGATTGACGTTACATTTATTCCACTGACGTCTAATGTTATTGTTCAGATTTATTTGTTTCCGACGGCTTCGGGAAATGCCATTATAATGGATTCGCGTTTTGACAGGCTTGTTAATTTGTCATTTGAGTGGTGTGTAGTGTGTGGAACTATTAGTGGAATATATTCTCCGTATAGGCTACATCATGTGTTTGTCATGTTCAGTAATAAATGTGACAGTGGAAACAATCGGATTTCTTTATAGTCAGTGAGTAATCATTATCCCGTCTCTTGCATTACATGTCATCATTATCAGCCGTATCTTTTCCCCACTATGTAAGGGTCTTCTAATCTTGCTACAAGATTCGATAGAAGTGTTATCATAAAGATGTACTTTAGTCTACTACATAGGTTTGACTACATTAGATTGTCCAATTTTTGTTAACATTGCAGTGAAGTTTCATGCATACACGTCAGTTACATCAACGTCAAGTCGCTGATAATTCACTTTTATTTCAGGGACGTGTGTATACAGATAGTCAGTCACTCATAACGTCATATTGGCGAGACCAGTCATAGTCACTCAATACACTTTTCTTATATTTTCAATTATGTTTCGTTCGTAGCAATTTAGTGACTGATGTATGTAACCAAAGTCCTACAACTTCTACGTAACTAAATTTTTGTTGTGACTGATCGGCGATCTTGCACGTGTGTGTGTCGTCTATTTTTCCTTTTCTTTACCTACTGCATGAAAATCTATTTATATTTTCACATGTAAGCGATTTCTTGCACACCACGTTGTAACCAAATAAATTGCGCAAGAAATGAACACGTAATTCGGTACAATGTTCCGCAATTGGAAAAATTAAATGACGGAATCCGTATCATGTGTGGTAACAAGTTTATACGGGCGAACCGTTCGGAAAGCGATCGGAATTATCCTGCATTCGCCAAAACTGCTGACGCGGTCTGAAGACATTATCACGACGTTGTAGAGAGGACTAGATATGGCACAAGATGGTGGTTTTTCTTTAAGCTGGCCTTTTTATAACGTCTTTTCGTAACGTCGTTGTTTTTTAATTTTTACTTACTGTTTGTATTTCCTGTGCGTGTCCCAAATAAAATATTTTCTTTCTTTCTTTTTTCTTTTATAGATCTCCGTAGTTTGACAAGTTTTCTTCTATGGAAGGCCATCTTGGAAATTATTTTTTACAGTTATTTAGGCTCACTTTTTGGGAGAGAAGCCAGTTCTCAGCAGTGAAAGGAATTGTTACAATAATGGGAAATTAAGCGACCCCTATTAAATAAGACCTTCTATTCTTATTTATGGCTTCTTTCCTTTCCTTGCCAATTCTACGCTACTTCTCTTATCTAGAAAATGTTATATATGTTTTCGCATATCCAGCAAGAAAAGTTTAGACTTTAACTGTAACAGTGATGGTTCTGTATTCATCATAATACCTGCCATGCTAAGTATTCTGTAAACATCTCACCGTGAAAACTTGGGTGAAGTGAGCTATCAATAGTGTCAATCCCTGTGGAATGACAGCTCACTCCACGCTCACTTCACCTAAGTTTTCACGGTGAGATGGTTACAGAATAGCACTGCTGTATAAAAGCTTCTCACTTTTACCCGCTGCCGTGAGGCAGTGACATTTCTGAGTTTGGTACTGTTTCATCCCGAATCCCACATTCGTTCCAATATTAACATGAACACATCCAGTCACTCTTCCTCCGTGTCATTCGTACGTGGTCGCGCGCACAGCTGTAATGAGCGGCGCCGGGCGACCGCACTAACTAGATTACCTGACACGAGTCTCGCATTGTAATCGTACAGACACTACAATTTTTTCCGCATTATTAGATGATGTTGTGTGGCCCTCGTAGTTACTCAAATGTCTTTGTAAGTGACGTAGGAATATTCATAGTGACTTAGTTAGTATGATTTTCGTGGAAATGAATGAATCTGTGGAAATAGTCATCATCTGCCAAGCCTTTTCCCAACTATGTTGGGGTCGGTTTCCAGTCTAACCGGATGCACCTGAATACCAGTATTTTACATTCAGCTACTGTCTATTTCACCTATGTAAAGATTATTTTAACTGCTTAGGTATAATAAATGCGAGTATATATAGGAGATTTTCTTTCAACCAAGATTCTAGACATTTTAAGACATGCAGTCAGATACAAAAATACTTACTTACCAGTTACTGGGTGACACGAGATACCCCTTGGTAAGACTGGTTGTCAGACTTTCGGGCTTCTGACGACCCGTAACAACTGTCAAAGATCTACAAATGACGTCCGCCAACATGTCGACGGTACGGAGTTTCTGCGCCTAGTCAAATAGTTTTAGTTTCAAATAGTCGGATACGACGACAGGCGAATGGAGCCGAGCGCACGTCGCAGCATACTTTCGGCTACGATCGCGTGTCGCAGAAGATGCCCGTGGTCAAGCTGCTGTGCGCAGCTTGGTAATATAGACTTTAAATACTGTGTATACGATTTAATATCGTTTAAAGATTGAAAAATCCGTTCCGATTCGATGCGATGCGAGCCGTTTTGTGGAAATCATCCTAAATAGATCGTGTTCAAAATTACTTACTTGACTACTATAGTGTTGGTAGCTTACACTATGTGAACTTAAATACTTTATCAATATCCTAGGCACGGCAGAGCATATTGCTCGCAGAACAGATGGCCGAAGGGACCGAAAGCTTCTGGAGCGGCGACCGCGTGGTGGACGACGCGACATAGTGTTAGAAGGAACCCCACAAGGTGGACCGATGAAAGGCCGCAGGAATCCGGTGGATGTGGGAAGCACAGCACCGGTCGAAGTGGCGGTGCTTGGGGGAGGCCTATGTCCAGCAGTGGACGTCTTTCAGCTGAAATTATGAGGGCTGTTGGTAGGTACGTAAGTTGAAAATGCATTGGAATTTTTTTTGTCCGTTCGTGTAGTCGGTGCAGAAAATATTTGATGCCATAAGCCAAAGTAATGACAAATACGAAAAACCAAAAAAAAAGTAACAAAAGAAATGATGCTACGAATTTTTTGATATTCAGATTATACTTTAGCGATGCATATCTAGCAAAAAATCTAGACTGAAGCAATTTGAAATAGAAAATTGAATCCAAGCAAATATCACGGGTTATCCAATCATAAGGAAAGTCGAATAAATGTGACATCTCACGATCTATAGCAATAAATAACACGCTATATTGCTCGTTACCATGCAAAAATACCGATCGGTAAAACGGAAAACTTTCGATAAAATTGAACGAATGAAAACACGGAAAACCGTTCAAAATTACGTTATTGTTTCATCACAAATGAACACAAATAAAAAGTTTGATTGAATTCATTGAATGCATTTTTTGTGTGTTGATCCACAGTCATTGGAAATGCCAATTGAAAACAATTCAGTTCACTATGTATTTTTTATTAAAAAAAAAAAACGTTTTATTTGGATTCATGATGATGGATGATTTTATATCATATTCATTAATGTTGGTGGTGTTTTTTTGCTAAAAACATCACAGCCCATCGAATGGAATGTAAAAAAAAAAAAAAAAAATGTTTACTAAAAAAAATTTACAATATACATACACAAACTAACCAAAAGCTGCGCCCGAAGTTTCTTTGAAGGTCAGAAATGAAGTTCTCAGGAAAAGAACCGGACTTACCGTATCCTGCAGAGTAAGCAAGCTGAAGCATGGCCAATGTTTGTCGAAAGGGCGATGGCTAGTGGAGCAGACGAGTCCTAGAGTAGAGACCGCGTATCGGCAAGCGTAGTGTGGGGTGTGCCCCCCAGCTAGATGGACCGGAGACCTTAAGAGTTGACTGGGCAGACTGGATGCGAACGGCGGAGGTCAGGCTGTTGTGGCACAGCCTGGGAGAGGCCTATGTCCAGCTCTGGACTGCGATGTGCTGAGTTGAATATAAAATAACCAAAAGCTGCAGCTGCTGAGCTTATGTGATCTACAATGGATCACGGTGTTTTATATTAAACATATTTTAAGTTATTAGTTACTATAATGTATATTCAACGAAGTGTTATAATCTGGTCCGGAAAAAAATCTTTCTAACCCTCCAAAACCATCCTCAAAAAAATCAAGCGAAATCTGCTCCCAACCTCCTCTGTGGTTTATGTCGAACAAGCACTTTTCCTCCACCATAAACCACAACAGAATGATACATATCGTGCAATAAAACCTTTATTAAAATAGTACACGCCGTCGATTAGTGCGTTCAGATAGCGACAGTTAAAGTACAGTGATGGCGCCCTTAATGGTTTCTACGCGTATTTCACCCTTATTATCTATTTACAACCCGCATTTTATTATTGGGGTTAAGACGAACAGGGCATAAAGCGCTAGCGTACAGGGTGGGCGGGGTTAAGGATGGTTGTGCAAATGAGCGGAGCGAGGGCACAGTGTAGCGGAATGTCCCTGTTTACGAAAGCGGAGCGGTGCGAAGATGCGTTACATAAGTGACTAGACGTTCTAATTATGAATTGGCAACACATCTGCGATGTCTCTGATACTATAGGTGTCCATAGGCACATAGACCACTTACTTTCAGGTAGGAAATAGGCTTGTTACCAATCCAAAAAATATAATATAAGAAGTGAAGAAAACTGTGGATACTGCTCAGTATTCATTTCGCCGTTAAAATTAATAAAACTCATCTCAGCTCCGCTACAACCACTTAAGCAAAGCGGAGCAGACTCGTGAGTTTCGTGCAACTCTATTGGATAATATTTTCCTAGCTCAGCACCACTCCGCTCGCAGCCTTAAGGGCGAGTGAGATCGGACGACCGTTAAGGGATGTTTTTACGACTATCAAACGATACTTTGAGAGATGGTGTCCGGTAGTTGAGTCGTAACTGAACATTTCGTAGTCGTTCAGATGGATTTTAGTTTAATTTAAAAGGTTTTTTTCTGTTGATTCAAGTGTTTTATGTGTCTAAAGTGCCTCTGCTTAGTCGGTGTCTTTTTAAGAGTAGCTGTTCTAAGCAATTTGGTAAATTGAATAGGTGTTTATTTGAAAAATAGACAGAATTCTCTACAAGAGTTAGTTAATGTAGTGCTATTCTGTAAATCCACTTTGAATGAAACTCATGTAAGAAACTCACTGGTTTCTATTTTTTTGGGTTAAGTAACAAAACGAAACCCTTATCGGATCCAAGATCCTTTTTCTCAGGAAAGCGTGGAGGTATCAAGTGGAAATTTGTATCAAATACGTAGGTCTCGGGCCCTTAGAACTCTAAAAATCAACCTTATAAGCAAACGTAATAAAAAAAAACTGGCCAAGTGCGTGTCGGACCACGCACAATGAAGGGTTCCGTAG
Source organism: Agrochola circellaris (assembly GCA_914767755.1). Taxonomy (NCBI): domain Eukaryota; kingdom Metazoa; phylum Arthropoda; class Insecta; order Lepidoptera; family Noctuidae; genus Agrochola; species Agrochola circellaris. Next base: position 7,598,466 of record OU611839.1, on the reverse strand, counting down.
TTCGGATGAATTAATCCCAAGAACAAACTTATCATTGTAGTTGAAAAATATGTTGTCCCATAAATTCCAACTGTAAATGTAAGTTTGTACGCGTAATATTGAGAGATTTACTATGTTATTTTAAGACCATCGACTTCTTATAGGTTTTCCTGTAATCTATGAGTAAAGAACCATTCTCTTTATTTTTTTCAAAAGTTTAGGCTCAGTAGTTTCGGAGATAAATGGGGGAATGGTGAATTTTCATCAATTTTCTTAAATATCTTTAAAAGTATTAAAAAATATATATTTGAAATCCTCGCAACAACCCCTTTCATTTGATATGTCACACGGTACAGTTCGCAAAACTTTTTTTTTAATTCCCTTATTTGCCCCCCAAAAGTGACCCCAATATTCAAAATTCATTTATTTATGTTACACGTCCGTGTTTGGGTCACAGAAATACATGTGTGTACCAAATTTCAACTTGATCGGTCAATTGGATTCGGAGCAAATTGACTGTGACAGACGGACAGACAGACACACGAGTGATCCTATCCTGGTTCCATTTTTTCTTTTTGAGGTACGAAAGCCTAATACAGTCATTATGTGATATATTTTGATACTCGTAAATAAATCAAAACCTATAGGGTCCTTCCCGTTGACCTACAATAATGAAATTTTACAAGAAGCAAGGTCTCACAGCACAAGTAACCGAAAAATACAGAAAACCGTTTTTTTTTAGTTTTTTCACATATTTTTTTTGTAAGCAGGTGGAGAATTGATCGTGGCGTATATCGATGTATGGGATATATGTTTTAAAACTAAAATGTTAAGTTTTTTTGGGGATTAATTCACCCCTACTACGGCACCCTTCATTGTGCGTAGTGTGACACGCACTTGGCCGGCTTTTTTTTTAAATACAGTGAATCCGACTTTGGACTTTCAATGGATTGATAGAAAATATTACTTTTGTGTATTAACAAAAGTCATAGACTAACGAGTTTAATTTAAATTAACGAATCACTCACCACACTAACAAAATACAGTGAATCCGACTGGAGTTTCAATGTATTGATAGAAAATATCACTTTTGTGTATTAACAAAAGTCATACACTAACGAGTTTAATTTAAATTAATGAATCACTCACCATACTAACAAAATACTCACCACAACAACATACTAAACTTTTGAATTAAAAAATTGTCTTTTCCAAAATTGGTATTTTTTCATTTAAGTTTTTTTATAACCTTAATTTCTTATTCTAATTTTGTAACTTGTTGAAATGATTACGATTTACTTATAATATATGTACATATTCAGCACGTGCTTACTACGAGATAAGTCAGGAGCTTGTGGCTAACTAGAGGAGCTCTTGGCTAAGTAGAGGAGCTCTTGGCTAAGTAGAGGAGCTCATGGCTAAGTAGACGAGCTCGTAGCTAAGTAATAACAGCCGCACGGGTCGATCCATCAGGTTAAGCTACGTTTGCCGAGGTTGGTCCGTGGATGGGTGACGGAAAGCACGTAGTCGTTGGTCCCGGCTGTCATTTGTGGATGTTTGACAGTCGCTACGGATCGTCAGAAGCCCGAAATTCTGTCAGTCTGACTGGTGTGGAGTTTGTCTGACTGTTGTGGACTGGTAGTGGTTGTGAAGGTCAGATCGGCAGTCGCTCCATGTAAAATACGGGTACTCAGCTGCATCCGGTTAGACTGGCAGCTGACCCCAACATAGTTGGGAAAAGGCTAGGCAGATTGATTGCTTATAAGTCAACTACTCCCGACGGGGTTCGGAACTATTTCTCCTAAGCACAGGTTATTTTGTAACCTATCTAGGAGAACAGCACGGCACCCACTAACTACATTTAAGAAACTATATGCTTGCGCTTTTTATATTACCTTGCCATGTAATTTATTTTCCACTGCAACAAATGAATCCAAAGAAAAATCCTCAAGAATATTTTCTCCTCATACAATTTGTTAACGGCGCCAGTTGCTCAAATCTGTTTTGTACGTGATCGAGTCGCGAGCAGTTTAGTGTTAATGAACAAGTACCATCGCGAACACTGGCGGTGGACCACTTTTCAACCTTATTACTAAGGGCATAAGGGTGAAAACTAGTCGACCGCCGTTGTCCGCGGTTGTACTCTTTGAGCCGTAAGATCGGTTGAAACAAATGTTTTTACTAATTGACGCGTCGAATTTCAATGTAAAGTTTAATTAAAGATAAGTGCGGATTAGTTATCTTAAGTACTTAGAATTTTTATTTTGTTAACACTAAGCTCTATCGGGCTATTGTTTAACATTGTTTTATTTTAAAACATGAGTAAATACTTAATTAATTATCCACGCTCAATGGTCTAACTGACGGAATAAGTGCAGAAACCAAACTCTATGACATAGAAAATAGAACACTTAATTATTTCACCCGATATTGTTGTTTTTTTTCGGTTGCAGTATTTGAAAAACAACAAAATCGTGTGAAATAAGTGTAAAGACTTAATTATCACCCGATTTTTTTGTTTTTTTTTCGGGTTCAGTATTTGAAAATACCCGTAGATCTGGCTTTCAAGTTCGGTCTAAGTTAGCCACTGCACATTCTAAGGCGTAAGAAGCTGTCAGCTTCCGAATTTCTTATGTTTTAGTTTATTTGGTAGAACTCCTGGGATATATTTTGTCTACTCCAAAGCAGATTTATGGACGTAAAAAAATGTTACTCCGTGATACTCCGACATAAGATCTTATTATACCATAAAACATTTAAAAAAATCATCACTTACAATTACATCTACAGGGTGTCATTGTCCGCTCTTACATCCAACACTTAAATCTTATCGACCCCAGATAAAACAGCGCGAAAACGTCCATTTATGACTATAACTAAAAACGATATTCCAAAATATTTTCTCACAAAACTTCTAAGTCAATTACGTAACATAAGTTGTCAAGATCACCAAAGTAATCTTGAATAACGATAAGTGATCCGGGTGGACATACGACGATCACCATAAATATCTTCGCAATGGCTGGGGAAGCTGCAATCACATGACATTTACCAGCCCACTACCACTTCGGCTGAAGTTATAGTGGAGGGTTAGATTACCTCGTTTTCTTAACGAAAATCTTTGCTTTTGGTACTGATTGGTGAGGGTTAAATATGGTTGAAAGTCTTAATGGTTTATCTCAAGAAGCCTGTAGTGAAAATGAGTTTTAGCTTTAAATAACTGATCCTGACAATGAATAGTAATGATTTTTATAAGGAGACATTTCATAAGGAGAGAAAAAGGGTTAACAATGAATTACTTATGTAACTTAGATCCTTATAGTAATTAGGCTAAGTTAAGTACATGCTAGATTTTGTGAAACTCCCGTCATCCAAACTAGGACGTGTCCTGTACCTCAGGTGCCAGCGTTCCTACCTGCCAGGCACATTGTGAAGCCCAACTTATTTTTAAATGTTGGTGAACTTAAAAATTATAATTTAATTGAATAATATATATATATATATTTTATATACGTATACAGCTGTAATATGTATATTCAAGAATCTTTTGACGCGAGGCCGAATTTGGAACTAACGCCGCCATCTTATTTAAACATTTCACCAACAGTGGCAACGCCATTATCGTATGAAGTCCAGGTCACTAAGTAACCCCCACATTCTCAAATGACATAACTTTCTCAAAAATCTTTCTTATAGCTAATACACGTTAAACTGACAGTGACACAACGGCGACTTGAAGTTGGGTTAAGTTTAACAATTCGGTCGTAAGATATGCAATAAGGAACCCTATCCTCAGTACCGACCACTATCTTCCTCAACACAGCACAATACACCAAAAAACCCTTTCCAAATTTAAAATGCAAGCTATTGCATTTTTACCTTTTACAGGTAAAAATGTATGAATGCATACAAAATAATGCAAATATGGGTGCACTATCTAACTCTACTTGATGAATAATTGAAACTTCGACATACACGGCGCTGTTTACATAATGCCACTACTAAACGTACCAGTGCTTACATAATAGTGAGTTAGCATGCAAATCGACACGTATGGCTTCAGTTAGGTGCTTTAGTTTTATACTGAAAAAAGATCACGCTGTATTGTGATATTTTTGTAAGTGTTTTTATGCACAGGAGTTGCGATTCACTTGCGTTCAAATACCGCGTTTACGCCAAGGTATAAAACATTGTGGGGTTTGTTTAAAAAAGTTGCTTGAAGATAAGTAATGATTAGCAACTGTTTAAACATACACCTTTGACGTTTGAACGTCATCTAACTTTAAGTTTATAAATAAACCCTGATTGCAAGTTGTGTCTTCTGTTTTCGTTTATCGTTTAGGTACACCTAAAACTAGTTGTAAAGACTAGTTCTATACAAAACTTATAAAACACTTGTCAAAAAGATGGACAAATAGTTTTCAATGCCTACATGTCTGAAACAACGGCAATACCTTTAAGATACCTACATTTTAACATTAAAGCTTTTGGCTAGTTTTTTACAAGACTTGTCGAACAAAAGTATCACAATTTGTATAATTATATGGGTATAACAGCGGGTTCAGGAGCTTTGACAAATTATTAAATCACCGGTACCAGTGTGAGCAGAGGGGTATCCATTTTTTACATTTGTAGTGGTGTATGACACATTTATCTCATACGATTTTACATTGTAAGGGAAAACTTATGGTCGTTTAATGGGTTTATATTCAACTGGAATTTAAACAATAGCTAGGATTTCCTAGCCTGACTGAATATGCATGTAGAATATATGTTATACACGAAATAGCTTTTGTTAGTTGCCATATCGTTTCATCGAGTTGCTTTGTATGCAGCAGTCCTTAGTTTTCAGGTATTGCTTCTGCAGGACTTTTCCACTGATATTACACGTCATGAAATTGATATTGAAATTTTATATCAATACCAGCTTAGGAACGCTATAATTTAATTTTTTTATTTTGACATGTATCACGATTTATTGATATCTGAATCTCTTCTACGACATTATTATTATTTTTGTTGCGTGTTTTTTACTAGTATTGGTAACGTCTAGATATCTATTTTTTCACTGACAAACCAAATACGTGGGAGTAAATATATTTGCTTGATTAGTGAAAAAATATTTGCAAAAAAAATCGATTACGTCAGGGTGTGAAAAGTTAAGGTGAAAATTATTATGTATATAATTTAACGAATTGATGGGCTTCATACCAAGTAATTTACAAAACGTCAATGAATCTGCTTATTCTTTTCCCAACTATGTTGGGCTTAGTTTCCAGTGTAACCGGATGCAGCTGAATATCAGTATTTTACATGGAGCGACTGCCTATCTGACCTCCACAACCCAGTTACTCTTTGAGTCATTGAAAATAATATATCTATTTTAAATTTAGGTTCTAATAAGTTTATGGTCTTCTTTTTAAATGTTTGATGTAAATTGACGGCCTGAAACACAAGTTTTCATAAACCTAGATCAGGCAGGTCCACATTACAGTTAGAATAAAATTTTGCTCGATTGTAAATAATGTAAATGATAATTTTACTTTATACTTGAACAAGTTTCATTTTATTTTTTAGTTACTGGCTAACACGATACCCCCTGTTAAGACTGACCCCTGACTACCGTAATGACAGCCAGGACCAACGGGTTAATGTGCTTTGTGAGGCACGGAGGGGTCTCGATATGAAAAGGATGGTCGTCTATCCACAAACTGACCGCGGCAATCGTAGCTTAACTTTCGATCGACACGTGCGGCTGTTATTATTAATAATAATAATAATAATGGGATAATCGTCGGTTGGTGCCTCATTTCATTAAAAACGCCTAACGGGCCTCTGCGAGTTGGCTTCGGCTCCTCGTACGCCTTCCAAAGGTCCGGGACCAAAATAAAAATCTTTATTACAGACAACATGATCCATAAAACAAAAATAAAATAATAAAACATACAAATTAAACGTAACAAAAATTTAAATTAAAATCAAAATCAACATTAAAATTGAAATCAAAATTACGAGTAAGCTGCGAACCTCTCTTAGATAAGATTAGATAATCATTTATTTGCTCAAACATGAGTACAATACATACAACACAAATTGTCAGCACCAAGAGCATGCAAGAGATGTTAAAAGTAGAGATCAAAATATTCGGAAAATCCAAAGTGCACGTCTTTTTTTTTTTTTTTTTTTGATGGTGGGAAATTATCAAATAACTTCTCCCGCTCTGGGCGGAGCGGGAGGGCGTGTCAGACTTTTACTGACTAAAACCCACCCGTGTTCCTTCCGTTGCCTATACGTTGCCCGCGTTGCGCGTTGTCCGCGCGTAAGTGCACGCCTCATATCGCTCAATCAAAAATGTTACCCATCAATAAGGGTAAAATTTCTCACTTCGCAATCTTTACGTACTGCCAAAGACTATTTAGGTTTGCTTTGTTGGTTGCTAGGCAACGGAAGAGGGTCGAAGTTGGCTTGGTTGTAAAACTTGATCAAATATCTTATTTTCAATACTTTACAAAACGTGTTTATTATATAAGTTTCAGTAAGTTTAAATTCAGTTTATTCTTGTAATAGACATCAAAAATAATCGAAAACCTTTTTTACAGTCCGTTCTACCGATTTTGACTTCTATTGCATTGCCGGCAGGACAATTAATGGCAGCTGCAGTTAACAGTTGGTATTGTAACCACTTTTTTACTTTTAATGCCATCTTTATGCCTACGGTATAAAAGTCAAAATCGATTGAACGGACTGTAAAAAAGGTTTATTTAAATGTCTAATCTTATTGCAAATGGAGTAGTATAGGTATCCCAATAACTAATTCCCCCAAACTAAAGTTATCACCTAAAACATAAAATACAGCTAAGTACAAAAGATAATTTAATAACGTTCATAGTTCATACACGATACAAATAAACGTCGCGATGAAAACATATTAAAATATTAAAACCATCTTGATTATTCAGGGGACGTATTTAATTAAAGAAAGTTCTAACGCAACATAAAATTTTACAACCCTTTTAATAAGACATCAAAGTGGTGTTAAAGTGTAGTTTTAACGACGAATATTAATTATTATAGGCGCCACAAGATATTTTTCGGTATAATTAAATGGGTTTATTGTTATGGAGATTTTGAAAACGGTCTTTGGTTCTGAAACAAGAGAATTAAATTTAGATAGAATAGACAAGAATAAACTTAACATTGTAGTTGAAAAACATGTTCTCCCATACATTCCAACTGCAAATGTAAGTTTGTACGCACAATATTGAGAGATTTACAATTTGTTATTTTAAGAAAGACCATAGACTTCTTATAGGTTTTTCTGTAATCTATAAGTAAAGAACCATTCTCTGTACTTTTTTCAAAATTTTAGGCTCATAAATTTCAGAGATAAGGGGAATGGTAAATTTTTATCAAGTTTCTTAAATATCTCTCTAAAACTTTCATATGTAAAATTATTTAAAAAAAATGAGATCCTCACAATAAGCCCTTCCATTTGATATGTGACACGGTTCAGTTTACAAAGTTTTTTTTTCATGTCCCCCGAAAAGTGACCCCAAATTCAAAATTCATTTATTTACATTACACGTCTGTGTTTGCGTCACAAACAGCCAGCCAGCCAGCCACTTAAGGCCTATTCAGATATAAGCGATATCGCTATTAGGCTCGGTAGCGATACTGGTCCACCTTCTGGTTATACACTTTGGAGCAGTATCGCTACAGAGTGCGACAGCGATATCTCTTTTATCTGAATAGGCCTTATTAAGAGAATGTAAAAATAAATGGTAGAAATCGTTAAAAAATATTATTGTTTTTTTTTTTTTTGTTTTGTCAATACTGTCCCACTGCTGGGCTAAGGCCTCCACCAAGTTGATATTATTAAAATATAATTATTTATAATAATTTCTTGATAGCTTTTGTTAAGTATTCATATTCATATTCATATTCATATCTTTATTTGCTATCTTTATTGCTTTAGTACCTATTATCCACTCCACTTTGTTCTGCAACTGCACCACAAAACACTACACTGTATGTCTTGTTAAAATATAAGAAGATACATAGTTTTTCTGTTACCCCCCTAAAAAGGTCTTTAACTTTGGCAGTAAAATCAACGAACCGTTACAGATAAACATTAGAAGTCGCCGTACCGACACAGACTTTGAAATAGTGAGCGAAGACACTTTAGGGTGAAGACACATTAGAGCGCTTACCTACTTGTAACAGAACATCGAACCGCGCTGTGACAAACCAAACATTCAGCAAAACGTTCGATGTTCCGTTACAACTTATTTTTAATACAAAAATGAGCTTTGTATAGCATTTCATCGAGCTCGGCCAAAAAGTACGACGCAATGCTTGCAAACAGTGCTGTATTTACGGCCAGCCTAAGAGATATTTATCGACGGCGTGTGAAGCCAAGTCATAACCCATGACCGGCTTTAAAACTCTGATACCAGGTTAGTCACTAACCACACGAAAAGAAGAAGACGGCCAGCTACTGTACCATCATGGACATGTATTTTATATCAAACTTTTGCGTTTTGAGAATGCTCTAGTACAGGGATGGCGAACCTTTCTACATATACGTGCCATTTTTTTCAAATAAATATTGCATGTTGCCATGGCGCCAACAAAAAATCTTGACATAGTGACTCCTGGAAAAAAATTATACGTAGGTAAGTACTTTCATATATTTATACAGTCATGTTAATATCAACAGTTTTATATTTATTTAAATTAAAGAACAAATTAGTCTGACTTCTGCTGTTGCCAGCTAAATGACATAGGTTTCTGAAATAATGCCGTGCCCAAATTATTTTGTTACGTGCCGCCAACGGCACGCTTGCCATTGGTTCGCCACCCTTGCTCTAGTATGTCGTCACCTTTATGTACTTGCTTTGTATTTAACTTCGTGTTTATTTTAATCGTAAATAAGAAAGCGGGACTGCTAAGGTGATTTACATTCTGAATTCAGCAATAAAACCTGACAGATTCGACCTTTCATACGTCTTTGTTAATAGTTCGTGTGTAATGTAATCCTTGAACTTGACCTATTTCGTAACATCTTTACTTATTTATCTTGGAGGTTATTAATCATCCACTTTTTTCCCAAGGAAATAAAGAAAAACCGTTTAATCTGCACAAATATGAATAAAATAAACACTAAGGTTAAACGGAAGGGTATTAGTATAATATTCTTGGGTGCCAACATAATAGTTTAATTTAGTCTTCGAGAATCTGTATTTAGATGCACTTAAAAAAAAACTTGGTAATTTTTCAATGTTTTTTTTTTTATACACAACCGGTAAGCTCTTGGCCTGCTTTTCACCTGCTAGTAAGTGATGATCAGGCCGAAGGTGGAAGCGAGCTTCACCCTTCATCCTCAACCACAGAGGAACTGGCTATCTTACCTCTAACAGCCGAAACACAACAATGCTGTTAACATTGTTGTTAAGGCGACAGACTTAGATAAGATGATTATAAATTCTTCTAAAAACATAAACTTAACATAATTACATAACATCATGTAATTATGTTAAGTTATATTATGTTTAAGTTCCATGTAAAAGGGCGCGAGCCTATTGCCATCAACCGGACGCATGTCCAGACTCAGGGCTGGTACTGAAAAATTCCTAATGGAAAAACCCAATGACACTGCTAATTCATCTTCTTATATTTTTCAGATAGGTACTTAACGAAAAAGTATCAAAGGACCACTATTGAACAAGAAGGACCAATGAAATTTAACAACGACAGTACCTTAACATCATCTGCCTAGCCTTTTTCCAAGTATGTTGGGGTCGGCTTCCTGAACTAAAATTTTCACGACTTACTCTATTCGGCAAATGCAATCAAAGCTGAGCAGCGGTGGCCCAAAGGCAATGTCGTAGGTTCGAACTTAGACAGGCGCTTTACTTTGTGTAAATTATTTCATCACCACTGCTCTCATAATGGTGAAGGAAAACTTCGTGAAAAATTCCTACAACCAAAAATTCGAAGACATGTGACATCTACCAACCCACACTGGGCCCGCGTGGTGGATTACGGCCCACTCCCTCTTACCAAGAGGAGGCCTGTGTCCCATCAGTGGGAACATTATAGGCTGATTATGCTAACCAAATCACCTGAAATAAAGAAAATATTAAGGTAATTACAAAAACGCCTAGGAACCTCCGTTATCTGTCAAATAACCTTAAAATAATATAAACAAATCAGGAAAATAAGTGAAGCGACTACAAATTATGTAAAAGCACTAATTAGTTACAATCTGCGAAACGTGGGACGAAACTAATGACGTCCTATTTGTCAAAGTTAGTTCAAACGTCTAGTTTCGGAACCATTTATTTTGAAGTTACATTTTGTCATGTTTTTATGTTAGTATTTATGCTAAACTTTAAATGCAAAAAATAATTTATTCTCGTTGCAATTTCTTATATTTTTACAAGGAGTGCGCTTGCCCTATGTTAAAAATTACAAAATGTACTATACTTACATTGTAACAGCGAATCAATTTTCACGCCTCCTCCTTAAGACCTAGGTCAAATATTTTTTGATATTCGGATAGCTCATGACCTAAAGAGAGATAAAGAATATGAATGAAAAATCTCAACTAATTAAAAAGTAACGCGAAATTTCGCGATTATTCACTCGTTCCACAAAAACTTTCATCCTCTATTTAACCCCGTTAGGAGATGAATTTTCAAACTTCCCTCCTTAGTGCTCACCTTGGTTATAAACAAGGTGAGGTCTAGAGGGTCTAGAAGTATGAAATTTTGCACAAGAGTTATATATAACTCATAAATTTCATACTTCTAGACCCAGCGGCTTATGTTGTGCGTTGTATGTCAGTGAATTTAAGAATTTTAGCCGATTATTTTGTTAACTTACGTACAACTACTAACCTATTTTGATGTATTATATATTGCGCTATAAATTCTCTGTTTTACTTTAAAATTCACAACTCATTCATCGTATAATCCACCTCCACTTTTTAAGGCCGAAACTATTAAATCCAAGACTTAGTATTTTACAACCCACCCCTAACAAATACCTAAACTTTATCTTAAAAACTTTTAGCTCAACACATAAATATTTTTTCTCAAAAACGCGTTAGTTAATTTTCACTTTCAGTTTTAGCACTGAGCCATAATTCAATGGAGGACATAAATTTTTCGTACGGCACTTTTCGACGGCGTGCAATAGAGAGGCAAATTAATTTGTTTTTCTTACAATGGGTCGTCTAGACAAACTCGTATAATTCAACTTTCACTTAGTCCTTTGGAGACACTAATGGCCGAAAGCCGAGGCGTATATTAAGACAACAACGCTGTGCGTCATTTTAGAGGTGGATTATAAAATGTACAACCCTATTGGGTTGGATTTGTGATAACCCTCTATGAAATGTTTGAATTATGTTCGAATAGGTAGGTACTAGATTTTGTGTTTCATTTTGCGAAGCTAACTTCGTCACACAAGTAATCTCCTGTGTCTGGATTATGCAAAGAGCTACACATGGCATAAACATTACCTACCTACCTACGCCTTAGCACCCTTTTTTTCATAAATAATATTTCAGTTCACTGCAAGTAAATATTAAAATTTTAAACAGCTTTTAAAAATATTTTCTTTTTTACGACCCTTGACTTAAAATATCTGAGGTTATAGTTATAACTGAATTACATTTAGAAGGTAACGTATTCCAAACTAAGCTATAAACTATCCTAAGTACTAAATCTAAAAGCTCTGCCAGTAAAATAGCAAACGAAAAGTGAGTCCAGTTTTATTCCCTATAGTTTTTCACAGAATTTTAACGGTCACTCTCGTCTAACACAGCGGCCATCTTTCTTTTATAACTACATTCAAATTTAATCTAACTGAGTGGCGTCGGATTGGAAATACGGTCTTTTTGGTGGACCGTGGGCTTGCAGTATTTATTATCGGTCCCCAAACGACCGGAAAATACCACTTCTGTCTGTCCCTTTTGCTTTAGAATAGAATTTGAAATAGATATCATCCAATATCGTTCTGTTAATTGAAATTGGTGGTCTTTTATGTAAATTGTGTGTTTTGGTTCCTTTATTTTCGTGACTTAGTTAGCACTTGTATTGCAAACACGATTGATCTCGTAAAAAAACATCATTTTCATTTGTAGAATCTCTTAAGAGCGTTTATTCTGAAAGAATGAAAAAAACAGCGAAATATTTGACATCTATTTGCAACGTTGCCCACGTTGCAAATAGATGTCAAATATTTCGCTGTTTTGATTAATTTGGCAATATTACTGTATGGGAATAATAAAATGTGGCTAACCAGCGAACCATAATATGTGTCAGTCCAGGCATAAAGGGTCCAGTAGTGGGGTATTGAGTTAAGACTGGATTCGGTATCTAGAATAGTCAATTGATAGTATGGATTGAAAAAATAATCAAAAAGTAGCACACGTTTTTTTTATCAGACATTTGAAGTTGAAATTCTGAAAAAGCTTGATTTGAGAAAAAGCATTTTGAAAGTTTGAGTGAAAAAAAAACACACTTTTACTTGCTTGTTACGTAGATTTTTATTCATTATTGTAGATTGATATGTTTTCCATAGAATCAACTTATAATTATACTTTTGACATCAAAACTAAAACAATTATTATCAAAATAAAAGAAGGATACACAGTCTAGTAAAAAAGGTCCACTTGCCGATATTTAATAAAAAGTTAGTTATTGCGATAGTAATTAACAATAAAAAACTAAAATTAAGTATTCTTACTCTATTTAGGAACTAACAAAATAACAAGACAGGCTTTTTTCAAACATTACTGCAACAGAATAATGATTATTTTAGCCACTGGTACCTTTTATGTAATGTCATAAAAGGTACCAGTGGCTAAAATAATCATTATTCTGTTGCAATAATATTTGAAAAAAGCCAATACAAACATAAAAATAAAACTTATTCTATTTGGGACTCCAACTTACGTTTTGGACAAAAATAAATTCCTCCTCGCACCTGATTCCTATGACCAACCTGTTTGCAGTACGAACATGTTGGTTTTTGTCGAATACTCTTTTCAATTGATGGTTTCTGAAAAGAGTACTCGACAGATGTTGTTGGGACAGAGTTGTGGTCAACATCAACATTTGGAATGGGTTTCGGGCATAAAATGTCTTTAGATTCTTCACGTACAAATTCACGAATCTTATTATAAAGATACGATTTTCTTTCGTACGTCATGCCTGCAGGGGATTTTTCTAAAGGAAAACCGTATACTTTATTCGGGTTCAAAACCTTTGATACAGTTGGTTGACTGTCAGTATATTTTTTGTAACATAACATGTGCCCTCTATTATCTTCATTTGTTTCAAAATGACTAAAATGCAGAAGTTGGTTAATAGTTACACAATCAGGTTGAAAAAAATTGGCCCAGTCGTAAGTTTTCACAAAAGTTTCTCCTTTCTCATCACCAGTTAGAACAGCTACTATAGATTTTTAGAAGTGATCAGTACGGGGTATTGAAACGTATTTTATTCCCAGAATATCGACATGCCACCCACTGGTACCTTTTTAGTAAACTTTTTTCATAAAGTTTCTGGTACTTAGAAACATCGTATATAGTCATTTACTATATGAAATTGTAGATAATTGAGCATTTATTTATAACCAATTAAAATCGCGAAATGCAATTTTTATACCCAACTTTACAAAACCTCTTATATCTCGGAAACTAAATGCCGCGCACTGGACCCTTTTCGCTTGGACTGACACATATAGATTATGAAATGCAACAAATAATATCGTAACACCATATATTTAGTTTTAGATGTAAAATAAGTATTTGGATACTTTCCAAATGCCTTTTTACACCTAAAACGGGTATACCATCAAATTCAATGTTATAATTTCAATTCATTATTAATATTCTATTTCGCTAGTTAGCCACATTTCTTATTTCCATACAGTAATATTGCCAAATTAATCATAACAGGTAAAGTTTTGACAGCTATTTGCGATGGTTCCAACTTTTAGGATAAACGCTTTTAAGCTTTGGTTTCCTAGCGTTTCCGTCATAACGGCCGTCATGAAAATCTGTCATTTTCATCAGTAGGTATTTGACATTAAGGTGTCAAAAAACCAGCGGATTTGCAGTCTTGGCAGCCCTAGGCCCCAGGCCATGTAGTAAGTATCAGCCGCCCCTTTCTCAGCACCATCATATAGACTACAAAATTAATTTACTTTATTGCCAACTTTTATCGAAAACGGTTCAGAAATTTAGTTAACTATGAGTTGGGTTGGCGAAAATCTATGACGCGTTTCAACTACTTATTTGGACATTATCTTTAAATGGTTTTAAGTTATTATTGTTATACGATGCGGTGCGGTGCGGCCCGCCATAATGTGCGCGAACGTTTAAAATATATAGATACTTTAGAGTTATTTCTTGTTATCATCAGTGAATTTTTTGTCACGATTTGCCGCCCTAGGCCCAGGCCTACTGGGCCTTAGGGCAAATCCGCCACTGCAAAAAACGATCTGTGTTTGGACAGCTGATAATGTGTGACCATTCACCGCTTTCTTAAGAGACTTAAGTTTTAGTAAAACCATTTACGTAACGACAGCAGACAACTAAAAAATCGTAATTCAACATGGAAATTCTATACCAATTTTCACAGCACTCGCATTGATACATATAGACGCGAGACGTCCCCTATTACTCTAGCTTCAACACCTACATACCCGAGTCTTTATTTATCGGATGGCAAACCCTTTTGTGCCATACGAGTCCACTTTCCTAATGGCCATGTTTTGGTCTCCGACTGTACGAACGGACGCGATTTTAATTATTTTCGTTCAATTTACGAGTGGCCATTAAAGAAGCGGTCCCTTGTGACCCATTAGAGGTCCCGTTTATATTTTGTGAGGTCCCAGTCTTGTTGATAACTTTACACCGTAGTATTTTATTCGGGGCGTGAATTAGTGTTAATCAGAACGTTCCGTTGGGATAATGGGCACGAGAACCCTGATGCTTGCGATATGTTGGAATATTTAATGCTTTTGCAATTAGCGGGTGGCAAATAATTTTACAACGCTGTTTCATGTTGATAGTGTGAACGAAGCTTTATTTATTTGTTGTTTGTTGTTTTTTCGTCTTTTGTAAAAAAATTGCCGTTGAGGAGTTCATGGCTAAGTAATAACAGCCACACGGATCGATCCATTAGGTTAAGCTACGCTTGCCGGGGTTGGTCTGTGGATGGGTGACCATCTTTACATACAGAGACTCCTCCGTGCCTCGGAAAGCACGTTAAGCCATTGGTTCCGGCTGTCATTCGTGGATCTTTGACAGTCGTTACGGGTCGTCAGAAGCCCGAAAGTCTGACATCTAGTGTTACCAAGGGGTATGGTGTTACCCAATAACTGGGTTGTGGAGGTCAGATAGATAGTCTCTCCATGTAAAATACTGGTATTCAGCTGCATTCGGTTAAACTGGAAGCCAACCTCAACATAGTTGGGAAAAGGCTAGGCAGATTGATTGCTGTTTCGTGTGTTGGTAGTGTGAACGAAGTTTTATTTATTTGTAGTTTGTTGTTTTTTCGTCGTTTGTTTAATTTTTACCGTGCAGTTTTCAGAAGTGTGGGCTTGGCTACAAACATGTTACACATCCGCTTTTATTAATTGAAATGAAATGAAATTGTTTATTCTGTAAATAGGATATCGGAATCACTTTTACACAATTACCTTGACCTGTATCTATAAATCTATGTACCTAACGGAATATTTAAGCAGTGATAGCCTAGTGGTGTGACCGTCGGACTGCCAAGTCATAGGTCTCGAGCTCGAACACAAGACCTCAGACTTTTCGGATTCATGTGCGTATTGTATAATTATCACTTGCTTCAAAAACGGTGAAGCAAAACGTCGTGAGGAAACCGGCATGCCTGAGAGATACTTTTCGACGGCATGTGAAGCCAACTTAGAGGCCCATGGGCGGCTTTAAAACTCTGACACCAGGTTAGTCACTAATCACACGAAAAGAAGAAGAAGAATACGGAATCTTTCAACGTAATTTTCATCAACTTTAAGATGCCAGATTAACTTGAAAATTTTCACACTTACCAAGGACCGACCACAATACAATAATTTCATCATTTTGGTCGCTGATCTGATGATAGAGCCAGGAGGTGGACAATGGAACTCTTCAGTGGTTACTAGTAAACCCCTCGAATATGGTTTATTCATTTCATTTATATTTTTTATAGGAGGACCGGATGCAGCTGAATACTGTATTTTACATGGAGCGTTTGCCTATCTGACCTCCACAACCCAGTAACTGGGTAATACGATACCCCTTGCTAAGACTGGTTGTCAGACTTTCGGGCTACTGACGACCCGTAACGACCGTCAAAGATCCACGAATGTCAGCCGGGACCAACGGCTTAAAACGTGCTTTTCGAGGCACGGAAGAGTATCGGTATGGAAAGATGGTCACCAATCCACGAACCAACCCCGGCAAGCGTAGCTTAACCTCATAGATCGAACTGTGCGGCTGCTATTACTTAGCCACGAGCTCGTCCTATAAAAGTGACACACCAAACTTAAATCAACAAAGTTATTTCAAGTAGGTATATGGGTCAAGGCTTGAGAACCTTCCAAAGTTCGGCTCGTGTTATTTATTAATGCGTCTTATCCCTCAAGACACCCACCCTTCTTTCGCGTCGCCCCTTTCCGAGTGCAACCCCAAAAAATGTTCTTAGCTTTTAATCGTTGGGCAGTCAAAGAAAATTGAACATCCTTAGCGATTAAGATTTTATTTTGTCTTTTCTCAATCAGTGTATTACAAAAATGGACTGTATAGTAAATAGTCCAGACCTGTATATTCACATTGCGGTGCACACCTGCCTTACTTATAATGCATCATTAAAAGCGTTAATTGTAAAAGTTGGCAACGTCGCAAGTACCTGTCAAATATTTACCTGTTTTGATAAATTTGGCAATATTACTGTATGGAAATATGAAAGAAGGCTACCTAATGAACTAAAATATTGATGAAATGCAATAGCTAATCAATATCGTAAAACCAAATATTTAGTTTTAGATGTAAAAAATATATTTGGAAAGTTTCCAAATGCCTTTTTTACACCTATAACGGTTACAAGATCAAATTCAGTGTTATAATAATTTGCAATTCATTATTATTAATATTCTAGTTCACTAGTTAGCGATATGTCATATTTCCATACAGTAATATTGCCAAATTAATCAAAACTGGTAAATATTTGACAGCTATTTGTGCCGTTGCCAACTTTTAGAATGAACGCTCTTAAGTGTAATTTCTTGAAAAAGGGCATTAGCAATTAAGAGTTAATTACGGAGCCTCTTTGAAAAAAAAAACGCTCATGAATACAAAAATGGCACATAACAGATCTATTCCCATCCAATACCAAGAGCTAATACCATTTGGTATTAGTTTATTTCAGAATTTATTTTCTATTCCCAACGAGTACCACATTTTAAAACCAATACCAAAACAAGTTTGAAGAAATCAGGTACAGTCAGGTTCAGTAAAATTAAAATGCTTTGAGTGATTTTAAGTAATGTTTAATCAAGATTAGGGTTTGAATATAAATCACATATTTATTTTTTCTTTTATTTTGTCATTTTTAGAGATTTAGAGATATTATATACTTTTATTTTACTATTAAAAGTCCAACAATTATAATATTATATACAAACTATCAAATAGTAGCAATTTTCAGTACCTACTTATTAATTAACTGTGATACTTACCTAGTATGTAAAAGTATAGAGTATAAAATATCACAGACTTATATTTATGGGGATGATATAATTGCGTATCTTAATAATAAATCACCTAAAAATTTGGCAAAAAATCGAATATGAATAGTTAAAGTACTGAAAATCTAACAAAATTATAAAATATCACAAATAATCAACTTTTAATGTAACAATGTTTTTGGCAAAAAACATCAAAAATGGTGAATTTACTTACAATCTAACAATAGTTATAAAAAATCACAGATAATCAACTTTTAAAATAATTATGTAGCTTAGTAGTAATAAATCAGCATTTTTTTTTTTTGCAAAGACATCGAATATAAATAATTTGCTAACATTTAAAAGTAGTACTTACGTATTTTTAAGTAGGTAATAATCAGCTTAATTTTAAAATTTCACCAAATAGAAGTTAGAGCCTTAATTTTTCTAAACAATGACCAACGCTAATTTTCTGTTCACGGAGTTGGTCAGTAACGTATGTGATCCACCGATTTTCCGCTATAGTTTCCGTTGCACGTCGCTTTGCGTCAGGTGCATTGGTCATGTATTGATTAACAACCACTGATTGCAAATCTGCGTCTTCTTTCAGAGCTTTTAGAAGCTGATATAAATTGGCAAAACTTTGTGTAGCTGAGTGTACAAAAAGTCACGTTTTGGTATTCGTTAGTAATAGATTTTTTATTTAAAAAAATGTGGTACTCGTTGGGAACAGAAAATAAATTCGGAAATAAACTAATACCAAATGGTATTAGCTCTTGGTATTGGATGGGAATAGATCACATAACAGAACCTAGCTAGGTATATTTATGTTGCAAACCCTTCCTACGTCTTGTACAGAATAATAATTAACAGCTGTGCTCGCTATTTTTGTTCCATTCCCTGGAATGATATTGATCAGTGAAAGACAATTATTTAATATTTATAGGCTTAACCCAACTCAATTAGATAAGGTAAATTATGGTTTCTCTTCTTGGCTAAGAAAAAATAGAGTAGTGAAACTTCTTTATTCTTTGCTCATCTGGACTGGACGGACGTTTGATTGCATGTAAAACGTCCGCAACTAATATAAATATTATTACCAGTAATTGCTCATTCTTAATCAAATATCAATATATATTTTTAAATCAATTGCCGTGCATTAGTCTCGCAAAAACTCGAAAATGACTCGACCGATTTGTATAGTATTTTTTTGATGTTTTTTCTCAACACAGGAGTGGTTTAAGAAATTTAGGAAAAACGCAAAAAAAACAAAAAAAAAACGCAAAAATCGAAATTAAAATTTTGAAAGGACATTGTCTGACGTCAGCTAGTTTAAAAAAATGGTTCATTTACAAAATTAAAAGTATATTCAGTACCTATTAGATACTGATTTTATAGCTACGATATCTAAACTTAATTAAAACTTCCCTCTAAGCTTAATTTAAAAAACTCAAGGTAAAAGGAATAGCTAATAGATTTATTTTATAACGAACCCGTCTTTAAAACAGCCCAGGTTTTTGCTTGATTTTAGTGGAAAGTGATGAAACTCTGTTTGCTGGTTGCAAGGCGTGTGTTAAGGTTGTTTAACAACTCAACTTTTTGCTTGATTTTAGTGAAAATCTAATGTTTGCTGGTTTAAAGGCGTGTGTTAAGGAACCTGTGTGTTTCTTGTGTTCATTTAAAATTTTGAAACTTTTTAAGACAGTTTTAAGTACTTTATGGAAGGTATAGTCCTCCAGACCGTATTTCGGCGATGGCGGCTAATTTCAACGGTGACTAGCCTTTGGCGCGGGGGATATTGTAGTGCTGAAGTGTGTGCGCAGACACAGGTGCACTCTCTCTTGCCTCACTCTCATAGTCCAATGGGACGGCAATCCAACACGACCGGAGAGAGATCAGGCGCAGAACCAACGGGTTAACGTGCTTTCTGAGCCACGGGGGTAGCACCAACTTCCAAACTCTGGGCTGTTACTAAGAAATTCCTAATGGACAATCCCAACACTTTTCCCGACCCGGGAATTGATGCCACGACCTCAGCAGTGGAGCTTACGACCACGAGACCAATGGGGCAGTCAAAGTTATGGAAAGTAAATTAGATACGAAAAAAAAATTAAAAAAAACTTGCCTGTTTTTTGTGAATTTCTTACGGATAAAAATCATGGTAAAATCAAAATATATTTCCTTAGTATATATGTGGCGGCATTTACATCGCCACATGTGAACTGCTCATCAAAGAACTGACGTCACACAAATCCTGCATCTCGCAATTAGAGTTTACCACGCGAACGACGATGCCTAAGGGCCAGGCCACAACAGTGCGTTGCGGCGTCGCATCGCAAAAATCAACATGTCAATCATCATGTTGTTTTTGCGATGCGACGCCGCAACGCACTGTTGTGGCCTGGCCCTAAGGCATTAAGTCCGCCTTTGTACTTTTTTGAGTGTGAAAAGTTTTAATAAATAAATAAATAAACGACATATATAAGACTATCATTCGTTGGGCAGTTGCCCGCCAAACACGACACCCGTCTGGTCGGAGGATCCTCCCTTTTCAATAGAGGATGAGTGAACTTTACACGCTGTTCCTCATATCTCTAAAAGTTAGGCTTTACCAAAAACTATATTTGACCGACCACTCCCTTTTACTTAGAGGAGGCCTGCCAGGCCTCCTCGTTATAGGCTGATTATGCTTACATATGCATGCAGCTTGAGAGCAGCGGTGCCCCAGAAGCTAACGGCCCTGACTTACGAATTGTAGGTCGTGGGTTCGAACCCAGGCAAGCGCTTTACTTTGTCTAAACAATTTCATCACTACTGCTCCCAAAACGGTGAAGGAAAACATTGTGAGGAAACCAGCATGTCCTAGAACCAAAAATTCGAAGACATGTGACATGTTCCAAACCGCACTGGGCCTGCGTGGTGGATTTCGAGAGGGAGTGGGCTGTACCCACTCCCTCTCGAAAATGCCTAGTATCCCATCAGTGGGAACATCATAGGCTGATTATGACATATGATTTCATCCGTATAAATAAAGAAAACGAAAGTGTTCTGTGAAACGACCCCGACGCGGAAAACGCACAAACACGCAATTTAAAAAATCCAACCAATTTTAATACATATCTCTTCAAACAAATTGCAACAAACGACCCCTCATATCTAAAAAGAATCAAAATCGAGATAATCCGAGACGAGAACAGGTAAATAGCTATTACTCGCTCCGTTGGACGAGACAAGATAAGATTTGACAAGCTCAGAAGCCGTCATCTGATTGATGGCTCTGCCGAACCCCTGACGGCTTCATTTCATGGCTTTTTACTAAATAAAGCCATGCATGATAACAGAGTGATAACGATGATTGATTGCACTGAGGTCTTGAGTAGTTTTCTTACACCTTATAATAAAAATGACAGAGATTTTTCTATTTTGCATACTGAATAGACGAGGCAAGAATTTTGACTGCTTTTGTTGTTTTCGTCTTGAGCAGGTATTATTATCATCATAGCAATGTGCTTAAACTTCTACAGCTGAACATCCTACTAATATTATAAATGTGAAAGTTTGTATGTTTGTTACTCAATCACGCAAAAACGGCTCAACGGATTTGGACTACATTTGGCACAGAAATAGTTTATAAGCTGGATTAACTTATAAGATACTTTTATCCCAGTATTACGTTCCCGTGGGATAATTTGTGACCTCCACGCGGGCGAAGCCGCGGCCAAAAGCTAGTATAACATAAGTACTATTTGGAAAATTTTAGGGTCTGTTCGTAGACGAAATAATATTCGCCCATTAAGCAAGATGGTTATGCTCACTTCACATTAACCAAGGAAAAACGACGTAGAAGAAAAATCTTGTAGCATATACAGGTTTTTTCACATTACAGGACTTGCAATTTGACGTATTCCTCCCAGGACGTGGCAGTGTGACCCATTTGCAACAATTAAGCACCCCTGCCGGCTGGTACACACGGTATGTTGCTTTATACCCTAGGCAAAAATTCATGGAATTCGGGAAAACCCAATTTTTATCTATTTTTGATAATTTCCCAGCATTCGTCACTAAATATCACTTTTCTCCAAAGTCTTACATTGAATGGCCTTCATTGTTTATGGGGTGCTAAATTGTTACAAGTCACCCTGTATTATTGCTGACAAAAACACAAGCATGTGAGAGAAACTTATAACACATACTCTAAGCAACATATGCTTTATTTATATACCAA
Source organism: Agrochola circellaris (assembly GCA_914767755.1). Classification (NCBI taxonomy): domain Eukaryota; kingdom Metazoa; phylum Arthropoda; class Insecta; order Lepidoptera; family Noctuidae; genus Agrochola; species Agrochola circellaris. The sequence continues at coordinate 7,576,505 of OU611839.1, read as the reverse complement.
TACAGGTACATTGTACATGCCCCTCGCGCTATTTTCCTTTATGCTACAGAGGAAATTCGATGCTGCAACGACATGAAATGTATTGGTACCGCCGCGATAAGGCACTTCTGATTTCCGGACAAGGTACGATATTTCGATTTTCATAGGTGGATATAGGTACGAAGTCTGTAAATGTAGACAGAAGAAACTTCAAGATTCTGTTAATATTGAAGATTGAATATGGTTTAAAGAATTTTATTCTCATAAAGAACACAAATCAGTTCACTTAATATACGAGCTATACTTACAAAGAAATCATGCAGTTCTTTGGTAACAAAGACTCCGTGAGTCGATAAAAGGAAAACAGAAAGATTTAAAACCAGGCTTCTAAAAATTCAATCCAAAAGCTTATTTTAGTTATTTATCATAGCAATTTCTAGTTGTTACAGTAATTCTGAAAAATAAACTTTTTTTTTTTTTGCAATACTTATTTTATCCTGCAACTTATTGTACTGTACCGCTCCTTCGTATCAAATATTTTTCATCCCCTAATTGGTTCTGGGTGGTCTGAGTTCGAGTTCATTGCGATTTCTATTGTACAATTGACTATGAATATGAAAGAAAATGGTAGGTAAGACATTTTAACAAAATTCAGCAAAAGATCACGAAAAATAAGTAGATGTTGCTGCATAGAATCAAAAATCTATAAAGTGTGCATGTTTGTTGAGAAGCACAAAGACTTATTGAACAAGGCAGAGGAGGCCACCCAACCCGGAGGTCCGCGAAACCGACGAGATCTTCACAGGCTTATTTTAAATGACTTACCAAGACTGGCTAAATATAATAAAAGCTATTTGGCCATGTGTATTCGTATATATAATCATATTCCAAGTGATTTTAAAACTTTAGATCTTGTATTGTTTAAAAAAATCCTTCATAAATGGTTGAAACTCTAATATTTTTTACAGAATAAAAGAATTTACTGACGGGAAACGTTTGTAATGTGTAATATTTGCATGCTAGGAAAGAAGCAAAACATGTATGTTCTATAATGTATTTTTAATAACAACTTTATATACCATGTGTTATGCAAATCAATATTACTTGTTTCTAAAAAAAAAAAATGTAATGGTTGAATTCGGAAAAGTTGGGGTAATATTATTGGTAATCATCATGATTCGAAGGAGCTCGAAGCTCGGGGAAGGCCTATGTCCAGCAATGGACGTCTTTCGATGAAATAATAAAGAAGATGATTATAATCATTGCTCGATATCTTCAATTCTTCATACGGGATGTAAAGCAAAATTTAGTTTAATTGAACATCTACTATTATTTTACTAAATGGCAATAATTAAAACAGTTGTCCTCAAATTAAAAGCTTAAATTGAATGAACCGTGAACAGATTGCAAATTGCCGACTTCAGATATAATGAGATTAAATTAAACGCTTAAGTGGAGACAAATGACAAAGAGTACTCTCATTGGATAAGTTCTCCACGACAGAATGTCTGAAGTACAGCCTTATTAAATCAGATTTTCATAACATCGCGTTAGTATCAAATACATTCAGTAGCAAATTGTAAAGCCCTAAAGAATTTCCTCAAGCGAAATAATTTAACTTCAGAACGAGACTTCTTTGGGAAAAAATTAAAATACGTCCCGTCTCCTCGATAACTCTGCCCTCGCCGGCGCCGAGTCGAACTCCCCATTGAAATCGGAACATTATTCATTAAATGATACTTTAAGCGGCTCGCAATTACGCAGGACCTACTCCGAACTTTATTCACAATTGGTAAATAATTATAATTATCACTGTGGCTCCCTTTGGTGATTCCACAAAAAGGCAAAGTGTAAAACTTCTTGTGACGCCCTCTTCGTTATTAAAATTTTCTCCACACAAATTCGTCTAAGCATCACGCTAGCACAATTTTCCACCGTATTCCGCTCACGCTAAAGTAAATATTCGAAGCTATAATTTTTCTAAATAATGATCAAAGGGAAGTTTGATTTTGCGGTGATAATTGTGGTGAATCCTTAATTATTTTGAGGGTAAACTTTCTCCGAAGTTAATTTGAGGTGGATGTTAGATTCCTTTTAATGGACACTCTTTTAGGTGACTTCGAATTTATTTGGATGACTGGAGTATTCATTAAAACGGAGCATTGACTTGATATCCTTTTAACGACGGACCAAAAATGCTTTGATGAATTTTCCGTCTGTCTTTGATTCAAAGTATACCTTAAAAGGTAAACAGATTTAATCCCGTGCTCGTGAAGTATCGGATATCATGTATACCATGCAAAGTATTTGTTTAAAATACAAGGCAGACTCGCCGTATCGCGCTCCCCTGCGCACAAACATGTACACTATAACTTCGATACGAATTTATATCACACGACGCTCGCACCCTTTTAGCATTCCCCTCGCAAATCCCGTCGAGCACCAAATGTAGATATACCTAGACTCAGTCGGTACCTAGGTATTATGGTTTGGGGAAGGGGCGAGGGTAAGGGGAAGTAATTACTGGGGGGAAACATCAAGTGTGTCACAGGGAGACTGTGTTGTAAGGACAAAAATGTGAGGGCTGACTGCATAGAAGGTAAGTGTGTCGCCACGCATCAGTTCACTGTGTCAGTGCTGATCTTTTGAAGATTTTTCGTGTAACTTTAAACATGCACATACGTGCAGTTTTTGGGGGACGGAAATTCGCGTCAGCAGGAAAATATTTCTGCATACACGAACTGCATTGTGAAATTGTTTTAAGCACATGCGTGGGTGTGAATATTTATTAATGAAACATTGTTCGTTGCATATTTATAGCATGGGGAAAATATTTATATTAATTGGAATTGCATCAATTTGTTGCTGATGTAATAATAAAGAGTAAAACCAATCATGGTGTGGCAATAATTATCTCATATCTATCTAGCCTTTTCCGAACTATGTTGGGTCTAGTTAAAACTGCACTGCACATGTTGGGATGTCTACTTCCTATTGTGAGATAACATTCATGAAATTAATCCAGAGACGGGGATCATGTATTTTGCAAAACCGCTGCAGTTTCATAGGTCAATAGCCCAACTTTAGTATTAAAGCAATCAAACAATCTACCTAGCTTTTTGCCAACTATGTTGGGGTCGGCTTCCAGTCTAACCAGATGCAGCTGAATACCAGTATTTTACATGGAGCGACTGTCTATCTGAGCTCCATAACCCAGTTAGTGGTAACACGATACTCCTTGGTAAGACTTGGTTGTCGGTCTTTCGGGCTTCTGACGACCCGTAACAACTGTCAAAGATCTACAAATGACAGTCGGGACCAACGGCTTAGCGTGCTTTCCGAGAAACGGAGGGCTCTTAGTATGTAAAGATGTTCACCCATCAACGGAACAACCCCGGCAAGCGTAGCTTTACCCGATCGGTCGACCCGTGCGGCTGTTATTATTTAGCCCGTCTTGTGGCAATAAACGACTATACTTAGTAATCAAAGTGCCATGGTAGTCTTGTATATTTTTTTAAAATTAAAGAGCCAGTTTTACAATAATTATGAAATAACAGGTACAGCAGAAGTAAACATTACGTACACTTTATAAAAAAGAATGAAGTACTATATACATCATTATGAAAAGTAATACCTGACCGATGCATATCAAACAGTGAATAAACAACATGGCAAGATGAGCATTTCCACTCAAAAGAAATAAACTCTTCATGATTTTCAATGTACTATACTAGTTTCTTTTATAATCTCTTTGCTCTCCAACGATACGTATCAATCTCTAATATCAAACTTTCTGAACGACAAAACTTTTCCGCCTTGCATTCTCCCAATAACATTTCTGTCAAATTTTTCTCATCTCAATTCCATCAGTTACAGAGGTCTGTACCAAACATCAATACAGGTTGATATAGTGTTGAAAGTATTCATCAGTTTGATTGTGGCGCGGGAGGGTTGGGTGTGGCACAACCCTGTTGCCAGGCGGGGGGCTAGCTGACGCATGTACAGGGAATACCTATGAAGGCATTGCGGATGGACATGATGGACATAAAGATATTATTTTTGAATTCTTAGAATATGTTGTCGTTGTAACCTTCAGTGGAGGTTTCCGTGTAGCAATTGAGCAGTCCAATGTGAAGATTGATATTGGAAAAAGATGATGTAAGAATTGAAGAGTTTATGTTAAGAAAGAAAATTCGTAAATACTTTGATATGAAGTGTCGAATGATTCTCGTTTTATGTGAAACATTCATGATTTACTTTAGAAATTTAATCAACCATTAACGGTCCATGTTGTTTTAGCCTGTAAGTAATTGTTGCACTTATAATTATATGAACTACTATTAAGGAAATTATTTTTAATGTATTGTGTTAACAATTGTTGGCTAACCAAATAAATAAATAAATTTGTCAATTGATAGAAAAAATACAGCCACAAAGAGTATATCCTGAATCAAACTGGGGCCGAGCATACGCAACAAGAACTGAAATGCTGCTCATAACAAACAACAAAATGACCAAATCTTTGATAGTTTAATTAAAATCAAAACCGTTTTAAACAAAAAATGAGCGCACGCCGAAAACACCAAAATTTCTAACTTCACAAACACCAGATATAGGAACCCTATAAGTATGATTATCTGCAGATTAGACCCTCCTAGGGGGCCCAAGTACAATACTGGCGTTGCTAGGTTACCAGACTTCCCCAAGGTCAGAATGCTTCATAAACGCATGTATAGACTATCAAATTATACGAGGGGTGGCGTGTACTTGCGTTGCAATCGATTCATTTTATACTTGTGTTATTAGGACAAATATTTTGTAGCCTTTTAAGCCCCTCCTGGGTTTTTCAATGGTCGTTTTTACTTTGTTTATAATTATGGATATGTGCGTTGAGGGATGAGTACCTACTTAGTTCTTTTGTTTTATTTGTGTGTATGTTTTCATCTTGCTTTCGTGTTTTTGTCACTTTTTGGTCGGCTTTATGAATATTGGAGAAGGATGGATTCTGGACTCATTCTCATTCTAACCGTTTTTTGTTTATGACCGTGTGTGACCGTTCGTATAGTTCAATCAATCTGCCTAGCCTTTTCCCAACTTTGTTGGGGTCGGCTTCCAGTCTAACCGGATGCAATTGAATTACATTGAGCGACTGCCTATCTGACCTCCACAACCCAGTTTCTGGGTAATACGATACCCGATTCAACGGTACTCTGCGATCCCTGTATCGTCTGCGAAACTTTTTGCCTGCCAAGACGAAAACTATGCTTGTGCAGACTTTGATTTTCCCTATCGTCGACTATGGTGACGTGTGCTACTTTGACTTAAATGCGGTTTTGCTGGATAAGCTCGACAGACTGCTCAACAATTGTATCCGGTTCATTTTCAACCTCAGAAAATATGACCATGTGACCACTATAGGTCTGAGCTCAAATGGATGTCCATTCGCCAAAGGAGAAGTTTACGCGCCTTAACCACGCTTTTCTCTCTTCTCAACTCTCCCAATAAATAAATAAATACCCCTTGGTAAGACTGTCAAAAATCCACGAATGACAGCCGGAAACGTTTCCAAGGCACGGAGGAGTCTCAGTCTCTCACCCATACACGAATCAACCACGGCAAGCGTAGCGTAACCTGATGGATCGATCCGTGCGGCTGTCATAACTTAGTCACGAGCTCCTTGACCGTTCGTATAGTTGTTTCTTAAAATTGTTGCTCTAAATAGGTAATAATTGTTCTCCGATTATTGATAGTGACATCCACATGACCTTGCGCAAATCCATTATAAAATACAATAAACGTTGAAATATTTAGCATAACTATACCTAAGGAGTTTTAAAAAACCCTGTAAAAAATCGACACGTATTTCACCTCTCAACGAGGCATCCTCAGGATGACAATTTTATCCATATATTTCTTATCGACGTCTGACTTTTTTTTATCTTGCTTAGATAATATGATTATTTTTTCCTTAATTGCAGGTATTTTCAAGTAGTCAATATTTGGACTACTATTCTTGTTCTTTTTCGTGTGGTTAGTGACTAACCTAATGTCATAGCTTTTATGCCGCCCATGCCTCTGACTTGGTTTCACATGCCGTCGAGAAATATCAACTACTATTTTTATTTACCTACCCGTCTCAATAAACTTTTTACACTTATTTATTAATCGTAATGCAACTCCGAAATTAACTGCATAATATTCAACAACATTTTACTTTTACAAAACTTTGTAACATTGAGAATTTTATATTTTGGACATGAACTCTGCATTAGCTATTGGTCTCTTGTGGCAGAGAAACGTTTGATATCGCAAATGGTAAAAAACTTGTATCGAATTCTCAATATATTTCTACTGAGAAGTCAGACCACATATTTGTGAAGTCAACTGGGAGGCAGATAAGCAAAATAGCATAAATAAATGAGAATGCTTTTAAATAAATGCATAGACAAGTAAATAAATGTAGGTACCTAGTCTCTTTCGTACTAAATGGACTTTTGTTTGATTGATTTGATTCGTTGTAAATATTGCATTGGAAACCAAAGAATATGAGATGCTTTTATGATATAAGAAGTTGTCTAGTCCAAGTCGAGATTGATGCGTAGGTGGATAAGTTTTACTTTTTATGACATTAAGGGATGTCGCGCACTAGTCAGCCATGACCACGACCACGACTTTTGGTCGCACCGCCCATAAAAACTATACCACATGTAAAAAAAACAACACCGTCCGATCCATGAGGATGTTGTTACGTATCGTACTGAGAGTCTATTAATGTAGTACTATTCAGGCAAACTATTCATTGCATAAGACGCGGGCCGCAATTTACCGGTTGTCTACAAGTCATAACTTATGACCCTTATGACGTTTTATAGATTTGGAGTACCTAATATTGGTATCAAAAATGTGAATTTTAAATAGAGATAACTTTTTTATTTTCAACAATAATAAGATTTTTATTACTTTTTGGTAATGTTATTGCAGTATCTATGTGCCCTTTTTGGATTGAACAGGGTTTTTTTACATATTGGAGAAACCGATACGAATCGTGCACTTCGCAACAACTGGTCGCAACGGCCAACTAGTCGGTTTCTACAGTTGACCTGGTCGATGCGGCCAAAAGTAGTGGTCGTAGACGTTTAGTGCGCGAGGTCTCGAAGTGGGTAGGTAATTGTATGAGTTAATTACCTAATACGTCACGTGTGGATGCAAGCTAGACGACGACGACATACCATTCGTTACACTCTGCCAGTGAAACGAATTTAAAAACTTAGTGAAACTCAATCAAAGGACAGAATATTGTGTATTACGCACAAAAGTTAATGAACATAAATATTTCAATACTCGTATTGTTTAGTATTTTCGCGCTCCCGTACGATATTAATGACGATTTCGCGCATGGTCGAGCTCGATCGGAATGGCAACCGTTTGTATTCGAGTAGAGACCGCGGGGTGGCTCCGATTTCATTATGTGATTTATTTTTTTCCTCTCCCCCCTTTCCAATAAATCCCTACGCGGCGATGGCGGGTTAATTAATAATTTAAGAGTATGGGAACCATGCTAGATTTTCTTGCTAATGGAAAAGAGGTGACAATTTAATTTTGAATATTTAAACTTCGAATTGCAAAGTTCTTAGTTCGCGGTACGTTGTTACTGAAATTGAAGCTAGTATCGTATTCTGTTCATACTGTAACTGATCAAACTGAGTTGATTGGATTGAAATTGTTTTCACTGTCACTAGTTTTAAATTACACGAAGACATTTTCATACAATTTATCGTTAAATTCATGTTCCTTTTTATTTGTGCGCGTAAACATGAAACGGTAAAATTAATTATCACCAAACTTTTTACGGGAACATTAAAATAATTGTACAGTCCTCGGACCAATTTAATCTTTTTTTCGAAATTACATCTCTGACAGTGCAATCGGGCAATTGTGCGAGTTATTTACGACTTCAATAAAGTGAACCTTAAAATTGTTAATGAAAAGGTATTAAAACACAACGGACCCCTCGTAAATTACCCGGTGACAGTGCACAGGAAAGAAAAATTCACTTGGATTTGAACAAATTGTACCGACCGTAACGTTATGTTATAAGTAGATTGGTGCTATATGTTAACCCGATGGTGTTCATCCTTTTCATGCTAAATGCCGGTGGCATCGGTAGGGTTAATTTCGTACTAATTGAGTGACATTATTCATGTCAAAAGATTGTTAATGGGAGAGGACCATCATACCGTTACAAAACAGTATGTTTTGATTGAATTAGAAAATATTAATTTGGTATTTAAATATATACAACAATATTATTAAAATGTAACTCAATTAGCACGAAATTAACCCGGTGTAGTGCTAATAATTCTAGTTTTATGTAGTGACCGACCGAAGCTTCGTTTTCGTTTACGGCCATTTTCGGCCAAAAATCATGATTCGGCCATATTTTCGTTTTTGGCCATAAATCAGCCGAAACTTCGGCCAAACCGAAAATCAGAAGTTCGGGAATTGTCACGCGTCATTTGGCCGTCTTTGTAAAGCTCGGCAATATCAGGTGAATCAATACAACAAGAAATAGGTACCTACCTATTTCTTGTTGTATTGATTCAGACGAAATGTTGTATCATATAATGGAATTATTTAGTTTTCTTATAATGCCTATATTTACTTATTCTCTCCTAGGTGTAGAAAAAAAACAAACAAGTTTTTGTTGTACAGCATTATTAGCATAAATTTTTTATGTAATTTTGACGTTCGAAAAGTGCTGATTCTCAGCCTAGGTTGAATAAATGACTTTTGAATTGAATAGATTTTTTTTAATTTTAATGTCTAAATCATTATCGTTTTCGGCCGAAAATAAGACTAAAGCCGAAACTCCTTTTTTGATTTTCGGCTGAAAATCCATTTTCGGTCGGACACTAGTTTTAAGTTTCGAATAAGTATTTGTAGTTATGTTTTGTCTCTTACGGACGGACTTTTTTTATTTCATTTATAAAAATAGGACATATGCGGACTCGCACACGAAGGCTTCAGTCTGTACCACCGTATAATATTTAACACAACATTTTTTTTTTTTTTTTTATAAAAAAGCAACCCCTAATATTTTTTTATTTTTTGTTATAGAAATATACAACCTGTGGACATTTCAACTGTCTATCTATTACGGTTCATGAGATACAGCCCGCTGACAGACAGACGGACGGACAACGGAGGCTTAGTAATAGGGTTCCGTTCGCACCCTTCGGGTACCCTAAAAATGACTTTGACTTAAAATCTCCACCGTTCTGCTAAATAACCCCCTTTAAAAAAACATAATTTAAATTCAAACTACAGCAAAATGCATTTACATTGGTTTAAGGAGACATAATAAAATTGATGGCTCCAATTTTATAGGACTGACTTCTTTCTACCTTCGACGAAGTCTAGTGCTTTCACGATCGGATACAGAAGTCAATCCTTTTAAGATTAAATTACATTAGACAGACATATCTCTAAATTTATTTCTCTTTTGTTTGAGAGATAGCAGCCATTTGGTTTATTAATGTCATTATAGTGGGTGAAACGTTTTTGATTTTGACATTCTTAAAATGTGAATGACATAGAGCGTTCATTCTAAAAGTTGGAACGTAATCAATAGCTGTCAAATATTAACCCGTTTTGATTTATTTGGCAATATTACTCTATGGAAATATCGCTAACTAGTGAACTAGAATATTAATAATGAATTGCAAACTGAGTTTGATGTTGTAACCGTTTTAGGCGTAAAAAAAGGCATTTGGAGGGTCTCCAAAAACTTTTCTTACATCTAAAACTAAATGTTCGGTGTTACGATATTAATGCATTAATCAATATTTTAGTTCACTAATTTAAACAATAAGAAGAAAAAAATCGTGAAGAATTTAAAATTATATGCTTCTTAGCTCTCCTTTGAATGAACAAGAAAGCATTGTCATCGTTTCGTTAGTTTACTTATAAAGAAAATAAGGACTATAATTAATACATTTTCTATACCATTAGGTACATTTCTTTTATTAACCCAATATAACTCATCCCTCCGACGTTCGAACATCTGCGTCATACCCTAAAGGCTACCTCACTATGAATACTAAACTCCATATAATATTGATTATTGACCTTTTCGTGATTCAATTTGATCAAACCGATTCATACGATTAATCGAATATTTCTCGGACTTGCTTGTATAATTGAAAGATTTGTATTCGACATTGGAAAGTTATTAACCCCCAAATAATGCCAAGTTTAGGATTCTTATCAAAGTTTTCAATTATGTGTGAACTTTGAAAGGCCGTGAACTCTGATGACGTATGCGAACTGAGTGGTTGTTTTTCATATTAGCCTATTGACCTCCCCAGTCGAATTAATACGACAAAATTTGTCGACGAAAACATTTAATGTTTTCGTGCCCGAGCCGCCGCCTCAGTAGTATTTATACGACTGTGAACCTATCTTCGCTGCGCTTTCCATAATCGCTATGTGTTTTTTACACACTTTACAGGAGACGCAAAAAACTGATTTTCTCACAAATACCCAGAGTATTTAAATAATTTACTTTTACTTTAAATTTAGCGTGTTTATAATGGAACTGTCGATGTGTTGTATTTGTATTCGTAGCTCTTTAAATATTGCATTTATCACCTAGCTGTTTTTACAGTATGTGTGTATTGAAATAACGATTCAAACTGCATAAAAAACCGAAAATCACGAAATAACACATAGCGACTTTTGCACGCGCAACGACGATATGTTCATTTTTTGTTTTTTATTTCATTGCACGACCCTATTCGTCGTAGATATTTAATTGTCGATTTATAAGCTAGGCGCTGGGGTCAAGGCAATTGATATAAAACCAAGCGATCAATAGGTTAAATATTTAATTTCATTTTGTATGACATTTTGTTTAACATTTCGACATAAAGATTATGAAAAAAGCAAAACATGTACAAAAGCTACATAAAAAAGTGTTATTATTGTTTTCAGAGATCCTTCATAAATATCTTTTAACGGAGTATCTATAAAACGTAAACAGGTGGGTAGTAATCATTTGAATCCTTTATCTCACATGTGATCAGGCTTATTGGCGAGGATAGTTCATTTATTTGTACACGAATCGACAACTCCAGAAATCGATTCTCCTAATCGCCTCAAGAAAATTAATATTATTTCGATCGAGTGTCGATTCAACCGTTTCGGGCAAGTAAAAGTTAAGTATACCATTATGTACACAGTGAAGAAACACACTAGACAATTTATCCAAAATAAAATACCATTTTCCAGAATTTATATCCGAGTGATGCTTTTAAATTGTAAGGACACTAATCGAAATCTTATTTCATATGGCAAATGTACCGTGAACGGAAGCCTCAATGTCTCACAAAATATACTAGAGTTTGGTCACATATATGTATGGCCGCACGGATGAACACGTTTTCAATAATATACACCGTAGTTCGGGAGTAAAGGACGAATTGTCGGGAAAAGGGATTTATTTATTCGAGGGAACGATACCCAGTGAGCAGTTCTTTAGAAAATATTAGTTTTTACTAGTCCTGGTTGTTTACCTGTATCTACTTTGTCTCGTCTTTTTATGTTTGTGTGATATTGGCAGAATCTCATACACTTCATTAAAAAGAATTCTGCTCTTAATTCTTTTCATATACTGCTAGGCATAAAACTTGCGTTTAGGCACGTTTAGGTCATGTAACCCCCTTAAGAGCATTCATTCTAAAAGTGAGTAACGCCACAAATAGCTGTCAAATATCTCGCTGTTTTGATTAATTTGGCAATATTACTGTATGGAAATATGAACTAAAATATTGATTATGAAATGCAATAATTAATATCGTGACACTGAATATTTAGTTTTAGATGTAAAAAAATATTTGGAAACTTTCCAAGTGCCCTTTTTACATTTAAAACGGTTACAACATCAAATTCAGTGTTATAATTGCAATTATTTATTAAAATTTTAGTTCACTAGTTATCGACATTAAATATTTCCACACAGTAATATTGCTAAATTAATCAAAACAGTTAAATATTTGACAGCTATTTTTGACGATGCCTACTTTTAGAATTAACGCTAAATTTATTGACGTGCTGCGTTAACATACATAAATGATGAAAAATTCAAAGAGGCGACGAAATTACGTTACTTTTTGCGTTCACCGTGATTTATAATAGGTACCTAAAACTAACTTAATTTATTCTTGAACAAGCTTACAGATTGATTTAAGAATCTTTTGTTTCTACATTTTGATACAACCTGTACCTACCCGTAGCCTAGCCATCTCCCAACTAAAAAAACTATTATCAAAGTACACGCTACTCGCACAGCTCCACAATCCAGTATCTCCTCTCTAATATATTCCGTGTCCATTCTGCCATGCAGTCCGTCGGCCATTTTGTTCCTCATTCCTCTCACGTTTACGTTTCTTTTTTAACAGGCAACAGAATGTGCTCTGACTAAAATTACAGTGTTTTTCAACGACATCCTCGATGTTTTGATTCCTCTATTGTGGATGTATTGATTCGAGTCTTTTATCGGTGTTTCCCTGATGTGAAAGTTTGATTGTACACACGGCTACACATCAAACTATACATTTCCAGTTTATGCTGATCTCGCATTGTATAAGATTTCCGTACAATGCGAGGTCGACTTATACTGGAAAAGTATGACCGTGAGTACGCTGTTTTGTATATTTTTGACTATTTTGGTTGTATCTAAATTGTGACTGAAAGACAGTCAGCATTTAAAAATTACGAACAGAAATGTTTGAAACCATTGCTAGAGAACTTGGAAAACAAACGCTGTGGTGTGTATAGTTTTCTTTACAAGCTCGTTTTTATCGTAACATCAAACAATTTATTTCAATTAGGCACATAAGAGGCACTTTTGAACGTCAATTTTACACAAAATTGAATTGATTCTAGTCGCCCCTTCCAAAAGGTAGTTCTCGTATGGAGAAGAATGGGCAAGAAACTCCACCGTTACTCTTTTAAAATGTTTTTACAAAATATTGTATACAATAATTATATAATTATATGTGAAGACGATGCATTTAGAGGTTATGGGTGTAGCTGAAGTCTTACACATTCAAGGACTTCAAATAAAATACAATTTCTTAGAATGTTCAAAGTTGATAGAGCCTAATTGATTTAGTGACTGCGCTAGTCCAATATTGAAGCATAAAATTGCAGACCAAATACTAGAATAATTTAAAGGATAAACATCAACAGTTTGCCAACTATCGACCACCTATTCAAACCGTCCATTACACCAACCAGACTAACATAAATACTAGTGACCGACCGAAAATGAATTTTCAGCCGAAAACGAAAACGACAAAGAAGCTTCGGCTTTAGTTTTATTTTCTGCCGAAAACGAAGCCGAAAACGAAAATGGTTTAGACATTTACAAATAGTAGATAATATTTCCGCTGTACACTAAAATCTTTTTGGTTTTTTTTTGCACCTAGGGAGAGAAAGAGCTAATATAAAAGTCTTTAAAAGAAATAATACCATTTACCACGATAATTCCCTTTGGGGATACAAAGTTTGGTGTATTTCTTGTTGTATTGATTTCACCTGATATTGCCGAGCTTTACGAAGTACGCCGAACGTCAAGCGACAATTTACGAACTTCAGATTTACGGCTTGGCCGAAGCTGCGGCTGGTATATGGCCGAATCATGATTTTTGGCCGAAAATGGTCGAAAACGAAAACGAAGCTTCGGTCGGTCACTAATAAATACACAATGAAATACTGTGGCAACAAACAGTTATAAACTACTAAAGTCAACATAAACGCAAACCAGACAGTCTAAGTAACTTATTTTAATAAAACATTACATTTTACGTTCACGTTTATTGAAACTACTTTAGAAATTCGATTATATAACCGCTCCGTGGTTCAAATACAAACAAATCGTAAAGCTGGCGTCATAAACAGCAAACACCTTGGTTGATACAAAAGGAAATTGCTTATTTTACGTCAATGTGTCGGGTAGTTTCGCTTGGTCTTATTTTAAACACCAGCATAACTTGAAACGCGGAGAAAAACAGAACTAAGTCCAGGTGGTCTGCTCAACTCAAACTCAAACTCAATTAAACAATTTACAGGCACTTTTGAATTGTCAAGGAGTCGGTCAGTCAGAAATATGAAACAAGTTGCCCATTCCAAAGCTTATTAGGTACCTATGGAGAAGAACGGGCAAGAAACTCCACAGACACTTTTCTCAATAAAAAAATTGTTACAATTGTTTTTTAAGTACATCATTCATGTTGAAATTATACATGTGATAACAATGTAGAAAGACGTGCACGTTAAAAGCGTCCGTAATAAAAGTTTATAAAATCAAATATTAAAATAAGCCACGGCAGCTAGAGATGACCAGTCCCTACTGACGGCACCCGTTCACGAACATTATGACGCATGGATCAGCACCATTCAGCACAACACAGCTCCATTACCGCCCGAAGTTTTGGACGAACTTATGGATAAAACTATTCCATAGCACTTACGGACATAGGATTAGTTGTGGGGCCGACTAAAGAATAAATGAGACCACGATTTGAAGTTGTCCCTAATCCTGATGTGTTTTTACATTTCCGAAAAAAATAATTAATCGAGTGTAGGGTTCACTCTAAGTTTCGAACTACTTTCGGACAGACCCGTATCTTCGTTGTCTGACTAAGAGAGTACGGCCCCTGTCGGTCGATTCTGTAAAAAGATCAACGTGAAACTTAGGTGAAGTGAGCTGTCACTGTCATAAATCGACCGGCAGGATGCTAGGGATTAACACTACTGACAGCTCACTTCACCTAAGTTTCACGGTGATATTTTTACAGAATCGATCGGCAGATGTACTTGATTTGACATTTCGTTTGACATTTGTCTTAACAATCAGCGGTGATAGCCTAGTTGTCCGTCGGACTGCCAAGTTCCAAACCAAAGCACGCACCTCTGACTTTTTGGATTCATGTGCGTATTGTATAATTATCACTTGCTTCAAAAACTGTGTAGGAAAACATCGTGACGAAACCGACATGCTTGAGAGATATTCCTCGACGGCATGCGAAGCCAAGAGGCCCATGGGCGGCATAGGAACTCTGATACCAGATTAGTCAATAACCACACGAAAAACAGAAGCGCTGGTGTGAAGGTTCAAGATATACTGGGCGTCTTGAATGTTTGAAATAAACACTTTTATGTTGTTAGATGGCACGATGACTGTCTGGCTGTATATGATGTATGATTTTGGCGAAGAATAATTCAGGCTATCCATTCCCAGGAGTGTCGTAAGAGCCGATAAGTACCTTTAGAGCTTGTCAGTCTTCTAGTGAAAGTCATCGGCGGCCACTTGGAGGGTGCGTCAAGAGATGGAAAGGAACTTTGAACGTCGAGACTTGTTTGCTTTACTGCCAATATCCAACAGTAGAGGTGTTTCAGCGGATTCGATGATGATGACAAATTGGTTTGCTATGTAAAGTTGAAATGATTTCAGTCAATGTTTTTCTATAAGTTATTGTGAGCGGCCAATTTTTCACTAGGCTTTCAACGGTCTGAAAAGTTTTAATTTCATATGATCTATCCTTCTTGATAACTTGAGATTGAAAGAAATTAAATGAAGTCTTCGCTTTTGCTTGAACCTTCCGCTTGATTCAAGAACAAAGCTACCGTAAAAGTTAATGCAGACGAACTATAAACGACAGTAGATATAAAATTTTCAAGTAAATCGGACGTTTTGAAGTTGGTGAAAATTCCGTTGAATGATTATGTTTTTTATATAGATAGATACAGGTCAAGGTGATGCAACCATGTTAAAATTGCAACAGTGTATAGTCACTTTTGACAGCAATTACCAGTTAAGAGGTCGCCCAATGGTCCACTAGCTTCACTCCTTTAAAAAAATATTATCTCGTGACTGAGAAGGAATTATGAAACAAAATACGATGTAGAGGAATGTGGTCGGTTTTCTTTAGATCAAATTTTGTTGCTTCGTGTCTCAATATGAACCTTTATAAAAGGTATTAGAAAATTCTAGACACACTTACCGAGGGTCCTTACGAGCCGTTATTCATAATTCCTTCTCAGTCACGAGATACATTTTTTAAAGAAGTGGCGCTAGTGGACCATTGGGCGCCCCCTTAATTGAAGCTTCACTAAGGTTTAAAGTGTTGAAACCATCTAACTATGACGTCAATGTCAAGACATTATTTTATGACATTCAACCTTATGGTAGTGGTCAATTACCAGGTCGACTATAATATATACAGTGTGGCAGGGACATCGACGCGAAAACTGTTGCCATGGATTCAGTACATGACCTGAACCTGCGTTGAAATTTCTCATCGGTTTTTTTTTTTAAACAGCTGTTTCATAGAATTGATGTCCCTGCCACCTGTGTTGTTGTTGGACATCAAAAGGAACACGTTGCTTAAAGTATAGAGAGATGTAAACAAAACTTAAGAAGCCTCCTACTCTCTTGTCGTGGGCACAGTGGGAACAAACAGGTGTAGTCTGGTCACAATCCCGCTCACTTATAACTTGTTACATTTTGTGTTAGAACTTTATTTTCGACTAATACGATGTGTGAGGGTATTACGGAGGTGTAGAGTTTTATTTTATTCTTTGAAAAAGGAATTTGAGATGTTATCTCTTAACACAAGCAATTCGTTGCTTAAAAGGTGATCTCCAATGTATCGAAATGCCCTTTGAAATTAAAATAGACTTTTTTTTATTTATTAATTTTATCTCCTAAAAAGTTGTACTGTGTTTTGGCTGAAAACAATTTCGGGAATTGATAAACATGAAGGTGACATTTGACGAAATAAAATGTGAAATTTCAGTACTTAACACCTACAGTTTCTATAAAAAGATGTAAGGGTATGGCTACGTTGTATTCAAAAGATTTCCAAGCCATAAAAAATTGGTAGGTTACAGCAAAGTATAATAAAGTAACAGTATTATATCTCGGCAGTGACTTTGAAACAATTACCTACGGCCGCTCATTAGATAATCCTTCTGCGTCCGAGCGTAACTGCCGCGCACTCAATACTGTTGCGTACTTATATTCACTGAGATTTCGAAGCGCGTCTATGAAGATATAATACTGTTACTTAGTTAAGCTGTGGTTACAGTCTTTAAAAAAAACTAATTTTAAAATAAACTAATTGGCCTTTAAGAATTCTGTAGCTTTTACACTTACCCCGACAAAAGAAGTGAAGGACAATGGAAGCCAAAATAAATGACCGACAACGCAAAAAAATATATTCTAAAATAACATCGTCGGAAAAATATAAGGTAAAAGTAAAAACAACTCGACTACAACCAGTAGACTAATTTGCTACCGCCATTGTATTTTTAATTGAACAAGCAAAAGCTTCATTACCCGCAATAAAAAAACAAGTGGATATGTACCTTGTTCCTTCAGTGCTGGTACATCTTCTTTTGTTTCTTTTAAAAGTAACTATCACCATATAATATCATATAATATCAGAATATTATCACTAGCTTTTGCTCACGGCTTCGCCCTCGTGGAGGTCGGAAATTTATTATCCCACGGGAACGTACTTCCGGGATAAAAATTATCCTGTGTTAATCCAGGTTATAAATTATCTGTGTGCCAAATTTCATACAAATCCGTTCAGTCGTTTTTGCGTGATTGAGTAACAAACATGCAAACATACAAACATTCACATTTTTGATATTATATATAAATATTATATATTATTATACAGGGTGGCAGGGACATCGACGCGAAAACTGAAGCCATGGATTGAGTACATGATTCTGAACTCGCCTGCGTTGAAAATTTTCGTCAGTTATTTTTTTTTTAATCTGCTGTTTCATAGAAAAGTGCAAGTGTGACCTATGCGGTCAAAATGTATGGAACAGGCGATTTAAAAAAAAATGACTGGCGAAAACTTTCATCGCAGAGGGGTTCAGAATCATGTACTGAATCCATGGTATCAATTTTCGCGTCGATGTCCCTGCCACCCTGTATAGTAGGAAGTAGGTAAGTTAATATATTAATTAATTAATATTATTAGTAGGGATTTATTCTTTTCGCCACAGATTAAATAAACAATGGCTGACAATATAGCCAAAGGAGAGAAAATAAACGAAAACTAAACGAGACACGATCTTCGTGAAGTGGAACGTTTTATATTATATTTATCTTCAATTACTACACGACTTTCAATAAAGCGAAAAAGCGGCCAAGTACGAGTCGTACTCGCACACGAAGGGTTCTGTACCACCGTAGAATATTTAACACGACATTTAAAAAAAAAAACTTTATTTTAAATAAACACGTTTCTTGTAAGGCGTTTTTAATTTTTAGTTTTATTTTATTTATTATTATTTGTTATAGCGGCCATAGTATACATATTTTGTGTAAGTTTACCTTTGACGGTTCCAAAAATACTGCGCTGTGACAGACGGACGGATGGACGGGTTGTTTCTTCATTTACTTTGTGTTACGAATTACATTATTTGACAGTATACTTATCTAATATTTGTCTTTGTGAATCTTCCCTCTCTTTCATAGTCGGATAGGACGGCAATCCTACACGACCCGAGAGAGATCAGGCGTAGGACCAACGGCTTAACGTGCTTTCCGAGGCACGGGGATATCACACCGCCAACTTCCAAATTCCAGGCTGATACTGAGAAATTCTAAATGGAATAACCCAATAACACTTCGTCCAACGTTCAGTAGTCGCAAGGCGTTATACGTTGCATGTATAGCGCACAAATCACTTTCAGCGCTACTGAGTATTCTAAAGTGGTTAATACCCAAACTCCATACGGAACCCAAAAAAGAATAAAATCCTCGATCCACAGAATAATGACGTGATCCGCCCCTAGGGAAGGAGAAATGCGGAAAACAAATAGCGATTTTCTTTTGTTAGCTTATTATTCTCAGGAGCATTCATTACTCGGCCCACTGTGCCACTGTGTATATACGGTTATGTTACCGTGTTTCTAATGTGTTAGTATTGTATTAGAATTATATACGACCGGGAGTATTTTCCTTTGATTGCAGGAAAACCAGTCGACTAAGTAAGTTTTCCTTGTAGGAGCAAATAAAATTATGGCGTGCATTGGCAAAGGCTGGGTGTATATGGACCAACCAGTGTATGTTTTTAAGAAGCTCTGGATTCTTATTTTCGTGTGGTTAGTGACTAACCTGGTGTCAGAGTTTTAAAGCCGTCTATGGGCCTCTGACTCGGCTTCACATGCCGTCGAAAAATATCTCTCAGGCATGCCAGTTTCCTCACGATGTTTTCCTTCACCGTTTTTGAAGCAAGTGATAATTATACAATACGCATATGAATCTGAAAAGTCACAGGTGCGTGCCTTGGGCTAGAACTCGAGACCTATGACTTGGCAGTCTGAAGGCCACACCACTAGGCTATCACTGCTATAGCTTTGGATTTAACTGGCTAAAACCTGGAGCTCAGATCGTAATACCGTATCTGTAAGTAGGTTTAGAGAGCAGTGGTGGTCCAGTGCTAACGGGCCGGACTTACGAGTTGTAGGTCGTGGGTTCGAACCCAAGCAGCCGCTTTACTTTGTGTAAATAATTTCATCACCACTGCTCACAAAACGGTAAAGGAAAATATCGTGAGGAAACCGGCATGGAAATCATAATATGAATATATGAAATCATGACATTTGAGGAGTATGTTAACTTAAGGAGTTGTATTGCTGATTCTAATGATTATAATTATGTAAAGCCATATTTGTTTCGGTCGCGAATCATATTTTAATCAACATACGACCTCACAATTGAATTTTGCGGTCTACCTTAGCGCATCCTCCTTAACATTTAAAAACACTAATAATTTTTAATCAATGTTAAATAAATAAGTTTTGACTTCTAAAAAGTTTGCTTCATCAACTCTGCCAAACCTTGGTCATTCCGTACAGTCATATATTATGTAATATGCATCAACCCCCTCAACGGCCATCCAAATATATCTTCCAACACTAACTCCAACATCAATAAACTGTCTAAAACTCTAAAGGGTACTTACAATTTTACGATCTCGTGCGAAATTTAATTAGAGACGTGTCACAACTGTGATGCGGTATTTTAATAATGTCCTGCTGTCCCTCGAGGCGATTTATGACTCTTAAAGATGCTTGACATCGTTAAACTATGAATTCGAATTAAGTTTTATATTGGTTGGTGTCTGGGAGATGTTAATTGAAAGTTGTAGCTAGCTAGATAATGATATGACATGGCAAACACACATGGACACAGTATGCAGTAAACTGAACCAGCATATGCTCTATATAAATTATCTAAAATTGACGATCTATCAGCTCTATTAACTGCCTATCATGCCTACGTATCACCAACCCTCAAACACGCTATTACATTCTGGAGCAACGCCACAAATAAGGAATCAGTGTTTAAAGCGCAAAAAAGATGCGTTCGCGCAATGACTGGTATCTTTGTTCCTGAATCGTGCGAACCATATTTAAAAAAAAATAACATTTTGATATTTCCATAAGCCATCTATGAAGTTACAGTATTTGTTAAAGTAAATAAAAATCTAATCGGTGAACTAAAATCAAAAAAATATATACTGAAAATATCTAGTATACGAGTACCACATAGAACTGCTCTTCAGGGCAAAAGTTTTTTTGGAATGGCATCTGAAATTTTCAATAAGATACCTGTGAACATTTTAAGCGCCAAGAAACTTCCACTATTCAAATATAAATAAATTTAAGCGTAATTTTTTTATTGTCAAAGTTTAATACATGGTTCATGATTTTCTTAATAATTAGTATCTACTACAATCAGTCACCATACACCTAAATGTTATTTTGTAAGATTTGCTTCATAAGTGATACCTAAGAATTGTTGTATACTGCATGTTGACATAATTATTATATGCCTATTAGGCAGGACATAATGGAACTGTAATTTACCTAACATCTGTCTATATAACCTATGCCCACAATAAAAATATTTGATTTGATTTATTATATGGAATCGGAAGATATCAGTCACTTACTTTTCAATAGAACATGTAAGCCGACTGCCCCAAAAAGGAGGGTAATGGTTTTCGTGAGCATGTATGTATGTCTCATTGTTTGGCACGCTCTGTAGCCTAAACTTCTTGATGAATTTTTACATAGTGAAGTGTCGTTAAATTCATCTTAATTGTGAGTGACATAGGCTATATGTATAATATTAAATATATTCCGCAGAACGGTCAAGTTTGACAATCGTCTCCAGCTTTCAGTTTTTTATCAAATTTTGCTGCGTAGGAAGAAGCGTGGGGACACTGAAAGATGTCGACAAAACTTTTCATTTCGTTTTACTTAAACCCATATGCCATAGAGTGGCAAAACAAATAATGGCAAAATTGTTTTCATTCACAAGATAATTCATAAAACAATACCTACAATGGCAGTCCTTCAGAAATGACAAGAAAACATAAAGTAACTTAAATACAACTTTTAAATAGCATTACTTATTCCAAACGTGAATTCAAGAAGTTTCTGATACTAATTGCAATTTGCTCCGTTATATGGATGATACAAAGTACGACTAACATAAGTCATATAACTTAATACAAAGTTTATTTCAGAGTCGTGTGTAATATTAAGATGTCCAACTTTATAATTAAGTTACGTGACTTTATAACCATGATCCATCTATAGTTTATTTGCTTTCTCTTACCCCAAAAAATGTCGTCGCGTTTATATGTCACCTTTTTTTTCGGAAAACCGGTAGGTGCCCTCAGTCGGCGTGACCACGCGTTACGGTTCACCGAATAAAAGGTGACATAATAAAATTATTAACGCGGCGATCGCATATTCGATCTGAAGTACGACTAACGTAAGTCATATAACTTGGATACAAAGTTTATTTCAGAGTCGTATGTAATATTAAGATATCCAACTTTATAATTAAGTTACGTGACTTTATAACGATTGCTTGAATCAAGTTTTGTAATTTGTGTTAAAAGTCATTATAGTCCTGCCCTTATCCAATTAAAGGCTACCGGTGTCGCGATGCGATGACTGATAAAGATTTATGCCTTATATCTTTATCAGTAATCGCGTCGCGACATCGGTAATGTTAATTGTTCTACAGTGCAGTTTACTTAGAAATTATTTTATTTGAGTCGCGTCGCGCCTGTCAGTGGGAGCCTTTTTTTTGGGGTTGATGCAACACATATTTTCGGAAAACCAGTAGGTGCCCTCTGTCGGCGCGATCACGCGTTCCGGCTCACCGAATAAAAGGTTACATATAAACTCGCCGACTGTGTATTCACGCGACGATAGCTTTTGGTTAGGACGCGGCTTTATAGCCAATGCAATTTAATTTCAATTAGCAACATAACCCCTGCTTCGCTCAGTTTTTACGAATTCACAAAACATTGAGATATTTTGACTTTTATATATGTAAATTTAAACACATTCCTTCCGGACTAAATTCTCTAAATTCTGGCGAGAATCGCATCAAAGTTTATTGCGTAGTTAAGAAGAATAACGCGGTCACACAGTGAGACACAAAAAGCGACTTTCATTAATTGTATTTATAGTTTAGGAGATACATAATTAGTATATAATAAAGTCTCTTTTTTAGATACAAATGAAAGCCAAATCATAAACATATTTCGTGATTTAATATGAGGTTGTGGTAAGCTTCATTACCCAAACAAAAACAAAGTATATTCCTACTTATAACATAACAGGGTCTTAACGCAACGTTTCCCGCAAAGCTTCTGATTATTACTAACCTCCGTCTGGCTATTGTGCCGCATATTTTCATTAGGAAGGCAGATAGTACGCTGTTATCTACAACATACATACGTACGGTACGGTACGGTACGAAACGGCACGTTTATCGCACGACCGGCATTCTCTCTTCCGTCGTACGCAACTTGTTAAGGTAGGGTTTGCACACAGAAATGTTTATTATTTTATCAGGATAACAATGTTAAAATAAAAAAAAGTTTTTGTAGAAAAAACACAAGCAAATTAAGCCCAAACACAGAAACATAAAACATAAAAAACAAAAATTTATTATGAAAAAAATATAAAACAGAAAGTCTTGTCAAGAAGAACAACGCTATGAAGTATAAATGTACCGCACGCAACGCAAGCTTGAACTGTAAAAGATTTGTCATAAAACCTGGTGGAAGGCATCGGCATCTCTAGTCTCAAGTTTTCCGATATCTATTATTTGTGTCATGAAGGAACTTAAAACGTTCTTTAAGTTAAAAAGGGGTTCTAGGATTGAATAGAATACCGTAGAGCTGAAATAAGATAAATGAGAATTCCGGCGAAGACGTATGGGAAGCCACTTGAGAGAAATTCAGAAATGTGATCATATTAGCGCAGGAAAAATATAAAACATATGCAAAAGTTCCCAAGCACCTCTAAGCATAATGAATACGTCAGATGAATTCATAAAAAATTAAGAACTGGAAAAAAAATACTGCATTAATTCTCTTCATCTCCAATAAATTCTCAGGTGGTAACCCTACTCTTGACACGCAAACTGTCACGCACAATGTTACTCCAAAACTACGAAATGCTCCGAGATTGGGATTATTGAAGCTTATATGCTCTTTGCAGAGATTTTTCACGCTTCACTTGTCAAATATAAATACAATTGGAATAAGATTTCCATTTCGTCAAATCAAATTGTAGTTTCAATATTAGAAATGAAGGATTGTACGTGTAAGGTGTACATGTTTGATTAATATTTGTTTACGATTTTTGTGTAGTGAAAAAACCCGTGTTTTTTCAGTGAATATGTAATTTTATTCCAATGGTAATCAATGTATACATGATATGACCTATGAGTATCATTTCACAAGAATAAAGCCATTACAAAAGCCTTAAAATCATTAACGATAAAGTATGTGCCTTGTCTCTCTTCAACCGTCTCTGGTCTAGTGATTAGACTACCTGGCTCAGACCCAGAGGTCTCGGGTTCGATTCCCAGTGGACGCAAAAATTTCTGCTCGGTTTGGTTGGTGGTAGGACTAGTTCTAAGTCCGCCTGGCTAGCGACCACCATCTTATCCAAGTCTGTCGCCATAGCAACATGTTAACACTGTTGTGTTTCGGCTGTTAGAGGTAAGATAATCAATTCCTCTTTGGTTGAGGATTCCAGGTGAAGCTAGCTTCCACCTTCGGCCTGATCATCACTTATCATCAGGTGAGATGCAGGCCAAGAGCTTTCCCGTAGAAGATAAAAAGAAAACAATGAACTTTACGAAAGATCAAGCGTAATGAACATAAAAAAACCATCTAAGTGCGAGTTGGACTCGCACGAGGAGAGTTGAGTACAATATTAAGATTGAGGCAAAAACGCCGAAAAATACACGTTTCTTGTGTGGTTATTATCTATGAACATTTCAACTGTCTACCTATTACGGTTCATGAGATACAGCCCGGTGACAGACAGACGGACAGCGCAGGCTAAGTAATAGGGTTCCGTTTGACACCCTTCGGGCACGGAACCCTAAAAACTAAGTTTGATGTAATTTAGAAGTATTCTTTCAACTAAAAAACTTGCAAGATTTTATCGAAACGATTTTAGATTTAAGATAAATGTTGGGACTAACCACAAACAGCTTTGGTAGAAAACATTCCTGCAATAAATTAAAGGGCTGTTTCGCTAACAATTTATTGAAACAATCCTTTCTCTAAACCGATACCAAAGTTTCTAAATTCAAGCTTATCAATCTTGAATCATTTAAGTAATAATCACTCAAAGTTTCTACAGACTTTTAAAAAGTACTGGCTTCTGCCGAGACTTCGTTCGCGTCAAATTTCGGTCCCCAACCCACCGCATCGCATCCCATCGCCTGTCTGATTTCTTTCTGCTCCTAACGGACCTAGCGTGATGTTACATAGCCTATAACCGTCCTGAAAAATTGAGCTATCCAATGCTATCTTGGTTTTGTTATGAGACAGGCAAGTAGGTTTAAAGACAGGAATGTTATACAGACTCTTTATTATTCGTTTGTGCGTAGTAAACTGGAGTATAATGCGCTGGTATGGGATCCACATGAACAAAAATATAAGCTCATGATAGAACGGGTCCAACGAAAATTTGCTCGCTACCTATATAAAAAATATATGGGTATTATCCCTATTTGTATCCGTCTCTGTTTGTTGTGGGAATGGTAGGTATTAACACGTTAGAACTGAGACGCAAGTGTGCACTTTTGATGAACTACTACTTATTGCTCAATAATAAGATCGATGACGCGACTACTCTAGCTCGCTGTTCATTGTTTGCTCCGGACCGGCTGCGGCGGTCGCGCGCCTGTGCCTCGCGGTGCCTGTTCGCGGCTCCGCCTGTGCGTACCCATACTGCTCGATATGCCCCCACAACCCAGGCGATCAATCTGCTGAACACCCTGATTGCTCAGGAGCCCGATGTTGACATATTTATGTATAGTGGTAAATTTATGTTAGATGTTTGTATTAAGTTTTTTACCTAAATGTTGTTGTTGGCTTGCTGCGCGCTTTGGTTTTTACTGTAAGTGCAGCAAGCAATTGTTATATAAATAAATAAATAATAATAAATAAATAAAAATAATTTTTCAAATCCGTCTGTTAGTTCCGGAGATTACCCCCTACATACAAACTTACAAACAAACATATAAACAAACAAATTTGAGCTCTTTGTAATATTATTATTAGTAGGTATATAGATTTGCATGCCCTATAGATTATTGTGATTAATCACGCTTTCTATCCCCGAATGGTCTGGCAGAGCATAGTTGGTACAACCCAAATTTCGCCAGTTATGTTTAAGTCCCATGTAAATAGGGCGCGAGCCTATTGCCATCGACCGGACGCAAATCCAGACTCAAGGCCACTACTGACAAAATTCCAGATAGAAAACCCCAATAACACTTTGACCGACCTGCTGATCGAACCCAAGACCTCATGCTCAGCAGTAGCGCTTGCGATCACTAGACCAGCAAAGCAGTCAGTATATTATTTAAAATAAGGATTATATAATTTAGTTTATGTGAGGGTTCTAGTTCAGGTTCGGATTCTCACACTATTTATGCACTGGATTGGAGGGCACTATTACTAGGTTCGCTGAATAAAAACTCTCGGTTCACTTGTCGAATATTATTTACTGTTCCTTACGAGGTCTCGATACAAACTGAATGATAACTAACTAACAAACTGAATTGGAATACTGGAATAACATTTTAAACTAATACAAGCGCCTATGCTTATAGTAATCTACATAGGCGCAAGTAGCGGCGGCAGTGATTAATACTTAAAATAAATCAACCAATGAAAAAATTAGAAATAAACTGGTGATCGTACGCAATCCTAGGTCCACCAATCAGAGCGAGGCAGTGGCGTGTCAATGTCGGACAAGTCCGTACAGGTTCGTTCAAGTTCCTACAAGTTCGGACAGGCTCCGACAAAGAGTCTCCAACCCGAGCTGCTGGAGGAAGTGGTTGCAGCCCTCTTCCCGGCCAGAGCGGAGCACACTCCGCCGCCGATGGCTTTGCCCACGGCCGCAGAGTCTGCAGAAGAAGAGGAGGAGAACGCCATCAGCGTCCCAGAGGTGACACAGGCAGAGATGAGGGCAGCCGTGATGCGGCTCCGGGCCAAGAACGTGGCTCCGGGGCCCGACGGGATCCACGGCTGCGTGTTGGCCCTCGCTCTGAAGGAGCTCGAGCCCCAACTGAAAGGACTCTACACAGCGTGTCTTGAGCAGGGCCAGTTTCCCACTTTGTGGAAGTCTGGTCGTCTGGTCCTGCTCAGGAAGGCGGGGCGCCCGGCGGACTCGTCGTCCGCGTACCGGCCCATAGTGCTGCTAGACGAGGTGGGCAAGCTGTTCGAGCGAGTAATCGCAGCCCGCCTCGTCGGCCACTTGTGCAGAGAGGGGCCGGACCTGGACGACAGTCAGTTTGGGTTTCGGCATGGGCGCTCCACGATACACGCTGTGTCGCGGGTCAGAGTCCTGGCGGAGGAAGCGGTGTCTCGGGGCGGGGTGATGTTGGCGGTGTCCTTGGACATATCCAACGCCTTCAACACCCTGCCCTGGAGTTGTATTCGGGAGGCACTGCGCTATCATGGTGTGCCTCCCTACCTCCGCCGCATCGTTGGGGCTTATCTGTCAGAGAGGTGTGTCACCTACGTGGGACGTGATGGCGGAAACCAGCGCCGCATGTCGTGCGGTGTTCCACAGGGCTCGGTCTTAGGGCCGCTCCTGTGGAACATCGGGTACGACTGGGTGCTGAGGGGCGAGCTCAGGCCGGGGGTAGACCTGACGTGTTATGCGGACGACACGCTGGTCACTGCCCGGGGGAGCTCGCACAGGGAAGCAGCGTTGCTGGCGACGGCTGCGGTCTCACAGGTGGTGAGCCGCATACGTCGCCTAGGCCTGGAGGTGGCCCTCAGCAAGTCGGAGGCCATGGTGTTCCATGGCCCCCGGCGGGCGCCGTCACCCGGCTCACATATCGTGGTCGGGGGGGCTCGGATCGCTGTCGAGGGTACCATGAAGTACCTAGGATTGGTCCTCGACAGCCGGTGGGACTTCGGGCCCCACTTCCGACGGCTGGCGCCCAAGTTGCTGGGCGCTGCTGGAGCGCTCTCAACGCTGCTTCCCAATCTGGGGGGCCCGAGCGCCGCTTGTAGGCGGCTCTACGTGGGGATCGTGCGATCGATGGCCCTTTACGGGGCCCCGATCTGGGCGGCTGACCTGACGGCCGGGAGCATCGCCGTCATGCGGAGACCGCAGAGGGCGATGGCCGTCAGAGTCATCCGGGGGTATCGCACGATCTCCTACGAGGCGGCTTGTGCACTGGCCGGATCCCCGCCCTGGGACCTGGAGGCAAAAGTACTCGCGTCATCGTATCGGTGGCGCGAGGAAGCGCGGGCGCGGGGCGAGCGACCGATGCAGCGACACGTGGAGCTGCATCGGTCTCAGCTTCGCGAGGTCCTGGTGGCGGAATGGCGGGACAGGCTTTCGCGCCCTACCGCCGGCCTCGACGTCGTCGAGGCGGTCCGGCCGGTGCTCGACCGCTGGCTCGGGAGGAGGCACGGCTCCCTGTCGTTTCGGGTGACGCAGGTGCTCTCGGGGCATGGTTGCTTCGGGAAGTACCTGTGTCGCATAAACAGGGAGCCGGACGCCCGGTGTCACCACTGCGTCGACTGCCGGGAGGACACGGCGCGGCACACGCTGGCAGAGTGTGCCGCTTGGGAGGAGCCGCGCCGTGCCCTCATCTCAGAAGTAGGCAGTGACTTGTCGCTGCCGGCCGTAGTGAACGCTATGGTCGGCGGCGCCGAGTCCTGGGACGCGGTGGTCGCCTTCTGCGAGACGGTCGTCTCGCAGAAGGAGGCTGCGGAAAGGGAGAGGGAGATCTCGTCCACTCACCCGGCCCGCAGCAGGCGCACCGGGCGTCGGCGGAGGGCGGATAACGCCCTCTTCCGGCCCCCCTAAATGGGTCCAGGGGCGACGGACTCGGGGACGTCCGTCGCCCCCCACACATCAGGACCCGAGGTGGCGGCGCGTAGTGTTCCACGCGCGCCCCTCTGAGACGTCGCGGGGGGAGTCAAACACCTCACTCCCCCCCCTGACCCGAGAGGAGGCCCGCGGTGGCGGGCCGGCACCGGCCGGGGGTTGCGGAAGATTCTTTCGTTCCCGCGACCCCCGGCGTAGGTGTGAGTCGGAACACCGGGGTGGTTTTTAGTCAGTAAGAGTCTGACAGACCCCTCCGCCCGCCCCAGGGCGGAGGACATCCATGAGGATTTTCCACCCCGGAACAAAAAAAAAAAAAAAAAAAAAAAAAAAAAAAAAAAAAAAAAAAAAAAAAGGCTCCGACAAGCTCGGTCAGGCTCAAACTCGCTCTCGATTTGACCTAGAATCACGTACGATCATGACGGAGTTCTTATAACTAAATAATTATGTTTATAACATTGTTCTTGATTGATTTCGATTACATTGGTCTTATCTACTATGTTATTACTAGGCGTCCTGCACAGTTTAGAAAGAATATAAGGACCCAATTAAGACGCCTCAATAAAAACTTAAAAAGGAACTTTCAAAACTTAAAGGTCCAAAAACAAATCCAAAAATAAACCTGAACTTTCAAGAACCCTCAGTTCTAGGACTATGCAACGTGGAATAGGCACATCATAAATAAGTACTGTACAGACCCTACATATATTCGGATGTCGCAATTGTGAAAAGCCAAATTGTCGGGTTCGAGAGTCTAAGAGGTAGTTTCGAAAAGACCGGTCCTGTGTCTCCCGGGTCTAGGCAGATTCCCACGATCTCCAGCAGTCATTTCATCTTGTATCTTCCCTCCAACTTTTTTGGCACTACTTAAGCCCCGTTTACACGGTGCAAGTTTCTGGAACGTTCAAGAGCAATATTCGCATGCCATAAAGCACGATTAATTATTGCAAGCAAGTATTTACACGCGAGCGATTTTCATAAAATGAGAAAGGACTTTTCAAATCGCAAGGTTAAAATGAACAGATATTATGGTGCTACCCCATTTACCAGAATATCTTTTGCTACCATTCAATGCTTTGTATAAAACGCTAGTTTTAATAATTATTTGGCAAAACTTCGCGATTGTAGTGTGGATATCGACATCTAAAAATAAAAAACATAAAAATAAAACTATAATCTTCGAAATATGTTAATGAAAAGTCTAAAAAAAAACTGGTTTGTTATGTCAACTAAACCAGCTATAGTTTTATAACTTTTCCTGTTATGTAAATTTGTATTTTAAAAGAAAACTACATAAAGCTACCGCTGTTCGCACAACATTACGGGTGCAGTCGGGTTTATAGATATTTTTTTTTTTCATCATTTTATTGTGTTAGGTATATTTAGAAATCACCTCTTTGACTTTTATTTTAATACCCCACACATGGGCATAGTGCACAATAATGGCATCTAACATTCGTCTTTTTGATTTTATAAAAACAAAATCTACCCTAAAACCTAAAACCCATAGACTATAATACTGTCTCTGCTGTTGAGGAGTCGGATAAAAAGGTGTGAATAAAAACATGACTGCTAAAAGGGGTGAAAAAAATCCTCCGACTTCAAATAACGTGAGAGCATGAAGGAAAGGGGAAGATGGCCAAATACCACAGGTCAATTGAATCTCAAGATCTAGTATATCAGAATTATGTACCTACACCTACCACATCCACGCACATCTCTTTCAGACATCGCAAAATAAACAGTGTAGAACGCATAGTCAATTACCTATTATTAAGTCTACCCTATTCCTTTAGCCTTAAGGTCAAAGTCCTGTGCCAAGGTATTGCGCAAAGCGGTTTGTCAACTGCTTATTCGACATTCCGTTTCGGGTCTTTGAGAGCTTCGGTAGGATCGTCGTAGGCCTAGTATCTGTTACGAGACGAACAAGCCATCAATAATTCGTGAACGAATATTTGTAAGGAGCTTCAGGCATTGCATTGCAGAGTTAAATTGGTTATAGATTGTATTCAAGAATAAATTAATAACAACAGTTAAAGGAAAATAAATTAAGGGACACTTGGTAAAAATTATATTACTTATTATGTAATTCAACGTGGGGTACGTTGAATTACATAATAAGTAATATAATTTTTACGACGTGATCTGATCGTTTGGTCTATATGTTAAAAATTGGCACATTAGACAATTCGCCAATGCGGAATGCTTAGGCAACTCTAACGGAGTGCCTAGCAACAGATTTTTAAAGATATTGACAGGAAACTTGCCTCAAATACCATAGACAAGTGTCAAAATTGTTTATTTCAAAGATTACGAATTGCCTGCACGGAAACGAATGGAGAATAGGGAGTTGTTGCTTAGGGATCTGTTATCGGTAGGCATTATTTGACTTGAAGTTAGTGAAAATAAGCATTAGAGCTACAAACAGATACGAAAATGAGAAAAATAAACAAAAAAAAAAATACTATATCTTTTAATGTAATCACATGCTAAATTCTAAGGAAGTGGAACTTTTGCAATAATCACTGATAATAAAAGACAGGTCTTGATTACCTCTGAATATTGTTGGAATGATGGACATCGAAGAATTTCACACTAGCTTCACTAAGGTACCGTTACACTTGCGAAGTTCCGTCAGTTACAGTGCATTTGTCCGCGATAACAGCTGTAACCGACACAGCAGTGGCTGTGGCCAGAGTAGCCATGAGCTCTGCAGCACTCGTCCCTCTCAGCAGGGGTGCGGCTGCAGACCTGGTCACAGGGCTCGACACGGACAGCCTCGACGGTGACCGTCACCATTGCGAAGGCAACCAGCAGAAGAATGAAGGTGGTCTTGAAGGCAGCCATTGTAGTTGTTGTGTTGTAGAATACGAGAATCGTTCGCAAAGAGATCTGGATTTATTGTGTGAAGCTTTAGACATTTTCCTCCATATTTATACTCTACATCTGACAAGATTTGATCGACAAAAATAAAATCGGTTCAGAAACAAATAAGATAAGGAAAATTTTATTTTTAACCCTAAACGACTCGGATTATCATATTATTCTGGAACATGATTTGTTTTTAGTTTTTTTTATTATTTTAATCAGTTGACAGGCCAGTCATCAGAGGTTGGTCAGAGGTAGGTAAGTCAGTCAGAAGTCGATCAGTTCTATTATACTACCGGGTTATCTATTGAGATTGGTCAGCCTGAACAAATCTGATACAGGTATATATTTTTTCGTTAGTATTTTAGAGTTAAGAAAATCTACATTACCTACTTTAAAAGATAGTTAAAAAAATAAGCGTTAAATCTTACGTTATGGTATCGTGGTCATTATTTAAGTTATCCGTTTAAGCAGTTTTATAATCTGTAAATAGGTACAAGAAATCAACGGAAAAAACTTACTTTTTTATTAACAAATAAATAAAAATACTTACGTAATTATGACGGTATGACAATTGTAATTTAATATCTATTTATTTGTGAAACAGTTTTTTTTTTTTTTTAATGCTTGTGACGCAATATATTTTCCTTCGGAACTACAAGGACATAGTTTATTAGTTGTTTTATTTTATTAAGTGAATTGTTTTTGATTTGATGTAAGTATTTTACTTTCTCTCTACTCTTACACACGGTGTGATATCTTTATCTCTTTTCCTATCGCAGGTATGCTGGGCCCTCCCGCTCCGCCCAGAGCTGGAGAAGTTATTTGATAATTTCCCACGCTAAAAAAAAAAAGAAAAAAAGGTATGCTGGAAGAGATTTCTTTAGGAATAAGCATCACCTTTGTACACACGACTACACATTAAGCTATAAATTTCCAGTATACGCTGACCTCGCATTGTACGGAAATCCTATACAATGCGAGATCAGCTTAAATTGGAAAAACTTGATGTGTAGCCGTGTGTACGTATTTTTCTGTCTTTTTCTTTTTGTCCGTTTATAATGCATGTGTTTACATAAATGGTGAAATAAATAAATAAAATAGTGATTCCTCACAGTAAGTATCAAAGAAAAGATTTTTTTTTCTTTCTTTGGTAGATAAAAGGTAGGTAGTACCGACCAACAGTTGCCGTTTAGGGTTGAACAAAAACAATCATTTTTCCTCGTTATTTGACCTTCAGCATAATTGTTTAGTCATCGGATTTTATATTTTATTGAGGAAAAAGATGTTTATAAAATCATCAGAAGTTAAGGATATAGGTGCTCAACATAATAATAATCTATGGCTGGTGTAGGTTTTTTTCTTATTCTGTCTTGCCCGGCTGGTTTGGGTCTTGCAAATAGGTATACTTAATGTGTATTGAAAAACGTTAAGGGGAAAAAATAGACTCCTTGCTTGTGTTTGTTAGCAAAAATACAAACGTAGGTAAAGACAGGTCGCCGCAGGAGACGCCCCGGGCGTCGGGAGTCGCGAGCCGACTTCCGGCCACCGTAGGCGCGGGCTTGCGGACGGTGAGCAATGGGTAGCTCGCCGACCGATAGGGACCAGGCCCGGGTCGACGGCGCGTTGTGTTCCACGCGCGCCTCAAAGAGATGTCAGCACCAACTGACGGGGTCCGGAACGGCCAATGCCTGCCAGGGTTGCGAGTTTGTCCGAAAGGGATATCGTGACCCCGGCACACAGGCAACGGAAGGAACACGGGTGGGTTTTAGTCAGTAAAAGTCTGACACGCCCTCGAGAAGTTATTTGATAATTTCCCATATTTATAAAAAAAAAAAGGTAAAGACAGGTCCAACAATAAAACATAACATCACGCCTATAATCCCCGAAAGGTTTGGCCAGACTTCGACAAATTCCAGATGGAAAAACCCAATAACACTTTGGCCGACCCGGGAATCGAACCCAGTACCTTATGTTCCACAGAGGTGCTGTGGAACAAAGCGCTGGTGAAACTTTATTCCAACACTTCACAAAATTCCTCATATCTCATACCGGGATTACTTATTCTGGGATATAGTTACTGGCCTGTTACATTGTACGCAAGTCTACCTTAGTTTATATCCTATACTATTAAACGAGCAATATATATAATAATATATGTATATATATATTTATAATCACGTTTTCGAAAACGGCTCTAACGATTTCAATGAAAGTTGCAATATAGGTGTTTACGGTGGCGAAAAATCGATCCAGCTAGGTCTCATATCTGGTAAAATTCATTTTCTCCGTATTTTCACCCAAGCAGAGCTCGGTCGCCCAAAGTTTAGAACAAAAATTCTACCTTAGAATAATGACACGACAGCATGGAATTAGTAAGTACCTACTATCATAGCAACATGGAATTAGAATGTACTATACATGGAATTAGTATGAACTATCCTATACTATTAAATGAGCAGTCTCTATTTTTCACCCGAGCAGAGCTCGGTCGCGTTGATACTTGGTATTAGAATTATAAGAATAACATATTGTATATGTTTTCATTTTTTCATTAAAGCTCGCCCTCTCAGCATCTATAAATAACAACAGAATCCTTAATAAAATACACACTTACAGACACAAAATTCTAAACGAAACTTTAAAATATAATTACACAAGGAACAAACTAGGATCACGTCTAAAACTCTCGGCAAGTAAATTCCGCCGTCATAATAACGTATAGTCTGTTTAAAAGTATCTGATAAAATTGTAAACAAACCCTGTTCTGGTTACATTCTTTCGCCATCTCTGACGAAAGGGAATTAGTATTACATTCATATGTATTAAGCAGGCGTCAATTTTATGTTTTTTCCAAAAAGTCTTGTTTGAATAACATTATTAAATTGTTATTGAAAAATCATCGACGAGAACTGAGCGGCAATTTTCATAAAAAGTAACTACTGTAAGGTGATTTAGAATTAAAATTTCGATTTTAATTGTCTTCTTAAACCCGTTAATTGTAAATCACCTTACATATTTTTTTTTTTATTGGAGTTATTCGATAATAATCTCATGAAAGCATTATATTTGTAAGAGGCACTACAAATTAGCATCCGCAGGTATTTTTCCTGATCCATTTGTTTACATTTTCGTCCGATACTTTTTAACAGATCATAGCGTAAACGAACGTTATACGTTAGTATGTGGTTTCATTAAAGCCTAAGGAAAATGTAGACTACGTCCCGACCTTTTGATACTGAAAGGTTTTGGGATATCAGCTTTAACTTCAGATTATATTTAGCGTTCATACTGAGTTGATGGTAAGCTGAATGAAGCGTGTTTCTATAAAGTGGATGTATTGGATAAAGATTTATTACATAAGATAACATAAACTCACGCCTTCTTCCTATTAGGGTAAGCAGAAACTACAGAACACCACCTGCTATGATCCTTACATACTCCGTTCATTTACGTTCATACATCTGCTATCTAATTACGCAACACATTTTCGTTGACAATTCCGACTAATCTGTTCCAATTTGACAGGTGAACAACATTCATTGTGTTATTTACGTTGGTGAGCAGATTTTTTTTTCGAACGTACTAAGCAATGGATTAGCAATCTGTTTCAAAACCATTCAGATTCTGATTGATCGTGTATTACGTAATTAAGGTGCTTGTCAATCATACTATACATGCCGGTTGCGAGTACTATGCCCCTGACTTTTCTGAAGGACAATTTAATAAAAAGATGATAATTTTAATGTAAATATGTAAAGCACGCGAGAACACTTCATACAAATTAATTAAATTGAAGTCCCGTTTATTAAAAGTAGTTGCGATATTATTCTGAGAACAATCGTCTTGAGACTTTTTAATAAACTTATTTTTGCTATAAAAAGTTAGGAATATATTACTGAAGACGTGTATTTTTAAATGGATAATATTTTAATGATCCTCCAAAAACGTATTGACCTTCTAATGAGAATAATTGAGCCTCATTTTAACTTTCTGGCCTTTTCTCAAAGTTGGTCGCAGTATCTAAGCTAGGTTACCCCGACCAAATGGGTTAGGTTAAGTGAGATCATCAAGCATTCGCGTGCGTGCCGAGCGAGCGACGCGAGCGGTGCCGCGGCAGCGGCCAGCGAGCGCTGCATCAAAGTTAGTCACTTACACAGTTACTTGGCTATTTAGTGTTTTTAGAACGCTAAAATATAAATTACTAACTTTTGCCAGCGGCGTCGCCCGCGTGCATGTAGCAAATTATCCCATGGGAACGTACTATCGGGATAAAACTATTCTATGTCCTAACCCAGATCATGGATCAAATGGATTCATCCATTCAGCCGTTTTAGCGTGAAAGCGTAACAATTAAACAAACTCACTTTTGCACTTATAATATTAATAGCTGCTCCTTGCGGTTTCACCCGCATAAGTCTCGATTCGGTGAGAATATCGGGATAAAAAGTATCCCAAGTAGGTAAGTGTCCTATTAGAAGAACGCTTGTGGTCGCAAGCGTTACTGCTAGTCAGTGTATTATTTAAAATAATAATTATTTAGAAAGAATATAAGGACCCAATTAAGAAATTGGGTCCTTATATTCTTTCTAATTTGACATTGACATCTCAATAAAAACTTAAAAAGGAACTTTGAAAACTTAAAGGCTTGACTACCGAAAAATAAACCTGAACTTTCAAGAACCCTCAGTTCTAGTACTATGCAAAGTCTAATAGGAACATCATAAATAAGTACTGTATAGACCCTTTATTCGGATGTCTAGCCGAGGTACACCGCAATTGTGAAAAGCCAAATTGTCGGGTTCGAGAGCATAAGAGGTAGTCTCGTAAAATTAATATGTAGGGAGTGCATCTTGCTAAATGTGGGCAGTATTAAAACGGAGTACTAATAGGAGGGGGGAGGGGGAACGCTCACAACCGCAGACTTTATGTTCTCCGACCGGTCTAGAATTATTAATTAACTGAATGGTGATTGCATTCCTTGGTCGCGGTCTCCATAGTTATTTGAGTTCATAAATTAGTAATGGTTTGAGATGACAGCTTACTGGTTTCGCGGTGCAGTAGAATGGAGTTCGGTTTTTAATTAAGAAGAATGATATTTATTTGTATGTATCTGCCGTAAAAGCAGTGGTGGCCCCGTGGTAACTGCCGCGGTTTACGAGTTGTAAGTCGTAGGTTCGAACCCAGACAGGCGCTTTACTTTGAGTAATTTATTTCATCATCACTCCTCTTAAAACGGTCAAAGAAAACATTGTGAGAAAACCAGCATCTTCTAAAACCTTACATTCGAAGAAATGTGACATCTACCAACCCGCTCTGGGCCCGCGTGGTGCATTACGGCTCGCCTCTCACAGAGAGGAGGCCTGTGTTCCAGCAGTTGGAACATTATAGGCTGATTATGTTGTTGTTGCGATCTCACAAGTAGTTCACTGGTTCAATGTTAACAATTTACTTGTTAATGAAAAAAAAACCAAATGCATTAAGTTTACCCTACCACACGTTAGGCAGGTGAAAACTAAGGTGTTGATAAGGGGCGAAGAATTGAATCCTGAAGATAGCACAGTATTCTTAGGCTTAACTTTGGATGCTAAGCTTCAGTGGGGCCCACAAATAGATAAATTGTCAAAAAAGCTAAGCTCCGCAGCATATGCTGTTAGAAAAATACGTAATTTAACTGACATAGAGACAGCCCGTTTAGTGTACTTTAGCTATTTTCATAGTGTAATGTCATACGGTATTCTGTTGTGGGGAAATGCCGCCGACATTCAAACTATCTTTGTTTTGCAGAAAAGAGCCGTTCGATCAATTTATAAATTAAGCCCGAGACACTCTCTCAGAGAGAAATTTAAGGAAATTAATGTAATGACTGTGCCTTCTCAGTATATTTTTGAAAATCTTTTATATGCCCATAAAAATATAAAATTGTTTAAAAAATACAGTGATATCCATAACATAAACACTAGGAACAAACACAAGTTTGTAGTACCTACAACAAGGCTCAAGAAAATAGGTAGCTCGTTCAGATGTCAATGTATACGCTTTTATAATAAGCTTCCAAGCCATGTACAAGATCTAAGCCTTAATAAATTCAAATCATTCATTAAACGTAAGTTGTGCCAGAAAGCGTTTTATACCATTAAAGATTACGTTGAGGACAAAAAGGCCTGGGATTAAGCTGCTCCAATTTATTTATTATTTATTTTTTATAGTCAGAACTTTGAATTTTGTAATTTTTTTATTATTTTTTTAATCTTATGCACAACGATATGAATATTTACTTTGTGAAGTATAATATCATTATTATTTTTTATTATTGTGAACGTGAGGACTATGTGGGTCAGTTACTTTTAATGATAATCTGGCAGTTTGAGTACTTTATGCGGCCTACCCAAATGTCCTTTCTTTGGTATTGTTCGTCGAGTCGTTGAGCTCCTTAAGTTATGAGTTGAGCTACACGATTACTGACAAATGCGTGCACTGACTGGACAGGTCATCTCAAATCTGTATGGTTCTTTCCTCAAAAGACTATTTCAGACACAAATCTACATGGTCCTCAAATGATCAAATGATCTGACCAAGATTATTTCTGGGTTTTATACACATTGACATTAATGAATTTTTTATATACTATGACATGAATATTTACTTTTTAAAGTATTTTATATTTTTAATAATTTGTGAATGTGAAGACTATGTGGATCATTCCTTTTTATTTTATTTTCTCATTTAGTTTTATCATGGTCGGGCAGCTTGAGTAATTTATGCGGCCTACCCAAATGTCCTTTCTTTGGTATTGTTCGTCGAATCGTTGAGCTCCTTAAATTCTGAGTTGAGCTGCACGGTCACTGACAAATGCGTGCACTGACTGGACAGGTCCACTCAATCTGTGTGGTTCTTTCCTCAAAAGACCATTTTTAGACACCAATCTACATAATCTTCACATGATCTGACCTAGATTATGTCTGGACTTTAAAAGAGACTGTGACCTCTGAGTTTGTTTCGGCCTTTCTTCTCGGAGTAGTCAGATAGGAAACGCCGACCTCATCTAGTTTAAAAATAATATGTTTGACGTGTAAAAGTGTTTTGTACAACCTATTTACAGAAATAAAAATCATTTATCATTTATCATTTATCAGTTGTACAGTGGGCTCCAGAGAAACCTCACCACTTGCATTGTTTTTTACATTACTAGGGGTTGAGGTTTCTCTGGAGCCCACTGTACAGCAATTTATTCTTATACAGAATGTAACAAGACCCATGACAAAGCCGTCATCTACGTATTCTGTACCTCAAACTAAGTAACATTGTGCAAAAATAATAGCTGGTAAACGACTTTTATTTTTGTTGGGAGTATTTAAAGTTTATATACTTTAAATACTCCCAACAAAAATAAAAGCAGCCAGCTACAAATAAAACTTGTTTTCGTTAAAAAATTTGGAACTTTGCCCTTCAATATCTCCAGAAGGTTCCCAGGTATGGTCCAGTACAAAAAGATCATAAAACAGGAAGAACAAGTGACTCTCGGCTTCGGTACTCGTCGATATTTTTACACCCGTTTTATCTTTAACTTTGCAACAGGGTTTTTATTATCTATCT
Organism: Agrochola circellaris; assembly: GCA_914767755.1. Lineage (NCBI taxonomy): Eukaryota > Metazoa > Arthropoda > Insecta > Lepidoptera > Noctuidae > Agrochola > Agrochola circellaris. The sequence continues at coordinate 7,537,559 of OU611839.1, read as the reverse complement.
TGAGTTTAAAACTAAGTTTTCCCATGGACTCTATACTAATTCAGGAGCTATGAACAGACCGCATTTTTGGTTTGAATTAATATTATTAAAAAAAATATATATTATATTTCGTTTTTTTTTTTTTTTTTTAGTTCTCTAATTTAATAAACATGAAAGTAACCTATACTTATGAATGTTTTAATACCCGCAGCCTCAATAGAATTCTAAGCAACCAACTCAAGTCGAACAAAGAACAACAATCGCATTCATTTGACGTCTAATTTACATAAATATGAGATTTTCGCGAATAATCATACTTAAACACCGTTGATTCGGAATCGTTGTACAATGAAGATTGCTTCCGACCCGCCGAGCAATATGTTTAAAGAGAAAATTTGAATATAAGTTACGCCGCGTATCTTGTTAAAATTAAGGATTTAAATTTAAATTTTGTGAAGCGTCCTGGGGCGAATAGGTGAAACGAAATAAATATGAATATGAATGGGGAATCAGACAAGTACACGAACGGGTTTCGAATTATTAACTTTTCGAGTGTACTCGGTTTTGTTGGTACCGTCGGAAATGTAAGCTTTTGCTCGAGTATACGTCTAACAAGCTTGTCATTTTCTAAATGTCAAATCTTTACTGTTGAAACGTACGTACTTTCTGTACAATTAGGTATGGTTTATGTTAGATTGGGTAGGGATTTTATATGTTAACGTAGTTAGATTATTCCTTGTTTGGATACGATTCTTATTGCTCACGATTCCTGACGAGTTTGACGAAGTTATAAAACCTATCGACCTAACCTTACCTCATTATTTTGGGTTGTTATTGTCATTAGCTCAAAAATCAAGTAGCTTCAATCTATAGGTACTAATAATAAATGAGTTAAAATTTGTGAGATTGTATGTAGGCTTGCGGACAGTGAGCAATGGATAGCTCGCCGTCCGATAAGGACCAGGCCCGGTTCGACGGCGCGTTGTGTTCCACGCGCGCCTCAAAGCTATATCAGCACAACTGACGGGGTCCCCTAGGACCGATGCTAATTGCGATGGTTATAGTATATTCACGCTGATGAATTCCCGCAACTTCATCAGCGTGAATATACTATAACGAATAGACGCTATAGTAAACAATAAACCATTTATACGCCGTAAGCAAAAACACTAAAATATTTCAGATTTCAGAGTTCCCGGCAGCAAATATTTTCGTCTCGATTATGCAGACGGTACGCAGACATCTCAAAATCGAGCAGATAGGCCAACGGAGACAATTTAGTCGGAACGTATAATTTGGCTTTCGGCTAAGGACCCGAGTTGACCGGCCGCGCCGAATTTCAAGAGCCCCTTCATCCGACTAGTGGCGGAAACTAGAGGTGATTTTTGGAAAAGTTACTTTTGCCACTATTGAGTTAGCCGGTTTTTTTTTTTTTTTGAGTGTCTTCAAAAAGTTCTATATCTTTGAGAGGTAAGCGAAGTTACTACTTATACAGTTACTTGGGTCATCGTGTCAAACAATCGATAGATTTTTGAAGACCAGCACTCCAATTACGTCAAACACTTTCTGTCACAATCCGAATGATTTTGAAAGAAATTCCTAATACAAAAATTCGTCTGGTCGACAACGTAAATAACGCAATGAATGTTGTTGAATTGCCAAAATAAAAGGCATTGAAATTCTTTGTAAGTTACGCAATTACAGTGTCGAACTTACCTAATAATATTATGACGTATGTCATTCACTGTTTGATATTTAAATCGTTGAGTAGTTGAGTAGATGTTTATGATGGTAATTTCATCGCGTTTGTTACTTACAGAATCATAAGTAGCGAATAAAAACACTAACGAAAAAGTATTATTATTTGTTCCAAAGTACAACGTATTCAATTACCTACATACTTTTATCTATTGAAGTATAGCAATTCCGAATATTTTCAGAGCCAAATTATTCAGCATTCACAACAGCACTCACTTAGGAAGAAACAAAACAAAAAAGCAAAATCTCCATGAAATCCACCAAACATTTTAAAAGGCATATTGAAGCTTTTAAAATTCCGCCATTTTTATTCCTCTTTTAATTGCTGGCGGTGACAAAGGAAGATCAAATGACGTAAATTGAGAGAAAAGTCTGCTTTTTAGGATCTATTCACGCATTGTTTGAGTAGTGAGTGTTTCGTTTTAATTAATTTTGCTTATTAGGAGTTTTTGTTTGGTTTTGTTGACGAGGGCTCGTGGCAAAATAATCACAGCCCCATGAGTCGATCGAGGGTTAAGCTACGCTTGCCGCGGTAGGTTCGTGGATGGGTGACCATGTCCATTACGTATCAAGACCCCTCCGTGCCTCGGAAAACACGCTAACAAAAAGATCTACGAGTGACTGCCGGGATCAACGGGATCCCGGCAGTCATTCGTAGATCTTTTACAGTCGTTACGGGAAGTCAGAAGCCCAAAAGTCTGACAACCAGTCTTACCAAGAGGTACCGCGTTACCCAGTAACTGGGTTATAGAGGTCAGTCACTTCTTGTAAAATAGTGGTATTCAGCTGCATCCGGTTAGATTGGTGTCGGTTACCAATCTAACCGGATGCAGCTGAATACCACTATTTTACAAGAATGATCTGCCTAGCCTTTTCCCAACGTTTTTCATTCTTGTATTTTACAAGAAGTGACTGACCTCCATAACCCAATTACTGGGTAATACGGTAGGCTAGGCAGATTGAGGAGTTTTTGTTCACCAATTTTCTTCTCAAAATGCAGTTTAGTTGTATTGCAGACCGTCTGTATAGAATCTAACGATGTGAAGTGAGAGTAGGTTTGTATTTGTTGAAAATAAACGTAGTGATGTTGTGTTCAGCATTCGGAATAAAGCGATAGTTCATTGCAGGTGGTGCCCTATCGCTCTTTACAGTGCATTGCACACGTTGGATTTTGCTATGAACGTTGAGGTTTTCCTATAATGTTTTTATCCAGCGTTTTGTAGATGTTCTGCGATTTTTCAGAATAAGAATTCCGTGTTAGATTTACTGATTAATTAGAGTTGTCGTAATTATGGATCATTTTGATTTCGGTTGTAGTTTATAAAAATGGCTCTGGTCCTTTTACGCTTTGAACACTCAAATTTTGCTAAAAACGTTTCCCTTATTTTAGCAGTCGTTTCTTCCTTTTAGAATACAGCAGAAATGCACAAAATTTAAATCCTTACCAGCACGTATGCACGACATTGTTGCACCGTATAACCAGGCGTCTATAACCAAGAAGGCATTAGCCAGCAACAGCTGTTCAGCTTTCCGTACGTGAACCGAAGTTAATTAGAAGCCTTTGCGAACCGCGGTCCGGGTGCGGTTTTAATAATTCCCACCGTCCAGCGTAAGAGAATTGATATAAATGATTTTGTTGGACCCCACACTAATTTGAGCCCGAAGTTTTGCCCGTACTTGGGATTAATGACTGTCTGAATAGCAACATGAGCTTAGTTTTGCAGTTACTCATTTTGTTGTCGAACGGGCGTTCACTTTGAACTTCAAACAAATGTTTGGAAGCACGTAATCGTGTGTTTAAATGAAGGAAACTCTTATTTGTTGTTTTTGTTTACTTGTTGGGATTGAAAGGCGTGCTGCACTGAATGTTTTGTTAGATCAAATTGTTGTTTCTTTAAATAAAAGTATTGTAAAGTCTGGTTATTTACGAGATCATGCTTAAAAATACTCTATTTTAGCAACTTAGTCTTTGTAAATCATCTTGTCTACTCTATTCAAAACGGATCACTTGATCATAAGGAAAGTTAGTATCCTCATTAATACCAATAAACAACAACCGACCGATCCTTAAACTCAATTAAATGGACTTATCCCACTTCCACGGAAATAATGATGCGGGTTTTATTAGGTGCGAGAAATACATTTTGTGGAAATAAATACAAGGAAAAGCTCATTAAAAATACGTAAGAGCAGAGTCTGTCACGGTTCACGACAGTTCCCTTCACGTCTGTGCTGCATGCGCGTCAAAGTTATCCACTGTTATTAACTGGCATGTCAGTTTCTAATTACTCGATCCAGTTATCACCTGCGACTGACGGCTACATTTCTACCCTGTCTGCACCAGACTTCAAAGACCCACCGTCTCGACGACCAAGTACAAAACAAAAAGGTCACGTTGTTAAACTAAGGGGTCTACAAAAATTGGTCCTTCGAGCCGGCTACGAAGCAACGTGAAGTCGCGAAATATGTTCAGATGACAGCTCCATTATAGTAATGTGTCAAACAAGGGGTTTAAGGTATTATTAATGGTGGGAAAGGTAATAATTTTCTTTGTTTGCTCGCGTTGGGAGCTTTTGTTTCAACGTGTTAATGTGCCGCCCCAGACAATGGTGCGCGGGTTATTAGAATATACTTGACAGTGGTGATCTCTTAACAATATTCAAAGTTTTTGAAATGTGATTTTATAAAAAAGTCACTAGTTTACGAGAAAATAAAGTGTTTGTTATGCTATCATTATATATTTGTTATACCTCTGCTAACTATAATAGAGACCATTTTTTACCGACTTACAAAGAGGAGGAGGTTCTACGTTGGTCTTTTTTTAATGTATGTCCATCGATATTTTCGTCAATTGTAGACCGATTTTCAAAATGATTTTTTCATTTGGTAGGAGAAGCTTGCATGGTGGTTTTGTATAAATTTTATTGACTTTGCTTGCGTAGTTTTTGAGTTAGCTTCATTAATACATATTCGCACTTAGTCTAAATGGATGATGTTATACTATCTTCCTGTCACTGTTATTTACATAGCAGATAGTGGTATTAGAATTTGTGTGGAGTAGGTACCACAACTACTCATTAAAATGTTTTTATTTTATGAGTTGATTGCAATTTGTGCTAATGTAAATTATTTTTGCATTAAAGCATTATTTTATAGAATCAAGTTTTTCCAACTGAACAGACAGCTGTGCTGCTGGGGAGTTTGTTGCGCCACTTCTTCTTCCCCGCTTAAGCACTAGGAAGTGGTGAAGGGTGGGCGTTTTTGGGGTACTGTCTTATGTAATTTTGACGTTCCAAAAGTGCTGATTCTCAGCCTAGTTTGAATAAATGACTCTTGAATTTGAATTTTGAACGACAAGTGAAAAAAAATAAACAACCTTTATTAATCCTGATAGCCACTGATGACCACCAATGCCCATCATCGTTAAAAATATTCTGCATGCAGATAATGGGGACTAAATGATTGAACTGCAAATGTACTCAGTAATTATGCACTGACAAATAAATAGTGCATATTCATGTTTTTGAGTTCTCCAATGTGCTACAAACACTAAATGGAAAGCGCATGAAGAGTAATTCCAAAACCTTACAAACTAAAACCCAACTTTTTTCGATTTTCGTATAGCTGAAATCACACGTAATCTGTACGATTTATGCCTTACCAGCTTTTATCCTAAAAGTTGGCAACGTCGCAAATAGCTGTCAAATATTTACCTGTTTAAATTAATTTAGCAATATTACTGTATGGAAATATGCAATATGGCTAATCTGTATGAATAAATATCGTTACATCGAATATTTAGTATTAGATGTAAAAAAAAGTATTTGGAAACTTTTCAAATGCCTTTTTTACACCTAAAAAGGTTACAACACCAATTTCAGTATTATAATTGCAATTCATTATTAACATTCTAGTTCGCTAGTTACCCACGTTTCTTATTTCCATACAGTGATATTGCCAAATTAATCAAAACAACTAAATATTTGGCATCTATTTGCGACGCTGCCCACTTTCAGAATAAACGCTCTTAATTGCATAACTTAGTAATGATGTCTCTCTTCTTTGGCTCTGCCGTATTCGAATAAAAACCAAGATCAAACTGGCAAAACACGGCAATAGGCTGATAAAAGGCTAAGACGAAATAAAGAAGATAATACAATTTAATCCAATAAACAAAGTATTTGTTAGGGGCTCTATTTAAGACGAGGCCAATGGAACGATACGCCTCACTGGTCCTAAGATGCGCCTCATCCAATTTCACGGTTGGTCCTTATTCGCCTTTGTTAATTGTTAATTTGTATTAAGAAAATTTTCGAGATTATTGATTAAGCTTATTAATTTTTCGATTGAATAATTATTTAAAAGGTACCAGGTTTAATTAACTGCAAAAAGGGATCTAAAAACGTTATAATAAACGCGTATCGCACTTTATTTATTTAATAGCTTTTGCCCGCGACTTCGCCATCGTGGATGTCGGAAAATATCCCACGGGATCGTACTAATGGGATCAATATTATCTTATGAGTTGATCCAGGTTATAAACTATCTGTATTCCAAATTTCATTCATATTTGTTCAGCCGTTTTTGCGCCAATCCGGAACATACATCCAAACGGACAAAAATTCTTCAAAAATAGAGAAAAATACATATAGATAGAAGAGTACAGAGGTAGGTAGCTACTGCTTATTTAATTAAAAACAGGAGAGACGGAAAGAGATGTAAACACAGTGTGTAAAAAGACTACATAGAAAAACTTAAAATAAATTTTGAATATCATTTAACAATGTCTAACATTTATATTAAAATTTTGAAATGTTTGCTGCTTCAGTCTCATTTGGTGATCTCAGTTCCAATTAGCATGCTTCAATAATATTCAAAATATTTCCAATACTCACGCCAAATGAGCTATATCTCTCCTCATATACAGGCTGCGTCAATAACTCGTCCCCTCACCACGGCCATACACCGTCGTTTTAAACTCCACCCTGTGTACAGAAACATTCAAACTTTGCAGACAAATTCGATCTGTGTGGGGCGATTCGGACTATGCATATTGTAGCTTTGTTTATGCAATAACAAGCTTTATTAAAACGCAATACGGAATATAATTGTGTATTCTGTATTGCACTGAATATGGAATCATGAAGTCCTAGTTCATACAGCCGCGATTACATAACTTTGGTACTTATGTAGTACATAGGTATGTTAGTAGGTAGAAAACAGCTTTGTGAGGTAAGTCTGTGGAATTTGAATTGAAACTTTGGATTAAATACGTCGGACAGAGTTTTTATCAAAGTAAACTGCTTTTAATTACGATTTTGTATCCATTAATTTAGGAAGTAACTTAAACAATTTATCATAATATCAACCGGGAAAAACAATTTTCATGAGCTCGGAAATATTTACGACACAGCTATTCCGGCGTTGTTGAATTTCCTTAGTTTTGTTGTATCTATTCTATATCTATACAATACAAATAAATAAAATTAAAGTGTCTGCTGTCTGTTTATTAATCCGGCTAATCTCCTAAACGGCTCGACCGATTTTGACAGGATTTTCATTGGCAGATAGCTGATGTTATAAGGAGTTTTTTTTTAATTATAATTAAGGTCCACGTAGACCAAGCCGCTGGCAGCGGCTTACAAAACGGAGATTCATTTCTAGTTACTGTATCTAAAATAGAGGACGTTATCGTCACAAAGACACTTCACACTGCTTAATGACATTGTCACCACATTACTTTACACTATACCCGGATCGCTTTAGCGTGGCAATTGCGGTCATTGCCCTTTTTTTAATATCTCTCCGTAGGAAGCCGAATAATAAACTATAATTATATAGATTTTCGTTATTGGAATATGTTGAAGATCACTATAGATATGGATTTAGGACGTTAACGAACATTATATCAGTTTTTTTTAAATAAAGAATGTTAGAAAATGTAGGTGGATCAATGACCGCAATTGCTACGCTAAAGTGTTTCGGGTGGTCTCCAGAGAAAACCCTTGCACTGTTTTTTACATTGTTAGAGGGTGAGGTTTCTCTGAGCCCACTGTACAATCTCTCACCTTCTTCTTCTGTTTCTTTTATCAAATTATCTTTTTTTTTTAAACATCACTAATCACAAGACACACATGCTGGTATTATTGACGTAGAGTACCCACGAACACTCACAAAAAGAAAATCCATCATGTCTTATTCTCACAACAAAATATTTTCACACCTCTATGATTTCTTTATATCGTGACTGAGAGTCCAACAATAGCTATTTAATATCTAATAATTCCCCATCTATTGTCAGAAACTGGGGTGGGCAGAGAGGGTAGTGAACCAGTCTTGGCCCCTTATAATCCTTCACACTCCACTTCCTTCGTTATTCCAAGAATTTTATTGTTGGTAATTAAGGATCTGGAGATAAAAGGGATTATCTCACGATTTTAATTGGAAGATTGGCGTTTGGATGGTTTTTATTAAAATTAAGATTTTGATGATTTCGATGATTTTTGTAATTTTCATGTTAGTACCGGGTGAAGAAATGGTATGGAGTCGACAAATTTAATAAAAGGATTTTACCACGAAAGCATAGCCATAGCATACTTTAGTCGTATAGCATTTGGGTAACAGGACCGCCTTAGCAGTCTGAATCAACATGACGAACGGTATTAGAGGTGCAGGTTACTGGGGTATTTGAATATTGAATGCCTTAGACTACGCTACGCCTATGAAACCGTGCACCTAGCTTCTGACGTTTCATAAGTGCCCATGTAGGTTTATGTGAAATAAAACAGGGCTCGGAAACGTTATTTAAAATAACGTTTCTAATAGTCCTCGTTCTTTTTTGTACATTTTGTTCGGAACGAAAACGAAATGAGAACATTTACGCGCACGGTGCGTGCACCGATAAGCATCTTCATTTCCTTACATCATTGATTCCAATGCACTTGCTGTTTACCCAAAAATGGTTAAAAACGGCTAACAACGTTTTAATAACGTCCCGTTCGAACGTAATCGAAACAAATCGTTCTTTAGGCTTTTAAGACGAAACCGTTTCGAAAAATATACCGTTATCCGAGCCCTGAAATAAATATTTGGATTTTGCTTCCGAGGGTCCTACACAAAAAGTGCCGGATTGAAGCTTACACGAGGACCATCGACTTTGGCTAATAAAGTTATATTCAAATGGATTGAAAAACTAATAATGAAAGAGAGAGGAAATTAGACAGTAGGTAGTTAGAGTTACTGATATTTGTGGGGTGGCCGAATATGGCCAGGATGATGAATCACATAAATTCAAGTTGATTAGTTGGCCTTTCGAAATTATGCCAGAATAAGAAAATGAGACGGAAGTTCTTCTTTTGTAACTTGCTAAGGAAAAAGAAAGAGCAGTGGTGACCCAATGGTAATGGCTCCGACTTACGAGTTGTAGGTCGTGGGTTCAAACCCAGGCAGGCGCTTTAGTTTGTGTAAGTAATTTCATCACCACTGCTCTCAAAACGGCGAAGGAAAATATCGTGAGGAATCCAGCATGTCCAATTTCCTCTTTTCTTTCGAACCAAAAATTCTAAGACGTGTCATCTACCAACCTGCACTGGGCCCGCGTGGTAGATAATAGCCCACTTCCTCTCGAAGAGAGGAGGCCTGTGCCCCAGCAGTGGGAACATTATAGGCTGATTATGATGAAGGAAAACGAAACCATGTTCTCTTTTGAAATCCTTTAGATGATCATTCTTGGTAGCTTCGATTTGGTTCATTGCAGACTTCCTTCTGCTTGCTTAATTTCTGCCGTAAGGTCAGATCTACCCTGACATTGATCCCAGAAAATATAATATTTAACACTAAATGTCATAGGAACATTCAGATCTGGGTCACGTAGATAGATAGCCGGTACCTGCGTTGATGTCGCAATATTTTGAAACCGCAGCCATATGTAAGTGAAGTTAGATATTTTGAAGGATATTTCTAGTTCAGATAACCACCTGAAATGCATATTTTGGGTGACTTAGAAGGCCTTTGGCCAGCTTTCTTTAAAATGCCGGCTATATTTGATAGTAGAATTAATCAAAAAGAACATAAATTATCCTGATAAGCTAATTAACAAGTAGGAAGGAGAGGTGATATGCAAGAAGAGCGAGTATTGATTCACTTTCGCTATCGGTCGAGGTCAGTTGCGCGCGGCTGCACTGGGCTACTGGAGCACGCAGCAGTGTAGTCCAAGCCTTGCAACCTAGTGCATCTCAATGACATGTTTCTGTGAAACTAACACCCTTTTTCAACAAGTGCCGTTAGAAAACTATTAAAAATAACTCGGTGACAAAGAAAACTGCGAAAAGTGCGCGGTAAAGAGATTCAGAAAAACTGTGGTCCAAAAATATGTAGGTCGCGGTACAAAGGACCAACTGTACAATCGGAGGACCATTGTTTTTGTGAAGTGACGTTCATAATGTGATCTTCCTCGATTTCAAAAGTGCACTGCGTTTTTCAATTTTATCCCAGATTTCACTTCGCGGACCACACCTGCCCCTTCCCCTTTCATCCCCCTTCGTTCCTATAGCCGCTCCCATGGCTTATCGGATCGTTTTGCTTGCCGACACACAATCTCCTAGACATTTCTTTGAGGCGTAAATACGATTCGCTGTACTGAATCCAATGAAAAGTGGAAAAAGATTAGAAAAGCGCTACTTTTTGGGTGAGGTACCAAATATAGCGGGGATTGTGGGCGTATTCTTTGAAGAATAAGAGTGTTGGATTTACGCCTGACGGAGCGTCGCGCGTCCAGACGGATCAAAACGGACAAAGCGTAACGTATTATGCTAAAAATGGATGACAATGCGCCTAACTGGAAACATCTGTAATCTGATGTGTGGTATTGTTCATATTGTCTAGCTGTTTTATATTTAAAGAAAGCTTAGCAGCTGCTCGTGTATTCAGCAGTATTTTTTCAGCATTGAGCTTTAATGCCCACGCCCCCCTGGATCGATCGAGGTGATCTTTATTCTATACCAGCTTTTGCCTGCGACTTCACCCGCGTGGATGTCGGAAATTATTCCTCAGGAACGTACTAGGTACCGAGATAAAAAGTAGTCTATGTCCTAACCTAGGTCATGGTCTAGCTATGTGCCAAATTTCATCTAAATCTGTTCAGCCGTTTTAGCGTGAAAGCGTAACAAACAAACAAACTCACTTTCTCATTTATATTAGTTAGGGTTAGGATTATTTAACCCGAGGATATACATATGGTAGACTGGCACACACGTCCCGTGGCTGTGCCATTCCTTCGGCCATGCTCGGGTCCATCCGGGCGTCCGACTATCCAATCAGCCTCACTGGGGTTTCACCGATCGATGGAGCGATTTTGCTAGAATATTGGCGATATACACGCCGCGCTTTCCTTGCATACGGAATCCTCTTGTGTGTGCCAAAGCTGGAAGCTAGAACTAAGTAAAGTGATTTTTCGATGAAGAGTTTAAAAGAAGATGTCGTAACAAAAATTGAAAAGTACAATACGGCCAACGTAACTTGGCGGGTGAGAACTTCGCGCAGAAGGTATGCTTTATATTGTATGCTTAGATGGTTTGGCCATGTTGAGAGGATGAATGAGAGATGACTAACAAAATGTATTTACAAAGCCGATGTGAGTGGAAACGCCGGGAGGGGACGCCCTAGGAGGACATATACTAACCTTATTGGTGATGTGCTTCAGAAAGGTTAGGTACGTACTCGTAGTACTGGCAAGCGGCGTGCGTGTATGACCAGAAGTATGAACGTAAATGACTCAGAAGGAGTATGTAAGAATCGTACCAAGTGGCATGAAATGAAATGAAATTGTTTATTCTGTAAATAGGATATCGGAATCACTTTTACACGTCATATAAAAAATATTAAAAATAAGCTAGATGAGGTCGGTGTTACCTATCTGACTACTCTGAGAAGAAAGGCCGAAACAAACTCAGAGGTCGTAGACTCTTTTAACGTCCAGACATAATCTTTGTCAAGTCATAAGAGGACCATGTGGATTAGTGTCTGAAATGGTCTTTTGAGGAAAGAACCACACAAATTTGAGTGGACCTATCCAGTCAGTGCAAGCATTTGCCAGTAATCGTGGATCTCAACTCAAAACTGAAGGAGCTCAACTCGACGAACAATACCAAAGAAAGGATATTTGGGTAGGCCGCATCAACTACTCAGAATGCAGACCATCATTAAAACTAACTGAGAAAGAAAAAATAAAAATAAAATATCGCGTTCTGTAGTATCTGCCTATAATCCTTATGGGAAGAAGGTGTGAGTTTATGTATGTTTCGTTTCTAAAGTAAACGGTAGAGACTACGCTGCAGTATGGCCATACAGCCTAAAAGGTCCGGAATATACCATGATCGAGACAATATCTATTACTCCGGTATCTGCTGAATCCCTATCGTAATCCGTTTAATAGCTACGTTTACGTTGTGATTGGGCGAGGGCAGCATACTGTCTCGTGTATTTTATTAATCACCGCCCCGAACTGTATCTCAAACCAACGAAATGTTCTGAAACAAATGAACCGCGAAAAACGGCAATACGAGTAAAACTGCTTTTTTTAAAGTCCAAACAAAGTGACCTGCGTTCCGCTAACAGTGGCACCTAAACGTAATCACCACCTCGACGGTTCAAGAATTGGCACGTCCGCCTTATTTAGATTCTCAAAGGGTTAAGCCTTTTGTAGTGACGAGTATATTAGTGAAGGAGTGAGAAATATAAGAAATCCCATGCGTTAGATTGGTTGGGACCCCTTCCAAGCTTATCCTGTAATAATGTTTATTTTCCATCAAGAGAGACCCCGACACGCATAGGGATTTTAAAAATTATTTTGGACTTAAGCTTCTTTGCAATGTGATTTGAAGGTAAAACCGTTAGCTTTGTAGCATGTGTGAAAAGATTGGTAGCGAGTTGATTTTATGATGCAAGCTTTAAAGGGGCTTTTCAAGAGTATGTATGTATATCTATTTATTTACCACGCTCCGTAGGCTATGGAGCGTGGTGCGTGGTTTGGTTGCTCAGAGTCTGGATTTGTACATGGATGGCAATAGGTCCTGTGACATGGGACGTAAACATAACTGGCAAAATGTGGGTGTACTAAAGGTACACCCCTGCTTAATCTTTGGGGGAACCAAGGCGTGATGTTATGTCTACCGAACTTTCCTTGCCTGTTACTGACTGCCGTCGAACTTCTTTCTTTATTCCCCACCTGTTTTCTTGACGACACCCTAAAATCCCATGGCATGATATTAAGCTGCAAGATTCCGTGATTTACTTCTTTGGTAACAATGTCTGAAGTCTTGTTTATTATTTATTAAGTGATGTTGCGAAAACATCGAATGAAACCGGCCTGTTCTAGAACCAAAAAATTGGAAGACATGTGACATCCACCAACACGCACTGGGCCCGCGTGGTGGATTATGGCCCACTCCCTCTCACTGAGAAGAGACCTGTGTCCCCGCAGTGGAAAATCTATAGGCATATATATCAAAACGAATCTAAAATCCGATTTCAGTCACAAATCGTATCGTTTCGATAATCCGAACTAGACAAACCGATTTCACAAAACCACTGCAAGAGTAGATTTTTTTATGCAAGTATTTGTTTTCATTTAGATAGTTTTGGTCGATGCACTTACAACGGAATAATATTACTGGAGACGAAACTGCGAGCCGGAGGAGCTCCCGAAAACGATTACTTAAAATGGATTTTGAAAACGATTTAAAAATCTAAAATCGAATATTTAACCGTTTGCGTATAAAATCAAAAAAGCCCATTTCTATTATACTTATGCTATTATTATATTAAAGTGAAATAAACCATTCCGATACCAAAGCAGCTATATTTATAAGCACTATTGCTGTTTCTGTAAACCTCACTAAATACAAAACTTCTACTCCATCTTGCTAGACAATAATTACCTCAATTGCAAACTTCCCGTTGGGACCAATACCGCTCCATCTACGTCGTCTGGATCCTAGTATATTTCTAATTAAATAATAAACCAACTTAATAAATCTCTTAGTTTCACTAGGAGTTTAAATCAGTTTAATTATGCTGATAGCTTCAAGTTTAATATCTTTAAAACAATCTATGATTTATTATGAACTAAGGACCCCAATGGTAGACAACATTCACATTATATAATTTATTATTACTGACTACTTTATATATACATATAAATAATTATTTAAATAATTTATAATTAACACAAAAAATTATATGTAAAATAAATTTAAAATAATAATAAAAAACCATTAAAAAAAAAATGTGTAGATTTTAGTAATAGTTTTTTTTTCTGTATTAAAACCATAATATCACACCTGTAATAGTAGTAATGGCAGAGGTGTACCACCAACATTTCTCTAGTTATGTTCAAATCCCATGTAACATTAACATTTTTGCTAAAGCTTTTTAAATTCATAAACGTTGTAAGTTAGTTATTAATATCCAGTATATAACTGTCTAAAAATTCAATATTGTATAAAGATTGAATAACAGTTCTTTAGTAACAATACCTATTGCAGTTGAGACAAATATGTAAGTTTTAAGATTTCCGTTACAAAAAAAACCCTACCGTTTTTTCCAGTTCAAACTTTAGATATAAAAACTCTCGTTGTCAGAGCATCCATAAAACGCTAGAAACCTATCTACATCATGTTTATACCCAGTCTTTGTGCAGTTTGCATGCAACTATACATCAAAGCTACACAAACACTCTCTGATCTTATATGTAAATGCAAGTTCACATCGTAAATCACGGGAGATTATCTCTCGCGTCTTCTTCTTGCATCTTTTGGGCTTGCATGCATAATTTATACCCCGTACTTATCGCTTGAATCGTGTATCACATAGTTTATTTTGTTAAAACTTGCGTCTGCTATTTACTTCGCTGGAGATCGGGTTATTAGCATAGTATAATCAGTCTATAATTTTCCCACTGCTGGGACACAGACCTCTATGTGAGAGAGGGTGGGCTGTAATCTACCACGCGGGCTCAGTACGGGTTGGAAGATGTCACATGTTTTCGAATTATTGGTTCTAGGACATGCCGGTTTCCGCACGATATTTTCCTTCACCGTTTTGAGAGCAGCGGTGATGAAGTTATTTACTTACACATAGTAAAGCGCCTGTCTGGGTTCGAACCCACGACCTACAACTCGTAAGTCGGAGCCGTTGCCACTGGGCCATCACTGCTCTCAGGTTATTAGCATTGATGTAATAAACTATGAAATTTTATTTTAAAAGATATCAGAAACCGGTATGGCCTTGACCAATACGCACTGGGCCCGCGCGGTCCATTACAGCCTTCTCGAAGAGATGCTCAATTCTTGCATTCCATAATGTTGATAAAACAGTTGGTAGGCGTAAAATTAAAGAAACAATTATGGACCCTGTTGAGTACAGCATAGTAAGGAGAGAGGAGGAAGAGCGTTTAAATTATTTAAGTAAGTAATTATGTACTTGTGTGTGGTTTTAATTTTATTAATACTTTTTCTAATATTTAATTTATTTAAGTATTTTAATAATTATTGTTTTTAAGTAAATATTTTGACTTTATTTCCCAGCAGGCCTGTGTCCCAGCAGTGCGAATATTATAGGCTAATTATACTACAATGCATAATGTCTTTACCAAAACAATGTGCGAGTAGGTATATTTAGGAGAAAAATATACACAATAATCTTTATTATTATCTGATAGACTTCTTTAATATTTCCAGACATAGCGGGCAAGAGGAAAATCTAATAATATTTTCTTATTATATAAAAATCCAATTTAGAAAATAATCCGAATTGAATTCGTAGCTTACAAATAAATAGAATTACATAATTTATTATTCATTTTTAATGGAATTAGTAAGCATAGGGAGACTACACCAATTTTTGTATTGTAATTGAATTGCTATTGCTTATTTGTACCAAATGTATGCGCTACCAAAAAATGTAAAGCATATTTTTGATTTTCAGGCTAACATTAAAGTATCTATGTATATGTCGCAGTAACATGGTTGAAGCCGAGATATAGTTATATCCCTAGGGATATCAAGGGATATAGGTATATACCGTAATAGAGTTATATGAAAGCAAATCATAACTGTCTTACTAGGAATATAACTATGATACGAGCACGATCTAGTAATATAACTATTACGACCTTACTCCGACCAAATAGGTTAGTTTAGGTTAGAACTATGACCAACTACGCTCGAGCCGAGCGACCGAAATAAACGGTGCTGCGGCAGAGGCCCGGCGAGCACTACGTCGTAATTGGTCGCAGTAACAAAATTAGGGCACTCCACAGTTATAGACCGCTTTCATATATATTACGGTATATAGCTATATCCCTAGGGATATAACTATATCACGGCTACAACCATCTTATTGCGACATATATATATAGCTCCAAATTAAAAATATTGTGACGTGTGTGTGATTTATTTCGGCACCGGCCGGATAGAGGTTTTAATTAATGTGGTATTGAAAAACAGAATTTCTAATAAACCTGAATACTGATCTAATAGAAATAGAATAGGATATAATCTCTGTTTGCAATAAATAAATAAACATATATTTTCATTCCTGTTCTATATTTTTATCTCCAAATCAGAACACTGTGCGACCGGCCGCTTGCTCCAATAGCGATTCCAGTTTGTAATCCTAAATTTATGGACACCGACAAGCTGATAAAAATTGTATATCCACCCTTATTTATCGGGTTTCGTACAAATGACATTTGAATGTTTATTTCCATTTGTCCACTTGTTTGGTTTTATTTTGTGCTGTTTCTAAAATTCAAAAGTCATTCATTTCAACCCATTTAAGACCATATTATTATGTTGTACAAAATTCCAATCAATATAAAGATATATAAAAATAATTAATTAAGTAAATAATATAAATAAAATTAGAATGATAAAATTAAAGATATATAAAAATAATTAATTAAGTAAATAATATAAATAAAATTAGAATGATAAAATTAAATTAAAATAATTAATAAAACGCCTGCCTCTGAGTCATTTGTTTGTTTGTCATTACATTAATCATATAACAATGATTAATGTACTGACAATCAAACTGTTTGTAAATACCCTCAGGATTGTGTTGGAGGTGGTCCGCAGCATATTATAATAGAATCTTAAATCCTAACTTAATATTATAATTGCGAAAAAGGGTTTGTTTGTTTGTTACGCTTTCACGCTAAAATGGCTGAATGGATTTGGATGAAATAAGGTACATGGGTAGACCATGACCTGTACCCTAATTACGTAATACACAATCAATCAGAATCTGAATTGTTTTGAAACAGATTGCTAATCCATTGCTTCGTACGTTCGAAAAAAAAATCTGCTCAACAACGTAAATAACACAATGAATGTTGTTGAACTGTCAAATTGAAACAGACTAGTCGGAATTGTCAACGAAAATATGTTGCGTAATTAGATAGCTGGGTTAGGATATAGGCTACTTTTCATACTGAATCGCAGATGAAGTGGCGGGGAAAAACCGCTAGTAATTTATAAGACAAGTACCTTACTTCTAGTACAAGTACTAAATGAAATTATACAATTTCATTTCTGTAAATAGGATATCGGAATCAGTTTTATACGTCATTTAATAAAAAAGGTAATAATATATGAACTCGAAATTTCCTATCTGATGACCCCTGAGAAGAAATGGCGAAACAAATTCAAACTCAAAGCATTTACTTCAATCAAACCATTTACAGGCACATTTGAATTGTCAAGGAGACGGTCAGTCAGAAATATGAAGCTAGTTGCCCATTCCAAAGCGTAGTAGGTGCCTATGGAGAAGAACGGGCAAGAAACTCCAAGAATAAAACTGTTATAAAATACTGGTTATATCATTCCGTTTGAAATTATACATGTGAGAACAATGTAGAAAGCTGTGCACGGTTAACGCGTCCGTAATAAAAAGATAAAAACAATTCAAAAATTAAAATATGCGGCCATGGCAGCTAAGAGATGACCAGTCCCAACTGACAGCGACCGTTTACGAACATGACGCATGGATCACTTAGGATCACACAAACTCAGGGTAAATATCCCATAGGAACGATAGTTATCATGGTAAAACTTAGCTTAAGTAAATAATTTATCATAGCAATAAACAGGATGATTTACATTTAATATACTAATTAGTCCTGATTTCTCAATTTGAAAATATGCCCGAAAATGCTTGAACAACCTGCAAACCAACTAATATTATAAATCTAAAGCCCTATTCCCTCTATCAAATCTTCTTAAACTATGTGTATCTGATGTTACCAAATTCCATCCACTAATTCATATCCATTTAACAGAAATAAATCCCTCAAAGCTTGAAGGAATCCGTGCAGATTTCCAGAGGGTTTCGAGCTCGAGAATTAATTAGAGCCAAAATTAAAGGTATCTCGTTGGTGCACAAGTTTCGGGAACATTTTCACGTTTTCTAGGGATTTTCATGGCGAGCTCAGTCTGTAGCTAGGTACGATTGAAATTTTTCGAGTGGAAGCGACAAGGTTTACCCGGGACTTGGATGTAGGAGTGCTGGAAGCGGCATGATGAAACTTTTCATTGACTTTTTGATATTTCACTGTTTCCCAATTTTTACAAGGAACCCTTATAGTTTCGCCATGTCCGTCTGTCTGTCCGCGGCTTAGCTCAGAGACGATTAGTACTAGAAAGCTGTAATTTGGCATATGTACCTATACATATTAATCATGCCCACAAAGTGGTAAAATAAAATCAAGATTTTTTTTTTTTTTAGGGTACCTGCCCTACTCGTTCGTTCAAACATATTGTGAGTTTGTTTAAACCATTTTTGGATTCAGGGATCCGATGATGAAATATTAAGCTTTTAACTGAAATTTTTTGTTAGAGTCAAGTGTCCAGCTAAATGGTTGTACTTGGATTTGTGAAAAAATTCACAGCAGTAGTATATATAACGAAATTAGAAGAAAAACTATCAGAGCTAAGTAGACTGTACTGGTTAACGATTAATAATCAACCAACTTAAATTTGTAGTTTGAAAAATGTGATCTCCCATACATTCCATAGGGGAGAACATGTTTTACAACTACAATGTTAAGTTAGTTCTTGGGATTCATCCCAACTACGGAATCCTTCATTGTGCGTGGTCCGACACGCACTTGGCCGGATTTTATTTATATATTAAATATCATTAATTATTATATACATTTTTAAAATAAATGTATTTTATTTCTTTCTATAAGCCTGATTTTTTCCACTTTGGGGTAAAAGCCCCCCGTTCTCAATCAATCTGCCTAGCCTTTTCCCAACGAAGAAAACCCCCACGTTCTATTAAGAAATAAATATGGCACCAAAAAATAAACAAACATGATTAGATACCTACCCAAAAATCTTTCACTTACTGTTTATCTCTTGATAAAACAAGTCTTTATTATCATTATAAAGACGTCTTTTACGTTTATTTTACACTTCTAGTCTAGTAATTGTCAAACAATGTTTGCCCTCTCTATCTGAAATGTTTTCGCAGAGCCAGGTCTATCGTTATTAATAATGTTCTTGTCCAAGTAAATGCAATTGGCAAAAAATAGTATGTTAACTTTTTCTAATTTAATTCATAACAGTCGGTCGATTCTGTAAAAATATCAACGTGAAACTTAGGTGAAGTGAGCTGTCACTGTCACAAATCGACCGGCAGGTTGCTAGAGATTAACACTGTTGACAGCTCACTTCACGCTCACTTCACCTAAGTTTCACGGTGATATTTTTACAGAATCGACCGGCTGATCACTCAACGACATATCCAGTAACACAGCATCCACATACCAACAGTACTTTGTAGTCCACAATAAATAAAGTGGTGAAACCCGCCACCGCTGTCTGCAGTACAGCCAATTGAAATTTTATCCCGGCTTTATGCCCATCGGTACCGATAAAATGGAGTAAAATAAACAAAATATCACCTCACATGGACGGTGATTTTAAATCATAACCTTTTGGAGATATTTGTGGATTGAATCTATGCGGTATATCATTATGAAGGTGGATTTGTTTGGTATCTCTTGGCTTTTAGAGTAAATTATTTTATATCTATTGGATTCAAAAGTAAATTATTTTGGAAGAGATTTTCTTTACAGAGAAAATGCTTTTGTTTCTTATGTACTAAAGTTCAACTGAAATCACATCACTTTAAAAAAGCTTCTGTGAGTGCTCATATACATGAGCGATACGCGTCAACGGCAGAGACAATTGCAGCTGCTGACATGCGAGGAGCACGTTGTCGACGGCAGCCGCCGACGCGTCGACTGCAGTCGCCGACTCGTTAACGGCGGCAGTTGCCTCGGGCTTTGACGCGTGACGGTCGTGTGTATGAGCACTTAGGTTTTAACTAATAAAGGTTAGGTAGTGTTTCAGAACACCACGAGCGATAGTTTACAAATGTAAATTACATAATTTTTCCTTAAGGCTCATACAAACATCACGATGTTTTCCTTCACCATTTAGAGAACAGTGGTGACGAAATTATTTACAAAAGGTAAAGCGCCGGCCTGAGGTCGAACCCGTCGTTACAACTCGTAAGTCGGGGCCGTCACTGCGCCACTAGAGCCCACTGGGCCACCACTGGAGGAAACCGGCATGTCCTATAACCAAAAATTCGAAGACATGTGACATACACCAACCCGCACTGGGCCCGCGTGGTAGATTTCAGCCCACTCCCTTTTAAGAGGAGGCCTGTGTCCCAGCAGTGGGAACATTATAGGCTTATTATGCTCATACAAAACCACAGATAATATTATACCAAGTTAGTAACAGACTTTCATCTACATTTTATTTTCAAGTTATTTAAATAATTCACCTTTTAACATTTATATTAAGTCCACGCATTCAAACTAAGCTCTCTTCAGAATGCGGTTTAAAGGGATTCCTATTTAAAACTTTGAATGAAATTAGCAAACATTTTAATCCAAATAAATATAAAGCTCAGTTAAATTCAGCTGACCTTTTGGTACGAATTCTGTTTGTATATTAGTTTGTTAAATAAACCATTCCGTAAGTTTCTCAAGTTCAACAAAGTTGAAAAAAATGAAACTAACAATATGTAGGACTAAACTAAATAAAAATAAACTTGAAGCAATACTACTTTTATATGAATAATCTTCCATGCATAATTTAAGCCAGTAGCAGATTTTCTTTCTTATGTAGGTATACAAGGTTATTGATTTTACAACCAAATGACCCCGTTTGACTCCTATGCAAATGTCAACAATTTTCGAGTCATTTGACATTTAATATTTTTATTTCATTCATTTTAAAATATAAAATTTCTAATTACTCGAAAATGGTTGACATTAGCATAGGGGTCATCTGGGGTCATTTGGTTGCAAATGACCTCTCCTACATCCCCTTAACGGTTTGCCGACGTATAAACCAATGACCCTGTTTTTTCTATTTATTTCTGACCCGACAGCCGTTGTACTGTCTAAATTTCAATTATTCTAAATTATTATTATTTATTTTTTATTATTTAAATTTACTTTAAATTTTGCCTAATTTTCCAAATTTCCCGGATAATTTTCAAAGTTTTCTTTTCATAAAGAAAGAAGAAAGAAAGACAAAGTGTTTATTCTGCACAAACTAAACGCAATTTACAAAAAAAAATACAAAACAATACCACTTTACAAATTAGCCAAAAGCCTCGTATCCATTATTGACACAGAAAAGTTTGACAAAGTTTATCTATTGCTTGCTGTCAGGGTTATAAAAACTTAATTCGGAATATTACGAACATTTTACAACAAAAACCAGCCAAATCGGTTCAGCCGTTCTCAAGTGATGCGCTTACCAATGAACAGCATATCATTTTTATTTATGGATAAGTATATAGATTACAACTTGTAAACAAAGTGGGAGCTACATAGGTATCTCATACAGAGAAAGGAAGGCTTTACCGCAAATGCACTCTGTATATTCAGGGCAGATTCTCCCTATTATTTATGATACAATATCTCACACGAACTCACACCCCTAAGGTTTAAAATCAACAGTTACTCATCCCCATAAACCACATGTGGGTTTAAAAAATATCGGTTACCGCCGGTTACTGGTTACCATCGCACTCCAATATCCATTAGGAATGACTCAATATCGGTAAAGGGCCGGCCCTCTGGCTGAATACAAACTGCGGCAATACCCCATTCATACTACGTAATACCTCATTTCAAAAGCCTTTGCGGCCGCTCCGATGTTATCACTCAATAATGTTTGGCTTTTTCAAAAACGTGCCCTTTTTATTTTATGACTTAATTTGAGAGAAAATTCTGAGTTGAGTTTTTGCTGGGGACATTATTTTGAAAGGTTTCATAACATCGCTTTTACGCAAAGGAATTTTATTTGATCTTTACGAAAAGTAAAACGTTAGATTTTGTCATGTTTTTACTAATAAAGCTTCGTGCAGACCAGCGCGACGCGACGCCGCGACGCGACTCGAACAATACAATTTCTAAGAAAACTTGACGGTATAACAATAACCGGTGTCGCGTCGCGCGACAAGTCGCGCTGGTCTGCACAAAGCTTAACGGTTAATTACCCCAACTTCTTTACCTAAATAAAGTTAATTTTTAGACAGGCATGGATTTTAGATACCTACAGTTGCGATGCTACGAGAAAAATTGTTTCCACTGCCGTACGGATATTATTGAAAAGCTCTTCATTATGGTAAATTGGCGTAGCACCGCTACGAAGCTACGGGAAATGCGTAGGTGCTACGAAACTTAGTTGCAAACAATTTTACACAATACTCATTGTTTAGTATGAAAATAAAAGTACGAATTTATCATTTTTAGAAAATATACTAAGGTACCATTATTTTCATCCAAGTCGACGACTCGAAAAATTATTCCGTCGTCCTTATGTCTGCTTCAATTGTTACTCAGCATTTTTAAAACATTTTCTTACAACTTTAGCAATTTTTATTGCTGTCTCCATAAATTCGCACACGTATAACTGTCGCGAACAAGTCTAAACAAGCTTCTAAGACGTGGCACTTAAGGTGAGGAGTTGACTCCACATAAATCATAACACATTATCTTGGAAAATGACAGATGACTGACGTATGAATTATTTATTAGCATGACGCGGTTTTTATCCTGAATAATGTGAGTTGGATAGTTTTGAGAAGAATAATAAATCTATGGTGATATGGAAATAAGTGACACCTTGGGTGATTCCTAGTTACTTATTTGACATAAGCACGTGTAACAAAAAAGGCGGATCGACTGTGCTTTGCCCAACACGTGTTAGGTAAGAACGGTGGGTCGCACGTAAGTGTACACAAAACCAGTAAAAGCTGGCCTCTTATT
The DNA here is from genome assembly GCA_914767755.1 of Agrochola circellaris. Classification (NCBI taxonomy): domain Eukaryota; kingdom Metazoa; phylum Arthropoda; class Insecta; order Lepidoptera; family Noctuidae; genus Agrochola; species Agrochola circellaris. Next base: position 7,514,458 of record OU611839.1, on the reverse strand, counting down.
CTAAAGCCTTACTGTATTCATTACTTAATCACATCAAACCTTAAGGCGGAGACTGACTTGCAACGTTTCTTTGTAATGTATCATTCGAGGCGAGCTTGGTTACGAAACAGCGATACACAAGACGCGGCGAACGCTCGCTTCGAGCACATGGCTCAACCGCGCTCCATTTCTTGTTACAAAACGGCGATACACTAAAGGTGGCCAACACTCGCGTCGAGCTCTTGTCTCAAACGAGCTCCATTTTTATTCAGAATGGCGGACGTTGAGGTTGTGTGTGTGCTTCATTAATTTTATTTAGTTATTGTTATTGGACGAATTAGAAAAAAATAAAATGATATTATCGTACGTACCAGTATTATCGTATAGTATGTTGGTAAACATGCGTTTCAGTGCTCGTATTGAGCGGCTCGGCTCGCTGCACTGACTACTGTAACGCATTTCCAAGGAATTTACGAAAAAGCCGACAGTCGAGTGGAGGATCCGGCGCTCGCATCGAGCGGCTCGGCTCGCTGCACTGACCACTGTAACGCGTTACAAAAGCTCGATACATTACAAATAAACGTTGCAAATCAGTATCCGCCTTTACATGTTAATTGAGCAGAGTAATTACTTTAATTTTATTTAAAATGCCAAAACGTCACAAGTCACATCTAAAGGTTTTTTACCAACTTTATTTGTTCACCAATAAACAATATTCTATTCACTTTTGTCACAGAATTTAAGGTAAAAATACTGACCAAAGCGCTATATATTCCCTTTAATTTATTACCTGTTCCCAGAACTCCTCAGAAAAAATAGGTTATTTCACAAATAGGGCATTTTCAGAATGAGGCATAACGCGAATAAGTCCATAAACGTCTACAGGTCATTTCGTGAATAAGTCCAAACCGAATAAAGCTCCGAACAGTTTTCCTTTGATCGATTAATACGATCAAGTCAAATTACCTAGTTCAGTCAATTTTATTGGAGCTACCGATATCGAAGCTAAAATATTGTTTGGCGTACTGAAATAATCTTTTTCCGTAGATTCTGAGAAATCAGTTTTTCCTTGATTCATTGACCTACTTTCGGATCATAATATTTTGTAAGTTGATTATTAGATTTTTAGATAATTTGTAATTGAATTATTTTTATTTGACATTTGTAATTTGATAATTTAGACAATTCTTGATTGAGTACTTTTTTTGTGTATTTGTTATAAAATCTGTAGAATACCATATTTCAGCCAATAAATGAATCTATGTATAATGTTACTTCGTTATACTTATTCATATAGATTGGCGTGAAAGTTTTGTCTTTTTCTTAACATAACATCACGCCTGTAGTCCCCGAAGGGTAAGGCAGAGGTGTACCTATTAGTACACCCACATATCATCAGCTATGTTTAAGTCCCATGTAATAGGGGGCGAGCTTATTGCCATTAACCGGGCACAAATCCAGACTCTGGGCTGTTACTGAGAAATTCCAGATGGAAAAATTCAAAAACACTTTACTCGACCCGAGAATCCAACCCAGGACCATGAGGTCTTGTGGTCGCTACTGCTGAGCTCATGCTCAGCAGTAGTGCTTACGGAATGAGGCAGTCTGTCAAATAATACCTACCTAGGAAATTCACGAAATTGTCGCATTTGAGAGGTTATTTAAACACTAGTGTTTTAATACCTAGTTATGTCCTAATAGATATGTGGGTATGAAAAACACAATAAATAATATCGTAAATGTCGGTACAGATAATGTAGAAACAGTCATTGGGTGAGTCTAATATTATGCACATTACAAAATAGTATTGGTTATAAACTAAACTTATAAAACTTTTAATTTTTATTAGAGACTAGGTGTTGCTCGCGACTTCGTCTGCGGTCCAGGAAGAAAAGTAGCCTATGTCCTTTTCCAGGTCTTAGTCTACCCATGTGCAAAATTTTATCCAAATCCGTTCAGCCGTTTTAGCGTGAAAGCGTAACAAACAACTAATTAGGATTATATTGTACTAGCAGCAACCCGCGGTTTCACCCGCATAAATCTTGATCCCATGGGAATATCGGGATTCAATTATCTTATATCCGAACCCAAGTCATGGTGTACGTATGTGCCAAATTTCATCCAAATCCGTTCAGCCGTTTTAACGTGGAAGCGTTACAAACTCACTTTCTCATTCATAATGTTAACCATCCAACATTATTACTAAATGAGATAGCTAAATATATTTGTGTTCTATTCTTTATTACTAAATGAGAGTATATAGCTAAATATATTTGTGTTCTATTCTTTATTAATTCAAGCTGAAAAAGAATAGAACACAAATATATTTAGCCATCTACTCTCAGATATCTAAATATATTTAATTTTGTGTTCTATTCTTTTTTAGTTTGAATAAATAAAAAAAGTGTTTTCTTAAACTAAACAACCATAAACTATAATTGAAACCTAAACACGCTTCGTCATCCATTTATAATAAAATTTTCTGCTACCTACACAGACGAACGATTTCAATACATTATTCAGATGAAAATAAACAATAATGTATAAATCAAGAGATGGGTATCGGCAAGTAATCGTATTTTTTACTCTTCAATACCGTTAACAAGTTGAAAGCGCATTCATAGAGAAATTGCTTACTTATTATGATTTATGAATATTCAATACTAAATTGGATATTGATAGAAAATCAATTTTATTTTTGTTAAAGAGCTTTTCTGCACTAATGAGGTGGTTCAGTACGAAAGTGCTCTTTCCAGATTTATTAAATATAAGTTTTTTTTAAATCTGTTTGCTGAATGCCTATTACCATTTTTTTAATTTGGGTTGAACTAGTCTGTATTGATCTCATTAATAAAAGTAATATTATTTTACCTGATCTGTGAGTATAGTTGATAATGCACTGACGAGCAATATCAAAAAAGCCACTAACTTATCATGAAATATTTCCGAAACTACGCAAGATAGCTTCTTGAAGTAAAATGCAACATTCAAGTGTATTTAATAGCACAAAAAAAAACCTATAAGATTTTTTTAACTTCATTTAACTAACTTTTGTGGTTAAGAATTTTTTTGGCACTTTGCAAATGTTTTTTTTATATTGCTCGTCAGTGACCAACAAAAGTGATGTGCCATGTGAAAAAATATTGCCAAAAAGTGCGAATAACGCGATATATCGATCAAAAATGTTATTACACGCGGGAAGCGAAAAGCGGATGAATTTCCATATTAAAATCGCTATCGTGCCACTCTATTACTGCACTATTGTGCACATGATGTATGTTTTCCTAAAATCACGCGCGCGATTTCGTTTCTGACGGGCGGACGCCGAAATAATGCCGAAGGGAGAGCGAAGCCGAAAATGGAGGGGAGTGCGAAAGTGGAGGGGTGTGCGAAAATGAACGAGTTGACGAGAAGGGCGCGTACTGTTCGGAGCTCAGGTGAGTGAGATTGATGGTTCTTATTTTGTTGACTTCTTTTTTAGTTGGTGATGATATTCTTTATAAAGGTGTGTATTTCAGGTTTTTAGGAAATTAAAAAATCACAAGGTTAAACGACGTCTTCTCTTCTAGAATGTAGTTTTATTTCTAGTCTTCACCATATTTAAGAAAAAAAAAAAAAACACTATAGGTAGTTACCTATCTTACAAAAAAATGCGGCTTGTTTTGTAACCCTTCCTCTTCAAAAACTAATGTATTGTTTTGAAGAGGAATTTGATGCCAAAATAATTATGATCACTAACATACCTACTTAATTTAAATCAAAGCAAAAACATCATCCAAAATGATGCAAACACACGTAAACGAGTGTAAAAAATTGTTTGTTGTAATAAAATTGTTCTATTCGTATTTACGTAAAACACAAACTTAACACTAAATCATAATCGAGCAAAACGGGGTATTATCGATTCATCCAACATCCAGTGCAAGTCCTAAACAGACTGTCTGCTAGAGTGTCCCAAATGTCCATTCACCTACACCCTTGACGATCTGAACAACGCCTCTGACGCTGCAATAAATATGGCCACCTACTGAGCCCAACTATGTAGTATATAATATATGACGGAAGAGGGTATGTGTCCTGGCATTATTATCAGGCATATTTTAACTACTGTGGGCGTACTGTGAGTAGTGTTGATTATTGCGCAATAGAAAAACCGTTTGCAGGTCAGATCAAATTAATCAGTCTAGCAACTATAAGTACACGACACAACTATTCGGATGTCGAGACAGTTTCTAAACGTCTTCACTGCTTGCCCGCAACCCACGAACCCTGCTTAGCTCCGGCCGGTCCGAGAGTTATGTTGTAGACTGTGTCGAACGCCGCTAGGCGGCGCTGGTGTCCCGATTAGTCAACTCAGTAACGTATATCCGACATATAAGTAACATAGATGTACTGTCGAAACGAACAGAAGAAGAACACCCGACCACACTAGAAGGTGCTACAACCATTTACAACAATCTCACCGGAAAAACACGGATATTAACATCCATCAAATTATTATATGATGACTAACTGTTATTTTACGAGCATCTAATGGCCCGATAAGGGTATTTTATTACTCCCTAATGGCTTATACCTGTCTTATAGCATTATACGAACGATGCGTTATGACCATACATTGTGGCGCCAATTTCGCATAATGGATCCATCTTTATTGTCTTTGAAATGGTATTAGAAGGCTATATAAATCTGATAGTTTGGGTTTTATAGGGCGTTTTGTTTTGAAAGTATAGGTGGAATTTTAATGGGTAAGAGGTAACCATTTTAACAATCAATAGTGTAATCTCTCCTTTTTCTGGTTTTATTTAACATACCGCATTTGTTTATGCTCGAATAATCCTTAATAAATGTAACTGCTTCCAAAGGGGTGGAGACCTGGTGTCCTGGCCTTATGCCTAGCTTAGGCACCAGTCTCCCACAGTATAAATAAAACTATTATGTATTGTCCTATGATCGTTTGAAAATATACTAAACTAAGTATGAGTAGGTGTAGTATGTATGTGTGTGTAAGTTACGCAGCGGGACGTCAATAAGTGATTCCATAGGTAATTGCTGAAAACCTGCGCTGTTGACGTTAGGTTCGTCCGAATTCACAGCATTTTGCTGAGCAATGACCTGTTCTTGCACAAATGTGACGCACAGCTTAATTTTTCTTATTATTTGTTACAAAAGAAGTTAACTCTGCAATCAGCATTTTGTTTTTGTTGTCATTTGCTAATGTCGCAAGAGTATTTACGCAATATTGTCTTTAGTCCGTGGCCTTGACATCAACCAATGAACAACATTGTTTTTATTTTTATTTAATCGTTGAATACGAGGCCTTTGGGTACTTTTGTATGTGTGTATTTTATGTCTTTTTTAGTGCGTTTTGTTTGTGCAGAATAAACAATTTTTATTTATTTTTTAACTTTATATTGTTAATTATCTTATCTTATTATGTTATGTTACCGAGGAGAAAAACTAGTAATGTTTTTTGGTGGCATTGACAGAGTTAAAAAAGAAACAATTTGAAATTATATTATTAAAAACATGGATGTATGGTAACGTTTTCTGTTTTAAATGAGACATGCTTTACACCTAAAATATAATAGACATAGGTAGAGCCACATAATTAATTTAGTAACTGCGCAGAATATTTCATCAAAACGGATCACACACATTTATAACTCTATGTGAGCATACAAATATTTTATACGCAGTAAAATGACCTACATAATCTGACCTCACCAAACCCATTCAAACTAAAGGATAAGTCTCCATTGAAGAAATAGTACAAGTTTCTCACAAAGCTTCATTTAATTTAACAGTAACTGACGTGAAACAGAATCCATTATAACTTAGTACTAACAATATAACTTTTAAGTAACCAGTATTTAGTCTTCCTCTCTATTGAAATACTTTAGTCAGAAGAATCATAACTATTCAGTAAACTTAGCTAAATGAGCTCTAAACTTATTCCGAGTTTCTTTATTCAACACAACCCATGTTCAACAATCAAAACTTTTTACGGTTCCGTACTCGAAGAGCCAAACGGAACTCTATTACTAAGCTTCTGCTGTCCATCCATCCGTCCGTCTGTCTGTCAGTGGGCTGTATCTCATGAACCGTAATAATTAAAAAATTCACAGATTGTGTATTACTATTGCCGCTATAACAACAAATAATAAAAATGAAAAGAGGTAAACAACGTGTTTTTTTTTACTAAAGTAAAAAACGTAGTGTTAAATATTGTACGGTGGTACGGAACCCTTCGTGAGCGAGTCTGACTCGAACTTGGCCAGTTTTTTGGGCTTAGACAGTCTATTTGTAAAGACGAACCTCCATTAAAAGATTAAAAGAGCCTCCACAACAATAACACACACCCTTAACTTTCAGAATCACTATCTCAATTCACTATCAACGGCACAGGCTAAACAGAACCGATTAAAAAGCAATGAACTATGAATCTATTTTGTTAAGTACCTGGTACTTGTTGAAAGGCCTACACTGTCCTCCCATACCTATTAACACTGTTATTTGAAAATATTGTACAAGCCAATTATTTTTATAAGAGTAACCGTGGAGTTCCTTGCCGGCTCTTCTCCATAGGAAATAACCAAATTTGAACCATGCACCTACCTTCCGACGTTTCCAACAATTTGAAATCAAAATATAATAACTTACGTTACTTATAATTTTGATACTTTGGGCACTTAGGAAACGTCGATTTAGATTTTGACCAAGATATTGATTTTTTAACACTGCAAGACTAGTTACACTGAAAGACACATAACTTGCACATAATTCACTGATGACAACGAGATCTTCACCGGTTTAAGGGTGCACTAGTTGACGACGGCTCGAATTCGTTGGTGGGCGTAACTCATATGCATGCTAATTATTCTAATGATTTATTTATTTAGTTTTAATATGTAGTTTTTATTTATTTATTTATTTAGTTTTATTTATCTAGTTTTTATTTTTTTATTTTAATATTTATTCATTTATTTAGTGAAATAGACGATGATTTATAACGAAATCGAGCGCGTAACATTTCATGAACAGACTATTGGGCGTACATATATATATTATGAAAAACCTACTAGTAAATATATCCATTTATTCAAAATAAAATTATTTGAACTTATGAATAAATTATCTATGCCTGTACGTTTTCTATTTTGCCATTTTTTACTATATAAGTTATTTATTTACTCCCAAAGACGAGTTAAAATTTGTGTTGAAATATAGATGTTTCGACGGTCATAACTTCCAAACTTATATTTTATTTCCAATTCTGCTTCTATGCAGAGCTAGATAATGATAAGACAAATCGACACAAATTTTAGTTTTGAACGTACACCGTCAGACATACGAGTAATCACCATACTACGTTTGTATGGAAGAATGACCGACTAGCGTACTCTTACAGACTTACAAGTTTCTCAAAGAAAGAAAGTCTTAGAAATTTCGTAAATTCTCCATCGATCTACAAGGGGACAATCATTTGAACTTAACCTTGCAAAAATATCTGTGTACGTTTTAACCATTTCACCATCCCCTCGCTTCAAAAAATCAATATTGTTACTACCCAAAAATTTATTTGTTAAGCAGAATCCCTACAAAAACCAACAATTTGATTGAAACGAAACTCTCTGTGAAAGCTTATAGTGTCCAGATTATTTTAATATAGCGGCTAGCTGGGGGGATGAATACCAGAGGGTCAGTTTGTAATTTTATAAATCTGTATAGAGATGCATTCAGGCACATGTATATCTACTACTACAAATGCATTTTGCGAGTGTAGTGTTCCTATTGAAACGACATAGGAATAAAATACTAAAGCGACTGTAGCTCGTTTTTTGTCGTGAACATGATTATAGCAGTTATTGGACTTCGGATTGATTCCTACGTGCAGGCTCATGAACAATAGTCGTTTGATGGGTCTCAGTTAGCTAAAATGAAAATAAAATCGATTAGGAACAATATAATTGATATCTGCATTTTTTCCTGTCTACAGAATCAGAATCTGAACTTTATTTGCTATGAATGTAGGTAGAGTTATAAGATGTCCTAAATTAATGAGATCGGCTACAGTCTACCTTATGGCGTGCAAATTATTACATACATAAAAATATTAATACAAACAAAATAATGTCAACAAAACAAAATAGAAATTAAAGTGTAAAGTAACTGACTACGTTATTAATAATATAGCCTGGTACATAAGTCAAATTTGCAATTAATTATAACAATCATAATCTGGATAAATTCATATCATTTAGAAAATCTTTCACTGAGTAATAACATTTGCCTTTTTGCCAAAAGTAGTTCAGTTACCTTAGATTGAAAAATGTTTACAGAATAATTTTTAATAGTAATAGTAATAACATTTATTTCAGGCGACAGAGGCCCATAGAAAAATACCTTAACTTAAACAGACATATTTTAATTTAAACTAATCTTGTGTTCATAAATAATGGCATGGCTTGAGACTATGTTAGTAGCACTTACTTTTTATTTTATTTTTATACTATCTTTAAATTATTTATTATAACGGACAGACACTTCCCAATGTTTATTATTCTAGCGTATGGCACTCGTGGGTTGCAACTGAAAATCAGCGTCAGGTTGTTGTTTGTTGTCATCTGACATTATGCTGAGCTGAGGCCCTTTTGGCATTATAATAATTTGTTTTCTGTTTTTATAGTTTTAAGGTGTATAATTTTTATTTTATAATGCCAATGCAAATGCTAACTTCACTTTGCACTAGCTTATGACTTTGTGCTGTAAAACCATGACGTATTTTATAATAAATGACCCATTGTGTAATACTTTTCCTTAAGAGGGTTTATCCTAAAAGTTGGGAACGTCGCAAATAAGTGTCAAATATTTACCTATTTTGATTAATATAGCAATATTTCTGTATGGCAATAAGAAATGTGGCTAACTAGCGAACTAGAATATTAATAATGAATTTCAATTATACATTGAATTTGATGTTGTACCCGTTTTAGGTGTAAAAAAGGCATTTGGAAAGTTTCCAAATACTTTTTTTACATGTAAAACTAAACATTCGGTGTTATGATATTAATTATAGCATTTCATAATCAATATTCTAGTTTGCTAGTTAGCCACATTTCCTATTTCGATACAGTAATATTGCTAAATTAATCAAAACGGCGAAATATTTGACATCTATTTGCGACGTTGCCCGCTTTGAGAATAAACGCTCTTAACAGTGCTGTTTGTAGCGAGTTCTTATACTGGGACCTCAAAAGCTTTATGAAAATAGTTTAAACTATGGTAAAAATATTGGCTAGTTGTGGTTGCTAACATGACAAGGTGCAGTAGTGAAGTATTGCCACTATTACATCAATAATCTTTAAACGAAATATTTGACAGCGCAGCATGTGGCGCCCGCCCCGTCTAGTTTTGTTACGAAGTTACTGTTTTATTTTCATAATTCAATAGATATCCAAAATTAGAGACCAACATTAGCTACTATCTTCAGAAAAGGGTGGATTGTTTATTGTTTTCATGTAAATAATTTACCTTAAAATTACATCTTAACTTGCAAAGCAAACAATTTATTTTGCATATAAAGCTATATTTATATAAAAATAGGGCACGCCATGCATGGCTAAAGAGGGTCATGTGTGTAGTTGAAAATAAAAGTAAAAAACTTTGGGGTCCTGAAAGTAGAATAATAAATTACAGTCGCAATTTTGCTGAAGTTGGGTCAAATGTTTGCCATTTCAAGCCTTATCATGCATTTTTCAAGTTTCATTATCTGTTAACACATCATTTAACATGTTTATTACCAGAGAGCTAATTTACCACCAAGACATCTCATTCTAACTAATATTTTAAGTGAGTTGGTTTATTTGTTACGCTTTCACGCGAAAACGGCTGAACAGATTTGGATGAAATTTGGCACATGGGTAGACCATGACCTGGGTTAGGTCATAAAATATTTTTTATCCCAATATTCCCACGGGAACGAGACTTATGCGGATGAAACCGCGGGGCGCAGCTAGTTCAAATGAAAGAAAACGAAAACTACACTTCTTGGAATAAATAAAAGGCAAAAATACTCAAATGGCAATTTTATTTAAATTAGCGAAAGCAAATTAAGAAGTAGTGGAATTACAAAGGCGTTTATCTCAAGTGTGCGATTTCTTAGTAACTAACTATCGTCTGGGGATGTTTTAGACTGGAACCGCGCTTCAGTAAAATATTATTACACGTTTCATGATATCGGTGAAGATCTTTTTACAAGAAAGAACGACTGAAAAAGTGTAATCGGCAATTTTATTTAACCTTACCTTGAGCAGTGTCGGTAATTTTGCAAATAATAGTGTTTTAGGTGGAAATGCTGACGGAAAGAACGTATTTAAGTATTCTGAAACTGATAATACCACAACGCATTTAATATCTACCAGCTCACCATAACTTTTGAGCGTTTCGTTCGAACAATAACCACGAATATTATGATTATTTACATATATTTCATTATAGCCAAAAATATAGTATCTCAGCTACTAAAGCATATTATTAATAGTCACACTATTAATAGACACATTATTATTATTAGTAGTTAGACACTATTAATATTATAAAGAGAAAAGATTTATATTTCATTTTTTTTTTTTGTTTGTAATGAATATACAAACAAACTGCCTAGCCTTCTTCCAACTTTATTGGGGTCAGCTTCCAGTCTAACCGGATGCAGCTGGATACCAGTATTTTACATTGAGCGACTGCATCTCCGACCTCCACAACCCAGTAACTAGGTAATACGATACCCCTTGGTAAGACTGGTTCTCAGACTTTCGGGCTTCTGACGACCCGTAACGACTGTCAAAGATTCACGAATGACAGCCGGGGCCAACAGCTTAACGTGCTATCTGAGGCACGGAGGAGTCTCGGTATGTAAAGATGGTCACCCATCCACAGACCTACCCTGGCAAGCGTAGCTTAACCTGATGGATTGAACCGTGCGGCTGTTATTACTTAGCCACGAGCTCCTCTACTTAGCCACGAGCTTCTCTACTTAGCCGCGAGCTCCTCTACTTAGCCACGAGCTCCTCTGCTTAGCCACAAGCTCCTCACATATAGAAAGCACGTGTTGAATTTGTATATTATAAGTAAATCGTGCGGCAGTTATTACTTAGCCACGAGCTCCTCCTGTTTGTAATGAATAAATAAACTCAAAAACTACTGGACCCACAAAAAAAAATTTAGAATGATTAGAATGCTATATATCATACCCTAATTGACATATAAGGCTATAATTGGTAAAGATATCACGCGGGTGAAGCCACTGGCGGAACCTTATCTTACAGGTATGTAGATCATAAACATTGTTAAAAATGGACGAATTCCTAGTTGCAAAATTTTACTATTCAATTGACTATTTAAATGAAAGATGACTGATTTTATCTGAAATGGCACCACAAGTGTAATGATTATTGAAATTTTGATTTGACTTTTTATTAATGTTTTTTTAAATTTATTCTGTATGTTTAATGTTGCGAGTGTAATTATTTGCATGAGATATTAATAAGATATTAATTTGCACACCTCATTAGGTTATAATACAATGTACCTTTTATACCTGTAACACCTTTTTAACATGTATTATGCAAATAAATTATTTTATTTGATTTCTTTTTCTATAAAACAAATAATGTAACAAAATGAGGAACTCAAAAGAGCTTTTCTTTTATTTGTCGCTACTGCACGCGATTTTCAATCCTTCCTCTCACAAAATAACTTCTCATGTTCCCACTACTTTTGTCTACATGGAAGTTAAAAATTAATATCACACACAAAGTAACGTTCCGGGTCAGTCACGGTCCGCGTACGGTATATAAATATTACGAAGCAATCGCTGTAAATACTGCTATACAAACAGGTACATCTGCCGGCCGTCTGACGCGGATGTATATGGGAAATTATCGGAACGTTTTGTGTTGCAAGTAAGTACCTGCGTAGGTACTGAATAATAGAAAAATGGTGCTTAGACTAGATGTAGAGTTCAATGAGGGAGTTGTAGCCTACATACCAACCTAATAATACGAACTGAATCTTCAAAAAAGCTTGCAAGGCTGATAATAAACCAACAAAAAGTCAAAAAGATATCTGAACGAGTGAACTAAAATTTTATTAAATATAATACCTATCTTCATTTTTTATCTTTAGGAATCTTAAAATAAGAATAGAATTTTTCAGTGAAAGAAGCCAAAAATTCTATTCAGTGAAAAAATAAAGTTCGCAATTATCTTTAGAATCTTTTCACCTTTGATATCATTACAGTTCATTTAAGAACTTTTAGTACCTATATTTAATGTTAAAATCTTTTCAACTTGTTTATATTTAAAACTCATCAGTGGTGCACTCTCGTTCGTAGTAGGTGCCTTTAAACGAGTATTCCGCAATGCGCCGTATCCTGTTATTTTGCATATACGTTCATGCAGACGCTATTGATTTTGTCTGTGTTAGGGGGACAGCCTGATAATCATATTATATTGTGTTTTAAATATATTCGCCTGGGGTTCGGTGCAGTACACATTCTACATATAAGTGTGTAGGTACATTTTGACCTTGAAGCGTCATCCCCTCGCGAATATCCCCCGTGTAACCCTTTATAACGTTTCATTATTTGCGTAATACAGGTCTGTGTGTGTTGTAATGGTTCTTTATTATTACTCTGACATTGAAATGGATTGTTTGTTTATTGATCAACCGGTTTCCTATGGGAAAAACAAAAAACCTGTCAGCACACACCCTATGGAGTGTGTGCTGACAGGTTTTTTGTTCATCTCAAACTGAGTCCGTCCTTTGGGAATATACTTTTTGTGTGTGATCAGCAAAGAAAAATATAAATAATTTATCGGGTTTTTAGGCCATGGGATTATTCATCATCCGGCGGCCACCGATTTCCCTGTCAAACGCGATGATATTGTCCTTATCCCCCCAAAATCATGCATTGAAACAGTCAATTGGGGAGTCCCAGATTCAGTAGCATATATACAAATTGATAACACCATGAACGACAAAACAAAAAAACAGATGCAAAAAAAGAAGTACAAAAAACACGTCTTTTTAAAACTATCTTAAATAAAAATTAACACTCAACTAAATTTTTGTTGCAGTTGCGAAACTGCAACAAAAGCAATAGACCTGTCGAAGCGCGAAATTTTCCTTTAAATAAAAACTTGGGAGCTCTCTTAAGACGCTTTTCTAAGTGCCTGCTAAACCCGTAAGAAGTACTCGAAGTACTCCGAGTACTTTTAGTTACCCCCGGCACCTTGCATTTTGTATAAGACGGGAACATTTTAGATTAACTTGCTTTAATTATAGTCTAGGTAAACACGGTAACGCGACGCGTGTGTAATCACGATTAGTAATTAGGGATATGGCGAGGAGGGATTCTATTTCGGGTAGAGACGCTGTGGGAGCGGGGAGCGATTTGTATTTTAAATTTTTATGTGAATGAATCCTCAATATTGCAAACTTTTATTGGGTTTTTGCATAAGGAATGGAAAGTCCGTAAGTATCCATGAAAAATACTGGTATTCAGCTACATCCAGTTAGACTAAAAGCCGACCCCTTCTTGGTTGGGAAAACGCTTGACCAGAGTCTAGATTTCTGCTAGATTGATGGCAATTGAGTCTCCATATATCTAAAAAGGTTTTTATGGTTAAAAAATTGGCCAAGTGCGTGTCAGACCACGCACAATGAAGAGTTCCGTAGTTTTGATGAATTTATCCCAAGAACAAACTTAACTTAGTATGTAGTTGCGAAAAATTGTTCTCCCATACATCTATGAACGTCACGGTCAATTCTCCAACTGCAAATGTCAGATTGTAATCGCAAAAAAAAATGTGATAGAACTACAAATTATCTATTATCGGACTTTTTTCTTTACTTGTGCTGTGAGACCTTGCTTCCTGCTTCCTGTCAAACATGATTCTAGGTCAACGGGAAGTACCCGTTAATCCGGTGTTGATTTATTTGCGAGTATCAAAATATATCACATAAATGGCCGTATTTTTTTATTGCGTTAACTTAGAAGCTTGATTTTTTAAGAGTTCCAAGGAAAAATAGTTTTACTTATTTGATATTGATTTCTACTTGATACCTCCACGCGTTCCTGAGAAAATGGGTCTTGACAGACTGACGGACGGACAACGAGGTGATCCTATAAGGATTCCGTCCTTCCCCTAAAAATAGCTAGAATGTCCTATGATATTCAGCCTGAGCAATCAGCAAACTGAACAGGTTGTGGGGAGGCAATATGTCTAGAACCGATGGTCCTTGAGGCTGACGCGTCCTCAAGTGGTGACGGCGAATTGGCAAACGTAGGAGTAATATGGACGTATTCAAATAGACTCACAATATCCTGTGGAAGTGGGTTGAATTGGATGCGGAAGGTGGAATTCAATGGGCTATAATTCTGTGTATAGCAGAAAAGGACTATGATATGGAATTC